>OZ007598.1:132805290-134139933 GCA_963931845.1 Maratus michaelseni | reverse complement strand
TAGGTCGCGGACGAGTTTACAAAAATTGAAGGCATTTTTCCTCAGCTTCAGAACTCAGATCTACGATTGAAGAAGAATGGTAGAAAACCAGTCCCGAACTGTGCCAAAAATTAATACTGTCAATGAAATACAGAATATTTGCGGTCATTAAAATAAATGGTGGGTTCACAAGATATTAAATATTTGTTTCTTCATTACTATATTGTTTTTATTTTGCTGTTCTTAAAGTTTTTACATAGGCGGAAATGGTGTTTTTTCTGTATAATTATTTTATTTTCGTAATAAAATACTTAGAAATAAATTTTTTTGACTTTTTTTATTAGCTTTTCAACTTTATGATATACATTGTAGTAAACTTTTTTTCATCTGATTTGAAATTTATGAAAAAAATTAATATATTTTGCTGTTTTTGAAGTTTTTACACGCATTGTAGATTTTCGATTTACCATAAAATCATAGCACATTCATAGTTTTGCATGATTTAGACAAGAAATTTAGTTTTATTAAATTTAGCTTCTTCCTATAAAGTAGCTATTTGATTTTATTTACTTAATTTAAATTATAATTTCTATGGTTCAAGCAAAAAAAAATAATGGTGTTAATAATGATTTCAATGGTTAAAAATGGGTTAAAAATCTATCCCAAAAAGATATAGAGTACGCTGATGTCATAATGGTGACAACGATCTGCGCTATCACTGATTATTCATTTCTAAATAATCCATATTTTGAGTTTTTACATCATCGAATTGAAAAGAAAAAAAATTACTGTCATATGAAAAATCTATTTTATACCTTATTGAGTAATTTTCAAACGGAATATTTAAAAAAAAACCTACGTTAGTAAACATTTGTTTGTTTCAAAATGAAAAGTAATTAATGAGAAAATGGCAGATCAGCCATAATGGGAAATTAATTGACCATGCTTGTTATGGGCAAACTAAATAGAAAAAAAGCATTTTCTTTCATTTTTCTGCCTTACATTTTTAAAAAATATGATCAATAAATCTTCTGTAGCTGGGATTACATCCAAGTGTTGTCCTCATGGGTACTCCTGAACCCTTTAAAATGCAAACTACGACTTTGACTCTGAATGTGATTGACCATAAGATCCCGTCCTAATTTTAATTATTTTGTTTTTCTTATTGGATCTGCATATATTCCGTTATGTATTGGAACCGATCTTTTGGGCTAAACTGAAATCTTCCAACTAAAAGACAGATTTTTATTCTATGTTGAACATACAATTAATATAAAGTTAAGTTGAATTGGTTAAATATATTATACTAAATGTATATTACGTTATTTTTTTATGGTATAATTTATATGCATTTAGCACGTTGTTAGTAAATACTCAAAAATCTTTAAAAACATATTAAAAAATAATAGCAATAAGAATGTATTTCTATTAATTAAATTTGTTTAAAGAATATATGCATAGCTGCCAATTTTTACGCTTTTCTGTTACCACTAAAAATGAATAGAAATTTTTGCACAATTGAATCACATGATTGTGGTATTTTAACCCTTTCCGGCACAGACAAAGTATGTTCGTAAAATGAGAAATTACTGACTGACACCGGAATTTACAAACGACTGTTTTAGAAAAATGTGAACTTCTTATTTTAAGCTTTCGTTGTAGTAGAAACAAAATTTTATTAAAATATTCTTGGTGTCGTATGCGAGTTCGGAATTAAAATTAGGTGTGCCCGGAGTGGGACCACTGTGTCGGAAAGGGTTAATAATAAAAAATTTACTATAAAATTTTAGTGGTTGGAAAAAAGCGTAAAAGTTGGAAGCTATGATATATGTATAAAACAATTTTTATTACCATAAACTACTATGTAGATTCTTGTTAAAAATATTATTACTAAATTTTAACTTATTATTATTTTTATTTTATAAGTGAATTTAATAAAAATTAACTGCCTTAATAAATTTAATTCTATAATAAAAATATAAGAGCTTACTCTTCTTTAAGTTCATGTGGAGGCATCACTTCCTCTGTAACCGGAAGTGCATCACTGAAATCTGCCACCCAAAGAGTAGCTTTTGGATTCGTTCTTCCGGGCTGTTGAAGAAGAATGTACATACTGCATAAAACATTCTACTTAAGAGTAAAAATATATAGATTAACACTATTTAAAATTTCATAAGGTCATATCCCCAGAATAGCTACTAAGAGATATTATTTAACATCTTATAGTGAAACAGTTGAATCAGTTTCAATGTTGTATTACCCATTCATTACAAGACAGTTACAGTCAAATCTGTAATGGCAGCAATAGATGCCTTCATTCGTGACGTCAGTGATGACGTTTTGGTAGGAAGACTCCAAACAAATAGTTGCTATGATGCTTTTTCTATTTTTGGTGGTATAATAGCTATATCTCACAGCTAAGTGTTTTAATACTTTATATGCAGTGGCAACATTTTCTATGATTTATATTTAATAAAAATGAAACGTAGCAACCATTTGTTTAAAGACAGCTTCCAACCAAAACGTCATGACTGACGTCATGCTGAAAGCGTCTTCTGTAGTGACAAGAGGGAGACAACTAAAAAGCTAAAATTTATCTATGTATATGAAATCTGTTTATGTTCCATGTTTTTCATTTCTATTTTTTTCTCTTGGTGCGTTGTTTAAGTTTCTTTTCAACCGACCCCATTTGTATTGTTCCTTTTATTATTATTGAAACAACAGTTCTTTTCAGAAATATGTTAAAATATGTGAGACAGAATCTTGCCTGCATACAAATAGTTAACCAAAATTTCCGCTTTTCGCTGTTCCTGCAAGCTTGCAAACGTAAACCTAAACATGCAACATTTAAGAAAGTAAGATCATAATAAGATAGATGTACAAAAGCAGAAATATTCCATGCATGGGAATTTCCTTTCCCCTTGTGACTACAGGCGCTGCGATCCTCATCGCGTTACCATTATGTTCTACGACTGTGTTCTATCTTGTACATTGATCTATGATCTAACCTAAGCTGTTTCACAATTTTTCTAAGATATATTGCAAACTATAAAATGATAAAATAAGCTAAAAGTAATTCCATATGATCGCTTTGCTTATTGAATGTAATTGAAAATATGAATGGTACATTCATTAAATTATCGTGAGATTCTGCTTGAGAAATACTCTATCAAAGTATAAAATGTCTTCAAATCCTTTGAAATGCAGTGGTATAATATTTATATCACTGAATTTAAACAATACTTAAGGTATCCGAACACCTTCAAAAGCCGATTTTCGGCCAAAATATCAATTTTTAGATTTTGGTATAATATAATAGCCGGACTTTTTATCTTTCCAAATCTGTTTGAATTTTGTGTATATCTTATTTAGAAGTCAAGTTATTGCCTTTTTAAAATTACTAAGTATCAGTATTTTGAAAACCGGAAGTATCGTTCTGCTCACCGGAAGTCAGCACGTTTTTCAATGCTATGTAAACCGAAAAGAAAAGAAGCAGAGAAAATTTTAAAAGAATTTGAAAAAGAAAAACAGCAATTGTTTTAAACAAAATAGATAATATAGTGTATAAATTGAGTAACATATTAAGGTTTGCTTTTCAAAATAAAGGTAAGATTTTGAATTAAATTTTGTTTTTGCGTTTTCTGAAAATCAATTTTTTAACATTTTATGTTTACGCAAAACATCATAACGGAAAAAATTATGGCTGAATTTCTTTCAAAATTTTTTTGTATGCTTTGCCAAGTGCAATAAAAGGAATGAACTACACTGGTAACAGTAAGTGTATTAGTTTTTTTTTAAATTATTGATAAAGTTTCCAATTTGCAATAAATTTTTTGTAATTTTTGCTTCATCACTGATTAACTTTCTATATAGTTTTAAATATTTGACTCACAAATATGAGAGTAGTTCATTCCCCAGAAAAAGGTTTAATAATTATAATAATACTTACAAAATAAAATTATCTTGATTTAAAGTTGAGTTATGATGTTTTGCGGAAGTGATTATTTTCGCTGTTTTTTGATTATTTTTCCCCCAAAATATAAAAAAATAATTTGAAATGTATAACTTTTTCTGTTTTATTTCACTTTTTTAATCACATCATGATATACAATACAAAAAAAGTCATATTTTAAAATAATTTAAAAAAAGGCCCTCCGAAGGTATTCGGATACCTTAAACCGGAAATAAAAAAAAAATTATAATAATTTACTAAAAAAATAAATTCACTTGTAAATACGTAAAGACTTTTCAGCCGCAGTATTACATATGTCTGAAAGGGTTATAACAACTAACAGCACTACGACGTACCTGGTCGTCGTATATAATTCTAATACGACTGAAGGTACTTTGTAATCAGTTTTGCCAATTTAATGCGTTTGCATACGTTGCGAGATTAAATAATGCGCAGATTCCTGTTCAAAAATTCTGGTAGATATTTATGACAAAATAAAATCGCGCTAATCTGGATCATGTAATGCAGCGGTTCCCAATCTGGGGTACGCGTAGCCCTAGGGGTACGTGGAGAGCCTGTTGGGGGTACGTGAAAATAATATCGGTAATTGCGGAAATCACAACAATGGCTCAATTGAAAACACATAAATAAAGTTGATTGTGTTGGATTACAAAGTTAGTCTCATATTTAATTAAAATACTTTACTCTGAAAATGAAGAAAAAGGCCGACTGGACTTGATAACTCAATGTCAGCCCATCTCTAATCATATTACATAATTAATTATGTTGCCCTTCATTTAAATGTTTACCTTCATTTTCGCGAAAAATGTTATTGATCATTATTCAATAATTGCATTTCAAACCCATTTAACGATTCGTTCTTTCAATAAGTCAAAAATATACCAGTTTCGTAAAAAGAAAAGTTGATTGAATTGGAAAGATTCTTCTTTATAATCTGATCTGAAAAAAGAAATATCATTAACTTTTGGAGAGCAGTAAAAGAAGAGTTCCAAAACCTCCGTGATAAGGCAATAAAATACTTTTTGCTTTTCATAAATACAGAGCTTGTCGAAAGAGCATTTTTGTCTTAATCACATATTAAGAACAAATACTGCAATAAGCTACATGCTGCTCCTGACTTGAGATTATATCCGTCTTCGTTTTAACCTGATTTTGAAAACTCAGCTCCATGAAACAAATTAAAGGATCAGAAAGCGAATATTGAAAGCCATGTTTGCCTATTTGTAGATCATGATCAAAACTTGTTATAAACTTTCATCGTAAAGTAGTTAAAATTCTTTTAATACTCTATTAATATCTTTTGATGTTAAGCTAATATTATAAAAAGCAAAAATAAATTTAAAATGTAAGATAAAAATAAAATGTTAGTAACGTCATTGTAATGTGAATCGATTCATTATTTAGTTAAGAAAAAAAAAGCGTTATGTTTGCGTTATGTGGGTGGATGGGAAAATGTTTATGGGAAGAGAGGGTACTCCAAAATCAAAAGCCTAAGCAAGGGGTACGTGAAAGAGAAAAGGCAGGGAACCGCTGATGTAATGGACTCCAGGTTTGCAAGGAATTAATGTAAAGATGGGACTCAACGTGTTAAAAATGATAAATGAGCCAATTTGTCTCACTAGGAATCAAAAACATCAATCCTAATCATTTATGCTTTATTTTAATACTAGCAGGCTATGCAAGCTGCGCTGGTCCATTTTCCAAATGAACCTTGAATCAAAAGAAATGGTAAATTCGACCATGTATTTTAAAGTAATATGGACCTGGAATGTCCTTCCGCATTACTGAATAGTGAATACATATGCGAATGCCATTGCGTTATTATCTTATCTTATGCGTTGGACAAAATTCGTGCTATTAAGAAGGAACTCTTTTATTTGATCACTTTTAGTACAGTTTGATAGAGAAATGTGGCCGTTATGACCAACAGAAACGAATATGTTCTCTAGTCACCATACTACTAAAAAAGAGAGTATTACAGTCATTGCAGAGATTGATCATGGAACTTAAATAATGATGGGGTTATTCATTTTAGTTTGTTAGTTCTTGAACTCTGGGCTTGTTAGCTTGGTGCTATGTGTGGTTCTGGTAGCTTAAGTACAATCTCACTCTAAGCTATATTATATTTCGTAATATAGTCATCTTCTAGCAGGTCTACTACAGTTTTCTATCTTTGGATTCTAGAAGATTACATACAGAGAAAAATGTAATAAATTATTTGGAAACAGAGAACAGTGTTTAACTTTCATATTTAAAAGAAAGGTGAAACATAAAAAAGTGGTTTTTTAAAGCTGAATTGTTTAAATAAAACTAAAACAGCGTCACTTTCACTGTCTTTTCATTTTATATACCAGTTGCAATCATGTAACCGTTAACCTGGAAAAATCTCGATAACTGATTCTAGTAGAAAAATAATCCTCTAGTTTGCATCCAATAAAATCTTCCTAATCTTCCATAATCGGGTCCACAGCCAAGTTTGAAATGAAACATTAGAAGTTTTTGCAACGCCATGGCTACAAATATAACAGTGTTAGCTACAAAACGATGTTAATTACGCGCCAAACTACGTTCCATTAAATAATGTCAAATTATTGTTGACTGAATTACAGATATTTCACCAATCAAATTCCTTGAGAATGATAAATAAAGTTAGTTATGCAAATTTTACGGCGAAATAAATATGCTGACTATTTTTTTCATTTTCAAGATTACATCTTCGGTCTGTTCTCTAAGTAAACCCCATAATCCACGTTATTTTGTCACTAAGTTTAGCGGCTTCAATGGTGCCATCGTTTGAAAAATAAAATATTGGGTGGCCTCAAAAATTTTGGTTTAATTTTTTTCTCTTTCGTGCGTGTGTGGCCGGGTGTGGGGGGGGGGGGAGTGGAGGGATAAAGATGTAATTCAAAGTTAAATTATGATCTTTAAAAATAAAATATAAACTTGTAATTTTATTAAATTATATTATCTTAAGTTCTTCCTTATAAAGACATTAATATTTTTGATAAATTACCTAAAGATTGCAAAAAGTTGAAGGTTAAAAAAGCTAAACATCGTTCAAGACACACATTTCAGTCACCAAAGTCCTTTATTGATTCAAGGCATTAAAACAGTTGGTCATTGGCTTATAATCACTGGAAAAATATGTAGGAAGTTTTCAAAGAAAGTTAACTGTGCATCAGCTGAAGAGGCTTTCAGTGCTAATGTGTATCTAAGTGATGGCCTTGCTGTTTTTTAAACAAAAGGATTTGGTGAACGCCAACAAAACCAAATTTTGTTTCAGCGATTAAAGAAAAAATAAATGAATAACGAAATAGATCAATGAGAATTGGATGGGCGGAGAGAGCAAATTATTGGGCGGGCGGACGCCCCACGGGCCCATATAAGTTGGAGCCACTGAGAGGCTTCCCGAAATTCCTTTATAATGATAGAAATTTTATCTAATCTGAATTCCAAGTACTTTTTTTCTTATCTAAGCTAGAATTATAAATTAGCAAATAGTGTTTCTTGGCCACCATTGGCATTTCAATTTTTTTGTCGTGCATTGCAAGTATTGCTTTTTTAGTAATAGTAAAATAACTGCAGATTAAAAATATATAATATTAAATCTTCTTTTGTCCGTTTGCTTCCTAATGAAAAAACATAAATTTACCAATCGCTGAGCATAAATTTCGTGTAATATTCTGAAATCGTATTAACGGTCCACAGTTCCTTTTGAATATAAAAGAAATTTCTTACAATATAGTAAATACGTCAATTGGCAGGTGACCTGGTTACTAAAGATTGGTCCAATATATTTAACCCCTTGAAGGGCACCGGTATGTTATATATACCACTTAACTTTAATTCCAAAATGCCACATTGACACCAGAATTTTATAATCAATTTTTGAATTTATGAGATATATGAGGAAAACCTTTTATTTATTTAAAAATAAAATCGTTCGTAAATCCTGGTGTCAACCAATCATTTCAATATTTTAGCTACAAGAGTACTTTGCCCCTGAAGGGGTTAAAAAACCTTCAAAAAGAACATAGATAAGACATATAAAGAAAACTTTAAATGAAATAAATGGTGAATTTGTTTTTAAAATGTGCGTTAATAATTTGGGTTTGGCAGACATTTACACTAAAATTTAAATAGTTGAATCCTTTTTTATAATATTAACAGTTATTTATATAATTTACATTTCCATAAAAAATCACTCCAAAAGTGCTGTCGTACACTAGAAAAATACCATTATTGTGGACATCCCTCGAACCAATGTCACGCTTTGCCTTTTTGGCGTAAAATCAAATTGTTTGGCGACAAAAGTAAAATCAAAATCGTAAATAAAAAAATAACATGTAACTTACAAGTACAGTCATTTTTTTTATAATTACATCTGCTATTTTGTTCTGTAAGTCGCATAATGGAGGAGTTAGATAAAAATAAAAATTAGTAAATAAAAAAAATGAACAAATCAAAACAAAATTGTTACTGAGATTTTATCTAATCAAATTTTCAGATGCATTTTTCTTAACCTGACGCAAACGATAAATCGCCAAATATAATTTCAATTGCAATATTTCACATTGTATAATTTTTTAAGCATCGCGAACATTCCCTTTCACGTTTAAATTAATTATTTTCGTTTTATAACAATATCTCTCATCGTTTTTCTTCTTTTTTCCTTTTAAATTTTTTTTTAAGTTTTTCTTTTATTTTTCGAGATGTTTGTATTATTTTCTAAATGATATAGACGTTTCAATTATATCAGCAACGATAATGGTTGCCAAAAAATGACTAATATTAACTTTTTAGTCCAAAATAACAAAACTCTCTATCATAATTCTATAACTAATCTACGGAGAACGATATGTTTTTATGTACTAAAACCTTCCCTGAAAAAGTATCTATCTAACAGTGCAAGTGCCCTCAAAATCCATTCAGCAGAACTCGAGATTTTACAGTCAGTCGGAACGAAATTTCAGTTTGTGTTAGCCAAAGCCATTAAATAATAAGCCCAGTCAGATAAATGGGAAACTTTTTGCAAGTTGAAAATAGCGCCATCTAGCGGTTGGGAGGCAACGATTCGCGGATGGTGGATTTGTCGTGAAGGAATGGCAACACAATGACGGGGTAAGTTATTGAAGTTCTATGTTTTGTTTTTCGATTTTGCATATTTCAAATTTTTTATTTTTATTTCACTGTTTCTTTATTTAACATTGGTTAAATAAACCATGTATAAATCAATTTTTTCTCAAGTAAGATTAATTTCAATTAATTAAATGTTTTTATTTTCGGTTTGTAAATAGTTTGTATACGGAAAAAATGGCTATATGGAATTGGTTTTTCCCTTAGAATGCAAAACTTCTTTAAACAACTTTTATAATTACTAATTAATAAAACAAATATGAAATAAATTAAACTGGTTAAATGTTATAAATATTTCATAAAATGATTTCAAAATAAAACTGCGGAGCTGATGTAATCTGTCTCTGATATGCAGATTTATACATATAAGTAATATTTATAAATATATTATTCACACAGCTGTTATACCAGAGCTCGACTATTGAAGGCTGAAAATAAAGTAATAGATTTCTAACGATTCGGTACTTAAAAATTATGCTGTTTCCAATAAATAGTTTAAACCAACAGAGTTCGGTGATATATAAGGTATAGCCAATATTTATGTGTAAAATATCATGATGTTAGCTATTTTCATATATTTGATATTTATTTTCTAAATACTGTGTATAATATTTTCAGTCAAATAAGTGTAAATGAATTTTTCAACTGTTATTAATTGTGCCTTTTTTTAGAGCTAGAAATATATTTCCCAAGTTTGAATTTGATAATTTAAATGTAAAACCAATAATTATGCGAGATATTATTTACATGAAATAGCCACTGAAAGATAAACTGTTTAATTTAGATATACATTATTTAAATTTTCATTTGAAATAATCTTTTCTGGTTTGATTTATTTTAGTTTAAATTGCAATATCTGAAAATATTTATAATCGTCAATACATTGTTTATTTTTAAAATATCGGATATTTTTGTGTTTATATATATATATATATATATTTGGTATAGATGCTGCAGTGGTCTGCAAAATATACGCGCGAAAAAATCTTGCCAACTTTGGCGATACTCGCTAAGATCCAAAATCTGGTCCTAGAGAAGTGAGATTAAGATCCGATTTTGTATATTCAATTTTTTTTTCTTTTTTTTTACTGTTTCTTTATTTAACATTGGTTAAATAATCCATATTATGTAAATCATTTTTTTTAAAGTTCTGTGTCTATATATTGTGAACAGCTATTATATACTAATTATTGATATGCAAATATTTATTTTATCAATATTAACAGTTTATCATTAAGACGATTTACACAAAAAAGACTTTTCCGTGCTCAACTATGTTAAAATTCCTGGGCTCAGATTTATATACAAATCATGTTGGCGCGATTGCAACAAAATGGCAATTTTATGCCTCACATGGTAAACCGGTTATTTTGTTTATATTGTTGTCTATTTATTTTTATTTTATTCTATAAATTATTTTTACTATGTATATCAATAGATAAGTATCAAAGTACCATATTTATTTATATCAAACTACCATTTATTTATTTTTATTATATTATTTTATTTTTACATTGAAATAAAAAATCACGTGCTATTATTGCATGCTATTTGTAACTAATATTCAAAAACAAAGTTTTCGCCAAATTGGCAGGGAAAAAAAATCAACATGGTGCGTATATGACATCTATGCCAATTCCTGACATGCTCATACTTTCATTCGTAGCGTAGTTTCATTTGAAAGCGGACAAAATTTATTGTCAAATTATAATGAATATATGACATTATAATAATATATGACGTATTATAACATTTTGTGACTCATATTGCCCACTATAGTTTTATACAGGGTGCAGTTCGCAAGTCACCACTGCTTACCAAGTTTTTTTTTAACCATTGGGAAAATAGTTGTTGTTTTCGGTCGAGAACGGACCTCTTAACGTCGTCACTTTATTTTTTAAAGCGTTTTTAATGAAATTCTGTAAAAGTTTAGAAGAATTTTTAACAAAATTCTGTAACTTTAGAAGAGTTTTTATTTGAATAGGCAATAGAAATGCATAAAATCGTTACAAAAATGTTAAAGTTACAAAAATAAAATAGATGCAAATTATCATATATGAAAAATAAAGTAGTAATTTGGTACTTCGTGTTATAGCGGCCCCCAGGGATGAATCGCCAAGCGACCAAGATTTATCGCCAAATTATAAAGCATGTATGGCATTAAAATAATATATGATATATATATATATAACATTTCTTGACGTATATGGCCAAGTTATAGTCATATATGATGTGTATATATGACATGTGTATATGATGTATATATGACACGTAAGACGTAAATAATATGTGTGTAATGACGTATATGGCACATATAAGAGTGTTTGGAATATATATATATATATATATATATATATGCATATCTAGGATGCATATATAAGCTTTGCGATGATGTTGGCAAAATCATAACTGCAACCTTGGCATGCATTTTTTTAAAGCTTTCGGAACATTTCCCTAATGGTCATTGTAATTTGTTAAATTATAATTTTTTTTGACATGGTCTCAATGTGTAATCCCCCCCCTCCCCCCAATCATTGTATAAACCTTTTATAGCACTCATCTGATGAGACATCAGCATTTCTCGGACATGCCGGTTAATTTGGCCTTTACAGCATTTTTTTTCAGAGATTATATTACAAAAGGAAGTTTATATTATCTTTCTGAATTTAATTATATGTTATTCTAAACTGTGCTTATTATTAATTTTTCTCAATTCATAAAAAAACTTGTGTTTTTTCAAATTACATATTTTTTTTTTTTACCTGCGAAATGTTTTCTTCGTTACTAGATTTTATTAAATTTGTTAAGTACAGGTCATATATGACATGTGTATACGATGTACACATGGCATATATAAGTAACAGCACATGCATTATTAAGGGGCTGCTTAACTGAAACTCCCGATCATGAAATCTAATGTTAGCCTACGAGGAAAATTTAGAAGCGTGATTACTCATTACCTAATATAATTATTAAAACAAGGTTTTCACCATCAGAAAGTAGGCACCAGATGCCAACAGTTTACGTTTTAAAAATTCTCTCTTTTAAATCGTTAGTATTTCTAAGAAGATGATAAAATTTCATCAAGTAAATCTCCCCTATTCAACCTGTAAATATCCACAAATTGTATGCTCATAATTTATATTAATTCAAATTTGAATTATTATGTCTTCCTTAGATGTAAGCGATGTATAAAGCTTATTGGAATTCAGGAAAAGAGTAAGACGGAAATCGGTTTATATAATAATTACAGACTTTGTGGTGATCGCTCTATATCATCATGGTAATGAACTTTATGACACCAGAAGCACACACTCTGCAAACAGCTATCTTAATCGAATCTCTCAAGATGTAAATATTTTGCATCTGTGAGCTGTATTTTATTATTTCAATTAAATATGAAGTATCACAAAATAATATAATTTTGAAACATTCATTTTTATTTATTGTTCGTTTTTAAATGTTTAATAAATGTGTTTGTTCTTTTAAATGATCATTTTTATTGTCTATCCACCACATAACATTGTTATCCTTTTGCATTTAAGTTAATTACTTTGATTAAATGTTAAGTAACAGGAGAACTCAGTAATAAGAAATAAGGGGAAATCCCTAGCCTACTTCTAATTTTGAAGTAATGTTCTTTAATCGCAAATCTTTAAGTATTGGTAAAAATTCAATATCATGAAAAGAAATTTCATTTGAGAATTCACTTCTGCTCTTGTAGTAATATTACTTTACTTTTTAATGCATGATATTTTTTACCCATGGTATAGATATACCTTACTAAATAACTATACTTTATTATTTAAAAGTTTTTGAAGTGAAAACTTCTTTAGGCGCGTTGGGCATTTTTTGAGATGGGAAAAAACCATTAGATTCGCGACCTGTTACCGACACCGCTGTATATGTTGCCGATTCATACAATGAAGCGAAAGTATCAAAAGGAAATAGTTCACGTGCAGAAAGCGAAATGATTGGTATTATGAATAAAAATAATTCAGAAAATAATTTCAAGATAAATTTAGAACGCGCGGTGAAAACAGATAAAAGGGACTCAACTCGCGAGACCAAATCAAAAGATGAAAATGAAATAACAAAACACGGGAAATATTATAATTTAACGAGCACGAGAAAAATAGACGGAAGTAATATAAAAAAAATGAAAATAATGAAATATTTCACGAAAGTTTTAAGAAACGTGATTACCGATACGGAAATGAAGTGAAATCATTTTATAGAAAATAAAAGTTTGTTGATAGAAATTATAGATACCGCAAACAATACGCGCAGTATGAAGATAGAAAAAAGCATAATGTTCACGAATACCGTAAACAAGACAGGCAGCAAAGAAATCATTTTTGGAGTGATAGGAAGAGGGAACCCTATTTTGCAGATAAATGTTATAACAAAAGATATGAAACTAAATCTCCTGGAAGAAATGATGAATGTATTGAGAGTTGTTTAAATTGTGGATGAAAATTCATAAGTTTCATTGGTATTCATTTCAAAGAATACCAATTAATTAAATTTTATATTTCATTTATTTGTAAATTTACGTTTTAAGCAATAGATTGCAATTTTTGTATGTAAAGTAATATGCATTATTTTTCATGTACAATAGCGCATTAAAGGAAAATTGTAATATAATTTTTGTAGTAGTAGTTTATAATAATGAATAAAAAAAAAACACTTCATTTAAAAGTATTTCCTGCGCAGTAAAACGTTTCCTGACGATTCAAAAAATACACACGTAAGTTTTCACTTCTGTCGGCACTCCCGGAGTGCCATTGTTTTTTTTTTTAATATATTGAAAAAAATATATATATCTTAATATCTAAAGATCTGATAAGAATTCTTTGAAATAGCCCAGCAATGTGGTGATTTTTTTTTCTTATGTATTATATTTATTCTAGAAACATTTTAATTTATGTAATGTTGTGTACATCTAAACTATGGGAAGCTGATTAAAAATAAGATTTATCTATCATTGATGTAAATCAATGTTGAAATTTTAGTCTTGAAAAATTTAAACAACCTTCACGTTATTTAGATTAAATAAGCCAAAATTTTTGCTCTACTTTGCTTGATGTATAGAATACTTTTGTTTATTCTATAATATCTTTCGACTTTTAATCATGTTTGTTTCACAGCGTTTGAAAGCAAAATTCAGATAATAAAGGCTGGAAGTCTACATATGTTTATAAATAATCAATCAAAAAAAATATATTTGTTTTCTCTTGAACAGAAACTTGTCAATTCTTTTAGTAATATAAATAGATAAGATTTTTTTTTTCTTTTTATGCTGATTGTAAATTTATTAAAACATCTTATTAAAGTACTTGGAAATACCATGTTCACTATAACATTCAATACAAAGACATATATTAATGCTTCTATTTAATAATAATAAGTAAAGTACTAAATAAAAATTAAAGTATACAAATAACTGGTATTTTTATGTTAGCTGGGTGCCCGTGATTACATCTCTATATAATTGGCATCCGGCTAACATAAAAAATACCAAATATATTTAGAAAGATTATTTCCTCCAAATGAATAATAATACTAAAAAGTACAAATTGATTGAAAAAGTTTTCAGGTGTACAAAATACTTTACATCTAGATATGAGCTGACAAAAAAAAAGTAAATTTTATTTGTATTATTTGAGTTTAATATCAATAGAAAAGACACAAAACAATCTGAAATAAAAAGTACTTTTTAATGTATGTTTGTAAAGTAAAATTGTTTTGTAGGTAAAGATTGTCTGATTCCTAAACAATTGTATACAATATATTTTTTTTCAAAATATTGTCTTAGTTTACTTTTAAATGATCTGTATGTTACTAAATTACTTCTGCCAACTCAAAAAATAACATTATTACAGAATTTGTCTTCATTAAGACAGCTTGATTTATAATTATAATATATTTATATATATATATTAGTACGCATTATTTTAGCAAGATTTTTACAAGAATACCTGAAGTATGAAGACAGATTATTTTTAAAACCTCCTACAACTCTAAGTTGCCTATCAATATCTGAACTTAGGAAGAAAAAAAAATCATAAAAATCCTTAATTAAAAAATCTGATTTAAATTTTTGCAAAGTGCTTTTTTTTTTTTTTTTTTTCCTTCACACCTTGATCTAAATCAATCCTTGAAAAGTGCTTGAATTTCATTTGATCTCAAGTATATGAACATGAACTCAGTCATTGTATTTGTATTTTCAGAAACAACTAACTTATATAACACAAAAAATATGTAGAATTTTACCTTTTTAAAAACACTCTATACAAACTGAATACATTAAATTAAATATTATTATTATTTTGGTTATGCGTACTGTAAAGGTCAGTGTTAAAACAAAAATTCTTCTCCTAAAGGGGAGGGGGAGGGGGGAGAACATTGCACTTCAGCAATGTTTTTGAATTATGTCTATTCAGTTCCATGTTGACAATTTTTCCAATTCATTTCAATTAAGAAAACTATTTAAAGATGAAGCTAATTTGTTTTCACCAGATTTGTTTTACATTTATATAAAAATTCACATTTTTCACAAAAAAATGTGCTTTTAAGGGTGCGGAAACATTTTAGCAGGTGAAATGGTTTGTTTTGGACAATTTTGCTTTTGTTTTTATCTTGACTGAATATATTAAGGATACGTATACACGCAGATTACAAATAAACAAGAAGTATGCTATGTATATTATGAACATAAAAAAGTGTACTTGTAACAAATAAATAAAATTTAAAGGTGACAATACGTTAAAAAATTGATCCATTGTAATACAAAACATACCAAAGTAATCTATTTTATGATCTTAACATACTTGAAATATTCTTTTTACCCATTTATCTGTAATTCTGATTGTGTGAATAGGCATGCAAAAAAGATTCTTAATAATATTTAAGTTAGATAAAAGGTAACAAAAATAGTGTCCAAAAGGTGAGTATTTTCATCTGTCATTGTTCCTACCCCTTATAAGGAAAAAGTCTTTATGATACGGGATTTTTTTCTGATTAAAAAAAAAATCCATAAAGAAAAGAAAGTTTCTATTTTACAGAGGTATTTTTACACTTTTCAAGATTCCCGAATGACTAATTCCGAAATGTTTCCTTTTTAAAAAGGAATGTTTTCTGTCTATTCTTTCAAAACATTTTTGTGTGAATGGAATTTATTATATTATTAAAGATGAGTTTACTTATTGATTTGGGAAGCTTTCGTTTATACATAAGGAGAGATTTCATTAATCTACAGAAATTTATTCTGTATTTAAAGATTAGTTTCTGAATCAAAAAGGAAAAGTTTCTTGACAGAAAGAAACAACTTTCTATTTTTCCAGATTTTATTCCTTGTAGGTTCGGAAAAGTTTTCTTATCGATAAGGGTAACTATAATTCCATTTCCAACAGGAAACATTTTTTTTTTTTAGTGCACAATCTTTGTCATTGTACCTGTGTTTTGAAATACAGCTTACTTATAATGCCTTATAATAACAATTTTAACATAAATATAAAAATAAAAGCATAAAATTGCAAATCATCTGGTGTATGTGTACCCTGCCCCAACCGCTGAATTCATCACTGATATAGTATATAATTCACATACTAGAGGCAATGATTCGATTAAATTCAACATATGCCACAGAGAAATCTATACAAATGTTGATAGTTAACTATCTGCTAATTAGTGATTAAATACATATATTGGATGATTCAGAAAGTTCCTTCTGTTTAAGAATTTGTACCAGAAAATTCTGTCCGTCAATTATTAGACATTAGCTATTTGATTTAATGTCTAATAATTAATAGAATTTTCCGGTACGAACCAACTTTCCCGAACGGAAAGAACTTTCCGAGCAACCCAATAGTTACATTAAAAGTTCGAAGTCTTATTATTTTTTAAAGTAGCATTTTAGCTGCAGTTTACTAAATTATTAAAATCTAAGTTTTCTTTTTCTTTTCTAAAGTATTTGTGGATATTTGGACCAAAAAGTGCAAGATTTTTTTTTTTTTTTTACAAAATTTCATGATGTTCTGTTTTTACATAAAATATTTATTTAATGCAAATTCGTAGTTTTTTTTAAGAGATAGGGGTCAATTATATTGATTTCTTTAAATAAGCTTTTTACTAACAAGGGAACCTCTTTTGGTGCAGCTCGCACCTAGCATTGAGACATGGTGACATTTTAAAGCCCTATATTACGAAGTTTGAGAATTGTTGAAAATTATGTGTTAAAATCATTTTTTGATTTTACAGCAGCATAACTTTCAGAAAATGCAATTTTCGAGACCACTTATCGGACTATTAACAGAGAAGTTTTTTAAATACTTTAAAATACAAATTAGTTAATAGTAAGAATAAAATATTGAAAGAAGTTTAAAAAACTCTTTAAAAACCTACGAATTTCATTTTGAAAAATTTCAACATTATAATTGCATTTTTGGTGGCGTGACATTGGCTGTAGAATTTTTTCAGACAACCCTGGACGAATGTCATACTTTTCTGCTGTGCGAGTCAGTAGTGGTTTGGATTCGTAGCACCCTATTTGGCGACTTGACTCGCTTATGGCATGAAATTATCAATTAAAAATCCAATAATGAAAAAATAATATAGTATAAAAAATATAAAATATGATTTTAACAGAGAAATTTTGTCAGTTCTCTAACTTTTATGTATAGGGCTACGAAATGTACCATGTATGGATGCTAGGTGCGAGCTGCACCAAAAGTGGTTCCCTTGTAAGTATAAATTTTAGCAACTAGAACTAGATCAATGTATTAAAAACAAGAACAAAAAATTGTGTGATTATGAAACACTTTCCAGCACAGCCAGAAAACTGTAATGAAACTTCACCGTTAAATAAGGTGGAGGAGGATATGTAAGTAAACAGTATAGAAAACATATAACATATTGAAAAATACAGCTGTCAAAATTACATTCCAGTGTCAAAAAAGTAGTCGAATTATTTTGTGCATCCCTGTATATGATCAATAGATGGGGATATATAGCATGATAAAATTTAGTTCAGTTAGAATATTCACATTTAGCAATTTTCACCAACCAATGAAAATGCACTCAAAATCTTTTGCACAGCCCTGCATATTATCTGAAGCTTTAGTACACACCAATAATTAAAACTTAAAATTCACTCGCAGCAATTACCGACCATAAACGACAATGTATATTTTTCTTTGTGTAGCTCTGTATATGAATTTATTTATATTCTACAAACTTTTATTAGTCTACTAAACATAGTTCAGCAGGAAAATGGTTAACACAATTAAAAACTACCCTTAAGTAATTCACTCCCATAGTCTGTAATACTTACGGATTCCCTTGTGTAGCCATGTATATGAACAACCGAGTTTATATAAACACACTAACTAGAATCCGTCAAGCCGAAATGTCGGAGCATTGAGTTGGATAAACATAAAATATAACATTAACAATATATAATATATATTTTTTATTTTTATATTTACTGTTTAATAGTATAAAAGAAAATTTACAATAACAGCTGTTGAATCTTCAAGTGTTTATTCGGTCAACAGTTGCCTCAGATACTTCTCAAATGCTAATCTATCAGTAAGTGCCCCCATTCTTCTAATTTGGTCTAGCCTATCCTTTGCGAAAGGCACTTCAATCAGAACATCCTCTAAACGTCGAACCCTGCTAAACGCGACATAAGTTGCTCCAAGTGACAACTCCTTTTCACCAATGTCCACAGCTATTTTTGACAAAGTTAAACCTTGGGATTTGTGTATGGTGACAGCGTATGAAACTGTTAAAGGTAACTGAGTACGGGAGCATGAGACATTGTTTTCTTTCCAAGACTTTGTAATAGGTGTGACAGGAAAAAGTCTTTCAGTGAGAAATGGTCCCCGATAATCATCAAAATGAACCATTACTGCCTGTGGCAAGCCTGGAGGCCGTAATCCTGGTCCGTAGACAATATCTTTTACCGTACCAAGTGCACAGTTGACCAATCCTCCCTCTGTCCACAGATTGGTACGCAACATAATTCTGCATCCAATTGCTAAAAAAAGTTCAGCCTGAAGTCCAGACGCGTGCTCATCTTCACTCCATCTTGCTATTTGATTATTGTGGTCTGCTAATATTCTTGCCACTGGCCATTTTGATTTACGAAGTACTTCTTGATTATGTTCTTCAGCTTGCTTGTTTGTGGGAAAAAGGCGTATGGCATCTTGAAATCTTTCAAGTTCAGCCGGAGGCTGTATAGCTTTACGTCGTTGCATAAGGGATGCGTATTGGTCGCCTGTAACTTCACCTACGGAAAGCGAATCAAGAGTCTCTCTAAACTGTATTTGCTGATTGTCGCTTTGTCTCATTGACTTTGTTAAGGTGAAACATTTTTCAAACATCTTAAGAACTGTTTGTCCACGTAAAGCCAAAATGTCTTTTATAGAATGTCTCCTATATAGAGGTGTGTCTTTTACAGGCTGTAGCTGCCTAATATCTCCAATCAGGTAAACAAATAAGCCTCCAAAAGGTTCAATGCTGTCTGGTTTACCTTCGCGACATCTTTGCTCAAGTGCAGCCATCAGACGGCATCCGATCATTGAAAATTCGTCAATAATGAGAAATGAAACTGGATTCATGCTGAGCTGTAGATTTCTTGCTGCTTCACTTCCTAAATCAGCAAACAATTTAAAACATGTTGGTACTTTTAGTGCAGAGTGAATTGTTTTGCCCTCGACATTAATTGCAGCAGCACCTGTTGGAGCCAAAACCATAATAGCTTCCGGTCCTAACTGCTCGGTAACTCTTTTACGAATTTCTTTTATTACCGTACTTTTTCCAGCTCCGGCTTTCCCAATAATAAAAGTACGTTTAGGGCAATTTATAAATCTTGATTGCAAAGACGAAAGCTGTTGCGTGCATAAGTGAAGTATTTTTTGCTGCTCATCTGTAAATCTGATCTCAGACGTATCGTAATTTTGATGCACTGTAAGTTGTTGTTCTTTACAGTAATTTAAAAATGAAGTAAAATTGCGATCAGGGTACTTGTAACTCTCACTTTTCCACTCACATGCATGATCAATCACGCGTTGCCCCAAAGTATCCTCGTTTGTCTGCACAGGAACTATGGCAGCTGCTACCATATATGGATCAATCTCGCGGTATTCTTCTTGCAGGATTTCTGTCTCATGTGTACTGCTAACAGCAGGAAAATTTATTTCTTCGTGTGCATTAATATTTAGATCATTGAATGCTTCCTCCCATGAGTGATACGCAGACGGCAGGCCTTCTTGCAATAAAGAGTCAGAATTACCTCTCCAAGGATAATTGAGTAATACTTGTTGCCTATAGTATTCTTCGGCTAGAGTTGGGTCGTGGTTGAGTGATGTAAGAGGAAAAACTCTGACAACTTCATCTTTTCTTCTTTGGTGATAATCGACTCCTCTTACTGAGAAAGATTTTGCAAACTTAAGAAGCGTGCAGAAAATAAGTTTCTCCGGCCGCGCGCAATATTTCTGAAGCATGCTTTTTGATGGTCTTTCGTCGCTTGAAAAGTTGATTTCTTCCCAGTTCTTATCATGAAGCCGTATTGTAACTACTTCCCGACTACTGTGATACATTGGCCATCCCATTAATATTTGTACTACCTCTTGGGCTGAGTAATCCCTTTTAGAAACAGAAGACAAAATAAGTTTTTGGACTTCTTGAACCGCTGGATTTGTTTCGTTCATCTTATTTAAAATCTCAGATAACAATTCCTTGTAAGGAACAGAAGCTGTTTCTGATTTTGAGGCATATTTGGCAATGTAATGCAAAACCGCATCCTTTGATGTAATAGGACTGAAATCCGTGTTAGTTCTCCAAACTTGTGACACGAAGCAATTGTAGGTATTCATTTCAGAATCGTTTCTTTTTGGCAAAAAGCTAATTATGCCATTTTCTACTTGAAGCTTTGGAGAGCCGCACTCTGCTTTTGGAAAACCAAATCAGCAGCTATAACTATTTGTATCTCTTTTTTTTCCTTAGGCAATAATCTCCATGTCTTGTGTGACGTTGGACTTGATTTAAGAGCTGAGCGAGATCTTTTTCACAATCTTCACTGGAAATGTCTGAAAAGCGAATTCGACAGCGGTGTATATAATTTACAAGGACGTCCTTGTCAGGATTAACAGCACTGCATAGTTTTTCAAAATATGCTGTTACGACTGCTACATTTTTAGCGTTAGTCATGTCTAGTGTTTCCATGTTTGGTGCCCCTCTTAACCACAACAATCCATGCATGTGAGGACTTCCACGCCACTGCCATTCGAAACGAACCCAGTAGTCGTCTATTAAAAACAACGGCGTCAAGATTTTTCTCAAAAATATATCACAACGTTTTTGAAAGAACCAACCAGTCAACAGAGGGTTGTCGTGCATTAATTGTCTGCGTTCTGTATCAGTCAGCTCATTTGGATCTCTGTTAGGCTCTAAAAGTCTGAAAAGATCAGGCCAGTGATAATCAGCTGCAGACAGTGTAAAAAAAATTGTTGGTGCTCCAATTTGTCCTACCATGGAAAGGAGTTCCCCACAACGTGCACTCCAGTATCCTTTTGTAGATCTTAATTTGCTAGCATAAATCATAATGTGTTTTGCCATTTCTGGTTGCCTATTCAGAATATCACGCATCTGCTCTACCGTCTTATTGCTGAACCTATTTCGCTGTACGAAAAAACGCCCTTTAGCCAAAGATTGTCACCGAAGAATTGAATTCATGGCAAAGTAGCGAAATCGGGGGTCTTTAGCAAATCGCCCATCTTCATACTTCATTAGGAACTTAAAATACTCATCAGGAGAGACTGCTTTTTGACGAGGTTGTTGTAAGTCAGCTGTACCATGTGGAAAAAGATGAGGAAAAGCACGTGCTATGTAACCCTCTTCTTGAAATTCGTTGATAGGCTGTGAATTTAATGAAGGGTGAGGCACACGAATTGCGTCATTTATTAAGTTGTTTTGATCTACCGGTTCAAGTAGTGGTCTAAATGACTCGCGCCTTATTTCCTCGTTCAAAGTATCAATATCCTCAGTAATATCGGTTGCTGTTGGTAACATTTGAGATACGTCACCATTCTTAGGTAATGTAGCGATCAAATCTTCATCAATTGTGATATTTGAATAATAAGGATTGTGAGCTTTAAGCCATTGAGTGCTTCTAGAAGGCGTTGTGAGCGAACAGAAAACTCTGCACATCCTGATAAAGTATCTTTTGTCACTAACACAATTGAAGTCATATCTGAAGGATTGACAGGCAGGCGCGAAATAAAACTCTCAATATTTTGTTTAAAGCTGATTATATTTCCGCTGTATCCATACTGTGAGCCTCGTATACGGTAAGAGAAACCACTGGATGTATTTGAGCGATCATCATTTGTTCAATGTAGCTCAGATCTTTGAGACAAATAGGAACTGGACCTGGGTCCATCGAATTAGTGGCAGAAAACTTGAAAGCGCCGTCTCTACACTTGCATGTCTGGCAGAGCCCAGCAGTATTTAATATGATATCAGGGAAAGCTCTGTGACACGTATTACAGGACACATAGGAGATTTGCGATACCTCTCTATCAAACCTGATTGCTTCATTCATTTGAGTTGTCAGTATACCGGTACTCGGCAAAAAATCTGAAGGTAACTGATTTGTGCGACTTCTCCGCATTGAATTACGATTCGCAATTCTTCTCATTTCAGCTGATTGCTTTCTCTTAACTGGCATCCTTGCAAATTCTATATAATAAAAACATATAATCCGTCCATATATAAAATGTTTCTTAACATATATTTTTTTTAATCCTGGATTGGCTGGACTATATCAAAATAAAAAGATTTACTCTCATACTTCTTTTGGTACTTTTCGGTTAGCCGGGCGCCAGTGATATATGTACAGATATAAATACATATGTATATACATATATATATATACATACATACATATATGTACATATATAAATGTATGTATATATATGTATATGCAGATATATGTGTATACATATATGTATGTGTATATATACATGTACATATATCACTGGCGCCCGGCTAACCGAAAAGTACCCTTCTTTTATACAATAAGCTTGAATGAAAAGGAAAAAAAATATTTTGAAATGGAAACAAAAATAATTGCACCAATTGCTGAGTTCGATTTAAAAAACACTAAATTCATGTACTTAATACAATTTAAACTTCATTGCACGTGTTTTAAGATAAAAATGTATGGGGTCCTTATTTCAGAAAAGTAAAATATATGTAAAATATATAAAAGTAAAATATATGGGACCGAGATTAAGAGCTTTTACTAAAAGGTTGTTTCCGAGTATATTGTTATTTAAATAAGTTTCTCATGATAAAAAATGGCAACAATATAAATTATTTCAATTTTCTTTTCATTTAATTCAAACAATCGCAATGTTATCTCTATGGGGAAATGGAAAATTCTAGAGCAGACGATTCCGGGCGTTAGAATTGACGAATATTTCTGTTTTTCAATCCCCGGCGAGATTTTGCCACTACCGACTTCCAGTCCAATTTTGGTATCAATGCGGCAAATATTTTGGCCGCTATCGTGTACACAAAAGTGTAATTTTTCATGGGAAGCCGGAGCTTTGCTCCGACAATAAACACGTACTATGAAAAAATTTAGTTAAACAAAAAAAAAAAAAACGCAAATCAAAGTTGAAACTCACTTATCACACATTGACTCTAAATAACGCACCTGTACTGTAACCGATATCTTTGTGTCTCCCTGTAAATAAACGCAATTCACACCACACTTTGATGAGCGAAATTTATAGTGCACCTCAGTAATGCATATAATTTTCATTATGTTTGAAATAGTGAAATATCCCTATATTACACTACAAACGATTTCTCCCCATAGAACAATGTGTAACAGAAATCTTTTGTTGACCCTGTAAATGAATAATAAATGCTTTGCACACCATATTCTACAAAAAGCATGTTTTAATGTGCTTCATAATTATATATCAATTTCATCATGTTTTAAATGACGTGGCATCATCAAAACGCGCTTGAAATGATTATTTCCCACTGACTGTAATGTAATGGAATATTTTTGACTGTCCCTGTAAAAAAACTATAAGTTGTAATAGGGAACATGCTATAGTAAACGACAAAAATTTCAGGGCAATCCGAGTATATTTATGCGAGTTAGAGCATGGACAGACAAACCGAAGTCATAAACCCTTTTCAACTAGGTTGGAAAGTGTTAAAAAATGATATGCTGAATACAAAATTGTGAGATGTTATGGGCAATTTAATCTGCACTTCCTTTAAATGCTTGCTAATTACTGGGGCCTTTTACATTAAAGCTAAAACTATTATGAAAATAAAAATAAAATTTGAATTTTAAATATTTCTTTGTATATATTTTTAACAAAAAACTAATAATTTAACAAAAATATTTCATGATGTTAAATTTTATTTATTCTTTTCGTTTTATATTTTATTTATTTTATGAAAAAATTTCTGATAAATTGTTAAATTATTAATTGCATAGTTCTTAAAAATCCAATAAAATATAAAAATGTGCAGTTTTTTTTCTATTCTAGTTATCCTGTATGCATAAAATCTTTAAATAATCTTCATTCTTATTGAGTAAATATTTCAATTACTAGATTTGAAATTATTATTAAATTGCTAAAAAATCTCAAAAATATTTAACATCATGAAATATTGTTATAAAATATTCTTGTTAAACTACCAGTTTTCTGTTAAAATGTGTACAAAAAAATATTTAAAATTCCAATTTTCTTTTTATTTTCTTTATAGTTTTAGCTTTAATTTAAAAGATCCCAATAATTAGCAAGCTTTTAAAGGAAGTGCAAAAACAAAACATCGATACAAACGATAAAAATCGTATAAAATATCGATATAAATAAATCGTATCGTTTCTCTGCGATGCACTTCTGTTTCGCCTTCCTTCCGCAGCAGAGGGGTTGGCGCTAGTGTGACGCTAACAAATTTAACACTATCTGATTGGGCTTATTATTTAATGGCTTTGGTGTTAGCAGATAATTAATCACATGGGAGAATACTCATCTCACCACACATCTTGAGCAGTATACTGTACTAAAATTTCAATTCAACTATAATGTATATTAGCAATAGTATATAAAATTTTCTCCTTATTTATTCTGGTCTTAAATTTATTTCTTTGCATCATACGTTTTTGATCATTAGTGATTTTCAATAAAAAATTATGATTGGTTGGTTGATTTTTGACGGCCGATTATCTACTCTTGGGATATAGGTCCTAGAGGGAGTGCCCTCCGTGGGGGTCTTTCTAAGGGATCCAAACCCGTATTTACGGCAAGGTTCGAAGAAAACCAAGGAAAACTCCGAACGGTTAGGTCGACGAGCGCGACAGGGGTTACAATAAAAAATGAAAGCAATCTATTTTTACCAATTAGCACTAACATAACACGCGTGAATGGAATAAATAGAAAATAAGAAAATAAAATTTAGTAATGTGTGAAAATCCGTGGAAATGAAACTATAAAAAAAATATATATATAATAATAATTTGAAAAAACAACATTTTTGGATTTGCGGTAGTCTGGAAATGCTAGTTGTCTTAAAATCGATAAAATTATTTGACCTTTTACTTATGTGAAACTATAATGCAACAATATGAAAATATGAATTATAACTAAAATGGCCAAAAAAAAAAATGAGGCAGGGTTACAATGAAATAATTGTACAGAATTTACACTCGATGTAATTATTTTCGAATGGCTTATATTCAGGGCTGTAGCTAGAAGTAAACAATAGGGGGTGCTCAAGAAAATGTAGGGGGGGGGGCTCATACTATTTCTCTCTCACTCTCTGACACATGCATGCACAAATACAGATATATATGATCAAAGTATTATATAGAAAAGTAAATTAGTACATATTCATAGTGTAGGCACTATGTTTCTTATTAAATTGTTTATAATAACTTTATTTGATGCTAAGAAAAGTAAAAGCTGCAGACAGGGATGTAATACCTTCTGGATTATTTTAAGGAATACCGTATACCTTCTTCTCAAAAACATTATAGCATATACTTTTTAGGATATACCCTCTGTCTAAAGTGTATGCCCTCTGGTTTTTTTAATACTACATCACTGGCTGCAGAATGAAAATTTTCAGTGTATAGTTATACTAGTGAAATAATAAGTGATGATGTCAAAAAGTAAATAAAAAGCTGTTTCACCTGTTTCAAAAGAGTTGCAACTTTTAATTTTTTTTCTGAATATTCCCTGCCCTTCAGGATTCTAAAGTTATGTTATTATATATATGATAAAAAATATTAGAATAATCAAGGGTGTATTTTGCATTTTAAAATTATTTTTCTGTCTAGTCAAAAGCTAAAACCACTTTTATTTAAATTGGGTGTATAACTCATTAGATTAACTTTGTTTTATGCTAATAATGGAAAATGCTGCAAAATGAAAAAAATCAGTATATAACTAATGCAAAAGTCAATGTTTGCATCAGCAAAAGGTTGCTAATTCTGAGTATGTGCAGATAGGATGCGCGCCTGTTGAAGCACTTATTTGCAGTCTTTAAACAAATACTACAATTTAGTATTTAAGCAAAACTGTAAAGAGTCTCCAAAACTAAGTTCAATTTTTGAACAGAGTTTCATTTGGATTTTTGAAACAAAATTTTATTAGGCGGTCTTGGCAACTTTCCTAGGGGGGGGGGGAGGGGCTCAAAAATTTCCTGGGGGTGCTGAGCCCCCCCTGGCGCCCCCCTAGATACGGCCCTGCTTATATTACAAGTTAAACTTTTAGCGTTACATAAGTGTTATGTCATTATTTAACACACTTGCATTATTAGCGCATATGCGCGTATTTCAGGAATTTCTTTTTGTAGAGGAATTTCATTACAGAAATTTCGAATTAATAAAGAAAATTCCGAAAAAAGAACTTTCACTTTATGTAATCACGAAATGGCCTGGCAGTAACTAAAGCAAAAATTACTATTCAGAACTTCTGGTATGCATTAGAAATTTCTGAATAAAACAAAACTGTTGAAATGCCTGCCGCATATATGAGGAGGTTAGAATGACAGTGGAGTAAGTGAATATTTTTGAAAATCGAGATAACCATATTTTCACTGAAAGTATATTAATTTCTATTCAATGTGCCAGTCAAATAAGTCATAGGTCACTTAGGGAGTCTCTAGAGGACGAAACAAGTTGGACCACTCAATGCAACGGCATTACAATAAGTTATCACAAAACCCTACATTTCTCAAATCAGTAAATTTTGACTTACTCCACTGTCATTCTAATCCCTTCATATGTGCTAATGATGCAAACGGGTTAAACGATTCAGCGTGCTCGTCCTCACAAATCTTATATAAAGTATGCCCATTAAACTCCCTTGCTACCCTCTTAACTTCGAAGCGGCTGCTATTATATTCATAAAAGTAGTGTCTAGGCATAGTAAAGTAGCCATGCGCTACTCAATGAAACTACCTACGGCGCCACCTGGTGGAATGCTGCGGAGGTAGCATTCCTATATCGAAAACGGAAAGCGATAGAGAAAAAAAGTGATTTACAAAGTTGTAGAGCATCATCGATTTAGTACGAAAAGACACCTTGTGGACATTAATGCGAAGAATAGAACGGTTAAAACGAGCATTTGTTTTTTTCGTGATTTCCTACATTGTGACGTGATACGTATTCCTATATCGAAAACGGAAAGCGATAGAGAAAAAAAGTGATTTACAAAGTTGTAGAGCATCATCGATTTAGTACGAAAAGACACCTTGTGGACATTAATGCAAAGAATAGAACGGTTAAAACGAGCATTTGCTTTTTTTGCGATTTCTTACATTGTGACGTGACAAAACGATCTTAGAAAGAAAAAAACAACTTGTTATAATAATATACCTTCATTTTAGATGTTCAAACTTCTCACCATCAGCTGCAATGCACATTTGGATCATTGTTTGAATTTCACGTTGCACACGTTGGAGCATAGATGGTGACACGTTGGCACAAGCGTCCGTAATGCGTCGTTTAAGGTCCTGCAATGGTTGTGTAAGGGTCGCACACACCTGCTGTTTCATAACTAGTTGTTTCTTTCTTTCTAATATCGTTTTCTCACGTCACATTGTAGGAAATCACGAAAGAACAATTGCGTGTTTTAACCGTTCTGTTCCTTGCATTAATGTCCAAGAGATGTTTTTTGTCCTAAATTGATTATACTCTACAACTTTGTAAATCACTTGTTTTCCCTATCTCTTTCCGTTTCCGAGATAAGAATGCTAACTCCGAAGTTTTGCACCTGGTGGAGCCGTAGGCAGTTTCATTCAGTAGCGCATGGCTACTTTGCTATTCCTAGACACCACTTTTATGAATATAGCAGCAGCCGTTCCGAAGTTAAGAGGGTGGCAAGGGACTTTAGTGGGCATACTGTATAATTTTGATAAGTGATATTTTAAACACTTTATCGTATGATATAAAGTTATATAAATTATGGATTATCATTACAGGATACATACCTTTGGGTACCTAAGCTTGATTGTCTGCGGATAAACGTTTTTATCATCTTTATAAGAACCGTACCATGGATAAGTCATGACGTCTACTAAGGAATCATTGAAAACAGCATACGCTAGTTTTTTGCCATCTGGACACCACCAGATTGCTTGATTATCTTGAAACACTTCCGCTGAAAAAACAAACAAACGAAAGCGAAATATTAGTTTATTATTCATGTTTCAAAATTAATAATTATCTGGTTATACCTTTATAATGTCATACACTGAGAAAATGATACTTTCAAATCTGAGTCAATCGATGTTTTCATTTTGTTATGAAATATTATGTTTCAAATATAACGACCCGATGCTTTCAATTCTGAAATACCAAAAATACTCAGAATATTGAAACATGGACATACTTAAAACGGAGCACGTAGAGATCAGTTCATACTCATTTTTGAAACATGGACATACTCAAAAATGATTAGAATCAGTTCAAACTCATTTTTGAAACATGGAAATAGTCCAAAAATGTGCACATAGAAGTCAGTTCATACTCATTTTTGAAACATGGATATACTCAAATATGAGTACATGATGTTTTATTCTTGAATGTGTGCATTTTTCAGAAAGGAGTATATACATGTTTCAAACTTGAGTAATTTTGATTCGGAGCCCTTTTGATTATGCGACTTACTCATATTTGAGTATTTTTAGCTCAGTTTTGATAATGTCGTTTTTAGAGTGCACAAAGATTCGGGTACCTTCAATTCAATTAGAAAATTTAATTATTTCCTAATTTAATTACTTAACATTTGTTAATTTGTTAATATGAAAAAAAAAGCATTCAAAATTTTGTATTTGAACGAATGTCAGTATAAAATATTTTCAACTATCGGCATACACGGCATAAAAACAGTCCATTTTTAAAAAGTATATTATTCAAAAAGCTAAATGTGAGTCTTGTGTGCTCGGTATCGTGAAAATGCCTTGCCAGATTTTATTGAAATTTTAGCAATGTCTATCATAAATTTGACCTGGAATGTTTATTATTCAAATATTTTGGAATAGATGAGGAAATATGAAATATTATCTGAGTGAAAAAGAAATATTATCACGTACAGCCCGGAAAAAATGTCAACATTTCCAACTAATTTTGCCACAAGTGTGTCAATCGATTGGGATTAATGTTGATTTTACTTACCCATCATACATAGTATACGGTAAGTCTTATAATCGTTTTGAAAATCGAAATTTTTTTTTGACGGATTTACACGTTTCAGACAAAGAAGATTCCCGAAAAACATTTTAAAAAAAAAATTGCCATCCATCTATTTGTGTGTCTGTAAACGCTCTATCTCCCGAACAAATTGAGATAGAGACTTGAAATCTGGTATGTACTTAGTATGTAATAATGGAAAGAAGCTTACTGAATTTCAGTAACCTCGATTATCCGGAACTATTATTTTCGGACTCTCGAAATATTCGTTCTGATAAAAGGTATATAAGAAATTTCAAAATTATTTATTTTAAGAAATGAATATGAAAGACAATAAAAAAACATAAATTTTGCATAAAGAATGAAGTCGATCGGATGCCGAGATATTTGTAATTATATTTTCAACACTCTTCGATTTTTCATGACAATGTATTTCATTCAAATTTCAATTCAAAGATATATTTTAATCGTAAATGAGACGCTTAATCCGAAGCAGTAAACCGTTATCAAATATGATTATCAATTTTGGAGTGATAACGATGTTTCTTCTACGCAACTCAGTAATAGAGCATTTAAACTTTATAACGTAATGAAGCTACAACTTTATTCGAATTGCAATATATTTTATAAATAGTTTACACATGTTTTATTTTCATATTTTATATTATGCATATCCATGATGGGTAGGTATAACGGTGGCCCCCAATGACTAGTTTTAAAGAAATTTTAATGACTTTCCTATGGGTTGGAGCCAGGGATTTACAAATTTGATAAAATCTGGTAGGCAGGAAAAAATTCTTGTTGCCAGTAAAAAATATTTACCGATATACTGAACATTATAACTTTCAGCTATTACTTACATTTTTAGGTATCCGTAAAAAACATTTCTGATTTTGATTCCAATTTTAAGAATATCTTTTAAAGTACATCAATAGGAGCCTGTGAATTTCTATTGAGAACTTTTTGTATGTACTTTTGACGTTTTAGAAAAAGTTTCGTGCCGAAAAGAAGATATCCAAGTGCTTTAGAAATCGTGTTTTTAAGTAACTTTCATTTTTAAGAAATACTATTCCTAAGAGGAAAATATATTCTTTCGTACGATGAAGATATCTTTGAATACTTTTATGCAATAGTGAACACAATGTTTATTTGAATTGGTTTGGGGAAAAAAAAGCTCATGAAACAAATTTAATTCTTTACTCATTGTTATTCCATAAAAATTGGACTTTAACATCATATGCCAGACAATATTTTCCGTTTTACAAAAAAGAGACCTTAAACTGAATGAAAATATGTATTATTATTACTACAGGTATCCATTGTAAAATAAATTCCATATGGATAAGAAAATTTTGATCTTTGAAAATACGAAAAAAGTACTTCTCTCCTTTAATGCCATTTAAGAAATTTATTTAAAAGTAGATCAACAGAGCCCTGCGAAAAATCACTCGAGAACTTCTTGCATATACTTTTACGTTTAAAGAAAATTTTCATATTGAGAGGAGATAGTTATGTACTTTAAAAATGTGTTTTTAAATTCTTTTACTTTTGAAAGGCATAAAATCTTCTGCTCAAAAGTATTATTTTCCTTTTTTTAAATAAAGAATAGACCAATGAATTCTTTTATGCAATAGTAAACACAGCATTTATATTTGAGTCAGTTTGTAAAAAATATCACTAAATAAATTAAATTCGTCATTCATTTTTTTCTGTTTCATTTTCGTTTTAGTAGCTAGGTCCCCGATAACTGCATTGCATTTTTTAGTTGGCACAACAAAATTTTTCGTTTAAGCAAGATTCAAGAGAAAACAGAAACTCCACTTTCACAGCTATATCCGTCATTTTTTTAAACTGCATTAAAAAATATGTAACTTTTACGTTATAGCAACACCATGCCAAAATGAATGCTAATGCGCCATTTATTTCACTTCTGACCGTGTAAAGGATTTTTATTGCAAACCGTACAAAACATTGTGTGTGACTCTCTATTTATGGAATGTGGAGTATTTATTTTATATTATTTTTTGTAGCCACGCAAAACAACTCTATTTTCTATTTTTCGAATAAAAAACATTTTTATTAAGTTATAACTGTGCTGACATGAATTTTACCATTCGGAAATGATGATGAGGAATATAAAATAACATTATTTCAGGATAAATTACACATAAAGAAAGTTTTTCACGGGATGAATATTTCTGCACATTCTACGAAAATTTCACACTAAGTCACAAACATAATTTTGTTGACCTTAACACTGGATGTCATACCCAATCTGTTGAGGGTTTATGAAGCATAACAAAATGGCGTAATAAAAGACACCGCGGCAATGTTCGTCTTTATTTACAGTTCGATATCACAGAGTTCATATAGGGACGTCTTTATTGAAGAATTGTAATATTTATTCCAATTCTAAGAGACACATACAATTTTATGCCTTCATCTTAAATTGAATTTATTTTGTTATTTTATTGTATAATATCTATTTGTTCTTGTATTTTAAGTATATATTTGTATTTATATAATAAAATAGCTCGTGAAAGTAAGTAATTTGGAATGTTATATTTTTAAATAATCACTTTCGAAAATTTTTTTTTATTTTTAAAAAATGTTTCGTTTGGTGTTGTAGCGTCATAGCGTAATTGACTTGATTCAGGATGAGTTTTAAGCTTTTTATTACACTTAGCTACAGGACATCACAATGGCAGAAATATTAAGTAGAGATAAATTTCGGTTTTATACAGATAGACTAAATTTAATTTAGTCTGTCGGCAGCATTGCATGCTACTCGTCGGTTGGCCTTTCGACCAGAACCTGGCCACCATCAAGAGGGCGAAAATTAGAAAAATTCTGTAACTTCTGGAATATACGCTGGTTAAATATCAGAAAGTCGTTTTTCATATTTGGTGTATATATATTTAATAACTGTAATATACTTATTTTATATTTTTTGCGGCATTATTTCATCAGCTGCCAACTTTTACGCTTTTTTCATACCACTTTATGTTTGTTTTTCGTCTTTGGAAAGTTTCAGGAGATAATTTTTCAATATTTATTAATCATTATTAGAAGTAATATTTTTACATTGAAATTAAGTATAATATACACCGAAATACTAATAGTTTATGATTTAATACTCGTGTTTTAGCTCGTGATTCAAATCAATAAACGTTGAGTAATTTTTCCCCAAATCGGCGGTGTCGCGTTATCTTACCACTTAAAACTTTATAGTGAATTTAACCTTATTAAATCGTCGAAATCATTCGATTAAATAAGGAAAAAAATTCTATTAATTTTTTGCGGTAGCAGAAAAGCGTAAAAGTTGGCAGCTATGTTTCATGAAAATTTAGTACGCAATAATGGCTATCGGTGTTAGTTGGTTGGGTTAGCTGGTTAGTTTGTTGAAAACGTTGATTTTCTTTGAGTGAAATATAATTATAACAAAAACTTGAATATTTATTCTGTTTCAATGTTTCATTCTTCTTTAAAAAAGTTAAAATAAAACAAAAAATAAACTTATTTTTATAGGGAAAAATTGAAAAAAAAAAATAAGAAAAATGTCCAGCAATAAATTGTATGCATATAATTAATTATATTTCTTAAATTAGATAGTAAAGATTTTTAAATATCCATGGTGAAATTTTGATTATGCTTGTTATACAACATAAGGAATAATTCTATTCAAAGCGCACTTGTCTCATTTTTAAAATCAACACATATCAAATATCTTTGAACTAATAAATTACTAGTTACAAACTTATACTGCTATTAAAAGATATTTATTGTGAATTGATTAAAAACATAAATAATTTGATTTTCATTTGGTATAAAGTTTAGCTTTAACTATTTTTTTTTTTTTTACAAAATGAACGTGCCTCACTTTCAAAACTCGACGACGCATATATAATAAACCAAAGAAAAACGAACATTTCACTACTTTTACTGTAAATTTAAAGGTATCTACAGGAGATTGCCTTATTACACGACTCAGCCTCTATTTGTTGTCAACAGAATAACTTTTAAAGCATTTGTTTTTATAATAAAAGTATTGGTTTAAAATTTTAGTGGTGCCAGCTATTTATCAATTATAAAAATTGTAATTTAGTTTTAAGAATTAGTTGTTATAAATAAGTCTCATTCGTATTGTGCATTCGAATTATTATTTCAGTTATAATTTATATTTAATTAATATTTGTTACAAATGTGGATAGAGATTGCAAAGTTTTTTTTTTTTTTTTTTTTTTTTTTTTTTTTTTCTATGAGAGTAAGACTGATTAGAATATGAACCGAGAGTGACGAACAAGAAACAAAATATATCGTCAGAATTAATTCCCGTGGAACTAATTCCTCAACAGTCAGGATAAAAAGGACCATGTCAAAGAAGCAGAAATTGAAGGCAATATTTGGATACAAGAATAAGATGGAGAGCATGAAAAATAATTATACCAAAATGTTAAAATATATTATTTAAAGAGAGTGCATTGACATGAATTTTACTCTACTTTTTCTTGTTCAATGAAAATAATCGTGCGCTATTTTTCTCACACATATTAAAACAAAAACACTCGCCAAAGGAGGCCATCTGGCTGTGAAACGACAACAACGAAATATTTTAAAAAGTAAAAAGTAGAAAATATAACTTAAAAAAATTAAGAGTGTAATATTAAAACAAAACTCGCTTTAATCAATTAATAGCAGTTTCATATTAATTAAATTATGCTTATACGTTGAAATATCAATTTAGAAATCCCAGAAAGGGAGTTTAAATAATGTTTTATTTTTTTCTGTCCTTTTGTAATAGCTTAAAAAAGGAACAGGGCCAAACTTGTACGTATTTTTAATGTATACACTAGCTCGCGGTTTCTAATACGTGCAGGAAAAAAAAAACGACGAATTTTTCAAAGTCGAGTTTAGTGTCCACTCCGAATTAATGTTTTATATCGGAAAATTTTAGGGAAAAAGATAAAATTACAACCATGAAATTAGACGTGATTTTCAAGATAAGAATTGAATGCTTATAAAAGAACACTGAGAAAAATTTCACTTTCAAATCTGAGGAAATCGATGTTTTCATTTTGTTATGAAACTTTTTGTTTCAAATACACTGCTCAAAACAATTAAAGGATATTGCAGTTTTAGGTGGATTTTGTATCTGGGAAACTTTTTAGCTGATTGATACATGGTCGACAGACATAGTAGGTTATATGAGAATAAATTACACATGTTTGGCAGAAAAAAATGCATTTTATTGCGCATTTGTGTACAAAAGGAAAAAAACACAATTTGTGCATATGAGAAAAAAAGGATAAGAAAAGGTGTTTTCTTCAAAGAAAATCATTTTCAGTAGGGGGTATGGTTTCCACGGGCGGCCAGCAACGTTGAACACCTTTGAGGCATGGACTCAATGAGGCTATTAATGACGAGTTGGGGTATTCTGCCCCACTCTTCCAGAAGAGCTCTTTCCAGTTCTTGGAGAGTTTGTGGGGGTTGTTGGCGGCCAGAAACTCGTCTTCTTAGAGCGTCCCAAACGTGCTCGATTGGATTCATGTCTGGAGAACACGCTGGCCATTCCATTCGAACGATTCCTTCCTCGAAAAGGAAATCCTCCACCAGGTTTGCACGATGTGGCCTGCAGTTATCGTCCATTAAAATGAAGTTATCTCCGATTGCTGCAGCGTAAGGGACTACAATAGGTCTGAGGATCTCATCCCTATATCGGCGACCAGTCAGAGCTCCATCTCAAATGATGTAGAGGTCAGTGCGCCCGTCAATGGAGATGCCACCATACACCAACACTCCTCCACCGCCAAATCTGACACTTTCGTGCACGAACGCAGGATTATTCCTACTGCCACGGTCCCTCCAGATGAAAATACGCCTATTATCCGGATGCACAGAAAAACGGGACTCGTCAGAAAACAGAATATTGCTCCATTCATTTCTCCTCCAGTTGACATGCTCGGTTGCCCACTCCCTGCGGTCGCGACGATGCCTTGATATTAATCTAACACATACCATCGGTCGGCGAGCATACAGACCTACAGCATGGAGCCGGTTTCGGACAGTCTGAGTTGAAATCGTATTGCCTGTAGCCGAGCGAAGGTGTTGTTGGAGAAGAGTAGCGTTCATGTTTCGGTGTCTCCGAGCTGTTAACGCTAAATACCGATCTTCATTGGGCGTTGTTGCCCGTCTACGACCTTGCCCTGGTCTTCGGCCTGCACATCCACTCTCCAAAAAACGGTTCCAGATCCTGGAAATGACACTTTGTGACACTCCAATGGCTTGCGCTACTTCGGCTTGAGTTTGGCCCCCTTCTAACCTACCAACAATTCTCCAAGCTTCTGAATCTGTCAAATGACTTCGCTGAGACATCGTACTCATCGAAACAAAGCAATCACTGAATGCCGATCATCCTCGTCTTCATTCTCTTTTATCCAGTTGAAAGTCAAATTTCATTCGCTGCCGCTGAAGTGACGTTTTTGACGTCGAACTCAAAATTTGCATACTCCACAGTTTGAAAACCAGAAAAATTTGCATTTGTGATTCTCTTCTTCTATTTTCGGCAAAAAAAATTTCGTTTATATCTTTATTTTATATAAAACTTCAAATATCCTTTAATTGTTTTGAGCAGTGTATGACGACCCAATGCTTTGAATTCTGAAATAACAGAAATACTGAGAATACTGAAACATGGACATACTCAAAACTGAGTACATAGAGGTCATATCATACTCATTTTTGAAACATGGACATACTCAAAAATGGTTAGAAACAGTTCAAACTCATTTTTGAAACATGGACATACTCAAAAATGGCTAGAATCAGTTCAAACTCATTTTTGAAACATGGACATACTAAAAAATGCTTAGAATCAGTTCACACTCAGTTTTGAAACATGGATATACTCAAATATTGATGTTTTGTTTTTGAGTGTGTGCATGTTTTCAGAAATGGGTATATACATGTTTCAAACTTTAAATTCTTTTAATTTTGATTCGGAGTCATTTTGACTATGCGACATACTCAGATTTGAGTATTTTTTGCTCAGTTTTGAAAATGTTGTGTTTAGAGTGAATGTTTTTTTTAAAATATATTTTTACTTTTATTTTTTTTACCTTATGGGAACGCATTGAAGAACTTCGGGTATTATGGACTGCCGTTTACATTTGAGGCAATACAACAACCTGATCTTGTTTAAAACCCGAAAACGGAATACAATTACAAACATCAACTATCTGCAAATAGTTTTAATAGACAAAAATTGTTTTACGAAACATCGCTTGCAAACAAAAAATAATAATATGAAACGCACTTTGAGGGTATTGGGAGACAGTCGGGTAATATGCAATAGGGGGTTAAAAATGAAGAAAACGAACAAAATTTGGCAAAAAAATATATAGAATGGTATCAAGAGAACATGATCAAAATATAGTGTCTAGATAGACAGCCAATATACTTCAGTTAACACTTCAGATTTTCACAAATCACAAATATAAGGATGAATCTTTGGGCCACCATAATCATGGTGTATTATGAGATGTTGGTATTCCATATAACCCGACACAGCCAGTTTGGGTAAAAATTACTCTACGTTTATTGATTTGAATCACGAGCTAAAAAACGAGTATTAAATAGTAAACTGTTAGTATTTCGGTGTATATTATTCTTAATTTCAATGTAAAAATATCACTTCTAATAATGAATAAAAAATATTGAAAAATTATCTCCTGAAACGTTCCAAAGACGAAAAACAAATATTTATTCACACAACGCGATCTGGGGAAGACCGACGAATTACGCGTTTTGGGGGATATTCTGGAAACATTCTTAACCCATTTATGCCTAGCGTCCCAATTTTGGGACGCTTTAGTAAAATGGGAAAAAGTGCATTTCACACCACTTTGTTTTTATAGAAATTTCGTGTTTTATTTTATCGAGGAGGCCTCGATAAAATAAGACACCAAATTTTTATTTAAAAAAAAGTGGTGTGAAATGCATTTTTTCCCATTTTACTAGATCGTCGACGCTAGGCATAAATGGGTTAAGTACAGGGGTGCAAAAATCCAGGCGCCAATGGGATGATTCCCTCCACTAAATTTCATTAGTATTCTTCGTCAAATGTTATTAGTATACTTCGCCTAAATTTTATCAGTATTCTTAATAGGCGAAGAATACTAAAAAATTAGTGGTGGGAATCGGCCCATTGGCGCCTAGATTTTTGCAACCCTGCTTAAGTAGTTTATGTAATTGCTGCTTGCTGACAGCATTTTACGAAACAGAAACCGTGGTATTCTATATTACCCGACTATTCCATACTAGATTAATTTTAACACAATTATTCAAATTGATATAGAAATCATATGAGTTGTAATTTTCTAACTGGACGAAAAATGTCCACGCCAGGATTCGAGCCTGGGCTCTCTTGGCTAAAGTTGCCAGTGTTCTACCAACTGAGCCATCCCAGTCGAGGACCTAATTCATCCAGTTAACCTTATTGATCATAGAATCTTGTCTGAGTGGTCTACCAACTGAGCCATCCCGGTCGAATCTCTGTGACCTAATTCATCCAGTTAACTTTATAGATCATAGCATCTCAGACCAGATGCTATGATCAATAAGGTTAACTGGATGAATTACGTCCTCCAGATTCGACCGGGATGGCTCAGTTGGTTGAGCACTGGCAGCTTCAGCGAAGAGATCCCAGGTTGGAATCCTGGCCCGGAAATTTTTCGCTCAGTTGGAAAATTACAACTCATATTCCATACTACCCGAAGTTCCTATACCAGTGCTCAGAAAGTTGAGTTGAGTTACTCCAGATATGTTTTCGTTGGTACCATGCAATAGCACGATTCAACATAAATACACTTTCTTTTTTCACAGATTTTATTCCATTATAAAAATGAAAATAAATAAAATATTCTTTTGTATGGATAAAATATTTCGATTTTCCGAAATACATAAGATTATGCATTATATTGCTAACATTTTCATGAATCATGACAGAAAGCACTTTTCAGTTTTATTCCCATTTTAGAAATCACTTTAAAAAAGTAGATCAATAGGAGCCCGTGAAATTCTTTTGAGAACTTTCGTATTAAGTTTGACATTTTAGGCAAAGTTTCGTGTCCAAAAAAAGACGTTCAAGTACTTTAGAAATCGCGTTTTAAAAGAAATTTCACGTTTAAGAAATACAACTTTTTCGAGTCAAAAATGTTCATATTTGATCAAGAGGATGTCTATTAATATTTTTAAGAAACAGTGAACAAGGTAATTATTTGAATAGGTTTCTTAATCAGCCTTTAGTGTAAAAATAACAAACTTGTATACCATTTTTTTTACTTTAATGGAAACATATACCGGTATTCAGAAAGTCGAGTGAAGTCATTCCAGATTTGTTTCCGTCGGTGCCATGCAATAGCACGATTCAACATAAATACACGTTCTTCTTTTACATATATTACTCCATTATAAAAATGAAAATAAATGTGCCGTTGTAAAATATTCTTTTGCATGGATAAAATATTTCGATTTTCCGAAATACATAAGATTATGCATTATACTGGTAACATTTTCATGCATCTTGACAAAAAGCACTTTTCAGTTTTATTCCGATTTTAGAAATCACTTTAAAAAAGTAGATCAATAGGAGCCCGTGAAATTCTCTTGAGAACTTCCATACTACTTTTGAATTTCCGTAAAAGTTTCGTGTCCAAAGAAGACGTTCAAGTGTTTTAGAATTTGTGTTTTAAAAGAAATTTCACTTTTAAGAAATACAATTTTTGCGAGTAAAAAATGTTCATATTTGATCAAGAGCATGTCTATTAATATTTAAAAAAAACAGTGAACAAGGTAGTTATTTGAATAGGTTTCTTAATCAGCCTTTAGTGTAAAAATAACAAACTTGTATACCATTTTTTTTAACACTTTCCAACCTAGTTGAAAAGTGTTTATGACTTCGGTTTGTCTGCCGTCTGTCCGTGCTCTAACTTCCGTAAATATGCTCGGATTGCCCTGAAATTTTTATATGTTATTGTCGTCATCTATAGCATGTTCCCTATTTCAACTGAAGTGTGTAGCACGTATAGTTTTTTTACAGGGACACTCAAAAGAATTCCGTTACATGACGGTCTATGGGGAAAAATCATTTGCGGTTTATTTTAAAGATGTTACACAATTTCAAACACATTGTAATTGATATATATCACTAAGGTGCATTACAAGAAGCTTAATATGGAATAGGGTGTGCATAGCACTTATAGTTACTTTACAGGGACAGTCAAAAGAATTCCGTTATATTACGTCTATGGAGAAAAATCGTCTGCGGTTTATTTAAATAATGTTTCACTATTTTAAACGCATTGAAATTTATATATATATATATATCACTAAGGTGCATTACAAGAGGCTTACTAATGAATATTGTGTGTATAGCAGTCATCATTGATTTACAGGGACACACAAAGAATTCTGTACTGTCTGTTGACAATAATTCCTGGAAGTGCGTTTTAAGTTGCTGAACGCGATTTTAAATTTAACTCACTTTTTGTCTATTACTTGGTGTGTATAAATTCTGTAGATCCTATACAGGGCAGCACAAAAGTTCGTGAACACATTTCCGTTTATTGACAGAAACTCCAGAAGGAGAATTTTAAACTGTGCGTTTCCTAACTAAACTAAAATTTAGCATCCTATGTAGTACATATACAAATCTATAGATCATATACAGGGCTGAATAATCGAGAAAAGTATTCGGATATTTTTCGGAATATTGTATATGTTGGGAATTCCTGAAATTACGTTTTTAAATATGTTATGCGTTTTCCAAATTGTTTGCTTAGATGTTATCTTTAGCTTATTAAACGGTAATGATTTGTAAAATTATTTTGGAAGCTTTGGAAAGTGTTACATAATCTATGCTTGACGCATGATTTTTCGTTCTTGTTTACCTTAATGGAAACATATACCGGTATTCAGAAAGTCGAGTGAAGTCATTCCAGATTTGTTTTCGTCGGTGCCATGCAATAGCACGATTCAACATAAATACACGTTCTTTTTTCACATATATTACTCCATTATAAAAATGAAAATAAATGTGCCGTTGTAAAATATTCTTTTGCATGGATAAAATATTTCGATTTTCCGAAATACATAAGATTATGCATTGTACTGGTAACATTTTCATGCATCTTGACAAAAAGCACTTTTCAGTTTTATTCCGATTTTAGAAATCACTTTAAAAAGTAGATCAATAGGAGCCCGTGAAATTCTCTTGAGAACTTCCATAATACTTTTGACATTTTCGTAAAAGTTTCGTGTCCAAAGAAGACGTTCAAGTGTTTTAGAATTTGTGTTTTAAAAGAAATTTCACTTTTAAGAAATACAGTTTTTGCGAGTTAAAAATGTTCTTATTGGATCAAGAGAATGTTTTTAAATATTTTCTTTATGAAACAGTGAACAAGATAGTTATTTGAATAGCTTTTTTAAACAGTCTACCCTGTAAAAAAAGGACAAATATTTCTTAATCTATCAAAATATAATATTACCACGAATGTAAAGTAGTGGTTGTAAATAAAAAAAATCTCTGACAGCTCGGTCTACAGGCACAGATAGATTTCGAAGACGCAGACCATGGGGCGCCTGTTTATTGGGAATTGCAGAAGAAATTACCTTTTTCCATGATGCGGCAGTTGCAGTTCGAAATCTACCTGTGTCAAGTAGGCGGAGCCGGCAGAATTTTTTTGTTTTTAATTTAATTTTTTGCTTTAAGTCCTATAAAAAACTTGTCAATATAAAAGTTGTAGATAATATTAAGAGGATTTATAATAAATTTAACCGAATTTCATATCTTGTGAATTGACGAAGTTATGAATTTTTTTCTTCTGAAATCCTTTTTTTCCCTCCCTTGGGGCCATTTTTAATGATATCAAAAAGCTGTCATACGCACACTAAATAAGAAAGAGTGACTATTCACTCCGGAGGTGTGGATATTCACTCTATCGCAGAGTCAAAATTTGCCCAACCTCTTTAGAGTGACTATTCGCTGTAGGAAAAAGTGAAATTCTTGACTCCCTGAAAGAGTGAATATTCACTCTTTCAGGAGTGAGTTTTTTCACCCCTGATAGGAGTAAATAGTCACTCTTTCAGGAGTGACTAAAATTCTTGAATAAAAAAGAGAAACTCATATTTACACACGCTTGTTCGTAGGCGGTCACCCTCCAACTAGTAACCGAGCTCGTTGCTGCTTGACTTCTGCGCTCGGACGAGAACTGGTACCTACAGCTTGCTACAGCCACTTACAATTAAAAAAGCTCTTATTACATTATTTTAGCTTTGTTTCTTTTGTGATATTCGAACACACTTATTAAATTTGTGTAGAAATCATAAATATTTACGGTGTTTCTCAACTGTGTAAATAAGAAACTGAAACCTTCTTTTTGTATCATATAATACAGAGACTGTTCGCACATTTTTTAGACAAATTTAATAAATTATTTAAAAAAATGGAATTATTTTAGAGGAAAAAATTCTGACAACAACTTATTATGTGTAATTTATATTATCGTCTGATACTTTCAAATTTATTCTTATTTCAAGATTGCGCATGCTAAAAAAGCTGTGAATGGGAAGATGCGTTTGCGTTTTTTTTTCTTCTTCCGAACAGAAGTATGCTAATTCCACAGTCTAAAATGATTGAAAAGCGCATAATATAAAAACTTTTTAGTGCGAAATAAACATAACAATTGATTGGAAAGTGCTATTCCAAAAATCAGTACATATACATAGTAAAAAGATACCAGATGAAAAAAAAAAACAAGGAAAAAAAAGAGCCCATTTCAAGCCGGAAAACGAAGTTTCAAGTAAGGATTTATGACTATCGCAAATTTATCTTACATCGAAAACATCCATCGATATCCATCGAAAGCATTATGCAGAATTAGAATCAAGAAACAAGATTATCATACAGATTATTTCAGAAAGCAATATTCATATTTTAAAAGTTAAAAACAACAACGCCGAAATCGTCTAAAAAATGTGCGAACACCCGTCTGTACATTTCCGCTATGACAAAAATTCCGTTACAACAAAGCAGTTATTTATTTATTCATTTATTTTTTCTTGCTAATAATGTTTCCATAATTAGAGCCCGATTAAGATTGTCCGAGGCCCAGGGCCTGTTTACCAAATAGGCCCATGAAGCCGAAGTTTACTCACTGAAATACAAAGGGGCCCTCAAATTTACTTTTCAAAACTAATTTTTAGGGGGGAAATTTCAGTCAGGGTAAAAAACGTTTTTTTTTCTCTTAAATTATAGCTGTTAAATTTTTCCTAAGATTATTTCCGACACATTTATAATTATACTCTTTTTTTTCTATAATAAATGTTATAAAATCAGTGATTAAATGCAATGTTTTTCATTTCTCTTATGTTAATTTCAAACGTGCTAAAAATAACAGAAAATTTAATCTGTATAGTTATATTTTGTTTATATTCATAAAGATGTTAGAAATGATATAAAATATGTAGAATAGGTTATTTAAATAAAGAGGAAAATAATTAGCATTCAGAGATATTAAATTTCTGTTTATAAAATAGAAGCAAAATTGTGTTGCAGCTAAGCATAAATTTACTTCAAATATTTGTTTTCCCTGCACTTTTCTTAGCATTGGCAAATCTTGCAATTTGTAAAGCATAAAATATATTTCCTATCCATAATTCTATCGATTCATTTATTATTTCAATGCCTTTTTCAGTTTTTTTTTAAATCGTGCTACTATATATAAAGGATTTCATTTTAGGCGTTTCGTTTCGATAACGGAGATTACTCGGATTCTCATCCGTGAGCTGGCGCCATCTTGTGATTTTATTGGAAAAAACTGTTTTTCCTCACTCTTCAACGGAGTGAAATATCTCACTCTTGTCAACGGAGTGAACAGTCACTCTCGACAACGGAGTGAGATATTTCACTCTTTTCTAGTGAGTGGAAAGTTCCACTCTTTAAAGAGTGCATATTTATAAAATTCACTCCTAAAAGAGTAAAAATGCCTCTCACTCTTCCAAAGAGTCAACTTCTCACTCCTTCCAATTTTAGAGTGCGTAAATTTTCGGATCTTTTCCTAGAAGTAATAATAACTTTAAACAGATTCGATACGCATCATAATTAAGAAGTTATGGATTTTTTTCTGTTTTCACAAAAAGCCACCCCCCCCCCCCATTGGTTCGATTTTGCCCATTCAAGAACCTGACCGAGATTTAATGCCTTTTGATTTTATGTATCAGTTTGGAAGAGATTTGTCTAGAATTTTTTAAGTTATCGTGTCCATAAAAAAGTGAAATAGATATATAAAGTTTTGAACTGGGGGTGGTTTTGTGTTCTGGGAGTCATGATCGGTGTAGATCTGCAAAAATTTCCCAGAAATTTCAACATAGGAGAGAATGTAATAGGTAGTATTTCTTACGAAATCTGCCTAAATGGAATTCAGCATATATTAGATTTTCTGACTAACCGAAGCATAAGCGACAGAGAAAACGGCGGAGAGTACAATAAGATGCGTTGCCATACGCAAACATAGGGTTCTCATCACAAGGATGTTAAAACAATACCACATAGGTGCCAACCTCTCATTAATATTCCGTAATATGTGGGTTAATTGACCCAGGTTTAACACGTTTCGCACCAGAAATTTTATTAAGGAATGCAATTAAATAAATTCCACGTAGAAACCTGAAATTGAATACATAAAAATTCATCCAATAATTTTTCTGGTTTCAAGCGTTATTAAACTGGGTCAAATTAACCCGCATATTACGAAATATTAATGAGAGGTTGGCACCTAGGATTACCACATTGAAGAACAGATAAAATCCATGGAAAGTATTTTTTATTGTACGCGATTTACGATCAAGCGATGGGTGGCCTCCCTAAACTCAATGAAATAATTAGATCCTTTTAGCTTGGAAGTCAGAGATGATCAGCTCTAATTTCACAGTACATTTGCGCGCTGACACTTTGTTTACGGCGCGAATATACATGTGTATCGAACAGTTTTCGCCAGAAAGAATTTAGGCTTCTGTAACATTAATTTAGAGCGGAAGGAATGAAAGGAGTGCAATGCCAGGGTACTTATTGCTATTTTTCGTAATTTTGATAAGCAACCCAATGAATGTTATGAGAAAAGAGGGATTCTGTGATTTTCTGTACGTGAATCATATGCTGAGCTAAATAGAATTTTGGCCGTTGCAAATTAATTAAAGACTGCAAATTTTCTGCTTGGACAAAAGTGCAGATGTAAAATCATTTTATATTTATCATTAAGTTTTACAGTCATAGAAAAAAGTTGAAAGTATAAATGGAAAACATTTAACGTACATACTGAATAATTTGCAGCTGCATTTATATGCAGGAAAGGAAGATACGTTTTTTGAGAATAAATAAAAGCCAGACATAAAAATGAAAGAAAATGAAACTCTAATATGTTTGATGAAATGTAATTACTTTTAAACTTTAAAATAGAAAGGGTTTAAGTAAAAAATACATTAAGCTTTAGGAAACATAAGGGAACTATACATTTAGAATAATAATGAAAATATGTATATGATCTTTATTATAACGAAGAAAATATACAATATGCTCTTCCATGTTACCACGATTTCGAAAAGCGTTCTTTATCTTTAGAAACCTTGAAAACAAATATGTTTCCGATATTTAAAGAAGCACATATAAAAACAAAATGTACTTTGCTGCCACATATTTTCGAAAACGTTTCCGAGTAGATTCTACATTAAATATTGTGGTATCGTGGTCGCATACATATAATTAAACATATCATAATCATATTAAGCGAAAATGTTTTATTTCAAAACAACCATTGTAAAATGACATGATAATGAAAATTTAGATGATATTTACAAGACATTTTTGTACAATTCTGGAACCTCCCAAAACAAGGTCCGACTCTCCAGGACTCAGAAACCAGTCTGCCTCTTCAATGGCGAAAAGTTCTATCCTCTTCCCCTGTGCATAATCCACTGATCCTCCTTGATTAACATACCCTTCGTCCATCCTCCTACCCCTTGATATCCAGGGTTCTTCGAAATACCTTTCTTTAGTCATGCCATTCATACAAATACCTTCCTGACACATTTTACCCCCCTTCAGATAATCTTTTTATAGATAAAGTTTACACGCATTTAGCAACGCTATACAGAGCATGAAAGCTTTTCATTCTGACTTGAAAATAACTAAGGATGTCTTCTCTCTAGGATAATCCCAGGGTGCAATAGTTGCCAATCAAGACCGATCACCCCATTTTATTCTGGGATTATTTTAATCCTATCAGAATGATATATGTTGATGGACCCCGATCCATCACAATATATTCAGCTGAGCAAAGAACTCTTTTGGAAATTGGGTAATTCGGAAGAGGTTATTGTTTATTTCCGTTCGTGGTTATATTATATTTTGCTCTCTCTCTCTATATATACAGGGTGTAACTGAAATGCTTCAACAAACTTTGAGGGATGATAGTACTCATGAAGATGATTAAAAAATGCAATAGAACACGGGGTCGCAAATGACATTTAACCCTTTCAGGGACAGTGGTATGTCTAAAAAACCACTTAATTTTAATTCCAAAACGCCACAATGGCACCAGAATTTCGCTAAAATCTTTTCCATTTAATATGTATGTGAAACATAGCCTTTTTCTTATTTAAAAACAATTTTTTTTGTAAATTCCGGTGCCAGTCCATTTTCAGACGCATTTTCTCTATTTTTATCCTTTAAGCCTTTTAGGGGCAAACTACTTTTAGTACTAAAATGTTGAAATAAATTACTGGCACCGGAATTTATAAAAAAATTTGTTTGTAAATAAGAAAAAGGCTATATTTCACATACATATTAAATGGAAAAGATTTTAGTAAAATTCTGGTACCATTATGGCGTTTTGGAATTAAAATTAAGCGCTTTCATAAACATACCACTGCCCCTGAAGGGGTTAAACGTCATTTGCGACCCCATGTTCCATTGCATTTTTTGTTCGTCTTCATGAGTACTATCATCCCTCAAAGTTTGTTGAAGCATTTCAGTTACACCCTGTATATATAAAAATCTATCTATTTTTACAGTGTAAAAAATATTTAGATTTCTCGAAATACAGAAGATTATGCATTACATAGCTTACATTTTCATGCCTCTGGAAAAAGTACTTTTCAGTTTTATTCCCATTTTAGAAATCACGTAAAAAAGTAGATCAATAGTAGCCCGTGAAATTCTCTTGAGAACTTCCATATTACTTTTGGCACTTTAGGGAAAGTTTCATGTCCAAAAAAAGACGTTCAAGTACTTTAAGAAATCGCGCTTTAAAAGAACTTTTATATTTAAGAAATACAATTTTTTCGAGTCAAAAATGTTCATATTTGATCAAGAGGATGTCTATAAATATGTTTATGAAACAGTGAACAAGGTAGTTATTTAAATAGGTTTCTTAAACAGCCTACAATGTACCAAAAGAAAAACCGACATATATTTTTTTAATCTATGCAAATATATTACCACGAATGAAAATATGAATAACTTCTTCCGAGTTACCCACGATATAGAAAAGAGTTCTTTATCTTTTGAACATTCACTACCAAAACTATGTGGACGGAGTCTTCGATATTTTTACTGAAATTCGTTTCCCACCAAAAATTCTGAAAGATAATATTTGGTAACTTTAAGGCGGTATTAAAAAAAATATTTTTCCATGCTCAACAACTCAAAATTTTGAGACACATTTTCAGACTCATTTTAAAAAGTAAAAACATGAAACTTGGCGGCGTGATTTTTGAAGAGATTTATAAGGGACCCATGTTTTTATTTTTTGTTCAATTAATTAGAAATTGATTTACAAACAATTATTTTCACAGTACGGTATTTTTTTTTTTGTTACCAACGCTATCGCTTCGGGAAATTCGGTTCAAAATGTCCACTTTGACAGCATTTTTTGAAATATATTCTGACTTTATCAAAAAATCGAGACAATACGGACATTATAAAGTTTCTGAATAAGAGAACCTACCAATTGGATGCATTTTAGAGCAAAAATGAATGTAAAAATGTGTCTCAAAATAAGCAGTTTGGATTTGAATACACCCTTAATAACAAAGTTTTTGTCATTAATTAAAGTATTTCATAACATATTAAATTAGTGGTGGCTGGACAGTTTTTTTTTTATCATACACTTTTATTTTGAATGTTGACAACAACGAGTATACTCGTGGTTGACAGCGAATGAGTTAGAAACCTCCGAAACTAATATTGGGCTGTTCGGAAAATTCTTTGGTTCGTACCGGAAAATTCTATCACTTAATTATTAGACATCAATTCCGATATTTATTGTCTAATAATTAACGGGAAGAATTTTCCGGTACGAATTGGTTTTCCAAAACTGAAGGAACTTTCCGAACAACCCAATATATTTTCGATATTTAAAGAAGCACATATAAAAACAATGTTTCTTTTACTGCCACTGATGTTTGAAAAAAATTCTGTGTATTTTTAATAACATATTAATTTGTATTCTTAACCTAAAATATCAGTTTTAGGATGCCAGTAATTCTTGATTAAACATTTTCAGCTGCATAACTAAATTTATACATGGAAGATAACAAAATAATATTAATTTTAATGTTAATGTTTTAGCTGTTAATTTATCATATCTCTAAAACATGTTTGTTGGACAAGAAAGTGTTTACATTGGCATTGATATCACCCGAAATTCCTATAACCCGAGTTAAGAAAACTGATTAGTTCACTACAAAAACTTTCGGAAACGTTTCCGACAATCGGTGCCATCAAAAGAAAGTTTTTTGATAAATGTTCCTTTAAATTTCAAAAAAGTCGCTTTTCAAAGTCGTGGGTAACTGGAAGAGGTTATTGTTTATTTCCGTCCGTGGTTATATTATGATTTCCTAAATTAAGAAACACTTATCTTATTTAACAGTGTAAATACATTTTTGATTTTCCGTAACACATAAGTTTGCATAAGATACATTTTCTTATATTAAGAAACATTTGTCTTTTTCTTCAGTGTAAAAAATATTTCTATTTCCCGAAATGCAGAAGATTATTCTTTACATTTCATACTTTTTTCTATATTCAGAAACTTTTTTTGCACTGTAAAAGACATTTCAATTTCCCGAAATATAGCAGATTTGAACGTTTTACTTCGATTAGACTATTTTAGAAATGTCTTTAAATGTAGATCAATAGGAACTTTTGCAAAAAAAAAAAAAAAAAAAAAAAAAGATCAATAGAAACTTTTTCAAAACAAAATTCGGTTTCTTGCAATATCTAACATTATGCATACGTTGCTAATATTTTTCTATATTAAGAAACAATTGTCTTTTTTTAATGTGTAAAAAAATATTTCGATTTCTCGAAATACAGTAGATTACGCATTATGTTGTTTACATTTTCTTAAGACATTTGTTTTTTTATGCAGTGTAAAAAATATTTGTATTTCAAGAAATGCAGAAAATTATTCTTTACACTGCATACATTTTCCTATATTAAGAAACATTTGTCTATTTATACAGTGTGAAATATATCTCGATTTCCCGAAATACAGAATATTAGCTTTTTTACATTTATTACTAATTCAGAAATCTCTTTAAGTGTAAACCAATAGGAACTTTTGTAATTCGAACTTTTGCAAAAAAAGGATCAATAGAAATTTTTTCAAAAAAAATTTCCATTTTTCGTAATTTCTCATATTATGCATACATTGCTTATATTTTGCTATATTAAGAAATAATCGTCTTTTTTTACAGTGTAAAAAAATATTTCGATTTCCCGAAATACAGAATATTATGCATTTCATTGCATAAATTTCCTTGAAGCATTTGTCTTTTTATACAGTGTAAAAAACATTTCAATTTAACGAAATACAGAAGATTATGCATTATATTGCTTACATTTTCTTGAGACATTTGCCTTTTTATACAGTGTAAAAAATATTTCTATTTCCCGAAATGCAGAATATAATTCTTTACATTGCATACATTTTCCTATATTAAGAAACATTTGTCTATTTATATAGGGAAAAAAATCATCTCAATTTCCCGAAATATAGAAGATTAGCACTTTTTACATTTATTACTATTTTAGAAATCTCTTTAAGTGTAGATCAGTAGAAACCTTTTAACTTCTCTCCATACTTTCATGCATGTACTTTTGACGTTTCAGAGAAAGTTTCATACCAAAGGAAGATATTTAAGTATTTTAAAAATTGCGCATTAATAGATCTTTCATATTTACAAAATACAAGATCTTCAAGTCAAACATATTTTTTAAGAAGAGAGTATTTGTAAACATTTTTATGTAAGAGTGAATACAATATTTATTTGAATCGGTTTGTAAAAATATAGAAGATTAGCACTTTTTACATTTATTACTGTTTTAGAAATCTCTTGAAGTTAGTCTCTCTCGTTAAGTGTAGATCAATAGGAACTTTTTCAATTCTCTTCAGACCTTCTTGCATGTACTTTTGACGTTTTAGAGAAAGTTTTATACCAAAAGAAGATATTCAAGTATTTTAAAAATTGCGCCTTAAAAGATTTTTCAGATTTACAAAATACAAGATCTTCAAGTCAAACATATTCTTTTTTAAGAACAGAATATCTGTAAACATGTTTATGTAATAGTGAGCACAATATTTATTTGAATCGGTAATAGGTGGAGTGCTAATCGTCTATATTTGTAAAAATATAGAAGATTAGCACTTTTTACATTTATTACTGTTTTAGAAATCTCTTTAAGTGTATATCAATAGGAACTTTTTCAATTCTCTTCAGACCTTCTTGTATGTACTTTTGACGTTTCAGGGAAAGTTTCATACCAAAAGAAGATATTCAAGTACTTTAAAAATTGTGTCTTAAAAGATCTTTCACATTTACAAAATACACGATCTTCAAGTCAAACATATTCTTTTTTTGAGAAGAGAATATTTGTAAACATTTTTATGTAATAGTGAACACAATATTTATTTGAATCGGTTGTAAAAATATCTTAAAAAAAGAACCTAAATCATTTATTAATTTTAATTTTCTGATTAATTTTCGTTTTCGGAGGTACGTTACTTAAAATTACATTGTATTTTTATCGTTATTAACACAAAATGTTTTATTTAAGGCATAAATACAAAAGTATATATTTCACACGTTTTACTGCATTACAAACATGCTTTAAAGATTTTCAGTGTAAAATGTTTTCTGCTTGGCTCCAAAAACTTTCGATTTTCCGAAATACAGACTATGCATTACATTGCTTACATTTTCATGCATCCGAAAAAAGCAGTTTTCACTTTTATTCACATTTTTTTAAATGTCTTTAAAAAAATATAAAGAAGAGCCTTTGGAGTTCTTTTGATAATATATTGCATACATTTTTGACGTTATACGTAAAGTTTCATGCCGAAAGACGATATTCAAGTCATTTAGAAATTGTGTTTTAAAAGAAATTTCACTTTTATGAGACGCAATTTCTAAGAAAAACAAAGTTAAAATTATTTTTATTCTGTAAAAATGTAAGTTTAATCTTGGTAAGAGACGTTACTATTATTGTTATTATTGTTATTATTATTATTATTATTACACAAAGAAGACTGCCTTAACCCATTAAGGACCAAACTATTTTTCTCAATAAAATACAAATATTGCTATTCATACCACTTTTACATTATAGCAACCTAAGAGTGACTTTATCATAGTGTTTCTTGCATCAAATAAATCGAATATGTATCCTAAAAATAAACTGGTGTTACCTTAAAACTTGGTGTAAGAATCATAATGTTGCGAAAACGCAACGTCAGTCTATAATGGGTTAAGATTATGTATAGCAAAATATTTTCCGCATAACATAAATACAAAAGTATATCTTTCACACGTTTTACTGCATTACAAACATGCTTTAAAGATTTTCACTGTAAAATATTTTCTGCTCGGCTCCAAAAACTTTCAATTTTCCGAAATACAGATTATGCATTGCATTGCTTATATTTTCATGCATCCGAAAAAAGCAGTTTTCACCTTTATTCACATTTTTTTTAAATGTCTTTAAAAAAATATAAATAAGAGCCTTTGGAATTCTCTTGATAATTTCTTGAATACATTTTTGACGTTATACATAAAGTTTCATGCCGAAAGACGATATTCAAGTCATTTAGAAATTGTGTTTTAAAAGAAATGTCACTTTTATGAAAAGCAATTTCTAAGAAAAACAAAGTTAAAATTAAAGTTTAATCTTGCTTAGAGACTTTATTATTATTATTATTATTATTATTACACAAAGAAGATTGCCTTAAGATTATGTATAGCAAAATATTTTTCGCATAACAAAAATATTTCAATTTCACGAAATACAGAAAATTATGCTTTACATTGCTTATATTTTCATGCATCCGAAAAAAAAAAACACTTTTCACTTTTATTCACATTTTAAAAAAAATCTCTTTAAAAATCAATAAGAGCTTCTGGAATTCTGTTGTGAATTTCCCGCATACACTTTTGACGTCATACGAAAAATGTCATGGTTAAAGAAGATATTAAAGTAATTTAGAAATTGTGTTTTTTTTTTTTTTTTAAATCCACTTTTATGAAACAATGCCCAATACAATACAGGGTATTCCCCAAAAATGTATATGTTACAGTGAAAACCCAGAATCAGTCAAAACCCGAATTAACTAGGGAAATCTGGTTTTCCCTAGCGCTCTAAGTTTGAACGCGTTCTAACTGGAATAAATCAGTTACATCGCGTTTTAACTAAGAGCTCTCAGTTAGAACGCGTTTTCGCTAGTTAATTCGGGTTTTGACTGATTTCGGGTTTTCACAGTAAAATATATATGTTACTTGTATTCCTAGCGCTCTAAGTTAGAACGTGTTCTAACTGGAATAAATCAGTTAAAACGCGTTTTAACTGATTTATATCAATAATTTTTGACAGATACAAATAATATTGTCTAACAAATTAGTCAAAACCCGAATTAAACGTGTTTTTCCTAGCGCTCAAAGTTAGAACGCGTTCTAACTGGAAATAATTCAGTTAAAACACGTTTTAACTGGAACTCTCAGTTAGAACGTGTTTTCCCTAGTTACTTCGGATTTTGACTGATTTCGGGTTTTCACTGTAACATATACACTATTTAACTCTTCTTTGCATGAGTTTTTCTTTTACAATTGTGTTTTTATATACATATATTAAATATTAGACACCAGAAATTTTAAGATAGATTTTTTACTTTGTTCAGCAACATAGTTCACGGGAAATTTACTCCATTAATATTTCTATATAAATATAGTGGTGGCGTAGAAGTTGATTTATTTATTAAAAGTTAAATAAACAGTGATGGAAATTTGCATCACATCCAAATTGACTACTTTATGACATATTTTTAAATTCTTTTTTTGTTCGGAAAGTCATGACATTGACAGGTGGTGTTCTTCAGAAACTCTGTAATCGAAACAGTTTTCCATTTTTTGGTAAAAGCAGAAGATCTTTCAGAAAATACTGTCAAAGTCGGCGTTTTGAACAGAATTTACGACGACGCAGCACGAGAAGCTGGGAAAACGTGTCATCATGTGACATGATTTGCTTATAACTCGATAAGTAATTTATTTATCAAAAAATAAAAAAACTCATTTCGATTCCAAATCGCTTCAATAGTCAGATCTATCAATTTTATGCCTTTGCTTTTAAAAATGAGTCCAAAAATGTGTAAGAAAGTTTCGCGTTGTTGAGGAGGTCATTTGAGAAGAGTTATAACTTTCTGATTTTCTTTATTTTCAGGGTGTAATTAATTGGAAATAATGAGTGGACCAAACTTAACTTTACAACAAGTGGGAAATTGTACGTCAAACGTGACAAATGAGGTGAGTTCGTACTATAGCTAGTTATATAAATATTCAGATCTTGATGATTTTTAATTCTGTGAAATGCATTGTATCGTCTGCAGATTCATTTCCGTCATAAAATAAGTATCTCGGTCGCTTGACGATGAAACCTCGGAATCTCCTATAACAAGAAAGCACCAATTTTTTTTAAAGCACAGATTTTTTTTTAAAAATTCAAATTTCTTAATAAATGTTTTTATTAATATCTTCTAAAGTTTTGATTCAATTTTCATAAAATTTGAAATGTATCGACAAAATTCTGCAAAGATAATACATCTTAAATTTCAAACCATTCGGTTGGGTAGTTTTTGCACTGTTATTTGCGGACATACGGACAGACCAGACGACGACAATAGGTGCTACATATTTATATAATTACGAACGCACCTAAAAAAGAAAATTTATTTTAAAATGCTCTTGGAAGTATGAAAATGTAGCAGAAGTACAAAGACAATATTACAGAGAATTTCAGCCAGATCCACGACTACAATTAATCGTTTACTACGCGACTTACAATTAATCGGATAAAAGAAAAATCTGAAACGGCCGGCGCCACAACACCAAATGAAATATTTGTTGAATTTTGTGAATTAATAGCCCACCGTTATAAGCAGTGTATTGGGCAGAACGGTCATGATTTTGAACATCTGCGGTAGGCGGAAAAAAGTTATACATTTTATGTAGATTATTTTGTAGTTTAAATATTACATAATCACAGAATAAGATCACTAATTATTAAAATATAGATAAAATGCTTAAGTGATACAAATAGAAAGAACGAAAGGCTCATAAAAACTTTTTAATGATCGACATACGTTTCAACGCTCATACGGCGCCATTTTCAAGATATATAACGATAAACAAAAATATTCTGGCAAATTTATTTTCAAAATTTTCGAGAATATTTTTGTTTACCGTTATATATCTTGAAAATAGTACCGTATGAGCGTTGGAACGTATGTCGATCATTAAAAAGTTTTTATAAGCCTTTCGTTGTTTCTATTTGTATCATTTAAGCATTTTATCTATATATTTTTTAAATATTAATTATATGTGAATAAAAACTTTTTTGGAACACCCTGCAGTTGGTAAATTTTTTTTAATTTATCTAGTAAAAAGAACATTAGAAAGGCAACTTTCAAGTTTTTATTTAATTTTCATGCCCGAAATAATAAACTTATAGGTCGCACTCGAGCAATAATTTTCAGTTAAAAAAATGCTCATATTTCTAAATTTACAGCATTCGAAAATGAATTAAGGGTATTTCAATCTAATAACATATATTTAATAATAATTATAATATTATGTACCACATTTAACGTTTTTAGCTTCTAATTATGGTAAATATTTTAAAGCTATATTCGTTGTTGATTAAACAATCAATTTAAATATTCTCTTACCTCCGTAAAAGAATATTTAAATATCTAGATATTAATAAATAATATTAATAAATATGTAGATATTTTCAGCTAATATTAATTTTGGCCGTTTAAAATAATCGAATGGTTCACAAGGGTATTAATTACTTTCTGTAGATTTACTCTAGCAACAAACGTTACAAATCGGTAAATATTTACTCAGAGATAATCCATTTTTTATGTCCTTTAATGTTTCTTGTTTGTAAAATTATGCTTTATTTGACTATCGCGGCATTGCTAGTTATTTTCTTGTTTTCTAAAAGAAGTGATATTTTAAAAATGAGTAAAACTGATACTGTAAAAGTTGCAATCTTCCTCACAAAAGTAAAATATTATTTTCTAGACAGAAAAATTTCTAACGTTACTTTGGAAATAAAAATTGCTCTTGTATAAAATACAATACGTTTAATCTTATTATATTAATTGTGACGATTTTTAAACAATATAACGATTTTGAAATATTTATTTTTGTCAAAATGAAACGTGACCGCGAGCTCAGTTAATGATAAAAGTAGATATACATTCACATATATATATATATATATATATACAGGGTGTAACTGAAATGCTTCAACAAACTTTGAGGGATGATAGTACTCATGAAGACGAACAAAAAATGCAATGGAACATGGGGTCGCAAATGATGTTTAACCCCTTCAGGGGCAGTGGTATGTTTATGAAAGCGCTTAATTTTAATTCCAAAACGCCATAATGGCACCAGAATTTTGCTAAAATCTTTTCCATTTAATATGTATGCGAAATATAGCCTTTTTCTTATTTACAAACAATTTTTTTTATAAATTCCGGTGCCAGTCATTTATTTCAACATTTTAGTACTAAAAGTAGTTTGCCCTAAAAGGTTTAACCCTTTCAGGGGCAAGCACTTGTGCTCCTGTAACGTTGAAACCCCACCGGAATTTAGGAAAGAATTTAGTTCAAAATAAGAATAAGCAATTTTTTAACTTTTTCTCGTTAAAGTTAAAAAAGTAAAATTTAATTAAAAGTTTCTGGTTTAAATCGGATTAAAATTAGGTGGTATATAATATATACCACCGCCCCTCAAAGGGTTAAAGGATAAAAATAGAGAAAATGCGTCTGAAAATGGACTGGCACCGGAATTTACAAAAAAAATTGTTTGTAAATAAGAAAAAGGCTATATTTCACATAAATATTAAATGGAAAAGATTTTAGCAAAATTCTGGTGCCATTGTGGCTTTTGGAATTAAAATTAAGTGGTTTTTTAGACATACCACTGTCCCTGAAAGGGCTAAATGTCATTTGCGACCCCGTGTTCTATTGCATTTTTTGTTCATCTTCATGAGTACTATCATCCCTCAAAGTTTGTTGAAGCATTTCAGTTACACCCTGTATATATATATATATATATATATATATATATATATATTTAACAGATGCACAGTCCTGATATGAAAAAATATTTCTTAATATCCATGAATTGTTTTCTATAACATCTCAACAAAATTGTAACTACATTTGGCAGAATAATTTATGTCCTGCAAAATCTCCCTTTTATTTGAGGATGTCTACACACAGTACATTGTACAAACTTATATTTTTAATACTAATTTATGATAAGAATTTTTAACCTCTATTCGTTCTTGGTAAAAGTGTCATAGAAATATTTTGTTTCTGAAATCTGGCTCATTGTCAATATTTACCGTATAATATTAATTTGGAAAGCATGTAACACTTGAATATTCATAAGGGTATTCACTTCTTATTGTAACATACATTGAGGATAAAAATAAAAAATAAAATGGGTAAATATTTACTGAGAGGGAATCGATTATTTTGTTTTCCGGTTAATCTTCTTTATTTAGAACACTGCGGTTTATTTTTAAATTCAAGTGTCACTACTTTTTTCCTCATAGAAGTGATATTTTCAAAATAAATAAAATTGATCTGGCAAATGTGGTGTTTTTTTATTAGCATTTTTTAAATATATATACTATAGTTGATAAAATTTTCTTAAGTTGTTTTGAAAATTAAAATTGCTCCTGAATTAAATCAAGTATTTTCTAATGAAAAGTATACTGTTAAAATTGAAAGTAGAAATACATTTTTTCTGAATTATTTACAAGTATACAGACTATTAAAATACACTGATGTACAGAAATTAAGGGGAAGAGACCAATTTCAGACGTTTCGTCGAATATCTTACTGAAACTCGTGAGGAAATGCCCGAAATGCTCTTGAACTTTGAGGATGTAAAGAACATGTTTGACTTCATGTTTTTCATGAAGATTTTGTCACAAGGACAATTAGGGTGGGGGGGGGGCAATAATAATATTATAATAAAATAATATTTTTGATCACCCAAGTAACAGAAAATGCTAAAAATGGTTTGTCACTGTAGCAAATGACTATGTAGGTCCTGTTAATGCTTAATGTTTAATGTCCACTAAATGTTTGTGATGTCAGTTGAAAATGATCTATTGTACGTAACTACGCACCGCAGCATTTTTTCAATGCTTTTTAGGTTGTGTTTGTAATTATATAAATACGTAGCACCAGTTGTCGTCGCTTGGTCCGTCCGTCTGTCTGTCCGTCCGCATATAACAACGCAAAAACTACCCAACCGAATGGTTTGAAATTTAAGATATATTATCTTTGCAGAATTTTGTCGAGACATTTCAAATTTTATAAAAATCGAATCAAAACGTTAGGAGATATTAATAAAAACATTTATTAAGAAATCTGAATTTTTTTTTTTTAAATCGGTGCTTTCTTGTTATAGGAGCTTCCGAGGTTGAATCGTTAAGCGACCGAGGTGCTTATTTTATGACAAAAATTAATCTGCAGACGATATAATTCATTTAGCAGAATAAAAAATCATCAAGATCGGAATATTTATATAAATAGCTATAGGACGAACGCACCTCGTTTGTCACGTTTGACGTACAATTTCCAACTTGTTCTCTTTTAATATCATGGTGTCGAAATAGTAATTTTTATTTTAATTAATGAAAAAACAAATAAATCAGTAAAACATGATTAAAAATACATTAGACGTCGAATTAAAAATCACTTGATGAGATAACAAGCACGCATTTAACGTCAAGTGAATGTGATCACGCATTTTTGGCATTAAATCCTATAGTTTGGCGATACTTTTTAAATGGAAAGTGGTCGATGGGATAATAGAGAAGTACACAATTTTATAATAGGTTCTCCAAAACTTTTGTTGAAATGTTGTTTTAAACTATAAACTATTGCTGCCCAAATATTGTGAGTTTTAGTAAGTGAAAAAAGGTATATTCTAATACAGTTAATGGTCACCTACCAACACTATCAACATCCGCATATTTTCAAAACATAATTTATTTACACTTTGAGATAAATTGTTAAAGCTGATGTAGCTTACATAGATTATTCCCTTCTGAATTTCATTAAAATTGAAGCATAAGACTAAAAATTTTCAGTTTTAAAAGTAGCAATAGAGTTTTAAAACTTTCTCATTTTTATGGAAGGAAATATTTTAAAATGTGGGAACCTATACATATTTCGTTAATATCTAGTTAAGCTAACTATGCAAATTAGCGCTTTCTATTAGTTTTGCTTATAAGAAAATATTCCGTGTGAAATGTAATGTAAGACTTTCTAATCTAATCACAAAACCAAAATACTAATAAATCCCTACATGACAACAATCAACATAGAGAAATAAATAGTTACTAAAATATAATAAATTACTTTGTTTATTTACTAATATTTACGTTTCGCAAGCTTGTACTTCAGTTTCAAATTCGCCTTCATGATATATTTCCTTCAAATTGTCTCATTTCAAAATTTCCTACCCCATAAATGTTTCCAAGTTGACTTCAAAATGTAAATTTCTTCGCCGGGTAATGCATTTTTTTTTTTTTTTTTTTTTTTTTTTTTTTTTTGCCGAATTTTTCAAAAGTTGTTTTGAAAATACAAATTGTTGCTGCATAGAATGGAAAATATTTTCATGTAGTACTTATTCTAACTTTGAATAAACAACATTCTTAAAATAAGTGTTGTGTCGCTCAAACACGAAAATTTCTCCAATTGAGAGAGGTTTAAAAAAAGTAATTGAAATGTGCGTGTATTTATCTAAAATAAGTTTGGAATATATGCTCAAGTAAATGCAACTTTATAAAAGTCTCCCTTGAAATGTTCGGTAAGATTTTTTTAAACAACTACATTTTATACCACTTAAATTTAATCAAGATTCGCACCAGAATTTTTTAATAAATTTATTTAATATAAATTGAATAAAAAAACAGTTTAACGATACATTTTCCTTAAAGTAATAAACTTAAAAAAAAAAAAAAGCTTATAAATAAGATACAAAAAAGATAATACTTGACCGATAAATAATAGCTAAAATAATAATAATAAGATGTGATAAGATAAAATTTAATAAAAATGGTTATAAATACCTTTTAACACATATATATATCATTTTATAAGCAAATATAAATCTTTAGTTTAACTATATAAGCGATTTTTGTACTTCTCTATTATCCCGTCGACCACTTTTCATAACAAAAAACTATCGCCAAATTGTGACGCTAAATAAACGGGAGAAAGTTGCCATTGGAATAGCAAAATAAATAAAATATAAGAATTTAAGGACACAATTGTTATTTTAATTAATGAAATAAGTAATAAATCAGAAAAACATAATGAAAAATACACGCAAATGTCGAATTAAAAACCACTTGATGAATAACAAACACGTATAATGCTTCTGACTTCACGTAAATGGGACTGCATTTTTGTCGTTTAATCTAACACATTGGCGATATTTTTTTATTATGAAAAGTGGTCGACGGGATAATAGAGAAGTACCGCGATGTTCTTATGTAATTACGAAAAACAGTTGTTAAATTGAATTTTCTGATTTTCAAAAACAATTTTTTTGAAAATTCTGATGTGAATTCTCCATTACAGTAACACAAGTACTTTCCCCTGAGAGACTTCTAATACCAACTGTTGCAGCGTAAGATAAAATATATTTTCATTACATTTATCATCGAACTTGTAGAAAGTGAAGTATAAGTGAAATAAGCTACAAAAAGTCATATCACAGTTCAAGCAAGAAAATAGAATAAATAACACATGGGCTGATAAGTTCCCGGTCTAATAAAGAAAACACAACTTTTTAACAAAGCTTTATAACTTTATGACTTTATAACTTTATAACTTTAATAAATAACATAACTTTAATAATAAATAATAATAATTTAATAATTTTAATAATAATTTAAAAATAATAATTTTATAATAATAATTTAATAATAAAAATTTTAAAAATAATTTAATAATAATAATTTTATAATAATAATTTAATAAATGATTAATAATAACAATTTAATAATAAATAACATAATTTTATAACGAAAAAGCTCCAAACAGTGCTCAGAACTCCTCGTTGTTTTTGGTCAAAAGTCAACACGCGCGGCAGCCACTTTGACAACAGCTTTTTCATAGACAAATGTTCATTCAAAATAAAACCTATACGTTCCTTGGATATCTTCAGAGTCTGAGCTATCTCCTGCAACTTCACTTTACGGTTCCCCAAAACGATTTTGTGGACTTTTTTTTTATGTTTTCCGGATTAACCACCTCTTTTGCGTGGTGTATCACTAGTGTCCGTACGACCACGTTTAAATTCAGCAAACCAGTCAATAATGGTTGATTTACCTGGTGCAGTGTCCGGATAACGCTTATCAAGCCAAGCTTTTGTTTGAACGGTGTTTTTTCCCATCATATAACAAATCTTGAAATTCTTGTTATCCATTTTTTCTGTTTATCAACAAAGTCGTTCAACTAAAACCACTCTAATGTTTTATCCACACGGCGAATCGTCATGGCATTTTTTCTGCTACCTTTTAAAGGTTAGTATTTACTAATAAAAACATCGGTTCGGCGATTGCAACGCCATCTGTGTGCCAGACCGGGAACTTATCAGCCCATGTGTTACATTTGTATTTTGAATGTATGATTTACATTTTAAATAAATTGAGATAAGTTTATATTTTTTCATCAGTGGTGATTTTGTTTAAATCGAAACATAAGCACACTTTAGAATTTACAGTTTTCCAAGAAACACTTTAAAATGTATCTCCAGTTATATAAATAAGTACATTTTAATTTTAGTACCATGTAACGAAAATATCCTTAAAACAGGGTTCGTACGGAACAGGGAATTTTTCAGGAGTTTCACCAGTATTTTCTTTACAGAAAAGAAAATCTAGATTAACCTATTTTCGGCCGAAGGTGCGTAAACGCACCCCTTCAATAAATATATTTTTATTAACACTGTGACGTATATTTTTCACTAATTTTATTTTTCTGCTATTTTTAAGGGTTCTGGAGACATCTATAAAATATTAGTAATCCAATTGAAGTAATCACTTTCTGTTGAGAATTATTCAAAATACGCTGTTTTTTTACTTGAAACGGTTATTGACAAATTCGACTTTTTGAAAATGTATAATTATTCCACTTTAGATTAATCATATGTTTTTATAATGGAGTAAAGTACCAAGTTCTGTAAATAAAATAAAAATAAAACAAATGCCATAAGAAAACTTAACATTTTTATTTAAATATAATGGTAAATTATTAATGGTAAATTAATAATGGTAACGTCAAATTAAATAAAATATTATTTTTCATGCACGAGACTTTTTTGGTGTCTTAATGAATGTAATTTAAGCAAATTTCAATGCAAATAATACCACACTTTATAAAATTTATATGATTGGCCTAAAATGGGTTAAACACGCGAAAATTCCCTTTCTTTTAAGCAGAGATTTTCTATAGGAAAATACTGGTACCGAAGAATTTTTTGGTCGCAAAATTCCAGGAGCCGTACGAACCCTGTTAAAACTAGTTAAGCTAATTTAAATGAAGATCAGCATTTTCTAATAGTATTGTGTTTAAAATAAATATTCTATGTAATATTTACTGCTAGAAATTTTAATCTAAACATAAAAAATATACATAAAGTTATTACGCTAACAGTAATTGAAAATCAGTATTTTACTACAGATTTGGCGCATTAAGTAAATATTCTCAGTGAAATTTTGCTAAAACAAATTCTAATCTAAGCGTAAATACAAAAATACAAATATAGCACTGTTTAACATAAGAAGATCTAGAAATAAATAGTTACTAAAAGAGCTTGCTTGATAATACTATTTTTTTGCAAGATCGTATTTCACTTAAAAATTCAACCGTCTGTTCTGATTCTTTCTAAACGTATTATTTTAAAAAATCATTTCATAAAAATGTTGCAAGCTATTTACAAAATATAAAACGCTTCGTTCGAGTAATGCACTTTTGCAAAATTTGTTCCTTAATTTTTCATAAGTTGTTTTGAAAACAGAAATTGTTTCTCCATAGAATGAATATTGTTTTCTTGTAGCGCTTATTATTTGAATAAACGACATTTTAAAAATAATAATCCTCTTTTTCGACTTCTAAAATTTCTTTCATCAGTTTGTTCAAAACATTATGAAACATATTATATACGAATCTATCTAAATTTTTTTGAAAGGTGTGTTGAAGTAATGTAATTTTAGAATAGCTTCTCCTGAAATCCTTTTCTATGATTTATTTTAAATATAAGATGTTGTGAAGTAACTTAAAAATATTTTCATAACATATATCACCTGACTTTTATTAAGTAAAATGTAAGTGAAGTAATCTCAAAAGAACACGAACTAACTACACTTATATTTTAAAAATATGACTTTAATTTTGAAGCAAATTGATATCTATACTTATAAAAGAACATGACCTTATAACTCATTATCAACGCTAAACCTCAACCGTTCCTCCTAGGACAATGAAATTTCGAAGACATGTTTTTTCCATAATGTAGGCACCCACTAAGAAAAGCTTTTGGAAAATTAACCCTCTAAGATGGTTAAATAGGAGGTTGAAAATTTTAGGTCATTTCGCCATATCTCAGCAGCAATTTGAGGTAGGAGCATGAAATTCAGAAAAACAAATCTACTAAAAAAATAGTTGAACATGCATTTTAGCAATTTCAGAAATTCAACCACTAAGTGGGTTAAATGGGGGATCGAAAGTTTTAGGTCATTTCGCCATATCTCAACAGCAGTTTTAGATAGGAGCGTGAAATTCAGGATAACAAATCTACTAAAAAAAAATAGTTAAACACATATTTCAGCTGTTTTAGCGATAGCGATTTCAGAACTAGCAATTTTGTCGCCAACAACGACTATGAAGCCGGTTATGGAAGATTAGACGAATAAGACAACTATGGCTGATTTTTTATTAGCTATTTTGTGTGACATTTTTAAAAGAATTTTTTTTTTTTCATATTTTATAAACTGTTTTTTTATTTTACTTTTCTTCTTTAGAGATAGGATTTAAATTTTCATACAAAATATAGCACAATTCCTCCTATTCCTGTTACTCGAAAAATACGTTTTTTAGAAGTAAAGATTTGCGATTTAAATACTGATCGCCATATTTATAGGCTCGGATAAACAAAAGGCTTCCTGTTAAAATGATTGTCATTTTAACGATTTATGCACGCAAAATTCACAGGGCTCCGTTATAAGGATCGTTATATTAGCGATATATTTGTGAGAAGCACACAGGGCCCCATTATTTTGATCACCATATAAACAATTTATTTGCGTAAATCCGCAGTGTCCATTTACAATTATCGCCATGTATTTTAGGCTATTTTAGGCTTGTTTATTTTATCTGAAAGCTCCCTTTTATCACGTTCAGGGCCGAGCGGGTCTTTGTCAGAGGGGTCATGAAAAAAATATATTATTTATGTCGCGAAATCTTTATTTACGTGCTTTTTTGATATTCTTATTAGTTATTTTCGTATGGTTTAAAATATTGTACAAATAATATAATAAAATCACTTGTTAACGTTAATTTAAAGATGTAATTACTGCTTAAAGTGATAAAAACATTACATAAAAGACTTAAAAATACCTTTTAATATAAAGACGACATGTTTCATTGGCTTTAACGGCGACTTCTTCTAGATCAAAATGATAAATACGTTGTTTTTCACGTTTGTAGTTTGACCAATTTAAGCATCCACTTGCATTATACATATGTCATCTCGTGATTTGTGGTTGTCATTTTCAAAAACTTTTCGAAAATAGTATATTTATCATTTTGATCTTGAAGAAGTCGCCGTTAGAGCGCACGAAACATGTCATCTTTATACTAAAAAGTATTTTTAAGCCTTTTGTGTAATGTTTTAATCAATTTAAGAAGTAATTACATCTTTAATTTAAAGTAATTTATTTATATTTATCTGTTTGCATGTAAAATGAACTTTTTGGGCCCCAAGCAAAGTCAGGGCTATAGGCTGAAGAAGGTATCTGGCACCACATGGAAGCAACCGCTTAGACGGGCGAAGACCGGCTAGTTAGATTGTAAAATGTCTTCAGTGCAGATTTTTTCTAAAATCCAACTATTAACAGGTTTTCAAAATTTATTGTTTTCAAGAGAACACGTTTAAAAGAGCCTTATATAATAAATGCTGGCACAAAATATGAAAAATATCCTTAAAATTAGTTAAGCTAATTTGAATTGGATATTAGAATTTTCTAATTGTGCATAAAGTAAATAGTCTAAGTAATACGAGGGTTGTTTTTTTTTCAACATCCGTTCGAGCCTCTAAAAAGCCAGCCAAATGATAAGTGGTAAGGATGCGCAGTGGTCGACCGCCCTTCTCCCTAACTAAAACCTGTGCCACTACTGATTTCAGCTCGTCATTTTGAGTTGAGTTGTAGGCACGTAAACATGGCTGGCACGTTCGATGCTCCTGGCCAAGTGCGAGTTACGTAGTGTTATCCATTTTCTTCAAGCAGAAGGGACTAGTGCAGCAGAAAAAGAATGACGCAAAAGTATGGGGAAAACTGTCGGAGTAATAATGCACAGTGCTGCTGTAACCAAACAGCTGCTGGAACAGTTTAAATGAGGCGTATTTGATCACCTGCCGTGTAGTCCTGACTTAGAGCCGAGTGATTGCTATCTCTTCCCTGAGTTAAAGAACTGGCTAGGAGGCAAAAGTTTCCAGAAGAATGATAAGCTTCAAGCCACCATTCAGGATCATCTCATATCACTGGCGGCGACGTTCTTTGAAGAGAGGACCGGAAAGCTCGTCGACCGATATATCAGATGCCTCAATCTTCACAGTGATTATGTAGAAAAGTAACCATGTTTGTACAGTCGTGGAAAAAAAAACTGCACCCCCCCCCACTAACTCTGCAACAAATTGTAGTAGAAGGAAGTGACTGGTACCAAACGATTGGAAATAAAGTCTACTTTTAAATTATATATCTAAAATTTGACTAAGGGGCCATCTACATATTAAAACAAGCCTAAAATTTATTTTTTCAATGGCAACACCCACTTTTGACATGATATTTTAAATCTTCGGTTCAAACTATGCCTAGATACAAAATTTTAAGTCATTTGGATGATAAGTTTTCGAGTTATAAACATTCAAATTTTAGAGCCTCTAATGTTAAATTACATTTTCATATTTTTATTAATATCTCCTGAGATTATAATTCTAATGTGTTAATTTTTCTTTTGGTTATAATACTAAAAAGCCCAAACATAAATATGTCAAATTTGTAATTTTTATAATTTTATAATATGAATTATGAATTATGAAATTAATATTCGAAAAAATTATGAATTGCAACCTACAATTTTTTTGATGGATTTATGTTTATTATGTCCTGCTTTATGTGTATTCAAAATTTAAAATTTTTCTACCAAGTAGTTTTCAAATTACGTTTAAAAAACGGCAAGATGCTGCTTTAAGGGGCCGTCTATAATGTGCATTAAAGCATAGTTTGAACAGGGATGGGAGCGCTCCGACTCGAAATCCCCATTGACACCACTAAATTTTAATAGTATTTGTTACCTTATCCAAGAACAAAATTTCTGAAATTGGAGAATACTATTAAAATTTAGTGGTAAGAATCGATATTCGGGTCGGTGCGCGCTCATCCCTGTTTGAGAAAATACACTGCTCAAAACAATTAAAGGATATTGCAGTTTTAGGTGGATTTTGTATCTGGGAAACTTTTTAGCTGATTGATACATGGTCGACAGACATAGTAGGTTATATGAGAATAAATTACACATGTTTGGCAGAAAAAAATGCATTTTATTACGCATTTGTGTACAAAAGGAAAAATACACAATTTGTGAATATGAGAAAAAAAGAATAAGAAAAGGTGTTTTCTTCAAAGAAAATCATTTTCAGTAGGGGGTATGGTTTCCACGGGCGGCCAGCAACGTTGAACACCTTTGAGGCATGAACTCAATGAGGCTATTAATGACGAGTTGGGGTATTCTGCCCCACTCTTCCAGAAGAGCTCTTTCCAGTTCTTGGAGAGTTTGTGGGGGTTGTTGGCGGCCAGAAACTCGTCTTCCTAGAGCGTCCCAAACGTGCTCGATTGGATTCATGTCTGGAGAACACGCTGGCCATTCCATTCGAGCGATTCCTTCCTCGAAAAGGAAATCCTCCACCAGGTTTGCACGATGTGGCCTGCAGTTATCGTCAATTAAAATGAAGTTATCTCCGATTGCTGCAGCGTAAGGGACTACAATAGGTCTGAGGATCTCATCCCTATATCGGCGACCAGTCAGAGCTCCATCTCGAATGATGTAGAGGTCAGTGCGCCCGTCAATGGAGATGCCACCATACACCAACACTCCTCCACCGCCAAATCTGACACTTTCGTGCACGAACGCAGGATTATTCCTACTGCCACGGTCCCTCTAGATGAAAATCGCCTATTATCCGGATGCACAGAAAAACGGGACTCGTCAGAAAACAGAATATTGCTCCATTCATTTCTCCTCCAGTTGACATGTTCGGTTGCCCACTCCCTGCGGTCGCGACGATGCCTTGATGTTAATCTAACACATACCATCGGTCGGCGAGCATACAGACCTACAGCATGGAGCCTGTTTCGGACAGTCTGAGTTGAAATCGTGGTGCCTGTAGCCGAGCGAAGGTGTTGTTGGAGAAGAGTAGCGTTCATGTTTCGGTGTCTCCGAGCTGTTAACGCTAAATACCGATCTTCATTGGGTGTTGTTGCCCGTCTACGACCTTGCCCTGGTATTCGGCCTGCACATCCACTCTCCAAAAAACGGTTCCAGATCCTGGAAATGACACTTTGTGACACTCCAATGGCTTGCGCTACTTCGGCTTGAGTTTGGCCCCCTTCTAACCTATCAACAATTCTCCAAGCTTCTGAATCTGTCAAATGACTTCGCTGAGACATCGCACTCATCGAAACAAAGCAATCACTGAATGCCGATCATCCTTGTCTTCATTCTCTTTTATCCAGTTGAAAGTCAAATTTCATTAGCTGCCGCTGAAGCGACGTTTTTGACGTCGAACTCAAAATTTGCATACTCCACAGTTTGAAAACCAGAAAAATTTGCATTTGTGATTCTCTTCTTCTATTTTCGGCCAAAAAAATTTCGTTTATATCTTTATTTTATATAAAACTTCAAATATCCTTTAATTGTTTTGAGCAGTGTATTATACTCATAGGCTGGCATTAAAACAAGATTTTCTCAAATCTTATTAAATTGTTTGCAATATTACACTAAATGGTTGTTAGATAAAGTATTAACGCGAAAGTATTTGTTACTTAAAAATGCTAATTTAAACTTTTATTAACTTTTGTATATCAATCAAAAATTGTAATCTTTACAAATATGTATGGATGTTCAGTTTTTATTCCATTAATAACGAACTTAAAATAATTAAACTTTTTCTTCTATAACTTTCGTATTTAGATCTATCCGATTAAACAGGCTAATTGAAAAAAAAAATACAAGTTATTTTTATGGTTTTCTGATAGGCAAGATTATTTCCCAATCGCTAGCAGTGTGCAAAAAAATCTAATAATAATAATAATAATAATAATAAATGGCAAACGGTAAGTTTTCTTGCCAAGAGGCATTAATGAGTTAATTGTAAAATTTCAAATGAACTACCAGAATAGGTTTAATCATAGAATTATTAACCCTATTCCGAAGGAGAATAACGAATGTAAAGTTATTCAGATGTCTTTATAACATAGATTTAGTTTTAGGTCTTCAAATAAATCGGAATATAAATCCTGCGACACCCCCGCCCCCCCCCCTCGCTACTAAAAAAAAAGCAATGTCTGGATTTATTTTCAGACTAAAAAACAATTTATCTGCGTTTTTTTTTTTACTTTGATTCCTTACGCTGCTTTATACTATTTTTTTAAATTCTACATTTTGTATTTGTCACTATTATTCACGTTTCTGACAATAAACTAAAAAAAAGGCGAGTTAAATAGATGAAAAATCTGAGAAACAGCATTATAAAAGCACCTGTAAAATTCCAATAACATTTACATATTCTAAAACTATTTTAATTACAAATAATCTTATGGTTTTTTAACCCCTTCGTGAAGTGCGTCTATTACAGAATTTTTAATAATTTACCACCGGTTTTTTAAAACAGAAATTTTCGTCTGATTGAATCGTGGAAATGCTAAGATATAGTAAGGCAAAGCTTACAATAAAAAATAACTGGTGGGAAAAATCGAGGATTCTGAGCATCTTATGCGTCACGTATACGTGTCACTTGTCCCCAAGGGGTTAAAATCGGATAATTCAACAGTTGTAAACATTATTTTACCGCATATAACAATAACCGAAACTTATTAAGTGAGTAAAATGGTCATATCAGTAAAACATAATACATTAAAAGAAGTGACAATCTGCAGCATTTCAACAATCGAGAACCGAACTTCAATTTGGATACAGCGCCTTAAATATGCTCATTATAAAGTAATTAATTTCTCAGAAACTAATCGTAGGAATTTAATGAAATTTGGTATCTAGGCATAGCTTGAAATGCAGATTTCAAATATGTTGTCAAATTTGAGTCTTGCTATTGAAAAAAAAAAAAGTTTGGGTGTGTTTTTATATGTAGATGGCCCCCTAAGCAAATTTTATATACATCATTTAAAAGTAGACTTTATTTCCAATCGTTTGGTAATAGTCACTTCCTTCTACTATAATTTGTTGCAGAGTTAGTGGGGGGTGTTCAGTTTTTTTTTTCCACGACTGTACATAACTTTTGGTAATACATTCATTTTGTCTTTTACTTTTGTCTTTGTTTTATGGTCCATCGGAGGTTGATAAATAAAATAAAAACAACCTTCATATTTACTGCAAGAATTTTTATTGTAAGCGCAGAATAAAAATACTAAGATAGCAATGCAGAACATGACAATTAACAATATATATATTGAAATAATTAGTTAGTAAAAGAAATTACTTATTTTACCTGTTTATTAATGTACAATTTTTGCAAGGTCGTACTTTATTTAAAATTCATCCACCAGCTTTGGTTCTTTCAAAATGTGTTATTTCAGAAAATTATATCCCATAAATGTATGCAAGTTGTTTTCAAAATATTAATAGCTATGTGTGGGTAATGCACTTTTGTAACATTTTTTCGTAAGTTTACAGAAGTCGTTTTGGAAATGGAAATTGTCGCTGCATAGAATCAAAAATGTTTTTATGAAAATTTTATTCTAAATTTGAATAATAAATAGATGTTATGGTTATGTGTCATTGTTAAAATAAGAATCTTGAATTCCCTCTTGAAGTCGTTTTCAAAATGTAAAAAGCTTCGTTCAGGCTCTTTTGTAGCATTTTTTCCTGAATTTTTCGTAAGTGGTTTTGTATATACAAATTGGTAATCTATAGAATAAAAAATGTTTTCATGAAATGCCTATTTGGACTTTGAATAATGTATAGACTGCTACTGCTCAAATAGGAACATGAAATCAACACACTATATTTCTAAAATAAAATTTTTATTTATACTTTGAGATAAATTGATGTACATAGCTTATGTAGTTTCTTTTGTGCTGAATTTCTCTAAAATCAAAGCACATATACTTTTTTGAAATTTCTAGACTTAAAACTAGAAATTTTTAAAAATGTATTTTTATTTTTATACTTCAAACTTTAGTATCCTCTCTAATATTTAATTTTTAGTACGTATTAGTTAAGCAGCTTTTATTAGCAATTTTTAACTTAAATTAAGCTTTTCAGCACCGCCACAGCTAATTTAGAACTAGTAATAAACATTATATAATTAATTATATTTAGTTAATATATAGCCATTTCTCCCTCCCCTCCCATCTATAGATTCATCTAAGTTATATAAATTATTTATATTAAATTATATATGGATATCATATAGCCGATGGTCCAACCCCTCTCTTAATTTAGTAAAATATTCATATAATGCCCCTCCCCCTGTAGGAATAAGCAAATCTGTAGAATATTTAGCTTCAGTTACAATAAACATAATGTAGAACTATAGGTAAATTAAAACAAACAACCAAGTAAAGTAATAGTGCTTAAAGTCTAAAAGTAACACCTAGTTTTTAGTATTAAAAGTCTTATAAAATGTCTAATTCCATTCCTTTTCAGACACGGTGATCATGTACGCTAATGGCGCCCGGTGCATGTAAAATCTGCCGTGGGTGTAAAGTCCTCCAAGTTCCCTGTGAATTAGATCTCTGGGGGGTGCCTAGTCAGGTGAAGGTTAGTCACCAGATCAAGCTTCTAAATTACGGAATCAACTCGAGTAGCGACGGCATGACAAGACGCATGGTTGAGCGATGCAGCTTGGAATTAGTAAATATCACAGCATCTCACATCCGTTCGGCATGACTTCGCTACACTGTGCAGTGCTGAACCGTCTCATCCAAAATAAATTAGAAACCGGCCAACTAAGAAAAAGAAGTTAAGCAAACACATCTTCGCGATGTGGAGATCAGGCGAAACTTCGCCCCATTGCCAGGCATCAACCCGTTAAGCTATGCAAAAGCCTGACAGCAGTAGCGTAGCCAGGGTAGGGGGTCCAACTGCTCTTGGTACCACTAATTTTGTAAAGTTTTCTTTGCCTTATGCAATCGGAGAACGTTCTGCGATAATGAAGGCGAAGAAAACTTTACAATTTTACTGGTATGCAGAGCGTTTGGACCCCCTCCCTGGCTACGCCACTGCCTGACAGGTAGGGGCCTGGTCAGCGGTCTAAAAAAAAAGCTGTGGACTCCACAGTAATGCGATTTGGGATTTCATAACTTCGAGTGCGTATAAAATTGTTGGCAATATAGGGAAAATAAAATATAACATATTATTCCTATAGGAAACTTGATGAGAGATCAAAATGTGATATTTATTTTTAGAAAAAATTCCATTTTCTTAATGAAAAATGCCAATTAATGGAAGCATGTTCTCAAAAACTGCCAACATTTGAAATTTTGTTGGGTGCGAATTCGCCCTAATGTAGAGTTCATGGGTTAATTACACTAGTTTACAAAAAAAAAAATTTTTTTGTTCATGAAATGAAACATATATTATTTATGTAGGCTATGGACGGTAGTTAAAAAAATATATTTTTATTTTTTATAGCACGTCACAATTTTGAGATATGAAGGTCTTTGTTTTGTATCTACCTGCAATTGTTTAATTGTTAACCCTTTCCGGCACAGACAAATTCTATTCGTAAAATGAGAAATTACTGACTGACACCGGAATTTACAAACGGCTTTTTTAGTGAATAAGAACTCGTTATTTTAAGCTTTCCCTGTAGAAACAAAAGTTTATTAAAATATTCTTGGTGACTATTGTTTATTTGTGTGTAGTTTTTTGTAAAAATCTTCTTAATAAATATTTCAAAAATCTGACGTGCTGGATTTTTTTAAATATTTTTTCCTAGATGTACATACCCAAAGTAACGTAACCGTATATCTTTCATTCCATGAACAAAAGTCGTGTAAACTAGTGTTATCATTAATAGTAATAGAACATGTGAATTAAAAAAAAAAATTCACGGATCTATCCTATTAACCTTTTTGAAATATTTCGTTGACTTGTCCCATTCGAAAAGATTGTAACTATTGTTTATAAATTAAATGGTATTATATTTCATAAGTAATCATAAAATTTAAAAGCACTTCAATATTTTAATTTAAAATTTTATCGTTACAAACTTCAAGAATTATTCATTAAAATATGCTACTTGGAAATTCTACTTTATTTAGCTCTATGTAAATATTCATTGTGTGAAATCATTTGTAACTCGTGGAACATTTTAATATTTATAATATCGAGCACTGACTTTTCATTTAGAATAAGAAATCTCACAACAAACAACAAATGTCAGTAAATACTATCGATTATTTTGCTTGCCTGTTAATATTCTTTATGTGCAAGCTTGTAACTTTATTTTTAAATCCAGACTTCAATATTTGTTTTTACAAAGAAACGTTATTCCAAATGTGACTTAAATATAAATGTATCCAAGATATTTTCGGAAGGTTCGCTATGGTCGAGTAATACACTTTTGTAACATTTTTCTTGCATTTTTCATAAGCTGTTTTGAAAATAGAAATTGTTAGAGCATAAAATGAAAAACGCTTTTATGACGTGTTTATTATTCCGAATTTGAATAACGCAAATACGTTGAGGGTATAAGTCTCTGTTAAAAAAGAATCTCGAATTTCGTTACGTAACGTTAAATAAATGTTTTGTAACTATATTTTAGAGATGAGTTCGGCCTCTTTTTTTCTCAGCGTTATCCCGAACTGGTCGAGTCTGATACAAAATGTACACAGTAGAAAAATTTTTGATAACATTTCATAAAATTTTCAATATTATTCGCCCATTTAAAAGTATCTTCCTACGTAGAAACACGTTGGAAATTGTATGTCAAACGTGACAAATGAGGTGCTTTCGTACTGTTATTATTACAGTGAAATGAATTATATCGTCTGTTATTCTGATATGATTAATTTCCGTAATAAAATAAGTACATTTTAAGTTGGAAACATTTTTTTGTTGACATTTAATGAAAATTCCAATCGGAAACATAAGCTTAACTTTGAAAATTTCAGAATATGAAATCCATATTTAGACTCTTCTTCTATTTAATATCTATTTCTTCGGAAATATCTTTCCAAAAAACTCTCAGTAGATTATATGACTGCTATAATTATACAATTTTAGTATACGAATTCCGTTTTTAAATTCAGTAATACGGAAATAATATACTGCATCTTAAATAGGACGTAATCACGATGGCAACCTAGAATCATTGCCTATCATGGGATATCATTGAATTAACTACGTATGATAGGATTTAAGAGAATGAAGAATGAGACTATAATTTGGTCATTGAGGATATAAAATGTCATATACGTCATATACGTCATACATGTCAGATAACTTGGCGATACCTCTCGGTCGCTTGACGATTAACACGTTCGCTGGCAACTACGAGTATACTCGTAGTGGTATGTAAATAAATTGTAAAAAAAAAAACGTAACGTAAACGTAAATAAATTGTTCTCTAAATGAAAGTTCAACTGCATATGTAATTGTGTGAAAGAAGTTAATTTTATTATTATACTTTTTTCAAATAATTTTCATTCTTATAAATTGAACATTTGTTTCCAGTATTCACCAAATCCATCGCCACAGGCCGTTATCGCCAACGATGGATACACCTTAATTATTGCTGTACATAAGGCATTTAAGGCTCAATCTTTAACTGTACATGGCTTTTTTTTTAAATTATTGAATTAGCTTTTATTTATTTTACTAAGTATATACATTTTTTGTTTATCTTTCAGCATCTACTTCACTTCCATCTATTTTATGGACAAATTACCAGGTATTTTCTTCATCCAAAGAATGTAATTCACAAATTCTATTGAGTCTTAATTTCTTGACCTGATCTTGTAGGGGTCTGTCCAGACTTTTCTCCCAAGGTCCTGTCTTTGTGAAAAATCTAGCTTTAATTTTGTCAATTTGAAATTATTGTTATATTCAGGATTTTGTTCATACATTTTTAAGAAGATATATGTATGTACTAGGTTATATGCAAAAGTTCCGTTTTTCCAATAGATGGAGTAAGTGGTATATGTATTCTGAGAATCTGGTAATACGTTTCTTCAATCTAAAATTAGTTATTCGCATCGGAAATTTCAAAAGAAGAATTTTTATTTTATGTAATCACGAAATGTCTGTAATAAAACATAGTAAATATTGCTATTAGTATTTTATGGTATGAATTTGAACTTTCTAAATAAGATGAAAATTCCGGTATTTTTAGCTTGGCAGCGAATCACCGGAAGCTACTATAACAAAGAAGTACCGATTTTTTTTTTAAATTCAAATTATTTAATAAATATTTTTATTAATATATTTTTATGTTTTGATTCGATTTTCAAAAATTTGAATTGACTCGACAAAATTCTGCAACGATTATATATATTAAATTTCAAACCATTCGATTAGGTAGTTTTTGCCCTGTTATATGCGGACGGACGGACAGACAAGATGACGACTATAGGTTCTACGTATTTATATAATTACGAATGCACCTAATTATTCATGCTAAATGCTGCCTCAGGACGATGCTCCATGATTTCCATTTCGCCGAAAATCTGTTTAAAATAGCAAATTTAACAGCCGAAATAGTCAGTAAACAGTAGCAGAAATCTGCAAAAATGATAATTCTTATTCCTTTAAAATATCATTTTATAATTGTGACAGAAAAACATGAATTATGTTTTCCAGTATTTTCCGAAAAGGACTACAAACAGAAACCGAGACAAAGGATAAACAATGGATTTCTGTCAGCTTCTTTATGTTGCTTGCACTGACCGTCAAAGACATCAGAATAAATTTGGTTTTGGGATCTGGGAGTCATGATATGTTAAAATATATCAAAATTTTCCGGAAATGCTTTCTACTGGACTACCTAAAATTGGAAACTACCTATAAATTGAGAAAATTGCACAAAAATCGCTATCAGAGCTCTCTATTCCGATGAAATAGCCTTAAATTCAACTTGAACCTACTGGCGATAGTCAAAAACATATATAAGAAATTTGTTCAATTGTATGCATTATTTCATACACTTCACGGTGATACAATAATGAAAATGGAGCAAAAATTGCTATCCCATCGCCCCTTCCGGCGGAATATCCCCAAATTCAATTGGGACCTGCTGGCAATAGCCAAAAATATGTAAATGAAATTTGGTTCAATTCAGGGATGAGATTTCTCCGCTTTTTTGCATACCAGTATAATCTTACAGAAAATGTATTTTTATTTAATTGGAACATTCTGCGATTTAAAAGAACAACGTTTTCTCTAAGATTATACTGGTATGCAAAAAAGCGGAGAAATCTCATCCCTGGTTCAATTGTATGCATTACTTCATACACTTTGCGATGATACAGTAATAAAAATGGAACAGAAATGGCTATCACAGACCCCTCTTCCGGACGAATATCCCAAATTAAACTAGGACCTGCAGGCCTTAGTCAAAAACATATAAATGAAATTTGGTTCAGTCCTATGCATAACTTCGTACACATTTCGATGATACAAAGAGGACAGATAGACAGACGCATAGACACACTGACAGACAGACATTTTCTAAAAACACGTTTTTCGGAATCTCTGACAGCTAAAACGCGTAAATCCATCGAAAACCGGAAGTCGAAAAACAATTTAGATTACAATACTTTCTTCTATTACAGATATAAAAGAAAGTAAAAATGAACAAAAAAAAAGATTATTATTCCTTCGATAATTTGCACATCATATGAAAAATACTCATAAAAGGGTTTGAATGAATAAAGCGAAAAAGATTTTTTAACATTAAAGTGTTAATTATTAAATTAAAACTTACCTTCGTACACCCAATCGGGCAAGCCGTTAAATATCACTCCTTCTTCCCCGGACTGCGTTAAGGCAGTTGGTTTTGGGCCGTCACCATAAGACTCGATGTAATAAATGTTATTTCTATAAACATATGCCTAAGATGTAAGAAAAAGAGAAATATTTAAACAGCAATATTTCATTTTTTTTTTCTCTAATTCATTCTAAAGAATAACAATATATAAGTGAATAATTATAAAATAATTCATTTGAACTAAATATATAAAACTTAATTACAGTTTCAAGATAAATTTATTTTAATAAAATTAAAGAATAATATGCATTTTTATTTTATTTTATTTTTATTTTTAAATGTTTCTTTCTCGTTTAAAATGTGTTATATTAAATAATAATAATATATATTGTTTAAAATTTAAAGCTTATAGAGAAAGGATCCACTTTAACACATTCACTGCCGAGTTAAAATTACCGGAATTTTATTTTATTCAAAAAGTTCGAATTCATAACACAATATGTCGAAAACATTATTATTAGCATAAATTTTAGATATATCATTAGTACATAAGCAAATACAGTTTCAAAATTGTGTATCATAGACATTTTAAACCCCTCTCAAAGCGAACTTCAAGCATTACACATAAATGAAATCCGCCTTGAAAGTTTAGTCATGAATATTTTATCGCTTTCTAATTTTTAACTAACATTTAGCATATTTCATTAATTTAACCATACCACGCGTCACTGAAAAGATGGAAATTCTTTCTCTTGTTCAGTGCTTATTATTATGCTATAAAATTATATTGCAGGCAGTAAAATTATAAAAATTGGTCATTTCTTATTTTATAATCTGTACTTGATATATACATTTTATGATCGAATATATTGAAAAGTAAAATTTAGAACAGCACGTATTTCTTTCCTCTCATACGTAAACATTTTACTTTTTTTAACTGTCCACTAGCATTGTAAAAAAAGACAGATGTTTCTTAATCTAGTACAATATAATATATTTACGAAAGAAAACATACAATAACATCTTCCGAGTCTTTCACACTTTACCTAGTAGTCGTCATCTGCCATTTCCAATGCACAACTTCTACGCAGTCCCTGCCAACTGTGGCGTAGAGGGTCCTTCCCTGGCTGCGCTGGCTTATATGCGATCTGGTCTTTGACCATAGTTTGTTTTTATTGTAGTTTTATGTTCAAACTCACTTATTTTCAATCCCGCTTCTTGTCACGTTTAACGGCGGGTTCAGCACCGGCTGAAGATTGCAATTTCTTTCCTTTAAGAGCTTATAAAGGGACCGGGAGGGATAATATGCTCTACAGACTTGTTTACTAGTCTGAGCAGTCCCTCTTAGGCTACCAAATCAAACATCTTCCGAGTTACTCCGAAAAACATTCGTTACATTAGAAACCTCAGAAACCAATATATTTTCTAGATTTAAAGAATCATTCATAAAAGCGAAGTTACTTTTGCTGCCACTGATTTTCGAATACGATTCCCAGTATTTTCTATAGTGTCTTAATCCGTTTTCACAACTCCAGATATTGGTGATTTCGAATGCTAGTCATTCTTAAGTAAACATTTTCATGTTCAAAAAGCATGTTTTATAAACGTACATGATATATTAACACCATTAACCTCAACATTAAAATCATTATTAATTTGTTACTCTTGCGTGTGTAAATTCAATTACGAAGCTTAACCTTTTACACTTCACTGACACTACGGTGACTTACTACGTTTAATCCCCAAATGTCACAATGGCACCGGAATTTTGAAACAAAATTTTCGGTTTATTATGTACACGAACAAATACATTGAATTCCCATTTTCAAATAAATTTTATCGAAAATTCCTGTGCCATTGTGACATTTGGGATTAAACTTAGTATGACATCGTATGGGTAGGTGTCAGGGGAGTGCAAAAGGTTAAAATGCTTAATTGAGAACAAATAGCATCCAAAAATCGATATTCTGATTTGAGAAAACTAATTAACAAACAATAAAACCTATTCGGAAACGTTTCCGGAAATCAAAAGGAACTTTGTGTTTTTATAAACGATTCTTTAAATATCGAAAATATATCAGTTTCTGATGTATCTAAAGATAAAGAACGTTTTCTGGAAAACGTGGGTGACTATGGCGAGTTTACTGTATATTTTCGTTCGTGGTTAGAGTATATTTTTATTGATTAATAAACATTTGTCTTTTTTTACTGTGTATGTTTGATATAATTATATTAAACTATCATTACTTTTGCTTATTGTTATGCTTTAACTGATTAAAAACTTACCATCTGATTATCCTTGCTGCCCCAAGAAACAAATTGAAAGACACCGTTGGACATATCAGGTAAAAAAGGCTGCACCTGACTGAAAAGAAATATTTTTATACAATTTAATTACACAAAACAGATAACACAGAAAATACTTAAAATCAATAACAGTAAACATAAATCAGGAACCTGGCAAAACTTAATTTCTGTTTTCTGCATAAATTGTTATGTTTTTCTTTGATAAAAAATCTATTTGATAATACCCTTAAAAGATAAAAGCAACAACTAATGCTTTAAAGAGCATGGATTTTAAAATTTCTGGAGAAATTTTTCTTCAATTTTGCTTTCCCCAGGTAATGTTTAATACTGAAAAAAAAAATAATCAATAGATTACGAATTGTTAAAATGGAACGAAAATCATACAAGGAAGAGACAAATACAAAACATTGAAAATAAAGAATAAGTCAGTTAATAAAGCATAAAATCTGATTTTTTGACTGGCATTTTATTCATAAAAGGAAAAAAAGCAACATTAAATGTTTTGAAGTGCGGGGATGTTATTATGAACAAGTTTCTATTTTAGCTTTCCTCGGGTGACGTTTACTCCAGCAAAGGAAAATCAGTAGATTATGAATTGTCTGAATTGGACGAAATTCATACAAAGTAAATATAAATAAAAAAGAATGAAATAAAGAATAAGCTAATAAAATTTAAATTCTGATTTCTGGACTGGAACTTTTTTTCATAAAAAAAGCGCAACAAATGATTTGAAGAACAAGGATTTTATAATTTATTCACAAATTTCCATTTTTCTTTTGATTTCCCTAGTTGATGTTTACTCCAGCAATAAAAAATCAATAGATTATACATCGTCAAAATTGGACGAAATTCATAGAAACAACAACGGCAAAAAACAATGGAAATAAAGAATAAGCTAATAAAGTTTAAATTCTGATTTTTGGACTGGAATTTGTTCATAAAAGGAAAAAAACAACAACAACAAATGCTCTGAATAGCAGGGATTTTATAATTTATGAACAATTTTCCATTTTAGCTTTCCTCAGGTGACGTTTACTCCAGTAAAGGAAAAATCAATAGATTATAAATTGTCTTAATTGGACGAAATTTATACAATGAAAATATAAATAAAAATGAATGAAATAAAGAATGAGCTAATAAAACTCAAATTCTGATTTCTGGACTGAAACTTTTTTCATAAAAAAAGCTCAACAAATGATTTGAAGAGCAAAAAGTTTATAATTTATGAAAAAACTTCCATTTTTCTTTTGATTTCCAAAGTTGATGTTTTATCCAGCAAAGAAAAATCAATAGATTATAAATAGTCAAAATTGAACTAAATTCATAGAAAAAATATAAAAAACAATGGAAATAAAGAGTAAGGTAATAAAGCTTAAATTTGATTTCTGGACTGGAACTTTGTTCATAAAAGGGAAAAAAGCAACAACAAATGCTTTGAAGAGCGAGAATTTTATTATTTATGAATAAGTTTTCAATTTTTTAGCTTCCCCTGTGTTTATTCCCCCCCCCAGGTAACGTTAATTCCATGATGAATTACCAAGATGAAAGTATGAATTATGAAAACTGAACGAAATTCACAAAAAGAAAATACTATTAAAAAAAAAAAACAATAAAAATGAAGCAAGAAGCCAATAAATGATTAAATTCTGATTTCTGAATCGATTTTTATGTCTTGCATTGTTATTTACATTGATTATGCTTTTTCTCTGATAATAAATCATTTTAATAATGATCATAAGAAATGGCAAAAACTTTAAAAGATGGAAATATAATTTATCAATAAATTTATATATATACATGTATGTATATGTATTACTTTTCCAAAGGTAAGGTTAATTCCAGAAAAAAAAATCTGTAAACAATGTATCATAAGAATTGGATGAAATCGTAAAAAAGAAAAATATTGAAGTGTTTAAAATAAAAAACTGGAAACCAAACAGTAAATTTCGATTGCTGGATTAAATTTATGTTTTTGCTTGATAATAAATCGATTTAATAATGCTCTTGGGACACTGTAAATGCTTTGAAGTGTAGTAATTGTATAATTTATCAACAAATTTATTTTTCCCTTCCCTCAGGTAATTTTTATTGCAAGAAAACAAAATGAATAATAGTTTCAAAGCGAATCATTAAAACGGAGAAAAATTATAAAAGGAAGACAAAATAAAAAAGTTTTAACCAAAAAGGAAGAACAAAAACAAACAAATAAAGCAAGAAGCTAAGAAAATTTTAATTTTGATTTTCTGATTTATTTTTATGGTTTGAATTGTTATTTATTTTGCATCTGTTTTTCATATTGCATTTGTTTTTCTTTGACAATAAATAACTTTAATAATGTTTATTAGAAATGACTAATACTCTTTTAATTTTTCGAATTTTTTCCCCATTTACTCTTTCTCACATACAATCTTTACTACGCGAAATAAATCAACAGATTATAAATGATGAGAACGGAACAAAATTCATAAAAAAGCAAAAAAAAAGTTTGAAACTAAAAACATTGAAACAAGTAGCTAATAAAAATTAAATGTTTATTCTCATATTGAATTTTATGTATTACTTTGTTATTTATGTTCTATATGTTTTTCACTTTTCATATGCGTTTCTCTGATAATAAATAACTTTTGTATTGTGATTAGAAATGTATAAATAATTCGAAGAGTGGGCGTTTAAATTTTTTTTTCAACAAATTGCCCTTTTATCTTTATTTTATACACTGAAAAATTAATAAATTATAAATCGTAAGATATCGAGAAACTTCTTTTATAGAAAACATAAACAATGTTTATAATCAAAAATAGTAAAAAAGAAACAAGTAGCCAATACAATTTAAATACTGATTCAGCATTGGTTTTTCATTTATATTGCATGTTTTGCTTTTATTAAAAATATTTTTAATAGTACGTTCTAGAAATAACACAAGAGTTGAAAGGTTGATGTATTTTAATGTATCAAAAATTTTCCTTTTTTCTCCCTTTTACATATAAAGTTTAATGCAGAAAATAAAAATGAATATTTACGAATCATCAGAACTTAAACAAAATTCATAAAAATAAATCATTAAAAAATGTTTAAAATTAAAAACAGCAAAAAAAAAAAAAAAGAAGCTAGTCACTAATCAATTTTAAATTCTGATTTTCAAGTTAATTCTCACGAATTGTTTTTTGATTCATATTATATGCGTTTGTCTTCGATAAAAAATAATTTTAATAGTTCTTTTTAGGAATAGTAGGGTCGATATTTTATAATACATCAAAAAATTTCAATTTTTCTCCTTATCTCTCATAATTTTTCCAAAAAATAAAAATGAATAGATTATAAACCATCAGAACTTTACGAAATTAAATATAATAAATATTTACAATCAATGACAGTAAGAAAGAAACAATAGCCAATACAATTTAAATTCTGATTTCCGGTTGTTTTTCATGTATTCCTATTTTATTTATATTGCATGTGTTTTTCTTTGATAAAAAAAAGGGTTTGAAGGTTTGACATTTTAATATAATAAAAAAATTTCCCCTTTCTTCTCCCTCTCTCATATAAACTTTATTGTTAAAAATATAAATGAATTATGCATCATCAGAATTGGACAAAATTCATAAAATAAAACATTAAATAAAGCTTAAAACCAAAAACAGTAAAAAAGAAACAAATCGCTAATAAAATTTAAATTGTGATTTTTAGGTTAATTTTCATGTATTGATTTTCTATTTACATTGCATGTGTTTTTGTTTAATAATAAAAAAAAAAAAAACTTTAACAGTGCTAAACTTTTACGTTTAAAACAAAATCTAAAATTCATCTAACTTATAGTTTCACTTGTTAACGATGTTTCAATAAATATTTATCAATAATTATTTTTAAATGTTTATATAATTAATGAATTCCTTGTGCATTTATGTTTTATTCGAATATTACTTTTTTTTGTAAACAATGCTTATTATTTATTCCAGAAAATTATAATTTGACGTAATTGTCATGTATTAAAATTCTATAGCAGGGCTGTCCAACCTGGCACCAGCGAAACACAAGAAAATTCTTACAGAAATAGTTGCCGTAATTAATCGCCGAATACTTTCTATTATTACAGAGATTTCTGTCAGAATTTACTGGTATTCAGCCGACGCCAGGCTGGAGCAGCCGTGTTCTATAATAATGAAATTTTCCACACACGGAAAACACACCCTTAGTGTAATAATGAAAAAAATCTAACTTAGCAGCAACCGGAAGAGCATGGTGAAACGTGTTTTTTAACGCATAAATCATTTGCCCTCGTCTCCTTGTTCTCGAGATATAAAGTCTTAAAATTTGTTAAGTTATTGATTTAATAGGATGGAAGGAAGAGTCCATAGCATGGAAGGAGGATTCATTACGTTTTCAATGTAAAAACATCATCAAACTTCAGTCATTTGTCGATTTTCAATTTAGACCGATTTAGATATTTCCAATTTAGAGATTTAGATTTATTTTTTTTTATATTATAACATGATTTAGTATGCTTGGTACAAGTCTGGGATAGTACAAACTGGGCCACTTCCATATGAAACGCCCTTGCAATTTTGTTTTTCACAGGAGGTGGACCATGGTAATCTTAGAATTAAGTTCTTGAAATGTTCTTGGTGCCACTATTGTCTATGCTTCAATCATTTTTTGTATTCAGTACCATATTTGTCAATAGCACTATCTTTGTGGGCTTATTTCATTTTATACCACTATATCTAAATATGTTTTGTATTTTATATTAATCTGATTATTAAAATTTCTGAATCAGAACAGCCTTTTCTCCCTAAATTAAACAAATAAATTAGCAAACTTTAAGACATTATATCTCGATAACAAGGAGACGAGGGCAAATTATTTATGTGTTAAAAAACACATTTCACTATGCTCTTTCGATTACTGCTTACTTAGATTTTTTCATTCTTACACTATGGCTTGGTTTCCTGGTAAGAAAGATATTTCTTTCAATATCTGATATTTGTATTACCTTTCAAACGCGCCTCGTCTTAAAATATAACACTCTGAAAACTTGAAATTGTATATACTACATGAAGTGACTGATTGCATTATTAAAAGAAAGTAATAATAATTACAAACATATCTGCTCTTGCGTCACAGGACGCAGGTATTTTACACTTTCTTTTTAATTTACAGTGTAATTCTGTTGTTGAATAATGGAAATGTCGTCACACATACACTGAGCATGCTAAACGTAAAACAGTTACAGCAATGAATGTAATGTACGTTTTAAACACCAAAGAAGTACCATGTACGGTTTTTGCGGATAAATATACCACTGGTCACTAACATATACAAATAACCCTTTTCAGGGCCATATGCATTTGGAAAAATAATACCTGCAAAACAAAAAGAGAAACACTTTTTACTTTTTTGCTAAACTGCTCCAGAGTCATGTTATGTGTTCACAACTAGTGTTTCTACCATAAGTTATTTTTACATGTGAGACGTAATAGAGAACACTCTATTACTTTGTATTTAACTTTTTTCCATATCTCGTACTGTTTTCAAGATAGTAGCGGTAACACTGCAATTGAACACTAGGTAGCGCTGTATAAAGACTTATCGCGTAACGCACAGCCATTTTGCTATGCCTAGACACAACATTTATAACAACAGTTCTCAAGTTAATATGGATGGACAGGACATTAGTAGTTGTCCTTTATATTAACCCTTCTTTGCATGAGTTTTTCTTTTACAATTGTGTTTTTTTATACATATATTAAATATTAGACACCAGAAATTTTTAAGATAAATTTTTAACTTTGCTCAGCAACATAGTTCACGGGAAATTTACTGGAATAATATATCTGTATAAATATAGTGGTGGCGAAGAAGTTGATTTATTTATTAAAAGTTAAATAAAAAGTGATGGAAATTTACATCACTATGCAATTAAGGGTTAAGATATTTAATATAGTACGCGAATGTCTCAAAGAGAGATTTCAAATTCTATACTGTATTTTTAATAGCACGAATATTGAAAAACTACTGTCATATTACAAAATAACTCTGAGAAACTGTTGCGCGTAAAATAATAAGTTGTATGTTGTGTTTTACTAAAATATTAAGAAAATCTGTATAAAAATCTTCATAGAAAAACTACATAAATCTATTTTAAATTAAAATATATATATATACTCACTCGCTTTCAACTAAGTAGACTTTGTACTTTGCGGTAAAGGAATATTTAAATACCTAAATTTAAAGAAAAGAAAACATTGCAACATTACACTTTCTATAAGAAATGAACAAACATGTAACACAGATAACTTATAATGTCTGAATACGTGATTGCAATATGCTCAGTAGTTGTTATTAAAATTAATATACTATTATTTTAAGCACAATTAATTCAGATAAAAGATTTTTCTAATTATTTGTCTTTATAGATCATTTCAACCCCAGAAGGTATTTTGTGCAAGAAATTTTAACCTTCTTCGCTATACCATATATTCCATAAAATGTTTAACATTTCAAAAATTTACAAAACTGGAAAGAATCAGTATATTTGAATGAGGTTTGTTGAAACATTCTAAGGAAGGACGATTTTCATTAGTACAATAAAAAAATAGTTTAAATGTTTGCTGATAGAGGGTGCTACATGAATTTAAAAAAAAAAGATAATTCTTCAGTAAGTTTATTTCAGTTCATTTAAAACTTTACAAGAATTTTCCACCAGCAAATGCTGATCGTGCTTGTTATCACAAAATATTACACTCTGTAGGCGTGTAAGGATATATTTCACTGAAGCATGCTGCATACCTGAATGGATGCAGCAAATTTCCGATCAAATGGTGTACTTCAATTGAAACTAAAAAAGATGGACTACCGCTTATACCTCGGACGTTTTTTACAATTGTAAACTAATTCAGATATATGCCATTAGTTGTACTCCCTGAGTTTTATAGGACTCTTATTTGCATATCAACGGTGATTTGGTGGCTTGAAAAGTCTATAAGCAAATATTTCAACTACTGTTTTTTTTTCTTTAATTCTACTAAAAATAACAACTTCATTCAACTATCTTAATTCTTTTTATTTTTATGAGTATTTGAAATGTTAAGAGATTTATGGGAAACTTTGTATAGATATTTATTTTTCAACGAAGACATGAGGGTAGACACATTGTTCTATAAATATTAATAAATAAAAAAAAAATAAATTATGAATTACCGAAAATAAATTTTAAATTACTTACCTACAATATTTTCATGGATTATCATTGGTAAAAGCTGAATTAAATATTTTCAACATCTTATTAAAAAATTACTTAATTTGAGAAAACGATTTGAAGTAAAACCTAAACTTTGTGGAGAAATTTATGGAAACCCTGTATATTTTGAGTTTTTGTTATTATTATTTTATCAGCTAGATGTGAGAGTAGATAAATTTTGATTTACATATATTAATTTTAAAGACTAAATATATTATAAATTCTCGAAAACAAATTATAAATTATCTATCGACAATCTAGTTAAAATCTTTTCAGGAATTATCATTTACTCAGAGTCGCATATTTTCTACAGCTGATTAAAATTTTACTTAATTTGAGAAAACGATTTGAAGCAAATTCGTGTTCTTTAATTATAGCATTAATAATAGTCCATTAAAGTAATATTTAATTTAGTAATCACAGTTATGTTTTCCATTAATGAACATCACATATTTATGAAGATAACATTTATTTAATTCCTTTCAAATCTGTGATTTTGTTATGTGTTCATATAGTTATACTTTAATTAGGAGATATGAAAGAAGGGGGTGGGGGTATTTTTGAAATTATAAATATTTAGTCGTAATAGTTAAAGTATTTTGTTTGAAACAAATATTAGAATGAGTACAAATATTAGAATAAATAATTTTATTTCTAATTTGAACAGCATTTAATTTTATTCGGGTGCAAAGCCATCTAATTATTGACATTGTCTTATAATCTTGCTAATTTGATTATCCCGACAAGATTATTACTTTTACAACCTATGTTTGTTAATTAGTGGATATGTTTAAAGACAATTAAAAATATTTTAAATAAATTTGAAGTTGATTAAAGCTCTTGACTATTTATTATATGAATAAAATCTTACTTTAACAAAATTATTTAGACTTTTTTGAGGTTGAATAAAATCAAAATAGAAGCTTGTGATTAGTTGAAATATATATATATATATATATATATAATTAGTAAAAAGTGAGTTGATAAGATTAATATTCCCTATTGACAATTTTTGAAAGATAAGATTTTTATCTGGGGTTGACTAGATGAAATGGACGTTGTAAATAATACCTTGCACAAACACACACGCACACACACACACACACACACACATATATATATATATATATATATATATATATATATATATATACTATATACACACATATATACGTAACTTTTGTTTAAAAGATGCATAATTTGTTTTCATTTTATTCTATTTCTCTTTCTTAATTATTCAAATATTTAAATTTTTGATATCTATTTGTATTGACATCTGTATCGAAAATTTGTTATATAAACAAACATATAAAAGAACAAGAAAAAGAAAAAAGTGAAAAATTAACTAACTTTTTGTGATAACAAAATTAATTTGTTTAAAATTGTTTTAACCCCTTGCAGGGTGGTGGGATATTATATATCCACTTATTTTAATTTCCAAAAGCCACAATTGCGCCGAAATTTTGGAATAAATTTTTGATTTTATAATGTACGTGAAGAAAAACTTTTACTTATTTTTAAACGAATTTGTTTGTAAATCCTGTTGTAATTCAATTATTTCGACATTCTGGAAACAGAAATACCTTGCACTTGAAAGGTTTCAAATGATCCGTACGTTTAACATTCAGAAATTTTTTCTGCCCTTAGAGTCATATTTGCTACATAACAATTCTCAATGTAAAAATCTATGCATACAGATTTTTTTATTTTATTATTATTTTTTTAATAATAGAAATATTATAATTTACATAGACTATGAGTGCAAATCAGCACTTTCTTCTGATAACAAAATTTTACTATTCATCGTTATTTAAAACTATCCATATTTTTTATTATTTACTATTTTTCATTATCTGTTCTACATTATGTTATTTGCAAAATAAAGTATCAAATATTTTTTTCAGAAATGTTTCTTTTGTTATATATTTATGAGCATTCATTTTATTACCGTATTATCTTTTTACGTACGTAATTAGTGAAGCTTTATTTATTTCTAGAATTTAATCATTAGAGCCGAAATAAATAAAGTAAAAACACTTTGACGAAAAAATATTTGTACGAGAACATTTACTTTCCAACTTTGTTTTAATAAATTAACGCTAATGATTCGTTTTAAAAATCTGTTTGGTACATTTTAAACAATATTGAATAGATGTGTATACCTTTACTTTAAATATTAAAATTTATATGCTCTATAATATTATTTTAAAGTTAAACCCTGTTTGAAATAGTTTATATTATGTTTTAGAAATATTGTTTTGATTATATATTTGTGAACTCTATTTATATATATGTATATTTTTTTTACACTTCGTACGTATTTAGTGAAATACATTTATTTTCTAAAAGTTCAACATTAAAACACAGCTTAAAAAAGTAACACAAAAATACATTGACGAAATATTTTTTGAACGTGAACAATTTTTTCCACAACATTGATGTAAAGAAGTGTTACGAATGTTTCGATTTTAAAATATTTTTAGTTACATTTTAAAGAATACTACAAATATTTATGTAACTTTATATTAAATATTAATCTTTATTTAATAATAAATTTAAGTAACTATTTTTTTTACAGTTAATAGTCAAAGAATGCGCAGAATGAAAAAGACGGTTGCATGATTTTAACTTTAAGTTCTTACAAGATTTCAAATTGGATAACATTTTAAAAATACTTACCTGCTCATGATCATAAGACATTAAAACATATTTGCGGTCGGGAGATATGCTATAAGACTGTATATTGAGCGGTTTCTGTAAGCAAACAAGGAAATTTCGATAGTCATTAATAAGACATTTATATTTAGCATAAAGTAAAAATACTTATTTTAAAATTAAAAAATAATACAATAAAAAATAATGCACAAAGATGTTTCCAGTCAAGTGATGTGTTTTAAAACTGTATATTGAATGGTTTCTGAATACAAACAAGGCAATGTCATTATCCATTTTCGAGTTGTGTATAGAATAATAAAGTTAGATTTGTAGTTTAAAATATGAAGATAAAGAATTATATAAAATGTAGGCACATATATATTAATATTCGTGTTCAAATGATATACTATAGGGCTGTGTATCGAGCTGTTTTTGAAAGCAAACATGAAAAAAATAATAATAACGAGAAATTAATTTTTGACTGAAAAAAAAATTGCACTTCAATAATTTGACAGAAGGCTAAGGAAAGACAACTAAACAATATTAACATAAATACAGGGGTCGCAATTTAACTATTAAATCTAAAATATAGGATGTCGTTCTAACCGATGTCGAGTTTCTGTTAATAATTTTGAGAAAAGTGAAGATATTGTTATGAAATTTTAAAAGACTTTTCTTGCTTTGTTTTAAATCAATGTAAAAACGTTACGAAAAGCATAATGTGCATCATGCAGAACGTTCTGCATAATGCAGTTAATTCGTGAAAAAATGTACTATATTTTAGAAACAAACAAACTAAAGCTCATCCTGCCGTAAAGTATTTTTAATAGTTGATTATAGGTGTACATATTACAAATGTACTTTTCATCTTAAGCCATAATTTATGAATAGCAGAATTTTTTGCCATGCAGTGTTGCCAGTTGTGCATATTTATTATTATTATTATTATTATTATTATTATTATTATTATTCAGATTGCTTGATTGGTACCACTTAGATATATTTGTCTTATTTAATGACAGATTAAATAAAGCGAATATTACTATTTTTAAAAAAGTGGTGAAAATCAAGCAATTAGAATAAAAAACAAGAAAGAATTCTCGGAACAAATGGGTTAACTTTAGCATTAAAATTATGTTTGTATTGTTTGTTCTTCTCTGGTTGAATAATTTCACTTAACGATTTACATTAAACACATTAAATACTTAATAAATGTTTAAAATTGTTTAATTTAAGAAAAATCTTATTATAATAAATTTGTACGTATTATATAAGAAATAAACTTTTACTCAATCATTTAGCCAACAGTTACGGAATTTTTCTTTTTCAGTATATTTTGTCAGCATTAATATTTTATAAATGCATATGCATTTTCTGTTTAGAAATTCCGCATACAACATCAACTGAATGAAAAGACTTGTAACGGTTACATTATATACATTAATTATTCAGCAAAATAATCGAATTAAAAAAGTGTTTAGACGTAATAATCCTTACTGCACTGCAATCTAGACTTTACTCTAAACTGTTTTCTAGCAAATAAAATATCTTCTATAAAAATCACATAACTAGAGCCTATACATTTTTCTATAAATGGTGCATCAAATTAGCATGACAAATGAATAGAACGTAGAATAATTAAAATTTTGTCTAACCGATGCATTTATATTATTTATTTATAATAACAAGTAAGTTTGAGATGACTTAATTGGAACTTAATTATTTAAATGAGATATTATAAATAGTTTCTAGCTAAAGTATCGCATATGTTTTCCGTATATTTGAATTTTTCCCTACTTTTCTAGCTTATCAGAGCAATTCTGTAATTATTATTACAAATTTTACGTATGAAAAACAATTCATCCAAACTGTTTAGTTACAAAATGGGTTTATTGGAATATTGTTTGAAGTATAATAGTACTTTTGTATTTTCGAAATAAAAACTGACGTTTGGCTGTATGTAATTAATTAAAAGCAGTAGATACTGTATTTGAAGATAGAATAAATCAATCTAGTTATGTTTTTTTTTTCGTTTAATAAATCCTTAAAACTTCTCCTAGCATTATTTATATTATTTATTCATTATAACAAGCTAGTTTGCGATTTTTTAATATAAGCTTAAATATTTTTAATGAAAATATAAAAATGATGTCTATTTGAAGTATCAAAAAAGTTCCTTAAATTTACTCATTAATTGAACTCATTCGCTAGGTTTTCACTTATCAAAGCAGTTGTGAAGCTTTCAAGGCCAACATTTCCCAGATTTGGCAATACTGCTTTAATAAGAACTTAGAAAATATTTATTATATGATACTGTTATCAGATAAATTAAAAAAAATAAAACAATTCGTTTCTTATTGATGTCTTTTTCATAAATAAATAATCATTTTCAAATGATGATTTGAAAAACTTTCACTGTTAAATTATTACTAAACATATTTTCATAAAATTTTAGCTTATACAAAATAAAGCCAATAATTACTTTAAAATTTATTACTTTCGTCTTAGTTTATCATGTATTCGAAACCGTTTTTATAAAAGACACATTTTTTTAAAATTTTTTTAATAAAAATTACGAGTTGTTTTCGGAAAGTAAAGATACGCGTTGGCAACACATGTTGTAAGCTTGAACATTTGACCTTTCGTTCATAGTCACTCGTTATTTGTACGGCGAGCCTGTTTCGTGTAGCACGTCTTTTTAATGGCTGCGTCAATTCAGATTCCCGCCAAATGTGAAGTACGTTCCGTCATACGTTTTCTTCATGCAAAAGTTGAGTATCTAGCGGATATTAACAAAGAAATTGTTTCCGTCTATGGTAACATTATGAATCGACAAAATGTAACGAACTAGTTTTGTGCTTTCTCTGGAGGCAGGACAAATGTTCATGAAGAACCCAGAGCCAGGTAGACCATTTGTGATCCTGGACCTTGCACCCAACGAGTACCACTTATTCATGTACCTGAAGAAACATCTTGCAGGACAAAACTTCCACGACGATGATGATATCAAAATCGAAGTTGAAATGTGATTTCGACAGCAGTCGGTAAGCTTGTATGACTGTGGGATACAAAAGCTTGTACCCAGACTAACAAATGCTTGGACAATGATGGCAACTATGTCGACAAAAAGACATATACCAGTAAGTAATTTTTAATGGACATTTTATCAATTAAAAGTTTTTTGAATGAGTATGAGGCATTGTATCTTTATTTTTCGAAAACCCCTCGTATTTTGATAAAATTTTCACTTATACAAAATAAAGTCAATAGTTCCTTTAAAATTTATTACTTTCGTCTTTTTTATCATGTATTCGTAACCGTTTTTTAAAAAAAATTCTTTATTTTTTTCTTTAAATTTTTATAAAAATGATTTTACTTGTTGTAAGATGATAGTAGTATGCTTCCACTCAAAGAAATTTTATTCATTTTTTAAACGCTTGTTTTTAAATATCTTGATATTATAAAGAAATATTTTTCTCTCTTGCATGTATTTACGAAAAATGATTTATTCCTATACAAAAAGAATAATAAAGCTTAAAATACCTTTAATAGTTATATTAATAAGCGATAATAGTTAAATATTCAAGAAACGTTCTTCAGAAAAACCCGTATTTAATATAAAAATTGGATTCTTTTCCTGTCTAAATTTAAATAATAATAAAAAAAACAGCTTTTATAAAATTTTTATAATTTATTATGAGAGGGTGTGGCAAATATAAAGGGTCGATTTTACTTGTTTTAAGATGATAGTAGTATGCTTCCACGCAAACAAATTTTATGCATTTTTTAAACGCTTGTTTTTTGATATCTTGATATTATAAAGAAATATTTTTCTCTCTTTCATGTATTTACGAAAAATGATTTATTCCTATACAAAAAGAATAATAAAGCTTAAAATACCTTTGATAGTTATATTAATAAGCGATAATAGTTAAATATTCTAGAAACGTTCGGCAGAAAACCCGTATTTAATATAAAAATTGGATATTATTTTTCTGTCTAAATTAACATTTTTTTAAAGCTTTTATAACAATTTTATAATTTATTATGAGAGGGTGTGTAAATATAAAGGGGAAATTTTTTAGATTATTTTTTTAATAATTTTTACCAAAAATATACGAATTTTATTTTTCTAGGCAGTTTACTTTAACATCTACACACTCTTTTTAACATACTGGGAGTTTTTACATTCTTGCACAATCGTGTAAGTTGTGTATGAATCATACTGCATAAGAAATCTTTCACATTTATATCTGATGAAAATCTTGCTCTTCCTAACGCTTTTTTACGGGGATCCAAATGAATGTTATTCAGAAGATGATAATTTCGGACTATGAATGGAAGGCGATCGAGTAATTTACACTGACATTTTTGTTTCGTTACACCGGCTGTGTAAGGAATTACATAGCTGGTTCAGAAAAGATGAACATTCGGATTTGAATGGAGCGTTTTAAGGACCGGTGTGCAGCTTTATTCGTGTCTAAAAAATTAACATTCCTATACTGTATTTTTTGTACGTCGCTCGTGAAGAAAATTGACGTACAAATACCCCCTAAATCCGAAAAAAAATATTTGTGAGAACTTTGACAATTTTTGCTTCAGTAGAGCAGTTTCGCTTTTTGTACAATATTCCTCGATGGTTTGCTTTGTATTACCTTCTTTAGGGATATTGCGAAACAACGTATGCCATTTACATACTTGAGATTTCGAAAGTTTGACATTTCCATTTTTTGTAAATTTTCTCATTAAAATTTTTGTAAACCCACTAAGTACTTTGTGTTTATCCAGAATGCGACTAAATAAATGAAGAATAATGTGATGCAAAATTTTTTTAGGCAATAAACAGCTTATAATATTAAACAAAGTACACAAATCTCTATTAATTTTCTTAAAATATCTTGTTTATATTTGATCGATCTTCGTAATATTACTGGTTTCAAAGATATTTTAAGTGTTTCAAATTATTGATTAATTTCTTTTAAAACTTTTAAAAACTAAAAAAGAAATTTGAAAAATATTTCTTTGTTTCAACGAATCTAAATTTAAATTACAATCCTGTGAAAATCCAAACATATACTTATAAGAATATAAATAAATGTTTATAAATTGAAATATACTTACAAGGGTAATATTATTAACTATGATTGTTTTCTCGTGCGTTTGGGCATTGTAGATCACAATGGCACCGTCAGGATCACGAAAGGTCACTTCAGTATCTGCAAATAAATTTATAACCATTCTTATTAAATTTAGTCTTTAAAGAGTAATTATATATATGTTTAATAAAAAATTTGTGTAGTACATATATTATAATGTAAAAACATATCCGTGAGTAACGCTGACGCCAAATTGACAGTAGCAACGATGTAAGTAATCTATTAACCCTTTTTCGAAAATTTACTTTCTTCTTAACATCGCATAATTTTGATTTCTACACAGTGAAATAAGGTACTCTAGGTTCGTTTGGATAGATTTTCATTTAAAAATATAAAATCATACAAATTCGAGGGTGTACGCTGCCGATGACAGTGGGTATTCAACATTAATTTCGTTTGAAAAGATTTTCGTTTACAGTTATAAAATAATTCAACACTGATTTCAGGTATATTTAAGGTTATTATCACGGGCTTTGTTGATTGGGGTGAGTCAGCTAGTATGATGTAATTACCAAAATCTGTGTCGTATTCTTCGGCTATTAACCTCTGGCATGCGAATAATACGATAGTAAAGTTTTTAATAAATTTCAAAACTTTATTTGAATACATTATTGATATATATATATATATACAGGGTGTCCGAAAAGTCTGGAAACGGTCAAATAACTCGAGAAATATATATCGGATTGAAAAACGGCAAAATGCATGTTCAATATTTTTGAAAAATCTATTTAGGGATATAAAAGTTGCTCCCCCTACCTTTGACCTCCGGGGGGGGGAAGGGGGACAACTTTGAAATCTTAAATGATGACCACCATTTTTTCTTGCAGATTCGGATTCTACGGGAAAAAATACGTAACTTTAGCACTGAACATTTTCTTCGAAACATTGTAGATGGCGCTGTAATCGAGTGCAATGCTGTGAAAATCTATCCATTGCAATGTCTGGAAATGCTCCAATAACTCGAGAAATATACATCAGATTGAAAAACGGAAAAAATACGTGTTTAATACTTTAGAAAAATGGCAACTTTGATATCCCTAAATAGATTTTTCAAAACTATTGAACATGCATTTTTCCGTTTTTCAATACGATGTATATTTCTCGAGTTATTCGAGCAGTACCAGACATTGCAATGGTAACGGTTCTCACAGCATTGCACTCGATTACAGCGCCATCTACGATGTTTTGAAGAAAATGTTCAGTACAAAAGTTACGTATTTTTTCCCGTAGAATCCGAATCTGCAATAAAAAATGGGGATCATCATTTAAGATTTCAAAATTGCCCCCTTTCCCCCCGGGGGGAAGGCAACTTTCATATCCCTAAATAGATTTTTCCAAAATATTGAACATGCATTTTGCCGTTTTTCAATCCGATGTATATTTCTCGAGTTATTTGACCGTTTCCAGACTTTTCGGACACCCTGTATATATTTTAAGGATGCAATAATGATTAAAGTATTTAAAACTTTCAATCAAGAAAACGTCTTATTAACATTTTCCAATATAGTTGAAAAGTATATATGACCGGTGTGTCTGCTGCCAGTCTGTCTGTCCGTCTGTCCATGCTAAAACTCTCGAAAATATCGCAAAAAAAAAAAACAACACTCGGATTGCCTTACAATTTTTATATGTTATTGAGGTACACTATTAATTGATCGCTATTGAAAATTAAGTGTGTTGCATTTTTAGTTCATATACAGGGACACACAAATGAATTCCGTTAAATTATGGTCCATGGTGTGTGTGTGTGTGGGGGGGGGGGTCGTTTGTGGTGCATTTCAATTATGTTACGATACCTCAAACATAATGAATTTAATATGCATCACTGAGATGGACTACAACATATTTTATGTGGATTATAGAATAAGTAGCATTTCTAGTTCGTTTACAAGGACGCACAAAATAATGTTACTACATTATGATCTATGGAAGGAAAATCATTTAATGATGTTACGATGCTTCAAACATAATGGAATTGGTACGGATCACAGAGGCACATTAAAAAATGTTTTTAACAGATTATGGAGTGCATAGCATTTACAAAGACATAAAAAATTTGGTTACAGGCAGGACTATGATAGATAATGCTAGAAGTGCGTTTCAACTCTGGTACGAACTTTTAAACTTAAACAATTTTTTGTGTATTACGTGGTGTGTATCAATTCTTTAGAATATATATACAGAGCTGCGCAACAGAATTTGCACACACTAATGAATATGAATAGCAACTGGTGAAAATGAAATTTTACTGCGTTATGTGTTTTTAAATTGTTTATTTAGATATGTCATTTTAATGTAAGAAATAAGAACACTTAATAATATTCTGATGGTGTTGGAAAGCGTTTCATAATCTTTGTCTGATGCATAATTTTTCGTTCTTGATTTATTAATAATTTGATTTATTTTTTATATTGATCTCAGCTTTACGTACAGAACTGGGGGAAAATATTCACTCCTACTAACTCTGCCGCAAATTATTGTATAGAAATGTGACTGGTACCAGTTGGTTAATATTTAAATAGGCTACTAATTAATGAAATACTTAACTTTTCCTTAGGTGCATTCTAAAAACGACATCTTCAAAACTGAGCAAAAAATACTCAAATCTGAGTATGTCGTATAGTCAAAATGGCTTCGAATTAAAATTACTCATGTTTGAAACGTGTATATACTCATTTCTGAAAAAATGCACAGACTCAAGAATAAAACATCATGTGCTCATATTTGAGTATTTCCCTGTTTCAAAATTGAGATGAACTGACTTCTATATGCTCATTTTTGAGCAATCCCATGTTTCAAAAATGAGTTTGAACTCATTCTAATCATTTTTGAGTATGTCCATGTTTCAAAAATGAGTATGAACTGACCTCTATGTGTTCAATTTTGAGCATGTCCATGTTTCAATATTCTGAGTATTTCTGGTTTTTCAGAATTGAAAGCATTGGTTCGTCATATTTGAAACAAAAAGTTTCATAACAAAATGAAAACATCGATTTACTGAGATTTGAAAGTGGCATTTTTCTCAGTGTGGTCATCAACATACAGAAATTGTAATAAACTATAACTTTTTAATACTAACACATAATTTTGACATCATATTTGGATTTTAAGGAACATTTTACCTTCGAATACCAAACGGGAGCTTTTTCTGAAAGTGTTACATTTTGGGTTCCTGTAACTTCAAAAAACTCTTTGTTTTAAAGCAATGCATAAAATATGAACGACTATAAATTAATATTTTTCCACTTCATAACCTTGCTGAAAGAAACACACTCTCTTTTCAGCAGATATGAAATAGGGTTGCTGTTTGCTATATTTATGACATCACAAACAGGAAGGAGAGCATATTTTGTACGTTGTTTTTGGTTCAGCAATGCGCCAACAACGGTGACTCCCCGCCAAAGTTGCTTAAAACGCGAGTCTTTCATAAAAAGCAAACGAGACGTCATTCACCCAATTATTTTAGGAATTTATACAGGTTTAAATTTTGGAATTCCTAATGTTAAATTCATTGTTAATCGTATTATTACAGGTGTCGTTTTCTAAGCAGAACTCAAAGATTACTTGGCGATTGAGCTGGAATTTTGGATTCGCATTATTTGAAGCTTCTAAAAATTGATTTCTATTTAAAAATGTCTTTTTTTGTTTTAGAAAATACATAGAGGAACTTTGGGTATTATGGAATACCAAGTTTTCTGCTTGGTAAATTGCTGCCACAAAGCGGCAATATCCTAAACTACTTAAGAATGTTTTCAGAATGGCCCCTCGTAACGTGCAGTTCGTCGGGCGTCAAGGCTCGTTATGTGAATAAATATTTGTTTTTCGTCTTTGGAATGTGTCAGGAGATAATTTTTCAATATATTTTATTAATTTATTAGAAATAATATTTTTTACATTGAAATTAAGCATAATGTACACGGAAATACTAACAGTTTATGATGCAATACTCGCTTTTTAGCTCGCGGTTAACACCAATAAATATAGAGTAATTTTTCCCAAACAGGCGGTGTCTGGTTATATGGAATTCCAATATCTCACAATACTCCATGATTATGATGGCGCAGAGGCAGATCCTTATATTTGCGATTAGTGCAAAACTGAAGTATGAACTGAAGTATATTATCTGAGTACCTAGACACTATATTTTGATCATGCTCTCTTGATACCATTACATCTGTTTTTTGCCAAATCATGTTCGTTTTCTTCATTTTTTACCCCTTATTCTCAGTGGCGTAGCCAGGGTGGGAGTCCAGATGCTCTACGTACTACCAATTTTATAAAGTTTTCTTTGCCTTATCTAATCAAAGAACATTCTGCGACAATCAAACCGAAGAAAACTTTACTATATTACTGGTTATCCAGAACATTTGGACCCCCTCCCTGGCTACACCACTGCTTATTCCATATATTTCCCGCGACTATTTCATAATACCCTCCAAAACGTTTTTCATTATTGCTGTTTGTTTGCTTGTGATGAAATTTTGTAAACTGATTTTTGTCTACAAATAACTAATCTCAGATAGTTGAAGTTTGTGATTGTATTCGGTTTTCGGGTTTTAAATAACATCGATCTGCGATATTGCCTAAAATGTGAATGGTATTTCATAATACCCGAAGTTCTATATACAATTATATATATTATTATACATATATATATATATATTTGAAACTAATTACAGCAATTCGAACGAAATTACAGTACTCGCATGGTAATCTGTTTTGCAATGATTAAAAATGAATTTAACATTAGAATTTTTTAATTTTAAACTTGCATAATTCTTAAATTACTTGACCGAATGATTTCTCGTTTCGTATCCGAAGGTAAACGTTACCGAAGAATTAAAGTTTGATGCCAAAATTAAGTGCTAGTATTGAAATTTTTATACTTTTTCAATTTCCATACGTAGACAACCCCATAAGCAAAATTTATGTATAGCATTATTTAGTAGCTTTTGTTATTAATCAACTGGTACCCGTCACATTCTATACGATGTTTTACAGCAGAGATAGCAGGGGGTAATAATTGTTTTTCTAGGACAATGTTGTATTTGTAATTAATTGAAAATCGATATTTTTTAAATTCCTACTATTAGCTCACACTCCCTCTATATATATATCTTGTTCAAATTTTCAATCGTTAATAAAATATTTTCTATTCATCCACTCAAGTTCAAATAATTTTTTAAAACTTGTAGTGGATGACACTTTATGTTAATACAGTTTTTTTTTCAAATGTTAATTCATTAATTAAATTTAATTAAATAATTTTAGTTTTAAATGGGAGAAAAAAATTCATCCCATTGTTTTCATAAATGAAATGAAAGATTTATCTCAAATGAGTGATGCCAACAAAAAATAAAATACCGCAACGATGATTATAAAATAATGTTCAATAAAGATAACGTGGGACATTAATGGTGCACGGGTTTATTTTATATATTTATGATTAAAAAGTAGGAATTGTCTTTAAAAAAATTATATTACTTGTTTCTAATAAAATTACTTGCTTAATAAAAGGGACTTTCCAATGAAAGTTATCCGAAAATGTATCATTACGTGGTCTTAACTGATTAAATATTTTTAATTTTAATGCTAAAAGTAAACAGCAGAGGAATTTAATTTAAACCCAATTTTAGCGACTTTAAACGATTCCTGTATTAAAGGAATTTAAATTTAAGGTACACGTTCTTTTCATACGCAACTACTAACGAAAAATCAATTACAATATATTCAAGCAAATTTTATTTTACAAATTTCTTTCAGCATTTTTATAATTAAAGTTGATTAAAAAAGAATGTACAAATAATAAATTTTATTTTACTTTATTTTGTAATAAAATTAAGAATTGCATATTTTTTTGTAAGAAATAAAATTGGTAATTTGTCTCTGTGCTTTCAATAAATAAATAAATAAATAAATAAATAAATAAATAAATAAATAAATAAAATAAAATAATATTTATTTTGACCATAATATAGTCAATATGGTCAGATATGCTTCATAATATGGTCAAGCAACCAATATATTTAAAAACGGTGTAGCGTCACGACGAAATTGATTTGATTACAGGATGTTTTTTTTTAGCTTTTTTTTAATATACTAAAGCTACAGGACATCACAGAAAGAACAATTAGACAAACTTTACTTTTATACATCTAAACTAAATTTAAATTATTCTGTCGACAATCTCACGTATTATTCGTAAGCTCGGTTTCGCTAAAGTTTTAGCAACGATCGTTAAATCTCCAGGAGAGAGATTATTTCTCCCGGCAAAATAGAAACCTACGTCCCGGTTTCTTACACCTATCTCAGGGTAACAAGCCTACGTCCAGGCTTCGTCAGCTAGCATCGCTGGCGACAGTTCAGAGATTCTCACAGCTAGCTCTTTAACCCGGGAGCAGTCGCATGGGGTATGACATACCCCAGGGTATGTATGTTTTTTTACAATTGTCACCACTATTTTTCGAAAAGTAATCTACAATTTACATTACCATAGAATTTATAACAATTGCATCAGACTAAATAAAGTGACGATTATTAATTGTATTTATTGGTGACAATGTAAAAAGCATTCATAATGTGGGTATGCGCGACTCCTCCCGAGGAGTTAATGATCAAGTCCTCGATATGGCGTCTTTCAGTCGTGTATATCTCCAGGCTTTCCAGTTGTATCTCGAGTAGATCTTGAAATACCTATCCATCTGGTCTCAAGCATGCGGGAAATTATTACATTCCCATAACTGCCAACCTCTCGATTTTTTCATACCAATATTTTTATGTAAAAATATTTGTTTTATTTAATCATACAATTTCTGCAATTTAATAAACCGAAAATGTTTGTAAGATTTTATTGGTATTAAAAAAATCGGGAGGTTGTCAACTATGCATTCCCATATCAGATGGGACTTCAAAATTTCCAAGTGTTCATAGAATTACCGTAATTTCCGGCGTATAATCCGCAGCTCAAAGAGTCGTTTTTCGACCCAGAAATATTATTTTATAAAATGTAACTTAAAAGATCGCTGTAAATATTTAACTACAATTATTGAATAAAATATCTGGGTCGAAAAACAACTCTTTGAGCTGCGGATTATACGCCGGAAATTACGGTATGATACTTGAGTTGTCGGAATTACAGTTCAGTTCAACACTCGAAAACACATCATAGTCTATGAATAAAAAGTTATTTACAGAAAATTCATTCTTATAGAGAAATAATTCGGGACATCCTAAAAAAAGTGTGACCTGGTACTTTTCTCAATAAAAAGAGATAAACATCTCACAACGGTCAAATGACTGGAGAGTTTGCTGCAGATATTTAACAGTGCACTGTGAATCAGAATAACACCAACATAACTAACTCAGTCATATAATTTTCTTAATTCTTAGATAAATTGTGTTTCTTTAAAATGAATTGCTTTGTAAACAACGTTTTTAATTTTTTTCAATATTATCAATTCACTATTTCTTAAAAGTTAGAAATTTAGAAATTCTCTAAAAATAAAAGCAAACATACTTTTATGAATAATAAGTGAAGTATAAAACTTTTAGGTCATTTGGTGAACATTCCTATTGTATTACATTATGCTACGTAATATTTCATGGAAATTTAACTAGCCATTTTCGCGAAAACGGGCGTACATGATGCAAGATAACAGATTTGAAATAAATTAAAGTTTAAAAATGAACAATTCTTATGCTACAAATGGAAATATTTGAAGTTATTTTTACCGTAAAGTTTGTACCACTGCAAATGTTTTTTAAGCGGTTTTTATTTATGCTTTTAAAAATTTATTAAATTTTAATATTAGCAATTTTTTTTTTTTATTAATCATATTAAAGTAAAATAATCCCCTTACGGCGGTTCTGAAAAATAGATTTTCTCCCACTAAAACACACGAAACTTTCTGACGCATTTTCTGATTCATTTTTAAACATAAAAGATTGATATTTTCAGGTATGATTTTTGAAGTGATTTATAATAAATAGTTATTTTTTTCAATGTCCGATAAATGGATTACAGATTGAGTTATAAGCGATTATTCTCTCAAGACGGCTATTTTTACATTTTCCAGCGCTTTCACATCTGGAAATTTGATTCAAAGCGCCAACTTTTACATAATTTTCTGAAAATTTTCCTCTAAAAACGAAAAAAAAAAAAAAAAAACCAGTTCGATTACACAGTTTTTCAATAAGAGCAGCTGTCAATATGACACATTTGCGAACAAAATGATTTAACCCTAACCAGGAAACCACGCCCTTAGTGTAATAATGAAAAAAAATTAAATAAGCAGCAATCGAAATAGCAAAGTGAAACGTGTTTTTGACGCATAAATCATTTGCCCTCGTCTCCCCGTTATCGAGATATAAAATATTAAAATTTGCTAATTTATTGATTTAATAGAATAGGAGGAGTCGATAGGATGGTAGGATGAGTCATTACGTTTTCAACGTAACAACATCATCAAATCCCAGTAACTTGTCTATTTTCAATTTAGTGCGCAGCAACACCCCGACATGATTGGGTATGCTTGGTACAATTCTGGGTTAGTGCAAACTGGGCCACTTCCATTTGAAACGCCCTTGTAATTTTGTTTTTCGCAATAGGTGTACCATTGTAATCATTGCACTAAAATTAAGTTAATGAAATGGTCTTGGTGCCACTATTTTGTATGCTATAATAATTTTTTGGTTCAGTACCATATTTGTCAATAGCGTTTTTTCGTGGGCTTCTTTCATTTTTATATTACTATATCTAAATTTGTTTTATATTAATCTGATTATTAAAATTTCTGAATCAGAACCACGCCTTTTCTACCTAAATTAAACAAATAAATTATCTTTTAAGACTTTATATCTCGATAACGAGGAGACGAGGGTAAATGATTTATGTGCTAAAAAACAGATTTCACTATGCTCTTTCGATTGCTGCTTACTTAGATTTTTTTTCATAATTACACTATGGCGTGGTTTCCTGGTAAGTATCAGGGCTAGAGAGTATAAGGGCTAGGTCATCCCTTTGAGAGGACCTATGCCGCCTTGTGACTGATAGAGCTCCTATAATACAGGCTGACGCATCCTCGGAGATATGTGTCTCAAAGTCGAAAAACCAAGCTAATTTTCCGCCATTTAACATCCAGCCTCTTTCAGAAGGTGGAGGAACGAGGCCTTAGGCAACCCCAGCTACGGCAGCGGTAGATTGAGATGCTGAACTGAGACCCGAATAATGCTAAACAAAATGGATATGCGTCACTGCCCTCCCTACCGGAAGCTCTGTGACGTCATGGATTTCACACCCTCACGCTGCCGTAAAGAGATGTATTGGTCATTGAGTACATAGGCGTACATTTTTTTAAATAATTGGCGGGGCTCAACTCTTTTTTACACATATATGTGTATGTAAGTGTAAAAAAAGATCGATTACGAATTTAATGTTGCTAATTTAACTTCCTTTTAAAGAAATTAAACATAATCGTACACTGATAAATAATCACAAGTTAAATAAAACATTAAGACAATATAAAAATTCGAATGTACAGACCCTTTATGAAAGGAAACTAGCTGATATTCTAGAATAGTTTACAATAAAATCACAGCAAAAGTTAAATTTAAAAAACATTTTTTTTTTTTTTCTTATATAAAAAGTTTGAGCGTTGAGCATTTTATTCTTAAAGGGAAAAAGTTTTCCTACTGTCGTTTATCCCTGTAACAAAATTAAAATAGGAAAAAATGGAACATTAAAAAATTCTATAAAATACTAGAAAGTAAGTTAAAAAAAACAGAAAAAACTTTTTTTTTATATTAAAAGGGGAAAAAAGTGTCTGTTTTAGAAATTATTGGTGGGGCTCGAGCCTCACGAGCCCATATAATTCTACACCTTTATTTGAGTATTTCTTTGTCTGTTCTCGGGAAAGCACACGGGTTATTTATTTTATTTTGCTTGTAATTTTTGTAGTTTAATTTTCTATACTTATCTAAATTTATCATTATTCGAATATTCAATTATTGGGATTACCTGAAAAGAAAAAATTAAGAGTCTTCTGTTCCAAGCAAGATTATGCCCTCCATTCAGAATGTAAGATGATGTCACGCTTCGATCTGAGAGACTTAGAAAAATAAAATATTTTGCAAAATGCTCATGATTAGACTAAAATGTTTAAGCCGGATAAAAATGGTTTCCGAAGAGAATAATCAAGGTAATGATAATATTGCAACCTGCAATATTGATCGACGAAAGTGGGACAAGATGGTTTTCTAAATTTTAATGATATGCCTGAAAATAATATATTTTTCAAATGGAAATCAAATTCTGAAATAACTCTCTCTAAAACTGAAGAGAAGGCTCTGGCTTTTATTGCAGGCTTCATATAGCATATAGAATGAAACTAAAATATATTGATGCAACACTTGGACGTTTAAAATCTTACTAAAATTCCAGAATATGGGAATTGGATTTCATTACTCTCGGCAGGAGGTTTAACTGTTCCATCTTCAACTTGGATGAGAAATGTTAAGAGAGATGGACTTAATATTTCGTAACATTCACGGAGATAATTTTCGTAAAGGCGTAAATATCCTTAAAAATGTGACCACATAGCTTGAAACACGCTTTTGCCATATTTAATTACAAGCCATTATTCTATTTTCAAGAGTTAGAACATTTATAGAAATAAGGCATCTGAACAGAACCGCATTGCTTGTCAGCATAAGAAAAGCCCAAGAACAATAAAATAAATGGAAAAAATAATTAGATTAATGCAATTTCGAGATACAAATTATTTTTTTAACATGTTATTATTTATTAAGTTATTATTTATTAAAGTTCTGACTCATTTTTTAAGGTATAAAATTGGCAGACGTAACTATTGAAGCAATTTGGAATCGAATAACGTTTTTCATTTTTTGATAAATAAATTACATATCAAGTTGTGAGCGATTCTTGTCTCGTGATGACACATTTCCACCTTTCTCGCCGAGAATTCAGTTCAAAACGCTCACTTTGACAGTATTTTCTGAAAGATGTTCTGATCCCCCCCCCCCCCCAAAAAAAATGGAAATCGCCATTCGATTACAAGGTTTCTAAATAATAACACCTGCCAATTTCATACAGTTTCGAACAAAAATGAATTCAGAAATGTGTCAGCTCCTTAACAGCCTTAAATTATTAATATTTATTTTACATTTTATTTTCATTTATAATTTTTTTACGTAAGTAAAAAGTGAATGAAAAAATATTTTGTAAAATAACAAGAAATTTGGAATTTTCGTTATAAAATATTTGCATATTCTTCTTATCTGAAATTTCTTGCTAATGTTGTATAAATTCAAAAATGTCCGTTTTCATTGAGCTATGCAATAAGTTAATAGGTAAAATGTATAAAAAGCAAGCATTTGAATATATTTGTAATTTTAAAATGTATAAAATATAAAAGCGTTATTACGTATTTAAAAGCAGAATAATTCTTTATTTAAATATATTTTTCCTTTAAATCAACAGTAATATTAAACATGAAAGTCAATAGCAACATGACAACCTATTGTTCGAAATAGCGATAAATATAAAGATTTTATTTAAACGTCATTTCAATATTTTTGTACAAAACAAACTCAATACGATTGAATCCCGTTTATCTGCGATGGTTCCTCTCAGCCAGCGTGTTAATAACTACGTCATCACTGCTGACTTCCTGTTTCATCCTCGGAGCTCCGATGAACCAGCCCTTCTATTCTCTAGCCCTGGGTAAGTATACAAACAACCAGTCATTTGACCGGTACCAAATGAAAATATGTGAATTCGAACCAGAAAATGTTTTCAAAACATAATAAAAATGATAAAACATGTTAAATAGTTAGAAATAAAAATTCTGGTGTGAAATATTTTATAAACCTTGAGTACAATACATGATATGTTTAGTTGTAAAACATGTATTAGTAAGTAACCTGTTTCGATTTGAGAACAACCTTAAATTCCTCCACAAAATATTATGTAAATCGAATATTTGCAATGCATTACCATTTACATTAACAATGATTTCTGTATTCGTTACATTTCAAGAGCAATGTAATAAATGTATAAAATGTTCAATACCCGGTTCAATGTATAAAATGATGTAATTATAAGCGTGAATCTGCATATCAAGAAAAAATGAGACCTTTTTAACCCAATGATTAAAATAAATTATGCGCCTTCATTTAGGAAAAAGATGCATAATTAACATGAAATAGTTATGCGTATATCTTTTCTAATGATGCTCTTATAAAATCAGTATTTACTAAAGCAAAACGTAAACTATAAATACTAAATTTCATTATTATTATTATCTTATAATTTATCATTTTCTAGAATAATTTTCATAGATGTTTTATCAAATTTAATCTTACATTGAGTCATATAAAATCTTGGATTTTCTTTTTCTTTTTGTAACATGCAGTTAAGCAAAATTATTGAATTAGAAATAACATCAAATAAATGGACAGATTTTCTATATTATGTTAGCGAACATAACATGGGCATTTTTAAAGATTTGTTTTTTGTTTTGTTTTTTTACTAGTAAAATACTTTTCCCGCAGAACATAATTTAAAACCAAATGAAGAAGAAATAAAGAAAAAAACCCCGATACAATCAAAACGTTGAATTGCCATTTTCCGATAAATATTCGTCCACTGTTCAAATCACAGACTGAAAATTGCAAGCCATTACTTTTGAAATGTATCGTCAGACAAACCATTATTGTTAATGACTAAATTTCGAATCATAAAAATATTCGGAATAGTGAAGCAGAGATTTAATGCAGATCACAAATATTTGAGGAAGAGAAATTATCCCGTCTTCTTTTTTTTCTTTATAGTGATTCAAATGTGCTGTTATATTTTAATGGTGATTTTTTTTTTTTTTTTGATTTGTAATTTCAGTTGCTTTGGGGATAACAAAATTTTGAAAAAAAAGAAAAACTTATTGAATATTTTTTAGAAATAATAAACAGTTATGCAATTTAATAATTTCCTTATTATGCACATATGCATAGAAATCATAATATAACGTTTTAAAAATATAAAATGGCATAGTTAAATATAAAACACTGAAATTAACACAAAAATCCTTTTTTTAAATATAAAAAAAAACTTTGATCTTTTATAAGTGTTCTAAAAAAACCAATTGTACATTGAAAAATAACTGGTTTATTTTCTACATTACATTAACAAAAGACATATAGAAATGTCTATAGAAATGTCTTTTTACCCTGAAAACTTGCGAACAGAAAGAGCTAGGCAAGTGCAATAAAGATATAGTTAAATGACTACGCTCGACCTAATGCAATCGATAGCAGTGTCTCTTAGTGGTGAAATTAGGAAGTTATAGAACATTTATCTTAGAGCTATTATCGTAAAAAGACAACTGCAAATGTTTAGAACGCCCTCCATTTAGTGTAAAAAAATGATGTGTTACATATACAAATAATTTTATTAAAAGTTCTCGAATATACGTCTTGCGGTATCCAGTCACAGACGTAAATACGTCCCTAATCGCCTGCTGAAGTGCGACATTATAAGGCAGATGCACATTACTAATAAATATAACACATGTAAGAAAGGTACAATTTATTTTAATAAAATAATCAAATTAAAATGGCTCGATGTATCCACCATCGACAGAGATAGACATACATATGCCTTTCTGCCGAAGGTTAGACAAATACTGAACTCTATGTTCTTATAAAAACAAATTTCAGATTGGTTAATGTGCTATATTTATAATTGAAAGTGCATCTGCCTAATAATGCGACACATCTGCATGCAATGCGTGGCGTATTTAAGCCGGTGATTGGATATGGAAAAACTTGCATTTCACAGTTTTTAATAAAGTTATTTTTACACATAGGATGCCATTTCATACTAAATCGACTAGTACGCTCTAACTAACTAGCACGCTCTACAACTTTGTAATTGACTTTTTCCCGTACAACATTCCGCTTTTCAAATAGAAACGATAACTCCACAATTTTCCGTCAGAGGGCGCTGAAAGGTACCTCATTGTGTAGTGCATATCGATTTTACTATGCCTAGATAGCATGTACATGGCGATAGTTAACTCGAATCATGAATTATTTGAGGCGAAATGAAATTTAGAAAGAACCCCTTATATATTGAACAATATACATGTAAGATGTCATTTCGTACTAAATTGAGGACGTTTTAAACTATCGTAATTAAATATTTTCGCTATATATGTTAGTTTTCGAGATAGGGTTGATAACTTCCAAATGTCATCAGTAGGGGCGCTGCTATTGGTTTCATTACCTTGAGTGCAGTAACTTTACTATTACGTTATTGTACATACTGTCATGTCTGTATTTACTATACCGTTGTCTCTCCGTTCGTAAACTATTTCAGGATAAACAGATTTTTTTGCGCATCCTATAGAAGATGTATTACGTATCACTTTAAACAACCTATATAGGATGTTCAGGAATTATGCATTATACACTAGTGTGCAAAACTTGAGGAACAAACACAAAATGCTAATTTCTGAACACGTGAGTACTCAAAAGGAAATTCTATAAGCAGCTAGTGTAGAATATAGGTGCTACCCTAACAGCACAGCCAGTCGATATGAATTCTCCTTGACGTCACACGTGGTTACAAGTGTCACAATCACTATACGGTGAATCAAAATATGGGATCTTTCACCCGTCTCATTATTAGTCTCAAATGATTGTTATCACTAAAAAGTCACTATGACTGTTACTTTGTTATGGGTAACCAGGTGATATTACAGTGAAGTCACCTTGTGATTCTCACGTGACTGTCATTTGAAGACTCACCTATGAAGTCATTGTGAGCATTGCATTATGATGAGTAACCAAATAATGTCTCAATGAAGTCACACGGTGACTTTCAGGTTACAGACACTCTATTGTGAAGTCACCATTGCACTCCTTTGTGTGAAGCTACCAGATCTATTTCATTTTCTGTCACTTGGGAACTCATCACAGAACAGCTATCATGATGACTTTACAATGGAGTGTCAAAATGAGTCATACGAGAGTCACAAGTTGACTTCATTGTAAAGTCACCTGGTGACTCGTCAAAAAGCAGCAGTCATGGTGACTTCTCAGTGGAGTGACAAAATGAGAGTATAAATGAATCGAATCAAAGATATCACATTTCAGTTCATAGATGTGACTCTGACAATTGTGACCATTTGTGATGACAAGGAGACTTCACATGAAGTGGCTGTGCTGTTAGGGTAGTACCTATTTTCTACACATGCTGTTTATCCAATTTCTTTTTGAGTACTCACGTGTTCAGAAATTAACATTTTGTGTTTGTTGCTTAAGTTTTTGCACACTAGTGTATATGAAAATTTCTTCAATATGGTTATAAATGTAAAAATTTTCATTTATAACCAAACTCTAAAAAGAAAATCCCTTCCCCAAAAAGAATTTTACGTCATTTATATGACTACTGGATTTTCTAATATCTGTAACAATGTGAAAATATGAGTTGTAATTTTCCAACTGGACGAAACATGTCCAGACCAGGATTCAAACCTGGGGTCTCTTGGCTGAAGCTGCCACCGCTTTACCAACTGGGCCAACCCGGTCGAATCTGGAGGACCTACTTCATCCAGTTAACCTTATTGATCACAGTATCTGGTCTGCTATCTGAATCAGCTCAACAGAATAAATCGTAGGTAATTTGGAACTCCAGTAAACACTGGATACGTGATTACTCTAGGTTCGAATCCTGGGCCTGACATTTTTCGACCAGTTGGAAAATTACAACTCATAAGATTTCATTACCAATTTGAATAATTGTGTTAAAATTAATCTAATGTGAAAATAATTAACTATTACATGTTTTATAAAGCAAATTATAGCTTTTTGCCGTTTCTATTTTCAGCAATTTTTGAAAAGAATTTTCTAACATTTCTTTGTAAATTGCTAAAAGGTGCATTAGAATATGATGTAAAAATGTGCTCCGTAGAACCAAAAATTAATGTTCCTAAAGTCGGTACTTACGTATTATTAGTGCCAGGAAGATAGGTCGCTAAAAGTGGTTGTTAATCGCCAATCATGTTTATCGCTGCTAACGGCCAATCGCGTTCAAAATAGCAATTTAATATACATTTATTAAATACTCAACATCGTTGAAAATAGTAAATAATATAGAAGCAAGCTAAAATAATACAAAATAATAATTTAGTATACTATTATTAAACAAATAACATCCTCTTAGCGGCATTTAGTTATAAAATGTATTTACGGTGGTAGTTTTATTTTTGGCTGTATGTTACACCCACCGGAATGAATGTGATCTCTACATATCCTAATTACGTACTCTCTCAAAAAAATTCGTGAATTGAACAAATGTTTCCGTTGCCTTTTTTCGCTATAGCATGAAAATTTTTGATTTGCTCCACTTCCCCCAAAATACGGAAAACTCACCAATCTAACATAAAATATACCTGGAATTCTCCAATCTAAGTCTGCAATTTCTTCAAACCACAGGGGTGTACCGTTAACTGTGCTGCGTGTTACTTTTCCGTATTAGAAACGGAATTTTTACGTATGTTTATTTCCTTCAAAACACGGAAAATTAAAGAAACGAAGGTCAAATTTTCCTGAAATTCTCCAGTCACAAGACAGGAATTTCATCAAATAACAGAAAAATCTCTTCCAATCACAGGGGTGTTCCGGCAACTTGCTGTCTGTATTTTTTACGTTTTTTGACGAAATTTATTTTGAGAGTGTACTATATCTATGAATGTAATATATATATCTATATCCATATTGTATTATTCAGTTATATATAAATGTTTTTAGAAATGCCTTTAATTTTTCTGCTACATAATATTAACTATAGAAATATGTAAATAGAAAAAGGGCTACTATAATTAGTAATATAGGGGCCATTGTTGGCGCTGTGTATTTTTCTGTTACAAATAATACATAAGTACCCAAAAGAATTATAAAGCTGTGTTTTATATCTTTTGTACATAGTAAATATAAAACAAAAACTAAAAATACAAATTTTATTTAAAAAATCCCAGGAGTTGGCATTATCTTAAAATAACTTTCTTGCGAGTTAAAAAAACTGTACTTGGTGGTAAAAATGCTTTTATTTTGTTTAATAAAATGTCAAAGAAAATTTTCATTTAAAACAAACATTTATCAAATGGAGAAAATTGATATCTTCTGAAATCTCGTAAAACATTGGTATTTTAAGAATCTGTGCTATTTTTTAACAGTAAAATATTTTTTTCATCACAAAACGAAATCTAGAAGCAAATCAAACATTTGCAAAGAATTTGTAAAGATTTAGAAAAAAAAATTGAATTGCAGTTTTCGAATAAATAATCGTCGAGTTTTTAAAAACAGAGACTAATAATTGCAAGACTTTACATTAAAAATGTAATCGGTAAAATATTTTTCCCCACAAAACGAAATCTAGAAGCAAGTCAAACATTTACAAAGCATTTAGAAAGATTTAGAAAAATAAAATAAGAAACACATTGAATTGCAATTTTCGGATAAATGTTCGTCGAGTTTTTAAAATCAGAGACTAATAATTGTAATTCTTTACATTAAAAATGTATCGGAAGCGAAAACATTATTTTTAATTGGTTAAAAAAACACATAAAATTTTTGAAATGGTGAGATTAAATCCAATGGAGAAATACAAATATCCAACGACGAGTTTTTACTTAAATTTATTTTTCTTAGTGATACATATGCTGGTGATTTCACTTAGTGTAAGAAATATCATCAGATTAAACTGTAAAGAAAGAATAAATTTTGGAATATGTTTCATGGAAATGGGGGGATAAACACTGACATAATAAAATATAAAAGCATTTATTATGCACATACCCTAGTACATAAATATGATACTACAATGTGCGTCTAAAAAGTTCAATGAATACTCGCATAAAAGAAAACAATCCCGGACGGCTCGGCCTACAGGCACAGGTAGATTTCGAAGACCCAGAGCGTGGGGCGCCTGATTGTTGGGAATTGCGGAATAAATGACCTTTTTGCCATGATGCCGCAGTTGGGACCGTACATTTCGAAATCTAACTTGTTTGTAGGCAGAGCCGGCAAGGATTATTTTGTTTTTATTATTATTATTATTATTATTTTGCTATAAGGGTTAGTCCTATAAAAAACTTGTCAGTATAAAAGTTGTAGATAATATTAAGAGGATTTTTAATAAATTTAAGCGGATTTGATACCTTGTGAATGGACAAACTTATGAATTTTTTTCTTCTAACCCCCCCCCCCCCTCTTTGGGCCATTTTTAATGATATCAAAAATCTGTCATACATAAATTTTCGGCCCTTTTCCTAGAAGTAATAATAACTTTAAACGGATTCGATACGTATCATAATTAAGAAGTTATGGGTTTTTTTCAGTTTTCACCCCCCCCCCCCCCGTTGGTTCTATTTTGCCCATTAACGAACTTGACCGAGATTTTATGTATCAGTTTGGAAGAGATTTGTGCAGAGTTTTTGAAATTATCCTGTCCATAAAAAAGTGACATAGATGGATATATAGATAGATAGATAGATAAATATAAAGCTTTGAACTGTTTTGGGTTTTGGGAGTCAAGATCGGCGTAGATCTGCAAAAATTTTTCAGAAATTCCAACTTAGGGGAGAATGTAATAGGTAGTATTTCTTACGAAATCTACCTAAAAGATAACGATAGATACAAACAAAAAGCAATTATTGTTCTTCAAACTAATTTCTATCAGTCACAACACATTTTTAACAGCGTTTGTTAAACTGTTGGAAACTGTCAGCGAAAGTTTTATTCGACATCGCTGGAAGCGTCGCGTCGACGCCAAACGCTGTTGAAATTCCGGTCTATCTGCAAAGTGTAGGCCTTTCATGGCTAGCTTTTTGTTATACCAGAAACATGCCAAAATGTATGCTAATGCGCCATTTATTTCAACCCTGGCCGTGCAAAGGATTTTAATTGCGAATCGTGCCAAACATTGTGACTCGTTATTTATTGAACGGACATCTTTTTGTTATTATTATTATTGAATCATACTCGGGTAAAACATTTTAATTTTCTATTTTTTGAATCGAAAATATTTTTTTATTAAGTTATAACCAGGTAAAACTTCTTAATTTTCTATTTCGTGAATCGAAAATATTTTTTATTAAGTTATAACTTACATATTACTCTGACGCCGAGATAGATTTAATCATCTAGCAGTTACCCGATGACGAGGAAGCTGCAATAACATTGTTTGTGGTCTATGGAATTTATATACAAACAAAGTTTTTTTCGCGAGATGCCGGCTGCAAAACTTTAAATTATAAATCACGAAGTGAATTTCGTTTACCGTAACACTGGATGTCATATCCGATCTGTTGTGAGATCATGGGGCATCGCGAAATGACTTAATGGCGTTTTTATTCAAAAAATGAAATTTTTACTGTAATAATAAGAGGCGTTTAAAGTCTCATGTCTGCAGTTTAAATTGAGCTCAGTTTAATATTTTATTGTATAATATTTATTTGTTCTTTTATTTTAAGTTTATACTTGTATTGATTTAATAAAATAGCTCGTTAAACTTTGTAATTTTGAAATGTTATATTTCTTAAATGATCACTTTCCCACCAACAATGTTATTATCATTTTTTTCAAATGCTTCATTTGGCGCAAACTATTATGTTTAGCGTCATGAAAAGCACCCTTTCATGACTTACTTAAATGTTGGGTTCCACAATATATATGCATTGAGATTCCATATGGTGATTTATTTATTAGATTTTCGTTATCATTATTACATTTTTTGCGGTTAACTAATAGCTTTAGTGATATTTATTACAAGTGTAAGTAGAATTTAAAAATAATGCGTTTTATGCACCGCAGTATTCTTTATTCTTTAGGAATTTTTCACTTTTTTCAATTTATAACGGTACCAATATTGTTTTTATTATAGTAATAACTACGGTTCCAAGTTTTTTTTTTAATGGAAAACGTAAACATGATGAAATGAGTTGTTTTATTATAATGTTGATGAAATAAAGTTTTGAGTTACAAAGCAAATTATGTTTTTCCTTCCTTCTATAACTTATACGAAATATAAAAACAGAAATTAATTTAAAAAATATTTAAAAAGAATGTTTTATCTAGGTACCATAGAACAACAGTAATGTATGTTATTGGTGTGCCATCAAAATTAATATGCTTTAAATTTAGATTTACATTTCACCGCCGGCGGTGCGCGCACGACACTCTAATAAGAATAAAGTATGCACCGCCGGCGGTACACCGCGAGGGACCAAAAAAGCAGTTCTTCAGACTCATTCAATGTTGTCTGGGGTTGTGCTTATATATATCTGTAAAGAATAACACTTTAAATTGCAAAACAAATACTAATATTTGGAATATGTTTTGTGAAACTAATAAAACTAATGTAATGTACAGAATTATATTAAAAGAATCACATGCTAACAGTGATTGCAGTAATCGTGCATGTTTAAAAACCGTTTAATAAACAAACCGACTAATTAGATAATAACGGTGACAATAAATAAATGCTAAAAGAAGTAATAAAGTCCAAATTGATTACAAGATTCATAAATTATGACCAAACTTCAGTTAGTTTTAGTCACTCATATCATTCTGCTCCTCTTAAGAGAGTTTTATAACTTTAGCATTCAGTAAAATAAGACAATAATGTAAAATACTAAATAAAATTTAAACAATTACAAAATAAATAGGGTGATCGGTTTGTGTATTACAAGAAAAATGTCCTTGCATTGTTCAGCAAGAAATAAAAATATCCGAAAAGGCTATACATGGAATATTACTAACACACTGTTTGAGTACCATGATTGATTCTCAGCTGATATTAAATAAAAAACTATGCTAAAAGAAGTAATAAAGTCTAAATTGATTACAAGATTCATAAACTATGACCAAACTTCAGTTAGTTTTAGTCACTCCATATCATTCTGCTCCTCTTAAGAGAGTTTTATAACTTTAGCATTCAGTGAAATAAGACAATAATGTAAAATACTAAATAAAAATTTAAACAATTACAAAATAATAAATAGGGTGATCGGTTTGTGTATTACAAGAAAAATGTCCTTGCATTGTTAAGCAAGAAATAAAAATATCCGAAAAGGCTATACATGGAATATTACTAACACACTGTTTGAGTACCATGATTGATTCTCAGCTGATATTAAATAAAAAACTATGCTAAAAGAAGTAATAAAGTCTAAATTGATTACAAGATTCATAAACTATGACCAAACTTCAGTTAGTTTTAGTCACTCCATATCATTCTGCTCCTCTTAAGAGAGTTTTATAACTTTAGCATTCAGTGAAATAAGACAATAATGTAAAATACTAAATAAAAATTTAAACAATTACAAAATAATAAATAGGGTGATCGGTTTGTGTATTACAAGAAAAATGTCCTTGCATTGTTAAGCAAGAAATAAAAATATCCGAAAAGGCTATACATGGAATATTACTAACACACTGTTTGAGTACCATGATTGATTCTCAGCTGATATTAATTAAAAAACTAGTCGGATGTGCCAATCCCAAAATTTTCTTCTATCGCACACAGGTTTCGCATACACTAAAAAGAATCAGCACCAATTTAAATCAAGGTCTAACTGAAACAAAAGTTTTATTAAATCCATGCATTAGTTCTTGAGTTATGACTACTGCTAAAAACATGCAAATCTTGCAAAATTTAGCATAGCAGCGCCACCTGGTGGAAGATTTAGACTAAAACCTAATCAACAACAATTTATGTGAACGTCTAACGGAATCTGAAGTTTGATGAAAAAAGTTCTTGAGATATAGTTATCGTGTAATTAATGAAAAATGTAGCATAGCAGCGCCACCTGTTGGGATATTTACACCAAAACGTAGGCAGCATCTATTTATGTCAAGGTATAACAGATTATGAAGTTTAATGAAATTTAGTGCATTCGTTCTTGAGATATAGCTATCGTAAAAATCATGAAAAAAGTGGTATAGCTGCGCCAACTGTTGGGATGTCTACCCCAAAACGTAATAAGCGTCTACTTATGTCAAGGTCTAACTGAATCTGAAGTTTGATGAAAATGAATGCAGTAGTTCTTGAGATAGAGCTATTGTGGAAATCGCGAAAAATGCAGCATAGCAGCGCCATCTGTATTGCGATTTTCACCAAAAACTAATCAGCTCCAATATATATCAGGGACTAACTGAATGTAAAGTTTTTTTAAATTTCGTGCATTAGTTCTTGAGATAGAGCGCCCACAAAATTTTTGTCACATACAGACAGACAGACAGAGTCACAGAGTCACAGACTCACAGACAGACATTTTCTAAAAACAGTCAAATCGTGTTCAGGACATTCTAAAACGTATAAATACGTCGAAAACCGGAAGTCGAAAATTTTCATGAATCCAATATTTTCTTCTCGTAAAGATAAAAGAAAGTAAAAAAGAAGTACAAATTTTTGTTAAAAAAACTATCCAGGAAATGGCATTATCTAAAAATATTTCTCATGCGAGTTCGTTCAGAGTTAAAACCTCAATAAAATGTAAAAATAGCCTTACTTTTTTTTTCTAACGCAATCAAACAAAATTATTCATTAAGAACAAACATTAGGCAAATGGACGTATTTTCTGAATTCCTAGAATTCATAAAACATCGCATTTAAAAAAAAAAATCTCTGCTATATTTTAGTAGTAAAACACTTTTTCCAGAAAATGTAATCTAAAACCAAATAAAAACTTTACAGTTACAACGGTATAAAACGAAATAATAAAAGAGAAACATTGAATTGCCCTTTTCCGATAAATATTCGTTGAGTGTTCAAAGCACAGATTGAGCATTGCAAGTCATTACACATTCCAAATGTACGACCAGCCAGACTATTAATTTTAATGCGTAAAAACCGAAGCATGAAATTGTTCGAAATGGCGAGACAGATATCTAATGGAGTTCACAAATGCTTGAAGAAAAGAAGTTACTTCAAAAATTTATAACGTAGTGACTAAAATATGTACTTTTGGTGTTTATGTGTGTATACATTTTTTATTTGTATGCTGTTAAGTTCAGTTACTGTAAAGGATATGAACAATTTGAAAAAAAAGTCTAATTTTTGGAAGATTTTTTGTAAAAATGATAAACAGTGATAAAGTTAAATAAAAAAGGCATTTAACGTACACATATCCAACAACATAAAAATTACAATTCATTTTAAAAAATACAATAGCATTATTAAAGATGACCACGGAATACTCTTATGCAAAACTCCAATTGATGTGAAAAGTTTCTGAAAAACTATTATAATTATTTTTTACTCCTATATAACGTTAGTAAAAGAATAATATATTTGAGTGTATTGATGTATACAGCTTTGTTACTGAATAAAAATACTCGAGCGGCTTGTATTTTTTTTAACACAGTTTTATAACCTCAGTATTTATTAATACAAAACAAAATCTACCAGTAATATTTTTCAACTTTAAAAATTGGCATTTTGTAAGAATAATTTTCGTGATTATTCGTATCGATTAGAAATAAAATACTGAATTGGGTCATAAAAACTCCCATTTGTCTTTATAAAATGCAATCAAACAAAATTATTCATTTGCAACAAACATTAAGCGAAATGGGTGGATTTTTTATATTATAATATAAAATCTTGTAAAACATCAACATTTTTAAAGAATCTCTGCTACTTTTTAGCAGTAAAATACATTTTTCCTACAATAATTGATTTGCTATTTTTGGATAAATATTTGTCGAGTGGTCAAATCGCAGAATGAAAATTGCAAATCATTACGTTCGAAATGTATTTGCAATCAAAAAACATTATTTTTAATAAGTAAAACTCGAACCATAAAAATTATTGAAATGATATGGCAGTTATCTAATGGAAAGCACAAATGTTTGAAGAAGAGAAATTCCTTCAGTTTTATTTATTTAGAGACTCGAATATTAATTTATGGTGTTTTAAAGCATGTTATAATATTTATTAATTTTATTTTATTGCTTACCCATCATACGTAGTATAGGGTAAGTCTTGTAATCGTTTTGAAAATCGACAAATTTTTTTGACGGATTTACACGTTTCAGACACTGGCGATTCCGAAAAACATATTAAAAAAAATTGCCGTCTGTCTGTCTGTGTCTGTGTCTGTAAACGCTCTATCTCCCGAACAACTTTATTTAATACACTAGGGGGGGGGGGGTTCTCCTCTTGCTCGCTACGCTCTCCAACCCCCCGCATAATCGCTTCCCGATTCTGTTCGGTATCGCACAGCAATTCCTGTTTTCTAGAAGAAAAGAAAAGAAAAAAAAGCCGGGAAGATCTACGCAAATTTTCATTGGTCCATTACCAAATTGTTTGGCACATTTCCAAACACCTTGTATACAAATAAAACTATGTTTTGTGTTTAATTGTAATGAAAAAATGGCGTCAACAAATGCATAGTTTCAATCATAAAATAAACCCAATGGACAATATTCTCGTGACGTCACAAGAAATATGAATTTTTATTAGCTTATAAAAATAAAGTGCACGCGGATAAATATTTTTACCGAAATTTCACTTACAGATAAAAAAAATTCCGTCTAAAAGCCACTTGTCTTTAGTATTTATTATTTCTCTGTTATCCTCGCAACAGTCGAAAGAAAAAAAAGCCGGGAAGATCTACGCAGATTTTCATTGGTCTATTTCCAAATCGTTTGGCATATTTTCAAATCGTTACTTTTTTAATATAGAGGGACAACGAGATGCTTGTAGAATATATATATAATTTCATATACAGGGTTACGCAAAGAATTTGATTCACAAAATAATTCGAAAACATTACCGACTACGAACGGTAATTGATGAAATTTAGATTTAAATCGTCGTATGCGCTTTCTGATTTATTTATTTAGATAACTTATTACACCCAACAAATGGTGAAGTGTCGTTACAATATTCTGAAAGTGTTGGAAAATGTTTTATAATCTATGCGTGACACATGATTTTTCGTTCTTGTTTTATGCTATTTTGAAATTATTTTCGTCATACAGGGTTCGTAAGCTCTTACCACTATTTTTTAATAGAATTTTTTGCTTTATTTAAATGCAGAAAAGCATTACAAATCCTGCAGTTAAACGAGATGGCTGAAATGCCTGCCATTTAAATAGAAAAATTCTCATATTTTTTAATATTTGGAAATTTTCGCACGCCTTGCATTCATAATATTCAAATTTTATTTGCTTAATAGGCGTATAGCCAACATAGTGAAAGAGTACCCAAGCCGGGACTCGAACCCGGGTCATCAGTATAGCGCACTGACATTCTACCAACTGAACCACTTGGGAACGATACTCAGCCTGGAACTTTTTCACCATAACATGTTGGCAAAGCTACAAACGCAGCACAAGATAGAATATTTTCCGTGAGCCGCCAACCCTGGGGCAAACACGAAATCAAAGAAAATCCAGCAACGACAATTGAATAAATTCTTTTTTTTTTTTTTTTTTTTCAGAGAAAATTTCGCACGCCTTGCATTTATAATATTCAAATTTTATTTGCTCAATGCTCAATGCTTTGGCAAATAAATTTTGAATATTATGAATGCAAGGCGTGCGAAATTTTCTCTGGAAAAAATTTCCAAGTATTAAAAAATATGAATTTATTCAATTGTCGGTGCTGGATTTTCTTTGATTTCGTGTTTGACCCAGTGTTGGCAGCTCACGGAAAATATTCCATCTTGTGCTGCGTTTGTAGCCTTGCCAACATGTTATGGTGAAAAAGTTCCAGGCTGAGTATCGTTCCCAAGTGGTTCAGTTGGTAGAAATTCAGTGCGCTATACTGATGATCCGGGTTCGAGTCCCGGCTTGGGTACTTTTTCACTATGTTGGCTATACGCCTATTAAGCAAATAAAATTTGAATAGAAAAATTCTATTAAAAATTGTGGTAAAAGCGTACGAACCCTGTGATAGATGTGTCGTAAAATTCATTTTACACATTAGCACCGGCGTGTGTGTTTCTGAGTGGGGTGGGGGGTTGAGTTAATGCAAATAAAACTAATTATTAAATAATTAATATTACTTTTCAAACATTATTTCTATTTTGGCAAATTCATTTACTATTCATGATTCATGATTTTATCTGTTACAAGAAGATGATTTCAATAAGGATGTAAAACCTCGATATGACAAATTTGCTGAGAAATTACTTAGAACATATAAAACTTTGAAATTTATATTTGAGTAATGTTCAAGCATGTTTAAATATCAAAACGTTCACACATGAAATTTATTATTAAGCATTAAATCTCTCCATATTTATGGATTTCAGATTAGTTTCTAAAATTCATCTGTTACGAGGTATGATTTTATTAGTGATGAATTCGAAATTTTTTCGAAAACATTAAAAAATATTTCCGAAGCAAAAACTTTGATTACATGGAATTTAAAGTGTTTTTTAATGAAATACTTTTCTACAACATGCTGAAAAGTATTAAGTGATTACCCTTTTTTAGGTAGCGTAACGAGAACCGGAGTAATCAATGTATTGATTTTGTAATTTCCTGTAGAATGGGTTTTGCTTATTCATGTCACGGTAATGGATATAAAAGTATCGTGCTTTTCTGGCATGAAAGATAAATAGATTTCTCTAGAGAGTTGTAAATATTACTAAGGTTAATTTGTATTTGTGTGTAAGACCTTTAACCCATTCGCTGCCAACCACGAATATACTCGTGGTTGTCAACATTCAAAATAAAAGTGTATGATAAAAAAAAAAAAAAAAAACCTTCCGGGCCATCACTATTTTGATATGTTAAAAAATACTTAATTTAAGGACAAAAACTTTGCAATTAAAGTTAACAAATATTGTATTTCAGAATTTTTGGTGGGAGACGAATTTCAGTAAAAATATCGAAGACTCCGCCCACATAGTTTTGGTAGTTAATGGGTTAACTAAAATACCTTACCCGTGGCCTAAGTTTTTGCGTATTAGTTTATCGATGCTTTCTTGAGAATAAAAGAAAAAAATAATTTTACATTATTTATGTAAATTATTTTTAATGAAACATGATGCATTTTACTATTACATAGTGGAACTATGGTTTACTATTTCTTTGTGGGCAATGAAATCCATTTCTTTTTTTTTATGTCCCTAATGTTTTGTGCATGTGCAAATGAGAAGAAATGAGTAAGTCTTACCACTTCGTTGGCCCTCTTTTGGCAGCTTAAAAATCTCTCACTCTTCTCGGCATAGTTCAAACTAATCGTTTTGGCACTCAGGATTTGGAATTGTTTGTTATTCTTCAAGAATAATTCTTTTCAACTGCTGATTGTCACGTGGTTTCTTTTTTGGAACTTTCTTCTTTAAGTACCGCTACAAATCCTCGATAGGATTGATGTCCGGTGAATTCGGAACCCAATCTAGCACATGAATACCATTTTGTTGTCCTAGATCAGGGGTGTCAAACTGTGGCCCGCCAGATACCACTAATTGTTTAAAGAAATAGTCAACTTCTTGAATCGCAGAAATTCGATGATTAGATAAGGCAAAGTTTACTGTAAAATTTTAGTGGTATCCGGCGGGCCACAGTTTGACACCCGTGTCCTAGATGTATGCGGTTTCGGTAAGTCTTGTTGAAATATATAACCCGATTGAAGGTCAAGTTGTTGAATTGAAGGCAACAACTGATTCTGCAAAATGTCGGCCCTAACGGCCCTAACGTTGTGCATTGATAGTCCCGTATGGAATCATTTGCCTGACATCAGAATAAGAAAAACACCCTAAAATTTGAACACATGACGGAAACTTGCACTCTTGTTTGACGCATTTTAGGTTTAAAGCTTCATTTGCTTGCCGTATGACCCGACGACCAATATTTACATACAAAACAAGGAAAAGGTGTTTTATCCGACCATATAACACTTTGCCATCGCTGATCTGTCCATTTTATGCTGTCCACAGCCCACAGAAAACGTTTCCTTTTTTGAGCTGGAGTTAACATCGGCTTACGTTTGTCTTGTAAGACTTGAAGCACATTTTATTTCAATCTTTTTGTAGCCATTTTACGAGTCACTGGTCACCTTATGCTGTCTTGCTATAGGGATGGGGTTTCTGTCATCGTTCCTAGTCTTCTGTTCAATACCACTCGACGCTACATTCGATATTCTCGGACCGTTGTTGTTGATGGGCGACAGGTACTGTTTCTTGGTTGTTTATTTTCTGGTTGCAACGAATGTTTTCCAAACATAACGCACTGTTGATTCAGGGATAATCAAATCCCTGTTATTTGCCTCATTAGACACCCACTATTTCGTTTTTCGATTATCCTTTTATGCAACTCTACCGTCAATCATTTATCACCCAATTTCTTCTTATTAATTGATTTGAAACCCCTCTTCTTTTAAACAAATAATAAATGCGATCAGTCCCGGATGCGATAATTTGCATAGTTGGAAACAACCAGCCAATCGCAATTGTCGAAAAATTTCTGTATATGCACATTCGCAAAACAACAGGGCTTTCTATTTTTAAGAGGAAAAGCGTTTTACATACCCAAATCTAAGTGTGCGACATCTTTTATTTATTTTTTTTTATTCACTGCAATTAATTTCAGACTACTGACATTTCAAGAATTTGATTGTTTATTTAGAAAAATTAAGGTTGTGTTTTTTTTGTTCGAAAAATTTCACTTTTAAACTGGTGTACAAAGCATTAGGGCCACGGGTAAAGTACAATATAAATATGATGCTTAAAAGACAATTTATAAAGACGTTTTACTTGAAATTTTACTGAATGGCAGATACTTGATTAATTTTTTGATTAGAATATTATATCAAACATTGTGCTATCATAAAAATGTTTTCTTAATGTCATTAAAAAAAAATTCTTTTAGAAAACAAAGTGAAAATTACAGTTTTTTTATACATAGGTTTGTAGCTTAATTAAAGCATTCCGTAAGCAAAATCTTCAATTGCATAAAATTTAAAGTAATTTTTTTTTTTTTTTTTTTTTTACAACACGTTGAAAAGTATTAAGTGATTATTCTTTTTTAAGACGAGTAACCAGAACGGAGTCATTAATATATCGATTTTGGTAACTTCCAATTGAATTGCTTTTGTTCGTTCAAATCGCGGTATTATTCACAATAGAAGTATGATGCTTATCTGGCACGAAAATGAAATCAATTTTCCAAGAGAGATGTATATTTTAAAAGTTAATTTGTAAACTTTAAACGACAAATAATTGAAATATAATACAAACACAATAGCTAAAAGAAAATTTCTGGGGACAAAAATTGAGAAAACTATAGGAAAATCATTTCAAAATCTTGACAACTTTTATCTAAACATTTCAATAATATTCAAGTATCTACAATTATTAAAAAATATTATACAGGAAATTAACTAAGCGTTAAATTCCAGTTCTTTTCTTAAATAATTAGTTTATTACACGGGACGTGTATTTTAATAGGGATAAATTCTCCTTTTTTTTGAAAACCGTAAAAATTATTCCCGAAGCAAAAATCTTTCGATTACATTTAATTTAAAGTGGTTTATGAAATGCTTTTTCAGCAAACTGTTGAAAAGTATTAAGTGATACTTACTTTTTAGATGGCATAACAAGAACGAAGTGATAATTGTATTGATTTTGTAATTTCACGTAGAATGGTTTTTGTTTAGTTAATTTACGGTTATAAATAGAAATACTCCGCTTGTTTGGTGTGAAAGACAAATATATTTTTCCAGTTAGTTGTAATATTTTTTACGTTAATTTGTATTTTTCTCAAAACATGTAGCTGAAATTTAAAACAAACTCGATAGTTGGATAACATTTTATACAGACAACAATTACAAAAGCTCTTAAAAATCACTGTGGTAATTCAACTACCTCGATCTAAACATTATGTTCTTATGATGTATATGTCTACCAGTACACTTAATTATTATAAAATATATTTTATACGGGGAATTTTCTAAGCAATCAATTCTGTCAAAGTTAGTGATTTCAGATTTATTTTAATAATATACAAGTATCTACAATTATTTAAAAATATTGTACAGGAAATTAATTAAGCGTAAAATTGCTAATAGCGTTAATTTTAAAAGTTAATTTGTAATATTTAAAAGACATATGATTACAATTTAATACAAATACAATAGATAAAAGAAAATTTCTGGGGACAAAATTTGGGAAAGCTGTAGGAAAATCGTTTCAAAATCTTAACAATCTTCATCTAAATATTTTAATAATATTCAAGTATCTACAATTATGTAACACGGGATGAAATATTATTAGTGATGAATTTCCGATTTTTTCGAGAACGTTTAAAATCGTTCTCAAAACTAAAGCTCCAATTACATGGAATTTTAAGTGATTTTTAATGAAATACATTTTCTACAACATGTTGAAAAGTATTAAGTGATTGCCATTTTTTGTAGAAAGCTTAACAAGAACGGAGTAATCAATGTATTGATTTTGTAATTTCCTGTAGAATGTTTTTTGTTTATTCTAGTCAGGGATAGAAGCATCGTGCTTTTCTGGCATGGAAGATAAATGGATTTCTCAAGAGAGTTGTAGAATTTTATAGTTTAATTTGTCTTATCTAAAAGACCTGTAACTGAAATATAGTACACACACAATATGAGAATATTCTCATTTTGTTTTTGAAAGAGTCGAAACATGTAAAACAACTAATAAAAGTTATTTTAATTTATATTACGTTGTTAATTTTACACCTTTAGCATTTAAAAGTAATATATCATTACAAGGTGTTATACTTTATTATATTGTTAATGGAAGATACTTTTCGGAATTTCGGATAACTCAGAAGATTATATTATATTTTCGTTCGTGGTTATAGTATATTTTCATAAAATAACGAACATTGGTCATTTTTTACAGTGAAGGGGAACTTCGGGTAGTATGGAGTAACGTTTGAGGCAATATCTCAGACCGATATTGTTTAAAACCTGAAAACCGAATACAATCACAAACTTCAACTATCTGTGATCAGTTATTTGTGATCGTTTTTCGAAATTTCATCACAAGCAAACAAATAATAATAATAAAAAACTCTTTTGGAGGGTATTATGAGAACAGGGGGTTAAAAAAGAAGAAGAACAGAACTAGGCAAAAAAAAAAGAAAAAAACAGATGTAAAGGTAGAAAGAGAGCATGATTAAAATATAGAGTCTAGGTAAACAGCCAATATACTTCAGTTCATGCGTCAGGGCGCGTTGTGTAAATAGATATTTGTTTTTCGTTTTTAGAAAGTCTCAGGAGATAATTTTTCAATATGTTTTCTTCTATATTAGAAGTAATATTTTTACACTGAAATTATGCAGAATGTACACCGATATACTAACTGTTTATGATGTAATACCGCATGTACTCGCGTATAAGTCGAGGAATTTCTGACAATTTTCGGCAAGCAAGTTCGGGGGGTCGACTTATACGCGAATCAATTAAAACAACAACAAAAAAAAAACCTTCAAATACTGGCAAAATTCTGGCTTTTTATGTATAAGAATAATAAAATAATATTTAAAATATACAAATAATAATAATTTATCATTAAAAAATATTCATTGAATTGTTTTTGTTTACTTACCACTTTTTTGCATTGGCGAATATTTCCTACCATATGGAACGCGCGTTTTTCTCCCATCTTTTCTTGATTTTATGCAAAATTGAAGTAAAAACTTATGGGGTCGACTTATACGTGGGTTTTTGATTTTTTGCAGAATTTGTATTTAAATGTTAGGGAGTCGACTTATACGCGAGTATATACGGAACTCGTTTTTTAGCTCGCGATTAACACCAATAAATATAGAGTATTTTTTTCCAAAACAGGCGGTGTCGGGTTATTTAGAATGCCAATATCTCATAGTACTGAATGATTATGGATACGCAAAAACAGATCCTTATATTTGTGATTTGTGCAAATCTGAAATATGAACGGAAGCATATTGGCTGTTTACCTAAACCAAAGATAAGATTCCTCCGACTATTTTCATACCAGTATATTTTTTTCTGAAAATGTTGTTCTCGTAAATCGCAGAATGTTCCGATTAAATAATAAAACATTTTCTCTAAGATTATACTGGTATGCAAAAAGTCGGAGAAATCTTATCTCTGGTTTAGGTAAACAGCCAATATGCTTCCATTCATGTTTCAGATTTGCACAAATCACAAATATAAGGATCTGTTTTTGCGTATCCATAATCATTGAGTACTATGAGATATTGGCATTCCAAATAACCCGACACCGCCTGTTTTGGAAAAAAATACTCTATATTTATTGGATTGAATCGTGAGCTAAAAAACGAGTATTACATCATAAACTGTTAGTATATCGGTGTACATTCTGCTTAATTTCAATGCAAAAATATTGAAAAAATATCTCCTGAAACTTTCCAAAGTCGAAAAACAAATATTTATTTACAAAACGCGCCCTGACGCCGACCGACGAACTGCGCATTCTGGCGGGAGGATTCTGGAAACGTTCTTAAGTAGTTTATGATATTGCTGCTTGGTGACAGCCCTTTACCAAACAGAAACCTTGGTATTCCATATTACCCGACTATTCCATTATACACTAATTTTCTTTATATTGTTGTCTGAGGTTTCTAATGATAAAGAACCTTTTTTGGAATTTTGTGTTACTCGGAAGAGATTATTTTATACTTTTATTAGTAGTTATATTATATTTTCGTAGATAAAGAAACATTTGTCTCTTTTTTACAGTGTTGGATCTAAACTCACTTATTTATTGTTCTTCATTCAATTAAGCAGCTGAAAAACGAAAAAAAAAAAAAAAAGAAATTGCAATTTAACAAATTACAACAACCATTGAGAAAATGCTCCAAAAGCTTAATATGTATGTATATATATATATATATTAATTATTCAAAAATATTCACCGGAACCATCTACAAATAAACGCATTTTCCATTACTACAGTTGAAGAGATCCTGGCATTCTCTGTCCTCGCAAAAATATTTGTTTGAACCAATGCTGCAGTTTTGAAACGCATTTACCATTACTGTACCTTATTCTTAATATATACCTTAATATTTTGTCGGGTGCTTCCTACAGTAATTTTAACTCTTGTTTAGATTCATGTCTGAGCTAAAGGAATTTTAAGGAAATTAAAGTTGAAGATCACGTTTTTATTTTGCTTTATAAGACGATTTCTCATCCGACGTCAATTTTTGAATTAGGCTTTTTTTCATATCTGAAATTTTGCATCTATCCTTTTTGTAACTTTAACATTTTGTAACGATTTTATGCATTTCTATTGCCTATTTAAAAAAAAATAGTCTAAAGTTACAGAATTTCGTTAAAAACGCTTAAAAAAGTAAAGTGAAGACACCAAGAGATCCATTCTCGACCGAAAACAACAACCATTTTGCCAATGGTAAAGAAAAAAATAAAAAATAAATAACACGTTTCGTGTTTCGAAGATTTGCATTTATTGTCCGAATAGCTAAATATTGTGTCATGAATATTTGTGAAGCGAGAATAATAACAGTGTCGGTCAAATACTCAAAGATTGTGTTTGTACTAGAGAAAAATAAATTATTAAACCCGAAACTTCTATTTATACAAGCGTTAGTAAGATATATAGTGTTCTTTTCTTCGTATAAACAAACATTTTCGAAAGCAAAATAAAAAAAAAAATAATTTCGAAGCTTATATAAGATAAAAATATGTATCTTTACGTTCAGATAAGTAAATATGTGAATGGTTCATATACTGTTAAAAAAAAGAGGCTTTAGCTTAACAAATACGTTCAACATAGAGATGAATAAGTAGAAAATGCACTTACATGTAACGTATTTAAGCTTTTCAGCTGCGCTATGTTAACAAGCTTAAATTTCGCTAAAAAGATTTATGTGCGTCATTCAGATGTAATGTTTTAAAAAAAGCTTTTATGATAATTATTTTTAGAAAGTAGGATCATTAATATTCTGAAGGAAAAACTGCTTTGTGTCAACAGCTTCATATCACGTAAAGAAAGTTAAAAGACATTCATTTTAAAAAGAAAGTAAAACTGAACGTATGTTTGCTCAGGAGATTATAACAAGAAATTCACAACTTAGCTATTTTTAATTCACTGAAACCTTAAAAGGTACTGCAAGATATCCTTTTAGAGTAAAAGATATCAAGCTCCGTATAAAATTAAATAATTCAGGGTACATACGTATTATCGCGAGATAGATCGCCAAAACAGGTTGTCAGTTGCCAATCTTGTTTATCGTTGCCAATAATGTACAAAACAGTAATTTAATATTGTGAAATATATAAAATTGTTTAAATTTTAAATAATATAAAATACATAAATAAATAAAATTAATTAATTAATTAAATAAACAATAATAAATAAATAAATAAAATTAGTTAATTAATTAAATAAACAATAATAAATAAATAAAATAAATAAGCATTAATTAATTAACCAAATAAACAATAATAAATAAATAAATACAATAAATAAACAATACTAAATAAATAACAAAAAACTGTGAACTATAATAAAAAAATAAACTATAAATTATGCGAAAAAACTATACACTATAATAGATAAATAAACTGTATACTTGTCTAAAAATAAGGGTTACTGTAATTAGTATCATTGGCGCCATGTTGTATCTGACCTGGCCCGGATAATATGTAAGTACCTAATTCAATCATGTTCTCTTTCGTATATTTTTCTTCTTTGTGGGTGTTGCTGGTAGTGTGTGTGTGTCTGTGTTTCATGAGGAGGGGGTTGTTCCTGATATCCACAACTGTCTAAAAATATATGCGTGTGTTTAACCTTAATATAATCTTTAAGAAACTAGTCGTTGGGGGCCACCGTAAATACTTACCCATCATGGATATGAATATTTCAAAAGTCCAAAAAAATAGTTCCGGATAACTAAGACTACTGAAATTTAATATGCTTTGTCGCACTATTACATTCTAAGTACATACCAAATTTCAAGTCTCTATGTCAATTTGTTCGATAGATAGAGTGTTTAAAATCGTTGCTTGATGGCGCATAAACTTTAAATGCTCTATTACTGAATTGCGTAAAAGAAACATCTTTATAACTCCAAAACTAATTATCATATTAACTAACAGTTTACTGCGTCGGATTAAGCGTCTCATTTCCAATTAAAATATATCTTTGAATTGAAATTTGAATGAAATACAGGGTCATGAAAAATCGAAGATTGTGGAAGATAGGATTACAAATATCTCGGCAACTAACTACCCGATCGATTTCATTCTTTATGCAAAATATATGTTTTTTATTGTATTTTATATTCATTCCTTAAAATAAACAATTTCGAAAATTTTTATGTACCTTTTATGAGAACGAATATTTCGAGAGTAAAAAAAAAAATAGATTCGGATAATTGAGGTTACTGAAATTCAATAGACTTCTTCTCATTATTACATACTAAGTACATATCAAATTTCAAGTCTCTATCTCAATTTGTTCGGGAGATAGAGCGTTTACAGACACACAGACAGACGGACGGCATATTTTTTCTCTAAAAATATGTTTTTCGGAATCTCCAGTGTCTGAAACGTGTAAATTCGTCATTTTTTTTAAGTTTCAAGACTTACTGTATACTACTTATGATGGGTAAGTAACATACAAGGAATTTTACTGTTTTATAATAATGATAGCACAAAAAAAAAAAAAAATTAGAAACTCTGCAAGCCCTGCATAAGATAAAAGCTTATGTGCTTACATTCAGAATACATACATTGTCAATATATAGTTAGGTTGTCCATACGCTTAAGAAAAAACCTTTAGCTTAACAAATGAGGAGGTCGGGGCAAGAAAGTGCCAAGCCACATTTTTGGTGAAATAAATATAACACTGTAATCTGTTGCTTAATATTGTAAGTTATAATATCCAGCATATAATTTGCTTCTAGTGTCCCTTGGTGGCAGCATATGTGACAGGTTTCGTTTTTGCCCCAGATGTTTATGCTCCCAATGAAGATAGCTAATTTACAAAGAATGTAATAGCAATATAATTAAAGTAATGCCATGTTATTACTCACAATATCTCAAATGTTACTAAGACATTGGCGAAAAAACTTTATGATATATATCTTGATTTGAGTATTTGATCAAATTTTCAAACTGAAATATCTCAGACGTTCAAAAATGTGACTTGGCACTCTCTTACCCGGACCCCCCTCAAATGCTTCCATAATAGAGATGGACGATGATAAAAATGCACTTACATATAACATATTTAAAAAATTATTTTGTCTGTGTTATCAGGCTTAAATTTAGCTTAAAAGATTTATGGGCATCATCTGAATGAAACTTTTTGTAAAAGCTTTTATTCTAATTATTCTGAGAAAGTAGGGTCATTAATTTTGTGTAAAAAAGATCCAAATTTCTTTCAAGAGGTTAATATTACGGTAAGTAAGTTAAAAGTTAGTCAATTAAAAAATAAATGGGGAAAAAAAAAGTTTAGCAGAGAGTTCCACACAGCGTTGGTAATTTAGATATTTTAAACAGGTAAAAGGGCTTTTAAATTTCAATATAATATTAAACCCACATTAAATAATTTCGCATATTGTGTCATAAAGTGATGGCTTCTTCTGATCGGTTATTTTGGTCAAAATATACCATACTATAAAACGAATATTAAGGTATTATTGAAAAATATGAAGAAAATATTGATTATTTTCATATTATACAGCAATATTATCTACCAGTATTTACCAGTATCTCTAGAATAGGCATGACTTTTATTTCAAACTATAATGTGTCTTTTATAAGGTTACATGTCATAAAGATATTCTTATTGTCTCAATTACTGCAATATGCCTTGAATACTTAATAATAACAGTATCGGTTTAATACTGAGGTATTATTGGCTTGTTCGGGAAATTCTTTCCGTTTGGGAAATTTGGTTCGTACCGGAAAAGTCTATCATTTAATTATTAGAGATTAATTCCGATATCTAATGTCTAATAATTGACGGACAGAATTTTCCGGTACGAATTGATTTTCCTAAACGGAAGGAACTTTCCGAACAACAAAATATTTTTCTAAAAAGGAAAACCCAGTTTTGTGCCAAACATCACACTTCTATTTTCATACTGGAAAAAAAGGGGGGGTATGCAATATGCTATAATTTCTCTCGTAAAATGAAACATACTGAAAAAATAAAATAAAAACTTCCCTAAGATATCTTAAGATAAAAGCATGTCTGTTTATATTGAGGAATGTCAACATGTGGATGATTCATATGCAGCAGAAAAAGCTTTATCTTAACAAATGCTTTCAAAACAAAGATTAACAGGGAGAAAATCCTCTTACACGTAACGTATTTAAGCAGTTCCGCTGTGCTATGTTAATAAGCTTAAGTTAAGCTAAAAAATTTCATGCGTGACATTCATTCAGTTTTTTTTTTCTTCTTGAAAATTTTATGATAATTATTCTCATAAATTAAGATCATTCGTAACTTCATATGAAGGGTAGTAAGTTAACAGGCATTAGTTTTTTGAAATTCGTCAAAGGGTTTTAAAATACTACGTTTTCCATTGACAATAATGAATATCGAGTTATTTAAAAAGCCATTTAAAATCAGACTTTGTGATACAATTAAAAAAACACATTAATATCAGATAATATAATCAATTAGACATATTGACAATATTACACACATTATTTTACTCCATTTTTAAAATATTAAAATCATTAAATTTAACTGTGATAACTTAAAAACTGCATTTTTTCCAGAAGGTTCGTTTACACGATTACAGAAATCTCTCCTAAACGAAGCATGTACAATTTCATTAGAATATATTGTCCTATTGTGACGTGTACTCCTTGGTGATTTAATATTTTTAAATGCATAATTTTAAACGTGAACATGTGTAAACAACAGCTTTCGGTTTCCGATTGATATTTCTACTCATGAGGAGCTTGTATAGATCTACAAACGTCTACTGTATTTGCTTTTATTAAGTTATATTAATTTCAATTCCTAATTTTTTAGATTACTAATTTAATTAATTTTTTTTAGATAGCTTTCATACCTATTGCAGCCGATCATGACCCCCAGATCCCAAAACACTATACCAAGGGATCCGGGATTGAACCCCAGTCCTGACATTTTTTTCACTTTATTGGCTGTACGCTGTTTAGTAAAGTGATAATTCACATCTTTTGTATTTCAGTAATTTACAGCGTAATTTCAGCTATGCTGAAAAATTAATTAATATATAAATATTCACCGACACTGAGTTTGATTTGTCTCATGTATGCCACTAGGAGTTGTGCTCATGATTGACGTTCCATCTTGTGCTGCAAGGTTGTAGCCTAGCCATATAAGAGTGAGAGAATGGTAGACCGGATGTTGTCCAAATGGCTTAATTGGTGAAACACTTGGTGCGCTATACCAAGGGATCCGGGATTGAACCCCAGTCTGGACATTTTTTTCACTTTATTGGCTGTACACTGTTTAGTAAAGTGATAATTCACATCCTTTGTATTTCAGTAATTTACAGCGTAATTTCAGCTATGTTGAAAAATTAATTAGTATATAAATATTCACCGACACTGAGTTTGATTTGTCTCATGTATGCCACTAGGAGTTGTGCTCATGATTGACGTTCCATCTTGTCCTGCAAGGTTGTAGCCTAGCCATATAAGAGTGAGAGAATGCTAGACCGGATGTTGTCCAAATGGCTTAATTGGTGAAACACTTGGTGCGCTATTCCAAGGGATCCGGGATTGAACCCCGGTCTAGACATTTTTTTACTCTATTGGTTGTACGCTGTTTAGTAATGTGATAATTCACATCCTTTGTATTTCAGTAATTTACAGTGTAATTTCAGCCATGCTGAAAAATTAATTAGTATATAAATATTCACCGACACTGAGTTTGATTTGTCTCATGTATGTCACTAGGAGTTGTGCTCATGATTGACGTTCCATCTTGTCCTGCAAGGTTGTACCCTAGCCATATAAGAGTGAGAGAATGCTAGACAGGATGTTGTCCGGATTGCTTAATTGGTGAAGCACTTGGTGCGCTATACCAAGGGATCCGGGATTGAACCCCGGTCTAGACATTTTTTTACTCTATTGGTTGTACGCTGTTTAGTAAAGTGATAATTCACTTCCTTTGTATTTCATGTTCAGTTATTCAATATTTGTCAATTTTTAGTAAATTATCATTAAATTTTACTTTGTAATTTATCAGGCAATTTGAGTTTATAAATTCGGCTCATGCCTATTTACTCAAAAAGAAATCAATTGCATTTTATTTATATTAGTGGGATATTTCCCTTGATAAAGTGTTTCACAATATAAGTTTCCAGTTGCTTCTTGTAATAATTTTCACCTTCTGCAAATTGAATTTTTTCGCGACATATCTTTAAGTATTCCCCCCCCCCTTATTTTAATTTTGAGAATCTTACATTTTTGGATATATATAAGTACTGTCTTATAACTATCGGTTTGTCTATTTTTGATTATTTATCTGGTTTAATGGCTATTATTAACAAAAGTTTTATTATATATCTACTAGGGGGCTCTGCCCCCTGCTCGCTACGCTCACCAACCCCCGTTCTGATTTCATAGCCTCTTAAAACCTGGTAATGTATCCTGTTTTAAAAAGATGATGATGATGATGACATCACGAACGGCGACTATCTTTTGTAATCAGGTTATAATGCTTTTCATTTAATTCATCTTTTTTATTTTTAATATTCATGTGTAAACACAATTTTTATGACGTAATTTTCTTTATTTTCTGCTTTCAACACGTGATCATTTAATTATTATTTTAAACTTTCATTATTGTTTTTAATAGTCTCGCGCAAATACATTTTTTATGTGAGATAAAACACAATCCTTTGCGCTTATTTAGAAATTGACAACAATATAAAAAAAATGACTTTTAAAATAAAAGATTTTTTACTCGATTTTTAAGGATTTTTTGAGTTTTTATTGTCCGACCGTGATAATTTTTTGGATTTCTGAAAGCTTGTTATATTTCGCGTCTGGTGGTATGATTTTCGAATCCGTAGGATGGCTAGAAAAAAAGTAATAGCTCCGCAAAAAAGTCCCTAGTAAAAAAGGGATGAGACTAACCCGGAATATCTACGCAGAATTTGATTGGTCCAAATCGTTTTTGGCTCAGTTCCAGATTACTTCTTTTAATATAGAAGGATATCTACAACTAAATCTCTCTCTCTCTCTCTCTCTCTCTCTATATATATATATATATATATAAATGAAATGCTTTCCCTTTCATGGTGAATATATCAATTCTGGCAATCGATGATCCCGTAAAACAGCAGATGTTTAGCAGTCGAAGGTTCCAGATGGAAGACAATGTTTCAGAAAATCATTAGGAGTTTTCCCATATAAATAACAGAACGCTACATTAGTATCAATAATTTTTATTGACACTTCACCAATCAAAGACAATTCTACTAATTAGCAAGTTCAGAATTCATAACTAAGTTGTGCTACGCAACAGAGAACAGTATGAAGATGTTATATTTAATTAGAGAATTACACCAAACGGACACTTCTCCTCCAAGTGACGGGGTTTGTTTAGCAATAGAAAACACGTAAAAATTCTGGCTTCGGGGCTGCGTAACTGCGTTTTAAAGGCAGCGAGGCGTATTAATCTTTTCGCCAATGCCGGGGAAAATAACCAAAAAGCGACTTGAAAGGCCGTGGATCTTATTATTATACATTTTATAATATTTCCTAAAAATTTACCTCTGAAGGTGGTTTCTGTAAAATTTGCAAGAAATATCTAAAAATTAAATATTTCTAAGAAAATACCGGTATTCAAAAACGGATTATTTGGGACATCTGACAGTGGAGACAGAATTCTGGTTCATTTGAATAAGTAATTTGAAACCGCTCGTGATAAGATAAAAACAGGTAAAAACCCTTACAGCGAATTTGCTTATCTTCAGAAACTGTATTCAATAAATTGTAGAGGTAACCTTTATGTGGTTGTGTGCTATTGATTTGGGTAAATGTGGAGGGAAACTTTATTCAATAACAGGGGCAAAGGGAAACATGCTTCCCCCCCCCCCTTATCTCTTATTTTCCCTTTTTGTTGCCAATTTTGTACCATTTGTTTTGTTGGAATTTGAGTATTAGTATTATAAGGTAGTTTGTTGTATCAGATTTTTCACTCTTAGTGTTAGGCTCTCTGTGAATATTACAATTCTTATATGGTGAATTTATGGTCCCAATGGTCATTTTCCATTCCAAATAATTCTATAGAATATAATAGAATAAAATGAGTACTGAAATAAAACAATAACGATTGATTCTGTGCAAACAATTACAATTTCCTAATTGTACGTCAAATGTGACAAATGAGGCGCGTTCATACCATAACTAGTTTTATAAATATTCAGATCTTGGGGCAATAGCTGTTACAAGTTTATGTAAAAATGCATGAATACAAAATTTATTTTATGTGCAGATTTTCAAATTATACAGGGTCATTCATAATTCCCTCCGGGGTTTTGAAACGTTATAGTAAAAAAACGAAGACGAATATGAAAAAAAGAAACATATGAAATTATTCCGAAACTATTCAAGTTTTACTTACATACATTACAGGTGTTCTATGTGTGAACCCTTGGTCACACGGCATACATCCATGCGATAGTCCAGTTCCTGCCATACTCCGTTTCTTTAAATCTGAATCAGTGGTGTCAGTTCAACGGGCCTTTCGTAATAAATATCGAAAACAGGGACCAACTGACAAAACAATTCATGTGTGGTACCGGAAATTTAAAGAAACGGAGTATGGCAGGAACTGGACTATCGCATGGATGTATGCCGTGTGATCAAGGGTTCACACATAGAACACCTGTAATGTATGTAAGTAAAACTTGAATAGTTTCGGAATAATTTCATATGTTTCTTTTTTTCATATTCGTCTTCGTTTTTTTACTATAACGTTTCGAAACCCCGGAGGGAATTATGAATGACCCTGTAGATATTAATTTTATTTTATGAAATTAAGTTTCAATGCACTTTTACAAACAATTAACTACAATTCTGTTACATTAAAATTATACTATGTGCAAATATAGACAATGTAAAAAAAAATTATCGTTATTATTGCAATGAAAAATTGAGTCTGTTATTATGATATGATTAATTTCAGTAATAAAATAAATATTTTTAAGTTGGCAACATTTTATGTTTTGTTGACATTTACTGAAAATTCCAATGGGAAACTTAAGCCTACATTTGAAATTTTCAGAACTTGAAATCCATATTTAGACTCTTTTTCCATTGAATATCTACCTCTCCAGAAACATCTATCGAAAAACTGTCGGTAGATTATAGGATTGCTATAATTAAACAATTTTAGTACACAAATTTGGTTTTTAAATTCAGTAATACGGAAACAATAGGATTCCATCTTAAATAGGACGTAATCACCATGCCAACCTAGAATCATTACCTATCATAGGATATCATTGAATTAATTACGTATGATAGTATTTAATAGAATGAAGAAAACTTTTATTAATATAAATTTATTTTTTATTCGATTTTCATAAAATTTGAAATGAATTGACAAAATTCTGCAACGTTTACATATATTAAATTTCAAACCATTTGGTTGGGTAGTTATTGCGCTGTTATATGCGGACAGACGGACAGACCAGACGATGACTATGGGTGCTACGTATTTATATAATTACGAACGCATCTAAAAATCCCGTATCGTGAAAGGTAACAATTTCCCCTACAACATTCGAATATACAGATGTTTCATTGATTTTATTTCATTACTTTTTAACTATTTAGGATCAATACACGTGACATTAAGAAAATGTATGTCTTGCTTCTCTGTTCCACTGAAACCGAAGGATAAGATCAAATTAGCGCTAGCTTCTGTAAAACAAACAGCTGGATCTCAGGGTAGGGCGGTACTGCGTACAAATGTTACAATTTTTTATACTTATGTTGAAAAATCACTTGATTATGTATTCTTTTAGACATGTATTTCCAAATTATTAGCAACCAGAAAAAAAGTAGAATTTTTCTTATAATAATTTAAATTAAAGCGAGGTTTGATATGGGTGAATTTATTTGTATATATGTATCATGCCCGATTGCTCTTACTGGCAGTTGGTAAAATATCATTAGTAACTAAAACACGATGTGTAACAGCCGTACCTTCCAGCAGGCTGACATAAACCCACAAGCAGGCATCAGAACAGCTTGTTTTTGGTCACCACTAATTATTTTTTAATTTATTTGCATAGTTACTACAACAATTACAAATAAAAGCTTTGTTTTAAAGTACATTTCAAGATAAATGGAAAACAAAAGTTTTCGTAAGGAAATAGTGGTGGGCAAAATTTTGATTGGGTCTCTTTTACAAGAGACTGTTCCGAGGTCTGCACTTGTCAGAGGCTGGTGATATGACTATATTTACTCATTATTTTTCACTAAAAAATTGTTGAGAATTTCTATATTTCATTGGGAAATGCTTTAGTGATTCATTGCTTTTTCGCCATGATTGAATTTATTCCTTTTCATAATAGTAATTAATTAGAAAGATATTTAATAAGATAAAAAATATTAATGCTATATTTATATGAAGTAACAGCTGAACATTCTTTTTAAATACGTATTTCGTTTAACCCTTTCCGGCACAGTGGTCCCACTGCGGGCACACCTAATTTTAATTCCAAACAAGCATTCGGCACCAAGAATATTTTAATAAAATTTTGCTTTTACAATGAAAGCTTAAAATAAGTTCTTATTTCATAAAAAAGTCGTTTATAAATTCCGGTGTCAGTCAGTAATTTCGCAGTTTACGAACAAAATTTGTCTGTGCCGGAAAGGATTAAATTAATGTTCACAAAATTTTACCTAACGAAAATATTTTTGAAAAATTCAGTTATGAATGATTAGCATTAAATGGAATATAAAAAAAAAATAAATCATCCTAATTGTAATAATATTATAAATGTGAAAGTGTGTGTGGATGTTTGACTGAAATCAGCGTCAAAATGAATGATTTTTGCATACTGGTGGATTAAAACACAGTAAAGGATATATAGGCTTTTATTTTATTTAGACGATAAACATTAAAAAATTCAAGATTTCATTATTTACATAGAGATTTAATGGACTTTTTTCTATAATAAAGTAACTTTTTCTTTATTTTTGCCACATCGTGAAAACCTGGAGTAATAATATTTCTAGAACACACAATTTTAAATTGAAATATTTACACTTGAATAAGTCAAATGAAATAGAAGCTTACATTAATTAAATAAAATTACTACGTGCCAAAAGCAGGCAAATATGACGTCATATTTGAAAGAAAAATTTAAATATTTTAGTTATGCATGGAGCATAAATATCAGTTACGTACAGATGAGAGTTTGGCGTCAAAAACGACGTCATAGTAAACGAGAAATGAAAATGGGCAAGAATTAAATTATTAAGAAACATTTTTGCTAGAAAAAATTGTTTTATATTTGGAATAAAATGTGAATTTTCAAACATGTTTTAATAATACAAACAACATGAGTAAGTACAGAAAAGATTTACTGTAAAAAATGACGTAATGTTAAGCATAAAAGATGTATTATAATCATAACACAAACCTATTAACCAATGTCAGCTAATTGCTAATATTGTTTCCCAATATTGCACCAATACTGAATTCACCGGAAGTACTTCCAATGAAATAGCAATGAAGGTTAAATATTGTATTTACATTGGGAATATTAGCATTGAACTATCACTATTACAGAAACCAGAAGATGATCTAATAGAAGATCTAAACTATTCGTTCATTGAAAAATGTAATAGATGTTTTACATTTAATATATATGTATATATATTTTAAATTAACCATTAACAACACCAAAAAGCAATTTCACACGCAAATTATCAACTATGTATTCAAATAAAGTTTTGAAATTTATTAAAAGTGATGCTTTCGCATTAGCAGCATGCCAAGAGTTAATAGCCCAAAAAATCGCTAAAGTTTTCGCTACTTATAGTAGCCTTTTTGAATATGATTATTTCAGTGTTTAAGCAAGTAGTTCTATTACATATCTGTTAAATTTGTATTTTATTTATGAAGCATTAGGAAAATGGTTGTTGCTTTCGGTCGAGAATGGACCTCTCGATGTCGTCACTTTATTTTTTAAGCGTTTTTAACGAAATTCTGTAACTTTAGAAGACTTTTTTAAGCGCTTTTACCGATTTTGTAACTTTAGAAGAATTTTCCTTTGAATAGGCAATAGAAAGGCATAAAATCGTTACAAAAATGTTAACGTTACAAAAAGGATAGATGCAAACTATCAGATACGAAAAAAAACCCCAATTCAAAAATTGGCGTCGGATGAGAAATCGTCTGATAAAGCAAAAAACGTGGTCTTCAACTTTAATTTTCTCAAAATACCAAACAATAAAAATTCGGTAAATTGCGATACAATTTTCAAAGAAATTGCATTTGAAAGAAAAAACTTTCTTCTATTCAACCGTGTAAAAATTAAAATTATGCGATATTTATAAGAAATTAAATTAGCAAAGGAATGGAAATCGACTACGTAGATTATTGCTACTGTCGATATGACGTCAGCGGTACTCACGGATATGATTGTGCTTTATATTATAGATAGGAAACATTTACAATGAATACCAATACTGCAAATATATTGGCTTTTCACTGGAAACACCGCCAATAAAATGGCAAAATTGAATGTTTTGCCATTTTATTCGCGATGTTTATCCATTAAATTGCCAATATTGGTGCATTACATTATTGGCAAAATGTAAACAGTCCAATGTTGAGGCATTGTTTAGTACCCATTTGCCTATATTGGCTAAAATATAGTAAAATCAAACAATATTGGTCTAATATTTTATAACAACACAGAATTAACATATTTTACGAATCTTTTAAATCTCTTTTTAAACCTAATATAAATAGAGAAGATTTATCAAAGAATAGCTCTTATAAACGGAATTGAATTCGAAAGATCAACTAAATAAAATATGCAACAAATACCAGTTATTTAGCCTTTCCTATTTTTCTAGAATTATGTATATTTGAAAAAAAAAATCCTTGTTAATAAATGGTTCAAAGATTTAATTTAATTGCATATCATTACAACATAACTAATACAAAAAATGGCTATGTTTTGCAAATTGGGCATCATTAACAGTTATTATTCTCCAAAAGTAATCGCCTTTCAGTTAAAAGTCGTCGAGGAAATATTATTTACTACTACAATTACGCTAACTAATTAAGCTAATCATAAAAATTGCGATACGTTACACATTTTTTTCTCCATAATATATTTCAGTATTTTCGATAAATGCGCATTTATTTTATTTATTAAATCATAATGTGTTCTTACCATAATGTATGTCATTATAATAATGTGTCATAATGTGTGTCATATTGCGCTGAAACAGGCGTCTTTTACGAAACTGAATGTGTCATTAACTGTTATAAATCTTTTAAAAATGTATGTTAATTCCCAGCACGAGTCCAGTCGTACCGGACCAGAACTCGAAAATGCTGCTGAATGTCAACTCAAAACAGGACCAGAACCTGATAAAAAAAATCGTCCACCCGAAACCTGACATGAACTGGATACATGTTAACCCGAAACCGAACCGGACCCGAAATATTCAAACACGAAAACAACCTGAACAATCTGTTTAGATTTAGCAGCTATAGTTTTGATACATTTTTGAAATTTATTTATCCGTAGGATTTCTTTAATATCTTGAAATGTTTGAAAGACTTCCTGTATTTCGTTAGTGTAACTAGATGAAATTAGAGCTGAGGTTTAGTTAGAAGTAGACGTTGGGTTGGAAGCGGAACTTAGATGTTATTAGAGGATTCAGTAGTAGAGGAGAAAGGAGTGTCCGCCGCTGGGGCAGTAGAATTTCCATAAGTTGAACTTTCTGATTTAGAGTTTAGGGGGGGGGGGTAACAAATTTATTTACAATTGGCTTCTTTGCATACTTAAAATCCTTCAGGATTTCTGCTAACATTTGGGAAACTTTATTAGCTTGGTTATCTTTGTTACTAGTCAGCTTAGGATTACTTCTGTTGTTTTTTACGAAAGGAATTTTTAGTGCAACCACGGTAAGTTTCCGGAGGGCCAAGTCCGCAATTAGCACATTTGGGTGTGATACGCCCCTTATGGGAGCAATCTGGGCTAAGATGATGTTCTGCAAATTTCACGCAATTAGGTGTGACCTTACATACCTCCGAGGCGTGACCAAAGCCTTGACACTTGTAACACTGTTTAACTTGTTGATTGGTTATTGAAATATAATGTAATTCTTTTATTTTATAAATTTCATCAAATTCTGAACGCGGCAGTACAATTAGCATATAAAGAGGCATGGGATTTCCTCTTTTACGATTCTTTAGGATTGCAGCTCTTGTCACCGTAAATCCATATTCTTTTAAACTTTCAGTGATAAGTTCGCTTTCAGTATAACAAGAGAGGCCTCTTATACAAACCTTTTTGGGGCGTTGTTCTTTAAGGTATAAAGTAGTGTATTTTTTAGCATTACTATCTAAACTAGTCGGATGTGTCAATCCCAAAACTTTCTTCTATCTCACACAGGTTTCGCATACACTAAAAAGAATCAGCACCAATTTATATCTAAGGTCTAACTGAAACTCAAGTTTTATTAAATTCCGTGCAATATTTCTTGAGATATTACTATCGCTAAAATCGTGTAAATCCTGCAAAATGCTGCACAGCAGCGACACCTGCTAGGCGATTTTTACCAAAAACTAATCAGCACTAATTTATATCAAGGACTAACTGAATCTAAAGTTTTATTAAATTTCGAGCATTAGTTCTTGAGATAGAGCTATTGCGGAAATCGCGAAAAATGCTGCATAGCAGTGTCACCTGCCGGCCGATTTTTATCAAAAACTAATCAGCACCCATTTATATCAGGGACTAACTGAATCGAAAGTTTTATTAAATTCCGAGCATTAGTTCTTGAGATAGAGCGCCCACAAAATTTATGTGACATACATACAGACAGACAGACATTTTCTAAAAATGGTCAAATCGTATTCAGGACCTTCTAAAACGTATAAATCCGTCGAAAACCGGAAGTCGAAAATTTTCATGAATCCAATACTTTCTTCTTGTAAAGATAGAAGAAAGTGAAAACGTTGCGTTTTTCTAAAATCATTAACATTTTTGCCTAAGACTATAAGGTGTTTGCCTTTAAGAGTTATGAGGGAGTTTTCTTTAATCACTAATACTTTTAGCGAGATCAATTCAGTTCTCAATAAATTCAAAGTAGAATAAGTTAATGTATTTAGAATTGCCAGAAATTGGGTCTGGAATGTCATTAGCGGGTGGGGTTTGATCCATTTTTTTCAGCATTGGGGTTACCGCCTATATCTAAAGGAAGGTTTTGGAATTTGTTGCTAAGGGGTAAATTTGAGTTTTCCTTGTTATTTTTTCGTTCGACGCCTTTTGGAACAGCTGTAAAGTCATCGTATATTTTAGCATTAGATAGAACAACATGGGTAGATTGTTTAAATTTAGAAAAGCAATATACGGACAAATTAGTTGATTTAAGAAAATTATTAAAGTTAGCAGGCTTTCTAAGTAAAGTAAAGGCCTCTTTACAAGTTGAGCTTACATCTTGTTGATCTGCTTCAGAATTCACTTATACTCTTTGGCTTGAAGAGTAAGTATATAGTCATCGCAATACTTCAAACATTCAGCGAATAGCAGCTTAGTTTGATTCTCATTAGTTGGGGAATTTGCAATTAATTGCTGACAAAAGCCTGGTTGGCTATTTTTATTTATAATATTTTGAAGTGTATCCGCGATAACTTGGTAGTCGCTCTCCAACGACAGACCAAAAACGTCTTTTCATCACTCTAAAAACGTTGCACAACACTTTATTCAATATATACTGAAGTTACACAACATCTCCGAAAAGCGAAGTAAAATTTCACAAGCTACATTAAACTGCGTCTGATCTGCTCAATAATTTTCCGCCAACTCAAGAATGATACGTATTCCGCAAATAAAAAAAAAAAAAAAAAATATGTTCAAAAATTTCTGGTGTAGATTCAGAATTTTTGAATAAAAAATCTGCGAGATTTAGCAACGTTGCCCTTGAGACGCTGAAATATTGCAATAAATTTGTGGCTCTTATGTTTGAAAATAAAATAGAATTGCAACCAATGCGGTAGAAATGCAGCGAAAGCCTTAGAAGAAATCTTCATTCATGAAACATAATTAAGCTACCTGCTGGGTAAATAATTTTAAACTTAACAATAAAGATGTATGTTCATATTCAAAATATCAGTTTTCTAAAATGATTTTAAATACCTCAATTTCGCGCGTATGCGCCTTAGTTAAGTCTTTTTCAAACAGGAAATTTTATTGAAAATCAGAAGTCAAATAAGTTCTAAGCAGAAGTAAGTCACATTTTATTTAAAATAAATTCTGGTATGGAATCGAATTGTCTGAGGTGCGGCGTATACGCGTGAAATTACGGTAAATGTTTTTAAAATAAAAGATGTTTTCTTTTGAAAAGAAAGAACTGAAGGTATGGCTCTAAAAGTCACATTACAAATAAAAATAACACTTTTAAACATTTTTCAGCATAGTTGAAAAATGTTTATGACTTCGATTTGTTCACCTTAATGCATACCAATCTCATTAAGTTTGAAATACAGTAACATAAATGAAATGTACCGCAAACGACTTTCCCCATAGACCATAACGTAACTGAAACTTTTGTATGCTCCTGTAAGCGAACAATAAATGCTACACAAATTCATTATTAATAGCAAACATTCTATAGTAAACGTCAATAATAAATATTACGTGGCAACCCCAGTAATATTTGTGAAAGTTAAAGCAAGGAAAGACAGATAGACAGACAAACCAAATTCATAAACATTTTTCAACTATGTTTGAAAGTGTAAAAATCAGCGAGACAACCAAAAATCCTAAGCTCTTCCTAATACTAATATGCTAAATGAATTATAGTAAAATATTCTCATATATTAAATAGACAAAAAGGCAGCTTAGCGTCAAAAACTTATCTTTTAGAGTTTGAAAAGTGTGAAATAAAAATAACAAATGCAACAAACTTTTTGTGAACGCAAGATAGTGTTTTTAGATACTTTTGAAAAAATAATGCTTTGAAATGAAAGCTTTTTTCTATCCCTATTAAAAAATTTAACCCTTTTCGGTACAGAGTCTGCTCGTAAAATGAGAAATTGCTGACTGACACTAGAATTTACAGACGACTTTTTTAGAAAATAAGAACTCCTTATTTTAAGCTTTCATTATAGAAACAAAATTTTATTAAAATATTCTTGGTGCCGAATGCATGTTTGGAATTAAAATTAGATGTGCCCGGAGTGGGACCACTGTGCCGGAAAGGGTTAAAGGCAAAAACTTCATCTAAATTTTCTTAAATTGAATTCATGTTTTCTTCACTAAAATTTTGCAATACACGCATGACTCCCATGTTTCAGAAATAAAAAATAGAAACGCAGCAAATTGGCTCGAAGTGCAGCGAAAATCCGAAAAGGTATCTACATTCATGAAACGTATTTATGTTTCCTGTTGCGTAAATCGTCCTTAACATAACAAAATTCAATTTATGTTCGTCTTTAAAATGTCAGTTCACGAAAATGTTTTTACAATGAGTGTTTTTAAAATAAAAGACGTTTCTTTTTGAAGAGAAAGTGCAGAAAATATGACTAAAATAAATATTGACGGAATAAGGTAAAATCTTTAAAACATAGAAAGAAAATAAATGTTTTGCTTGAACTAAATATTGCGTTTCCCCGTAAATAAAAACCTGTTTTATATTATTTATTCATTCAAATAATGCTCGGAGCTCATTTTCAGGCGATGACGATTTATTTTCTTTTAAGTTGGTCCATTACAATTATACGAGCAGGGAAGACCGAGCTATGCTCGGTCAAAATTAGCTTTGAGTTCAACCCATGACCAAAATGACCCACTAATCAAATTTTCTCGAACATGTGACCTAACCCAACAGTCTTCTCGTGCCCGAAAACCATAGCATGCAAAATTTAGTCTAAATAGTCTGAAACACCCACAGTGACCCAAAAATGACCCACTAATCGAATTTTCTCGGACATGTGACCTAGCCCAGTGATTTTCTCGAGCCCGAAACTCGTAGGATACAAAATTGAATCAAAATCGTTAGAGCCATTTTTTAGATAAAATTAACTTGACCCACGTTGACCCCAAAATGACCCACTAATCAAAAGTTCTCAAACATGTGACCCAGCCCAATAGTCTTCTCGTGCCGGAAATGGTAGGATACAAAATTTAGTCAAAATCGTTTGCACCGTTTTTTAGATACAATTAGCTTGATCCTGACCCATGGTGACCCAAAATGACCCACTAATCGAATTTTCTCATTAGACCTAGCCCAATGGTTTTTTGGTGCTCCCAAACGGTAGGATACAAGATTTCGTCGAAATCGTTAGAGCCGTTTTTAAGATAAAATTTGCATATATGTATATATAACCACACACACACACACACAAGATTTGCTCGTATTAGAATATATGATTTGTTCTGCACATTTTTAACACTTTCTAATAAAGTTGAAAAGTGTTTATGAATTAGGTTTGTCTGTCTGTCTCTCTATTCGTCTGTCCACCTAGCTATATTCTAACTCGCGTAAATATACTCGTATTACCATGTAATTGATACGTTTTATTAAAGTTTATGCATCATGCTTGGTATTGAAAATGAAGTGTTTACCAATTATGGTAAGTTTACACGGACATTCAAAAGTATTTTGTCACATTAAGGTCGTAGGGAAAAATCGTTTTCAGAGCATTTTGATGATATTATACTGTTTCAAATGTAATGAAATTGATATGAATCACAGAGGTAGTTTACAACATGCTTTCTTGAGAGTAAATAACAATTATAATTCGTTTACAGGGACGCACAAAATGATTCCATTACTTTATGATCAACGGAGAAAAATCGTTCGCACTGTAGTTTAATGATTGTAGATTATTTCTGCGAAATTAATATACATTACTGAGGTGCACTACAGCAAGGTTTCTATAGATTAATGAGTACGAAAAATTTGCCGTTTATTTACAGAGACACTCAAGCAATTCGGTTACAGGACTAAGTATGATCCATAATTGCTGTATGTGCGTTTTCACCCGTGATATGTGTGTTATAACTTAACTAAGTTTCAGAGTATTACGAGGTGTGTAGCTCATATACAGGGCTGCACCAACGAATTCGCAGACATTACCAGCTACGGACGCCAATTGTTGAAAATCAATTTATTGCGTTGTGTATTTTAAAATGTTTATTTAGATATCTGATTTCATTCTATGAAAAAAAAAATGAAATTTCTTAACAATAATCCGAGAGTGCTGGAAAGTGCTGTATTTTCCATGCCATAATGAATGACTTTTCGTTCTTGTTATGAGCTTTGTTTTTAATAATCGCTTATGCCCATTTTCAAGATGTGGATTCTATTTGCGACAAAAAATAATGCTGTTTTTTTTTTTTTACGAATAATTAATGAAAGATATTTCAGAATCGTTTTATTCAGACCACTTCCTAGTATTTTCTTCTTGCTTTTTAACACTTTCCAAGATAGTTAAAAAGTGTTTATGAATTCGGTTTACCTGTCTGTCTGCCGTCTGTCTCTCTGTCTGTCTGTCCGTGTTCTAACTCACGTAAGTATATTCGGATTGTCATGCAACTGATATATGTTATTGAAATTTACTATGGCATGTTCGGTATTGAAAATGAAATGTGTAGCACTTATAGTTCATTTATAGGGATACTCAAAACAATTCCGTTACATCACGGCCTAAGGAGAAAAATCGTTTGCAATGTGTTTTAATGATGTTATATATTTCAAGTATGTTGAAATTGATATATATCATTGAAGTGCATTACAAGATGCTAACTGTAAATTATGGAGTGCATAGCATTCGTAGTGCATTTACAGGAACACACAAAATAATTCAGTACAGTACTATCTATGAACAATAATTGCGGGAAGCGTGTTTTCAGTTGTGGCACGCGTTTTTAAATTTAACTAATTGTTTGGATATTCCTTTGTTTGTATAAATTTTTTAGATCATATACAGGGATGCACAAAAGGTATCGAGTGCATTGTCATTCATTGATCGAAATTGCGAAATGGAAATTTTCAACTGTGCTGTGCGTTTCCTAACTGAACTAGCATACTATGTAGCATTCATACAAATTTATTTATTATATAAAGGGCTGCACAAACAAACTCGGATATTTTTCTGATTATTAATGGTAATTACTGAAACTCGGTTTTCAAATATGTTATGCGTTTTCCAAATTGTTTACTTGATATATGGACGGGACTTGTTGAGCCTAAGCCGAAAGCCCCCCCCCCCCTCCCGGTTTGGCCTTCTTTACTTGATATTACTTTACCTCATTAATCTGTGAAGTTTCGTTAGTATTCTGGAAATATTGGAAAGTGTTTCATAATCTATGCTTGACGCATGATTTTTTTTCTTGTTTATGATAATTTACTTATTTTAAAATTTATCTGCATAAATAAAAACAACTGAACAATATATATATGATTACCGTAATCATGTTTAATGGTTTAATCATATATTATATTTCAAACCATATTTAATCCAAATAATCACATTTAATGGTTACATGAATTATGAAAGGATTTAAACTCCTTTTCAAAATTGTATTTTTTGTTTATGCATTGATAAACAAACACAATTCATTAAGCAAATCGTTTTAAAAAGCTTTTCTACGTAATTAGTTTTGTAAAAATGTGTTGTCTAGAACAATGCTTAACACTTCATTTAAGCGTCAAATCACGTTTCAGTATCGCTTTGATAAAGCACTTAAAATACACAGTGAAAGATAAAAATTTCATTTAACTTAACGGTATCAGACTGGTTTTTAATTAATCCCTTTTCAAGATATTGCTTTAATTTCTGTAATGAAAAAATACTATTCTTCAAAGGAAAAAAAAATACTTGAAACTTAAATAGCATTCTAACATTTATTTTATTTAGTTACCCTTGTTTTATATCTTTATAGTTTCACTAAGAGAAGTTGCTGTGATCAAAAAATTGAATTTAGAAGAAATTGGGAAATTTGTTGTTTGAAAAATTCTAACGGATTGAAATGCCTTATTGTGATGATAGGAAATAAAGAATTATTTACATCTTTTTAATTGGGCTAACAGAAGTTGTTGTCATCAATAAATTGAATAAAGAAGAACTTGGAAATTCTGCTGTTTGAAAATAATGCAACTGATTGCAATAGCTTATGAAGTTGACAAAAGATAAAGAAATTACTTAACAAAATGTATGGAAAAAAGTTATGAAAAAAAGTAACAACAGAAAAATCAATGTTTATGTTTATTTTTAGCTTTACACATAATGTAGAAAATATATTTCATTTTATAAGTATGTAATAATATGTGTCTACATTACAAAGCGTATATTACACGTCCCTGAGTAACGCTTTTACAGCAATTTCGCCTTTTCTGCAATTTTTTGAAATGATAAACATTGCACATTTCGAATTTTTACAACTTCGAATAAGAAAAAAAAATCTTTCAAATGCAATTTATTTCATTACTGTATCGCAATATTATGATTTTTTTACGGTTTTTAAAATGATTTTCTAGTATGATAAAAAAAAAAAAAAAATCTCTATATCGTGCAGCCCGATTACTAAAACCATAAAAAAGATTAAATTTACATTTTACATTACATACCTTTGCATATAAAACAATATAAATAGTTCAAAATTTGTTTGCAACTAACATTCCAAAATCAAATTAGAACTTCATGTGTGAATAAATTAATAAAATTATAAAATCTATTTATATAATACGCAAGGGAGGTGGCGATTCAGGGTAGAACCACTCTATATTATCGGATTACTTTCTTTGTTGCAGAGCATATTCCACTGTTATTACTTCCATTGTTACAGTGTATAAAAGATATTCAGACACGTGGCTTTTTGGAGAGATATTTTTTAATTTGTTGGTTAAATTTCGGTAAAAAAATTTTTGCACGTGTATATTGTTTTTATAAGCGAATATATATTCATATTTCTTGTGACGTCATGAGAATAATGTCTGTTGGATTTATTTTATCTTTATGCATTATAACTTTATTAATGCCTTTTGTTTTTCATTATAATTAAATAGAAAATATATTTTTAGTTTAATTCATGGTGGGTAAGCATAAAAGTACATATATTAAGTACGTGCTAAAAGTTTGTTCCGGAGAAAATGACGCTATGCTTAGCTAGTATATAAACATTTTTATATTTCTTGCAATACAAGTCAGTAAAAGATATTTTTTCTCATATTGCATTCAATCTACATTTGTTTTCTCTTACTAATTAATATAAACTGCAATTTCACCTCTGTTTGTCATCTTATTTACACCTGACAGCAAATTTGTTGTTAAAAACCAGAGGCTCAGGAATTAATTATGCATTGAACTTCAGAAAAACTGACGTTTCTGTCGATTATATAGTATGTGAATATTTTTATCAAACATTTAAATTTTTAAGTAAAAATTGCGATTTCTACCCACCGTTCTAGGACGGGCATTTACACTAGTAATGTAAATAAAATACAAATTTAAAAGACATGTAAATAAACTACGTGCTTAAAACACTTTAATTATCAGAATAAATAAAGGCTGCAGTAAGTTGAAGTGTTTTTGGTGATTTATTCGGCTACTAACACCTCTCATGTGGCTAATATGAAAGTATCGTTTTTAGTAAATTTCAATACTTCCTTTGAATACATTATTGATATTTTTCATATAAACATGTTTTTTGGTGGTGTTAGTAGCAGGCATCGGAGCGGTCTCTATTAAAAGAGACTAAATCAAAATTTTGTCCACCGCTATTTCCTTACAATTTTTTTTTTTTTTATTCAGATTTCTCTTGCATATGTCGTAGAGAGTTTCTTCTTGAAAATGTTGTAGAAATCTACCGCCAAAATAGTTTTTAAAAATTACCGGTGGACTGCTCCGAGGCCTGTAGTAGGCAATCTTTAAAAATATATCAAACGTAAAAAATCTATTACAGTTTTCATTTAAAAAATGGTTTTTAAATTATATTCACGGGAAGCCCAGGTTGTAACCCCTAGTTCCTTTAATTCGTTAAAATAAAACCTTATTAATGTCCATTCTTAGACGCGTTATATGTCAAAAACAAAAAGGAAAATGATGGTTAAGGATAGTCAACATGAAAAAATTATACTTCACAAATTTGGAATTTAAAATGCATTTTAATGTTTTTTAAAGCGTCTAAAAATGATTACATCGTTTTATTTACACTTACAGGATCGATCACAACAGAAGTTGATATGATCGAAATATTAGTTCCAGGTTCCGATTCAGTTGGATTTTTTTTTTTTTATTTAAAAATATTATAACCTATTCAAATATCCTGTTGTTTTGATAGAAACAAAATATTTGTTTAAGAAAGTGTGTAAGTCATTGAAATTGCATTTTTTTGTTACTCTGACAACTATACGCTAAATTAATGTTTATATTTATTTATTTATTTACAACTGACGTTTAACCATATAATGTTCATTGAATGAAATTACATACACTTCATTTAAGTGTACAATTATGTTGCAGCACCTAATTCATTAAACATTTAAAACACCACAGTTAGGTATGAACTATCATTTTGTTTAACCAGATTAGTACCACGTTTTAATTTTTGATTACCGTTGATATTTCTATATGTTTTAAAGCAGAAATTTAATTGCAATTAATGTAGCCTTTTCCTGCAACTGGTATATATGATATTTGTTCTTCAAAAACTAAGTTTAATTTTTTTTTCTGGTTTTAAATATGAAAACCATGAAAATTGTTTCAATTAGATCCCAGTGGTACATACTAAAATGATTAATAACATAATATTGTTTTTTAATTATGCACTATTTCCAGTATCTGGATTTTATTAATGTAAGAAAATAGTGCTATTCTTCGAAAGAAAACTGAAAATACTTCTATAACTTGGAATTTAAATTACATTTTAATGAATTTTTTAAGTCATGTTAAAAAAAAAATACATAATATATTTTTTAGTTAGGCTAACAAAAACTTCAAAAACTAAGTTTAATTTTTTTTTTCTGGTTTTAAATATGAAAACCATGAAAATTGTTTCAATTAGATCCCAGTGGTACATACTAAAATGATTAATAACATAATATTGTTTTTTAATTATGCACTATTTCCAGTATCTGGATTTTATTAATGTAAGAAAATAGTGCTATTCTTCGAAAGAAAACTGAAAATACTTCTATAACTTGGAATTTAAATTACATTTTAATGAATTTTTTAAGTCATGTTAAAAAAAAAAAAAATACATAATATTTTTTTTAGTTAGGCTAACAAAAACTTCAAAAACTAAGTTTATTTTTTTTTCTGGTTTTAAATATGAAAACCATGAAAATTGTTTCAATTAGATCCCAGTGGTACATACTAAAATGATTAATAACATAATATTGTTTTTTAATTATGCACTATTTCCAGTATCTGGATTTTATTAATGTAAGAAAATAGTGCTATTCTTCGAAAGAAAACTGAAAATACTTCTATAACTTGGAATTTAAATTACATTTTAATGAATTTTTTAAGTCATGTTAAAAAAAAAATACATAATATATTTTTTAGTTAGGCTAACAAAAACTTCAAAAACTAAGTTTATTTTTTTTTTTCTGGTTTTAAATATGAAAACCATGAAAATTGTTTCAATTAGATCCCAGTGGTACATACTAAAATGATTAATAACATAATATTGTTTTTTAATTATGCACTATTTCCAGTATCTGGATTTTATTAATGTAAGAAAATAGTGCTATTCTTCGAAAGAAAACTGAAAATACTTCTATAACTTGGAATTTAAATTACATTTTAATGAATTTTTTAAGTCATGTTAAAAAAAAAAAAATACATAATATTTTTTTTAGTTAGGCTAACAAAAACTTCAAAAACTAAGTTTATTTTTTTTTCTGGTTTTAAATATGAAAACCATGAAAATTGTTTCAATTAGATCCCAGTGGTACATACTAAAATGATTAATAACATAATATTGTTTTTTAATTATGCACTATTTCCAGTATCTGGATTTTATTAATGTAAGAAAATAGTGCTATTCTTCGAAAGAAAACTGAAAATACTTCTATAACTTGGAATTTAAATTACATTTTAATGAATTTTTTAAGTCATGTTAAAAAAAAAAATACATAATATTTTTTTTAGTTAGGCTAACAAAAACTTCAAAAACTAAGTTTAATTTTTTTTTTCTGGTTTTAAATATGAAAACCATGAAAATTGTTTCAATTAGATCCCAGTGGTACATACTAAAATGATTAATAACATAATATTGTTTTTTAATTATGCACTATTTCCAGTATCTGGATTTTATTAATGTAAGAAAATAGTGCTATTCTTCGAAAGAAAACTGAAAATACTTCTATAACTTGGAATTTAAATTACATTTTAATGAATTTTTTAAGTCATGTAAAAAAAAAAAAAAAATACATAATATTTTTTTTTAGTTAGGCTAACAAAAGTACAATAGTTGTTGCAATCAATGTATCGTATTTGGAATATTTTGGCAAAATGTATTTATTCTTTTTAAACATTGTTATTGATTACGATATTTTGTTGTGTCGGCAAGAATAATAAAACTTCTTTGGCAAAATACGTACATTATCACGATTTGTTTCGAACCAACGGTTCGATAAAGTAACATTTATATTTATGTATTGGCTCAAAAATCACACAGTTTCACACGCAATTACTTTGCTTCATAATTTTATCTGACTGCAATACTATTATTTTTTTTCCAAATTTCTTAAAAAATTTTGAATTTTAATTAATGACTTCAAAATTTCAACTTATTCAGATTAACAACTGGAATATATTATACGTACATATTTATTCAGAAATTTATTTGTCCCAAAATCACTGCCAACTTGTGAGCAAAAAAGAGAAATTTGTAAGGAATGAAGAAATATTTTTATCTTATCAATTAAAACAAAACTTAAAAATTAAATCTATTAATTATAAATAAATAAAAATAACAAGATAAAAAAAAATTATGTGTGTGTTCCAATGGCTGTAGTTAACGCGGGATAATTATTTTTAACAAGTTTTGGGGCACGCGATAAATTGGGGTAAGTGATTTATTTATGAAGTGTCCACTTTATTACCATCTTCAAAGACTTAAATCATCTTTCAATTTGTGACATTTTTTTCTGACAATTTAAAACATCCAATAGTACGATGCAACTGTGTTCATAAAAATGTTATACATATTATCTCCATATACTCCATAAAGCGTGTTTTATCGCAGTACAAGGTTTTGCCACTTCATTAGTCTGTCCCTTGACCGTAAACTATTTCAAACTTCTTCGCTAGAAAAGATGTACATTTTTCTTTAACGACAAGAGGTAACATCATTTTCTGTTATACTTCCCGAGTTTGAAGGCCAAAGTAACTTTAAAAGTTTAAATTGCTGCTTTACTTTGCATCTTTGGAGAAAATTTATAGTGCATCCAGGTATATCTCAATTTCATACTTTTTTATAAAGATGAATTTTATCAAACTATTCAAAAACTCTCAAAGTTACTGCAAATAAAATCTCTAAAACATGAAATGCAGTCAAAAGCTTAACCCTTTCAGGGGCAAGCACTTGAATTCCCACCGGAATTTAGTAAATAATTTATTTCAAAATCAGAATAAGCAATTTTTCAACTTTTTCTCGTCAAATTTAAAACAGTAAAATTTAATTAAATGTTTCTGGTTACAAGCAGATTAAAATTAGGTCGTATATAATATATACCACCGCCCCTCAAAGGGTTAAACGGTTAGGCGTAATTTTCAAGATGAACATTGAATGCTTATAAAAGAGTGTTTTTTTTAAACTATTTTTAGGTGTTTTCGTAATTATATAAATACGTAGCACCTATAGTCGTCGTCTATTCCATCTGTCTGTCTGTCCGTTTGTCCGCATATAACAGTGCAAAAGATAAACAACCGAATGATTTGAAATTTAATCGTTGTACAATTTGTCGAGTCATTTCAAATTTAATAAAAATGGAATCAAAACTTAAAAAAGATATTAATAAAAGTTTTCTTCATTCTATTAAATCCTATCATACCTACTATATACATATAATAAAAGCACAAAACATTTGACTGTTCAACAGTTTCGGGATGACCGTTTCGTTTTTCATATGCTAGGCAGCCGTTTTTATTCAAAATTATTTTTTTGAATAAAACTGCATAAAAGATACTTTTTTAGAAAGTCCGTTAAAAAAATTAATATTTGAGAGATGACTTACGTTCAATTATGTATATATTCTGCAATAACTTCAGTTGAAATTAGGTTGGCAATTCAAATTCTCGATCCATGAAAGTAAACAAACAAGAACTAAAAATTATGCGTCAAGCACAGATTATGTAACACTTTCCAACACTTCCAAAATAATTTTGAAAAACGTATAACATATTTAAAAATCCAATTTCAGGAATTACCAACAATATTCGGAAAAATATCCGAATACTTTATTCAGCCCTGTATATGATTTATAGATTTGTATATATACTACATAGGATGCTAAATTTTAGTTTAGATAGGAAACGCGTAGCACAATTTTAAATTCTCCTTCTGTAGTTTCTGTCAATAAACGGAAATGTGTTCACGAACTTTTGTGCTGCCCTGTATATGATCTACAGAATTTATACACACCAAGTAATAGACAAAAAGTGAGTTAAATTTAAAATCGCGCTCAGCAACTTAAAACGCACTTCCAGGAAGTATTGTTAACAGACAGTAGAGAATTATTTTGTGTGTCCCTGTAAATGAACGATGACTGCTATACACACAATATTCTGTTATTCTGTAGTAAGCCTCTTGTAATGCACCTTAGTGATATATATAAATTTCAATGCGTTTACAATAGTGAAACATTATTTAATTAAACCGCAAACGATTTTTCTCCATTGACGCATTGTAACGGAAATCTTTTGACTGTCCCTGTAAAGTAACTATAAGTGCTATGCACACCCTATTCCATATTAAGCTTCTTGTAATGCACCTTAGTGATATATATCAATTACAATGTATTTGAAATTGTGTAACATCCTTTAAATAAACCGCAAATGATTTTTCCCCATAGACCGTAATGTAACGAAATTCTTTTGAGTGTCCCTGTAAAAAAACTATAAGTGCTACACACTTCAGTTGAAATAGAGAACATGCTATAGATAACAACAATAACATATAAAAATTGCAGGGCATTCCGAGCATATTTACGGGAGTTAGAGCACGGACAGACGACAGACGGCAGACGGCCATACGGCCATACGACAGACTACCATACGGCAGACAAACCGAAGTCATAAACACTTTTCAACTAGGTTGGAAAGTGTTAAAAAGAGATTCATTCCTTGTGAACGTTTAAAATATTAAACCATGGAGACAATCGTTCGCAAAGCTTGGTGATGAAGCCTGGTGTTTGTCGTAGCGATCATTGCAGGAATCAACATAGCGACGTAGGCCAATCATATGATAGACATGTTACACGTATACCAATCAAATCGACCGTGCTCATATGCATAGTGATATAGCCATAAAGAACAGATAGGTGTTGCTTGCTATACAAATAATTTGACAAACAATGACGTCAGCTGCCCTTTCCTTATAAACCAGTCAAAGTTTAGAGAAATTATGTTATGTTAGGTGCAGACGATATAACTCATTTCACTGAAATAATAACGATGATTTTTTTTATATTGTCTTGTATTGGATATTTGCGCATAGTTATAATGTTAATGAAAGAGGGGTTGGGTTGGGTTGATTATTGACGGCCAATTATCTACACTTGGGATATAGGCCCAGGGGGAGTGCCTTTCGTGGGGGTCTTTCTAAGGGAACCTAACCCGTATTTACGCATAGATAAATCCACGGCTCGAAGAAAACCACGAAAATTCCGAACGATTAGGCCTACGGGCGCGATTGGGATCGAACCCAGCACCTCCCGTCTACCAGCTTCGAGAGCGGAACCTCTCAGCCACTGGTTGGGCGTTAATGAAAGAGATTTGTAACTAATTGTTTGTAGCTATTGCACCAAGACCTGAATATTTATAAAACTAGTTATAGTACGAACGCACCTCATTTGTCACGTTTAACGAACAATTTCCAACTTGTTACTTTTATACTTGTTCCTCTTTTATTTATCTACATCTCTATAATAAAACCGTATGTCATGTGACTGTCCTCAACAGTTCCGGGATGCCGCTTCACTGTTTCATATGCCAGGCAGCCATTTTTATTCAAAATTATTTTTTCTAATAAAACTGCATAAAAGTTACATTTTTAGAAAGATCGTTCAAAATAAATTAATATTTGAGAGATGACTTACGTTCAATTATGTATACATTCTGCAATAACTTTAGTTTCAATTAGGTTCGCTGTTCAAATTCTCTATCCATGAAAGTAAACAACAACAAAAAAAAAGATTCATTCGTTGTGAACGTTTAAAATATTAAACCATGAATTTTTGGACTGCTGCCTGGTGTAAAAAAAAATAATCAGCACCAGTGAGACAGTCAAAGTTTACCATAATTCTGTTCCATACAACTCAACTTCCTTCGGATCTTTTCTTGATGTAAGTTGAACTCCGTGGTTGAACTCATGTAATAATATTTAATGGATCAAATTTCGAAACAAATTGTCAGCTTTTATTTTTCGTGTGTATTAATTAGAAACGATATTTTAATTTTGAAATCAAATGTTTTGATTTATGATAATATTTCTTATTTATCTATTTTCTATTTTAAAGAAAAATGTGAACGTCATGTATTTTAAATTGGAACAGCTGTCACGGACGCACCAGGGTTGGCGGAATTTTTGTTTTACGCCATTTTGGCGAGAAAATCCCATTTTCAGGTACCTATTAGAGATTACTAAAACAGCATATACTTTTATTTTATTATGAAATAGTTTATTTTATATTAAAAACACACACACAATGATTAATTTATTATAAAGTGGGTTAAGCGGTTTTTGTCAAGAAAGATGAAATACATAACAACAAAAAATATGCGAAATCCCACCACGATCGCAAAAGTTCTTGATTTGTCTATTAGATTTTTCCGGTTTGGCGAAGGATTAAGGAAAAAAATAAATTATGAATAAAAATAATTTGTTACAATGCTTAACATACATTTATCGGCGACCAAACTGGTCGCCAGTGGCGGCTAGTTTAAAGATATTCAGTCCTATTCTGATAATTTGATATGTTTATAAAAAAAAAATATTAAATAATATTTATCTATTTATCTATACTAATATTATAAAGTAGTAAAGATTGTTTTTTGTTTGTTTGTAGGGGGTAATCTCTGGAACTACTGAGGAGATTTCAAAAGAGATGGTGGCAAATGGATGGTGACAATCCCTGCTCCAACAGAGGCTATATTTTATGTCGGTGCCACTACCGCCAGGGGGGTGCAGAAGCGAAAAACGTTCTAAAATTGCAATTTTTTTAATACTGAAGGAGCTAGATACATGAAATTTGGCATGGTAGTTACTTATAAGATGTAAATGCTCTCTAAGAGCAAATTCTAAAAAAATTCGAAATTTAAAAGGTGTGAGATCTGCGAAAAGTGTTCTAAAAACATTCTAAATTACAATTTCTATGGAATCTTTGGAACTACTGAACTGTTTTCAAAAGTGATGGTGGCAAATTGATGGTGACAGTCCCTGCTCCAACATAAACTATATTTTATGTCGGTGCCACTACACCCACAGGGGTGCAGGAGCGAAAAACGTTCTAAAAGTTCGATTTTTTGTACACTGAAGGAGCTAGAAACATGAAATTTGGCATGGTAGTTACTTATAAGATGTAAATGCTCTCTAAGGACAAATTCTGAAAAAATTCGAAATTTAAAAGGTGTGACATGAGCGAAAAGCTTTCTAAAAACTATCTAAATTACAATTTCTAGGAAATCTCTGGAACTACAGAACTGTTTTCAAAAGTGATGGTGGCAAATTGATGGTGACGGTTCCTGCTCCAACATAGGCTATATTTTATGTCGGTGCCACTACACCCAGGGGGGTGAAGGAGCGAAAAACGTTCTAAAATTTCGATTTTTTTTTACACTGAAGGTGTTAGAAACATGAAATTTAGCATGGTAGTTCCTTATAAGATGTAAATGCTCTCTAAGAACAAATTCTAAAACAATTCGAAATTTAAAAGGTGTGAGATGAGCGAAAAGCGTTCTAAAAACATTCTAAATTACAATTTCAATGGAATCTCTCGAACTAGAGAGCCATTTTCATAAGTAATGGTGGGAAATTGATGGTAACAGTCTCTGCTGTAACATAGGTTATATTTTATGTCGATGCCACTACAACAGGGGGGTGCAAGAGCGAAAAATGTTCTAAAATTTCGATTTTTTTATACTGAAGGAGCTAGAAATTGGAAATTTGGCATGGTAATTATTTATGAGAGGTACATACTCTCCAAGAACAAATTCTAAAAAAATTGAAATTTAAAAGGGTGAGATGAGCGAAACGCGTTCTAAAAACATTCTAAATTACAATTTCTGTGGAATCTCTGGAACTGCAGAACTATATTCAAAAGTGATGGTAGCAAATTGATGGTAACAGTCCCTGTTGTAACATAGGCTACGTTTTACATCGGTGCCACTACAACAGGGGGGAGGGGTACAAGAGCGAAAAACGTTCTAAAATTTCGATTTTTTTTATATTGAAGGAGCTAGGAACATGAATTTTGGCATGGTAGTTACTTATAAGTTGTAAATGCTCTGTAACAAAAAAATTAAAAAAAATCGAAATTTAAAAGGGTGAGATGAGCGAAACGCGTTCTAGAAACATTCTAAATTATAACTTCTATGGAATTTCTGGAACTACAGAACTGTTTTCAAAAGTGATGGTGGCAAATTGATGGTGTCTGTTCCTGCTGTAACATAGGCTATATTTCATGCCGGTGCCACTACCCCCAGGGGAGTGCATGAGCAAAAAACGTTCTTTTTACACTGATTGTTTTTACACTGAAGGAGCTAGAAAAATGAAATTTGTCATGGTAGTTACTTATAAGATGTAAATGCTCTCTAAGAACAAATTCGAAAAAAATTCGAAATTTAAAAGCTGTGACATGAGCGAAAAACGTTCTAAAAACATTCCAAATTACAATCTCTATGGAATCTCTTGAACTGCTGAACCCTTTTCAAAAGTGATGGTGGCAAATGTTTGATGACAATCCCTGCTCCAACATAGGCTATATTTTACGTAGGTGCCACTAATCCCAAGGTGGTGCAAGAGCGAAAAACGTTCTAAAATTGCATTTTTTTACACTAAAGGAGCTAGAAATTTGAAATTTGGCATTGTAGATACTTATAAGATGTAAATGCTCTCTAAGAAGAAAATTTAAAAAAAAAATCGAAATTTAAAAGGGTGAAATGAGCGAAAAGCGTTCTAAAAACATTCTAAATTACAATTTCTATGGAATCTCTGGAACTAGAGAACCGATTTCAAAAGTGATGGTGGCAAATTGAGTCACAAATTATAGTAGCCTTACTATTCTGTTAAAATATAAAAGTGAATTATGATATGTTAATATTTTGTTTGATTAAAGGTTCGTTAAGAGAAATTGACCAGCGTAGCGGGCGTAGCTTGCTAGTATAAACATAAAGAAATGATTGAAAAAAACAATTGATGTTATTAGAATATAATAAATCATATTTTCACTGGATATGCAATAGGAGCAAAATGATAAGAATGGAACTGATTTTTCTAAATTATAGAAATATTACATGTCAATTTTGCTTCCTTTGTCATTAATAATTCACTGCAGCCTTGTGATATATAGTTTACAAGGTTTCAAACTTGTCGAGGTGACAAGAGACTTCACAAATGACAGATTTAAATTTTGCTTTTGAGTCATACTGGACAATTTGACTATTTTCTCGATAAATAATGCGCACTAAAATACCTCAAACGTTCTCCAACGGGTCCAGATCCGTACTATTGGCCGGTATATCAGGTGTGTAAATCAAGTAGGGTAATATTGTTATCTTCAAACCACTTCCTTGTGTGTTTTGCAAAGTGAATTGAAGCATTGTCTTGTTGAAAAATATAGTTAAGGCCGGCAATGTTTTTAGCCTGATTCAACAAATGACATTCTAATATATGAATATAGGTAGTATGTCTATTTTGTCGTCCTTACAGAAAAGCAATTCTAAGCTTACCTACTGAGGAAAATGTAGCCCCAATGATTAGAGATCCTCCACCTAGTCTATTATATTTTTTAAACCTTTGATTATCTGGTTTCGGCATTTCAACAAAGAATATAATTTTCTTCAACGTTATTAAAATTTCCAATCTACAATGTTATATAGAATTTTTAAATTCAGATGTAGAAATTATAGTTCCGTTTTTCCAGAGTAAAAACGATGATCACTTGGGAGAATGTAGGGTAAAACCGCATAATCATGTGAAAACCGTATACCTCAGCCGGACTCAATTTTAGTAGCTCTAAGTCGGTTAATTGGTTAAAATACATTGGTCTAGGCAAGAATATTAATCAGGCATTCCGATATCTCTATATTGGCATTTACGTAGTTTCTCTGTTGGAAAGTTTATTTTAATGATTTTTTTAAATACTCGCTAGTTATCAAAATTTTTAAAAACGAACCCATTTAAACATATTATGTAACACATTTTTAGCTTATTATTGAACTAAAAAAGTTTATTTATTTATATATATATATATTAATGTTTGACGTGGTTGCCCTTTGTCAATGAAACTTTTTATATTTTTGCGTGTATTTTCTGTAGAATGGTTTATACCTAACAATGAAACTGCTTCTAGAATTTATAGGTAAAATTTTATGATGTGTTTTACACCCTCATTCTTTTGGGGTAAAACCGGATATTCTATGTGGGATAAAAAAAGCACTGCAAAACAATAATTGGAGAACCTGTAAACACTGTGTTAAAGAAAAAGCAGTTAAAACTACATGGATCAAAGTGATTATGATTTTTATAAAGCTAATAAAGAGCTGAATTTATTTTCTTTTATTTCTCAAATTTTAATGCAGGTAATTATTTTTTTGTCTTTCAATATTAAATCAGTTGACTCTTAAGTGAAATATTATTAGTTTAGTTCCTTAGTTAAAATTGTAAAATGAAATATGTTGCTGCATTGCCGTCTTGCACAGAGTCCGCTTTAAACAGAGTTTACTGCATCTATGTTTCTAATTTTAACATTTTTGAGTGCAAAAACTGTTTTACACTTCTCTAGAATTTATTTCGAAAAGGTCTACTCGAAGCAATTAAACAATCGTGAATGTAATTTATTAAAAGTTTCTTCTTTAAATTTTTGTGGTTTTAATTACTTTTTTAAAGATTATATTTATAGATGTCAAATATTATAATCATTACATGTATTAATAGCACATAAAAATAATGGTTCACACTTTTAGAATTCGCTACACTAGCATCATAGGTAACACAGTATTCTTGATAAATATAAAACATGGATATTGCTTAGCAACAAAATTGAAATCTGAAAAAAATAAAGCATTAATTTCGTGTTATCTTTTTGTTATATTTTGTCGTTTTGAAATAACCACAGCCGTCAACTGGTACGATATGTTGATACCGATGGTAATTTCGAAAGGACGTCTCGCCTTATTTAATTGCAGAAATCTGAGGTTAAATAAAAAGAAGAAAATTCTTTGACATCACTGGCGCCAAAATATTTTAGTAATTAGCAGCTATGGGAATAACTCTAATGTTAACAGCGCAATTTAGTCAATGGTGAACCGGCATTGATTGAAAAAAAAAGAAAGAACTGGGGAAAAATTATAGATATTCGTATAAAAAGTTTGTATAAAATTCTGTATAGAAAAGAAAATTATAAATATGAAATTCACTTGCTGTAATTTGCTAAACCCACATGTTCCCAATCGGGAAGAACGGCCTGAAAATGAAATATTATTGGGTCGCAAAGTTGCCAACCTCCCGATTTTTTTCATACCAATAAAATCATACAAAAATTTTCACTTTATTAAATAGCAGAAATTGCACGATTACACAAAACAAATATTTTTTCATAAAAATACTGGTATGAAAAAAATCGGGAGGTTGGCAACTATGGAAGGAATAATTCGTGAGCGGTTTTCTTTCTCAAATTTAACAAGAACGAAAAATCGTGCGTCAGTGAGAGATTATGAAACACATTCCAACACATCCAGAATACTGTAACAAAACTTCACCATTTAGTAAGGTGAAGAATTAAGTCCAAATAAACATTTTGAAAACGCATGACACATTTGAAAAGACAATGTCAGCAATTACCGCCAATAGTCGAAAAAGCATCCCAATTCTTTTGTGCGGTCCTGTATACGATCTATATATTTGTATATGTATTACATAGTATTTTATAATTTACTTCTTTTAGGAAACGCATACCACAGTTGAAAATCCCCGTACAGCAAATTCCGTCAATGATGGGAAATGTATTCGAGATTTTTTGTGCAGTCCTGTATAGCATCCATAGTATTTATACACACCAAGTAATTACAAACAAATTTGTTAAATTAGAAGCGCGTACCACAACTGAATATGCACGTTCAGCAATCATTGTCTATGGATAGTACTCTATCGGAATTCTTTTGAGTGTTCCTATAAATGAACGATAAATACTACGCTGGCCATATTCTATAATAAGCATCCTGTAGCGTACCTCAAATGTGTATATCAATTCCAATATGTTTGAAATAGTATATCATCATTAAAATACACCGCAAACGATTTCCCCCCATAGACCGTAATGTAACCGAATTCTTTTGAGTGGCCCTATAAATGAACTTTAGATGCCACACACTTTATTTTCAATACTAAACAAGCCATAGTAAATATCAATAACATATTTTAATTGCATGCCAATCGGAGTATAATTACGCGAATTAGAGCACGGAAAGACGGCAAACAGACAAACCGAATTCATAAACACTTTTCCACTATTGGAAAGTGTTAAAAATGCACGCAAAAATAAAATACATTGGCAAAATGTTTTATCTTATATGAAAGAACAATTGTTGCTCTAAAAGTGAATGTATTTTGATTTTAAATTTTGTTGCATTTTATGTATTTTTATATCATGAAAATAAGTGGAAAAAGTTGAACATTTTCAACACCATTTGCTTTCTAAATTCTACATACACTCCAGATTGGGCGCCATCCGATTTTCTTCTGTTTCATTCGCTTTCGAAGACTTTGCGCGGTGTATTGTTCAGAAATGGCTTAGAATTGAGGGCTTGATTGGACAAATTCTTTGAGTCAAAGTTGAGAAATTTCTATCACCGAGACATCCAAAAACTTATTGAACGATGGCAAGAAGTCATAAATAACCAAAGCATAATCCTATATATTATTTCCGTTGCCAACATCTCTTTTTCTAAGCAAATAAAAAACGCAGAACGATAAATTAGATACCATATAAAAGGATTTTGAAGCGGCTTCTGATATAGTGTACTCAAATTTAAACGCGTATTTTGATAAAAAATTGCAATTATTTAAAAATTAAACCGGCATTGTTTTCATAAATGAAATGAAAGGTTTTCCTCAAATTACTGTTGCCACAAAAATAAAACACCGGAACAATAACTATAAAAAAATGTCCAACAAAGATAAAGCGGGACATATTTGCTGCACGGGTTTATTTTATATTTATGATTAAAAAGCAAAATTTAAATTCAAATGCTCAATTTATTTTTCTTTATCCCATGTTTTTTTTCCGAAATAGATGATGTCATCCTCTATTGCAGTTAAAATATGATATATATATGTATATTGCGTTTGCTATTTTCAGTTAGTTTTTACTGTAAATTTGATGGAAGTCACGGGATGATATTTTTACTAATGTTGTTTGCTGATATTTTTACTCATTATTTTTTTAGACGTTTAAACCTGCATCTAAAAATTATTTGATGTTGCTAAAACATATTAGACTGCAGTGCGAAATCTTCATACAGGTACACTGGTATTGAATTATTTATTGTAATGCTTTTATTTAAAACAATTTTGAAATAGAAAACGCCATTATATTGTTTCTCTACCCAATAATATGGTATCCGATTTTACTCCACTTTTCCATACTCTTCAATTTAAGTATTGGAAGGTGTTTTGAAAAATCTACGAAATCGTATTCAAATTATAGATAATCGAAAACAGGAAATATATAGCATACTTTTAAAGAAACCGCTTTAAATCTTTTAACAACGCAATAAACAGTAAACTAAACATATTTTCTAATGCTATAAGATATCTGCAATTAGTTATAAACAAAAGAAATATCCGAAATAAATAAAATTAAAGACACGCCACTGACGAATTTAATTGATACTATATCTCTATGAGAGTTATCCTTATCAATTAACTTAAATTTATTTATATTAACAAAACGAGGTAGATCCCGCTGAAATTCGACGAAAGAAAATGTTCAGAACGAAACTTTTAGGTTGAATTTATAATAAATCTACAAAAATAATTGCAATAACTAATCAGTCTCACATGAGCTAACCTAAATTCTTAAAATAAATATTATTTTAAACCAAAGTTGCGAAAATACTATTTCCATTAACTTTTCCAATTATCGGAAAGATAAACACTTTGTTTAAGTAATCAGTAACATGTACGGTAATCCGAAAAGTAAATCGACACTTAAACACATTTTTAAAAAAGATTTATAATATTTTAATAAACAGTACATTTTGGTGTTTGACAGTGCAAATACATTCGTTTGTATACAAATGATTAAAAAATGATAAAAGGAAGTATATATTTAATTTGTTTGGGGTGTTAGATGTGTCTTAATCAAAAACTATACAAAAACTAAGTAAATGAATGAACAGTTCTTACCAATGAATGAACGCAAAGATTTCCAGTAAATGAACAGGCAGCAATTTAAAAACTCTTAAGTTTCATACTATGTTATTTATTTTACGACTTGTACACACAAATAGCTGGAAACACATTTTTGCTGAATTACGTGTTTTTACTTACACATCATACGTAGTATAGGGCAAGTCTTACAATCGTTTTAAAAATCGAAAAAAAAAAATTCTGACGGAATTACACGTTTCAGACACTGGAGATTTCGAAAAACATATTTTTAGAAAACAAAATTTGCCGTCCGTCTGTCTGTGTGTGTGTCTGTAAACGCTCTATCTCCCGAACAAATTGAGATAGAGACTTGAAATTTGATCTGTACGTAGTATGTAATAATGGGAAGAAGTTTATTGAATTTCAGTAACTTCGATTATCCGTAACTATTTTTTTCGGACTCTGGAAATATTTGTTCTTATAAAAGGTATATAAAACACTTTTCGAAATTGTTTATTTTAAGGATTGAATATAAAAGACAATAACAAAACATAAATTTTGCATAAAGAATGAAGTCGATCGGATAATGAGTTACCGAGATATGTATAATCCTATTTCCACACACTTCGATTTTTCGTGACCCTATATTTCATTCAAATTGCAATTCAAAGATATATTTTAATTGGAAATGAGACGCTTAATCCGACGAAGTAAGCTGTTAGTTAATATGATTAACATTTTTGGAGTTATAAGGATATTTCTTTTACGCAATTCAGTAATAAAGCATTTAAAGTTTATGACGTCATCAAGCCGTGATTTTCTTTTAATTGCAATGCATTTTTTAAATAGTTTACACATGTTTTATTTTCCTATTTTATATTATGTATATCCCTGATGGGTAAGTATTACGGTGGCCCCCAACGACTTGTTTTACGACTTGTACAAATAACTTATAACACGTTTTTACTGAATTGCGGGTTTTTTATACCCAGCATAATAATCAACTAGCGAGGAGTTTTTCAAACCTTATTCTATTAAAATATTTACTAATTGTTCATTCACTGGGGACTGTTCACTTACTGCTCGGACTACCCTAATCAAGAAAAGTAATTATGATGAAATTATCAATTTAGGTTTTGATCTTTGGAATTACGGAATGAAACATTAGAAAAAATTACGTCATATTGACACTATCACATATTTTTTATTGTAATTTATACATAACGTCATTTCCACCGTCTCTAAATTTACATGCGTACTTCTGACAATCATGTACTCCGTTTTAAAAATACCAGGAGAATCAATCAGGGCTTCCCTAGTTATAGAACATACTGGCCGGTAAACCGAACATAAATAAAAACTATATTTAATTGACAACTGTTATAGATTTTTTACATTTAATATATTTTTTTAGTTTCACACTAATATCATCAAATAGCATTATATATTAAAAACACCAATTATTCAAATAAAGGTTTGAAATTTATTAAAAATCGTTCTTCTCATATTAAGCTCGAAGCTGGTTCTACGATGATTTTAGAGTTTCGATCCCAATTAAACAAAATTTTTTAGACGATTTTTCTAAAAATGTAACTTTTATGCAATTTTATTCGAAAAAATAATTTTGAATAAAAATGGCCGCCTGGCATATGAAAAAAGAAGTGGTTAGCTCGTATTCGTTTTCCTGAGTCACATGACTTGCGCTTTTTTTATATAGATATGATAGGATTTAATAGAATAAAGAAAACATTTATTAATATCTTTTCAAGTTTTGATTTGATTTTGATAAAATTTCAAATGACTCGAAAAAATTCTACGACGATTATATATATTAAATTTTAAACCATTTGGTTGAGTAACTTTTGCGCTGTTATATGCGGACAGACGGACAGACGGATGGACCAGACGATTACTATAGGTGATACGTATTTATATAATTACGAACGCACCTAAAAATTATAGTAATTCAGCAGAATACACAACTGACAGTCTGACAGTCAAATTCAGTAGATTAATAACTATTGCCTTACCCTCCAAAAAATCAAATGGAGGGAAAACCTTCCAAGATGTATAGATATGCAAAAATACACTATTTTTGCACATAAAGGACATTTAAAACTATCATTTATATAATATTAAAGAAAAGAAAACAAGTTAAACAACAAAAAAAAAAAATGAAAAAAAAATCTGTCTCCCAGAATGGCTAATTTATGAATTTTTTATACACGACGATGGATATATAATGCTATGAAATTTATAATATAGTAGCCAACGAATTTACATTACAAATTAAGATTTTTAAAATAAGAAATTCGCCAGATAAATCGAAGTCTTTCCTAAACACTTATCAACTAAATTGGAAAGCGTTAAAAATGACTTACGAAAACCTTGTATGTCTTTTAGAACATAAAAGTAATTTATAAGAAGTCTAATTCACGCTTGTCGTTAATTTTAAATAATGTATGCTCTCGGAAAATATTATCGATACAGCAAGGTTTCCATTTTTTATTTTCATATTTCCATTTGAAACAGTATATCATGTTGGATAACAGAAAACAAATATTATTTAAATCAAAAATTGTCTTATTTATGTTTTTGTTTTGTTATTATTATTTTTTTGTCAAAGAAATGCCACTAAAACAAGTGTTATCTATAGAAAAATTAAGTATACATACCAGAAATCCATGAACCATTAAAAAGTCTTGGCTCGAAGCCCCCTGAAATTATTTCCTCGAACGTGAACCTCGGATTTTTCACCCTTGGTTCCTCAGGTCCTAAAGAAAATAAAAATAATTATTAGCAATTTTACATTAAAAGTAATTTTAAAACTCGAATGTTACTCACGTAACAAACGCCTGTCGCAATTTTCGCCAAAGCGGTTAATGAAGGTAGTGACATTATTCATGCCTAATTTCTTATGTAGCATGTAATATGTTATATTTTAAATAAATCTTACTTTACGTATTGCTATATGTTCATGCACGTATACTTAAATATGTTTTCTCATACAAATGTTTAAATATTACTATTGACATATTTTATAATATGATCACATTACTATTTTCCAATTTATTGAACATTACCCCGTTTTAAATAGTTTCAAAACCTTATATGACAAACAAATTGGAAATTGTTCCATATTTGTAACCATGGAGTAACTCGAGCCACAATTTCGCTAAGTTAAATGATGCTATGACCATGGTTACAAACATGGAAATAAACAACCAAGTAAAAATAAAAAATAACGTGCGTAATTTTAAACAGTACGTGAACGATTAAATGATAGCGTTTCAAATAATAACTTCAAAGACCGTGCAATTATAGAATATTCTTATTTGTGTTGATAATGGATCGGATAGAGCCGAAACATATCAATATACTAATAAAAGTTCTTTTACTACTTATTGTTTTTATTTTACACCTTTTAGCTATTAAAAGAAGTACGGGGTTGTCCAAAAAGTTCGCGTCGTTTGTCAAAATCAATTCCTACCGGAAAATTCTACCCGTTAATTATTAGATATTAGATATCAGAATCTATGTCTAATAATTAAATGTAGAATTTTCTGGTACTAATTAATTTTCCCAACCGGCAAGGTTTCCGGACAACCCAATATATTATTACAAACCTTTCCGGACAACCCAATATATTATTACAAAGTGTTATAATTTGTTATATTTTTAGTAATGTTACATTTCAATAAAAATTTCGACACTTATGGACCAGATAACTTAGATGCGAAATCGATGTTTGCTGTTCAAACCATACAAAAATATTTACTCGTAAAACATCTTAAACATTTCCGAATTGGCTTTCGATACGTTGTTTATTAACTCAATTAAAACATGGCATTAATATGGAATATATTACGAATCGCCTTCCTTAACAATTATCTATACATTTGTAAATGGAAATAATGATTTACGTTAAATAAAATGGTTGATAAGCTTCGAAAAGTTTATCGGAGAATTGAACTAATATTAATCTTTAAAGAGAGTAAAAGGAAAAAAGACAACAAGTACTCTGTCAACTGCAACAGCTGCGCCAGTTTCGAAATAATTCTCACTTTCAATTTCGAAATAATTCTCACGGATTTTTTATGAATAGCTAGCATAGATATGTTTTCTTCTTCCGTAAAATTGTAAAATTATATCTTTGTAAAATTATATCACCGACCTTGTAAAATTATATCTTCGTACTTGAAAATTCAAGCACCCGTTTATTACAACAAAACTGGAATTTTACAACACATTGTGCTGTAAAATTTCATCATCGCACTTGAAAATTAAAGCACACGGTCATTACAACAAATCTTGCCATTTACAACACATTGTGATGTAATATTACATCATCGCACTTTAAAATTAAAGCACACGATCATTACAACTAATCTTTAAATTTGCAACACGTTGTAGTGTAAAATTACATCACCGTACCTGAAAATTTAAGCACACGTTCATTTACAGCACAAAGCGTGGGCAATATTTTTACCTGTACATTGTGTTGTAATCTGGCATATTCATTTTTTACAGTGCCTCTGTCAGTTGCAACAGCTACGCCAATTACTTTCAGTTTCGAAATCATTTTGACGGATTTTGTATATGAACGTTGAAAAGCAGAGTTATGCTTTCTTACAAATTTCAGTACGACGGGTGACTACGAAATATTTTAACGAAAGTAGATTTAGAAATGACAGCATATTCTGCAGGTATACATTCTTCTCTAATTTTTCCGTACTAATATCGAAATCAATGATTTATTTGCAGGGGGGGGGGGGTGTAAAAACTAGTCCTAGAAACGTAAGTCATAGTACGTTACGTTATATATATATTCTTTTAAATTTATTTAATCTACCTTTCATGTATACATAGCATATAATAAATAAATAAATATGTAAATAAAGTAAAAATAAAAAATAAAATAAAAAAAGAACCTTTCATTTATTTCGTTTCTTTCATTTGTTATGTTTTGGTATCCTGTTAAAAAAATGGGAGGAAAAAAGTGCTACTGTACAAATAATAATCTATCACACTACCGATAAAAACATTCGAGGCAGTGATTATTGGCAAATTAATTTATCACATAGTGAAAAAAAAACACCTTTCCGTCGTAGCATCGCTGTAATTAATCAGCTCGCGTGGTAATGTTATGTCCAAGATAATCTAATTTTGCAAAATCCTTTCAAAGGATCGTTATTACGCATTTTTGAGATAAATAGAAATTTATGTTGAGCTAATAAGATGTATTAGTTTGTCGATAATCATTAATCTATGAAGCAAAATATCCGTATGTTTAAAATATTATCCAGAAAGTGAAAAATGTTGTTTCCTTTTGTGTAATAATTTTGAAAAAAATGCTGAGATTAAAAGATAGAAATTAGATATCGGAAATTTTGCTTCAGAATATGCAGTAATATTCTAAAATATTTAGGAAAAAAGAAAATGAAAAATGTGTTGTTCGAAAAAAATAGTAGTAGTAGAGTGTAGAGTCCGGCGTCGGGTCGTATAATCCGACTTTACCCGACCCAAACCGCACGACGGATGGTGCTGGCACTAAATTTTTTATTGCGGGTCGGGTTGACTCTAAACGTTTCAGATTCTGGTTGAGTTTTGCTTATCTCAGGTCGAGTTCTGGTAGACACGATTTTTCCAACGAAAGTCCTGAATATTTTTCAATCGAAAAAAACTACATATCGGAATATAAATGAGTGTACATATGTTCATTTTTGTGCAAAAAAGATAACATTTATAATATAGATATAATTGTAGACTACTTTTCCAAAATTGTATTAAAATATATATTAATCTTCTTTTACTTCGGATTCGAGTTTGAATACTTAAGGCTCGGGTCGGGTTCGGAATCAAATGTATTGTGTCCGAGTGGGTTTCCGGATGACGATTTTTTTTCTCGTGTTCGGGATGACTTTGAGCAGAATGTTTGTGTGTGGGTCGTGTAACCCGGCACGTGCAAGACTCTAGTAGACTCTCACAAGCACTTGCTAAAAAACACCGAATGTCTTACTTTAAAAAAAATAAGACAATTAAAATACAGAGATAATACCTTACTTAGCGGGACAGATCCCGTGAAATAGCGAAGGTCGGATACGGGCGGGTGGGACAGACGGCAGCTGCGATCCGAGATCATTATAGGAATTTCACGAATTTGTTTGGCAATTTTTTCTTTGAATCCCTTTTTCCGGAAACGAATAATATGAACAACCCATTTGGAAACCTCTTATCAGATGACTTTAATTCAAAGCTTGCATAAAACTGAATTGAAATCTATACAGCTAAAAATAACGAAGAATTGAATACAGCTAAAAATAACGAAGAATTGAATACAGCTAAAAATAACGAAGAATTGAATACAGCTAAAAATAACGAAGTACGAAGTTGATATGAATTATTTCGTATCTAAGATGCAACAGCAGATATAACATTTTTTAATTGCCTAAGTATAACACAAATTTTAATTAATTTTGATTCATTATTATTTGGTCCACTAAATGTTTTGGTTGTTGGAACGTTCTGATCACGTAAAATATTTTTGGGAATAAATTAGTACGCAGAGATGTGAAAAGGTTCGCCACACTTCGTATAAAACAATCTTTTGTGTTGTATAAATTGAGTTCGGTTTTTGACGTAAATTATGTAGGTGAACAATTTTATGCTATAAGAAACAACTTTTTCTTAAATTTACTATATTCAGTCAAAAAAGTAAGTTAATCACAATTTGTTAATACGGAAGAATAAAGTGATCAGGACAAATTAAATATCAAAATATATTGCTGTACATACTTAATTTTACTTTAACGAAAGTACTATCTCGCATTTATTTGCGAGAGTTGAACAATTGATCATTTTATCTCACCATTTTTCAGTTTTGAGACATATTCGAAATTTTGGTCCGTTACATCACAGTTTGATTGGAACTATGGGTTGAACAGCCATAAGCAGTTTTTAAACTGATTTCATTTTCCGTGGTGCGATATTTTATTTCCTTTCACCATGATCATCGACAATTCCTTTATTTATCAATAATCACAGTTACACCTAATTTTCTTTGAAAGAAATAATCTACAGAACTAGTTTCGATTCTTCCCGATAAATTTATGAAAACATTGTCCAATTATTCGATGCGTAGTATGTATCAAGCGATGTCCTTAACATTATTTTCAAATAGGAAATGATGGGGAAAGAATATTGTCCTCATTAACCGGAGATACGTCTTAAACGGATTTGCATTAACGAGCGTCCTCTTTATATGCTTATAGAATAATTTAAATACCATTTGATATTCTCTTATTCATTCTTATTTATAAAGATCTAATAGAACATATCTACATTTTAATTGTCTTTATGTGTATTGGATTTTCTGCTATTGGGGTTTACTTATAACATTATATATATTAGTCAGCATTAATGTCTACATGTAAATTTTTATCTGACATATATTTGTATATGATCGATATATTTAATCTATTCATATGTAAAAAAATTACTATTGTATTGTAAAAGCACCTATGTGTTGTAACCATCTTATTATATTTATTATAATTGTATTGTATTTTACTACATTTGTATTATATTTAGTGAATTGTAACTACAGAAACTCAATTCCTCCAAGATCATGACGTTCTGCCTTCTATAAATCTTTAGGGTAGGGGTCTGGTTAGATACTCTATTTCTGTCCATATCTAGAATTTTCATTCAGATCTTTGACATTTAATAAAACTTTATGTAACAATACACATTCTTTATATAATATTATACAATAACTTATTGTGTTATAACATTAATATTGTTATTACGTTAATATTACACAATAAAACTTTTTATTTTAACTTATTTTTCAACATATTTTACACTGCACGGTTTTGTAGGAAATGTGATTATCTTGTGGAAAATCACCCATATGAAGGCAACATTGAGTGAGATACTACATATCTTTCAAAGCAGCTGTGTGAGATCACTGAGAGCAGGGTCTTACTGACTAAATTACAATATACCTACAGCATTTCTCGTGATATCATAACATTTCATGTGAAACTGTGTTCACTATGTAATATAACGTTTTCTTCACCGTTAAGTTCTCAACGAAAATTTTGGTTTAGTTACTAATTATACATTTTTTATTATTGTCTAAAGAGTGAACCAAGAATCATATTTTATTTGTCCTTGTTTCTCTGATTTGCATTTGCAGTTTTGGATAGATGCTTTAACATCATCCTGTATATGTTGTCTACTTTACACTTAGTTCCCTGAAAAATTTTGTAGACAAGCAAAATTTTTCTTTCGTAATTTCTACTTTCAGTCATTGTAATTAAAAAAACTCCTTGCTTAGTAAAAGAAGAAAATTAAATACAATTTGTAAAAAATACAAAAAACATATTTTAATAAACATGTACTAAATATGATAAATCAGTATTTAGAAAAACAAAACAAATATTGCGTATAAAAGAAATAAAGATAGCAGTTTCTCAAAAACCTTTTTGGGAGAAAAAGTAATAAACAAATGTGTTTTAAAAGACATTCCGCTGCTGTAAGCAATGCCAAAACAAAGATTCGTGTTATTAGGGTTTCGTTCATCTCACGAAACCCTATTGCTCCCGCTGCGTTGTCTGTCTGTCACAGAGCCATTCTCAGAAATTATGTAACTTACAGAGTTAAAACTTCGATCACACTTACCCACTTGTATTTATGAATGGATCGGTTACCTCTGATCTTTGGAAAACTTTATTAGAGTAAAGATTACGAAAATGTCTTCTGATTTCACCAGTTTATTTTTTTAAAGGCATTATGATAAACCTTGAATCTAATTATAGAGTTGTCCAAAAACTATCTACCAAGATTAAACATCAATTTCTCAGATAGAATTAAATGTAATTAATTAAAAAATATAACATGTTCGTGGCATCAAGAAATTTTATTTAACGCAACGGCACCTTAATAAAGGGTCGCGGAAAGATCAGTCACATCTTGAAAAATTGAATAATTAATTTTATCTGCTACATAAATTTAATGCAAACAGCATGTTACAACCTTAAAGTGAAATAGTGTAAAAATATACATAAATAACTTTTTCAAAATAAATTGTTTTATTAATTTTTTTTAGAGCAGCTTAACACTAAAATGAAAAGATTGACTTTCCAAATGTATTTTCTAAAACATTCATTTCTAAATGTAATTTTCCTTATGTAGTAACATGATCAGATTATTGCACTTTCCATATTAATATTACGTTTTAATGTTTTCGTATGTACGCTTGGTGCTAAAGTTCACGTTTTCTTTAGTATAGATTGTACAAAAGGCTTTATTTATCCACATCGCGAAACAATTTCAAACTTTGAAGTTAGTTTCTTAACAATAAAATTTGAGAACCTCTGTTGTAACGTAATAACGTGTTGTAACGCGACCTACGTTATACACGGCCGGTGCATGACGTTTAAAACGTCACATGGAGTGGATCATTTTTGCACGGCGATTGGTGCAAAGCGGCGCGCCCCCTGTTTTGCACCAATCACCGTATAAAAATGATCCACTCCATGTGACGTTTTAAACGTCATGCACCGGCCGTGTATAACGTAGGTCGCGGTTGTAATGGACCACAGGAACGGGACGGTGCGCGCAATGCTTGTGGGAAATTACCGATATTTGATTGGCTCTTTTCGAACGCTTGTGGGGGAAAATCTAGACGCTGATTCGCTGTATAAAAGAAAAACGTCATCGTGATGTTGGATGACGTCATAAATGCTTATAGTCCATTGAGGAAGAGATATTTCCTCTTGGAAAATCACAACCACGGAGGAAGGGCTGCCACATTGAGATGCTATGGTTCTGAAAACCTTTGCAAGTTCGTTTGCTATTATTAGCTCTACAAGAAAGTGGCGACGTACGGGAAATAAAATCTGACTAGTCAAGATGATTTTGGTGAAAAACGAAACACCAAACATCTCGGGGTGTTTACCATTATTGCTAAGTTATTGTTTGTTGACTTGCCTTACGCTTCTCTTCTAGGTGAGTACCACCATGTTCTGTAATGGGCATTGCCATAATTTGGATAAAATCTTCGGTTTGTTCTTATGTAGCCACTCTATTATAGAGGCACCCATGTAACTGTATACTGCGGCAGTGTTGCAGTCTGCTTCTAGTTTTATTTCTTTTTTCATGAGTGCGATTACTGTTTTTGAAATAGTAATATTAGTCTTATAAACATAATCAATGTCTAAAATAAGGCAAATTATAATATTTAAAAAAATGGTAGCAGTCAAGTAATCTGAATGAAAATAAAAGTAGTGAACTGGGAACACTGTATTGTGGACTGTATGGTGGTTTGATTCCGAATATCACTTGTAATACTCCAAATTGAGTTTGGACTTTCCACTACTCGAATGTAGATTTCCATGATGAAAATCTTCAGTTCCGTAGAGGACCAATTTTTCAATCCTCTTAAGTGATATAAAAAATCTGCTAAAAATATTTTTGCATCACGCATATCCAACAACTTTTACTGAATTACACTTAGCATTACATGCGAATTTTACGGTTATTCTTATTAGATGCGTTTTGCATCATCCAGTATACATAAAAAAAATATATATATAAATAATTGATTTAAGTTCACCAGCTTACCCGGAGAGAGCAGGACGACCGAGGTGATAATTAGGGAACAGACCGTGGCGATAACAAGTAAGGCAATGCAAATTCCACGCCAATTTCGCTGTTCTTCTTCCTCAGAACCGAGGTCCTGAAAAAGATAACAATGACGTCAGAATAGGTACACTGAAATTAAATATTAAACAATAAAAGTACTCATTGGAAATTATAGTCAATGTCTGAAATAAAAGAAGAAATTAACTGACTGAAAATAAGCAAAATAGTTTGTCTTAATTTATTATTATATCAAAACGAATATTTTTTTCTAATAAAGTATGCATATAACAAGTAATATAAAAAAAAAATTAAAGTCAATTCCCACTTAGGTCAAATAGAAATTTTTTTCGAGCGATCTACACGCTTCGCCACTGACGGTATTTATTCCTAAATTTATATCCTGCTAAATATCTTATATAAGAGAAATTTGTTTTCGAGTACGGGAGAATTTCCTCCCGTCCCAGGCGAGGCTCGATCCTGGGACCTGGTGGTTACGAGCAGAGAGCTTAACCGACTGCGATATCAAGACTTGTGAGTGAATGCTTTTAAATGGAACTACTATTAATGTCTGAAATAAGTCGGCTACGTGTTGATATTTTTTTCCCATATAAAACTAAAATTTAATTAAATTTAATTAATGAATTAATATTTGAAAAAGCCGTATTAACATCAAGTGTCATCCACTACAAGTTTAAAAAACTGTATTTGAACTTGAGTGGATGAATATAAATTTTATTAACGATTGAAAATTTGAGCAAGATATATAAATATATATAAGGAGAGTGTGAACTAATAGTAGGAATTGAAAAAGAACAGCTTTCGCCGTTTAATTACCTTAAAAAGGGTAAAAAGTGGATGTCAAAAGGGTAAAATAAAAAGTGGATGAATATAAATTTTATTAACGATTGAAAATTTGAGCAAGATATATAAATATATATAAGGAGAGTGTTAACTAATAGTAGGAATTGAAAAAGAACAGCTTTCGCCGTTTAATTACTTTAAAAAGGGTGTTTATTTCATAACTTTTCCTATATTGTAACAAATATTTTTTCTTAAAAAAATGATTTAGACAATCACGTATGTGGCTCACGTTTTAACACAAAATCAAAATTAAAAACATTAACTCCGCCTTAATGAGTAAGCTTTTAACTGAAATGTTATGCAATGTGAAAATTAAAGGGACAGTTACATTATTAGAGATAAAAATATGCAAAATACGTTGTCTTTTTTGTTATATTCATGAAAAATTTTTATACAAACAAATCCAACCTGTGAAGAAAAACCACCTTGTGCTACTTGTAAATGGGCAGTTTAACGAAAGTGTGATTCTTTTTGACAAAATAACTCCTGTATGTTTATATATTGTAAGATATATTTTTTCTTAACAAATGTTATCGATTTTCGCTCACTTCAAGAAAATCAATAATAAATCAGTGATCCTTGAATAAATCCTTGAGCATTCATTAGTCGAATATACCTGATAGCCATTAGTTAATAATACCTGATATTTTACCGGGTAAATTCAAATTTAAGCAATCCAAAAAATTATTCTTAGAAGAAGTTCTATGATTTTTATGAAACGTGTTTACAGCGTTGTTAATTGAACGGATATTTACTAAAGTATATTTTTATATCAATTTATCTCAAAACTCAATTCTGACTTTTCATACTTTTAGTGTGTGTGAGTGTTTATTTCATAAATCCAAGCTTTGCTTTTCAAAATTATATTAAATAAAAACTGAAGTACAGAGTTTTATTAAATAATGAAAATGTCTACTAAATTCCGTTTGCATAAAATTAGTACCTGCCAATAATGTACTGGAAATTCCCTCATGACTTAATTTTTTTTCTAGCATATATTATGAGGTTAAAAGTTCAATTTGAAACAAGCCACAAATAATACTGAGAATTATTCTTGTAATTCACTGAAAGGTATTATGTATTCGCTTTACGCAATCAGCATTAATATAAATGATTTTCAGGGCGTTAGTTTAACTGGGCGTAACTTGTTTCAAGATTTCCATGGATTTGGAAGCGGTTACGGGAGCTAAAGAAAGATCCGCACGACAGCTATTATAAGAAATTTGCAAATGGTAAAAAATAGTAAATAAATAAAATGAATTATTTTATTTTATTCTTGTATGTTTTTCTTTTCAGCTGTATGTAAATTTTAACAGTCAGCGCTTTTAAATTGCATCATAAATCATAAATATGCAAGTGTAATTATGTATCAAAAATGTATTAAGTATCATAGTAACATTTCAAGTACTTTCTTGATAAATAGATTTAATACACATAAAAATATACAGAAAATAATAATAATAAATATAATGTGATTTATCCATATATAAATCAACCTGAAAGGAGGAAAGGTGATTTAATACATTTCAATTTGTATTTTGTACATGTTCAGTATATAAACTATATTTCACAATTGCACTAATGAAACGGTTTAGTTTACTCCTTTTGCATAAAATTAGTACCTATCAATTAGGCACTATAAATTACTCGTGGTTTTCCTATGTTAAGCCTTTTCTTGCATATATCAAAAGGTTAAAAGTTTATTTTGAAATACAAGCATAAAATAATACTGAGAATTGCTATTTTAATTAGCAAACCAGGTATTAAGTATTCGCTTTATACATTTAACATTTATATTAAGGAATTTTCGTTGTGTTAGATTAACTAAGTGTAACCTTTTTAATAATTAATTTTGGAAAAGAAAAGAAAAATCAAAAGGCAAAAAATAATAAATAAATAAAAATTATTTTTTACTTTATGTTGTATATTTTAATTGTCTGCTTACAAGTAACTTTACAGTAGATTCTTTTAAATTATATCATAACGAAAAAATAGTGAATGTTTGCCAAGGTACACAAAAGCGCTTAGTTGCCAGTTTAGCGGATGAATGAATACCACTATTTCTGATTAGTAATAGTTTTCTTATTAAATAGCAGACATTTTGTGATTAAATAAAGCAAATATTACTACTCCGAAATAGTAGTTTTCAAAAATATACTAAATTAGCAACATCGTTAATCGGGCTGTAATTAAGGTAATGTATCTTTCACGCATTTTTTGTAGGTGAATAAGACTATTTTAAAGATATTTAAGAGAAAAACTTAAGAGAAAACTATCTTCGTATGTTTACGTTATACATATTCGAGTATTCTTATCATTAGCTATTTTTATTTACGAGCGTAAATTGGGACATACGTTGCTTCTGAACGAATGTTTTATATTTCTACATATTTATGCATGAGTTGACACACATATATTTTTAAAATAAATACATGTAAATTATAAAATATTAAAAGCTTATTTTTTCAATCTAGTCTTCTTATTTATATTCTCCTTACACACATTTTATTTTTAATTAATCCATGTGGGCATGTATATGTAAGTGTGATTGACAATTTTGGAATGTTTAGTGAAAACATAAAAAAGCGCTACATTAAAGACGTGAGTATAAAATATCACAAATTTACTAAATGGTGTATACAAATGTCAAATTTAAAACTTATACATACATTAAAATCAAATTAAAAATATCAACGTTTCGACCAACTTCTATGGTCATGCTCAGGAAATAGTTGTTACATTGCTTCTAAAGTTTCAAAAGCGAATATCAAGCCGTCAGTTGCCACATTATTATTGCTGTCCACAAATTAAAATAGGTTAACCATCAACCATCGTTCCAACCAACCACAAGCAGAAACGATACAGAAGCACCTCCTAATGGACAAAAATCTAACAGCTTTAAATGTATTACCGATGAAGAATGTTCAGGCACCCACTGTCTGATTAACCAACTTCAAAACCAAAAATGGCAAGCAGCGGTGATAACTATCCAATGTTGCAAAAACTTAGCATAGACCCCATCAAAATAACTGAAATGGCGAGTTTATCTGGAAATATAAGAATAAAATAGTGCATTTTCAAACGCTAACTTCAATGGATAAATATAAGCGTAATTTACTATTTCAAGATGCTCTTCCGAAGTTTAGGGATATTAAATGAAATGCTATCATTACAAACCTCGTTACTCCTAATCATAATTTGCTGAATTTATGGAAAGGGTTAAGACCTGTACTTTAAATGATAATACAATGTTAGCTAATCTGGATATCATCTCATTATACCCCTCTCTTGACATGCAGACAATTATTCAGAATATTATTACCATAATCGATAATCAGAAGAAAATTGCAATTTAAAAACTTCACTTATAGCAGGTTTGAATCTTATTGTTCAAAGTAATATATTTAGCTTTATGGGAACTTTACAGGCAATCTAGGGGGCCTCCCTTGGGTTCACCAGTTTCTGGTTTATTTTCGGAATTTAAATTGAGACCTTTAGAGATACTTATATTTGATACCGTTGCTATAAAGCCCGTTACGTGGATGACATTTTCAATTTATGGGATCATAGTTTCTTGTCTCTGGATAATTTTCTTTGGCAGTGTTAATAATTTGGACCGTAAAATAAAATTATCTTTAGAAATAGAGAAAAATCCTTTTTTACCCTTCCTGGATGTTGAATTTCACCGCAAATATAAGGTGCTGAGCTATAATGTTTATGGAAAACCTATGAAGGAAAATAATCCCCTTCAATGCTAATTTACCTTTTCAATACCGGATTTCTGCATTTAAATCGTATATTCAAAGAGCTTTCTTAATTTGTTCTGTATGCAGTTAAAGCAAGAGCTTCATTTTATAAAGCAAATAGCCACTAATCATGGGTTTCCCCATTTTATAACATCATTCACAGGCCTCATTGTCCACCCCCACACAGCTTGCCTAATAACCAACAGAGGCCAACATATTGTCGGTTTGGATATGTTCTGGTTATTTTTGAAAAGTTAATGAGTATAGTTCGTGGGTTTAATGTTCAGCTTATTGCTATTCCCCTTCACTAATTTATTAAGTAGTAACCTGGATCCTATACCGTTGCACGAATGTGCGGGTGTTTATGAAATACCTATTATTTTGAAAGATGGCACTAAAAAGTTTTACATTGGGGTTAAAAAAAGAAAATTTATTGAACATCTAACAGAACGTAAAAGGAATATTTCGCAATATCAACAGACGACAGCCCTTGCTAAATTCTATTTTAATAATCCTGACAGCCGCATTGATTTTGATAATGCCAAAATTAAAATTTCCATCTTTAAGGGGCTGCAGAAGGAGTTCATTGAAATTATGATTAGGAGTAACGAGGTTTGTAATGATAGCATTTCATTTAATATCCCTAAACTTTGGATGAGCATCTTGAAATAGTAAATTACGCTTATATTTATCCTTTGAAGTTAGGGTTTGAAATTTTATTCTTATAGTTCCAGATAAACTCGCCATTTCAATTATTTTTATGGGTTCTATGCTAAGTTTTTGCAACAGTATATAGTTATCACCGCTGCTTGTCATTTTTAACACTTTCCAACCTAGTTGAAAAGTGTTTATGACTTCGGTTTGTCTGGCCGTCTGCCGTTTGCCATCTGGCCGTCTGGCCGTGCTCTAACTCCCGTAAATATGCTCGGATTGCTCTGCAATTTTTATATGTTATTTTCGTTATCTATAGCATGTTCCGTATTTCAACGGAAGTGTGTAGGACTTATAGTTTTTTTTAAAGGGACACTCAAAAGAATTCCGTTACATTGCGGTCTATGGGGAAAAATCATTTGCGGTTTATTTAAACAATGTTTCACTATTTTAAGCGCATTGAAATTTATATATATCACTAAGGTGCATTAAAAGAAGCTCAATATGGAATAGGGTGTGCATAGCACTTATAGTTGCTTTACAGGGACAGTCAAAAGAATTCCGTTACATTACGTCTATGGAGAAAAATCGTCTGCGGTTTATTTAAATAATGTTTCACTATTTTAAACGCATTGAAATTTATATATATCAGTAAGGTGCATGACAAGAGGCTTACTACAGAATATTGTGTGTATAGCAGTCATTGTGCATTTACAGGGACACACAAAAGAATTCTCTACTATCTGTTAACAATAATTCCTGGAAGTGCGTTTTAAGTTACTGAACGCGATTTTAATTGTAACTCGCTTTTTGTCTATTACGTGGTGTGTATAAATTCTGTAGATCCTATACAGGGAAGCACAAAAGTTCGCGAACACATTTCCGGTTATTGACAGAAACTCCAGTCGGAGAATTTTAAACTGTGCTACGCGTTTCCTAACGGAACTAAAATTTAGCATTCTATGTAGTATATATACAAATCTATAGATCATATACAGGGCTGAATAAAAGTATTCGGATATTTTTCCGAATATTATATATGTTGGAAATTCCTGAAATTATGTTTTGAAATATGTTATGCGTTTTCCAAATTGTTCACTTAGATGTTATCTTTTAGCTTATTAAACGGTATGATTTGTAAAATTATTTTGGAAGCGTTAGAAAGTGTTACATAATCTATGCTTGACGCATGATTTTTCGTTCTTAAATGTTTTGAAGTGGGTTATCCGACAGTTGAAGCCTGATCATTCTTCATCGGTAATACATTTAAAGCTGTTAGATTTTTGTCCATTATGAGGTGCTTCTGCATCGTTTCTGCTTGTGGTTGGTTGGAACGATGGTTGATGGTTAACCTAGTGATTTTTTTTTTGTTTTAAATTTGTGGATAGCAATAATAATGTGGCAACGGACGGCTTGTTTTTTGCTTTTGAAATTTTAGAAGCAATGTAACAACTGTTTTCTCAGGATGACCATAGAAGTTGGTCGAAACGTTGATATTTTTAATTTGATTTTAATGTATGTATAAGTTTTAAATTTGACATTTGTATATACCATTTAGTAAATTTGTGATATTCTATACTCACGTTTTAGGTAGCTTTCAATACAAAAAAGTATAAAGCTACCTATTGCAGCCGTTCGGAGGAAAGCAGTTCCGGAAAATTTTGATATATTTTCACCGATCATGACCCCCAGACCCCAGAACCACCCTCCGTCCAAATGTTGATTTATATATATAGATATATCCATATATATATATATATATATATATATATATATATCTGACCTATGTCATACGATAACGCCCGTAATTATGAATCGATTTTGATGAAACTAATTGTGTGTATTAAGGTCACTAATGTCTCGACCGAGTTCGTTGGCCATCTTGGTCCGCCATCTTGTTTCAAGATGGCGGCCATTTAAAGATGTAAAATAACTTAAAATCTAAAATAAATATACAAAAAATTTAAAAATTCAAACTTATTTTTTAATTACGTGTTAGGCCTTGATACAAGGATTCCAGAGCTTTTTTTGGTTTACCTCTATCTTAAAAAATGGCTGAGATAGAGCAGTTTGAAATTCTAGGGTGGCTGACATTTTGAAACAAAACAGCACATTAACGCGATTACTCGCAAATTATTTTCTTTCATTGTTGTAATAATTTTCCCAATCATACGCATAAAACTATATATTCATATCCGTTAACGCCAAAATTGGCGACAAAATTGGGCGACATTTGGCGAAATATCGCCAAATTTGGCGATCAAAATAAGTCTTCATAAATGAAGCCAATTTGGCTATTGCTCAATTATTTGGCGAATTTTTTATTCAAATTCAGTATTAACGAATCTTTTGTAAACGTTTCTTTGCATTTTAGCTTGCTGTTTTCGTGTTATATTAGCTAAAATTTTAAAACGAAGATATAGGAAAGCTACCTTTTCCTCCCGGTACAGGCCGGAAGGACTTTTTAATATAGTACTGTTTCATGGTGTAATCGTCCAGCATTTATATTTATATTCATAAAAAAGCATTTATAATGTTAAAGGTGTATTATTAATTATTACTAATTATTAATTATTTATTATTTATTATTATATTAATCAATTAATATTTATTAATTATGTTTAAATTTTAACGTAAAAAAAGTGTACTTTTTAAAAGTTTTAACATAAATACACGAATTAAAATAAGAATGTAAAGAAATAATATTTTAAGTACAATACGGAGAGCGTAACTGTAATAAATTTGAAGGATTTTCTTATAATATTAAAATCAAATGAAGAAAATTCATTAAAGAATTTTTAAAAAGTTATTTTGATCGAAAGCATTCCATACTGCGCTGCAACCATAACATGAATCAAAAAAGAAATGAAAAATTTAATATTTACATTTGAAATACTTCCCTGAATCAATAAGAAAAAACATGTATGTTGCGAAAATATATTAGAAACATTTCGCTTAAAAATTTCATTTATACAACGTTGAATAATTTAATATTTATCGAGAATTTCAAACGTAAATTCTGGAAGAATCAATGAAAAAAGCTGTATATATTTTACTTTTGTCAAAATATATTAAAAACATTTCTCTCAAAGTGTCTCATTTGTTCCACAAGATGCGACATTTCAAATTCTTATAAATGCATAAAATTAAAACAACTTATTCCAAACAATTTCTATATATTATTTATGTTGTCAACATCCCTTTTTCTAAGCAAATAAAAAACACAAAACGATAATTCAGGTATCATATGAAATGATTTTGAAGCGGCTTCTGACATAGTGCACTCACATTTCGTTAAAACATGTATTTTGATTAAAAAATGCACGTAATTAAAAATGAAATCGGCACTCTTTTAATAAATAAAATGAAAGTTTTTTCTCAAATTAGTGTTGCCACAAAAATAAAATATCTCAACAATAATTATAAAAAAAATGTTCAATAAACTAGGACATAGTTATTGCACAGGTTTATTTTACATTTATGATTAAAAATCAAAATTTAAAATCAAATGCTCAATTTATTTTTCTTTATGCCACGTTTTTATCCGAACCATATGATGTCACATATTACAGTGATTATTATAATGATTATTACAGTTAAAATAAGATTGATATTTTATTTTATTTTATTTTATTTTATTATTATTTATTATTATTATTATTATTTTTTTTTTTTTTTTTTTTTTGGCGTTTGATGTCTTTGGTCAGTTTTTACTGTAACTTTGATGGAATAAATGAGATGATATTCTGTCTTGACTAATGTTGTTTACAGATATTTTTAGTCCTTAATTCTTTTAGTAGTTTAAACCTGCATCTAAAAAATATTAGATATTGCTAAAAAGCATTAGACTGCAGTGCGGAATCTTCGCACGGGTCCACTGGTATATATTTATTTTTCTTGCATAGATAATTTTTACTAAAAAGCTACAAAATAAAATGAGCTGATTTGTAATCTAGAGGCGTAAATTAGAACGTATACCACATTTTTGGGGTATGATGAATGGTTTTTCTTCAAAATTTACTTTAAAAATCTAAAAATCGAGTGGCATGTAATACGCGAGTAGGTATGACTGGGAAAGTTATTAGACTGGGAAAATGTTATAGTTATGGTATGATCTTGACAAGCTATCTAACAACAACAAAAAAAATGAAAATTTGTCTGTCTGTCTGTCTGCACTTCCATACGAATCAACAGTTTGGAAGCTAGAATTGGGAAATGTTACGTATAGGTGTGTTAAAACACGATCGAGGCAACTGGAGTAATCCGGAATCGGAATAATGTATAGTTAATTTTTAATTAATAAAAACCAAAAATCTAACAACCTTTTCCTATCAATTTTAAACATTTTTCGTTATAGCAGTTACTTACAATTAAAAATTCACAATTAAATTCTTTCTAAAATAATTAATTTTATATTGAAAGATTTCCACGTGAAAAATTAAAATTAAATAAAAGTTTAACAATAGAAATAAAGATTAATATGACGTCATATTGGTAATATAACGGACATTTTCAAACATTTCTCAATAATACAAGGAGTATGAGTATGTGTAAGTACAGAAAGCAGGTTAATGGGACGTCATTAGAGAATTAAAAAGAAAATTAATATGACGTCATATTGAAAGTTTAACGGACTTTTTCAAATGTTTGAGAATCATACAAAGAGAGTATCAATATGAGTAATAGAGAAAGCAAGTAAATATGACGTGAATATAACGTCATATGGGATTGAAGCACGTATTGAATCATGATAAAAATCCGATTATGGAAACATTGACACATTTTAACATTTTCAAGTTCCCTGTACAATATGTTTAATTTTGAAATTGATTTTTCTACACGAAGATTCTTTAAATCCCGGACAACGCCGGATACTTCTACTAGTTTTTTATAAAAAAAAATTCTTTAAATATTGAACTAACTAAAATTTGAAGAGTTTATTTAAAGTAACTTTAAACTAGGGAATTCCCTACTTTAACCGTAAAAACTTTAACCGTTACTCAAGAGAAATAAAAAGCATAATATTTATCGTAAATGGGGAGTGAAGTATGTAGCAGAATCAAAAAGGAAAAATGTATACGTTGTGGAAATACAGTGTATCCCTTCTTATCATTGACCAAAAGCTAATTCTTAAAACTTTAATTTTAGATGTATAGTTCGAATTGCAAAGATGCTTCAAATATGTTATTCGTCATCATACGGAAATATATTTACGTTAAAATGCGCAATTTTTAAAAAGTTACAAATTTTACATTTTTATACGATCCCGGCGACATATAAGTTCTATATAAAAATATTTTTTTTTCTCTAAAAAGCAAAGCTTTAAAAATTCCAATTTTTAGAATCAAAATTTGTCGAGTTATGACACTTTAAATTTTACGAATTTTTGCCATTCTCTGGCACTAAAAACGGAAATACGCACTTTTATGATCAGTATAATTTTTTATTGTATGAAATGAAATGAATGCTGAATTTAACCAATCATTAGCCATGATAAGAAAAGAAGTTGTAAAAAAAAAACAACAACAAAAAAAAAAAAACAAGTGGGTTAGTGTGATCGAAGACCGCACAAAGGGATTTGTTTAATATTCCTTTCAAAACACTTTATCCTTTAATTATTAAATCCAAATAAATTTAATTTTCCAAAAAAAGTCATGCTTTATTATAAAGCAAAATTTTACCGGTCTATTTTTTCGTTTTTTTTACAATGCTTAATAAGTTTTGAACGTACAAAAATGAAATTTTTATTTTTTTTGTCTTTTAGAGCAGGGAGAAAGTTTCTCTAAATATAACTTATAGAAAAAAAAAACTATTTTAGACTAAAGGAATTTTCATATGATGAAGCGCAACATTTGAAAAATTTTTGCAATTAGCACTATACGTTTAAAAATAACAATTTTAAATTTCGTAACTTTAAAAAATTATAATAACTATTTTATGCTAAAAGAATTTTCGTATGATGAAGCACAACATTTGAAGCATTTTTGCAATTGACACCATACGTGTAAAACTAATGGCCATTAATTTACGATAAGAAAGAACACTATGTATATTAGATCTATTTGTCATGAAACATCTCTTTTATAGAACAATGAGTAATTTAATGTTACTATAGAATTCGAAATATAATACTTAAAATGTATATATATTTTTTAATTTCGTAACTAATATATAGCTATATATATATACAATATGCCCACTAAAGTCCCTTGCCACCCTTTTAACTTCGGAACGGCTGCTGCTATATTAATAAAAGTGGTGTCTAGGTATAGTAAAGTAGCCATGCGCTACTTAATGAAACCACCTACGGCGCCACCTGGTGGAAAACTGCGGAGTTAGCATTCCTATCTCGAAAACGGAAAGAGATAGAGAAAAAAAGTGATTTACAAAGTTGTAGACCATCACCAATTTAGTACAAAAAACACCTTGTGGACATTAATGCGGAGAATAGAACGATTAAAACGCGCATTTGTTTTTTCGTGATTTCCTACACTGTGATATGACAAAACGATCTTGGAAAGAAAGAAACAACCAGTTATAAAACAGCAGGTGTATGCGAACCTCCACAAACAATGTAGGACCTTAAACGACGCATTACGGATGCTTGTGCCAACGTGTCACGATTTATGCTGCAACGTGCGCAACGTGAAATTCAAACAAGGATCCAAATATGCATTGCAGCTGACGGTGAGAAGTTTGAACATCTAAAACAAAGGTATATTATTATAACTAGTTGTTTTTTTTCTATCTAAGATCGTTTTGTTACGTCACAGTGTAGGAAATCATCACGAAAATACAAGTGTGCGTTTTAACCGTTCTAGTATTCCCATTAATGTCCACAAGGTGTCTTTTCGTACTAAATCGGTGATGCTCTACAACTTTGTAAATCACTTTTTTCCTCTATCTCTTTCCGTTTTCGAGATAGGAATGTTGACTGCGCAGCATTCCACCAGTGGCGCCATAGGCGGTTTCATTGAGTAGCGCATGGCTACTTTACTATACCTAGACACTTCTTTTAAGTATATAGCAGCAGCCGTTCCGAAGTTAAGAGGGTGGCAAGGGACTTTAGTGGGCATACTGTATATATATATATATATATATATATATATTGAACGAAATAGATTTTTATACGATGCAGAGCAACATTTGTAGCTTTTTTGTATTTGGAACTATACATCTAAAACTAACGGATTAAGAATTAGCAATTAATCAATGGTAAGAAGGAATTCTGTGTATATTAGACCTATTAGTCCTAAAACATCTCTTTTATAAAATAATGAATAGTTTCATGTTCATATATAATTCAAAATATAATGCTTAAAATAATTTTTTAAATTTCGTAACTAATATATATATATATATTTGTATTGAACGAAATGGATTTTTATATCATGCAGAGCAACATTTGTGGTTTTTTTTAAAATTTGAAACTATACGTGTAAAACTAACGGCTTAAGAATTAGCAATTAATCAATGGTAATACGGAACACTGTATATTAGACCTATTTGTCATAAAACATCTCTTTTACATAACGCGTATTTTAATGTTCATATATAGTTCAAAATATAATACTTAAAATAAAATTTTAAATTCTACAACTAATATATATATATTGAACGAAATGGGATTTTATGTGTAAATTTTATTATGGGATTTTTATGCTATTTTATATTTACTTAAAATAAAATTTTAAATTTCTCAACTAAAATATATATATATATATTGTACGAAATGGGATTTTATATGATACAGAGCATTATTTGTAGCTTTTTTGCAATTGGAACTATACGTCTAAAACTAACGGCCTAAAAATGATCTGTTAATCAATGGTAAGGAAAGACACTCTGTATATCAGAACTATTTGTCATAAAACGTCTCGTTTATAAAACAAAATTTAAAGTTCATCTAAAATTCGAAATATAATATTTAATATAAAATTTTTAATGTCGTAACTTTTAAAAACAAACAAAAACTATTTTGAACTAAATTTTTTTTATATGATGAAGAGTGATATCTGATGTAGCTTTGAAATTGGAACTATACGTCTCAAACTAGCGGCTAAAACTAACGGCTTAAGAATTAGCTATTAATCAATGGTAAGAAGAGACACTCTCTATGTTAGAACTATTTGTCATAAAACATCTGTTTTATAAAACAATGAATAATTTAAAATTAATCTAAAATTGGAAGTGTAATACTTAACACGGTCAATAAAGAAAAAGTAATATTTTCTACTTTACAAATACGTTTTACATTTTTCAAAATATATAAGAAATATTTCGCATAAAACTTCCCATTTGATCAAAAATATGTGAAATCTCAAATCCTTATACATATAAAAATAAATTAAAGTCAGAAACTGTTATCGATATTAAACCAAATGCATCTTAAATAGTAGCATTACACTAGTTTCTCTAAAATATTCCGAAATAAATTGCATCTATCTTAAATAAATTACATCCTAATAAATAACATCTGATAATATCTAAACAACCTTTTACCTCTACAATCGTGGAAAAACATACATATTATGAAAATGTAATTTAACTATTTAGTATAAAACTTTCCATTTATACAACAATGAATAATTTAATATTTATTTAAATTTGGAAATATAATACCTAACACAGTCCATAAAGTAGAAGTAATGTTTTCTACTTTCCAGATACCAGAGTTGCTAAGTCTCCGGCTTTTTGCACACCAGTAATTTTTTAGAGAAAATGTTGTCCTTTTAAATCGCAAAATGCTTCGATGAAATAAAATAACATTTTCTGTACTAAATTACTGGTATCCAAAAAGCCGGAGACTTGGCAGGTCTGAAATACGTTTTACAGTTGTCAAAATATATGAGTAATACTTCGCACAAAACTTCTTATTTGATTAACAAGGTGTGAAAATACATTATGAAAATTCTCCTAAACTATTAATTATAAAACTTTTCATTTATACAATAATCAATAATTTATTATTCATCCAAAATTTAAAATGTAATACTTAGCAGAACGAATATATAAACTTATGCTTTCTAATAAATTCTGCCGATGCCAAAATGCAATACAAATATTTCTCATAAAACTTCTCATTTTCTGCACAAAATATAAATTTTCGAATCCTTATAAGCAGAGAAATAAAATAATTTATTAAAATTTCTTATAGATTATGTATATTTAAAATATTGTCTTTAAAAAATCCTCTAAAAAACAGTATATTTTTACAATCGAGGTAAAATTGGTTACGCTAGAACTAGTTTATATCAATAATAATGTATCAATTTAAAATGAAGGATTTAGTATTTTATTCACGATTTCCTTTCATGTGCAATGCACATTTACGGTACATAAAAAAAAGACAAATTAAAATTTCTTAAATTTAAATTTAAATAATTTGCTGCTATTTCTTTCTCACTGAAACCAAGAATATTAGTACTACCTAATAATAAATAATTAGTTCAATAATAAATATTTTATAAAAATTTCGAAAAACAATATTTAGCGGAATCAATAAAAAAATATTATTAATTTCTTTCTTTCTAATATATTTTAGTTTTGTCGAAATACATCAGTATGTTTCATCCAAAATATGAAATTTTCATTTTTAATATATGAATAATTACTCTAAAACAGATTACTGAAATATCTTTCTCGGCACTAAAAGAAACATATCTAAAATTTTATTTATCACTACTACGCGAGTTCTTTTATAGTATTTCACGTCTGACATTCTCTAAACCTCATCGTTCTACAATCTAGGTACAACTGGTTTTTATTATAACACGTTATTGTAAATAATGATGTTTCAGTTTAAAATGAGGGGTTTATTATTTCATTTTCATAGGCAATACACATTAGAATACATTTTTCTATTTGAATGTAATGACTAAATATATACAGGGTGTATCTGAAATGCTTCAACAAACTTAGAGGGATGATAGTACTCATGAAGATGAACAAAAAATGCAGTGGAATATGGGGTCGCAAATGACGTTTAACCCTTTCAGGGGCAGTGGTTATGTTTATGAAACCACTTAATTTTAATTCCAAAACGCCGCAATGGCACAAGAAATTTGCGAAAATCTTTTCCATTTAATATGTATCTGAAATATAGCCTTTTTGTTATTTACAAACAAATTTTTTTGTATATTCTGGTGCCAGTCATTTATTTCAACATTTTAGTACTAAACGTACTTTGCTCCTGAAAGGCGTAAAGGATGAAAATCGAGAAAATGCGTCTGGAAATGGACAAACTGAGACAAGAAAGAAACACTCCAGAAAATTGTTTATTGCACAAAATAGGTACAATACAGCTCGTGATGTCCAGAGAAAACAAATATTTTACAACAATTGTTCAAACTGTCGACCGCGGACATTATTACACATAGCGTGTCCGCCAGTCGTTCCTCCGTAGATATATTCTGTGTAATAATGTCCGCGGTCGACACTTTGAACAATTGTTGTAAAATATTTGTTTTCTCTGGACATCACGAGCTGTGTTGTACCTATTCTGTGCAATAAACAATTTTCTGGAGTGTTTCTTTCTTGTCTCAGTTTGTCCATTTCCAGACGCATTTTCTCGATTTTCATCCTTTAAGCCTTTCAGGGGCAAAGTACTTTTAATACTAAAATGTTGAAATAAATGACTGGCACCGGAATTTTAAAAAAAACATTATTTGTAAATAAGAAAAAGGCTATATTTCACATACATATTAAATGGAAAAGATTTTAGCAAAATTCTGGTGCCATTGTGGCGTTTTGGAATTAAAATTAAGTGGTTTCATAAACAAACCACTACCCCTGAAAGGGTTAAACATCATTTGCGACCCCATGTTCCATTGCATTTTTTGTTCGTCTTCATGAGTACTATCATCCCTCTAAGTTTGTTGAAGCATTTCAGATACACCCTGTATATATATTAATAATATATCTTTAAAAAATCCTCTAAAAAACACTATCTTTTTACAATCGAGGTAAAATTGGTTACGCTAGAACTAGTTTATATCAATAATAAATTTAAAATGAAGGATTTAGTATTTTATTCACGATTTCCTTTCATGTGCAATGAACGTTTACGGTACATAAAAAATATAAGAAGTATCATATGGAGATATATATATATTCCATATAAGAAGTATTATATGGAAATTATATATATATATATATATATATATATATATATATATATATATATATATATATATATATATATATATATATTACAGGCAGACGAGTTAAATAAATTATTGAAATATTGTTTTCGGCATACAAACAAATACATCTGGTTTTTTTAATAATATAGTATGAAACTTAAGCGTTTTTAAATTGCTGCCTGTTCATTCACTGAAAAGTTTGTGTTCATTCACTGGTAAGAACTGTTTATTTACTTGTTTTTTGTATAGCTTTTTATAAGATACCCCTAACATCCCAAACTAATGAAAAGTAAACTTTATTTTATTTTTATTTATTCATTTGTGTAACAACACATACATTTCCACCGTCAAACACCAAAGGGTACTGTTTATTAAAATATTAACAATCTTTTTTTAATGCTAAACATACCGGGAATTTTACTCAAGTTTTATAACAATATAGCTTAGTGGAATTTTTATTTAAAACTATTTAACATTTTTGTTTGTTTCTATGTGATTAATATTTCATTTATTTTTGAGGAAAGTTCTGGTTCAAATTGAAATATTTTCATTTGATACTAGTCAAATGACTTAATGTTGGTAGGTAGACCGACCAGTAAATGAACACTTAAGCACATTTTTTAAAAAAAGATTGTTAATATTTTAATAAATAGTACCTTTTGGTGTCTGACGGTTCAATTACACGTGTTAGTATATAAATGATTAAAAAAAAATAATAATAAAGTTTATTAGGTAGCTTTCAATACAAAAAAGTATAAAGCTACCTATTGCAGCCGTTCGGAGGTAAGCAGTTCCGGAAAATTTCGATATATTTTCACCGATCATGACCCCAAGACCCCAAAATCACCCTCCGTTCAAATGTTGATTTATGTATGTAGATATATCCATATATATATATATATATATATATATATATATCTGACCTATGTCATACGATAACGCTCGTATTATTTATAAATCAATTTTGATGAAACTAATTGTGTGTATTAAGCTCATCAATGTCTCGACCGAGTTCGTTGGCCAGCTTAGTCCGCCATTTTGTTTCAAGATGGCGGCCACTTAAAAATTTAAAACTAAAATAAATATACAAAAAAGTTAAAAATTCAAATTTATTTTTTAATTAAGTGTTAGGCCTTAATACGAGGATTCCAGAGCATTTTTTGTTTTACCTCTATCTTAAAAAATGACTGAGATAGAGCAGTTTGAAATTCTAGGGTGGCTGACATTTTGAAACTAGACAGCACATTACAAAAACTTTCATTGTTGTAATAATTTTCCCAATCATACGCATAAAACTATATATTCATATCCGTTAGCGCCATATTCTCGCCAAACGTGGCGACATTTGGCGAAATATCGCCAAATTTGGCGACCAAAATAAGTCTTCATAAATGAAGCCAATTTGGCTATTGCTCAATAATTTCGCGAATTTCTTATCCAAATTCAGTATTAACGAATCTTTTGTAAACGTTTTCTTTGCATTTTAACTTGCTGTTTTCGTGTAACACTAGCTAAAATTTTAAAACGGAGATATAGGAAAGCTACCTTTTCCTCCCGGTACAGGCCGGAAGGACTTTTTTTCATTTGTTTGGGATGTTAGGGGTATCTTAATAAAAGGCAATACTAAAACAAAGTAAATGAACAGTTCTTACCAATGAATGAAAGCAAAATTTTTCAGTGAATGAACAAGCAGCTAAATACTGACATTTTGAAACACTTAAGTTTCATACTATGTTATTTATTTTACAATTTGTACAAATAACTTATAACACGTTTTTATTGAATTACGGGTTTTTTAAACACAACATGATAATTAACTGGTGGGGAGTTTTTAAAATTTTATTCTATTAAAATATTTACTAATTGTTCATTCACTGGGGACTGTTGACTTACTGGTCGGACCACCCTATATTTAGTGTTAAAATATTGCATTTCTAAAATTTTTTAAAGACGCGTATGCTTCTAAAATCAAGGTGAAACAGAATGTGCAACAAATTATTGTGGACAATCATGTTTCAGTTTGCAGTAAGAAGTACAGCAGTTTATTCACCACTTTCACATATTTTTCTTGTGTAATAGACATCAACTTACTTAAAAGTGAAAATAAGACTTTTTAAATTAAAAAAAATAAATGATTTCCTTTTATTTAATTTCCACTGAAGCCAAAATGATTCGCAAGGTTAATAGTTAATACCTAATAATAAATAATTTATGCAACTCATTTTTGGGAAAAATCATGTTTCAGTTTAAATTAAGAAGTATAATAATTTATACACTTCTTTTTCTTGTGTAATGGACATCAGCCTACTTAAAAGCCAATTTAAGACTTTTTTAAATTTAAAAAATATATAATTTGTTGTTATTGCTTTCTCATTACAGTCAAAAGGACTTACAAAAATAATACAAATACCTAATAATATATAATTAATCCAATAATAAATAATTTACGCAAAATTTGATTTGCAATATTTAGCAGAATCAATAAAGAAAAATTACTAATTTATTTTTTTCTAATACATTTCAGTGTTGTCGAAATAGATTGAAAGTCGTCTCACAAAATATGAAACTGGAGAGTATTCTACATGTAAAATTATTGTAAAAAAGGTTGATCAAATCTGTCGATATAGAAACCAATATATAAGAATTTTTACTTACAATCATTATGCGAGTTCTTTTAAAATATTGCACGTTATTCATTTTCGAAAGGCAACTTACACTTCTGCAATCGAGGTAAAAATGTTTTTTCTGGAACTAGTTATTGTGAAGCATTATGTTACAGTTTAAAATGAGGATTTTGATATTTCACTCACAATTTCCTTTACATGTGCGACACACATTAGCGGTAAATAAGAGTCAAATTAAGACCGTCTTAAATTTAAAAAATAAATAATTTGTTGTTGTTTCTTTCTCACTGAAGCCAAAAGGACTTACAAGACTAATAGCAATACCTAATAAAAAATATCTTTCCAATAGTAAATAATCTACGCGAAATTTGATGTGCAATATTTAGCGGAATCAATAAAGAAGAAGTACCAATTTATTTTTTTTCTAATACATTTCACTGTTATCGAAATAGATTGAAAATCTTCTCACAAAACATGAAATTGAAGCGTCTTATACATGTGCAATTATTGTATAAAATGTTAATCAAAACTGTCGGTATAGAAACCAATATATAAAAATTTTTACTTATAATCATTCTACGAGTTCTTTTAAAATATTGCACATTGTCATTCATTTTCGAAAGCAACTTATAGTTCTGCAAACGAGGTAAAACTGATTTTTCTGAAACTAGTTATTGTGAATCATTATGTTGCAGTTTAAAATGAGGATTTTTATATTTTACGTACGATTTCCCTTACATGTGCGATACACATTAGCGGTAAATAAAAGTCAAATTAAAACGTCTTAAATTTAAAAAAAATAAATAAATTGTTGTTATTTCTTTCTCGCTAAAGCCAAAAGGACGTACAAGACTAATAGCAATACGTAGTAATAATTATCAGTCCCATAATAAATAATGTACGCAAAAATTGATGTGGAATATTTAGTGAAATCAATAAAGATGAATTACTAATTTCTTTTTTTATAATACATTTCACTGTTGTCAAAATAGGTTGGAAATCGTGTCACAAAATATGAAACTGAAATATATTATACATGTGCAATTATTGTATAAAAAGTTAATCAAAACTGTCAACATAGAAACCAATATATAAGAATTTTTACTTACAATCATTCTGCGAGTTCTTTTAAAATATTGCACATTGTCATTCATTTTCGAAAGCAACTTATACTTCTGCAATCGAGGTAAAACTGATTTTTCTGAAACTAGTTATTGTGAATTATTATGTTGCAGTTTAAAATGAAGATTTTGATATTTTACGCACGATTTCCCTTACATGTGCGATACACATTAGCGGTAAATAAAAGTCAAATTAAGACGTCTTAAATTTAAAAAATAAATAATTAGCCGTTTTTTTCTTTCTTGCTGAATACCAAATTGCGTGCTTGAGTATTACAGCAACACCCAATAATAAATAATTAATATCACGAAAAGAGGTTCTGGTGCTAGATTTGCGTTTAAAATACATCGAAATATTATTTCCTGCAAGCTACTGTTTTATTAAGACAAGTGAATATTAACGTATACAAATATTACAAATTATTACAAATTCTCTAAATAAATAGATTACTATTCGAAAATGGTGATATTCAAAAAGTAAGGATCGTAGACAGCCTATTTATGTACTTCGTTTAATTGCTAAAATACATAAAATAAAAAAACATTATAAACAGTAAAATAAGTTTTATTAGACTGTTGACATGTTTCGGCTCCATTTCAGCCATTATCAAAACAAATAAGAATATTCTACAATTGCACGGTCTATGAAGTCATACTTGATTAATAATTAGACCTTGATAATAATAATAATAATAAACCGTGCAGTTATAGAATATTCTTATCTGTTTTGATAATGGCTGAGATTGAGTCGAATTATGTCAATAGTCTAATAAATCTTAGTTATAATGCTTTTAATTTATGCCTTTCAGCAATTAAAATAAACATATTATTACAGGGGGCAATAATTTGTTACATTTTTACCCTATTTATGTGTTGAAAGTTTTATACGTATGTTGTATATAAGATGTTAAAAGTTTTAGTTCAAAGTTGAATCAATCTATGGTGTGTAAAGTAATTAGAAGAACCAAAATATAGTTCTTCTTACGGCGGCTCTCAGAAAAATATTTTTCTATTGTTGAATAAGGAGGAAAATTTTGAAGAAAAATAGTTGGATTAATTTTAAACGCAAAAGCATTGCACTTGGAGACCGGACTACTGAAGCGGTTTGAAATGGAATGGTGTTTTCCATTTTTTTGGTGTATGAATTACTTATCGAGTTTATAAGCGATGTTCGTCATGTAACGACGGGGTTTTTTCTTTTCCCGTGCTGTCGCGAACGGAAAATCGATCCAAAATGCCAAATTTGACAGTATTTTCTGAAAGATCATCTCTCTGTACCAAAAAGAAAGAAAAACATCATTCGTTTACATAGTTTCTGAATAAGAACACATTTCATTTTCATGCGTTTCCTAACAAAAATTAATTCAGAAATGCCTCAGAAAAAAGCACCTTTGGATTTAACAATAGTCTTTCAAGTGTTTTCTTCATGGTTCAACCTTGAAAATGAATTTAAGTTTCTCCAAAAATACGGCTATTCAAAAGTCAATTATAACAAATATTGCTAGGCACCCTGAATAGGTAATTTTAAAGCAATAAAGTATCGGCCTCCAGGAATAGTGGTAATAAGAACGAAAAATTATGCATGACTCATACACTGGTGTCCAGAAATTAAGGGGTGGTGACCAATTTCAGACGTTTCGTCGAGTAGTATCTACTGAAACTCACGAGAAAATGCCCGAAATGCCCTTGAACTTTGAAGAAGTAAAAAACATGTTTGACTTTATGTTTTTCAGTGAATATTTTGTTTAGAGGACAGTTAGGGGGTAATAATAATTTTAATAATAAAATAATATTTTCGATCACCCAAGTAACAGAAAATGCTAAAAATGGTCTGCCACTGAAGCAAATAACTATGTAGGTCCTGTTCAACATTTGTGTAAGCATAGCACATATATTCGTGAAAATGTTAACTCTTCTGGGAAAAATTCAAAAGCTTTTTTTTGATAGCATAGAGAGTTTTCAGCCGAATTTAACACCGCTTTCCATAAACTTGACAAAAAATCGTAGAAATAATATATTGGAATTAAAATATTAATATATTGAATATTTGATGAGATATGGGTATTTGTATGAATTAAATTTTAACTGCGCATGCGCGAACTACAGTAAATTTTTTTTTGTCGTGTTTTGATAGTCAATACTATAGGGCAACTCATATAAAAAGATCAGTGAAATATCGTGAAAACTCAAAAAGTTGCAGCAATAATTGATAAATTGAGGAGGAAATCCCATATAATAACTATCCAACACTAACAAAATGCTTTAAAAAAATTCCATATTTTCATACAATGAAATTGATCATAGCCCGTCTTGTAACCGATACTTTTGTGCGTCTCTGTAAATGAAGATAAATGATACGCACTCCTTAATATATAGAAAACATGTGTAGTACACCACGCAAATCCTTTCGATTTCATTATATCTGAAGCACCATAACATTATTAGAATGCGACGCAAACGATTTTACCTCATGTAGAGTAATTCCGGGCGAGATGTCGCATACTTTTTTTTTTTAATTTGTGTATAAAATCCCATGGTGCACATAAACTAAAAAAATCATACTGTGCTATTTAAGGTTAAATATACAACATTATATACTGCTGTGCTCCGTTATAAATATATAACTGTATCCAAGCTCTCTTTAAAAGTTTTCGAAAAATATGCATATTTAGTAGGAGAAACATGAGTTCTTAAAAAAAAAAGCTTTAGTTTTCAGTCTTAGAGCAAAAATATATTAGAAAGTCTATGCTTTCAATGCAATGGTGACTCCATCCGTTATCAATCAACCCTTTTCAATCACCCCTAGGCTAAACAGGTCCTCAGGTTTTCCCTTTCTGAAGGGAGAAGCCTTCAAAAAACGTTGGCGCATGCGCAAAGAGACGATATTCGTGTGGAAATTTTTACAGAATGTGCTTTTCATTTTAAATATATAGATAATATATATAACTATATTATACAAATTGTATATAATAAAAATGCTTTTTGGTATTTTTAGTGGCCAGTCTAAAAAAACACAACAAATGTAAAAAATCTATTAAAATCTTTTTAAAAAGGGGTTTTATCTATTTCATGTTTTCCAGGAATCCTGGGTTAGATCCCGTATTAATTAGAAATTAAAAAAAAAAAAAAAATGTTCCGGACCACCTTAAAATATTGTTAATTTACTCGCTTTCATTTTTACTGAAATATTCGAGCTATTTCAGTTTCAATTAAAATTTTCTTTTCTTTTTCTATGAGCGTTGTAAAAGTAATTAAATGTATGTTAACATTGTTTTATTTACCCTAATTTAATGAAAAAGCATAAAAATTTATAAACTCAATAATGTCAACCTTAGGCAAATTTACTTTTTACTCTTCCATGCAATTATATTCAACGTCTATCTTTTTCTGTTACAAAAACAAAGTGTGGGGAAAATTTACTGCAGAAAAAATTCAATTAAGCTAAGTTGATTTTGATTAAATTCTTCTTTCCAAAAGAAAAAGTAGAACAAGGCGTTCTTTATTTTCCTTTGTCTTATAGCGAGAAAGTAAATTAAAATTCTGTTCAAACAATTAGAAGAAGAAGAAAATGAAGTGATTTAAAAGAGACCTTTTTTATCCGTAATTTAGTTAGAGAACAGTATGGTAAAGAAATCATTAAAGTTAGACTATGGCTTTCAAGCTAAACTTTAACCCCTTAACTGTCGCGTAACGTTCGGAAAATTCGTTCAAAAATCGTTGATTTTTTTTTTTTTTTTTTTTTTTTTTTTTTTTTTTTTTTTTTATAGCCCTATTTTATTATTCATAAAATTCTTAGTTAATTATTAAAAGAAACAGTGTATTTTTTTTCAGATTTAAAGTATTCCGGATGGATATATTTTTTAAATTTATTCAGAACAGATAAGTATGAGAGATAAAATTAATGTTCTTTCGTGTCGTACTTAGTGTATTATGAGAAAAAACGAGGGCTCCAACTACGGCCCTCATAGTCAACAATTATTTCACTTTCATCAGTATCGGAATCGCACAAATCCATTTTCAAAAATTATAATATTGTAAAAAATATAATAAAATAAAACCCCACAACTCCTATTCAGTCCCTGCTAACTGTCGCGAAAAGGGTCCTTCCCTAGTAGGGCCGGCTTATATATGATCTGGTCGTTGACCATAGTTTGTATTTGTATTTGTTTTAAACATTCTATCCCACTCCTTGTCGCGTTTAACGGCGGGTCCAGCTTCGGCTGTACATTGTAATTTTTTAAGACCTTAATAAAGGGGACCGGGAGGGACACTATGCTCTACAGACTTCTACTAGTCTGAGCAGTCCCTCTTAGGCTATCAAATCAAATCAAATAAAACCCAACATCCTGTAAACTTATGTAGCATTTCATTGCTGTTCATCATGCAACTGAAATTACAGTCTTCCGCTTTCAATGATAGATAAAACTATTGTTCTTTCGTGTCGTTCTTTGTGTATTATGATAAAAACGAGGGTTCCAACCAGGGCTGTCATAATCAGCAATTATTTCATTTTCATCAGTATCGGAATCTCGCAAATCCATTTTTAAAAGTTGTGACATTGAAAAAAATACAATAAAATAAAACTCAACATCCTGTAAATTCACAAAATGTAGTATTTGATTGCTCTTGATTACGCAACTGAGATTACAGTCTTCCGCTTTCAATGATAGATAAAACTAATGTTCTTTCGTGTCGTTCTTTGTGTATTATGAGAAAAACGAGGGTTCCAACCCGGGCTCTCATAATCAGCAATTATTTCATTTTCATCAGTATCGGAATCTCGCAAATCCATTTTTAAAAGTTGTAACATTGAAAAAAATACAATAAAATAAAACTCAACATCCTGTAAACTCACAAAATGTAGTATTTCATTGCTGTTGATCACGCAACTGAGATTACAATCTTCCGCTTTCAATGATAGATAAAACGAATGTTCTTTCGTGTCGTTCTTTGTGTATTATGAGAAAAAACCAGGGTTCCAACCAGGGCTCCCAAAATCAGCAATTATTTCATTTTCATCAGTATCGTAATCTCGCAAATTCATTTTTATAAGTTGTAACATTGAAAAAAATACAATAAAACAAAACTCAACATCCTGTAAACTAATAAAATGTAGTATTTCATTGCTGTTGATCACGTAACTGAGATTACAGTCTTCCGCTTTCAACGTTTGTTCTGTTTAGAACTGTGATCACAGTCTCCCGCCTGCAGAGTGTTAAAATTTGTCCAGTGTAATAGCTTTTAAGCCGAGCTATCCCCTGGTTTTATACACTAAACAATGTACGCAACAGCAGGCCCAAACAGTGAAAAGGTGGTATGTTTTGCAAACATTGACAAAGCGGTTTTAAGTGTTTATCGAATCGGTTGAGAAATTTCCATCACGTCAATTTTTCTTATTATAAAAAGTGTTAATTTTAAACATTTTAGATTGAAAAATCTCAAATTTTGTTATTTTTAAACAAAAGTTTTTTTAAAAATATTAATGAGGTTGGTGCAAAAGCACATTTTGATAGAAAAGTGATTTCAGAACTATAAACATTTTATCATAAATCAACTTAATTATTCTTCAATAAAATAAATAAGTGATTGCAACGAGGAAGTGAAAATAAACACGTGTGCCGGGGAAAAGTTTTTTCTACATGTCTGTGAAATACTCGGTAAAAACTCATGACTTTATGTGAACTCTGTCTAAAGTTCAAGGTTTAGTGATGTCATACTTGATTTTTATGTTTTTCCTCTCAGAACTGAATAACGAACAGTCCCTATCTTGCTCTTTTTAAGTAAAGGATTGCAGAATATTCTCTGCAACTTAATTGTTTTAACTAATAAAATATAATGTAAATTCATGTACAGGGTGGTTATAAAATAAGTATCTCTATTTGGAGCTGTCTGTAGCTCGAAGGAATGATCCGAATGAAACCAAAATCGGTATACTTACTATTCGAGAAGGGGGAAGCAGAATGGAATAATAATAACAAATAATTTCAATAATTACCGACAGATGGCGCTACTGAGTGTGAAATGTAATATGTAATACAAGAACAAAAAATTAAGGCGCAGACCGAATGGCACACCTAATTTATTTGAAAATGTCGCAGTGAACGTGGTTACTCTTTTGCATGGCGGTGCTGTGATCATGTTCAGGTTCCACATGGTCATTGTGCTAGAGAACACAGTCCAGGCTGTGCACAACGTGCTCAACTGTGGAATGTAATGCATCAGGAATGATGTTTCATACATGTTATAATATGCAGTAACGTCATTAAGGTTTGTGACACCTCCACGGTACACAATATTACACATTACATTTCACATTCAAAAGCGCCATCTGTCGGCGATTATTGCAATTAATTTTTTTATTGTTCCATTCTTCTTCCCCCTTCTCGAATAGTAAGTGTACCGATTTTGGTTTCATTCCTGATATTCCTTCAAGCTACAGACAGCTCCAAATAGAGATACTTATTTTATAACCACCCGGTACTTAAATTAACCATAATTCTTTCTTTCTCATTAAAATTAGTTACTCCAGTAAAAAGTGTGTATTAAAACAAATCAGTGAACACCACAAGATCTTGGATAATACAAAATTAAATAAATGTGGATAATACACTGGACACTGATTTCGCCGTGGACTTAACGGGTAAGAGAAATTTCCTTACCTATATTAACTGTTAAGAAAAATGAAAGTTTTATTTATTAATTAAGAGAAGCTCCAATTGCTGTAGTTCGCAATTTTTATCATTTTCTGCATGGACTTTTATTCAATTAACCACAGCCAAAATGTCACTTGGCTGTAGGTAATCTCAACGTTTACTTCTCAAATGCCTACAGAAGAGGAATGTAATACCAAAGATTTTGCAAGATATTTGAAAATTATAAACATTTAAGAAACCATACATAGGTATCAAAACCCAATTTTGAGGCACATAATATTGCTCACAATACGAAAAAAATTAAACAATAAAAATAAGTTGTAAATTGTACGTGAAAAGTGACAAATTAGGTGCGTTCTTACTATATAACTAGATACAGTGAAATGAATTATATCGTCTGTTATTATGATATGATTAATTTCCGTAATAAAATAAGTACATTTAGAGTCGGCAACATTTTATCTTTTGTTGACATTTATTAAAAATTCCAATGGGAAACTTAAGACTACTTTTCAAAATTTCAGAACTTGAAATCCATATTTAGACTCTTTTTCCATTTAATATCTATTTCTCTGGAAACAACTATCCGAAAAACTGTTGATAGATTATGTGATCGTTATAATTAAACAATTTTAGTATACAATTTCGGTTTCTAAATTCAGTAATACGGAAATAATATGACTCCATCTTAAATGGGACTTAATAGGTAGACTGAAGCAATCAGTAAATTTTCCCCGTGCAATGTTGTCACGCCATCAACTTGAAACTTATTACATGAAACTTATTTAACGTCTAAAAGGTTGTTGTGAAAAACTTTTCTAAATTGTCTTTCCAAGAAAAAAATAAATATGTACGCACCTCATTTTGTTCTTTTTTCTTTTTTCAAACATGAAATGCGCTCAATAATTTTAGACTACCCTTTATTTTCTTTTTCCGCTATCATAAAAGGTTTTCAAAATAGCATAGGGAGGTGCGGTATTTATATTTTTTTTCGTCACTGTACAAGGCATCTTGCTCGATTTTAATTGTTATCTTAATGATTAATAAAGCCTTAATGAATAATAAAATTAATGGTTCTTTGCCACTTAGTAATTACAAAAGAACTTGGTATCTGGATACCAAACCAATAATCATTAAAACAAACACGTGCTTTTTCCAATTTCTTGAAAAGAACAGGTAAAAATATTCTAATTAACTAAATTCTTTTTTTTTTGCTTTCTTTTTTTAACATAATTTAAAAATTATCCGTAACTGAAAAGATAAGAATCTATAATGACTTTCTTTTTTATTTTACCCTTAAATTAGATATAAAGAAATAGTTTAATTAATTCGTGCGTGATGGATAGCTTCAGGGTAATGTTACAAATTTTACCACTGTATTATTAAAAAAAGAAATTGGAAAAATCAATTTATTTAATTATTAATAAACCGTTCAGAAAAATTAGAGAGAATAAATTAAATATTACAACACATATTTTTTTGTCAATATTTTTTTTATGTTTATTTATCGTCTTTTTTTTACAGAGGAATCTACTAGATCTTAAAAATCTGATAAAATCTTACGTGCTTTTCTGTAAATTTAGAAATGTCTGTATTTGGCTGTAAGTAAACAATAACAGCAGGCATGGATTTATATATATATATATTTTTATTTCTTGGTTTAATGTAATAAAATTAATTCATATTATGTTTTATATATTAAATTAAAACATGTATATACTAGCAATTTCAATATTTCTACTTACATAAACAACTGTATTTTCCTCCGTTGTTATATTATAGTATCACATATATAATTTATTTTTTATTCTAAAATTTAGTTTTCCTATCTTAAATTTTTCCATAACAATTAATTTCCTTATTCAAAATCATTTGTATTCTTTAACCAAAAAAGCAACTATCTTTCATATTTCAAAATGCTCTCAGCTATTTTCCTCGTAACATTAAATGTAGTTCGTTAGTTTTCTGCGGTTTCAATTCTGATTATTAATGTACTATCCAGATGGTCTTAACATATGCCCTTTCTCTTTCTTTTGTTTCTTGTGTTAAAACAAACGCCGTTTTCAAAAATTGACTGCTGTATAGATATGCATTATCAACATTTTTGTTCGTTTCTAATAACACATGTTCTCGCTTTCTCAAAATAACCTCGGGTTGTACGTTAAAAATCACAAAGTTGATATGCGCCAATCATGACATGCCTTCTCATATCTTATTAAAAAATCTTAATATTGGTTTATCTCTAACAGTCGTCTAATACGTCAAAGTTTGACGGTTAAAGCCTGGCAAGAATTGTAATATTTGGCATGTTTACATCTATGTGTTGGCGATAATGCATCTGAAAAATAATTAGATCAGATCACCTGTCAATTTTGACGGAAAAATATGTATTTTTTGTAGAATAAGCGAATTCCACCCTCTGTTCTTGCGTCGATGTGCTGATATAATAAAATAGTTCACGTGATTTTAAGACTTATTTTCATCTAATGCCTTTTCTGTGGATTAATTTATTTTCAGGAAACGAATTTTACGATTATTGCGGTACATGCAATGCACCGTTATATCTCGACTCTTTTCTAAGAAAAATTATTCACTATGATATATCGGAACTTCGTGATAGTTATATTTTGGAAAAACTGCAAAAATTTGAAGTCATCGATGCAATCAGAATGCTTGTGGTAATGATGAATGACTTATATTCAATGATTTTGCGCAAATGAGGAGGTGATTTATTTTTGCATAAATTTTCTCCTGAAGCAAAATAAGTCAATCATATTGAATACGGGTGCAATCGCGCATACCCAGTGTATGAATGGTTTTTACTTTGTCACCAATAAATACAAATAATAATCGTCACTTTATTTAGTCGGATACAATTGCTACATGTTCTGCGATAAAGTAAGTTGAAGATTCCTTTTCTAAAAATAGTGGTGACAATTGTAAAAACCGTACACACTCTGGGTATGTCATACCCGGCGCGATAACTCCCGGGATAAATTCTTATAGAGGTCACTGATAAATAAGATTTGAATCCCGTAACAGTACATACAGTGTGTTTTATAAAAGATTTCCTAACTATAAAATTAAATAATTTTTAAATATGAAATAATAGGACACACTTATTATGTCGGTCATAATTTTGTTTTAATAATATTAAATAAAAGAGCAATTAAAAAATATATATGTTCCACTCTTTAGAGCTTATATATTTTTTCTAATTTTTAGTGTGTAAAATAATTCGTTGTGGCAGCTGCACAGCCAGATGTCATATTTTGGCGAGACTGATTTGACGAATAGTTAATACCTTTGTTTTCGGAACTCGTATAAAATTGTAACCATACAGATTATTTGAGGATTTATCACCTGCTGCCAGCAGACGGAATAATTTCTTAACACATTGACGGACAGTAGGAACAAGTGAAGTTCGAAAATTGACACTATATGTTTTTGTAATTTTTAGAATATTAGAAGTATAGTTTTACTCAAGACCTCCTTATCATAGTATCAGACCTCTCAATCAACAAGTTTCCTATGACCGCTATACTTGTCCTGCTACTAGCGCCATCAATCGTCAGTAATAGGAGTATTTACGACACAAAATAACACGAAATTTTTCACAGCTCCATTTGTTCTATGCATTTGCTTATGAACTAGTATCGGTAGCATAGCTGCCAACTTTTACGCTTTTTCCTACCACTAAAATTTTATAGTAAATTTTATCTTATTAAATTGACAAGATCGTGTGATTACATAACGAAAAAAAATTCTATTAAATTTTAGTGGTAAGAAAAAAGCGTAAAAGTTGGCAGCTATGCGGTAGCAGAGCTGCTAGATTTTTTTTATAGATTTTTCTATTCTCTTTTTGGATACCAGTTTTTTAGTACAGACAATTTTGTTTTGTTTGATCGGAGAATTCTGGGATTTAAAAAAACAACATTTTCTCTAAAAATATACTGGTGTTCAAAAGGCCGGAGCCTTGGCAACTCTGCGGTAGTATCCACCAGGAGGCGATACTTTCCGGAGAAAGTCAATTAATAAGTTGGCAGTTACCGCGGACATTTTCTCCCATAGACTTTCTCCGGATTGTCAAGTCTGATCTATGATAAGGGAGTCTTGGTTTTACTCTTTCTGCTTAAATAAACTTAATTTTGATTAATTCAGCACCTTTAATTAGGTTGCACTACTCCCTTCACAACCACGTCAGGGTGGCTAGTGGTCAGGGAAAAATACAGTAAAAAAGTGATAAAGACCAGTATATTCTGATAGAAAAATTTATGTTGATTATTCGATCAAATAATCAATTTGAATTTTTCTATAAGAATATACTGGTAACTGTCATTTTTGTTACTATATTTTTCCCTGACCACTAGCCATCCTGCACGTACATACTGAAGCTGCAACTCGTATAACAAGTGGAAAACGAACTTCAACCTAAAAAATTGTTTCCAAAACATGACACTGTGCTTCTACTTGTACGCCGGTAAATGCACACTTGTGCTGCTATAGCCGTAGTGTCTAAAAACGACCGTTTCGTTTTGGGCGGCTATTGCCGTCGTGCCACATAGTGAACTCCGCTTTGACGGCTATAGCCGCAAGTGTCCGTCAACGTGTTACAAATAAGTTATTAACCCCTTCAGGGTCGCTTAATATTTAAAAAAAAACATCAAAAAAGTACCTATGATTTTTATTACAGAAATTGAATAATTAATAAGGTTTCTAAATAAAATATGCAATTAGTTTTTTTAAAGGCAAAAAACAATATGTTATAGAACAAATTCACATTTCTAGAAAAGCCATCATGCGAGAATTCTGTGTCTTAACACCTTAAGCGCCGCCCCCTGATAAGTGTAGGCTACTTTTTTTTATAATTCAGACTATTTGATTCCCACCCCTTTTTTGATGTAGAAATATTCACCGTAGTTTACGGCAGATGAAATTATGCGAAGACAATTACACTATTTAAAAAAAACTGGTGGGAGTTAAACAATCTGGATTTAAAAAAAAGTAGTCTACACTGCTCGTGAAAATCACGGGCGCGAGAATAAAGTGGATAAATTTTTCTGGTTTCAGAAGTTTTTTCCAGCAGTTAAATCTTGAACCCGTAAATATGACGGGCACGAGAAATAACGAACGACACCTCAGCCCGTGATATTGACGGCAGCGAGAATGAAGGGGTTAATTTATAATTAAGTTCTAAAAATATAAAATGTTGTTATCGGAAACACACGTGTGTACACATTTTTTGTAAATGAAGCATATAAGGACGTGAGAGAAAAATCGATAACGAACTTCTTTTTTTACGTACAAAAACCAAATTAAGTTAAGTAAAAGTATGTAAAATGATTTAAACCTTTGTTAATAGATTGCGCTGCTCTATCGCAAACTCTAAAAATGGACAAATTAATCTGACGTTAGAAACAAACAAAAACAAATGCAATGCTAGTGAGCTTATATAAAACTTCATTTGTTAATTTAGTAAACATGCACATAAAATTTTGAATTAAATGTTTACATATTTTAGCGCAATATATATTGTACGAGTGTTATTCAGGAAGTAAGTTCAGAATGTAATAATTACCGCACCCGATAGATAGCGATAATCGGACTATGCGGTAGCACTTCCTCAATCATTGAAGAATGCGTCATAAGAAAAAGTTCGTATGGTGAAACGCTGGTATGTATAAATCGTTCGCTAAAAATGTTTCAGGCTATAGAAGGTCTAGCCAAATGTAAAATTCGTTCTGGAATTTGCTTTTTGAATGCCTGGAATGCACACTTCTTCGCCGATACGGCAAACGGATAATTTCCACACACAAAGTCATAGGAACCATTTTCTACGTCAAAAATGTGTCATATTGGTGAATTTCATACCCAGGAAAAAAACCATCAATGCCTCTGCTTATGGTGCAACATTGAAAAACTGCGAGTTGCTTTTCAAAATAAGAGGCGTGGCTTGTTTAGTGATGGTGTCGTGTTGTAGCAATGCCGACAATGTCAAGCAACATGCCCCTTGTGTGACTCAAGATCTCACCGAGTCCTTCAGTTTTCGGGACCTTCTATAGCATTTAGCGCTAGATTCACGCGTGTCAGCATTTCACCAAGCGAATTGTTTTGTTATGATGCATTCTTCACTCATTGGGGACGCGAAAACTTCAAGGTAGATTAGTGCCAAATGTCGGGTGCGGAAAGTATTACATTCCGGTACTTACTTGCCGAATAATCCTCGTGTTTTCAAGTGTAAAAGGTTACAAGCATGTTTACAACAAAGGAGGATACAAGAATGAATGCTCAGATGAATGGAAACAATACCTAAAAATTTAGTTCTTCTGAGTCCAGTGTGAATCATTGAGCATTTTGTTCATTGTAGATTTTCATTACTAAAACCTTTTAGGATGGACTATTGTCTGTCTTTTTCTGGATACAAATCAACACTTACTGAGTGCAGGAAAAAACAATTTTTCAAAATGCGGTAGTTGTATGTAAACGTTTATTGAATCTTCGGTAGCGAAATAAAAGAAATCTTTGTGCGCAAGTATGCTCGCGAGCGCATGGTAGATGACATAACTACTTAACGATATCATTTTTGTAATGAAGAAGACTATTTTAATTACAAAAAATAAGTGCTTATGGTTTAGTTATTAAACGAAATAAAGTATCTAGAATTAATCGTATCAAAAAGCAACAAAATTACCATCTTACTTAATGTTAGTATTTCAAATGGAATTTTATATTGAACTGTTAAAATATATTTAGTTAGCCGTTTTAGAAAATTGCAATGTTTTTAGACCATACAAAATTATATTTCATAAAAAAGTCCTACAGTTAAGAGTTATTATCAGAAATATATGGGATTATAAATTTAACCATTTCATATAAATATTCTTTGTAAAGCGATTTTTAAATAATACTTCAAAACTACCTCTAAATTAAAAATTCCTTAATATTATTAAAACTTCCAATAAAATATTTCCTATTCAGTGTCAACAAAGCGGTAACCCAATGGTAAATCATATTTTTATAAATTAAATGTAAAGTAAGAGGTTACAGAATCGGAAAAATAGTCAGAAATGAGAAATAACGAACAATTTAAAAACACATTCTCGGAGGAAAAATCGATGAAAAGATTTGACATTTATTCATATAATATAGCTTATATTAATTTCTGTTTTATCCATTTGTTTAAGTAAAATATTCACTGACTGAAACAATTCAGAAAAATTCTAAAATGAAAATAATTTATTTTACCTTAATTTTCTTTCTTATAATCATGTTGTCTTAAAGTAGTGGGTTAGCATGGTATTAGTTTGATACTTGTGTATTTTTCTTTTTAATACTTTGGTTATCTATAAAATTTTAACACTCTGAAAAAAAAATAATAATTTAAAAACTATTATGATGATTTGGCAACTGTGCATAAACCAAATTAGTTGTTTTGTGTCATAATTATAATCTGAGATGCAGAAATCGACATTTGACTTGCTAATTGAAGAGTTCTACTGAAATTAATGGAAAAGTTGGCATAACCGTTTATTTAACTGAAATACGCCATTCAATTTCTACTCGTATATTATGTGATTCTAATCGTAATTCTAAATTGTAGAATAACTAAAAATTATATTGTATTAATTAAAATTCAATAATGAACATTATACATTAATACCAGAAAAATACGAAAGTTTAATTATTAAATAATTTATGTTTCAGTAAAAAGTAATTTGTTAATCAAGATATGACTGCCTTTAATAGTAGCCAACACAGAACAACAAAATACAGTAGATTCTCGATATTGGGGATTATCTTAAGGCGTATCACTGGTTAATTAGGTCAATTTCGTTTTCTTCATTATTTCCCAATTGTAATTAATGTTAAAGGCATTCCTTAAGGCGTATACTGCGGACAAGTATTTCACAAACTGACAGAGAAGAATAGAAAAATCTTTTGTACATTAATTTTTTCAAAATCAACTTTGACGTAAGTTTGGTTATTGAAAGAATAAGAAAATTTTAGTGACAATAATGAAGAGACAGAAAAACTTCCAAAACCAAAAACGCAAAAAGTTCAAAAATTGCTATTTGTTTTTTCACCGCTATATTACCCATCAAATTTTCGTGTGCGCTGCGAAACCAGAAAATGACATGGTAAAAAAGATCACGTGTTCAAGTAACGTAAGGAAAAGTGAGATAATGTTTCAATTAAATTATGTAAGTACGGGAATTTTTTGCATATTTTGTTTGTCCTCGGCAATTCATTTTTTCTTATTAACAAATTTTCCCGAATGTGCTTTTTAACTAAATTTACTTAATTAAAGAAAATTTTGTTTATTTTACCATGAGTTTGGTAACCTATTTAATTTCTGAATAAATTTAATTTATTCAGCTAAAGGGATTATTTTATATCATTCATATGTTTATTTCGTTTAATTCGGATTTTCGATAGTGTGGACAAAAAACGGCCTCCTTTGGAAGTCCGCATTAAGTGGTGGACGTTAAAATTGATTTTTTTTGTATTTTTCATTATAGATATATGAACTTTTGTACATATATACATTTCACCATAAGTATACATAATACTTTTAAGAAAATTTCTAAATTTAATTTAAAGATTTAAAAAAAAATTAAATTTATAAACCAAATTTAAAATGCTCCTTGCGTTTTAATTTTAAAGATATTTCCTCGATTTGGCATTTAGATCACTTAAAACTATATTACAAACAAAACTGTGTATTAGTTACTTAATCCCTTGAATAGTTAATTTTTGAGAGATTTTTCTCTGAATTCCATTCCGATTTTCATCAAAATTTAGCATTTTAATAAGTTAGAAATCAAATTTAATTATCTTAACGAAGTCTAATTGTAAAATGCATACACAGTTTCTTTGTAAACAGTATCAGGATTCCTCCTTATCAATTTTATGAATTTTGAACAAAAATTAAGACGCATGGAACATTTCAAAATTCTAAAAAAACGTGTAAAATCTGTATTGGGAAAAACAGGTATAAAGTTTACTAAAGCACCGAAAAATTGATTGTGTACGTAATTCAAATACTTATAACTTTGCATAAAATCATCGTAGCTGCATGCAGCTTTTCTCAAATGATCCAATACAAACTGAAGACACACGAAATGAAAATTCCGATTTTTGATCAAAAAAAGGTCCACGGTCCCCTTAACGGGAGTTCACTAAATCCATAATATTCACGAACTATGTTTTTTTTAACATAGAACAGTGAACAGCCACAAGACTCTCAGCTTAGCACCATATTTAGCTTATAATCATTTTTTCAACAAGCCTTATTTATCATTTTAGGTAATTAAGAGATTATAAGCAGAAACAGCGGTCTGTTATTGAGTTTTTGACGAAGGAAACATGCAGTCTGATCGGCATCTATAGGTGGCTATGGATGTTTACGAAGATTACATCTTTGACAACAACAATGTGCACTGTGGATGAAGAATTTTAAAGAAGGGTTAACCAACATTGGAGACAAACTAAGCAGTAGGAGACTATCAACTTAAACGAATCGTCAACGAGTGGACGAATTAATTCACGCTGAAAGACGAGTCACTCTCGGTGAGCTTACTGCACAACTGAACTGTGATGATGGTGTTAGAATTGGGGTATCGAAAAATAATAACAAATTTTTTTAAAAGAAAAGTTGTATTTAATGATGGCGCCAACACATCGCTTGTGATGGAAATTATATTGAATGATAGTTTTGTAAATAAAAATCCTAATGCAAAAACAAAATTCACATTGAGTTAACCCATTAAAGCCGGAATTATTTTTTCTCTTTAAAATACAAAAATGGCATTTCATACAAATTTTTCAAAGCAGCAAATTTATTTTCCTTTTATTACGGAGTTTCTGCCATCAGATAAAGAGAATATTTCTCTTAAAATATACTGGTATACAAACAACAAAATGGATGTCAGCTCCTCCGGTACCATATGGTACCAGTAGGCTTTAATAGGTTAATCATAAGATAAATAACATGAACTCTAAAACTTCATTTCCTAGTTAAAAGCTGACATTAAAATAAATATATGTTGAAAGATATAAACGGTTAAAGAAACATTTACTTAAAACTTCCGAGTACTTTTGGTTGCATTTGCAACCTTCACCAAGGAAAAAAGTTCATTTTACTCCTTGCTTATCCAAATATTAAATAACGGACACCACCACTTCTAGAGAGGCGAAGGGTTTCGATAAGAAATACTTAAAGAAATTTTGGTATTTCTCCATCATCCAGTCGACCACATTCCTTAAAAAAAGAAACGCGCCAAACTATATGATTTAATGCCACTAATATAAAAGCGTGACGTCAAGTTTTATTTTTAATGCAACGCTAGCATGTGATATACGTACTTCTGAGTCAAGCTTTTAAAGACTGAACACATGAGTAACAGGTGAAAGACGAGTCCATACTTGCTAATAGAGAAGTAGGTAAAAAAAAGAATCTCCCTTTGTTTTGCTTTTATGAGGGGAGGGGTGGAGTGAATAGGAGTATTCCGATAGTTTTGTATTTACTAGTACAATAATACAAAAAAGACAATGAAGAAATGACATGCAGTCGGATGGGTTAAGCGAAACCTGAACTTTGTCTCCTCTTTATCCAGTGCTTCCCTCCCTTCGGAATGATCTAATTTTTGGCAGCATGTGAAGGCCCGTTTTTTAAGACTGGTCAAGGAGTATTCTATTTTTATTTATTTATTCCATTTTCAGTTAACTTTTTCTAGTGAAGAATATTAGTTAACTGTTATTTCTCTACTTTCTCTAGCATTTTGAGAAAAATAGAAAGATCTGGACTCTTCCTCCTACAGAACGCCCCACGGAGGGCACCCCCCCCTAGGGCCTATATCCCTCGAGTAGATAATCGGTCGTCATAAATCAACCAACCAACCTCCTACAGAACTTGATGCAACAAGCTATTTTCCAAAGTATGGGTTTCTGCAATGATGAAAGCGTGTATTAAGGGGCGTGACATGAGATTTTATCTTCAAATGAATAAACAATGGCGATATAATACAGAAAACTGTGATAATCGAATATATGTTAGAAAAGGCACATAGTTTGATGGCTCCAAAATCATATTTGTAACTGTCTTAAGGTTCCATATAAAGCCTTATAAAGGGGTATTTTATACCATTCCTATGTTTACTTCGTTTAACCCAGATTTTGGATAATACGGATATAAAACGGCCTCCCTTGGAAGTCCGAATTAACGGAAGTTCGCTATATCCATAATATTCAAGAACTATTTTTTTTAAATATATAAAAGTGAACAGCCACAAGAGTGCTTTTTTACTATTGGTCGAACTACTCTCAGTATAGCATCCACATTTAGCATATAATCTCTTTTTCAATAACTCTTATTTTTCACTTTAGGAAATTAATGGATTCCAAGCAGGAAGCAATGATCCGTCATTGAGTTTTTGGCAAAGAAAGGATGCAGTCTGTGCGACATCTATAGGTGGCTACTGGATTTATGACTGTTGACTGTTCAGATGAATTAAAATCAATTAAATAATATCAAAAAATAATGTACAGCAAAATTTGTGAAAATGGAATCTCTAAAAAAAAATTGTAATTTAACAACTTACAACAACCATTGGGAAAATGTTCCAGAAGCTTTAAAAAAAATTGTCATTTGATTATAAGCAATCCGCCATTCCATCATCGCATGTCGATATCGCAGATGTTTCAACCAGCTAACGATAAACGTTGTGCGATACGTAATAATATTTAACAACGACGAATAAGTATGTAAAAACATTTCATCTGAACCATCGCCGCAGATATAATACCCGTTGCATACTGCTGCAAATAAACACATTTTCCATTACTACAGTTGAAGAGATCCTGGCATTTTCTGCCCTCGCAAAATTATTCGTCGGAACCATCTACAGATAGCAGTAGGAGGCAGTAGGAGACCATCAACTTAAACGAATCGTCAACGAGTGGACGACTTAATTCACGCTGAAAGACGAGTCACTCTCGGTGAGCTTACTGCACAACTGAACTGTGATGATAGTGTTAGAATTGGGGTATCGAAAAATAATAACAAATTTTTTTAAAAGAAAAGTTGTATTTAATGATGGCGCCAACACATCGCTTGTGATGGAAATTATATTGAATGATAGTTTTGTAAATAAAAATCCTAATGCAAAAACAAAATTCACATTGAGTTAATCATAAGATAAATAACATGAACTCTAAACCTTCATTTCCTAGTTAAAAGCTGACATTAAAATAAATATATGTTGAAAGATATAAACGGTTAAAGAAACATTTACTTAAAACTTCCGAGTACTTTTGGTTGCATTTGCAACCTTCACCAAGGAAAAAAGTTCATTTTACTCCTTGCTTATCCAAATATTAAATAACGGACACCACCACTTCTAGAGAGGCGAAGGGTTTCGATAAGAAAGACTTAAAGAAATTTTGGTATTTCTCCATCATCCAGTCGACCACATTCCTTAAAAAAAGAAACGCGCCAAACTATATGATTTAATGCCACTAATATAAAAGCCTGACGTCAAGTTTTATTTTTAATGCAACGCTAGCATGTGATATACGTACTTCTGAGTCAAGCTTTAAAGACTGAACACATGAGTAACAGGTGAAAGACGAGTCCATACTTGCTAATAGAGAAGTAGGTAAAAAAAAGAATCTCCCTTTGTTTTGCTTTTATGAGGGGAGGGGTGGAGTGAATAGGAGTATTCCGATAGTTTTGTATTTACTAGTACAATAATACAAAAAAGACAATGAAGAAATGACATGCAGTCGGATGGGTTAAGCGAAACCTGAACTTTGTCTCCTCTTTATCCAGTGCTTCCCTCCCTTCGGAATGATCTAATTTTTGGCAGCATGTGAAGGCCCGTTTTTTAAGACTGGTCAAGGAGTATTCTATTTTTATTTATTTATTCCATTTTCAGTTAACTTTTTCTAGTGAAGAATATTAGTTAACTGTTATTTCTCTACTTTCTCTAGCATTTTGAGAAAAATAGAAAGATCTGGACTCTTCCTCCTACAGAACGCCCCACGGAGGGCACCCCCCCCCCCCTAGGGCCTATATCCCTCGAGTAGATAATCGGTCGTCATAAATCAACCAACCAACCTCCTACAGAACTTGATGCAACAAGCTATTTTCCAAAGTATGGGTTTCTGCAATGATGAAAGCGTGTATTAAGGGGCGTGACATGAGATTTTATCTTCAAATGAATAAACAATGGCGATATAATACAGAAAACTGTGATAATCGAATATATGTTAGAAAAGGGACATAGTTTGATGGCTCCAAAATCATATTTGTAACTGTCTTAAGGTTCCATATAAAGCCTTACAAAGGGGTATTTTATACCATTCCTATGTTTACTTCGTTTAACCCAGATTTTGGATAATACGGATATAAAACGGCCTCCCTTGGAAGTCCGAATTAACGGAAGTTCGCTATATCCATAATATTCAAGAACTATTTTTTTTAAATATATAAAAGTGAACAGCCACAAGAGTGCTTTTTTACTATTGGTCGAACTACTCTCAGTATAGCATCCACATTTAGCATATAATCTCTTTTTCAATAACTCTTATTTTTCACTTTAGGAAATTAATGGATTCCAAGCAGGAAGCAATGATCCGTCATTGAGTTTTTGGCAAAGAAAGGATGCAGTCTGTGCGACATCTATAGGTGGCTACTGGATTTATGACTGTTGACTGTTCAGATGAATTAAAATCAATTAAATAATATCAAAAAATAATGTACAGCAAAATTTGTGAAAATGGAATCTCTAAAAAAAAAATTGTAATTTAACAACTTACAACAACCATTGGGAAAATGTTCCAGAAGCTTTAAAAAAAATTGTCATTTGATTATAAGCAATCCGCCATTCCATCATCGCATGTCGATATCGCAGATGTTTCAACCAGCTAAAGATAAACGTTGTGCGATACGTAATAATATTTAACAACGACGAATAAGTATGTAAAAACATTTCATCTGAACCATCGCCGCAGATATAATACCCGTTGCATACTGCTGCAAATAAACACATTTTCCATTACTACAGTTGAAGAGATCCTGGCATTTTCTGCCCTCGCAAAATTATTCGTCGGAACCATCTACAGATAGCAGTAGGAGGCAGTAGGAGACCATCAACTTAAATGAATCGTCAACGAGTGGACGAATTAATTCACGCTGAAAGACGAGTCACTCTCGGTGAGCTTACTGCACAACTGAACTGTGATGATAGTGTTAGAATTGGGGTATCGAAAAATAATAACAAATTTTTTTAAAAGAAAAGTTGTATTTAATGATGGCGCCAACACATCGCTTGTGATGGAAATTATATTGAATGATAGTTTTGTAAATAAAAATCCTAATGCAAAAACAAAATTCACATTGAGTTAATCATAAGATAAATAACATGAACTCTAAAACTTCATTTCCTAGTTAAAAGCTGACATTAAAATAAATATATGTTGAAAGATATAAACGGTTAAAGAAACATTTACTTAAAACTTCCGAGTACTTTTGGTTGCATTTGCAACCTTCACCAAGGAAAAAAGTTCATTTTACTCCTTGCTTATCCAAATATTAAATAACGGACACCACCACTTCTAGCGAGGCGAAGGGTTTCGATAAGAAAGACATAAAGAAATTTTGGTATTTCTCCATCATCCAGTCGACCACATCCCTTAAAAAAAGAAACGCGCCAAACTATATGAATTAATGCCACTAATATAAAAGCCTGACGTCAAGTTTTATTTTTAATGCAACGCTAGCATGTGATATACGTACTTCTGAGTCAAGCTTTAAAGACTGAACACATGAGTAACAGGTGAAAGACGAGTCCATACTTGCTAATAGAGAAGTAGGTAAAAAAAAGAATCTCCCTTTGTTTTGCTTTTATGAGGGGAGGGGTGGAGTGAATAGGAGTATTCCGATAGTTTTGTATTTACTAGTACAATAATACAAAAAAGACAGTGAAGAAATGACATGCAGTCGGATGGGTTAAGCGAAACCTGAACTTTGTCTCCTCTTTATCCAGTGCTTCCCTCCCTTCGGAATGATCTAATTTTTGGCAGCATGTGAAGGCCCGTTTTTTAAGACTGGTCAAGGAGTATTCTATTTTTATTTATTTATTCCATTTTCAGTTAACTTTTTCTAGTGAAGAATATTAGTTAACTGTTATTTCTATACTTTTTCTAGCATTTTGAGAAAAATTAGAAAGATCTGGACTCTTCCTCCTACAGAACGCCCCATGGAGGGCACCCCCTATATCCTACGAGTAGATAATCGGTCGTCTTAAATCAACCAACCAACCTCCTAGAGAACTTGATGCAACAAGCTATTTTCCAAATTATGGGTTTCTGCAATGATAAAAGCGTGTATTAAGGGGCGTGACATGAGATTTTATCTTCATATGAATAAACAATGGCGATATAATACAGAAAACTGTGATAATCGAATATATGTTAGAAAAGGGACATGGTTTGATGGCTCCAAAATCATATTTGTAACTGTCTTAAGGTTCCATATAAAGCCTTATAAAGGGGTATTTTATACCATTCATATGTTTACTTCGTTTAACTCAGATTTTGGATAATGCGGATAAAAAACGGCCTCCCTTGGAAGTCCAAATTAACGGAAGTTCGCTATATCCATAATATTCAAGAACTATTTTTTTTTAAATATATAAAAGTGAACAGCCCCAAGAGTGCTTTTTACTATTAGTCGAACTACTCTCAGTATAGCATCCACATTTAGCATATAATCACTTTTTCAATAACTCTTATTTTTCATTTTAGGAAATTAATGGATTCCAAGCAGGAAGCAATGGTGAGTCATTGAGTTTTTGACGAAGAAAGGATGCAGTCTGTGCGACATCTATAGGTGGCTACTGGATTTATGACTGTTGACTGTTCAGATGAATTAAAATCAATTAAATAATAATAAAAAATAATGTACAGCAAAATTTGTGAAAATGGAATCTCTAGAAAAAAACAATGGCACTCCGGGAGTGCCGACAGAAGTGAAAACTTGAACAATTACGTGTGTATTTTTTGAATCGTCAGGAAACGTTTTATTGCGCAGGAAATACTTTTAAATGAAGTGTTTTTTTAATTCATTATTATAAACTACTACTACAAAAATTATATTACAATTTTCAATTAATGCGCTATTGTACATGAAAAATAATCCATATTATTTTACATACAAAAATTGCAATCTAATGCTTAAAACGTAAGTTTACAAATAAATGAAATATAAAATTTAATTAATTGGTATTCTTTGAAATGAATAGCAATGAAACTTATGAATTTTCATCCACAATTTAAACAACTCTCAATACATTCATCATTTCTTCCATGAGATTTAGTTTCATATCTTTTGTAATACCATTTATCTGCAAAATAGGGTTCCCGCTTCCTATCACTCCAAAAACGATTTCTTTGCTGCCTGTCTTGTTTACGGTATTCGTGAACATTATGCTTTTTTCTATATTCATACTGCGCCTATTGTTTGCGGTGTCTATAATTTCTATCAACAAACTTTTATTTTCTATAAAATGATTTCACTTCATTTCCGTATCGGTAATCACGTTTCTTAAAACTTTCGTGAAATATTTCATTATTTTCATTTTTTTTTATATTACTTCCGTCTATTTTTCTCGCGCTCGTTAAATTATAATATTTTCCGTCTTTTGTTATTTCATTTTCATCTTTTGATTTGGTCTCGCGAGTTGAGTCCCTTTTATCTGTTTTCACCGCGCGTGCTAAATTTATCTTGAAATTATTTTCTGAATTATTTTTATTCATAATACCAATCATTTCGCTTTCTGCACGTGAACTATTTCCTTTTGATACTTTCACTTCATTGTATGAATTGGCAACATATACAGCGGTGCCGGTAACATGTCGCGAATCTAATGGTTTTTTCCCATCTCAGAAAATGCCCAACGCGCCTAAAGAAGTTTTCACTTCAAAAAAATTGTAATTTAACAACTTACAACAACCATTGGGAAAATGTTCCAGAAGCTTTAAAAAAAATTGTCATTTGATTATAAGCAATCCGCCATTCCATCATCTCATGTCGATATCGCAGATGTTTCAACCAGCTAACGATAAACGTTGTGCGATACGTAATAATATTTAACAACGACGAATAAGTATGTAAAAACGTTTCATCTGAACCATCGCCGCAGATATAATACCCGTTGCATACTGCTGCAAATAAACACATTTTCCATTACTACAGTTGAAGAGATCCTGGCATTTTCTGCCCTCGCAAAATTATTCGTCGGAACCATCTACAGATAAATACATTTTCCATTACTACAGTTGAAGAGATTCTGGTATTCTCTGCCCTCGAAAAAATATTTGTCTGAACCATCTACACAATCAATCTCTCCATCGCACCCGTGACAGCGTTGAATGCATTCGTCATTCGATTGTAAGCTATGCGCCTTTCCATCATCACATGTCGATGTCGCAGATGTTTCAACCAGCAAACGATAAACATTGCGCGATGCATAATAATATTTAACAACATACTGTCTGGAAGAATTGTTTAAACGAGTGGGTTAATAAGAGAAGCAACTGAACGCTATTGAGTAACGTTAAGTCGTGCAAATAATGGGAAAATGCTAACCAATATATGCTGACCAATATACCTTAATATTTTATCGGGTTTTTCCTACAATAACTTTAACTCTTGTTTAGATTGATGTCTGAGCTAAAGGTATTTTGAGGAAATTCAAGTTGAAGACCACGTTTTTTGCTTTATAAGAAGATTTCTCATCCGACGTAAGTTTTGGAATTCGGCTTTTTTCACATCCGATAGTTTGCATCTATCCTTTTTGCAACTTTAACATTTTTGTAACGATTTTATGCATTTCTATTGTCAGTTCAAAGAAAAATTCTTCTAAAGTTACAGATTTTCGTTAAAAAAGCTTAAAAATTCTTCTAAAGTTACAGAATTTCGTTAAAAACGCTTAAAAAAGTAAAGTGACGACGCCAAGAGGTCCATTCTCGACCAAAACCAACAACCATTTTTCCAATTATATATATATATATATATATATAAAAACAGTTGGAATTAAGACAGAGTTTGTTGATTGATTAGGATAGAAGAAGTTTGTATGTTTAACCCTCTGAAGAAATTGGAGTAGCGTAAAATAAAGGAGAAATTGACGAATGTCTGTTTAAAATGTAAAAATATCCGAGCCAGTCGAATTCTTCCTCAACAATGGTTGTTTGGTGGAATATGAAGAGAAACTGATGAGAGATTTATAGTAAGAGTTCCCGATATAAATGTGACTACTCTGATGAAAGAAATAAAGGTATATATAGCTCCATCAGTTTTTCTTGGAAGGCTTATAAAACGGAAGAATTAAAAGGTACAGGATTCAAGCATTTCAAAGTGAATCACCGCTTTAATTTTGTAAATACAGATTCTGGTGCACATACACGCAAAGTATCAAATGCCTTTGGAGTTCAGCTAAATGGCTAAATAAAAAACATCACGGAACAGTACGTCAGCACCTAAATTCATATTTAATTTAATTTATGTTGCGATGAATTCATAAAATGGATGATTATTTTATTGCTATTTTGAATGGCTTTATGGACACCAACATAATTGCTGCAAATTTTGATAACTTTTTTTTTGCCTCACAATTTCAAGCCTTTATTTAATTTATAATATTTACATCATAGAAACTCGACAGAGTTTCTCGCCAAGCATAAGAAACAGCAATGCATTGAACCGTAAATGAAAGGAATTTCCGCCAATGGATGCCAAACGATTTTACAATTTTTTTTTTAACTCTGTCTAGTTTATATTTTGCGGACGGGACAAAACGGGTTTTTGACACATCTATATCTCGCGTTCTATTTATGATAGAAACAAAATTCTTGATTCTATGGAATGGGGCGTGCCCAGTGACTCAGAATTCAAAAGTAAAGCAAAATCCGACGAATAGGTTTTCAGTAAATGCGCTTTTAAAAGTGCTGTTTTTTGCCCTTTTTAAATCTTGTTCCGGCCAAAAACTGTTGACAGGGCTACAGCAATGTGTAATTATCGGATTTTTATGCAATTTACGTTATTTGAATCGTTTTTATGAGTAGTTCAAACCTTTGTAAGTTTCATGTAAAAATATTAATTAGTTTTTGATTTATATCAGTTTAAAGTTATTGATTCCTATACTTAACATAGAGCAAAAAACTGTTGACAGGGCTACAGCAATGTGTAATTATCGGATTCTTACGCAGTTTACGTTATTTGAATCGTTTTTATGAGTAGTTCAAACCTTTGTAAGTTTCATGTAAAAATATTAATTAGTTTTTGATTTATATCAGTTTAAAGTTATTGATTCCTATACTTAACATAGAGCAAAAAACTGTTGACAGGGCTACAGCAATGTGTAATTATCGGATTTTTACGCAGTTTACGTTATTTGAATTGTTTTTATGAGTAGTTCAAACCTTTGTAAGTTTCATGTAAAAATATTATTTAGTTTTTGATTTATATCAGATTAAAGTTATTGATTCCTATACGTAACATAGAGCAAAAAAATAATAAATGACCCACCTCTTTTAGGAATGGTCGTATACACATGATATTAAGATATGTTATTACACTCGACCCAAGTAAGCTTCCTATTATAAAAAAATCGTAACATTTAAGGTTCGTTTACAGGGTCTCACAAAAGATCTTTTGATATAGGGCTAAAGAGTTGTGTAATTATCCAATTTTTACGCGGTTTGCAGCATTTGATTTTTTTTTATGAGTAGTTCAAATGTTTAATATTTTGTTTAAAAATATGAATTAGTTTTTTATGCATACCACTTTAAAGTGATTTATTCCTATAGTTAAGATGAAGCAAAGAAATATTAAATGATCTAACACTTTTCAAAAAGAACTTATGCGCATGATGCTAAAATATATTACTACGAATGACCTTTGCTTCCTATTGTAAAACAGAATTGTAGAATTTACTGTTCGTTTACAGGACAACTCAAAAGATTTTTTAATAAGACTAAATGGTTGTGTAATTAGCGAATTTTTACGTTGAAGTACTTGATTCCTGTACTTAACACAGAGGAAAAACAATAGTAAATAGCATAACTTTTGTCAAAGTGGCTATATTCACAAGATATTCAAATATGTTACTACATCCGATTTATTTAAACTCTCTATTGTAAAGTGGCATTGAACCATATACGTTTCATTTACAGGCTCTCTTAGAAGATCTTGATTACATTACAACCAATGTATATTTACTCAGTGAGATGTATTTTAATGATTTTATACTGTTCCAATCTCTGTAAGGCTTTATTATCTTGCTTTAAAATTTAATACGAGTTCATTTTGTCCGCCTGAAAACTCGTCGATCTTAAGCTCTAAATCTATTAAAATAGTGTATTTTCATCGATTAAAAAAAACTGTGTTTATCTATAAATATATAATTCTAGCGCATTAGAAATTGAATGAAACAGCGATTACAAAATTCCAACTTTACATTCATGCGCTGTATAATAGAATGTAAAAATGTTGCAACCCGAAGATTAGAAGTTTTGAGTTTAAATATTTGACGTTCATAGAATCTCCGGCTATGACGAACTTAAAATGCTCTAAAAACGGACCTAGAGCACAATGAAAAGGAAATAACTTCTTAAATTCCACATAAAAATTAAAAATGCTAAATTTCGTATACAATAGGTGATCGGTAACGAACTGTTCGGTTTACGAACAAATCCGTTAACGAACACTTTCGCGTGAGATTTTTATGTTCGGATAACGAACATTTCCGAGAGATTTTTATGTTCGGAGAACGAACACCTCACGAAACAAAGCCATGATGAAGCAATGCCGTGTTTCATATTTGCCGAGCTATACTTATTGCCTCTATTGTCAACTTTGAGAACATTTTAACAGTTGCATACATATGTCCTAATTAATTCATGGACTGCCGGAGATTGGGGACCTATATTTTAGGATCACCGAATTGGAATGAACAGACTATATGAACAGAAATCACTTTAATAGTTTTTATACTTTTGCAAACGTTGCGAATTTTATATATTTCAAATTCTCGAAACATTGAGTTAAAAAACTGAAACAAATAAAAAACTTCTTAGTTTTAACTTCTCTTCTTCGTAATTTTCAAAAATAATATATTTAATATGTTAGTATAAAAATCCCTGTAAATTTTTATACTAATAGAAATAGGTTCGTAGAAAAAAAAAATGTTGATTCTTCTCGATAAAGTATGCTCCATAAACTTATCGTTGTAGTTGACCGAAAAAAAGTGCTTCTTATTTTTCCACATTTTTCTTGAAACTGTAGTATTTTAATAAGTTTGTAAACTACTGTAAAATTGTCTAATTTTTTGTTTTTGAATGTATATAAACGGAAGAGTGATATAAACAAAAGAAAAAGGAAAATAAATATGTCATAAATAATCTGATGAGTACAATGTAAGGAAATTAATATAAAAGTTTCCCCGTTGTTATGGTAGCGACATGTACATTGGAATAAGTCACTCAATAAATTGTATAATTCTGATGTATAATTCTGTTTAGAGCATCACTATTATTTTTTTTGCCCCTTTCATCTTTTCTTTTCCGAATAAAAATGGAATCCGTATAACTGAAATTAAATACCTCTTTACAAAAAGGAGTGATATCTCATCAAAAACAACTCGTTGTAAATGATCCCGCCAAGCCACAAACCTAAAACGTCAGTCATAAAAAGAAGTGATATCACATAAAAAGAAGCTATATAGAAGTGCATACTCCGAGTCCCGTGTAAAAATCTATCACCACTCATAATGTTTCCAAAGGACTCGGAGTGAGGGACAGTATGTGAAAACTGCTTGGCGACCTGCAGGCTTTTATAATATATGCAGTATATCAATTTTGAAAATTGAAAAAATAAATTTTTAATTTTTGTTATATCACTTTTATAAATATATTTGCATGCTAAAAAAATGTAAAAACAGAAATAGTTGAGAAACAAGCAGGAAAAAGTATGTAAGTGTGATAATCATTACAATTATACTTTCCAATATTTCTTACCATAAAATTTAATTACAAATATTGTTAAATCACCGTTTCTAAGGGAACTGGTAAAATGGGCGAAATTATTTCTTATTCCGGAATTATTTCTTAAACAAAAAAAAAAAAAAATTATGCGTTTCCAATACAGAGAATATTATTGCATATAATACTATTAAAACAGACTAGAATGGCTTAAACAGAACGGATTTTTCACCAGATCTATGCGATTCCGCTTACCCTAGAATTACTTCAATATATCTCAATTCAGTTTAAAGTTTATTGAAGGTGCATTGTTATTAATATGCGTATGACCATTATGTGTATATATATATATATATATATATATATTACAAACTCAAAATCTTTACATGTTTACTTAAAAATCCTCTTCGTAAGAGTGGTGTTTCTAGTTTAAATAATGGTAAATAAAATCAACAAGTTGATTTTTCAATCTCATAAATAAGAAAGGACATGCAAACACAGAAACTTCAACTTTTTACAATTTTATGGGAGCAAAATAAATAAATAAATAAATGAAATAAAATAAAATAAAATAAAATAAAAATAATAACATAGTGATATGTAATTTCAGGAAACGCAAACATTATAAAAGCCTGCAGGTCGCCAAGCAGTTTTCACATACTGTCCCTCACTCCGAGTCCTTTGGAAACATTATGAGTGGTGATAGATTTTTACACGGGACTCGGAGTATGCACTTCTATATCGCTTCTTTTTATGTGATATCACTTCTTTTTATGGCTGACGTTTTAGGTTTGTGGCTTGGCGGGATCATTTACAACGAGTTGTTTTTGATGAGATATGTTATATCTGTTTGCATTCTCTTCCTTCCAAACTTCCGTCACTATTGGCGTTTTTTACGTCAACCAGGAAATTTAACTATGACAGCAGTATATAAAACCATAAACAGGGAATTTTTTTGCGAATAACATTATCCCACAACTTCTAGAGCGGAAGTTTTGTCTATTATTTTTTTAATTTTCCGCAGGATACCATCCGACAATCTTCTGTATTTGAGGCACACGGACGTTACTGAAATTCGGAAACGTGTAACAAATATGAGGTCAAATTAATGTGACGTCATGATTTAGTATTTTTTGCGTTAAATACTATACTCTGGCGATATTTGTTTTTTTTATAAAGGAATGTGGTCGACGCGATAATGGGAAAGTACGAATATTGTTCCCTGATGAAGGTTGCGGATTCAACCGAAAGTCCTCGGAGGCTTAAAATATATATCTATTTTGGAGTTTACATCTTTTAACTTCTATTTATTTTAATGTCACTTTTTAAGAAATAAATGAACTTTTTGAGTCCATGATATATATATTACTTACCCATCATACGTAGTATAGGGTAAGTCTTGTAATCTTTTTGAAAATCGAAAAATTTTTTTGACGGATTTACACGTTTCAGACACTGGAGATTCCGAAAAACATATATATATATATATATATTTAATTTGCCGTCCGTCTGTGTGTCTGTAAACGCTCTATCTCCCGAACAAATTGAGATAGAGACTTGAAATTTGATATGTACTTAGTATGTAATAATGGGAAGAAGCCTATTGAATTTCAATAACCTCGATTAACCGGAAATATTTTGTTCGGACTCTTGAAATATTCGTTCTGATAAAAGGTATATAAAAATTTTCGAAATTGTTTATTTTAAGAAGTGAATATAAAAGGCAATAAAAGAAAACATAAATTTTGAATGAAGCATGAAGTAGATCGGATAATGAGTTGCAGAGATATTTGGAATCCTATTTCCACACTCTTCGATTTTTCATGACCCTGTATTTCATCCAAATTTCAATTCAAAGATATATTTTAATTGGAAATGAGACGCTTAATCACATGCAATAAACCGCTATAGAATTATTGTTTTTGGAGTTATAAGGATGTTTCTTTTAAGCAATTCAGTAATCGAGCCTTTAAAGTTTATGACGTCATCAAACCACGATTTTATTCGAATTGCAATGCATTTTATAAGTAGTTTACACATGTTTTATTTTAATATTTTATATTATGCATATCCATGATGGGTAAGTATTACGGTGGCCCCCAACGACTAGTTTTGTGATACTTTTGTATTCTAAAAGTATTACTCTACAAACACGTAGAAGTGGCACTACGAATGGCAGTTAATAAAACTGTTATGTAAACTATTGCATTTCTTGCAGTAAAACCCTAGTATAAGCAAAATAGTCTTAAACGTCTTATATCTCAATTAAAATTTTCTATTTTCAGGCTTCAATTTTCTGTCAGCTTTTGCAAATGTCATTCCATTTCAAAGTTTTGTAGTTTAAAAAATATCTTTAATTGTGCTAATTTGCAAAGAACAAAAAAGAATGACGCTTCTTTTAAAAATAAAATTTAGAATTTAGATAGAATATTTATTTTACATGCTACAGATAAACAGACAAATATTGTTTATACTGGGCTTATTTAACAATAGGATTTCATGAAAAGTTTAATGTATTAATTAAAAATTAATATATATATAATGATACCAGAAAAATTCAAAAGTATATTTATTAAAGACATTATAAATCGTTTCATTGTCGCCTTTGTTATTTGTCGCTTTTCATCAAGCAATGACTACCTTAAATGCTAGTTAACACAGAATAGAGAAATAAATAACCATTTCCGGGCGTGTTGCCAGTGGGATACTTTTTTAAAATTCAGTTTTCTTGATTGCCATCAGTCTTTTGACAAAGTAAAATTTGCCTTATTTAATGTCAGATTAAATAAAATCTGAATTTTAGAAAAATAGCCCACTGGCAACATTGTTTCTCAGGCTTATTTTCTTAAAACTGGAAAAATGAATAAATAATGAGATTGCTTAATGCTGATACAGTAAGCCACTCTCAGAACAAAGTATATCACCCACATTTAGAATACAATTTTTTTTTTAGCGAGTAAGATTGAAGAAAACTTTTATCAGTATTATGAGTCATGATTATTTTATTTATTGTAAATTTCATGAAACATAAAATACGTTTTGAAGAAAAATTAATACTGTTACATAATAGTGTTTATTTGTTTCAAAATAAAGTATATTTCACATTTAAATGCACGCAAAATTAGCTTAGACATTTGTTGTGAAATATAACATGTTTTCTTTTCTACTTTATTTTATAACTCGCTGACTCGGCCGGCGTTGTCCGGGTACGCGATAATCAACTTAAATATACCTAAAATCAATGTTGAATGATTTTATATATTTAAAGCAAAGTTTTCCTAAACGATCCTAATGCTGGAGACCACGTTTTCTTTCAGTAGCGTAACCTACGATTTTGTAGGATTTTTTTTTTTAAATTAAAATATATCCGAACAAACTTAGAGTTCGAGGCCCCACTGCCTTCCGCAGCGTACACGTGCTACGAATTTTCCGATCTATTTTGACTTTATATTTTAAACGAAAGAAAAACGCTGTAGCCAGAGCTTTACATGTACCTAAAATTAGTGTTGAATGAATTTATATATTTAAACAAAAACCTTTCCAAATGAACCTATTAATGGGGACCCAACTGCCTTCAGCAGCTGAAAAGTCTTTTCTTTGTTTGTTTCCACATCGAGTGATTTAATATTAAAATGAAAAAGTGCTCAGTTAAAATGATGGCATTGAGCTCACAGGTTATTCACACTAACTGTTTATTATACTCTTATTTCAAAGAATAATGCCCCTCGAAAAATAAAGAAATCGACAATAAACTTGTATACTAAATTTGAAGTAATTCGGATAATTCTGCATGAAAAACTCATCTAAATTAAGGGGGGATTAGACCCCCGATCCCCCAATTCATACTTAACCAATGAACCCAGAATGTTACCAGAATGAACCTATACATAAAATTTGAAGCAAATCGGATTATTCTGCATGAAAAACCCATTTATCTAAATTAGGAGATTAGCTCCCCCCGTTCCCTCCTTATTACTTAACCAATGAACCGCCAAAACTAATCAGGGAAGCACCTTATCAAAATGAACCTATATACAAATTTTGAAGCAAATCAGATATTTCTATCAAGAGTTATCGCGTTACGTACATACATACATACGTATTTACATACAGAACCTGCGGGCACATTAAGCTCTCAGGCTTTGATAGCACGTGAGCTATGAATTAGTTCTTATTGTTCAAACGCTTTGAAATTTTTATGAGTTATAAATATAATATTTTACTAAAGCCTGTGCATAATTTTCGTGCTAAAATATTGATATTTATTTGTAAAAACAAAGTTTTTTTTTCTAACCTTCTTTTTTTTTCACACACAGGAGAATTCTTTTTTCAGACAGATTATTTTACCCCTAAATATTATTATATATAAACCAAAATTTAAACGCAACAGCCGCTAGTTTTGGGTATTAAAATTTTAGAGCAATAGCTTAAATATAAGTTTACGTTATAAGTGTAAATCAGCATATGCAATGTGAACCATATGGGGATTTTTTAACTTTTCAAACGGATTATCTCCTTCCCCCTAAATCTCAAAATTTCTGAACCAAATTATACTGAATCATGATCTAAAAGGTACATCATATTAAAATTTCAGAGCGATTGCATTAAATTTAAGGTTTTTTAAAATATATATATACGAGGGTCGATCCAGAAATAAGGTTCCCATCAAATTTACAAATAGACAACAATGTTTATTCTCATAGAAATTTACATTGTTGAAAAGAAGAAAGTTTGCTCTATTTCTCTACATAATCGCCATCTTTTTTTACGCATTTTTGTAGACGGTTCTCCAATTTCTGTATCCCAATGACGTAGACCTCCGCCGACAACCCGTTGAGGGAGCGTTTCACCTCTTCTTTGACGTCATCGTCGCCCTGGAAGCGTTGGACACCCAAATGTTCCTTGATCTTGGGGAACAAGTGATAATCACTAGGTACGAGGTCCAGACTGTAAGGTGGGTGGGGCATGACAATCCATCCAAATTGTGTTAAAAGTTCCTGGGTTTGACGGGAGACGAGAGGTCGGGCGTTGTCGTGAAGCAGAGTTACACCGGTTGTCAGTCGGCCTCGCCGGCGGCTCTGCATAGCTCGCCTGAGTTTCTTAGTGTTGCACCATAACTCGCACTTGGCGGGATCAGCAATGGGAACCTCCAACTCGGACGACTGCTGAGCCAAGAATAAACGGGGCAGCGAAGCGTGGCCGGGGGAATCGTGAGCGCGGGAACAGCCGCACACAGCTCTGTTGCCGTATTTCGCCTCGCACCTTCCCCTGCGGCTGGAGCTATATATATATATATATATATATATATATATATACAAATTGTGTGTAATGTAAATCGTCTGGGCAAATACGTGGATGCAACGAAATTCGGCAAAAGGGACATCTGAAATAAGGGTTAATATTCGTATTTTTTTTAAACTAAAGGCTTCTTTTAAAAGCTAAATGTATTATCTTTAAGTGTGATTTGCTTTTTGTATTTCGTTTAAAAATTCCGATTAGACATTGCAAAGAAAAAAATAACAGAATTTGCGAAAGTTACTTACGGAAACGAACATTTCGAATTATCATATTTTTAAAAACCAAAGGCTGAGTTTTAAAGACAATAAAGGTAGATTTGGTGTGGTGTCTTTGGTTTGTTCGTATTTTGATTTCCGAAGCCGATGGCAATTTTTAAACTTGACACAAAAAACGAAATTCACGTAATTGACTTTTAGAAATCTTTAACCGTGTAACGTATCTGCCAATAAGCAAGACATGTTTTGGGGACTTGCTACGTATACGTGCTATTGTGTTCAAAATTCTTGAATTTGGACAGTAGTATTTTTGCACAGAAAATTTCGTGTGTTTTATCTAATTTTAAAATTTCGGCAATTAAGTAATGCAAAAAAAGTTTGCCAGAAAAAAATGTTGCGAAAAATGTAATTTGACACAACACATTTGGACAATAAAAATTGGTTGTCGCGAACAGGACTCTATTCGGTCGCTATGGGTTAAACTAGCAATAAAATTATTTATTTGAAACGTGCTCAAAAAAATTATCAAACCCATTTGGATATATAACCATATATATTATTTCTCCTGTCAACATCCCTTTTTCTCAGAAAATACGAAACGCAGAACGACGAATGAGATGGCATATGAAAGAATTTTGAACTGGCTTCTGACATAGCACACTTAACAATTCGTTAAAACATGTTTTTGATTAAAATTTGCTGAAAATTAAAAATTAAATCGACATTGTTTTCATAAAAGAAATGAAAGGTTTTCTTCAAAGTATCGTTGCCACAAAAATAAAATACCACATTATATGATGCCCAGCAATTATTATAAAAAACGCCGCACGGGTTTATTTTATATTTATGATTAAAAAGCGAAATTGAAATTGAAATGTTTAGATTTATATTTCTATGTCCCATGTTTTCCCGAAGCGGATGACGTCATCCTCTAATGCAGTTAAAATACGATTGTTAATTTTTTTTCTCGCGCTTGCATTTTGCAATCTTGGATCAGTTTTTACTATAACTTTGATGGAATAAATTAGATGATACTCTAGCTTGACTAAAAACTAAATGTTGTTTGCAGATATTTTTATCCTTACTTTTTCTTTAGATGTTTAAACCTGCATCTAAGAAATATTACATATTGATAAAAAATGGTACTTCTCTATTATCCCGTCGACACTTTTCATAACAAAAAACTATCGCCAAATAAACGGGAGAACGTTGCCATTGGAATATCAAAATAAATAAATAAATAGAATATAAGAATTTAAGGACACAATTGTTATTTTAATGAATGAAATAACTAATAAATCAGTAAAACATAATGAAAAATACACGCAAATGTCGCGTTAAAAACCACTTGATGACGTAACAAACACGCATAATGATTCTGACATCAAGTAAATGGGACTGCATTTTTGGCGTTTAATCTTACAGTTTGGCGATAGTTTTTTGTTATGAAAAATGGTCGACGGGATAGTAGAGCAGTACCTAAAAAATATATGATTTCAGTGCGAAATCCTCGCATGGGTCCTCTGGTCCTATATATTATTTCTCCTGTCAACATCCCTTTTTCTCAGAAAATACAAAACGCAGAACGACAAATGAGATAGCATATGAAAGGATTTTGAACAGGCTTCTGACATAGCACACTTAACATTTCGTTAAAACATGTTTTTGATTAAAATTTGCTGATAATTAAAAAATAAATCGGCATTGTTTTCATAAAAGAAATGAAAGGTTTTCCTCAAAATATTGTTGCCAAAAAAATAAAATACCACAATATATGATGCTCAGCAATTATTATAAAAAACACAGCACGGGTTTATTTTATATTTATGATTAAAAAGCGAAATTGAAATTGAAATGTTTAGATTTATATTTCTATGTCTCATGTTTTTACCGAAGCGGATGACGTCATCCTCTAATGCAGTTAAAATACGATTGTTATTTTTTTTTTCTCGCGCGTGCCTTTAGCAATCTTGGATCAGTTTTTACTCTAACTTTGATGGAATAAATTAGATGATATTCTGGCTTGACTAACAACTAAATGTTGTTTGCAGATATTTTTTTCCTTGCTTTTTCTTTAGAAGTTTAACCCTGCATCTAATATATATTACATATTGAGAAAAAATGGTACTTCTCTATTATCCCGTAGACCACTTTTCATAACAAAAAACTGGAAACCATTGGAATATCAAAATAAATAAATAAACAAAATATAAGAATTTAAGGACACAATTGTTATTTTAATTAATGAAATAACTAATAAATCAGCAAAACATAATGAAAAATACACGCAAATGTCGAATTAAAAACCACTTGATGACGTAACAAACACGTATAATACTTCTGACATCAAGTAAATGGGACTGCATTTTTGGCGTTTAATCTTACAATTTGGCGGTAGTTTTTTGTTATGAAAAGTGGTCGACGGCATAATAGAGAAGTATCTAAAAAATATTAGATTTCAGTGCGAAATCCTCGCACGCGCCCTCTGGTCCTATATCTTATTTCTGTTGTCAACATCCCTTTTTCTAAGCAAATAAGAAACGCAGAACGATAAATGAAAAACCATATGAGAGGATTTTGAATAGGCTTCTGACTTAGTTCACTCACATTTCGTTAAAACATGTTTTTTGATTAAAAATTGCAGTTAATTAAAAATTAAATCAGTATTATTTTCAGAAATGAAATGGAAGGTTTTTCTCAAATCAGTGTTGCCTCAAAAATTTGATGGTAAAAACACACATTGATTGTAAAAAAAATAAATAAAATAATAATAAAAATAAATAAATAAATAATAATTAAGATAAAGTGGAACATAGTTGCGCGGGTTTATTTTATATTTATGATTAAAAAGCAAAATTTAAATTCAAATGCTCAATTTATTTTTCTTTATCCCTTATATATATATATATATATATATATATATATATTATGTCACACTCTAATGCAGGTTAAATACGATTGTTTATTTTATTTTATTTTATTTATTTTATTTATTTTATTTATTTTATTTTATTTTATTTTATTTATTTTATTTATTTTATTTATTTTATTTTATTTTATTTTATTTTATTTTTTTGCGTTTGCTATCTTCGGTTAGTTTTTACTGTAACTTTGATAAAATAAATTAGATGATAATCTGCCTTGACTAATGTTGTTTGCAGATATTTTTAGTCATTAATTTTTTCTTTTAGAAGTTTAAATCTGCATCTAAAAAAATATTAGATATTGTTAAAAAATATTAGACTGCAGTGCGAAATCTTCGCACGGGTCCACTTGTTTTCTATAATTATTTAAAAACAAACGAATTCAAACACGAAATTATTTCCTTCATTAATGTATTAACCCTTTCCGGCACAGACAAAGTCTGTTCGTAAAATGGGAAATTACTGACTGACACCGGAATTTACAAACGACTTTTTTTGAAAATAAGAACTCCTTATTTTAAGCTTTCATTCTAGAAACAAAATGATATTAAATATTCTTGGTGTCGAATGCAAGTTTGGAATTAAAATTAGGTGTGCCCGGAGTGGGACCACTGTGCCGGAAAGGTTTAAAATTATTGAAAAATATTGCAAAAGTTTAATTTTCTATCAAGGCTGAATGAAGACAAAACAATAAAACAAACGAGAAATATACAGCTCAGAAATATCTCTTTTCATGAATGAAGAAGCATTTTATGACAATGTAACTGGCAAGTTGCCATTTAAAACAAAAAGCCATTATAATGAACTTGAGGAAGTTCGGAACTTTTCATAAAATTTATAAGTGTTCTATTTTTGGCACAGTCTGAAAGGATACATTCGGGGAAATCATTAGAAATACTGAAGAAAGAATACATTTTAAGTAATATGATTTTGTAAAAATTCTCTTCAGTAATTTATTACGGAGTTGGAACTTGTTGCATTGAAACACTTTTAAATATGATAAGTTTTATTTTGGAAAAGTAATTGTTGTCGACAGTTTCATATTTCTTCAGTAATAAAGCTTTAACAATTGATTTTGCGTCCTCCTTTAAATAAAAAAATAAAATCACTTTCTATAATGTATTTCAAAGGAAGTACTTTAAAACAGAATATATACATTCATTTTAAAGTTCTCTAAAGTACTAGTTAAAATTTTAAATAAATAAATAAAACTAATAAAAAAAGCTAATCCTTTTTCATTTATTTCAGTGATAACAATCCATTGATTTTTCAAGTCAAACATATTCTTTAGGAGAAATTTTGATATTTAACGATGATTGTTGATATTTCAAAATTTCTCTCTTTGCAGAGATTAAGTGAGCTATTTGAAACATACAATATTCATTATAAGGAAATTAAAATATTTCTGACAATATAATGCCTGAATAAATGTTTAATACTGAACATACCAACAACCGAACATTTAACCGGTACCAAATGAAAATATGTCGATTCGAACCAGAAATTTTTTCACAAATAAATAAAATGAAAATCAGACAGAAATAAATTAAATATAAAAAATATATGTTTTTAATAAAATTGTTTTGTAAAATATTATTTAAAATATTTCAGTAAAATTCCCGGTAAGTGTAATGTTAAAAAATCTTTGTTAATAAAATCACAGAAACAATAACTAATTAAAAGATATGTAATGATGTCGCGTGCTCAGTACCCTGCACCCCCCCCCCCCCATAAAAAACCAATTTTTATTCCTAATGATCTATTTAATAAATCAATAATGAACAATTATGAACCAATTTTGATTGATAATGAAAATTTTATTATTCATATACTAAATTATTCTTTCTTTTCTAAATTCTTGACCGATAATTACTTAAAAACTTTCAAATTTTACTACTCGAAATTTAATTTTTCTACGAATGTTGATTAAAGACAAAATAAAATATAAATAAATGTAAAATACTCTGCTAAGATATAAATAAACCATTTTAGAATTATGTAATCGGCAAGTTACCATTTGAAACAAAAAACCATTGTAATGAACTTGAGACAATTTGGAACTTTTCATAAAATTTATAAGTGTTTTATATTTGGCACAATGGGAATGGAGATACTTCAGTAAATCGTTAGAAATACTTAAGAAACAATTAACTGTCATTAATGTGATTTTGTATATATATATATATGTAGGATTTGATTTCAGTTTAAACACTTTATTTCATTTATGACGTACATGATCATCAAATTAACTGACGCGCTAGTACTATTATTATCCATGATTTAAATGCACGAGTTATAGGATAAGCAGTCAGAATATTAAAACTGTTCCAATGCAACAACTTATACTTCTGTTGTAATAGAATATTTATGTAGAATTTGATTTCAGATTAAACACTTTATTTCCTTTATGGCGTACATGATCATCAAATTAAATGACGCGCTAGTACTACTATTATCCATGATTTAAATGCATGAGTTATAATATGTTTAGATCGCGTTTTCAGAATATCTTCAAAATTGAAAAAAAAAACCAGTCTTCTCATTTTTATTGTGAAGCAAGCATCGAAATGAGAAATATTCAATAAAGGCGCTGTTAGGCCTAGTTGGTCTTTCGGGAAGTAAATATATTGTATAAGTTTGGCGAGAAGTGTATTAGTTAAAAAGAAATTGCTAGTAAAGTATTGTAGAATTGTATTTCTAGGACTGTATTAAAGTTCATATTTTGTTTTTCAACGACTATTTGTTCATATAATTCCAGTAAGTCAACTATTTACATATCTATTTCTTACAAATATGGGGGCTCGGATGCCAGGATAATTAAAAGGAAAAACAACTTTCAATGCCAGGATAATTAAAAGTAAAAACAACTAGTAGTGAAATGGAAACCAAAGCTAAAGTTGGGTTACGAATAAGCAAGGTGAAAACCGTAATCGCATTAGTCCAAGTACAAATTTGAAAGATAAACATGGAAACTCTAAATAAAGCTAAGAGAATTGATCGAATAAATCTTTGCCAGGAATGCTGAATTAGAGCACCAGAAAAACCGACAATACCTGTCCTAATAAAGCTAATTAAAAGCTGGGAGAGTTACGAAGATTTTTAAAAAGATGGATTAGAAGTAATTATAGCAACTAGAAAAGAGAAAACAGAAGAAGAAAGAGAAGAGAAAAAATTACAAGCAGAACTAGAAGGGAAGAAATTACAAGCAGAACTGGAAGAGAAGAAATTACAAGCAGAACTAGAAGAAAGGAAATGGCGATTGCAGATTGAAGAGAAGAAATTACAAGCAGAGATTGAAGAAAAGAAATTGAAAATGGAAGAGAGAAAATGGAAAGTAGAATTGGAGCAAAAAGACCGCGAAAAAGATTTTGAAATTAAGAAAATGCAGATACAAGAAAATTCAAGAGAATACATTGATGAAAACCCAAGGACAAATCCGGGTAAGCAATTTGAATTGCTTAGATTATTAACTAAATACGAAAGTTCAAATGATATTAGTTTATATTTGGCTATGTACGAAAGGCAAATGGCGCAAACGGGCATTGATAAAAAAGAATGGGTAAACTATTTAATTAATCTAATGCCATTAGATGTGATCAATATAATAACGAGGGAAAACGAAACCGAAATTCACGATTATGATTACATAAAAAATATTCTGCAAAAACGCTACAAACTATCGCCACAAGAGTTTAGGCTGAAATTTTTCTCTTCTAAAAAGGAGCCATCAGCTAATTGGCGCGATTTCGTTTATGAGATCAATGTGTATTTTCAACAATGGATTGAAGGTCTTCAAGTAGATAACTTTGAAGAATTATCGGAATTAATTGTAGTTAATCAAATCAGGCATAATTTAATATTATTAATAAATTGGCGAGAAACAAATACCAAGATGAGACCCAAAACACACAATGAAAATAAGTTAATATGGGCATGTTAAATGGTAAAAAAGGAAGAATCTTAGATATTCGCGGAATAAAAAAAACGTAATAATTGATACAGGGAGTGATATTTCAATCACCAATTCAAGATATCATACTGAAATGAACGCGCCAAAACTAACCAGCGGCAATATATCTATATCGGGCATAGGTGGAAAAGAAATTAAGCCAATGGATTTTTTCTGGCATAAAGTCTACGTGGACGATATAGAAATCCAGGATAAATTTTACGTGGTACAAGAAACGGACTGCGATTTAATAATAGGTAGAAAAGCAGTAGAAGGCATGACGTTAAATGTAGCGGAAGATGGTGTTAGACTAATAAGCGACAACACAGTACGAGTAGGATACATTAAAATTAACGAAGTTCCGTCCAAAATTGATGAAAAAGCTACATCAAGTATAAACAACGATAATCGAGATTGGGAAGATATGGTTAATATCGACTGTGTAAATGACGAGGTGGATTTGACTCATATTACAGATTTAGCAAACTGAGAAATATAAGAGAAAAAATAAAATCATATAAGCCGAATAAAACAAAAGATACAGGATTATCCGCTGAATGGAATGTTGACTATACATCTCCAGAAGAAAATAATGAAATTAGTAGTCCTGCACATGGTAGAAAAGACTATGTAAAAGATCGCAGTAGGAATTTTGATCATAGGGGAAAGAACAGAAATTTTAATAGACCATTTAATAACAGAAGCAATAATAGATATGGCCAAAGATATTTTAAACAGTCATTTAACCATGGAAATTACAATAAATATAGATAGGAGAAACAGAGTTCCGAGAATTCTTACCAAAATGAATCTGAGATTCCTGAAAACTTTGAGACTAAAGATTCTTTGATACCTCAAGACATAACAGAAAATACTTCACCTAATTCAGAAGCAAGATATAATCAAAAATTTTCCCCTACGTACATGAATAGAGGCTACTGTCATGGTCGAAATAATTATAATTATGATGGCCGTCGATCATGTAAGGCTAGTTATAATGAACAAAGAAATTCACAACCATCACATAGGAATAATTCTCATCATGGATTTAAAGGAGCTTATAGTGGAAGAGATGCTTATTCAAATTCTTATCATTCTAGAAGCAATATATGTATAGCTTCTAAAGATAGAGAACAATATCCGGAAAGAAATTACAGAGATATTAGATATGCAGATTTCAAAGATAAAGATCAATATGCAGAGAGAAATTACAGGGAAAACAGATATATAACTTCTAAAGCTAGAGAGCAATATCCGGAAAGAAATAAAAATCTCAAAAAATCAACTGTTTAGGCATGAAAAACATAATAAATAAATATGCTGATGTCGAGACGCCTTCACGTCAGGATGACTGATTTATTTGTAAGAAATAAATATGTAAATAGTTGATTTACTGGAATTATATGAACAAATAGGCGTTGAATAACAAAATATGAATTTTAATACAGTCCTAGAAATATAATTCTACAATACTTTACTAGCAATTTCTTTTTAACTAATACACTTCTCGCCAAACTTATACAATATATTTATTTACCAAAAGACCAACTAGGCCTAACAGCGCCTTTATTGGATATTTCTCATTTCGATGCTTGCTTCACAATAAAAATGAGAAGACTGGTTCTTTTTCAATTTTGAAGATATTCTGAAAACGCGATCTAAACTTATTAAAACTCGTGTATTTAAATCATGGATAATAGTAGTACTAGCGCGTCAGTTAATTTGATGATCATGTACGTCATAAAGGAAATAAAGTGTTTAATCTGAAATCAAATTCTACATATGTATTCTATTACAACAGAAGTATAAGTTGTTGCATTGGAACAGTTTTAATATTCTGACTGCTTATCCCGCGATTTTCACGGCCAAGACATTTCATAGAAAAAATTATATAATACACAATTTTTGAAGAGATTTCGTTGCAATAATTCAAATGCAATTGATACATAAACTACATATTTCAAATACATGTTAATTTAAAATATGTAATAATAGAGAAGATATTAATCAATTTTTTTTTTTTTTTTTTTTAAGAAAAAAAAGCTGTCAGAGTGTTAAAGTCCATAATTTTCGTTTGAAAGTACTAATTGTTATTCAGTTAATTTATTTTCTTTCTTTTTGAATTAAATAATAAACTTTAATAAAAAAATTAAAATATATGTATTACACAGAAAATATTTTTAAACAGCCAATTGTTATTCCTATTTGCATTTACTTTTTTTAAATAATTGAATTTTGCGATTATTATATTTACATCTCATTCAAAAATAGATGAATTTTCAAGGCTGTCGTTTATTGATAAGAATAGAGTATGATTTGAAAAAGAAAAGCAATTCTTTGTCATGTATTTTAGTTTCGTAATAGCCCATTCATATTTGCAGCAAATATATCTTTGAAAGCGCTAGGGGGCTGTGCCCCATACGAGTTTCACTCGCCAACCCCCATTCTGACACCGCAAATTCTAAAGACCTGCTAATTCAATCAACTCTAAAACGATTACTGAAGATTGAATTATAATTAAACTACCAGTGGTGATCTGCTGTCATCGGGTTTCTATTCATTTTCCTTTGAGTGATGGATTTCAAAGCCGAATGAACTGATGTCTAAACAGCTATAATAACTGTTTACGTGATTGATTAAATAAAATCAACTAAACATTTGAAAATCAACTTGTGTAAAATGGCTAAGTAAAGAATGTCTCTGCATCGGGCAGTCGCTGCAGTTAGAATTTTATAACGATGCTATAAAAAAATTGGGTACTTCTCCATTATCCCATAATTTCATATAAGGAAAAAATAACACCAAAATATAGGCTTTAACGCCAAAAGTGCATGAGCGTAGAGTCACATTAAAGTGACATCAGATGTATTACACGTGTTTGTTATGTCATCGCGCATAGCTGCTAACTTTTACGCTTTTTTGCTACCACTAAAAATTAATAGAAAATTTTGCCTGCTTGAATCACATGATTTCCACGGTTTAATAAGGTAAAATTTACTATAAAATTTTAGTGGTAGGAAAAAAGTGTAAAAGTTGGCAGCTATTTATCGAGTGATCTTTAATTCCAAGGGTATCAGTATTTTTAATAATATTTTACCAATTTATTAGTTATTTCGTTAGTTTAAATAATAATTACGTCGACCTGATATTAAAAGAGAAAACGCGTTCAAAAATGTTGCTATGCATAGTTACGAACAACAGATTATCCATCAGCCCAGGGAAATAATTAAGAAAAATATTGTAAATAAAAAAATATTTAAGATTACTTTTTTTTTTCTCTTTTCATTAATGTATTATAAATTTTATTGTTTAAAGTTACTGATAGTTGACACTTTCGTGAGTGGGGCTTTTTCTAATTTCATGTTTTTTTCTTTTTTTTTTTTTTTTTTTTTTTTTTACAGATTTCAATATCAACATTCTTCCACTTGTTTTTTCGGCGTTAGAGTTTGGCGATAGTTTTTTTAGAGGAAAGTTGTCAACGGTATAATGGAGAAGTATTGAAAGCTGTTTTCAGTAAGAGGTTTTAAATGTATCGTTTCCAATATGACCTACTTTTCACCAAAGTCTTATTCCTATTATTAAACGTAAAAATATACTTTTTAATTGAAGGGAAATAATATTATGTACGTTGTTTTAAAATTTGCACAAATAGATAAAAGATTTTGTCGAAATAAATGAATCCCTCGTGTAAATGTATTTTTAAATTGAAACTATTTGGAAATATTGTTATTTGAACATTTTAAATATGGCATAAGTTTCCCGGTTTAATGCTATGAACGCGTAATAATTTAATTATTATATTCAAGTTTTATTTCTCTTTTTAACGTTCAAATGTAGTTACATTTTTTTTATGACGTAATTTTCCTGATTTACTGTTTTTAACACGTGATCATTTAATTATTATTTTAAAGTTTTACTTATGTTTTTAATAGTACTTGTAAATATATTTTTTAATGGAAAGGGAATATTGTTATGTGCGCTGTTTTACAAATTGGCAACAATTTAATTAATGGACTTATTCTAAATATGAAATAAATCTCAATTAAAATCATGCATTTTGAATTAAAAAAATGATAAAACCCTCAAAATTTCGCCAAATTAAAAATAAAATGCGATCTGGATACCACAAGTGTATCAAGCATATCCTTTCAAAATATTATTAAATTACTATGCATAGTTTTTGTTCCTATAAAACATTTTTAAGAGAACTATTTTGACAGACTTTAACATTAAATATCTCTTAACATTATTGTTCGATTTAAAAATTGTCTGCTTCAGTGTGTTTATTGAACATTTCTCTATATAAAATTACCAATTTTCATATTTTTATATTCCATAGTTTTCTGAATATTAGTCCAGAAAGACCTCAAGGCACAAAAACTTCATTGACAGCGGCGGCTGCGGCTGCGACGGCGGCGATTACTTTTTAGTGATACAGAGAGAAATTAAAATTATTAACAATGAGAGCTTCGATTTCAAATTCCTATATCATTAAAAGTAATTTAAAATATTTTTTAAGTTATTAGAAAGTAAAAAATAGATTGCGTTGCTAACACCATAAAAATATTAAAAACCATTAAAAAAATACGATGATATTCCGTATTCAAAAACCTATTGAAGAACATTTTAATCATAATGTTCTATTATTATTTACTAACAAATCCTATTCAAATCCTATTCAAATCCTAAATTATTCTTTCACTAATAAATTCTTACACTCTAATCATAAAAAAAATACTATTGGAATTTTAATTATTCTATGAAAGTTGAATGAAGACAAAACAAAAAACAAATGAAAAATAAACAACCCATTTCATGAATGAACCATTTTATAATAATGTAAACTGGCAAGTTGCCATTTAGAACAAAAGATCAACGTAATGAAGTCGAGGAAGTGTGGAACATTTCATAAAAATTATAAGTGTAGTATATTTGGCACAATGTGAAAGGAGATACTTCCGGAAATCATTAAAAAAAAAAAAAAAAAAAAACTAACGAAAGGATAAACTGTGAGTAATGCGTTTTTGTAAAAAGCATTTTTTTTTTTTTTTTTTTGGACTACAGAGTTAAAACTGGTTACATTGTAACAGTTTTAAATTTAGATTTTATTTTTAAAAGTAATTACTTTTTGCGTTTTATTTTATTTTACTTTTTCAAGTTTTTTTTAAGTTTTATGAATTGATTTTGCTCCCGCTTTGAAATAGAAATATAAAAATACATGTTTTTAATATGTCTCACAGAAAATTTTTTTAAACAACAATTTTATTACTATTTTTATCCTTAGCATTCACTTGTTTTGAATGATAAAATTTGGAGATGATTAAATTTACATATGAAGTAAAAATCAATGTTATTATTTTAATTTCATGAAGGTCCTCCCCCCCCCCCTTAATATGGATTTATTGTGCATTTAATTTTCTATTGTTTATTTCAGTTTTATCTTTTGAGTTCGAGATAAGCGTAATTTTATAGAGCAATTTTATTTTAAAAAGATGAAAGCTCTGGTTTTAAATTTCTGATTCAAGTAAAGTTTAAGCGAGTTTTTAAAGACTATTTTAATCATAAAAAAAAGTTTCGATAATGTAGCATAGTTCATATTTCAAACTATGGAAAAGTCTAGTGTTGCCAGTACATTACTCTTGTTTAGAATTCTTATTGCTTGATTGCTACCACTATTTGAAATAGTGTAATTCGCCTTAATTAATATGCCGTTAAAAAAAAGGCGAATAGCATTAGTTTTAAAAAGTGGTGGCAATCAAGTAATCTGAATATTAACAAGAACGAAAAGTCATGCGTCAAGCATAGATTATGAAACACTTTTCAACATATCCGGAAAACTTTAAGGGAACTTCACCGCTATATAAAGTGAAAGAAGACATGTAACTAAACAGTTTAGAAAACCTATAACACACTTAAAAATTGAGTTTTATCAATTACCTCACATAGTCAAAAATGTAATAGTAGTAGTAATAAAGTTGTTGAATTATTTTGTGTAACCATATATGTATAAATTAAGACATTTTAACAAGAACGAAAAATCATGCGTCAAGTATAGAATATGAAACACTTTGCAATACATCCAGAAAACTTTAAGGGAACTTCACCGCTATATAAAGTGAAAGAAGACATGTAACGAAACAGTTTAGGAAACATAACACACTTAAAAATTGAGTTTTATCAATTACCTCCCATAGTCAAAAATTTCATAGTAGTAGTAATAAAGCAGTCTAACTATTTTGTGTAACCATGCATGTATAAATTAAGACATTTTAACAAGAACGAAAAATCATGCGTCAAGTATAGATTATGAAACACTTTGCAATACATCCAGAAAACTTTAAGGGAACTTCACCGCTATTTAAAGTGAAAGAAGACATGTAACGAAACAGTTTAGGAAACATAACACACTTAAAAATTGAGTTTTATCAATTACCTCCCATAGTCAAAAACGTCATAGTAGTAGTAATAAAGTAGTCTAACTATTTTGGGTAACCATGCATGTATAAATTAAGACCTTTTAACAAGAATGAAAAATCATGCGTCAATTACCTCCCATAGTCAAAAATGTAATAGTAGTAGTAATAGAGTTGTTGAATTATTTTGTGTAACATGTATGTATAAATTAAGACATTTTAACAAGAACGAAAAATCATGCGTCAAGTATAGAATATGAAACACTTTGCAATACATCCAGAAAACTTTAAGGGAACTTCACCGCTATATAAAGTGAAAGAAGACATGTAACGAAACAGTTTAGGAAACATAACACACTTAAAAATTGAGTTTTATCAATTACCTCCCATAGTCAAAAACTTCATAGTAGTAGTAATAAAGCAGTCTAACTATTTTGTGTAACCATGCATGTATAAATTAAGACATTTTAACAAGAACGAAAAATCATGCGTCAAGTATAGAATATGAAACACTTTGCAATACATCCAGAAAACTTTAAGGGAACTTCACCGCTATATAAAGTGAAAGAAGACATGTAACGAAACAGTTTAGGAAACATAACACACTTAAAAATTGAGTTTTATCAATTACCTCCCATAGTCAAAAATTTCATAGTAGTAGTAATAAAGCAGTCTAACTATTTTGTGTAACCATGCATGTATAAATTAAGACATTTTAACAAGAACGAAAAATCATGCGTCAAGTATAGATTATGAAACACTTTGCAATACATCCAGAAAACTTTAAGGGAACTTCACCGCTATTTAAAGTGAAAGAAGACATGTAACGAAACAGTTTAGGAAACATAACACACTTAAAAATTGAGTTTTATCAATTACCTCCCATAGTCAAAAACGTCATAGTAGTAGTAATAAAGTAGTCTAACTATTTTGGGTAACCATACATGTATAAATTAAGACCTTTTAACAAGAATGAAAAATCATGCGTCAATTACCTCCCATAGTCAAAAATGTAATAGTAGTAGTAATAGAGTTGTTGAATTATTTTGTGTAACATGTATGTATAAATTAAGACATTTTAACAAGAACGAAAAATCATGCGTCAAGTATAGAATATGAAACACTTTGCAATACATCCAGAAAACTTTAAGGGAACTTCACCGCTATATAAAGTGAAAGAAGACATGTAACGAAACAGTTTAGGAAACATAACACACTTAAAAATTGAGTTTTATCAATTACCTCCCATAGTCAAAAACTTCATAGTAGTAGTAATAAAGCAGTCTAACTATTTTGTGTAACCATGCATGTATAAATTAAGACATTTTAACAAGAACGAAAAATCATGCGTCAAGTATAGATTATGAAACACTTTGCAATACATCCAGAAAACTTTAAGGGAACTTCACCGCTATATAGAGTGAAAGAAGACATGTAACGAAACAGTTTAGGAAACATAACACACTTAAAAATTGAGTTTTATCAATTACCTTCCATAGTCAAAAACGTCATAGTAGTAGTAATAAAGTAGTCTAACTATTTTGGGTAACCATGCATGTATAAATTAAGACCTTTTAACAAGAACGAAAAATCATGCGTCAATTACCTCCCATAGTCAAAAATGTAATAGTAGTAGTAATAAAGCAGTCTAACTATTTTGTGTAACCATGCATGTATAAATTAAGACATTTTAACAAGAACGAAAAATCCTGCGTCAAGTATAGATTATGAAACACTTTGCAATACATCCAGAAAACTTTAAGGGAACTTCACCGCTATATAAAGTGAAAGAAGACATGTAACGAAACAGTTTAGGAAACATAACACACTTAAAAATTGAGTTTTATCAATTACCTCCCATAGTCAAAAATTTCATAGTAGTAGTAATAAAGCAGTCTAACTATTTTGTGTAACCATGCATGTATAAATTAAGACATTTTAACAAGAACGAAAAATCATGCGTCAAGTATAGATTATGAAACACTTTGCAATACATCCAGAAAACTTTAAGGGAACTTCACCGCTATTTAAAGTGAAAGAAGACATGTAACGAAACAGTTTAGGAAACATAACAAACTTAAAAATTGAGTTTTATCAATTACCTCCCATAGTCAAAAACGTCATAGTAGTAGTAATAAAGTAGTCTAACTATTTTGGGTAACCATGCATGTATAAATTAAGACCTTTTAACAAGAATGAAAAATCATGCGTCAATTACCTCCCATAGTCAAAAATGTAATAGTAGTAGTAATAGAGTTGTTGAATTATTTTGTGTAACATGTATGCATAAATTAAGACATTTTAACAAGAACGAAAAATCATGCGTCAAGTATAGAATATGAAACACTTTGCAATACATCCAGAAAACTTTAAGGGAACTTCACCGCTATATAAAGTGAAAGAAGACATGTAACGAAACAGTTTAGGAAACATAACACACTTAAAAATTGAGTTTTATCAATTACCTCCCATAGTCAAAAACTTCATAGTAGTAGTAATAAAGCAGTCTAACTATTTTGTGTAACCATGCATGTATAAATTAAGACATTTTAACAAGAACGAAAAATCATGCGTCAAGTATAGATTATGAAACACTTTGCAATACATCCAGAAAGCTATAACGGAACTTCACCGCTATATAAAGTGAAATAACACATGTAACTAAACAGTTTCGAAAACATATTGTACACTTAAAAAATGAGTTTTATCAATTACCTCACATAGTCAAAAACTTCATAGTAGTAGTAATAAAGCAGTCGAATTATTTTGTTTAATCATTTATGTATAAATTAAGACCCTTTCACCCCTAAAATTGTACTTTATCCTTCAAAGCATGGTATATCCATTTGCATAAACAATATTCAGTTTAAGCCAATACATGATGTATGAAGTTGTAAAATGTAAAGTTAAAAAACAATTGCAATATCTCTTGTCCCATTAAGGCAAAAGTACTCTCTTTTTTCGTAAACATTTTTCAATTATGAATGGATGGAATGAACGGAACAACGATTGAACAGAACCACAAGCATTATAAATTGTTACAAACGTGCACCGAAAAGATAAATACAGGGTCATTCATAATTCCCTCCGGGGTTTCGAAACATTATAGTAAAAAAACGAAGACGAATATGAAAAAAAGAAACATATGAAATTATTCCGAAACTATTCAAGTTTTACTTACATACATTACAGGTGTTCTATGTGTGAACCCTTGGTCACACGGCATACATCCATGCGATAGTCCAGTTCCTGCCATACTCCGTTTCTTTAAATTTCCGGTACCACACATGAATTGTTTTGTCAGTTGGTCCCTGTTTTCGATATTTATTACGAAAGGCCCGTTGAACTGACACCACTGATTCAGATTTAAAGAAACGGAGTATGGCAGGAACTGGACTATCGCATGGATGTATGCCGTGTGACCAAGGGTTCACACATAGAACACGTGTAATGTATGTAAGTAAAACTTGAATAGTTTCGGAATAATTTCATATGTTTCTTTTTTTCATATTCGTCTTCGTTTTTTTACTATAACGTTTCGAAACCCCGGAGGGAATTATGAATGACCCTGTATTTATGAAAGGAAAAGTGGGTATTTATTAAAACGCAAATAAGAGTTTATTAATTTTTAAGACTATATATTAATTTTTTTTTTTTTTGGTATTAATAATTTTATTTTTTGAAAAAAAAGGAATATGCATTTTGTTTTACGTTTTTCTACTTGGTGCTTAAGGAATGAAATCTCGAAGTAGCAGTCGAGACGTAGGAGTAGGTTGTGTTTTAGGTTAGCTCCGTTAGTATGACCGGCTAAACGCGACCAAGGACCGTGGGACGGGCGACCCAGGATGATTCAGACGTGGGAAGGTGTCAGCTCCAGATTAAGGTATGTCGCATGCTTTTAAGTTAATTATTCATCAAGTTATGCACGCTTAATTGATTATATTTCAATATTATTACCACGTGGCCTCTGCAGTATCACAGCTTTTCTTAATTTTGTTCGTTAAATACCTGTTTCAATGTATTTGCTCAAGCTATTATATATTTCTGTGATTACCCACTAATTCAAATGTATTTTGGTGAATATGAAGTGTTAAAATCTTAATTAATTACTGCATTTTAATAAATTATCTGCAATTATAAGTGTTTCTCAGGTCAGTTTTCTCTAATTTTTAATATGTTGTGTCGGTTAAATTTCCAATTGGACCAAAGATTGGGGTAGCCTTTTTTTTTTTTTTTTTTGTTAAAGTTTGATACTAATGTGATGGTTGTTCACCAATTAGTTAAGTTGTAATAGTGTTTTTAGTGCTGTAATTAACGATCCCATGCCCACGTGGTGAGGACTATCGTGACAGCTTTCAGCAGCAACGGGATATATATTAGGATAAGTATATCCTTTCACCACGTGTATTTCGGCAGCATAGCGTCCTAGGAGCACGTGACCCCGTTGCTTAATTAATAGTTTTGCTAATTAATGATTTGCTAGATTGTTTAGAGGGGTTTATTGGCCTGTGTTTGGTATCAAACTTCTTGGCTCACTCTGCAGTTCTCGATTCTCAACAATTTTCCAAGCTGCATCTTAACTCAGTCATTGTTTATATACTAATTATTGCATTTATCCATCTATATAACTAATTGCAGCTGATATATTTTACTAAAACTCAATATATCTCCTAATCGGAGGGCTCTACGGCCTGCCAGTAAAATTTGATTAAATGTTCTGGGGGTTTTTGGTTGCGGGGATTCGATTGGCACCATCTGTTTTTGTCTAACTATAACTATTCTGTCTAATTATTATAATTGCTAATTAATGTAATTGTTAATTTAAATAGGGGGGCTTTTAGGCCAGTGTTCGGTGTCAAACTTCTCCTCTCACTCTGCAGTTCTCGATTCTCCACAAAATCCCAAGCTATATCTTAACTCAGACATTGTTTATATACTATTAATGCAATTATCCATCTATATAACTAATTACAGCTGATAAATTTTACTAAAACTCAATATATCTCCTATACGGAAGGGCTCCACGGCCTTCCAGTAAAATTTGATGAAATGCACTTGGGGTTTTTAGATGCGGGGATTCGTTTGGCACCATCTATTTTGTCTAACTATGACTGTTCTGTCTAATTAATATCATTGCTAATTAACGAAATTGCTAAATTAATTAGGGTTTTTTTAGGCCAGTGTTCGGTGTCAAACTTCTTGGCTAACTCTGCAGCTCTCGATTCCCCACAATTTTCCAAGCTATATCTTAACTCAGTCATTGTTTATATACTAATTAATGCAATTATCCATCTGTGTAAATAATAACAGCCGTTATATCTTGCTAAAACTCAATATATCTCCTAACGGAGGGCCCAACGGCATTCCAGTAAAATTTGATGAAATGCTCCAGTGGTTTTTAGATGCGGAGATTTCATTGGCGCCACCTATTTTTGTCTAACTATAACTATTCTGTCTAATTAATAACATTGCTAATTAATGAAATTGCTAAATTATTTAGTTTTTTTTTTTTTTTTTTTTTTTTTTTTTTTTTTTTTTTTTTTTTTATGGCCAGTGTTCGGGGTCAAACTCTATGGCCCACACTGCAGTTCTAGATTAACCACAATTTTCCAAACTGTATCTTAACTCAGTCATTGTTTATACACTAATTAATGCAATTATCCATCTATATAACTACTCACAGCTGTTATACTTAGCTAAAACTCAATATATCTCCTAAACGGAGGGCCCTTCAGCCTTCCAGAAAAATTTGATTTAAAAAATCTCAAATTCCAACTGTACTACTAAATATATATTTAATAAATATTTTGATAATTATGCTAAATGTGTTTCTGTTAAATAAAAGTTAAGTCAATGTTTCACCCAATTGTACTGCAGAGGCCGGTGCCCCCACTATTTCTAACAGTGTAAGCGTTTACTTAATTATGTATCATATTTTTATTTGCTCATCTTAAATATATAGGGTTCAACTTGACACACTCTGACACGCCCACAAAGAACATCCGGGGTCCCCGGACCCAAAGTCTACTGCGACTGTTAGATTGAAACTTATCAATTTGTAAAGCAATTATCTCACACACCTATACGCGGAACTAAAGAATGTCCAAATTCAGTAGTTCCCCACCTGTGCTCCCTGTCAAGCCCAAGGTGACGAAACAGGGTTTACAAAATAACAAACAAGGGAATACAATCAGACCAATTCGGACGGGCTCGGTAAGCTCGATGACGACCAGCGCATCAGAAAAAGAAGAAACACAGAAGAAAAAACAACAGAAGAAGACAGCAACAAGGGAAGAAGTAGAAGAGAAAATAGACGCACATCTCACAATCACATTGAATAGCAGCGACAGCGACCCAGACGAAGCGGAGGATGGCGAAATAACAGAAGAAAACAAAGCAGGAAAAGCAACGGAATACGAGAAAAGGCTCAAGCAAGAAATCATAGAATATTGTGCAGAAACAGACACAGGTATAAGAAGAAGCGTGGAGGCGGAAAAAGTAATGAAAGACCTCAATTACTTACAGGTACTACAACACAGATGCACTAGGATACCAGTCGGGACAGGCAACGAAATAGACAAGATAGTAGAAATCATCACGAAGAACATAATGGACTTAGAGGTGAAAATGCAAGCAGCAAGTGCAAAAGTCGAAATCCTAGAACAACATTGGAGACCAACGGAAAACAAAGACACTAAAAAAAGCACAGGTAACGTACACAGGGAGGAGGTGGTCGCCGAGACTCAAACCCAGCCTCCAAGAGGATATGCGGAAGCAGTCAAAGTGGCCACATCCACCCTCATCATCCAAGGGACAACAGAAAGAGACGCGGAAGACCTAGAAAAACAGATAGCAAGAACAACGACGGGACACCATGGAGGAGTTAAGAAGATAAGACGAATAAGGAATGGGGTGAAGCTAATCTGCGAGGACGAGAAAGAAGCCATAAAGATCAAACACAGCATCACGAACAGCGAAGAAGCCAAAGAGACAATAAAGGTAAGATCAGGAAATATCAGAAAGAAGAAAATAATGATATTCCATGTCCCAGACTTCGTGGAAGAAGACCAAATAACTGAGAAGATAAAGAAGACATTGGGACTGGGGCCGCATACGAGGGAGGGCGTCATCAGTTTGCACAGGCAGGTGGCCGCCCGGGAGGGAAGCAAGCATCAACCTGTCCTACTCCCTGAGCCTCTGGCAGATCACTTGCTAAGGGCGAGGACGATCTGCCTGGGGCTGAGGGATTGTCCAATAAAGTCTTTCATCAGCGTGACGCGTTGTCACAAATGTCTTGAATATGATCATGTGGCAGCGCATTGCAGGGGGACACAACGATGCTCTAACTGCGCGGGTGAACACCTGTACACTGACTGTAATCGGCAAACCCCCCGCTGTTATGCGTGCACAAAGTACAACGAAGTAAATAGACTATGGCTAAGAACACAGAAGAAGACGGATCATCAAGCCAACTCGGGTGCATGCTGGGTGCGTCGTCAGCTACTAACGGTCCGCCAACTACAGTCGGACAGGGGCACAGCACTAGCCTCAGCAGAAGAAGTCATTGAGGGGAGGGTGTCACTAAATTTCACAGGCGGCAAACCACAGTTGGTCAAAATGACCAGGCATGACATTGAAGCTAGAATACAACATGACGCTCAGCGCCGCAATTATGGTAATAGACACAAATAATACTAGAACCTCACGCTCAAGTTTCGCAGCGCAAAACCAACAAATACCACACGACCAAAACCAAACAAATATGCAACAAACACACGACACCCTAAACGTGATACAAATTAACCTACACGGTAGCAATAAAGCAACAGACACACTCGCAGGCTATGTCGCAGCCAAAGGAATACAAGTAGCACTCTTACAGGATTTCCACCAAAATAAAAAAACGGGTAACATAACAGGGTTCAAACCAGAAAATTGGAATGTCACAAAAACACCACAAAACAGATCTGCGATTATAACCCGATTAGGCACCAAACCAATAACAATACAAACAAGAGAGTTCACAACAGCTATAAAACTAGAAAACAAAGACAAAACTTTCACAATAATAAATACATACGCCCCCCCTCTGGCGGACTTCTCAGAAGTACTAGACGAGATAGGTGAGGCCCTGAGTAAAGCGGTCGGAGAAGTACTGCTAGTGGGGGACTTTAATGCACACTCAACAGCATGGGGCTACGATGACATAGACCACAGAGGGCGCGAGCTAACAGATTTCCTCCTGCTACACGCGTTGTTTGTCCACAACCCTCCGGACGCACCACCCTCATTCAAAACTGTACGAGGGAAAAACAGGGATGGTACAATAAAGGAAATACAGGGATGGCCGGACTTGACAATAACAACGGCAACACTAGGTAACGACATAAGTGATTGGCATGTCAGTGACGATGTCTCACTCAGTGACCACAGATACATAAAATTTAAAATTAAAAACTACGAGAACATAGACTACCAAAGACATGGTCTACAAACAAAGATAGGCAAACATGCAAAATTTGATAAAAACATTAGAAAAATCAGAAACAAATACATTAAAGAACTCCAAAAAGCAAGCACAACAGACCAGCTGGACAACATAACACTCAGATTGCAAAATGAAATCACATCGATAGCGTTTGCAAGCTATAAGAAAAAATCTACACCTGCGGTCACTGCCCCACCATGGTGGACGGATGAAATTAAAACAGCGAGGAACAAGGTTAGGGCACTCAGGAGGAAATTTCAAAAACAACAGAACGAAGAATTAAAAGTAAAACAACACATAATCTTCAAAAAAGAACAAGCCAAATTAAAAAAACTAATAAACAGAACAAAATCCAAAACATGGAAAGATTACTGCAACAAGGTCACAGACACATATGGCTCCCAATATAAAAACGCTAGCAACAAAAGAACAGGTCGGGTAAAACTAGTCAACATTCTACCCCCAAATACAAAAGTAACCATTAAAGACACACTAACACATTTCCTGGACAACTTATACATAACAGACCAAAATATACCCCACACACTAACAAAAGCAAATAAAGAAAACAATGAACCAGCACCACCGGTAGTAACAAAGGCGGAATTAAACAGAATAATCAGAAACATTAAACAAAATAAAGCACCCGGATTCGACTTCATAGATTACAACCTAATTAAAAGAATTAATAATGCAACACCGCAACTACTACTGACACTCTTCAATACATGCCTAAGGTTAGAATACTTCCCAAAATCGTTTAAAGTAGGCATAGTGGTACTGTTCCAAAAACCAGGTAAAGACCCAACAAATCCAAAAAATTACAGGCCAATTTGCCTCTTACCAGCGCTTGGCAAAATGTTAGAACGCATAATACACGGTCGGATAAACTTCCACCTAAACAATAATAACTATTGGAGCAACAAACAGTATGGTTTCAAACAGGGGATCTCAACAGAACACGCATTAGATAACTTAATCAACACAATAAAAGAAGATAAAACAAACAAATACCAAACACTCGTAATAGCCATGGATATCAAAGGGGCCTTCGACAACATACGCTGGCCAATATTAATTAATAATATTAAGCAATCTCCCTGTCCAGGGTACCTGGTAAACTGGATAGTGAGCTTCCTCCAACACAGGTACGTTTCACTAGATGAAAACGGCATTAAAGTCACAAAGCAGACATTTGGCGGATGCCCCCAAGGAAGTTGTCTCGGCCCGCTCCTCTGGCTATTAATCGCAGACACAGCACTTAAAAGAAATTGGGGAAAACATGTTAGATTACAAGCCTTCGCAGACGATTTTATTATAATTCTAAGAGGCAGAACAAAGGATAAACTTAAGAGATTAGCAAACAAAATACTAAAGGAATTTAATGACTGGATAGAGGGGAATAACCTAACGCTGAACAGGGAAAAACAGAACTATTATATCTTAACAGAGGACACACGGGAAACCTTCCAACAGAAAACACCAATGACATAGAGGGAATAGAACTCAACGGCCAGAGACTAAAAGTAAAAGAACACATAAGATATTTGGGAGTCACACTGCACAAAAATCTAAACTGGATACCACACTGTCAAACACAAACAAATAAGGTACGAGCAAACTTCACAAACTTAGCACATATGGTAGCAAAGGGTTGGGGACTAAAAGCAAATATACTAAAAATTTGGTACACAACAGTAGTGGAAAAGACGCTAACCTACGCAGCACCGGTTTGGGGACACTGCCTCAGCAAAAGGTGCATACAGATATTGTCAAGCTGCCAGCGACATTTTGCACTGGCCATAGTCAGGGCCTATAGAACGGCCCCAACCTCGGCACTTCTGGTACTCTCAGGCCTGATTCCAATCCATCTTAAAGTCTACTACGAAGCAGCGTACGGCACAGTCTCAAGATTAAGGAAAAATACAACAAGACACAATGAAACATTACACCACATCAAATACCACAAAAAAAATATGTGGGAGAATCATCCAGCAGACACGATAGAACCTAGGATAGGGTACAAGACACAAGACACAACGATAACCACGGACGGCTCTAAAATGGAATCAGGTGCTACAGGTTCGGCCTTTGTAGCATATAAAAATAATCAAAAGATAAAAACATGGTCAGTGCCGTTAAGGAACAGCAACAGCGTCTTCCAAGCCGAACTACTGGTAATACAAGAAGCAGCAAAATGGGGCAACACCACGGGTGAGTCATATAGCATCCGATCGGACTGCAAATCGGCCATCGAATCACTTAGTAAACCATTCAACGTAAACAAAACAGTAGACACAATCCAAAAACTAATAAAAGAAGCTAACAACAAATTTAAAATCAGCTGGGTTAAGGCGCATGTAGGCATCCAAGGAAACGAAGAGGCAGACATGTTAGCCAAAACCGCAGCTCTAAATGTAAACAACAAAAGCAAATACAACCTGACTAAACCAATCTCAAAACTTAAAAGAACACTAAAAGATATAACACTAAAACAATGGCAGTTCGAGTGGGACTATGGGGACACAGGTAGGGAAACACACAGTACTTCTCAAAAGTAGATAAAAATAGACTAATAAGCGATTACCTGCTAGCACAGCTATACACAGCTCACGGAGCTTTTCCAGCATACCTACACAGGTTTAAGAAAGCGGACACACCGGACTGCGAATGCGGAACGGTGGGTTCACCAAAACATTACCTAATTCAATGTCCACTCACCCAAGCACACCACCTGGCACAAATAACAACAGACAACGAGAAATTATGGTATGAACAATTAGCGAAAAACAAACACGTACAAAACAAGGCAAAGACAGTAATCAGGTGGCTCCAAGAAAACTGCGACAGCATCACGACACTAATACAAAACAACACACAATAATATTTAGCACACCAGCAGCAGTCGAAGGTGGAAGGTAACACAACGATAAAATGAATATGTATATGTGTTTATGTGTTATATGTTAAAAAAAAAGGCCTAGGAGCAATCCAAAGCCACCAAAAAATTATAAAATTGTCCATGGGTATTGTCCAATGGCAGTGTGCGGTAGTCGCACAACATCAGCTGCTTCCAAGGCCCGAAAAAGGAGCCCCGTAATCACAGAATTACCAGCACGACGTTCGTCACCAACGGATCAGCAAGTTGTGCATTATGACACAGTAAGAAGCTTATAATAGCCCCCGGCACTGTCTGTCCGTCCTAGTGTAAAAGAAAAAAAAAGTGTTTATTTATGTGCTTATGTGTTATATGTTAAAAAAAAAAAGGCCCAGGAGCAATCCAAAGCCACCAAAAAAAATATAAAATGTCTATGTGTTTTGCCCTAGTAGCAGTGTGCGGTAGTCGCACAATATCAGCTGGCACCACGGCCCGAAACAAGAGCCCCGTAATCACAGTATTACCAGCACGACGCATGTCATCAACGGTCCAGCAAGTTGTGCACCATGACACACTAAGAAGCTTATAATAGCCCCCGGCACTGTTTGTCCGTCCTTGTGTTAAAAAATATTATAAAAAGAAGGGGAAGAAGACAGATGAGAAAGAAGAAGAAGAAGAAGAACTGGAAGGAAAGAGGTGATAAGTATAAAGGATAAGTATGGAAAGTAGACCGTGTACGTTAATGGAAGCTGGTGCACGTTAAATCTGCTCGTGGCTCTAATGTCCTCCAAGTTCTATATAAGCGCTACCTCTGGGGGTGCCAATCCAGATGCAGGTCTCTCATCTGGAATTGGTTCAAAATTAGGAGACTAGTTTCACAGTTATATGGATCATGTCAGCTATATAGAAATAAAAAGCTGCAAAACCGGGCTCTTGGGCCAAACCAACAACAACAACAACAACCCATTATGGTTTAGTCAGTTAACGGCAATAGTACATATTTTAAATTACAAATTGTTAATTATTTAACAACCTTTCATGGGCCCAATGGACGGGTAGCCAAGTCAATTAGCACAATAAAAGTAAATTAATTTCAATAATGTAGTTAAAGTGTAATTCAGAATAAGTTCAGTTTAAAATGTAACATTCTTCTCTTCCAGGTTCCCCTTGCAGTTCCTCGTGCTGCCGGTTGGGACGAGCCAATGACCGGCCCCAACTGGTAGCACAAGGGTTTTTTTTTTTAGCAGCAGTTTTTTTATTCATTTTATTTTTGACTGTTCGCCTCTTTATTAGGTGCAATTGGACATTGTCCGCAAAAGCTACCGGACCCGCTCTAATGGGACAGCCCACGGAGCCAGTTTTTACCAGGTGGGGTACGGTAGAAAGGCGCAGTCCCGTCAGCCCCCGCAGCGTTTTCGTCTGCCTTGCAACTCGGCCCAAAAATTTTCCCCGATGGTACGACTTAGCTATTGGCTGATTATATTTTCATTTCAGTGGTTTCATTATCTAGTTAGTTTCTTTATTTAGTTTCCCTCAAAATTCTCTCCCCTTTTTCAAGCTAAGTTCAGTACCAACGTTTCGGCACTAAATTGTCCAGCCCCATTTCAACTGTCATGACGAGTACGTGGTGTGCGGCGTCAGATCTCAGAACATTTAAATTTAGGAGTGAACAACACAGAAAAATCCGGACTCAGTTGATTGGCCGAACTGGGTACTTGTCTTTGTGGACCGCCCCAATAGGGCGATCAGGCGAATTTCGCCCCAATGACCAGGCACTCAAACCCGTCAAACTGGGTCGAATCCCGGTAGGTAGGGGCCTGGTCAGTGGTCTCCAAGGAATGAAATCTCAATAAACAAAAATCAATGAACCCTTCTTACTAGATATAAGTTTTATTTAAAAAAAAGTTTTTTTTCTCTGATATCATCAAAATATTTTTAATTACAGAAGCAAGACAAATTCTCATACATGATTATTAGGTTTACATAATAATGAACATAAGCCATTATTTTAACTTAATTTCCGTTACCGAATTCCGTCTATTTCATAAAAACAAATATGAGAATCATGGTAATTAGCCTGATTAGCATGCTAATCAGGAAATATTTCCATCTATGGAAATATTTAAAAAAAAAAAAGGATCTTGACAAGAATTGGGTTAGTAATAAAACATGCGAAATAGAAATATAAAATATAAATAAATTATGCATTATTTAATATTCAAGGGGCAAAAAAAGAATCATTATAAACATGTTTCGCTTAATCTTTACTAACTTCGTATAGAAGATTATTGAAATATATTGAAGAAAATATAATGAATCTGCATCTTTGCTCCGAAAAATAAATAAATATTTAGCTTGCGTTTCCAAAAAATAATAATGACAAAAGCTCTTCTTTTAATTATGGGTTATTAAGCGATTTTATGTGTTTGATGAAGCTAAGACCAAATAGTAGTAAGAAATTTAAATCTGCTCGTAGCAAAAAATGAAATATAATTTGTTGTTGTTAGATATTGATTAACGTCTTGACTACCACGAACATTCTTAATGTTTATGTGTAGTAGATGTTGAGGCAAGTTGATTTGTTAACAAACAGCGCACAGTGCCGTATTTTCTCAAAAACTTGGATAAACATTGAATCGTCTTTTCTTTTCTGAATTTTCATCGAGAACAAACGAATATTCAGAACAGTGCATTGCCTTACTAAATAACTGGGAGCCTGTATTTTATAAAAAGTAGTGTTCATTGTTAACATAAAGTGCAATTTTGTTCATTTATTGAGTAAAACGATTAAATAATAAAACAACAGTTTTTTTCCCTTAAAAATAACAAAAATTAGATATTAAAATCAATCATGCTAAAAACATAAGATGTTGCCCGCTCCAGGTTCGAGTGATCCCATACGATTCAACAGGGAGTCGCATAACAAACCTCCGTTCCAAAGATACCATGTTAAATGTAGTTGAATCAGCGGTAAATCTCGTTATTGGACGGACTCCAAAAATCAAATGAGCAGGCCATGACCGCACAGCTACACTCAAAAAACGACATTTTCAAAACTGAGAAAAAAATACTCAAATCTTAGTATGTCGTATAGTCAAAATGGCTCCGAATCAAAATTACTCAAGTTTGAAACATGTACATACTCATTTCTGAAAACATGCACACACTCAAGAATTAAAACATAATGTGCTCATATTTGAGTATGTCTATGTTTCAAAAATGAGTATGAACTGACATCTATGCGCTCATTTTTGAGTAGGTCCATGTTTCAAAAATGAGTTTGAATTGACCTCTATGTGCTCAAGTTTGAATATGTCCATGTTTCAATATTCTGAGTATTTCTGATATTTCAGAATTAGAAGCATTGGGTTTGTCGTATTTGAAACAAAAAGTGTCATAACAAAATGAAAACATCGATTTACTCATACTTGAAAGTGTAATTTTCTCAGTGTATCGTTCAACCTATAGTTGAAGGTGTGATTGTCTTTAGGGAGGGCTTTTCAGGAAAAATGACCAGAATTTTCCTTACGTACAATGAAAAGCTTGAAACGTCCCACACACGGACCACGTTTGGATATGTACTCCTCATTTTTTAATACCAAGCTGACTACTGAGCTGCATGTGCCCGATTTGCATTCGAAGATTTACAGATCTGCATTCTAAGACTACGAGAACAAGTGACGACGAGGAAGAACTGAGGTTCTTTCGGGACCACCAACCCTATCCAATGTCCTAGTGAGAAGGTCGTTAATAATAGAGACGCCCCCATCATCTTTGTTGTAAATGTAAAATTACAAACCGATTTTCTAATGTATTAATTCGATTATATTCGGTGGAATGGGTAACTTTTTTCTTAAATATAGTCTATATAAGGATCTATGAAAATGCTCATTCTGTGATACTGTTTCAGAAATTCGTAGATGAATACGATCAAAATCTACTAATACATCTCCACACCAGAAAATATTAATTTTGAATGCATCGTTTTTAACAATGAGAGTCACTATTTAAAAAAAATATATATTCGACATCTGAATGGTATAGGCTAACATAAATTGCTCAATAAAAATGCGCTAAACTAACGCTGCACAACCTTTTTGTATGAAAATCGTTTGCCACCACTATCTTCAAAAGGTAAGCTTTGATATATTTAATAGCAAGGTTTCCGTCATTAACCTAAGGTAAATATTTCTGTGTAAAAATAGTGGTACTGTCGATGGTCCGTAGGCCACAGGTTGTGCATCCCTACGCTAAATATATTTTAAGGATATCGATATACAAGTATGCAGAATTTTCCATATAAAGAATGTAACTTCATAATATTCAACGTCACGATGGTATAAGCTAAACATATTTTATGGAGATGGATATAAAATTATGCAATAATTGGCGTAAAAAGAATATAACTTTCATTTCTGTGTTTGGTCATTGTGTTGCATGATTTTGTCAGTGCACGCTGTGGTAAAAAATCTTATAGATAAGAAATTTGCACAGATATTAACACAAAAGACAAATGTGAATGCACAATGAATGTTAAATTGCGTACAGTGTGGCAAATTTTTCAAGGCTTAGCTTGAAGACAATTAAAAAGTAAATTAACTAACTAAAAGTTACTGCTCGCGGAATCAATTAACGATAAAAAATATATATAAAGTCTATTGAATGCACTGGTTTAAGATTCAGCTTGAAAACAAATAAAAAAATAAAAACAATATAGACTCGTAGAAATAAACCATTTTCACCAAAATGGGATAAAACGGGAACCTCTGGTTTCGTTGAAAGTTCAAATCACGCACTTGCAGCGTTAGAAGTGGCACGAATACAGAATTACACTGAATATCACACCACACATGTATTTTCCTTGCTGCAGCGTCGAATCAAACTGAACAGAAAAGACAACGAGGTGTGTGAAATTTTATAACATAATTTCGTCACACAATAACTTTGGGAATCGGACAAACAAGTTGCTCATGCATACTCTCCAAAAAATAAATAACTCTACAAACTACTCGAGGTGCTCGTTTGGGCTGATAGCGAAAAATCTCAGCAATCTAGTGGAGACATTATGAGCCCCACATGTGACGTGCAGGTTAAGGCCGTTTCTGGCTAGCTCAGTCATGACTAGAATTTAAGGTTTAAACTATATTGCTTTCAAACTATGTAGGCAGGGATGTGGCAGAGTCTCTTCACAAAGTTTTGCCTAAACTAAACGGCGATTCACAAGGTTCAATCACTAACTCGGTCTTCACTGGAAGTAACTAGAAAAAGTTTCACGAAACAAAGATTCACTTACTTAAAGAACACTGATAAGATAATCCACGACTAAAGTCCAGCGAACTTTCGATGTTTTCAGCTAAAACACAGAACTAACAAAAATCGTTAATACAATCTTAACTTTAAAAAAAAATAGCAATCCGTGGCTGGAATAGCTTTATTTGAACTATAACTCAAAATAGCTTATCAACAGCGAATCTTTGATTAAACTAAACTTTCACTCCGGAATTCAAGCACAGTAATCGCTGATGAGAGCAGGCTTTAATTCCACAATGCGGGGTAAGATCCGACCCAAATCCGTGGATGCAAGATTTCGTTCGAGCATTTATACTCTGCCTGATTGCCCACCAGACTTAAAATTTGCATAAACACACATACAGAAAAAGGAATTGATTAAAACTACAAAACATGTTTTGTTGAGTACATTTTGGTTGTTTTAGCAAATTTCAAGTACAATTGAACCATTTTACTTGAATTAACAAAACATTTTTTGCTGACGATACAAAATTTTTTTTGGAATTGCAAAAAAAAAAAATTTTTTTTGTTGATTCAAACAAAATTTTCATTGACCTATATTTAAACAAAAAGTTTTGTTGGGTCAACCAATTTTTTGTTGATTCAACAAAACTTTTTTCTGGGTGCACAGAGAAACACAGAAACCTGCAAACTCCGAAGACTACATGCATACTTCGAAAGTTAGAGTAAAATATAATACAGGGGTCACTGTTGCGCACACAGGTTAGATGATGACATCACGTTCTCATTCGAAACTCTAGAATGCCTTTATAAGACAGTTGCTGGTCCACTACAAAATCACTCACAGATTAAAGAGGATTTTAGCATAACAATTTTTTCCAATGCCCTCATTAATATTTATACCCTTCTGGACCAGTGCCCCTTAAAGAAATTTTATTCAATCAGTACTACTTAAAAAAAAACTTACCTTTAGTTATTTAACCACGAAGTACTTTTATTTGTTACTGGAACCTAACGCAAATGTTATTAGCGCCTTTTGAAGATGCACTTGCGCCTATGGTTCCGAATAAATTTAATAAAGTAGTTTCATAATAATTGTTTTCTTACATTTTTGCGTGTTTTCCCTTCTCTACACATGTACATTTTATTAATTTTGGGTATTTCTTTTCTCTATATTTTTGTACTTAATATAAAAAACTATTTTTTATTTTATTAGATGTTTATTTTATGTCAACAATCTTAACATGGATGTTTTATCTGGCGTTACCATCAAAAGGTTCATTATATGAAGCATAAAAATCTTTACGAATAGAAATCTTCATGACGCATACGATATCAATTAATTTTCATCTGCGACCAGAGCACATTTTCTAAACAAAAATTTATTAGGGAACTGTTAATGCAAACGATTGCAAATATGTAAAAAATTAACAGAATCTGGACAAGAATGATATTATGTTAAATAAACGAAATAAAAGTTATACACACGAGTTGCGTCAAACTTTTTGCAACGTTATTCAGAATTATTAATGAAAGATAATAAAAACCTAATAATTCATCATATTTTGCTACGGAAAAATGGGTAAGTAGATTGCTTACATATTTAGTAAAGTCGAAAATCTCATTTCTTTAATTTTAGTTATAAAGCAATTTGACAGTTTTAAAAGAAAGATTCGTACTGAAAACGGAATAATATTAAGAAATTTAAAGTAATTTCGCAATGCAAAATATAAGGTAGGGAAATTACATCAATAGTTAATCAAGAATATTTTCTGCTTTCAGAGCTCCTCTCGTCTGCCCTACTCGCCGTAAAATTGGTTTGAAAGGTGATATATTCCGGGCTACACTAGATGCCGGGATTGCTCATTCATTATCATGACGTCACAACAAAAGGTTGCTGGCCGCGACGAAAGACATACAGCGATTTGCACAAAACGATGGGCTTTGTACCAATCGCTGGTCGCGACCAACTACTATTTGGGACGTTTTGAGAAAGAATGTGCAAGCCCGGTATCTAGTGTTGCCTTGGTATATTCCTTAGAATTTGCAAGGAGTCTGACATCGCTTTTTTGAAATTTGAAAATTACTATTTAAGGGGCCTGTTCTTACATTTTCAAAAAATTCAATTTTTCGAAGTTCATGTATAAAACTAATAGGCGCCGTCGGCGCCCTCACGGCGCCGAGCGAGCCCACTCCTCATCGTGCCCAAATCCTGAGGGATTTATAACGCAGACCATGGCTTTGTCTCGCCAGGTCGCTACGATCGATTCAGAGGGTTCGCGTTCCAGCGACGCCTCCTCATCTTTTTGCCCCAGAGTCGACGACAGAGGTCGTTACGGTTCGGCGGAAGTTCCCACCATCAAAGGATACTTCCCCACGTGACACCTGATGAGCCGTAGGGACTGTCGAACGGCTTCATCGCCGAACACCCATAAGGGAGTCGGGTCATCCACCTGGTGTTCGGCATCCCTACGGCCCTTGCTTTCCCGCGGAGTCCGATCATGAAATGTATGGAAGAACAAGCCACTTGTCTCATCTTCCGCGGGCGACACTACGTGTGTCGGAAGGTGCCCCTGGCCGACCCGAGACCACGGGGAAAATCGGTCTCTGTCCCATAGACGAGACTCGGCTCGGTTGCCCTCGGTGGACGGCGCGAGTTTGAACCCGACTAGGCAGAACTAGCCAGTAAACCAGCGACTGAATCCCTATCATGGGACTCCCGCCACACCGAGTATGGCGACAAGCATATATCACAGTAAAACATATCACAAAAACATGCACAAACAAATAAACATCTAAAAACACAACAACAAGAAGGAATCAAGAGGCCGCTATCGGACTCTGGAGGTCGCGGAAAGCTCCTCCAAACGCGCCAAAGAGGCGGGCCCGATCGAGGTTAGTTGTGGTTGAAGCTTAGGAGACGAGCCACTCGTCCGCCTGCCAGACGTGGAAGTTCCTGGCTGCACAGAAGACGTGCTGGACTAGGTTTCGGCCCATGATTTGATTTCGAGCTCAGACATCGTCGTTTTACCGACGAGCCTCCGGTCCGCACTCCGTGGCCCTATCTCGAGAAGGACCCCTCCCGCCCAGAAACCTTGCAAGACACATATCGCAGGCTGAGGCCGTGCTCCAGTGTCGTTGCTCGTTCTGGCCGGGACATCTCGAACCAGGCCTCGAAGGCGACTCCCAACTGATCCTGCCGCAGAGGACTCGCAAGGCGACCTACAGGGCACCACTCCTGTTTCGGTCGCAAAGTTCTTCACTAGGAACCATGCGTGTCGTGCTCAACAGATCCTGCCTGCGCTCTCGTCTCCTCATAGACAAAGTTTGCAACCGCCCGATCCGATTTAGTGAACCTTTGCCCTCGCGTCACCCCCCGGCAGCTCTATGCTCCGGGCACGAGGGATTGGTCTACGCGATGTCCTTTCGCCACCTCTGTCGTCCCGAGTGTCCCGCGGAACGGGCCTCCTGGGCCTCCCGTGAACCTGAAGCCTCTCATGAAACAGAAATAGTTTCTGCGTAAGTTAAAGTAAACTGCATACAATTACACTAGTTATGACCAAAAATATATGAGATATGAACAGTAAACGATTATTAAAAGGTCATTCCCACGCCCTATAAAGCCTCGCAGAACGCTGACACTCAGATGAGATTTTCTTCTGAACTCTCCGATTCTGAACTCTAACGTTACATTTTGATATCGAAGACAGATGTTGGTTTCTACGACAACAATTTCTTACCCTTTTTCATCAATCGCCAACGACAAATGTGTGTTCGAGTCTTCTATTTCACCTGCGTATTTTATTATTATTATTATTATTATTATTTTCGAACAAAGCATTTGTAGGCTTTTGAAAGAAAATATATGTATTTATATCATATGGTTGACAATATTTTATTAGATTTTCAGCAACTTTTACATTAAATCCATATACTGGGACATTTGTGTTGATATGTGAGCTAGGGAAACATATCTAAGTTCGTAATGTTGAAAGTAGAGCTCCGGGATTTCTAACGTTTTCAGACTCGGAACCGCATTGTAATGCAGGGTCGGAAATGCTATCCTAACGAGATAGGGAGGCTGTTAGGGGTTGAATCATCGTGATTGAAAATTGACATTTAAAGACTATAAGCTTAAAATAACTCACGACTCTCCGGATAATGAAGTTTAGCGAAGTTTTCGGCCTACGTACCTGGTTCTTACCATCTACAGTTATGCAAGTAGTTTTGTGCCTACGTGCCTGCATCTTACCATCTATAGTTTTGTAAGTTTGAGGACGCTGGTTATCTGCATGAGGGTGCTGTTCGCCAGAGCTGTAGTTGGACCCCTCAAACATGCAAAACTGTAGATGGTAAGAACCAGGCAGTTCTTCCAGTTTTGAATCACCTTGTATACTAGAATATTGGATATTTCAAGTTTAATAAGATGTAATTTAAAGTGACTTATCGCAAAATGAAGTTTTAAGAATTACGCGTAAGATATCTCTGGAATTACGCACTATTTTTACATGATATTTTTAGGTGTTATATATTATAAGACTAAACTTAAATATGCTTATTGTTTCGCCTATAAAAAAAATTATGCATAGATAAACTCCGAAAAACAAGGTATAAATGTGTTTTATCGGTTCGAAGAGCTACGAAAAGACAGAAAAAATCTTTGTTTTACTTCTGAGGATTTCTTTTAAAATATGTACAACACTTAGGGGAAGAAATTGTCAGCTTTATGAGTATTGGGTTATTTTTTAAATAAAAATCAACTCACTTAAGGGTGATTTACGTTTCTATTTATAGTAAAAAAAAACATTTCACGTATTATTCTAATATTTATTTAAAAACAATAGTTGAATTTTTAGTTAAAAAGTATCAAATAAAACTTCCCAGTGATATTAAAAAGCCAAGAGAATTTTATGTTACATTCTATACTTTTTTGCTCGACAGCACAATCAGAACTTTCATAGAATGCAATTATTACTAATTTGTGAACAGTATTCTTGAAAAAACGAATCGAAAAAACGATTTACGTTTCTATTTACAGTAAAAAACATTTCATGTATTATTCTAATATTTATTAAAAAGCAATAGTTGAATTTTTTAGTTAAAAATTATCATTAATAAAACTTCCAGTGATATTAAAAAGCCAAGTGAATTTCATGTTAAATTATATACTTTTTTGTTCGATAGCACAATCAGAATTTTTATAGAATGCAATTATTACCAATTTGTGAACAGTATTCTTGAAAAAACGAATTGAAAAAACGATTTACGTTTCTATTTACAGTAAAAAACATTTCACGTATTATTATAATAGTTATTAAAAAACAATAGTTGAATTTTTTAGTTAAAACTTATCATTAATAAAACTTCCCAGTGATATTAAAAAGCCAAGTGAATTTCATGTTAAATTATATACTTTTTTGTTCGACAGCACAATCAGAATTTTTATAGAATGCAATTATTACCAATTTGCTAACAGTATTCTTGAAAAAACGAATCGAAAAAACGATTTACGTTTCTATTTACAGTAAAAAACATTTCATGTATTATTCTAATATTTATTGAAAAACAATAGTTGAATTTTTTAGTTAAAATCAGTAATAAAACTTCCAGTGATATTAATAAGCCGAGAGAATTTTATGTTCAATTCTATGATTTTTTTGTTCAACAGCACAATCAGAACTTTTCTAGAATGCAATTACTACCAATTTGTGAACAGTATTCTTGAAAAAACGAATTGAAAAAATGATTTACGTTTCTATTTATAGTAAAAAACATTTCACGCATTATTATAATATTTGGTAAAAATAATAGTTGAATTTTTTAGTTAAAAATTATCATTAATAAAACTTCCCAGTGATATTAAAAAGCCAAGTGAATTTCATGTTAAATTATATACTATTTTGTTCGACAGCACAATCAGAACTTTTCTAGAATGCAATTATTACCAAATTTCGGAACAGTATTCTTGAAAAAACGAATTGATTCGATAATAGAGTATGAAGTAATTACTCTTCATTAATATTCGGCCTTTCGAAAAAAGTTCATTAGGGAGAATATTTTGTTCTTTTAGTTCATATAATGAACACATTCTGCTTAGATATAATACAATATACTTAAAACTAGTTTTGGTATAGCTTAAGAAAAAACACAAGTTCTACAGTATTCAATATATTATTCAAATATTGCTTACAAAAAAGAAGTTTGGATGGATTTTTTTTTTGTGTGTGTGTGTGCGAAAACGTTGCGGCGTCGTGAACAATTATAAGGAACGACAACTCATGCATTTTTCTTATATTCTTTTGAAAAAATTTTGCCTGCACATATTACAGTAATTTTTATTTGTATAAAAATGCAACAGCTAATGAGAAAATATTTTTGTTTATAACTTTGTAAAATAAACTATTCTTCTACCTCTCTAATGATGTTTAAAGAAGGATTGCTGAAAAAAAAAATAAATATTTGTAAAAACTACCTTGAATAAAAAACTTTCTGTTGTCAATGGAATATTTTGTAAGTATGAAAATTACCATCGCACTATTTACTAGAAGACATAAAGAAAGAAAATTATAGATTTTGCATAGATTATGGCATACAGCCTTATCTTTTAACTATACTACAGTAGATTTTACTTCTTTAAAATGCGAGAAATCCAACAGATGACCAAAATATTAATTTTTATAATTCAATAATATGGATAATATTACCGCTAAAAAAAGCCATAACTTCTTAGTTTTTATGCACATCGAATTCGTTTAAAGTTATTATTACTTCTAGGAAAAGGTCCAAAAATTTATGTATGACAGATTTTTGATTTCATTAAAAATACTCCCAAGGAGGGCGGGGGGGGGGTGAAATAGGGGTTTCAGAAGAAAAAAATTCATAACTTCGTCAATTCCCAAGGTATCAAATCCGCTTAAACTTATTATAAATCTTCTTAATATTATCTACAACTTTTATACTGACAAGTGTTTTATACGACCAACTCTTACGGTAAAAAAAAATTAAAAACAAAAAATCCCTGCTGGCTCCGTCTACAGGCAGAGCTATATTTCGAAGTGGGTGGTTCCAACTGCCAGATTATGGCAAATATGTCTTTTTCCTGCAATTCCCAATAAACAGACGCCCCACGGTCTGCGTCTTTCAAAATGTACCTGTGCCTGAAGGCCGAGCCGTCAGGGATTTTTTTTTATTCAGATATCTACCACAGTTACCAAATAGCAATTTTCGTCTTATATAATGTCAGATTAATTAACGCGAATATTAATAATAGGAAATTGTGGTAAACACTTGAATGAAAAAATCCTGCTAAATTAGCAACATTGAGATTTTTTTTATGTCCGCGTACTAATGTTCTTTGGCTCTCGCTTCGTGTATGTTTTTACTGAAATAGAGAAACAGACGCATTTTTGATATTTTTCGTTACTTGTTCATTCTTTTTTGAACGATGTATGTTGTCGATTCTTGTTTTTTTCTCTCGTACACTGTAGTAAATAAATCCTCCCAAGTACTGTGTGCTTTTAAATGCATTTGAAGAAAAAAGGAAACATTCTTTCACTTTCAATTCTATTTTTTTTCGTTACTTTCTCCTGATCTGTGCCTGCTTTCGTGTTTATTCAGCGTTGTGAGTTACTTCACCACCAGTTTCGTTGAGTGAAGTCGTCTCTTACTGTGTTGTTGAGTTTTAGAAATTTATCTGTTAATATAGAGAATAGTCATAGAATCAGCAAGAAGGCACAATCTGCTCCAGATAAATTGGACATTATACAAACATATGACTCTCAAGCGCATGGTAAATAAATAAAAATCGCAAAATAGATAAATATTTGGTAATCAATGTTATGTATTCTTTTAAAGATCCAGACACAATCGACAAAAATGAGATAATTATAAAATGGGACTGATGGTTACTTATTTTCAAAAGTACTAAATGTGATTTTAATAATTGGGATGTTTTGCAAAGATTTAATAATTTTGGTTTGTGTTAAAAAAGTTAGTGTAACAAGAAATTTATTTTTTTTTTGTTATATTTATGGTTATATCGTATTAATCGATAATAAAGTCATATTTGTATCCATATATATATGTTTTCAGTTACTATTTCAGCCGGTTCTATAAAAGCAAACCGTGAGTTAAAAGTTGAATGCATTTAATTTTTAATCTAAATATGCGTAAAAGGACAACATTCGACCATAAACATATAAACTAAAGCTCTAAAGCTTTATTAGATTGACGATTAGATGTGTAAAAAAGCTCTGTACCGTCAACATTATGCAAATTACGTTTAATACGCCATCTCGTTTAATCCGGGACTTTTGTCTAGTCCCTTGAAACGCGTTTTAACAGGGTTCGTCTGTATATGCGCATGCGAATTAAGTCCTTTGTTGTTAAAGTCCCCACACAGGATTTTTTTTTAATGATATTTTAAAAATAATTAATAAAACACTATGACGTTATGCTACGCCTTGTATGAATGTCAATAAAAGAGTATAATTTAAGCGTCATTTTAGTAATAGAATAATTCCCTTTTAAGTATTAGTATTCAGAAACTTATTTATTATCCTGGGTGGTTCCTTAAATCATTTTACATAATAATCGTTTTATTAGATCAGCTTTAGAGTTTTTAAGTTCCACTAAAAGTGGGGACCTAAGGTTCGTGCATCGAATGTTCTTCTGTAAATCAGTCCCTCTAACAAGGGCACCACGCCATAGTGTAATAATGAAAAAAAATTAAGTAAACAGCAATCGAAAGAGCATAGTGCAATGTGTTTTTTAACAACTAAATCATTTGCCCTCGTCTCCTCGTTATCGAGACATAAAGTCTTAAAGTTTTCTAATTTATTTGTTTAATTTAGGGAGAAAAGGCGTGGTTCAGATTCAGAAACTTTAATAATCAGATTAAAATAAAATGCAAAGCATATTTAGATAAAGTAATATAAAAATGAAAGAAGCTTGCTAAAAAATGCTATTGACTATTATGGTATTGAACCAAAAAATGATTGAATCTTAGAAAATAGTGGCACCATGAAAATAGTGGCATTTCATGAACTTAATTCTAACGCAATGGTCCACCTCCTGCGAAAAACAAAATTGCAAGGGCGTTTCAAATGGAAGTGGCCCAGTTTGCAGTAACCCAGACTTGTATCAAGCATACCGAATCATGTCGGGGTATTGCGGCGCACTAAACTGGATATGGACAAGTGACTAGAGTTTGATGATATTGTTACGTTGAAATCTTAATGACACATCCTTCCATCCTATTAAATCAATAAATAGCATATTTTAAGACTTTATATATCGATAACGGGGAGACGAGGGTAATTGATTTATGCGTCAAAAGACACGTTTCACTATGCTCTTTCGATTGTTGCTTATTTAGATTAATTTCATTATTACACAATAGCGTGGTTTCCTGGTAAGAATTATCCCGTAAGGCATGGTGACGTCACGGCGACGTCAATGTGAAGTCACACTGTGACTTTGTGACCGTCGTCGTGACGTTCGTGACGTCGATGTGAAGTCACTGTGACCTAAATGTGAAGTCGTTATGGCCGTTTTCAAGGCTTTCTGTGACCTCACAATGTGACTACTTTGTGAAGTCACCGTGCGACTTCAATGTGAAAAGTGTGACGAATCTGCATCGGATACTGGACCAAATTTTCCCCGCATCCGATCCGGATTGTTCGGATCGACATTTTTTTTTTTGCTAGACGTTTGTGACATTTGTGACGAATCTGCATCGGATTGGGTGACCAGATTTTACCCGAATCCAACTCGTAAAGTTCAGATATATATATTTTTTTGGCTGCAGGTTTGTGACAATTGTGACGATTCTTCATCGGGTCGAGTGACCATATTTTACCCATATTCGATGAGGAAAATTACGGGTCGGTTAATTTTTTCTTTTCTTTTATTCTCTTTCTTTTCTTTTCTTTTTTTTTCTACAGGTTTGAAAGAATATTTTATTTTTTCTTTAGATCAAGTTATTATTTTATTCTAGTTTTTCATATTAATCCAAACCCAAGCTGCAATAATAAAATCTCAACCCTAAATCAACCCGAACCCGAAAAAATTACAATCAATTTAACCCAAACAGAATAACAACAACAACAACAACAACAATTATCGCTGTTCTTACTCGGCTCAAGCTGAACGTCATGTCGGGTGCGGGTAAAATCGGATTAACCAACCCGATGCAGGACTTAAGTCGGGGTTTTAAATTATTTATTTTATTTTATTCTGTCTATTTAGTTAAGGTTTTGCTTGGGCTCCGATTCTTATATGAATACCCTATCAGGTCGGGTAACGCGATTTTGAAACGATTTTTTTTAAATCCTGCAATCGAGTGAGACAACCCGATTTCAAACGAACCCAAATCATTACCATTGGTTACACATTAAATAGCAAAAGGTGGATTTGCAGATTTTCAAATTAATTATATAAAAGTGGTGAAATGTATTAAAATTCTGTTGTTCTATAATATAAATGCAACATTTTTTCTATTTTCAGCTCGGTATTTAAAAATTTTAGAGAAATGCTTTTAAATAAAGCAAATAAGTACTAAGTGATTTTGCTATAAATGGGAAACGGTACTTTTCAATATTATTTTTAATTTTAAGAATTTTGATAAAAATTGTTATTGCAGTATATTTTAATAGTCAGTTAAAAGCACATTTTGAAAAATAAAACTATAGATTTATTTAAAATGTTTACAAAATTAAAATAAATTAATGCTTTAATTCCTGCTATTTTTACAAGTATTGATATTTTTTAAATTTATTTACTTTACTTTTTATTATTATTATTTTTTTTACAATTAGTAAAATATGTTATAGAACACCGTGCATGTATTTCTATTTCAATTAATATTAGATTTTATATAAATTTATTATTATTCTATATAGTGAGGAACTATGAAATTTAACTCTTCTTCATGGGATTTCATATATAGAAAACAAAAAGAAATCTGTAATACTAATTCCATGCAAGGTTTTATTACATACATAATAAAGAATATGTATAAAAAATAATAAACTGAAATACTAAAGGAAGTAAAGAACTTAAAAAATATAAGAATGAACAAAAAAATCAATATTGAGAAAAAGCCATTTATTTAGTTTTCATGAGTGAAAAACCCTTGAATGGCAATCGTGTACATATTAAAAATACAGTTTTGAAATTTTAAACCACGTGTATAAAAAGTTTAGATCTATAATTTGAAATAATAATAAAATAATCAATATTTTAACTGTGATAAGGTCTTTAAGTCTTGAAATTTTAAAGGGTAATTTTTATTAACTATTTCAATAGTTTTTAAACAGTATCTTATATATTTAACTAGTGAAAATATTCGAATAATGTATTCCCCAAAATATTCACATCGGGGTCCAGGTTTTAAATCATATTTAAAAGAAAAATAACTGTATGTTTTAATTTATTAAGAAAGATTTTTGAAAAATATTTCATAAAAGTTGCCATTTTTGAAAAAGAAAATTTAACTTATAGATCAAAATACGTTATCATACATGGAACCTTTATTTTATAACTATGTTTTAACCCTTTGTGACTCGACAACATCAGTTTGAAAAATATTTACTCTGACATACATCATTTTAAGCAAGTAAAAATAATAAAAATCATAAAAATAAAAATTATTTACTAAAAGATACTTTTTCATATTTACAATAAACAAAAAATTATATAGTTTCTTCTCATAAATATTGTTAAATTTTTAATACAAAATTGTAACGTGTACGAACTTACTTTTGTAAAAAATCTATTTTTGGACATCTGCAGACTTTTAAATTCAACAAAGTTAATTTTATTCATAAAGGTATGAAACTGTTTAAATGATAAATAAAACTTTGATATTAAAAATTAACTCAGTATCGTCGTATGTTGAGATTTCTATAAACAATTTATATTAACTACTGCGTTAAAAGATAGCAGTAATAAAGAAAATCATCTTATTAACCCCGCTGAAAATAACTTTGTCTTTTGGTATGTTTAGAGGTATGCAACTGCAGTAAAAAACATACTTAAAAACAATATTTTGGTTATTAAAATATAATAATGTTACTAATTTATTGTCAATTATTTATGGAATTGTAATAAATGCATCGATAGTGACACATATAATTTATCATATGATGCCGATGAAATATCTATCTGGGTCGATGTTTCGTGACTAGGCAATAATCACAATAATCTGTTGTTCATCATAAATAGAGCAAGCTGATTTTAAAAAATCTACCGTAAAAGTTTTAGAATAAAGTTTGGCCAAAATTTTAGATATAAAGTCCATTTGAAATGTAGATAATCATAGTTACATAACCCAATAAAATATTAAATTATAAACATAGTTTCAAATATTTAACCAGTTTTTAATGTGAAAAAATATATAAATTCAGATAACAACATAAAATGGAACCACACATTGGTTTATTATTATTTTTTTTACAGGATTAGGTGGTAATTATAAAGAACATTTCCCTTTAATAATAATTCTTTTATAATAGTGTACAGATGTTTTGAAATTTATAACTATAAAATGATTCAGGAAATGAATTTAGTGAAAGTAATTATCTGGTTAAAATCGTTGACATATTGTTACTTATTTTAACAAAATAAACATTAAATTTAATAAACTTAACTGATAAATGTTAAACGAAATATTTAACTTTTGTAAAATACTGCATGAAAGTAACTGAAAACGATATAACTAAATGCAAAGCTAACAGGGAAAATAATATTTTTCATACCTCTTTTTCTTTGTGATCTTCAATATTCTATTTTGACGTAAAAATAGCGAAAGTTTCTTGAGAAGGCAAAATTCCTCCAAATGAAGTACAATAACATTGGCGGAAAACAAATTTAACCACGCAAAGGAATTGTACTTTTCATGGAAAGAAAATTCGTATAAAAATTGTATTTGCGGAATCCTGTGCAGGTTTTTAATTTTAAATACGTAGAAATTATACACGCTCATAACACGCGTATTGTCCAACGAACTGACATCCAAAGATTAAATACACTGTTGTGCGTCTCTTATTCTGAGGTTAAAAAAGCAGACGATAATTTTGAAAGCGTTTAAAACACCTGCGCGCATTTAATAGCAGGGCAGATCATCTTTTTTCTTTTTTTCTTCTTCTTATATACTAGTTGATGTTAGAGTAGCAGGTTAAAAAGGCAGAATATTTCTTTTTATAGTCTCTCCAATTAAAATTTCTTATTTGAAGATTTATTTTTGAAGCAGTTTACCTTTTTTTTACGATTAGTTTCACAATAATAATACTTGTATAGTTTTTTTTTGTAAGTTGTAAAAAATATCAATATTTATGGCGTATCAAATAAAATATTGTTTAAATTTTTAGGGTACATAAAAAATATTTTAATGGACAGGAATGCAAAATCATAAAAAAAGTAAACTTTGCATAGATCGTAATAATTGCAAAATGTGATCCTAAAAAAGTAAAAGGTTGGGGGGGGGGGCGGCATTTTCCCTTTTTCAAAATTTCTTTTTTTCTTTATTAATGTCCTGTAGAAGAAACAGCTTGTAAAATAACAATACTTTTTTAAAGAAATTTGTGGTTAATGAAAAACGGACACGTGAATAATTATTTAAATCATACACATTTTGCATAATTTTTTTTAAAAATTTCATTTTATATTCGGAAAATGTTAAATTTATTTACAAAGTATGAAACAAAATTGAAAATATATATTGGAAGAGGTACTCAATCTACTTAAATACTAAAGAAAAACAATTGTTATCGGAAGTACACCACTGATTTTATTACAATAAAGCGTCTGTTTTTCACAACCCACCTCCCCTCAAACAAACAAATCTTTAATTACCATAGTAAATTGAGGTACAGTTTTGAAACATATTGCATTTCAAAGAGAATTTTATTTTTCCTATTCGACGGTTAAAAATTGAAATTGTGCAATATTTAGAAGTTAAAAAAAATCACTGTAAAAGCGAAATTTACTGTTCAGTTGTTGCCGCTGTTAACATGACGTCATTGTTACTCTTGGATAGCTTGCGCTCTATAATATAGATTGTTGCTCTCAGTTTTACAAAAGTTGTTAATTAATATGAAAAGCAAATGAGAAACTGCCTTAATTAAAAAAAAATTGTTCATGGAGTACATGCCGCATTATGTTTGTATTATAATTTATAATTGCATATTGATTGAAAATTACCTATTTATAAAGCATTTTCCTGTAAGTCAGTAAATAAATTAATCAATATAGCTTAATTTTCCAGGGATCATAAAAATCAGTCAGAATCAGACCCTTTAAGTGCATTAAAGCATTCCTGAATAATATATTGTAAGGAATTGGGCCTCCTCATCCAGGTGCGCGATGTGTCATTCTAGCATTTCCTGTGAGTACACTTAACTGCATACCTTCCCTCGCTATTTTTGCCTTGAAGACTAGCAGACGCCGAATTCTATTGTACTGTGAGCGGAAAGTTCGGACAGTGATGAAGTGGTAAGGCGTTACCCAAAGAGGGGTCTTATGCTTTGATCCTTGCCGAGTTCGTGGGAAAGAGTTCATCTGCGAGAGAAGCGATCTCTGCACACGATTTTTAGGTTTGCGCCCGAAACTTTGCCCTTTGTCTTAGAACGTCCAATGACGGACTTAGTGAAAACGAAACAGAGGGATCTCAAGGCTGCTAAGAGGCTGGAGAGTTTCGAGGGGCCCGCCTCGACAAAGCCCCCGCCCCTAGAAGAAGGTCCCCTGCGAGAATGAAGAAGAGAGAGGACAGTTTTTTGGAGAGATCGAAAAGGAGAGTGTTGACTCTCTGGAGAAGGGAGGACGAAACGTCAGTTTCGAACTCAGCGTAGTGTAAGTGCTAGTGAGGTCCGGCCTCTAGAATTGATACAGCAGGTATCCGGAGAAACTCCCAGAGAAAAGATAAGCACACCAAGTGCGTGAGTGAGTGTTCTTAGACTCAGAATTGACGAGTATTAGTAGATCTTCCGAAGAGAAGGAACGGACGAGCCTTGGTCCGAATGAACTTTATTTTGTAGTCACGACTGACTGGTTTAGAGACTTTTGTTTGTTTCAGTTACACTTGGAGTCAAGAGGTCATTAATTTATAAGCGATTGACTCACGAAAAATAATTAAATGCTGTACTTAACTTTCTTGTACATATTTTTATTAGAATTAATATTGGTATGCAATAAATTCTATTTTCTAATTTATGCGAGAAATTCTCTGTGCCAACGATCCGATCTCGCTACCACTCACCATCTTTTATCGGGTCGGTATAGAGGAGTTACTACAACTGGTGGCTTGCGGTGATGGATTAATTAGCAAAAATTAATGACATTCTCTAAAGACAAAGAGTGGACTCCGAAATTTAAATCATCAAAGTGCTCCAAGAAAGAGTCTCCTTGTGACTTGTGACCTGAGTCTCCTTAGATGCCCCTGTGGATCAACACAGCATCAGAAAGAGAAATCTACCAAGAATTCTGGAGAGTGTTCCCCCATCAGAAAGAGAAATCTACCAAGAATTCTGGAGTGTTCCCCCATCAGAAAGAGAAATCTACCAAGAATTCTGGAGAGTGTTCCCCCATCCGGAAGAGTCCCCATCCGAAAAGTGTGACAGAGAACCCCGTCTGTGCTCCTGAGAATCTCTGAAGTCTGTGCTTCTGACGCCCTGAAAGACTCTTAGTAATGGAGGTAAGCTCTTTTTATACTCAGAGTGGCTTTAATTGTTATTAGTGTTTGTATAGGTGTTGTAGACTTCAAAAAAAAAAAAAAAAGTTGTATGTTTATTTTTGTGAGAGTAAATATTTTGAGAAATTTTTCCGGTAAAAAAAAAAAAAAAAAAAAAAAAAAAAAAGTATGATGAGATATTTCCGATATAACTGTAACTTATTTAATAGACAAATTTTGTAGTTAAAAATTAAATTATTGTTGAATTAATTTAATGCAAACTGAGAGTTGTGCAGTGTTACAAAATTTTAGCTGAATCTATAAATGAGAGTTCATTGAAAAAAAAAAGTATTGAACGCATTTCATATTTTACGATAACAGAGTTGATTTTATATGTTTTTTGTGAATTATTCTAAATTTTTTAAGAGTGGATGCAGAGATTAAGACCACCAGTGATTTAAAAAAAAAAAAAGGGAATTGAATGAGACTTTTGCAATTTAAAATATTTTTACTGTGCTTTTTGAATTTGAAATTTTTGTTTTGTGTAGAATTTATCCCATATGTATTTTATAACCAAATACCAAGGTGAATGTAGACGTTAGGATAGAGTTGCTTATCTTTATATGTTGCATATTTCCTATATTATTGCTAAGCGTACTTTTTATGAGTGTATATTTTGGTAATATTTTGACGCACTTGGTAGGATTTGATTTAATCTTATTGTATTGTTTTATAATTGTGGGAAAGATAATTTCTAATTTTAAACTTTAAAAATGTCGGGGCTTAAATATTTTAGGAAAGCTGATTTGCAAACGTTAGCTTACGAATTTGAGGTCATTTTAGAGGAAAATGATACTGTACCGAAAATTATAAAAAAAATAGAGTCGTCAGAGGAATTTGATAAAGAGCTAGCCTTAGCGCAAATTAAACTGTTAGAAAAAGACAGGGAAAATAAGTTATTGGCGGAGAAGGAAGAGAATGATAGACTTCAGTTAGAGAAAGAAAGATTGTGGGAGAAAGCAGAAAAAGAAAAAGAACGCGAACATGAGTTAGCTAGATTAAAAGCGACACAAGAGTCAGATGACCGGAGTACCGCATCCAGTAGCATCTCAGTTAGAACGAATCATTTACCCCTAAAAACAATTATGCATCGCTTTGATGAAAAGAATTCGGATATTTCGTTGTTTTTGAATTTATTCGAGAGACAGGCAAAAAAATGTAATCTAAATTCGGGTGAGTTGGTGACGAATTTACTATCATTATTACCTGTGAGAATGGCCGAGCTAATTTTGAGAGAACCCGAAGACAAAATTGAAGATTTTCAATATGTGAAAGAAAAACTGTTAGAACGCTATCGTTTGAATGCAGAGACATACCGACAAAAATTTAGTCAACATCCACGAAATCCTAATTCAGTTTGGAAGGATCTTATTTTCGAACTTAATAGTTTTTTAGAAGGTTGGCTGTCATGCTTACAAGTTTCGGATTTTGAGGGTTTGAAAAATTTGCTTGTCACGGACCAGATCAGACGGAGAGCGTCTCCAGAAATGCGCGAACATTTTATAGATAACTGGGCAAAGATTAAAAACCCGGAAGAATTAGTAAGGCTTTTAGATGCGTACGAGGCAATCAAGCGACCGTCTAAAAAAACTTGGAATCCGAAACTCCCTTTAGAGAAGAAATTTGAAAGACCCAAGACTTTTGAAAATGGGCGAAACGGTAACAGAAATCCGGAGACTAACTTTAACTGGAGGGATCGCGATGATCATAAAGAAAGGGAAAGGGTTTACGAAAAAAGGCGAGAAGTTAAGTGTCATGCGTGTTTTCGAAGCGGGCACTACAAAGTAGATTGTCCGGAAATTAAAAAGAGAGATGTTGCGCGGGTCAGTCACTTCATAAGTAAGCCGACACTTGAAGAAACCTTCTCCCCTTATTTGAGCAAAATATTAGTGAATGGAATTCAGGCAACTGCCTTAACGGACAGTGGGAGCCAGATAGATTTGGTCCCGCACCATTTAGTCAGTCAAGATAATTTGAATGGAGATCATGTTTGGATTAAAACCCCGGTGGACAGGAAATTGTACTGCTTACCTATAGCAGAAGTCACTTTAGAAATTGAAGGTGTAGGAATCATTGAAACCAAGGCAGGAGTAAATAATAGCGATTCAGACATGGATTATTATTTGTTGGGTAATCAATCTCAAAAGTTATTAGAGCAGGCGAATATAAAACCCGAGTTAGTAAATGCAGTTTTGACGCGGGCTCAAAAGAAAAAAATTGACCATACTCCAAAGCTGGAAGATAAGCGGATTATGTTTTCCGATAAGGAAGGGGAGAATGTTCACCGACGCGATGAAGCGGAAACTTTGAATCCGGTAAATAAACAAATTATGATTTCCGAGGGGGAAAAAGAGGATATTTCTAGCGGGAATGTGGAAGCGGAAACTTTGAATTCCGAGGAAGAAAAAGAAGAGGATATTTCTAGCGGGAATGTGGAAGCGGAAACTTTGAATTCCGAGGAAGAAAGAGAAGGGGGAATTTTTCGCGAGTGCAGTGAAGCGGAAGCGTTGAATTCAAAATTAGAGGGTGAAAACCTAGAAAACCCTATTGAACTGGTCAGTGTGGATAAGGGATTATCGCCTTTGCCGATATGTGAGGAATCTTCTATCTTAGCAAACATTGAAAGAGGGGTTAATAAAATGGAAAATGACAGGTATCCATCTCTCGAAGAGATTAGAGGGAAAGGGGAAATTGAAGAAACGCATTGTAATGCGGGAGATTCTTTAATAGTGGCAAAAGCCAGAGACAATCGCATGAGTGGGGGAATGCGGGTGCTTGTCCCATTGCATTATAGAGTGGATATATTTGGCGCGTGCCTAGAAAAAGTGTCATTACACTTAGGGAAAGGGAAAGTTAAAGGAAATGTGTCAGAATACTTGAACCTTGGGAAAAGATTGATAAACGATTTAACTACCGCATTTCTAAAAAGGTTCGGTGTTAAATTGAAAAATCCGAGAGTGTGTCGCACAATAAGCGATAGTATTGCATGTTGGAATCGAAAAGTTAGACGGCTTTTGAAAGCGTTAGTATTTGGAGAATGGATAAGAGAAACGGAGGAAAATAAATTCGTGAAGGGATGTGTGTTTAATCTCACGAACAGGTTAAAAAGAGGTCGAGTTTTAGCTGTTGAAAATGTGTCAGAAAAACGAGAAAAGAGGAAATTTTGGTTTGACAGAAAGGCGGTAAAACGGAAGCTTAATGTGAAAGATGAGGTTTTAGTTTTAACTACCAGAAAGCCAATTAAAATGTCAGATAGACGGATAGGGCCGGGAAAAATTGAATCGAAAATCTCGGAAACAAATTATATTGTGAATGTTCCCGGGAGGCGACAGAAATCTCAGATTTCTCACTTGAGTTTAGTAAAGCCTTACAGAAAACGGGTGGAGTTAGCAGATATCTTAACGCGGGAAATAAACGCACTTGAGGAATTCTGTTTACCGTATCTAGATGATATGGCGTTTTTTTCAGACAGTTGGGAGGACCATATGCGTCATCTAGAAATGGTATTAAAAAGGGTTAATGACGCGAATCTAAAAATCAAATTGGCGAAATGCAAGTTCGCTCAGAAAACCGTAAAATATCTTGGGCATATTGTAGGGGAGGGCAGACGGAGGCCAGCTGAGGCGAAAGTAAAGGCAATTAAGGAATTACCGGTTCCGAAATCGAAAACTGAAATTCGTAGATGTTTGGGAATGGCTGGATATTATTCCCGGTACATAAAAGATTATGCAGTGATTGTAGAACCATTAACTAGGGCGCTTAAAGGGAAAAATAAAAAAGAAAAGATTGCATGGAGCGACGAAATGGGAAAAGCCTTTGAGACTTTGAAAATGAAACTTACTGAAGAACCAGTGCTTTACGCTCCTAATTTTCAGAAAGAATTCATAGTACAAACTGATGCTAGTGACTTAGGTATTGGCGTGGTTTTGGCTCAAAGAGAGGGATCGGAAGAGCACCCCATAATATATTTAAGTCGAAAATTTACTGATAGTGAGAAAAGTTTCTGCGCCACTGAAAGAGAGTGTGCAGGGATTATTTTTGCGATAAAAAAGTTAAGGCATTATATTGATGGACAAAACTTTTCTATCGAAACCGATCACAATCCCTTGGTGTTTCTAAAAAGAAATTCTGGAAATAATCCCAGATTATTAAGGTGGTCCTTAGCTCTGCAACCTTATAATTATGCCATTTCTCATCGCGCAGGCAAAGACATTCCGCATGTTGATTGTCTGAGTCGAGTTTAAGGAGATTCCTTGATAAACTTTTGTATATAATTATTTTAAGATTTTTTATTTTTTATTTCACTGTGTTTTATTTCATTATATGTTCATGATTTCTTATCAGAGCGCGAAAAAAAAAGAGGAAGGTAGTATTATCTTATTCATGTATGTTTTATTTCTTGCCACTCTGATGTAATTTGAGCTTGCAATTCTTTATCCGACTCTTAGAGATTCTTAGTGTTTCACCCTTAAGAATCGTTTGAGGAGGGGGTGTTGTAAGGAATTGGGCCTCCTCATCCAGGTGCGCGATGTGTCATTCTAGCATTTCCTGTGAGTACACTTAACTGCATACCTTCCCTCGCTATTTTTGCCTTGAAGACTAGCAGACGCCGAATTCTATTGTACTGTGAGCGGAAAGTTCGGACAGTGATGAAGTGGTAAGGCGTTACCCAAAGAGGGGTCTTATGCTTTGATCCTTGCCGAGTTCGTGGGAAAGAGTTCATCTGCGAGAGAAGCGATCTCTGCACACGATTTTTAGGTTTGCGCCCGAAACTTTGCCCTTTGTCTTAGAACGTCCAATGACGGACTTAGTGAAAACGAAACAGAGGGATCTCAAGGCTGCTAAGAGGCTGGAGAGTTTCGAGGGGCCCGCCTCGACAAAGCCCCCGCCCCTAGAAGAAGGTCCCCTGCGAGAATGAAGAAGAGAGAGGACAGTTTTTTGGAGAGATCGAAAAGGAGAGTGTTGACTCTCTGGAGAAGGGAGGACGAAACGTCAGTTTCGAACTCAGCGTAGTGTAAGTGCTAGTGAGGTCCGGCCTCTAGAATTGATACAGCAGGTATCCGGAGAAACTCCCAGAGAAAAGATAAGCACACCAAGTGCGTGAGTGAGTGTTCTTAGACTCAGAATTGACGAGTATTAGTAGATCTTCCGAAGAGAAGGAACGGACGAGCCTTGGTCCGAATGAACTTTATTTTGTAGTCACGACTGACTGGTTTAGAGACTTTTGTTTGTTTCAGTTACACTTGGAGTCAAGAGGTCATTAATTTATAAGCGATTGACTCACGAAAAATAATTAAATGCTGTACTTAACTTTCTTGTACATATTTTTATTAGAATTAATATTGGTATGCAATAAATTCTATTTTCTAATTTATGCGAGAAATTCTCTGTGCCAACGATCCGATCTCGCTACCACTCACCATCTTTTATCGGGTCGGTATAGAGGAGTTACTACAACTGGTGGCTTGCGGTGATGGATTAATTAGCAAAAATTAATGACATTCTCTAAAGACAAAGAGTGGACTCCGAAATTTAAATCATCAAAGTGCTCCAAGAAAGAGTCTCCTTGTGACTTGTGACCTGAGTCTCCTTAGATGCCCCTGTGGATCAACACAGCATCAGAAAGAGAAATCTACCAAGAATTCTGGAGAGTGTTCCCCCATCAGAAAGAGAAATCTACCAAGAATTCTGGAGTGTTCCCCCATCAGAAAGAGAAATCTACCAAGAATTCTGGAGAGTGTTCCCCCATCCGGAAGAGTCCCCATCCGAAAAGTGTGACAGAGAACCCCGTCTGTGCTCCTGAGAATCTCTGAAGTCTGTGCTTCTGACGCCCTGAAAGACTCTTAGTAATGGAGGTAAGCTCTTTTTATACTCAGAGTGGCTTTAATTGTTATTAGTGTTTGTATAGGTGTTGTAGACTTCAAAAAAAAAAAAAAGTTGTATGTTTATTTTTGTGAGAGTAAATATTTTGAGAAATTTTTCCGGTAAAAAAAAAAAAAAAAAAAAAAAAAAAAGTATGATGAGATATTTCCGATATAACTGTAACTTATTTAATAGACAAATTTTGTAGTTAAAAATTAAATTATTGTTGAATTAATTTAATGCAAACTGAGAGTTGTGCAGTGTTACAAAATTTTAGCTGAATCTATAAATGAGAGTTCATTGAAAAAAAAAAGTATTGAACGCATTTCATATTTTACGATAACAGAGTTGATTTTATATGTTTTTTGTGAATTATTCTAAATTTTTTAAGAGTGGATGCAGAGATTAAGACCACCAGTGATTTAAAAAAAAAAGGGAATTGAATGAGACTTTTGCAATTTAAAATATTTTTACTGTGCTTTTTGAATTTGAAATTTTTGTTTTGTGTAGAATTTATCCCATATGTATTTTATAACCAAATACCAAGGTGAATGTAGACGTTAGGATAGAGTTGCTTATCTTTATATGTTGCATATTTCCTATATTATTGCTAAGCGTACTTTTTATGAGTGTATATTTTGGTAATATTTTGACGCACTTGGTAGGATTTGATTTAATCTTATTGTATTGTTTTATAATTGTGGGAAAGATAATTTCTAATTTTAAACTTTAAAAATGTCGGGGCTTAAATATTTTAGGAAAGCTGATTTGCAAACGTTAGCTTACGAATTTGAGGTCATTTTAGAGGAAAATGATACTGTACCGAAAATTATAAAAAAAATAGAGTCGTCAGAGGAATTTGATAAAGAGCTAGCCTTAGCGCAAATTAAACTGTTAGAAAAAGACAGGGAAAATAAGTTATTGGCGGAGAAGGAAGAGAATGATAGACTTCAGTTAGAGAAAGAAAGATTGTGGGAGAAAGCAGAAAAAGAAAAAGAACGCGAACATGAGTTAGCTAGATTAAAAGCGACACAAGAGTCAGATGACCGGAGTACCGCATCCAGTAGCATCTCAGTTAGAACGAATCATTTACCCCTAAAAACAATTATGCATCGCTTTGATGAAAAGAATTCGGATTTTTCGTTGTTTTTGAATTTATTCGAGAGACAGGCAAAAAAATGTAATCTAAATTCGGGTGAGTTGGTGACGAATTTACTATCATTATTACCTGTGAGAATGGCCGAGCTAATTTTGAGAGAACCCGAAGACAAAATTGATGATTTTCAATATGTGAAAGAAAAACTGTTAGAACGCTATCGGTTGAATGCAGAGACATACCGACAAAAATTTAGTCAACATCCACGAAATCCTAATTCAGTTTGGAAGGATCTTATTTTCGAACTTAATAGTTTTTTAGAAGGTTGGCTGTCATGCTTACAAGTTTCGGATTTTGAGGGTTTGAAAAATTTGCTTGTCACGGACCAGATCAGACGGAGAGCGTCTCCAGAAATGCGCGAACATTTTATAGATAACTGGGCAGAGATTAAAAACCCGGAAGAATTAGTAAGGCTTTTAGATGCGTACGAGGCAATCAAGCGACCGTCTAAAAAAACTTGGAATCCGAAACTCCCTTTAGAGAAGAAATTTGAAAGACCCAAGACTTTTGAAAATGGGCGAAACGGTAACAGAAATCCGGAGACTAACTTTAACTGGAGGGATCGCGATGATCATAAAGAAAGGGAAAGGGTTTACGAAAAAAGGCGAGAAGTTAAGTGTCATGCGTGTTTTCGAAGCGGGCACTACAAAGTAGATTGTCCGGAAATTAAAAAGAGAGATGTTGCGCGGGTCAGTCACTTCATAAGTAAGCCGACACTTGAAGAAACCTTCTCCCCTTATTTGAGCAAAATATTAGTGAATGGAATTCAGGCAACTGCCTTAACGGACAGTGGGAGCCAGATAGATTGTCCCGCACCATTTAGTCAGTCAAGATAATTTGAATGGAGATCATGTTTGGATTAAAACCCCGGTGGACAGGAAATTGTACTGCCTTACCTATAGCAGAAGTCACTTTAGAAAATTGAAGGTGTAGGAATCATTGAAACCAAGGCAGGAGTAAATAATAGCGATTCAGACATGGATTATTATTTGTTGGGTAATCAATCTCAAAAGTTATTAGAGCAGGCGAATATAAAACCCGAGTTAGTAAATGCAGTTTTGACGCGGGCTCAAAAGAAAAAAATTGACCATACTCCAAAGCTGGAAGATAAGCGGATTATGTTTTCCGATAAGGAAGGGGAGAATGTTCACCGACGCGATGAAGCGGAAACTTTGAATCCGGTAAATAAACAAATTATGATTTCCGAGGGGGAAAAAGAGGATATTTCTAGCGGGAATGTGGAAGCGGAAACTTTGAATTCCGAGGAAGAAAAAGAAGAGGATATTTCTAGCGGGAATGTGGAAGCGGAAACTTTGAATTCCGAGGAAGAAAAAGAAGAGGATATTTCTAGCGGGAATGTGGAAGCGGAAACTTTGAATTCCGAGGAAGAAAAAGAAGGGGGAATTTTTCGCGAGTGCAGTGAAGCGGAAGCGTTGAATTCAAAATTAGAGGGTGAAAACCTAGAAAACCCTATTGAACTGGTCAGTGTGGATAAGGGATTATCGCCTTTGCCGATATGTGAGGAATCTTCTATCTTAGCAAACATTGAAAGAGGGGTTAGTAAAATGGAAAATGACAGGTATCCATCTCTCGAAGAGATTAGAGGGAAAGGGGAAATTGAAGAAACGCATTGTAATGCGGGAGATTCTTTAATAGTGGCAAAAGCCAGAGACAATCGCATGAGTGGGGGAATGCGGGTGCTTGTCCCATTGCATTATAGAGTGGATATATTTGGCGCGTGCCTAGAAAAAGTGTCATTACACTTAGGGAAAGGGAAAGTTAAAGGAAATGTGTCAGAATACTTGAACCTTGGGAAAAGATTGATAAACGATTTAACTACCGCATTTCTAAAAAGGTTCGGTGTTAAATTGAAAAATCCGAGAGTGTGTCGCACAATAAGCGATAGTATTGCATGTTGGAATCGAAAAGTTAGACGGCTTTTGAAAGCGTTAGTATTTGGAGAATGGATAAGAGAAACGGAGGAAAATAAATTCGTGAAGGGATGTGTGTTTAATCTCACGAACAGGTTAAAAAGAGGTCGAGTTTTAGCTGTTGAAAATGTGTCAGAAAAACGAGAAAAGAGGAAATTTTGGTTTGACAGAAAGGCGGTAAAACGGAAGCTTAATGTGAAAGATGAGGTTTTAGTTTTAACTACCAGAAAGCCAATTAAAATGTCAGATAGACGGATAGGGCCGGGAAAAATTGAATCGAAAATCTCGGAAACAAATTATATTGTGAATGTTCCCGGGAGGCGACAGAAATCTCAGATTTCTCACTTGAGTTTAGTAAAGCCTTACAGAAAACGGGTGGAGTTAGCAGATATCTTAACGCGGGAAATAAACGCAATTGAGGAATTCTGTTTACCGTATCTAGATGATATGGCGTTTTTTTCAGACAGTTGGGAGGACCATATGCGTCATCTAGAAATGGTATTAAAAAGGGTTAATGACGCGAATCTAAAAATCAAATTGGCGAAATGCAAGTTCGCTCAGAAAACCGTAAAATATCTTGGGCATATTGTAGGGGAGGGCAGACGGAGGCCAGCTGAGGCGAAAGTAAAGGCAATTAAGGAATTACCGGTTCCGAAATCGAAAACTGAAATTCGTAGATGTTTGGGAATGGCTGGATATTATTCCCGGTACATAAAAGATTATGCAGTGATTGTAGAACCATTAACTAGGGCGCTTAAAGGGAAAAATAAAAAAGAAAAGATTGCATGGAGCGACGAAATGGGAAAAGCCTTTGAGACTTTGAAAATGAAACTTACTGAAGAACCAGTGCTTTACGCTCCTAATTTTCAGAAAGAATTCATAGTACAAACTGATGCTAGTGACTTAGGTATTGGCGTGGTTTTGGCTCAAAGAGAGGGATCGGAAGAGCACCCCATAATATATTTAAGTCGAAAATTTACTGATAGTGAGAAAAGTTTCTGCGCCACTGAAAGAGAGTGTGCAGGGATTATTTTTGCGATAAAAAAGTTAAGGCATTATATTGATGGACAAAACTTTTCTATCGAAACCGATCACAATCCCTTGGTGTTTCTAAAAAGAAATTCTGGAAATAATCCCAGATTATTAAGGTGGTCCTTAGCTCTGCAACCTTATAATTATGCCATTTCTCATCGCGCAGGCAAAGACATTCCGCATGTTGATTGTCTGAGTCGAGTTTAAGGAGATTCCTTGATAAACTTTTGTATATAATTATTTTAAGATTTTTTATTTTTTATTTCACTGTGTTTTATTTCATTATATGTTCATGATTTCTTATCAGAGCGCGAAAAAAAAAGAGGAAGGTAGTATTATCTTATTCATGTATGTTTTATTTCTTGCCACTCTGATGTAATTTGAGCTTGCAATTCTTTATCCGACTCTTAGAGATTCTTAGTGTTTCACCCTTAAGAATCGTTTGAGGAGGGGGTGTTGTAAGGAATTGGGCCTCCTCATCCAGGTGCGCGATGTGTCATTCTAGCATTTCCTGTGAGTACACTTAACTGCATACCTTCCCTCGCTATTTTTGCCTTGAAGACTAGCAGACGCCGAATTCTATTGTACTGTGAGCGGAAAGTTCGGACAGTGATGAAGTGGTAAGGCGTTACCCAAAGAGGGGTCTTATGCTTTGATCCTTGCCGAGTTCGTGGGAAAGAGTTCATCTGCGAGAGAAGCGATCTCTGCACACGATTTTTAGGTTTGCGCCCGAAACTTTGCCCTTTGTCTTAGAACGTCCAATGACGGACTTAGTGAAAACGAAACAGAGGGATCTCAAGGCTGCTAAGAGGCTGGAGAGTTTCGAGGGGCCCGCCTCGACAAAGCCCCCGCCCCTAGAAGAAGGTCCCCTGCGAGAATGAAGAAGAGAGAGGACAGTTTTTTGGAGAGATCGAAAAGGAGAGTGTTGACTCTCTGGAGAAGGGAGGACGAAACGTCAGTTTCGAACTCAGCGTAGTGTAAGTGCTAGTGAGGTCCGGCCTCTAGAATTGATACAGCAGGTATCCGGAGAAACTCCCAGAGAAAAGATAAGCACACCAAGTGCGTGAGTGAGTGTTCTTAGACTCAGAATTGACGAGTATTAGTAGATCTTCCGAAGAGAAGGAACGGACGAGCCTTGGTCCGAATGAACTTTATTTTGTAGTCACGACTGACTGGTTTAGAGACTTTTGTTTGTTTCAGTTACACTTGGAGTCAAGAGGTCATTAATTTATAAGCGATTGACTCACGAAAAATAATTAAATGCTGTACTTAACTTTCTTGTACATATTTTTATTAGAATTAATATTGGTATGCAATAAATTCTATTTTCTAATTTATGCGAGAAATTCTCTGTGCCAACGATCCGATCTCGCTACCACTCACCATCTTTTATCGGGTCGGTATAGAGGAGTTACTACAACTGGTGGCTTGCGGTGATGGATTAATTAGCAAAAATTAATGACATTCTCTAAAGACAAAGAGTGGACTCCGAAATTTAAATCATCAAAGTGCTCCAAGAAAGAGTCTCCTTGTGACTTGTGACCTGAGTCTCCTTAGATGCCCCTGTGGATCAACACAGCATCAGAAAGAGAAATCTACCAAGAATTCTGGAGAGTGTTCCCCCATCAGAAAGAGAAATCTACCAAGAATTCTGGAGTGTTCCCCCATCAGAAAGAGAAATCTACCAAGAATTCTGGAGAGTGTTCCCCCATCCGGAAGAGTCCCCATCCGAAAAGTGTGACAGAGAACCCCGTCTGTGCTCCTGAGAATCTCTGAAGTCTGTGCTTCTGACGCCCTGAAAGACTCTTAGTAATGGAGGTAAGCTCTTTTTATACTCAGAGTGGCTTTAATTGTTATTAGTGTTTGTATAGGTGTTGTAGACTTCAAAAAAAAAAAAAAGTTGTATGTTTATTTTTGTGAGAGTAAATATTTTGAGAAATTTTTCCGGTAAAAAAAAAAAAAAAAAAAAAAAAAAAGTATGATGAGATATTTCCGATATAACTGTAACTTATTTAATAGACAAATTTTGTAGTTAAAAATTAAATTATTGTTGAATTAATTTAATGCAAACTGAGAGTTGTGCAGTGTTACAAAATTTTAGCTGAATCTATAAATGAGAGTTCATTGAAAAAAAAAAGTATTGAACGCATTTCATATTTTACGATAACAGAGTTGATTTTATATGTTTTTTGTGAATTATTCTAAATTTTTTAAGAGTGGATGCAGAGATTAAGACCACCAGTGATTTAAAAAAAAAAAGGGAATTGAATGAGACTTTTGCAATTTAAAATATTTTTACTGTGCTTTTTGAATTTGAAATTTTTGTTTTGTGTAGAATTTATCCCATATGTATTTTATAACCAAATACCAAGGTGAATGTAGACGTTAGGATAGAGTTGCTTATCTTTATATGTTGCATATTTCCTATATTATTGCTAAGCGTACTTTTTATGAGTGTATATTTTGGTAATATTTTGACGCACTTGGTAGGATTTGATTTAATCTTATTGTATTGTTTTATAATTGTGGGAAAGATAATTTCTAATTTTAAACTTTAAAAATGTCGGGGCTTAAATATTTTAGGAAAGCTGATTTGCAAACGTTAGCTTACGAATTTGAGGTCATTTTAGAGGAAAATGATACTGTACCGAAAATTATAAAAAAAATAGAGTCGTCAGAGGAATTTGATAAAGAGCTAGCCTTAGCGCAAATTAAACTGTTAGAAAAAGACAGGGAAAATAAGTTATTGGCGGAGAAGGAAGAGAATGATAGACTTCAGTTAGAGAAAGAAAGATTGTGGGAGAAAGCAGAAAAAGAAAAAGAACGCGAACATGAGTTAGCTAGATTAAAAGCGACACAAGAGTCAGATGACCGGAGTACCGCATCCAGTAGCATCTCAGTTAGAACGAATCATTTACCCCTAAAAACAATTATGCATCGCTTTGATGAAAAGAATTCGGATTTTTCGTTGTTTTTGAATTTATTCGAGAGACAGGCAAAAAAATGTAATCTAAATTCGGGTGAGTTGGTGACGAATTTACTATCATTATTACCTGTGAGAATGGCCGAGCTAATTTTGAGAGAACCCGAAGACAAAATTGATGATTTTCAATATGTGAAAGAAAAACTGTTAGAACGCTATCGTTTGAATGCAGAGACATACCGACAAAAATTTAGTCAACATCCACGAAATCCTAATTCAGTTTGGAAGGATCTTATTTTCGAACTTAATAGTTTTTTAGAAGGTTGGCTGTCATGCTTACAAGTTTCGGATTTTGAGGGTTTGAAAAATTTGCTTGTCACGGACCAGATCAGACGGAGAGCGTCTCCAGAAATGCGCGAACATTTTATAGATAACTGGGCAGAGATTAAAAACCCGGAAGAATTAGTAAGGCTTTTAGATGCGTACGAGGCAATCAAGCGACCGTCTAAAAAAACTTGGAATCCGAAACTCCCTTTAGAGAAGAAATTTGAAAGACCCAAGACTTTTGAAAATGGGCGAAACGGTAACAGAAATCCGGAGACTAACTTTAACTGGAGGGATCGCGATGATCATAAAGAAAGGGAAAGGGTTTACGAAAAAAGGCGAGAAGTTAAGTGTCATGCGTGTTTTCGAAGCGGGCACTACAAAGTAGATTGTCCGGAAATTAAAAAGAGAGATGTTGCGCGGGTCAGTCACTTCATAAGTAAGCCGACACTTGAAGAAACCTTCTCCCCTTATTTGAGCAAAATATTAGTGAATGGAATTCAGGCAACTGCCTTAACGGACAGTGGGAGCCAGATAGATTTGGTCCCGCACCATTTAGTCAGTCAAGATAATTTGAATGGAGATCATGTTTGGATTAAAACCCCGGTGGACAGGAAATTGTACTGCTTACCTATAGCAGAAGTCACTTTAGAAATTGAAGGTGTAGGAATCATTGAAACCAAGGCAGGAGTAAATAATAGCGATTCAGACATGGATTATTATTTGTTGGGTAATCAATCTCAAAAGTTATTAGAGCAGGCGAATATAAAACCCGAGTTAGTAAATGCAGTTTTGACGCGGGCTCAAAAGAAAAAAATTGACCATACTCCAAAGCTGGAAGATAAGCGGATTATGTTTTCCGATAAGGAAGGGGAGAATGTTCACCGACGCGATGAAGCGGAAACTTTGAATCCGGTAAATAAACAAATTATGATTTCCGAGGGGGAAAAAGAGGATATTTCTAGCGGGAATGTGGAAGCGGAAACTTTGAATTCCGAGGAAGAAAAAGAAGAGGATATTTCTAGCGGGAATGTGGAAGCGGAAACTTTGAATTCCGAGGAAGAAAGAGAAGGGGGAATTTTTCGCGAGTGCAGTGAAGCGGAAGCGTTGAATTCAAAATTAGAGGGTGAAAACCTAGAAAACCCTATTGAACTGGTCAGTGTGGATAAGGGATTATCGCCTTTGCCGATATGTGAGGAATCTTCTATCTTAGCAAACATTGAAAGAGGGGTTAGTAAAATGGAAAATGACAGGTATCCATCTCTCGAAGAGATTAGAGGGAAAGGGGAAATTGAAGAAACGCATTGTAATGCGGGAGATTCTTTAATAGTGGCAAAAGCCAGAGACAATCGCATGAGTGGGGGAATGCGGGTGCTTGTCCCATTGCATTATAGAGTGGATATATTTGGCGCGTGCCTAGAAAAAGTGTCATTACACTTAGGGAAAGGGAAAGTTAAAGGAAATGTGTCAGAATACTTGAACCTTGGGAAAAGATTGATAAACGATTTAACTACCGCATTTCTAAAAAGGTTCGGTGTTAAATTGAAAAATCCGAGAGTGTGTCGCACAATAAGCGATAGTATTGCATGTTGGAATCGAAAAGTTAGACGGCTTTTGAAAGCGTTAGTATTTGGAGAATGGATAAGAGAAACGGAGGAAAATAAATTCGTGAAGGGATGTGTGTTTAATCTCACGAACAGGTTAAAAAGAGGTCGAGTTTTAGCTGTTGAAAATGTGTCAGAAAAACGAGAAAAGAGGAAATTTTGGTTTGACAGAAAGGCGGTAAAACGGAAGCTTAATGTGAAAGATGAGGTTTTAGTTTTAACTACCAGAAAGCCAATTAAAATGTCAGATAGACGGATAGGGCCGGGAAAAATTGAATCGAAAATCTCGGAAACAAATTATATTGTGAATGTTCCCGGGAGGCGACAGAAATCTCAGATTTCTCACTTGAGTTTAGTAAAGCCTTACAGAAAACGGGTGGAGTTAGCAGATATCTTAACGCGGGAAATAAACGCACTTGAGGAATTCTGTTTACCGTATCTAGATGATATGGCGTTTTTTTCAGACAGTTGGGAGGACCATATGCGTCATCTAGAAATGGTATTAAAAAGGGTTAATGACGCGAATCTAAAAATCAAATTGGCGAAATGCAAGTTCGCTCAGAAAACCGTAAAATATCTTGGGCATATTGTAGGGGAGGGCAGACGGAGGCCAGCTGAGGCGAAAGTAAAGGCAATTAAGGAATTACCGGTTCCGAAATCGAAAACTGAAATTCGTAGATGTTTGGGAATGGCTGGATATTATTCCCGGTACATAAAAGATTATGCAGTGATTGTAGAACCATTAACTAGGGCGCTTAAAGGGAAAAATAAAAAAGAAAAGATTGCATGGAGCGACGAAATGGGAAAAGCCTTTGAGACTTTGAAAATGAAACTTACTGAAGAACCAGTGCTTTACGCTCCTAATTTTCAGAAAGAATTCATAGTACAAACTGATGCTAGTGACTTAGGTATTGGCGTGGTTTTGGCTCAAAGAGAGGGATCGGAAGAGCACCCCATAATATATTTAAGTCGAAAATTTACTGATAGTGAGAAAAGTTTCTGCGCCACTGAAAGAGAGTGTGCAGGGATTATTTTTGCGATAAAAAAGTTAAGGCATTATATTGATGGACAAAACTTTTCTATCGAAACCGATCACAATCCCTTGGTGTTTCTAAAAAGAAATTCTGGAAATAATCCCAGATTATTAAGGTGGTCCTTAGCTCTGCAACCTTATAATTATGCCATTTCTCATCGCGCAGGCAAAGACATTCCGCATGTTGATTGTCTGAGTCGAGTTTAAGGAGATTCCTTGATAAACTTTTGTATATAATTATTTTAAGATTTTTTATTTTTTATTTCACTGTGTTTTATTTCATTATATGTTCATGATTTCTTATCAGAGCGCGAAAAAAAAAGAGGAAGGTAGTATTATCTTATTCATGTATGTTTTATTTCTTGCCACTCTGATGTAATTTGAGCTTGCAATTCTTTATCCGACTCTTAGAGATTCTTAGTGTTTCACCCTTAAGAATCGTTTGAGGAGGGGGTGTTGTAAGGAATTGGGCCTCCTCATCCAGGTGCGCGATGTGTCATTCTAGCATTTCCTGTGAGTACACTTAACTGCATACCTTCCCTCGCTATTTTTGCCTTGAAGACTAGCAGACGCCGAATTCTATTGTACTGTGAGCGGAAAGTTCGGACAGTGATGAAGTGGTAAGGCGTTACCCAAAGAGGGGTCTTATGCTTTGATCCTTGCCGAGTTCGTGGGAAAGAGTTCATCTGCGAGAGAAGCGATCTCTGCACACGATTTTTAGGTTTGCGCCCGAAACTTTGCCCTTTGTCTTAGAACGTCCAATGACGGACTTAGTGAAAACGAAACAGAGGGATCTCAAGGCTGCTAAGAGGCTGGAGAGTTTCGAGGGGCCCGCCTCGACAAAGCCCCCGCCCCTAGAAGAAGGTCCCCTGCGAGAATGAAGAAGAGAGAGGACAGTTTTTTGGAGAGATCGAAAAGGAGAGTGTTGACTCTCTGGAGAAGGGAGGACGAAACGTCAGTTTCGAACTCAGCGTAGTGTAAGTGCTAGTGAGGTCCGGCCTCTAGAATTGATACAGCAGGTATCCGGAGAAACTCCCAGAGAAAAGATAAGCACACCAAGTGCGTGAGTGAGTGTTCTTAGACTCAGAATTGACGAGTATTAGTAGATCTTCCGAAGAGAAGGAACGGACGAGCCTTGGTCCGAATGAACTTTATTTTGTAGTCACGACTGACTGGTTTAGAGACTTTTGTTTGTTTCAGTTACACTTGGAGTCAAGAGGTCATTAATTTATAAGCGATTGACTCACGAAAAATAATTAAATGCTGTACTTAACTTTCTTGTACATATTTTTATTAGAATTAATATTGGTATGCAATAAATTCTATTTTCTAATTTATGCGAGAAATTCTCTGTGCCAACGATCCGATCTCGCTACCACTCACCATCTTTTATCGGGTCGGTATAGAGGAGTTACTACAACTGGTGGCTTGCGGTGATGGATTAATTAGCAAAAATTAATGACATTCTCTAAAGACAAAGAGTGGACTCCGAAATTTAAATCATCAAAGTGCTCCAAGAAAGAGTCTCCTTGTGACTTGTGACCTGAGTCTCCTTAGATGCCCCTGTGGATCAACACAGCATCAGAAAGAGAAATCTACCAAGAATTCTGGAGAGTGTTCCCCCATCAGAAAGAGAAATCTACCAAGAATTCTGGAGTGTTCCCCCATCAGAAAGAGAAATCTACCAAGAATTCTGGAGAGTGTTCCCCCATCCGGAAGAGTCCCCATCCGAAAAGTGTGACAGAGAACCCCGTCTGTGCTCCTGAGAATCTCTGAAGTCTGTGCTTCTGACGCCCTGAAAGACTCTTAGTAATGGAGGTAAGCTCTTTTTATACTCAGAGTGGCTTTAATTGTTATTAGTGTTTGTATAGGTGTTGTAGACTTCAAAAAAAAAAAAAAGTTGTATGTTTATTTTTGTGAGAGTAAATATTTTGAGAAATTTTTCCGGTAAAAAAAAAAAAAAAAAAAAAAAAAAAAGTATGATGAGATATTTCCGATATAACTGTAACTTATTTAATAGACAAATTTTGTAGTTAAAAATTAAATTATTGTTGAATTAATTTAATGCAAACTGAGAGTTGTGCAGTGTTACAAAATTTTAGCTGAATCTATAAATGAGAGTTCATTGAAAAAAAAAAGTATTGAACGCATTTCATATTTTACGATAACAGAGTTGATTTTATATGTTTTTTGTGAATTATTCTAAATTTTTTAAGAGTGGATGCAGAGATTAAGACCACCAGTGATTTAAAAAAAAAAAGGGAATTGAATGAGACTTTTGCAATTTAAAATATTTTTACTGTGCTTTTTGAATTTGAAATTTTTGTTTTGTGTAGAATTTATCCCATATGTATTTTATAACCAAATACCAAGGTGAATGTAGACGTTAGGATAGAGTTGCTTATCTTTATATGTTGCATATTTCCTATATTATTGCTAAGCGTACTTTTTATGAGTGTATATTTTGGTAATATTTTGACGCACTTGGTAGGATTTGATTTAATCTTATTGTATTGTTTTATAATTGTGGGAAAGATAATTTCTAATTTTAAACTTTAAAAATGTCGGGGCTTAAATATTTTAGGAAAGCTGATTTGCAAACGTTAGCTTACGAATTTGAGGTCATTTTAGAGGAAAATGATACTGTACCGAAAATTATAAAAAAAATAGAGTCGTCAGAGGAATTTGATAAAGAGCTAGCCTTAGCGCAAATTAAACTGTTAGAAAAAGACAGGGAAAATAAGTTATTGGCGGAGAAGGAAGAGAATGATAGACTTCAGTTAGAGAAAGAAAGATTGTGGGAGAAAGCAGAAAAAGAAAAAGAACGCGAACATGAGTTAGCTAGATTAAAAGCGACACAAGAGTCAGATGACCGGAGTACCGCATCCAGTAGCATCTCAGTTAGAACGAATCATTTACCCCTAAAAACAATTATGCATCGCTTTGATGAAAAGAATTCGGATTTTTCGTTGTTTTTGAATTTATTCGAGAGACAGGCAAAAAAATGTAATCTAAATTCGGGTGAGTTGGTGACGAATTTACTATCATTATTACCTGTGAGAATGGCCGAGCTAATTTTGAGAGAACCCGAAGACAAAATTGATGATTTTCAATATGTGAAAGAAAAACTGTTAGAACGCTATCGTTTGAATGCAGAGACATACCGACAAAAATTTAGTCAACATCCACGAAATCCTAATTCAGTTTGGAAGGATCTTATTTTCGAACTTAATAGTTTTTTAGAAGGTTGGCTGTCATGCTTACAAGTTTCGGATTTTGAGGGTTTGAAAAATTTGCTTGTCACGGACCAGATCAGACGGAGAGCGTCTCCAGAAATGCGCGAACATTTTATAGATAACTGGGCAGAGATTAAAAACCCGGAAGAATTAGTAAGGCTTTTAGATGCGTACGAGGCAATCAAGCGACCGTCTAAAAAAACTTGGAATCCGAAACTCCCTTTAGAGAAGAAATTTGAAAGACCCAAGACTTTTGAAAATGGGCGAAACGGTAACAGAAATCCGGAGACTAACTTTAACTGGAGGGATCGCGATGATCATAAAGAAAGGGAAAGGGTTTACGAAAAAAGGCGAGAAGTTAAGTGTCATGCGTGTTTTCGAAGCGGGCACTACAAAGTAGATTGTCCGGAAATTAAAAAGAGAGATGTTGCGCGGGTCAGTCACTTCATAAGTAAGCCGACACTTGAAGAAACCTTCTCCCCTTATTTGAGCAAAATATTAGTGAATGGAATTCAGGCAACTGCCTTAACGGACAGTGGGAGCCAGATAGATTTGGTCCCGCACCATTTAGTCAGTCAAGATAATTTGAATGGAGATCATGTTTGGATTAAAACCCCGGTGGACAGGAAATTGTACTGCTTACCTATAGCAGAAGTCACTTTAGAAATTGAAGGTGTAGGAATCATTGAAACCAAGGCAGGAGTAAATAATAGCGATTCAGACATGGATTATTATTTGTTGGGTAATCAATCTCAAAAGTTATTAGAGCAGGCGAATATAAAACCCGAGTTAGTAAATGCAGTTTTGACGCGGGCTCAAAAGAAAAAAATTGACCATACTCCAAAGCTGGAAGATAAGCGGATTATGTTTTCCGATAAGGAAGGGGAGAATGTTCACCGACGCGATGAAGCGGAAACTTTGAATCCGGTAAATAAACAAATTATGATTTCCGAGGGGGAAAAAGAGGATATTTCTAGCGGGAATGTGGAAGCGGAAACTTTGAATTCCGAGGAAGAAAAAGAAGAGGATATTTCTAGCGGGAATGTGGAAGCGGAAACTTTGAATTCCGAGGAAGAAAAAGAAGAGGATATTTCTAGCGGGAATGTGGAAGCGGAAACTTTGAATTCCGAGGAAGAAAAAGAAGGGGGAATTTTTCGCGAGTGCAGTGAAGCGGAAGCGTTGAATTCAAAATTAGAGGGTGAAAACCTAGAAAACCCTATTGAACTGGTCAGTGTGGATAAGGGATTATCGCCTTTGCCGATATGTGAGGAATCTTCTATCTTAGCAAACATTGAAAGAGGGGTTAGTAAAATGGAAAATGACAGGTATCCATCTCTCGAAGAGATTAGAGGGAAAGGGGAAATTGAAGAAACGCATTGTAATGCGGGAGATTCTTTAATAGTGGCAAAAGCCAGAGACAATCGCATGAGTGGGGGAATGCGGGTGCTTGTCCCATTGCATTATAGAGTGGATATATTTGGCGCGTGCCTAGAAAAAGTGTCATTACACTTAGGGAAAGGGAAAGTTAAAGGAAATGTGTCAGAATACTTGAACCTTGGGAAAAGATTGATAAACGATTTAACTACCGCATTTCTAAAAAGGTTCGGTGTTAAATTGAAAAATCCGAGAGTGTGTCGCACAATAAGCGATAGTATTGCATGTTGGAATCGAAAAGTTAGACGGCTTTTGAAAGCGTTAGTATTTGGAGAATGGATAAGAGAAACGGAGGAAAATAAATTCGTGAAGGGATGTGTGTTTAATCTCACGAACAGGTTAAAAAGAGGTCGAGTTTTAGCTGTTGAAAATGTGTCAGAAAAACGAGAAAAGAGGAAATTTTGGTTTGACAGAAAGGCGGTAAAACGGAAGCTTAATGTGAAAGATGAGGTTTTAGTTTTAACTACCAGAAAGCCAATTAAAATGTCAGATAGACGGATAGGGCCGGGAAAAATTGAATCGAAAATCTCGGAAACAAATTATATTGTGAATGTTCCCGGGAGGCGACAGAAATCTCAGATTTCTCACTTGAGTTTAGTAAAGCCTTACAGAAAACGGGTGGAGTTAGCAGATATCTTAACGCGGGAAATAAACGCAATTGAGGAATTCTGTTTACCGTATCTAGATGATATGGCGTTTTTTTCAGACAGTTGGGAGGACCATATGCGTCATCTAGAAATGGTATTAAAAAGGGTTAATGACGCGAATCTAAAAATCAAATTGGCGAAATGCAAGTTCGCTCAGAAAACCGTAAAATATCTTGGGCATATTGTAGGGGAGGGCAGACGGAGGCCAGCTGAGGCGAAAGTAAAGGCAATTAAGGAATTACCGGTTCCGAAATCGAAAACTGAAATTCGTAGATGTTTGGGAATGGCTGGATATTATTCCCGGTACATAAAAGATTATGCAGTGATTGTAGAACCATTAACTAGGGCGCTTAAAGGGAAAAATAAAAAAGAAAAGATTGCATGGAGCGACGAAATGGGAAAAGCCTTTGAGACTTTGAAAATGAAACTTACTGAAGAACCGGTGCTTTACGCTCCTAATTTTCAGAAAGAATTCATAGTACAAACTGATGCTAGTGACTTAGGTATTGGCGTGGTTTTGGCTCAAAGAGAGGGATCGGAAGAGCACCCCATAATATATTTAAGTCGAAAATTTACTGATAGTGAGAAAAGTTTCTGCGCCACTGAAAGAGAGTGTGCAGGGATTATTTTTGCGATAAAAAAGTTAAGGCATTATATTGATGGACAAAACTTTTCTATCGAAACCGATCACAATCCCTTGGTGTTTCTAAAAAGAAATTCTGGAAATAATCCCAGATTATTAAGGTGGTCCTTAGCTCTGCAACCTTATAATTATGCCATTTCTCATCGCGCAGGCAAAGACATTCCGCATGTTGATTGTCTGAGTCGAGTTTAAGGAGATTCCTTGATAAACTTTTGTATATAATTATTTTAAGATTTTTTATTTTTTATTTCACTGTGTTTTATTTCATTATATGTTCATGATTTCTTATCAGAGCGCGAAAAAAAAAAGAGGAAGGTAGTATTATCTTATTCATGTATGTTTTATTTCTTGCCACTCTGATGTAATTTGAGCTTGCAATTCTTTATCCGACTCTTAGAGATTCTTAGTGTTTCACCCTTAAGAATCGTTTGAGGAGGGGGTGTTGTAAGGAATTGGGCCTCCTCATTAGGTGCGCGATGTGTCATTCTAGCATTTCCTGTGAGTACACTTAACTGCATACCTTCCCTCGCTATTTTTGCCTTGAAGACTAGCAGACGCCGAATTCTATTGTACTGTGAGCGGAAAGTTCGGACAGTGATGAAGTGGTAAGGCGTTACCCAAAGAGGGGTCTTATGCTTTGATCCTTGCCGAGTTCGTGGGAAAGAGTTCATCTGCGAGAGAAGCGATCTCTGCACACGATTTTTAGGTTTGCGCCCGAAACTTTGCCCTTTGTCTTAGAACGTCCAATGACGGGCTGAGTGAAGACGAAACAGAGGGATCTCAAGGCTGCTAAGAGGCTGGAGAGTTTCGAGGGGCCCGCCTCGACAAAGCCCCCGCCCCTAGAAGAAGGTCCCCTGCGAGAATGAAGAAGAGAGAGGACAGTTTTTTGGAGAGATCGAAAAGGAGAGTGTTGACTCTCTGGAGAAGGGAGGACGAAACGTCAGTTTCGAACTCAGCGTAGTGTAAGTGCTAGTGAGGTCCGGCCTCTAGAATTGATACAGCAGGTATCCGGAGAAACTCCCAGAGAAAAGATAAGCACACCAAGTGCGTGAGTGAGTGTTCTTAGACTCAGAATTGACGAGTATTAGTAGATCTTCCGAAGAGAAGGAACGGACGAGCCTTGGTCCGAATGAACTTTATTTTGTAGTCACGACTGACTGGTTTAGAGACTTTTGTTTGTTTCAGTTACACTTGGAGTCAAGAGGTCATTAATTTATAAGCGATTGACTCACGAAAAATAATTAAATGCTGTACTTAACTTTCTTGTACATATTTTTATTAGAATTAATATTGGTATGCAATAAATTCTATTTTCTAATTTATGCGAGAAATTCTCTGTGCCAACGATCCGATCTCGCTACCACTCACCATCTTTTATCGGGTCGGTATAGAGGAGTTACTACAACTGGTGGCTTGCGGTGATGGATTAATTAGCAAAAATTAATGACATTCTCTAAAGACAAAGAAGACTCCGAAATTTAAATCATCAAAGTGCTCCAAGAAAGAGTCTCCTTGTGACTTGTGACCTGAGTCTCCTTAGATGCCCCTGTGGATCAACACAGCATCAGAAAGAGAAATCTACCAAGAATTCTGGAGAGTGTTCCCCCATCAGAAAGAGAAATCTACCAAGAATTCTGGAGTGTTCCCCCATCAGAAAGAGAAATCTACCAAGAATTCTGGAGAGTGTTCCGCCATCCGGAAGAGTCCCCATCCGAAAAGTGTGACTGAGAACCCCGTCTGTGCTCCTGAGAATCTCTGAAGTCTGTGCTTCTGACGCCCTGAAAGACTCTTAGTAATGGAGGTAAGCTCTTTTTATACTCAGAGTGGCTTTAATTGTTATTAGTGTTTGTATAGGTGTTGTAGACTTCAAAAAAAAAAAAAAAGTTGTATGTTTATTTTTGTGAGAGTAAATATTTTGAGAAATTTTTCCGGTAAAAAAAAAGTATGCTGAGATATTTCCGATATAACTGTAACTTATTTAATAGACAAATTTTGTAGTTAAAAATTAAATTATTGTTGAATTAATTTAATGCAAACTGAGAGTTGTGCAGTGTTACAAAATTTTAGCTGAATCTATAAATGAGAGTTCATTGAAAAAAAAAAGTATTGAACGCATTTCATATTTTACGATAACAGAGTTGATTTTATATGTTTTTTGTGAATTATTCTAAATTTTTTAAGAGTGGATGCAGAGATTAAGACCACCAGTGATTTAAAAAAAAAAAGGGAATTGAATGAGACTTTTGCAATTTAAAATATTTTTACTGTGCTTTTTGAATTTGAAATTTTTGTTTTGTGTAGAATTTATCCCATATGTATTTTATAACCAAATACCAAGGTGAATGTAGACGTTAGGATAGAGTTGCTTATCTTTATATGTTGCATATTTCCTATATTATTGCTAAGCGTACTTTTTATGAGTGTATATTTTGGTAATATTTTGACGCACTTGGTAGGATTTGATTTAATCTTATTGTATTGTTTTATAATTGTGGGAAAGATAATTTCTAATTTTAAACTTTAAAAATGTCGGGGCTTAAATATTTTAGGAAAGCTGATTTGCAAACGTTAGCTTACGAATTTGAGGTCATTTTAGAGGAAAATGATACTGTACCGAAAATTATAAAAAAAATAGAGTCGTCAGAGGAATTTGATAAAGAGCTAGCCTTAGCGCAAATTAAACTGTTAGAAAAAGACAGGGAAAATAAGTTATTGGCGGAGAAGGAAGAGAATGATAGACTTCAGTTAGAGAAAGAAAGATTGTGGGAGAAAGCAGAAAAAGAAAAAGAACGCGAACATGAGTTAGCTAGATTAAAAGCGACACAAGAGTCAGATGACCGGAGTACCGCATCCAGTAGCATCTCAGTTAGAACGAATCATTTACCCCTAAAAACAATTATGCATCGCTTTGATGAAAAGAATTCGGATTTTTCGTTGTTTTTGAATTTATTCGAGAGACAGGCAAAAAAATGTAATCTAAATTCGGGTGAGTTGGTGACGAATTTACTATCATTATTACCTGTGAGAATGGCCGAGCTAATTTTGAGAGAACCCGAAGACAAAATTGATGATTTTCAATATGTGAAAGAAAAACTGTTAGAACGCTATCGTTTGAATGCAGAGACATACCGACAAAAATTTAGTCAACATCCACGAAATCCTAATTCAGTTTGGAAGGATCTTATTTTCGAACTTAATAGTTTTTTAGAAGGTTGGCTGTCATGCTTACAAGTTTCGGATTTTGAGGGTTTGAAAAATTTGCTTGTCACGGACCAGATCAGACGGAGAGCGTCTCCAGAAATGCGCGAACATTTTATAGATAACTGGGCAGAGATTAAAAACCCGGAAGAATTAGTAAGGCTTTTAGATGCGTACGAGGCAATCAAGCGACCGTCTAAAAAAACTTGGAATCCGAAACTCCCTTTAGAGAAGAAATTTGAAAGACCCAAGACTTTTGAAAATGGGCGAAACGGTAACAGAAATCCGGAGACTAACTTTAACTGGAGGGATCGCGATGATCATAAAGAAAGGGAAAGGGTTTACGAAAAAAGGCGAGAAGTTAAGTGTCATGCGTGTTTTCGAAGCGGGCACTACAAAGTAGATTGTCCGGAAATTAAAAAGAGAGATGTTGCGCGGGTCAGTCACTTCATAAGTAAGCCGACACTTGAAGAAACCTTCTCCCCTTATTTGAGCAAAATATTAGTGAATGGAATTCAGGCAACTGCCTTAACGGACAGTGGGAGCCAGATAGATTTGGTCCCGCACCATTTAGTCAGTCAAGATAATTTGAATGGAGATCATGTTTGGATTAAAACCCCGGTGGACAGGAAATTGTACTGCTTACCTATAGCAGAAGTCACTTTAGAAATTGAAGGTGTAGGAATCATTGAAACCAAGGCAGGAGTAAATAATAGCGATTCAGACATGGATTATTATTTGTTGGGTAATCAATCTCAAAAGTTATTAGAGCAGGCGAATATAAAACCCGAGTTAGTAAATGCAGTTTTGACGCGGGCTCAAAAGAAAAAAATTGACCATACTCCAAAGCTGGAAGATAAGCGGATTATGTTTTCCGATAAGGAAGGGGAGAATGTTCACCGACGCGATGAAGCGGAAACTTTGAATCCGGTAAATAAACAAATTATGATTTCCGAGGGGGAAAAAGAGGATATTTCTAGCGGGAATGTGGAAGCGGAAACTTTGAATTCCGAGGAAGAAAAAGAAGAGGATATTTCTAGCGGGAATGTGGAAGCGGAAACTTTGAATTCCGAGGAAGAAAGAGAAGGGGGAATTTTTCGCGAGTGCAGTGAAGCGGAAGCGTTGAATTCAAAATTAGAGGGTGAAAACCTAGAAAACCCTATTGAACTGGTCAGTGTGGATAAGGGATTATCGCCTTTGCCGATATGTGAGGAATCTTCTATCTTAGCAAACATTGAAAGAGGGGTTAGTAAAATGGAAAATGACAGGTATCCATCTCTCGAAGAGATTAGAGGGAAAGGGGAAATTGAAGAAACGCATTGTAATGCGGGAGATTCTTTAATAGTGGCAAAAGCCAGAGACAATCGCATGAGTGGGGGAATGCGGGTGCTTGTCCCATTGCATTATAGAGTGGATATATTTGGCGCGTGCCTAGAAAAAGTGTCATTACACTTAGGGAAAGGGAAAGTTAAAGGAAATGTGTCAGAATACTTGAACCTTGGGAAAAGATTGATAAACGATTTAACTACCGCATTTCTAAAAAGGTTCGGTGTTAAATTGAAAAATCCGAGAGTGTGTCGCACAATAAGCGATAGTATTGCATGTTGGAATCGAAAAGTTAGACGGCTTTTGAAAGCGTTAGTATTTGGAGAATGGATAAGAGAAACGGAGGAAAATAAATTCGTGAAGGGATGTGTGTTTAATCTCACGAACAGGTTAAAAAGAGGTCGAGTTTTAGCTGTTGAAAATGTGTCAGAAAAACGAGAAAAGAGGAAATTTTGGTTTGACAGAAAGGCGGTAAAACGGAAGCTTAATGTGAAAGATGAGGTTTTAGTTTTAACTACCAGAAAGCCAATTAAAATGTCAGATAGACGGATAGGGCCGGGAAAAATTGAATCGAAAATCTCGGAAACAAATTATATTGTGAATGTTCCCGGGAGGCGACAGAAATCTCAGATTTCTCACTTGAGTTTAGTAAAGCCTTACAGAAAACGGGTGGAGTTAGCAGATATCTTAACGCGGGAAATAAACGCACTTGAGGAATTCTGTTTACCGTATCTAGATGATATGGCGTTTTTTTCAGACAGTTGGGAGGACCATATGCGTCATCTAGAAATGGTATTAAAAAGGGTTAATGACGCGAATCTAAAAATCAAATTGGCGAAATGCAAGTTCGCTCAGAAAACCGTAAAATATCTTGGGCATATTGTAGGGGAGGGCAGACGGAGGCCAGCTGAGGCGAAAGTAAAGGCAATTAAGGAATTACCGGTTCCGAAATCGAAAACTGAAATTCGTAGATGTTTGGGAATGGCTGGATATTATTCCCGGTACATAAAAGATTATGCAGTGATTGTAGAACCATTAACTAGGGCGCTTAAAGGGAAAAATAAAAAAGAAAAGATTGCATGGAGCGACGAAATGGGAAAAGCCTTTGAGACTTTGAAAATGAAACTTACTGAAGAACCAGTGCTTTACGCTCCTAATTTTCAGAAAGAATTCATAGTACAAACTGATGCTAGTGACTTAGGTATTGGCGTGGTTTTGGCTCAAAGAGAGGGATCGGAAGAGCACCCCATAATATATTTAAGTCGAAAATTTACTGATAGTGAGAAAAGTTTCTGCGCCACTGAAAGAGAGTGTGCAGGGATTATTTTTGCGATAAAAAAGTTAAGGCATTATATTGATGGACAAAACTTTTCTATCGAAACCGATCACAATCCCTTGGTGTTTCTAAAAAGAAATTCTGGAAATAATCCCAGATTATTAAGGTGGTCCTTAGCTCTGCAACCTTATAATTATGCCATTTCTCATCGCGCAGGCAAAGACATTCCGCATGTTGATTGTCTGAGTCGAGTTTAAGGAGATTCCTTGATAAACTTTTGTATATAATTATTTTAAGATTTTTTATTTTTTATTTCACTGTGTTTTATTTCATTATATGTTCATGATTTCTTATCAGAGCGCGAAAAAAAAAGAGGAAGGTAGTATTATCTTATTCATGTATGTTTTATTTCTTGCCACTCTGATGTAATTTGAGCTTGCAATTCTTTATCCGACTCTTAGAGATTCTTAGTGTTTCACCCTTAAGAATCGTTTGAGGAGGGGGTGTTGTAAGGAATTGGGCCTCCTCATCCAGGTGCGCGATGTGTCATTCTAGCATTTCCTGTGAGTACACTTAACTGCATACCTTCCCTCGCTATTTTTGCCTTGAAGACTAGCAGACGCCGAATTCTATTGTACTGTGAGCGGAAAGTTCGGACAGTGATGAAGTGGTAAGGCGTTACCCAAAGAGGGGTCTTATGCTTTGATCCTTGCCGAGTTCGTGGGAAAGAGTTCATCTGCGAGAGAAGCGATCTCTGCACACGATTTTTAGGTTTGCGCCCGAAACTTTGCCCTTTGTCTTAGAACGTCCAATGACGGACTTAGTGAAAACGAAACAGAGGGATCTCAAGGCTGCTAAGAGGCTGGAGAGTTTCGAGGGGCCCGCCTCGACAAAGCCCCCGCCCCTAGAAGAAGGTCCCCTGCGAGAATGAAGAAGAGAGAGGACAGTTTTTTGGAGAGATCGAAAAGGAGAGTGTTGACTCTCTGGAGAAGGGAGGACGAAACGTCAGTTTCGAACTCAGCGTAGTGTAAGTGCTAGTGAGGTCCGGCCTCTAGAATTGATACAGCAGGTATCCGGAGAAACTCCCAGAGAAAAGATAAGCACACCAAGTGCGTGAGTGAGTGTTCTTAGACTCAGAATTGACGAGTATTAGTAGATCTTCCGAAGAGAAGGAACGGACGAGCCTTGGTCCGAATGAACTTTATTTTGTAGTCACGACTGACTGGTTTAGAGACTTTTGTTTGTTTCAGTTACACTTGGAGTCAAGAGGTCATTAATTTATAAGCGATTGACTCACGAAAAATAATTAAATGCTGTACTTAACTTTCTTGTACATATTTTTATTAGAATTAATATTGGTATGCAATAAATTCTATTTTCTAATTTATGCGAGAAATTCTCTGTGCCAACGATCCGATCTCGCTACCACTCACCATCTTTTATCGGGTCGGTATAGAGGAGTTACTACAACTGGTGGCTTGCGGTGATGGATTAATTAGCAAAAATTAATGACATTCTCTAAAGACAAAGAGTGGACTCCGAAATTTAAATCATCAAAGTGCTCCAAGAAAGAGTCTCCTTGTGACTTGTGACCTGAGTCTCCTTAGATGCCCCTGTGGATCAACACAGCATCAGAAAGAGAAATCTACCAAGAATTCTGGAGAGTGTTCCCCCATCAGAAAGAGAAATCTACCAAGAATTCTGGAGTGTTCCCCCATCAGAAAGAGAAATCTACCAAGAATTCTGGAGAGTGTTCCCCCATCCGGAAGAGTCCCCATCCGAAAAGTGTGACAGAGAACCCCGTCTGTGCTCCTGAGAATCTCTGAAGTCTGTGCTTCTGACGCCCTGAAAGACTCTTAGTAATGGAGGTAAGCTCTTTTTATACTCAGAGTGGCTTTAATTGTTATTAGTGTTTGTATAGGTGTTGTAGACTTCAAAAAAAAAAAAAAGTTGTATGTTTATTTTTGTGAGAGTAAATATTTTGAGAAATTTTTCCGGTAAAAAAAAAAAAAAAAAAAAAAAAAAAAGTATGATGAGATATTTCCGATATAACTGTAACTTATTTAATAGACAAATTTTGTAGTTAAAAATTAAATTATTGTTGAATTAATTTAATGCAAACTGAGAGTTGTGCAGTGTTACAAAATTTTAGCTGAATCTATAAATGAGAGTTCATTGAAAAAAAAAAGTATTGAACGCATTTCATATTTTACGATAACAGAGTTGATTTTATATGTTTTTTGTGAATTATTCTAAATTTTTTAAGAGTGGATGCAGAGATTAAGACCACCAGTGATTTAAAAAAAAAAAGGGAATTGAATGAGACTTTTGCAATTTAAAATATTTTTACTGTGCTTTTTGAATTTGAAATTTTTGTTTTGTGTAGAATTTATCCCATATGTATTTTATAACCAAATACCAAGGTGAATGTAGACGTTAGGATAGAGTTGCTTATCTTTATATGTTGCATATTTCCTATATTATTGCTAAGCGTACTTTTTATGAGTGTATATTTTGGTAATATTTTGACGCACTTGGTAGGATTTGATTTAATCTTATTGTATTGTTTTATAATTGTGGGAAAGATAATTTCTAATTTTAAACTTTAAAAATGTCGGGGCTTAAATATTTTAGGAAAGCTGATTTGCAAACGTTAGCTTACGAATTTGAGGTCATTTTAGAGGAAAATGATACTGTACCGAAAATTATAAAAAAAATAGAGTCGTCAGAGGAATTTGATAAAGAGCTAGCCTTAGCGCAAATTAAACTGTTAGAAAAAGACAGGGAAAATAAGTTATTGGCGGAGAAGGAAGAGAATGATAGACTTCAGTTAGAGAAAGAAAGATTGTGGGAGAAAGCAGAAAAAGAAAAAGAACGCGAACATGAGTTAGCTAGATTAAAAGCGACACAAGAGTCAGATGACCGGAGTACCGCATCCAGTAGCATCTCAGTTAGAACGAATCATTTACCCCTAAAAACAATTATGCATCGCTTTGATGAAAAGAATTCGGATTTTTCGTTGTTTTTGAATTTATTCGAGAGACAGGCAAAAAAATGTAATCTAAATTCGGGTGAGTTGGTGACGAATTTACTATCATTATTACCTGTGAGAATGGCCGAGCTAATTTTGAGAGAACCCGAAGACAAAATTGATGATTTTCAATATGTGAAAGAAAAACTGTTAGAACGCTATCGTTTGAATGCAGAGACATACCGACAAAAATTTAGTCAACATCCACGAAATCCTAATTCAGTTTGGAAGGATCTTATTTTCGAACTTAATAGTTTTTTAGAAGGTTGGCTGTCATGCTTACAAGTTTCGGATTTTGAGGGTTTGAAAAATTTGCTTGTCACGGACCAGATCAGACGGAGAGCGTCTCCAGAAATGCGCGAACATTTTATAGATAACTGGGCAGAGATTAAAAACCCGGAAGAATTAGTAAGGCTTTTAGATGCGTACGAGGCAATCAAGCGACCGTCTAAAAAAACTTGGAATCCGAAACTCCCTTTAGAGAAGAAATTTGAAAGACCCAAGACTTTTGAAAATGGGCGAAACGGTAACAGAAATCCGGAGACTAACTTTAACTGGAGGGATCGCGATGATCATAAAGAAAGGGAAAGGGTTTACGAAAAAAGGCGAGAAGTTAAGTGTCATGCGTGTTTTCGAAGCGGGCACTACAAAGTAGATTGTCCGGAAATTAAAAAGAGAGATGTTGCGCGGGTCAGTCACTTCATAAGTAAGCCGACACTTGAAGAAACCTTCTCCCCTTATTTGAGCAAAATATTAGTGAATGGAATTCAGGCAACTGCCTTAACGGACAGTGGGAGCCAGATAGATTTGGTCCCGCACCATTTAGTCAGTCAAGATAATTTGAATGGAGATCATGTTTGGATTAAAACCCCGGTGGACAGGAAATTGTACTGCTTACCTATAGCAGAAGTCACTTTAGAAATTGAAGGTGTAGGAATCATTGAAACCAAGGCAGGAGTAAATAATAGCGATTCAGACATGGATTATTATTTGTTGGGTAATCAATCTCAAAAGTTATTAGAGCAGGCGAATATAAAACCCGAGTTAGTAAATGCAGTTTTGACGCGGGCTCAAAAGAAAAAAATTGACCATACTCCAAAGCTGGAAGATAAGCGGATTATGTTTTCCGATAAGGAAGGGGAGAATGTTCACCGACGCGATGAAGCGGAAACTTTGAATCCGGTAAATAAACAAATTATGATTTCCGAGGGGGAAAAAGAGGATATTTCTAGCGGGAATGTGGAAGCGGAAACTTTGAATTCCGAGGAAGAAAAAGAAGAGGATATTTCTAGCGGGAATGTGGAAGCGGAAACTTTGAATTCCGAGGAAGAAAAAGAAGAGGATATTTCTAGCGGGAATGTGGAAGCGGAAACTTTGAATTCCGAGGAAGAAAAAGAAGGGGGAATTTTTCGCGAGTGCAGTGAAGCGGAAGCGTTGAATTCAAAATTAGAGGGTGAAAACCTAGAAAACCCTATTGAACTGGTCAGTGTGGATAAGGGATTATCGCCTTTGCCGATATGTGAGGAATCTTCTATCTTAGCAAACATTGAAAGAGGGGTTAGTAAAATGGAAAATGACAGGTATCCATCTCTCGAAGAGATTAGAGGGAAAGGGGAAATTGAAGAAACGCATTGTAATGCGGGAGATTCTTTAATAGTGGCAAAAGCCAGAGACAATCGCATGAGTGGGGGAATGCGGGTGCTTGTCCCATTGCATTATAGAGTGGATATATTTGGCGCGTGCCTAGAAAAAGTGTCATTACACTTAGGGAAAGGGAAAGTTAAAGGAAATGTGTCAGAATACTTGAACCTTGGGAAAAGATTGATAAACGATTTAACTACCGCATTTCTAAAAAGGTTCGGTGTTAAATTGAAAAATCCGAGAGTGTGTCGCACAATAAGCGATAGTATTGCATGTTGGAATCGAAAAGTTAGACGGCTTTTGAAAGCGTTAGTATTTGGAGAATGGATAAGAGAAACGGAGGAAAATAAATTCGTGAAGGGATGTGTGTTTAATCTCACGAACAGGTTAAAAAGAGGTCGAGTTTTAGCTGTTGAAAATGTGTCAGAAAAACGAGAAAAGAGGAAATTTTGGTTTGACAGAAAGGCGGTAAAACGGAAGCTTAATGTGAAAGATGAGGTTTTAGTTTTAACTACCAGAAAGCCAATTAAAATGTCAGATAGACGGATAGGGCCGGGAAAAATTGAATCGAAAATCTCGGAAACAAATTATATTGTGAATGTTCCCGGGAGGCGACAGAAATCTCAGATTTCTCACTTGAGTTTAGTAAAGCCTTACAGAAAACGGGTGGAGTTAGCAGATATCTTAACGCGGGAAATAAACGCAATTGAGGAATTCTGTTTACCGTATCTAGATGATATGGCGTTTTTTTCAGACAGTTGGGAGGACCATATGCGTCATCTAGAAATGGTATTAAAAAGGGTTAATGACGCGAATCTAAAAATCAAATTGGCGAAATGCAAGTTCGCTCAGAAAACCGTAAAATATCTTGGGCATATTGTAGGGGAGGGCAGACGGAGGCCAGCTGAGGCGAAAGTAAAGGCAATTAAGGAATTACCGGTTCCGAAATCGAAAACTGAAATTCGTAGATGTTTGGGAATGGCTGGATATTATTCCCGGTACATAAAAGATTATGCAGTGATTGTAGAACCATTAACTAGGGCGCTTAAAGGGAAAAATAAAAAAGAAAAGATTGCATGGAGCGACGAAATGGGAAAAGCCTTTGAGACTTTGAAAATGAAACTTACTGAAGAACCGGTGCTTTACGCTCCTAATTTTCAGAAAGAATTCATAGTACAAACTGATGCTAGTGACTTAGGTATTGGCGTGGTTTTGGCTCAAAGAGAGGGATCGGAAGAGCACCCCATAATATATTTAAGTCGAAAATTTACTGATAGTGAGAAAAGTTTCTGCGCCACTGAAAGAGAGTGTGCAGGGATTATTTTTGCGATAAAAAAGTTAAGGCATTATATTGATGGACAAAACTTTTCTATCGAAACCGATCACAATCCCTTGGTGTTTCTAAAAAGAAATTCTGGAAATAATCCCAGATTATTAAGGTGGTCCTTAGCTCTGCAACCTTATAATTATGCCATTTCTCATCGCGCAGGCAAAGACATTCCGCATGTTGATTGTCTGAGTCGAGTTTAAGGAGATTCCTTGATAAACTTTTGTATATAATTATTTTAAGATTTTTTATTTTTTATTTCACTGTGTTTTATTTCATTATATGTTCATGATTTCTTATCAGAGCGCGAAAAAAAAAAGAGGAAGGTAGTATTATCTTATTCATGTATGTTTTATTTCTTGCCACTCTGATGTAATTTGAGCTTGCAATTCTTTATCCGACTCTTAGAGATTCTTAGTGTTTCACCCTTAAGAATCGTTTGAGGAGGGGGTGTTGTAAGGAATTGGGCCTCCTCATTAGGTGCGCGATGTGTCATTCTAGCATTTCCTGTGAGTACACTTAACTGCATACCTTCCCTCGCTATTTTTGCCTTGAAGACTAGCAGACGCCGAATTCTATTGTACTGTGAGCGGAAAGTTCGGACAGTGATGAAGTGGTAAGGCGTTACCCAAAGAGGGGTCTTATGCTTTGATCCTTGCCGAGTTCGTGGGAAAGAGTTCATCTGCGAGAGAAGCGATCTCTGCACACGATTTTTAGGTTTGCGCCCGAAACTTTGCCCTTTGTCTTAGAACGTCCAATGACGGGCTGAGTGAAGACGAAACAGAGGGATCTCAAGGCTGCTAAGAGGCTGGAGAGTTTCGAGGGGCCCGCCTCGACAAAGCCCCCGCCCCTAGAAGAAGGTCCCCTGCGAGAATGAAGAAGAGAGAGGACAGTTTTTTGGAGAGATCGAAAAGGAGAGTGTTGACTCTCTGGAGAAGGGAGGACGAAACGTCAGTTTCGAACTCAGCGTAGTGTAAGTGCTAGTGAGGTCCGGCCTCTAGAATTGATACAGCAGGTATCCGGAGAAACTCCCAGAGAAAAGATAAGCACACCAAGTGCGTGAGTGAGTGTTCTTAGACTCAGAATTGACGAGTATTAGTAGATCTTCCGAAGAGAAGGAACGGACGAGCCTTGGTCCGAATGAACTTTATTTTGTAGTCACGACTGACTGGTTTAGAGACTTTTGTTTGTTTCAGTTACACTTGGAGTCAAGAGGTCATTAATTTATAAGCGATTGACTCACGAAAAATAATTAAATGCTGTACTTAACTTTCTTGTACATATTTTTATTAGAATTAATATTGGTATGCAATAAATTCTATTTTCTAATTTATGCGAGAAATTCTCTGTGCCAACGATCCGATCTCGCTACCACTCACCATCTTTTATCGGGTCGGTATAGAGGAGTTACTACAACTGGTGGCTTGCGGTGATGGATTAATTAGCAAAAATTAATGACATTCTCTAAAGACAAAGAAGACTCCGAAATTTAAATCATCAAAGTGCTCCAAGAAAGAGTCTCCTTGTGACTTGTGACCTGAGTCTCCTTAGATGCCCCTGTGGATCAACACAGCATCAGAAAGAGAAATCTACCAAGAATTCTGGAGAGTGTTCCCCCATCAGAAAGAGAAATCTACCAAGAATTCTGGAGTGTTCCCCCATCAGAAAGAGAAATCTACCAAGAATTCTGGAGAGTGTTCCGCCATCCGGAAGAGTCCCCATCCGAAAAGTGTGACTGAGAACCCCGTCTGTGCTCCTGAGAATCTCTGAAGTCTGTGCTTCTGACGCCCTGAAAGACTCTTAGTAATGGAGGTAAGCTCTTTTTATACTCAGAGTGGCTTTAATTGTTATTAGTGTTTGTATAGGTGTTGTAGACTTCAAAAAAAAAAAAAAGTTGTATGTTTATTTTTGTGAGAGTAAATATTTTGAGAAATTTTTCCGGTAAAAAAAAAGTATGCTGAGATATTTCCGATATAACTGTAACTTATTTAATAGACAAATTTTGTAGTTAAAAATTAAATTATTGTTGAATTAATTTAATGCAAACTGAGAGTTGTGCAGTGTTACAAAATTTTAGCTGAATCTATAAATGAGAGTTCATTGAAAAAAAAAAGTATTGAACGCATTTCATATTTTACGATAACAGAGTTGATTTTATATGTTTTTTGTGAATTATTCTAAATTTTTTAAGAGTGGATGCAGAGATTAAGACCACCAGTGATTTAAAAAAAAAAAGGGAATTGAATGAGACTTTTGCAATTTAAAATATTTTTACTGTGCTTTTTGAATTTGAAATTTTTGTTTTGTGTAGAATTTATCCCATATGTATTTTATAACCAAATACCAAGGTGAATGTAGACGTTAGGATAGAGTTGCTTATCTTTATATGTTGCATATTTCCTATATTATTGCTAAGCGTACTTTTTATGAGTGTATATTTTGGTAATATTTTGACGCACTTGGTAGGATTTGATTTAATCTTATTGTATTGTTTTATAATTGTGGGAAAGATAATTTCTAATTTTAAACTTTAAAAATGTCGGGGCTTAAATATTTTAGGAAAGCTGATTTGCAAACGTTAGCTTACGAATTTGAGGTCATTTTAGAGGAAAATGATACTGTACCGAAAATTATAAAAAAAAATAGAGTCGTCAGAGGAATTTGATAAAGAGCTAGCCTTAGCGCAAATTAAACTGTTAGAAAAAGACAGGGAAAATAAGTTATTGGCGGAGAAGGAAGAGAATGATAGACTGTGACCATGCATGCTATGCGGGATAGGACCTTTGTTACCTTTTAACTCTTGTTTCGCCCAGCTTGTCCAAAAATGTGAACTTTGCGCCAATAAAACCAACCAACCAACCTACCTTCGTTACCTGGAAGTTCAGCAAAATTTTACATTTCAATACAGTGGTTCGTTTTAGCCTAAACATTTGAGAATGAACAATGATACAGTAAACTAGGTAACTTGAAATACTTTAGAGAATAAGAAAAATATTCCATGAAAAGTCAACGTTTTCTTAGATAAAAATTTCCTCATATACTCTAAGCATCATTCTTTTTACATATTATATGACATAAAAATTAACCAGTTTCAAAAGGAATTTCTTTTTCTATCAAAGAAAAAAACTTACATTTATCCTGTTCTTTAGCTATAAAATATAGAACAACATTATTTAATAAAAAAGTAATTACTCTTAAGATAGCTTTATTGTCCTAGTTATTTTTAAAACTTCAAGAGATTTACATGTTAAATTACGTTTTGTTTCTCCCACAATGCAATTAGATCTTATAGAAAGTGTAATTAGTAGCTTAATTTGTGGGTGAATCCCTTGAAAAAAGGAATAGTTTTGCTTACATATGATAGGGTAATTAGTCTTCATTAGCATTCATTTTTTCACAAAATATTCATTAGTGAAAATATTTCATTCTTAAGTGTTGCAATGAACTTTTTTCTGATTAAGGGGAATAGCTGCCTTTCATTTGACGAAAGAAGATAAAAATATCATTTTCCATTTTTGTTCTTGGAAAATTTATTTAGACATACATGCTATATTCTGTCGAAGTTCCGTAGAGATCCGATAATTTTTAATATCTGTAAAATACTTACTATTACTGCATCAGTATCCCTTTAAATGATTCAAAGTGATAATCATTAAATTCATTTTATTCAGTTTGTGTTTTCAAAATGCTAAAACTTAAAACAGTTCTCAATTTTATTTTTATTTATTTATTTTTTTTTTTTTTTACTTGACGTTCCTTATGATTTGTTTTGTGAAATTAAACATCAGATTTTTAATGATGTATAAATAGTTTATATTTTAAATAAATAGTTATTTTTACTGTACTTTTACATGTCATGATATTTTATTTACATCTGCTTAATATAAATTATATTTTTATTTTTATTTATTTTAATAGAAATACAATGCAGTATACTCAGAGCCTGATTACCGCAGGGGCAAACTTCAACCATTAAATAAGAATATATATTTTTTACTTATTTGTGACAAATATTTTGCATAAATAAGGAGAAATTTTCTATTAAAATTTACTGGTAGATATTTCTCTTGGCTGTAATCAGGCCCTGAAAATAGAAAAACGCTAAAACAGTTTAAAGCGGAATGTCAAATTCACCTTGAGTTAGTAGATAAAATAATTATTAATTTACTGAAAAGGTGCATACAATTTATTTAAAACCATTACATTACACATATAATATATATATATATGTACCAATGGTTTTCTCGTGGCCAAAAATGGTAAGGTACAAAATTTAGTCAAAATTGTTAGAGCCGTTTATTAGATAAAATTTGCAAATATACACACAGAGAGACACACAAGATTTTCTCGTATTATAATATATGATGCTCGTTTATTGTTGCCGAAGATAATTTTTATAAATTTTTAAATATTGATCTTCATTTTGATAACATTGACTTAATGAAGTGTAAAAATAGTTAACGTTCCATAAATCGTTGTCGTTACAAAAATGCCTTAAAAGCGTGTTTCAATTGCTTATATTTATATATATGTTTTCACTGTTTACTTTAACTTTATTTTATGAATAAAACGACAAATCTGCTGACCAAAGCGTTTTTCAATGAATTATGATTGGAAGATCTATTTTATAAAATCTTTTAATTTAAACAAAAAATCCAACAAACTTTACATCCAAGGAAATGCATAAAAACGTACCTTGTTTTGCATAATGATATCCGCACACTTGATAAATATTTTAATTTTGCGTTTAAGCTAGACCGAATTTGTCGTAAAAAAGTTTTATCCATAAAATTTTTATCCAATTTTATCTGTAGAATAATTTTTGAAACAAAAGCTGCAAAAATATAAAATTGTATTTTTTTTTTCAAGCGAGACAATTTAAAATGGTTTAACAATTCCATCCCAGAGTAGTTTTATGGAATATTTTTTTAAATATGAAAATGAAATGCAATTTAAGGAAATATTTCTAATTTAATTTTGTCTATATAATTATGAACTATAAATACCAATAAAACGGAATTTTAGTAGTTGAAAACAAAATAATTAAAGGACTTCCAACAAAAACAACGCGTCCAAAATTCAAAGTTTTCAGAAAAAGCAAACAGAAGTTTGTGCACAAGCGTTGTTTCCATGGGCCTGTCATTTTTTTCCTTGCATCGTAACAATAACATGTTTATTATTATTATTAACACCTTCGTGACGAGCGTCTCATATACGTCACCTATAGATTCACCAGAATCCTTGAATTCGTTACCACTAAATTTCAGTAGTAAATTTTGTCTTATTTAAAAGAAACAGAAACAGTTTATTGTTTCAATGGGATTCCCAGTTGTAAAACGACTCCACTCCCGGTATATGAGTAGTTGTATATCACATAATAAAAGAACCATGGGAAAAAAGGTATAAATGTTGCACTTTAGCACTAGAAAACGAAACAAAAGGGAAAGATTCGACTGAGAACTTCATCAGCAAATTTGAAATAAGTAAGCCAGCCAATCAAATTTAACTTGCGTAAAGCAGCCAATCAAATTTAACTTGCAGAATAAGAGTGTAAGGGGGAGGAAAAAAGTAGAAAAATGAATAGTAAAGAACTAAAATATAATAAATAAGTAGAAAATTAAGTAAAGAGATGAAGAGAAAAATGTTTAACTATTTCAAAAGGAGAATCGTTCGCAAAAAAGGCAAAGTAACGCAGGAAATAGCATAAATCTGCTCCCATTTTAAAAAAAGGCAGTTTTGATTTCCATACATTAAAATGTAGTTTAATTACAGTAAGTATAGGAATTTTTGAAATTAAATATATCAAATATTTTAATTTGTAAATACCGGTAACAAAATATTTAAAATTTTGTAAAGGAGCTCGTCGCGATTAAGTGGTTAAGTGGGTTAAATGGTTCACATCTTTGTGACTACTGTTCGAAAATACAGTATTGAAATATTAGATAAGTTTGGTGATTTTTGGACATATGCTGTTTTGATTAGATATACATAAATTCCATTTAGTATGCATCGATTTATTGTCACCCCGCTCCCCTTTCAATTAGAATTACAATCTAAGGCGTACTTACTCTAAGTTTGCCATTTAATTACATTAAATTAATGAAATGAAAAAAGTTTTAAAGTAAGTCGCCGAAATTGCAAAAATCCATCAATATTTTGTTTTAGATTATGTAAATATACCTTTTATCATTGTCAGGAACCAGAAAAAAAAATCTTGCCAAACGTGTTTTTAAATGAAATTTCGATAATGCACCGATGCTACAATAACACATTATTCATTTGTTTTTAATCATTTAACCCTTCTTTGCATGAGCTTTCCTTTTACTATTGTGTTTTTTATGCATATATTAAATGTCAGACACCAGAAATTTTAAGATAAATTTTTAACTTAGTTCAGCAACATAGTTCACGTGAAATTTACTGGATTAATATTTTTATATAAATATAGTGGTGGCGAAGAAGTTGATTTATTCATTAAAAGTTAAATAAACAGTGATGGAAATTTACATCACTATGCAATCAAGGGTTAAATTTATGCTTTTGTTTATTTTTTTATCATATCCAAGTCTGAGAATTTAAAAAAAAAATCTTGAGAAAACTGTTTTTAAGTGAATTGCGATACGATGAATCTATGTTCTAACAATTTTTACTTTAAACAAACAAAATAACAAATTTCACATCTATGAACATGCATAGAAAACGCATACATTGTTTTGCTTGTAAATTTCGCAGACTGATAAATATTTAAATTTTGTACTTAAGCTAGAGTGATTTTTATCCTCTCAATGTTTTATACATTACTGTAATTTTATATAGAGAATGTTTCGTTATGTTCTAATAATAACAGCATTTAAGAGTTATTATTAAGTATTAATTGTTTTTTCATTCGAGACTATTTAAAATGATTTAAAAATGTATTTAACCAGAATACTTTTTTACTGAACATATTTTAAATTACGGAAATTATATACAATTTAAAAAATACTTTCTTTAGAAAATATGAGTATTATGATGTATATAAATTACTGTTTAAGTGTTAATTATAAATTTTAATAACTTTCGTTTTAATTTAAAAAATGGGCAAATTACAATAATGTAATATAATTTAATTCATGCTGTAACCCTTATTTACTTATTTTCAAATCAATCTCAGATTTGTGTTTCGTTCAGACTACGTAATAAACAAATGTTTCAAATAAATCCAGATGAAATATTATATATATATGAAATACCGACCAATTTTAGCCGTATTTCGAGTGATACAGCACATCAAAGGCCGCAGTGTAACGTACAAAAAAAAAGACCTGATATTTTATCATCATTGAAAAAGAACCCTCAACACGTTACAGTAGTAGTAACGTTACAGTATTGATCGATCATGCAGCTATCGAAACCTTCGACTTCAGAGAAATGAAATGTTGCCATATATGAATTGAGAGGCTATTAAGAAAAAGGTTAATAGGTTATAAAGAAAGAGGTTATAAATTAAAACATGTCCGTGAGTAATGCTGATGTCATATTGACTGTGGCAACACTTGATGGATACATTTCGCATTTACTATTTTCTTTTCTTCTTCCTATATTTTTTTCTAAACATCGCACAACTGTAAATTTTGCATCATCGAATAGGAAAATTATGTCTTTTCAAATGCAATTTGTTTGAAAACTACATATTACTTTATGGATTTTTTATTGTTTTTAACGCTTAACCCCTTCGCGACGAGCATCCTTTACAGAATTTTTAATCCTTTACCACCGGTTTTTCAAAACAGAAATTTTCAGCTAATTGAATCGCAGAAATGCTAAGATTTAATTAGGTAAATCTTACAATAAAAAAAAAATGGTGGGAATAATCGAGGATTCTGAGCATCTTTTGCGTCACGTATACGTGTCGCTCGTCCCCAAAGGGTTAACGGTCGAAAGACACCACTGTGGGGGCATCACACTCTTATTACGAGCGTCAATTACACGTCTTTTATTTTTTGGCACTACTTTTCTGGAAAACCTTTTCCGAATCATTTAATTGTTGAAAATTTGAGATTTGATAAAGCAAATTTTTTTGTACAAGAATATTGGTGCATACGGTGCATACTGGTGCACGTACAAAATTCTTGAATTTTGACACCAGTATATTGGAATAGAAAGTTTAGCCTCAGGTAATCTGAAAATTTAAACAATTAGATAATTCGAAAAAGGTTTTCCAGAAAAAATGGTGCCAAAAAATAAAAGATGTGTAATTGACGCTCGTCGTGAGAGTGTGATGTCTCCATAACTGTGCTTTTCGACCGTTAAAAGTTAAAATAATTTTCATGCATATTTCTTTTTAAATCTATTGATATTGCGTTCAGCGAGATTTCGAAAGATTAACCCGTCTGCACTTAAAACAATATAAATAATTCAGTGTTTGTTTCTGGCTAATATTCAATGGCCGAAATTATAAATTCATCAATAAATAATTAAACACACATTTAACAGACTTAATCTAATTACGTACTTAATCAAAAAGGCTGCTGAAAGAAGCGAAAATTTTTGTGATTTCTTCGGATATTACCTCTTGGCTTGCGGCTAATACGAAAGTAGAAGGTATGGCTTTTAATTAAATTCAAAACTCTATTTGAATCCTTTTTTGATTTTTTTTTCATGTAATTTTTTTTCTTTTTCTTTTTGTGTTGTTAGTGGACAGTCTAAAAAAATGAGTTTTTATCCATTTCTGTAATTCAGGAATCCGGGATTTGGATCCCCTAGTTTTCTTAAAAGAAATTACTTTAGCTATACAGGATGTAGAAAGGGGAAAAAATCTCGTACAAGCGTTTCAAGCAAATTTCATCAGAAGAAGAATCTAAGGCTTACTGATTGAAAAATTTGCATTTCATAACATTAATTTAATGAAATACAGAATTTTTGAAGTAGGATAAATCATTGATGTTACAAAAACTCATTAATAGTATCAAATCATATAAATATGTCTTTGCTTGCTTTTATCATAATTTATGAATAAGAAGTTAACAAAAACGTTTTTAAATGAAATTTTGATAAATCGCTGATGTTAGGAAAACGTATTAATGTTTTTTTTTTAATCGTATAAATTTATGCTTTTATCATATTTTAGGAATAAGAAAAACTAGTCGTTGGGGGCCACCGTAATACTTACCCATCATGTATATGTATAATGTAAAATATTAACATAAAAATGTGTAAACTACTTATAAAATGCATTGCAATTCAAATAAAATCGTGGCTTGATGACGTCATAAAAAGGCTCGATTACTGAATTGCTTGAAAGAGGTTTTTCTTTATAACTCCAAAAATAATACTCCTATTAACTAGCGGTTTATTGCATCTGATTAAGCGTCAAATTTCCAATTAAAATATATCTTTGAAGTGAAATTTGGATGAAATACAGGGTCATGAAAAATCGAAGAGTGTGGAAAATAGGATTACAAATATCTCGGCAACTCATTATCCGATCGACTTCATTTTTAATGCAAAATTTATGTTTTTTTATTGTTTTTTATATTTACTACTTAAAATAAACAATTTCGAAAATTTTTATATACCTTTCATCAGAATGAATATTTCGAGAGTCCGAAAAAAAATGTTCCGGTTAATCGAGGTTATTGAAATGAAATAGGCTTCTTCCCATTATTACATACTAAGTACATACCAAATTGCAAGTCTCTATCTCAATTTGTTCGGGAGATAGAGCGTTTACAGACACACAGACACACACACAGACACACAGACGGACGGCAAATTTTTTTTTCTAAAAATATGTTTTTTGGAATCTCCAGTGTCTGAAACGTGTAAATCCGTCAAAAAAATTTTTCGATTTTCAAAACGATTACAAGACTTACCCTATACTACGTATGATGGGTAAGTAAAAGCAATCCTAACAAAAGTGTTTTTAAATGAATTGTGATGCGAAGAATCTATATTATAAAAGCTTTTTCCTTCGACAAATGAAACAACAAATTTCACACATAAAAAAATGCATAAAAACTGTACCTTGTTTTGCATAACGATTTTCACAGACTGATAAATATTTAAATTTAACACTTAAGCTAAAGAGATTTAAAACGTTTTTTGAAACAAAAGTTCTAAAAAATTGCATAATTTTTCAACCGAGACCACTTAAAATGATTTAAAAGTTTCATCCAAGAGTACATTTTTTAGTGAAAGTTTTGTTTAGATTATACAAGTAATGTACAATTTTCCCGAAATTATCATTATTTTAAACGACATTTTTACATACATAACATTTTTACTACTTATTATTTGAGATTTATATTTTACTCATGTTAATACTTTTATATTTTCCTGTGAAAAATCTGGATAGATACAAAAAAAGGTGCATTTTTAATTACATATATGTAGTTGAGTTGAAACCTTTTTATATAACTTGCAAACGAACACATTATTTAGCAAATTTTAATTTTAACTCTATCCTTTTAAAAATATTAAAAAAATATTTAATTGCAATCTGAAATAAAAAAGTCTAAATTGTCAAAATAATTTAATTTTTTCTCTTGAGAAGAAGCATTTACTTTTTTTAAAATTTTAAACCAGAAAAAATGAAGAGTTAATAATTTAAGTATTTGCTCGCTGTGTAAGCTGTTTATTTCTCTTGACAAACATAGAACTAATTCAAGGAAATTTGCTATCCAAGAAGGACTGCAAGTAGAGTGAAATCGAAATCGAAATCCAGATACGGAACTTCGCGGTAATTTCTCGTATGTGTATTCACAATTGTGTGACAGGATTCGTACGCTTTTAGCACAATTCTTTAATAGAAAATTTCTATTTAATTTTTAAATAGCAGAAATTGTAGACGCCTCGTTTACTTTCGGGATTTGTATTACTTTTTTGCAAGTAAATAAGGCGAAACATTCTATAACAAAATTGTGGTAAAAGCATTATGTGCAGATGATTTAAAAATGTATTGTTACTCTTGAAATAATAGGGAAGTGTGGGGCATCGTTGGACATGGCTCACCTTGGGACACCTAACGTGTCAGGCGCTGTAGTGCAAATAAACAATAGCACTAATAGGTGGTGACAGTTGGCAGAACAGTCTAATCGTAAGTGTATTATGAAATTTATGTGATGAACTGATTAGCATACATATTGACAATATTAGAGTAACTTTACTCTATTGTTTTTTTTAGTATTTGTCCTAGAAAAGAGAAAAATCATGTCAATCTTTTAACACATTGGTGAAGGCTAGTTTTCGTCTTTAAAATAGGAAGCGTTTTATGTGCATATTACGTTATACTGTAACAAAAAGATTTTCTCTGTTCTCGTTTATATTATAAATGAATGTATAGTATAATAATGGTATTGTTTCTAATCGAAGCGTTTATATGCATCGTACTCTAATTGTAAAAAAAAAAAAATGTATGTTTTTCAGTAATAATATAACACATATGCAAAAGTACTGCACGTGGGCGAAATCACACATATCCAAAAGACGTGAATACGCGTCTAAATGTGTTAAGATGCACACATCATGTGGTTTTTGTAAAAAAAAAATTCTGTATACTGAAGTTTATCCAGCAAAAACTGTAAAAAAATGACAGGAAGTAGGGGAAATGGGGATGAATTGGACAAGGAATGGATGGGACATTCTGAATATTTCAGGCAATAAACATATTTTTTAGTTGCTTTCTATCCTCATAGATGACACTATCATATTGTGCTTCAGAACCAAAAGCAAGACCACGTGGCTGTTTTCAATTTCCTTCAAAGTTGCATTTCCTGAAAACTTTGCTTATATGTATTTTTTTTTTTTTTATATTTGAAGTTGTTTACATATTTTATGCATTGTAAACAATTAAGGTATGTTATGGTTATTTATTTCAAGGCTCAATATTGGTAATTAAAATGAATAAATATTAACCATTGTGACAAAATAATTTCTGAGACAAAATGGCTAACAATTGAATATCTGCATCATGGGGATGATTGGGACATTTCAAATGGGGATGAATGGGACTGCTTCATTCATCCTTAGAGGGTACTGAATTTTTTTTATTAACTAAATAATATTATATAAGTTGATAAATTAATGATTTATGTTAATTATTTATTTAACATTTCCTCCTCATTGTAGCCACCGTCGTCTTCAGCCATTAGATGTTCTGTTTATGGGCCTTTAAAGGCAAAGCTGATATCAGTCCAAGATGTTTGGCTGATAACCTTGGTGAGCATATTACAATTTATAACCTCTCAGCTTTTGCCAAGGAGGCATTTTGTTACCTTTTAGTTCTAGCAACATAAACATAACCAGTGGTTTTAGGAAAAGTGCCATTTTCCTTTTTAACAGCAATACATTCAATGAAACTGAATTTATGCCAGCTTATGCGACTGACAGACCACATTTAGATCATTTTGACAGACCACATTTATTGTGTAACTGAATATTTGCACATCCGTGCAATATTAACTTTGTAATTCATTAAAATTTCACTTAAAATATATAATATAAATTATAGTTTTTTAATGCATAATTAACTGTGTTTTTACTTCTTAGATTACTAACACTGATATATAACAGCCATATAAGATCACATATTACAAATAAGTTTATAATTATAAATTTTAATTTAGTATCATTGAATACAGAGAGGAAAATACTTGCGTCCCATCCATCCCTACTGTGGGGATGACTGGGACAGAGAGGAACTTTTTTTAGATTACATAAAATATTTGTGTATAATAATAATCTTGAATATATATTGTGCATAAGATGTAAACAAACGCATAATGTATGAAATGCGATATATAATATTAATAATAACTTATATTAGTAAACAATATTAATAATAAATAAAATATATAAAATAAATATTTTTGTGAAAATGTCTCATTCATCCCTATCTCCCCTACGGCAGATTGGGACACATGGGAATGGTACAAGTTATACACAGCACATAAGACAATTTGTATTTTTAGTACCTAAAAGCTATCAGTATGCAATTATTAATAACGAAGGTGTAACAAATGCGGTTGCTATGTCGTTGTTTTTTTGTTTAAAAACAACTTTTTTTTTCTTATTTTTTGGTACAAAAATTGAACTAAGAAATGAGTACAAACAGCATTTTTTCTCTCTCCCACTCCGTTCTAGTGCACGGTAAGCAGCGATAATTTTCTTTTCTCGTACTTTTAACCCATTTTAGGCCAAGCATAGAAATTTTATAAAATGTGGTATTATTTGCATTAAAATTTGCTTAAATTATATTCATTAAGACACCAAAAAAGTTTCGTGCATGAAAAATAATATTTTCTTTTATTTGATGTTACCATTATTAATTTACCATTATTAATTTACCATTATTAATTTACCATTATTAATTTACCATTAAATTTAAATAAAAATTTTTAAGTTTTCTTATGGCATTTGTTTTATTTTTATTTTATTTACAGAACTTGCAACTTTACTCCATTATAAAAACATATGATTAATCTCAAGTGGAATAATTATACATTTTCAAAAAGTCGAATTTGTCAATAACCGTTTCAAGAAAAAAACAAGCGTATTTCAAAAATTTCTCAACAGAAAGTGATTATTTCAATTGAATTACTAATATTTTATAGATGTCTCCAGAGCCCTTAAAAATAGCAGAAAAATAAAATTAGTGAAAAATATACGTCACAGTGTTAATAAAAATATATCTATTGAAATGGTGCGTTTACTCACCCTTGGCCGAAAATGGGTTTAATATTAAATATGCTTCAGGGATTCTATTTTTGCTTTTATATCAGATTAATGATCATTAATTTGATTCACTGCAGAAATATATTGGTAATAAAATGAATCAATAAAAACTACGGTTAAAAAAGAATTAGAAATATGACTTCTGATTCTCAGATTAGAATAACTTCTATTTCAAAGAACTGTTATGTTTATATTGAACTATTCTTTCAAAGAAATAGTATTAGATTTTATTCAAGGTATTTTCCATCTTATGCACAGAAAACGCCATTCTTTGTCGCTCTTGCCAGCTAGCAAGTCATGTGATTAGAATGTGTGTGTGTTTGTGTATGTGGAGCGGAACAGGGGAGGTTTCCATAAAACAGTAAGAAATAGTGTTAATTGAACGTTTGTGGCACCTAAAACTGGGATACAATGAGAAAATATACACATAATCAGATATATATTTTTTGTAGCACTCAACTAACCGTACATTTGAATCATTCTGCAATATACATTTCCCGAACATGCCGTTAATTCAGACTTTACCGTATTTCTTTCTGTTGTTATTGTTGAGATATACAATTTTGATATTCTTCAATACGAAACTTGGTTTATAGGGTAAATGTACCAATAGTCGGCCACTTAACTGCTTTTATATATATAAATCTTAACGTAGAAATTTTAAAAAACGACACAACATTTTTAACAGTGATGTATGTTAAAACATACGTTTCTTATTATGTTTCAGAAATTATTTTTAAAAAACACGGTAATAGTTTTTTTTAGACACTGTTAAGTTCAAAAAGGGCAAGTTTTCCAATAGTCGGCCACTTTTAATCTAATGTTCGGCCATCACTGCACCAATAGTCGGCCACTTCAGATTTTCTTTTTTTTGTGAAAACTTCTTTAGGTGCGTTGGGCATTTTTTGAGATGGGACAAAACCATTGAACTCGCGACACTGTTACTGTAACCGACACTGTTACCGTCACTGTTACCGACACCTCTATATATTTGAAATGATTGAAGTAAAAACTTCTTTGGGCGCTTTGGACATTTTTTGAGATGGGAAAAAACCATTGAACTCGCGACACTGTTACTGTAACCGACACTGTTACCGACACCTCTGTATATTTATATACAGAGGTGTATAGCGCCGCCTGCTTGTCTGTGCGCTATTGCACCGCGGTATAGTAAGCACAGAAAAATGTAAGCGGTATAGTAAGCGGTATAGTAACGTAGAAAAATGTAAGCTGTATAGTAAGCGGTATAGTAAGCTGTATAGTAAGCGGTATAGAAGCGGTATAGTAAGCGCAGAAAATGTAAGCGGTATAGTAACACAGAAAAAATGTAAGCGGTATAATAAGCGGTATAGTAAACGCAGAAAAATGTAAGTGGTATAGTAAGCGGTATAGTAAACGCAGAAAACTGTAAGCGGTATAGTAAGCGCAGAAAAATGTAAGCGGTATAGTAACGCAGAAAAAGGTAAGCGGTATAGTAAGCTGTATAGTATGCGGTATAGTAAGCTGTATAGTAAGCGGTATACAAGCGGTATAGTAAGCGGAGAAAAATGTAAGCGGTATAGTAAGCGGTACAGTAACACAGAAAAAATGTAAGCGGTATAGTAAACGCAGAAAAAGGTAAGTGGTATAGTAAGCGGTATAGTAAACGCAGAAAAAGGTAAGTGGTATAGTAAGCGGTATAGTAAACGCAGAAAAATGTAAGCGGTATAGTAAGCGATATAGTAAGCGGTATAGTAAGCACAGAAAAATGTAAGCGGTATAGTAACGCAGGAAAATGTAAGCGGTATAGTAACGCAGAAAAATGTAAACGGTATAGTAAGCGATATAGTAAACGCAGAAAAATGTAAGCGGTATAGTAACCGCAGAAAAATGTAAGCGGTATAGTAAGCGCAGAAAAATGTAAGCGATATAATAAGCAGTATAGTAAGCGGTGTAGTAACGCAGAAAATGTAAGCGATATAATAAGCGGTATAGTAAGGGGTGTAGTAAACACAGAAAAAAGTAAGCGGTATAGTAACGCAGAAAAATGTAAGCGGTATAGTAAGTGGTATAATAACGCAGAAAAATGTAAGTGGTATAGTAAGCGGTATAGTGCGACTGAAGTCTATTTCCCGAAATTTTTGTATGTAAAATAATATGCATTATTTTTCATGTACAATAGCGCATTAAATGAAAATTGTAATATAATTTTTGTAGTAGTAGTTTATAATAATGAATAAAAAAACACTTCATTTAAAAGTATTTCCTGCACAATAAAACATTTCCTGACGATTCAAAAAATACACACGTAATTGTTCAAGTTTTCACTTCTGTCGGCACTCCCGGAGTGCCATTGTTTTTTTTTTTGTTGTTTTTTTTTTTTTTTGTACCTGAAAAATGACTCTAACAAATTTGACTAAATTTTGCATTCTACCATTTTCAGTTATAAGAAGATGATTGAGCTATCTCACATGTTCGAGAAAATTCAATTAGTGGGTATTTGGGGTCACTGCGGGTAAAGCTAATTTTATTTTATCTGCTAAATGGCTTTAACGATTTTGACTAAGTTTTGTATCCTGCATTTTTGGGATACAAGAAGACCATTGGACTGGGTCGCATGTTCGAGAAAATTTCATTAGTGGGTCATATGGGGGTCACTATGGGTCAAATAAATTTTATCTAAAAAACGGCTTTAACGATTTTGATTAAATTTTGTATCCTACCGTTTTGGGGTACGAAAAGACCCTAGGGCGGGGTCACATGTTTGAGAAAATTTGATTAGTGGGTCATTTTGGGGTCACTACGGGTCAAACTAATTTTATCTAAAACCGACTAAAATGATTTTGACTAAATTTTGTATCTTACCGATTTGGTGTACGAAAAGACTATTGGGCTGTGCCACATGTTAAGGTCCAAGGTAATTTTATCTTATTTAATAAATGTCTTTAACGATTTTGACTAAGTTTTGTGTCCTATCTTTTTGGGATACAAGAATGCCATTTGGCTGGGTCACATGTTCGAGAAAATTTGATTAGTGGGTCATTTGGGGGTCACTATAGGTCAAACAAATTGTATTTAAAAACGGTTTAAGCGATTATGAGTAAATTTTGTATGCTACCATTTTCGGGCACGAGACGACTATTTGGCTGGATCACATGTTTGAGAAAATTCGATTAACAGGGTCATTTGGTGGTCACTATGGGTCCAGTTAATTTTAGTTTAAAAACGGCTATGAAGATTTTGACTAAATTTTGTATCCTACCGTTTTGGGGTACGAAAAGACCATTGGGCTGGGTAACAGGTTTGAGAAAATTTGATTAGTGGGTCATTTTGGGTTCACTACGTGTCAAGATAATTTTATCAAAGAGACGGCTCTAACGATTTTGACCAAATTTTGTATCCTAACGTTTTAGGGTACGAAAAGACCAATGGGCTGGGTCACAGGTTTGATAAAATTCGATTAGTGGGTCATTTCGGGGTCACTACGGGTGAATGCATTTCATTGTGAATGATGGTTGAGACATTTGTTGAACAGTTGACAGTTAACGAAGTTGCAATATTGGCAATGTTTCGCCAACTTTGCTAAGTTTGGTGAATGTTTTGTGACATTGGCGAGATTTAGCATAAAATCGACTACCAAGATTACTAATGCCAAAGAACATGCTTAAAGTCAAATGTAAGAATGTGTCAAATTTCGAATTTTCGCAAAATTATGGCGACATTTGGCGAACAGATTGGTTTTCAGAATCTGAAGGAATTTTCTAGAAATTCCCACTAACAGCGAGGATGAATTATTCAACCAATCAGGGTCCATAGAACATTCTCAAAAACAGAATTTAACCAATCAGGGTCCATAGAACATTCTCAAAAACAGAATTTAACCAATCAGGGTACATAGAACTGATTGTTATATGTTGTACGGATAATTTATTGTTATATCGTGTTGAAAAGAAAGATAGATTTAACGAGCATACCTCTGTCTTCCTAGATGGTTTTAAAAAACAGGAACACTTTTTTAACAGTGCCATGTATAAATGCATACTTTTGGAAATTCTTCTGGGAATCACAAATTATTTCTCATTAGTGTTATTTTTTAAAGTAACGTCAATCAAAATCATCAATCATAAACATTTTCTTTTAAATTTTTGATATTATCTCATAAATGATTACTTTATGAGTGTTAAACTACGAGAAATTAATAACACATTACCTCTTTACATTTCAACCAAATTAATTTGCTGTGTAATGTAAATCTTAATGTGGCAGTTGAATTAACAGTGACACATGTAGAAAACTTCATTATTTTATTTTATTTTACTATACAAGTTTAATAGAGGCTGCGAAAAGGATTCTAATTCCGAGTACTTAGCCTCTTATCAATAGAGCGGCTAACTATTGGATAATACAAACAGGTAACAAGTTTTTCTTTCATCAAAACCAACGGCTTTGCACGCATGATTGAAATATGGAAAGTGGTATTTGTGTACCAATTAACATTAGGAGAAATTATACTTTTTCAAATAATTTAAATATTACCGAATTAAGTCACAATTTGAATAAACGTCATTTTTGTACCGCATTAGGTGAATGTGAGACTTGAAATAATGCGAAAATCGTCATTGCAACGCATTTTAATCCACATTCTTCCAAGAAAACAGATACAATGCATTCTATTTCGAAACTCTGTTTCTAAGCTATCGTTAAGTGGAATTTTTTTAAAAATCAGTTCAGCAGTTTCAGAATTTATTTTCTCTAAAAATCAAGCTTTTCTTTTTACAATATTAATACTATTTACAATATTAATTTACTATACCGCTTCTACACCGCTTACGAAAACCGCTTACATTTTTCTGCGTTTACTATACCACTTACATTTTTCAGCGTTTACTATACCGCTTATTATACCGCTTACATTTTTTCTGTTGCTATACCGCTTACATTTTCTGCGTTACTACACCGCTTACTATACCACTTACATTTTTCTGCGCTTACTATGCCGCTTACATTTTTCTGCGCTTAATATACCGCTTACATTTTTCTGCGTTTTCCTGTATCGCTTACTATACCGTTTACATTTTTCTGCGTTACTATACCGCTTACATTTTTCTGCGTTACTATACCGCTTACATTTTTCTGCGCTTACTATACCGCTTACATTTTTCTGCGTTACTATACCGCTTACTATACCGCGTACTATACGGCTTACATTTTTCTGCGTTTACTATACCGCTTACTATACCACTTACATTTTTCTGCGTTTACTATACCGCTTACATTGTTTCTGTGTTACTATACCACTTACTATACCACTTACATTTTTCTCCGCTTACTATACAGCTTACTATACCACTTACATTTTTCTGCATTACTATACCGCTTACATTTTTCTGCGCTTACTATACCGCTTACTATATCGCTTACTGTACCGCTTACATTTTTCTGCTTTTACTATACCGCTTACTGTACCGCTTACATTTTTCTACTTTTACTATACCGCTTACTATACCACTTACATATTTCTGCGTTTACTATAACGCTTACATTTTTTCTGTGTTACTATACCACTTACTATACCGCTTACATTTTTCTCCGCTTACTATACCGCTTCTATACCGCTTACTATACAACTTACTATACCGCTTACATTTTTCTGCGTTACTATACCGCTTACATTTTTCTGCGTTTAATATACCCCTTACTATACCGCTTACATTTTTCTGCGCTTACTATACCGCTTACATTTTTCTATGCTTACTATACCGCGGTGCAATAGCGTACAGACAAGCATGCGCTATACACCTCTGTATATAAATATACAGAGGTGTCGGTAACAGTGACGGTAACAGTGTCGGGAGTTCAATGGTTTTTTTTCATCTCAAAAAATGCCCAACGGGCCTAAAGAAGTTTTTACTGCAATCATTTCAAATATTCAGAGGTGGCGGTGACAGTGACGGTAAGAGTGTCGGTTACAGTAACAGTGTCGCGAGTTCAATGGTTTTTTCCCATCTCAAAAAATGCCCAACGCGCCTAAAGAAATTTTCACTTCAATAAACTCAAAAAAGTATAAGTTAAGTATTCAGTATTCAGCTCCTGGTGACCGACTATTCGACATGTAACCAAAATTAATACCCAATGGTCGGCCACATTAAAATTAATTAAAAGCAACAAATTTATTTACTTTTTATACTCAAAAACATTAGTTTATTTATCCTGCTAATATTCTAGTCTTATAATTTTAGAAAAAAATAAAAAATTAATTAATACTTGCCTTTTAAAAAATTTGCCATCTGTTAACAAAAAAATAGGGAAAATGGCGATTTGACTGCTATCTTGAAAAAAAAAATGGCTGATTACAAATTCAATAAAAATACCCACAATTCTTTGGTGATGGTTTATGACTTATGAAAGATGGCTGCATACAACCAAATTGCAATATTTCATTTAGAACCAAAACTAAGCTATGCGTAAGGCATTTTATATCAATGTGGTCGACTATTGGGAGGTGGCCGACTATTGGTACATTTACCCTATAAAATTTGAGCACTATTCTAAACTATGTAACTGATAATTCAAACTATGGTTGTTATTATTTTTTCTGAATTAATAGATTAAAAAAAATGTGCTTTTTGAAAATCATTGACGGTGGAGTGAAGATAAATATTTTTCATTAGAATTTTTTCTCTGGCTACCAGGTTTTATCAAATTTTTAATGCCTTAACCCTTTAGGTACAGATTTATTTGAAAAAAAACATACAGAACAGACACACCAGAAATTTGGAATAGTGTTTTTTCTGTATTTGTTGACAGATATTCCCTGAATAAAAAGAAGCGAGAAGTACTGTTTGAATTTTTCTGATATAAATTCGAAATTTCTGAATAAAAAAAAAAAATCCGTGGACAATACTGATGACGAGTCTCAGGCGTCAAATGTACCCAAGGGTTTAACTAATGTTATCACCAATAACAATTTATTAGTAAAAATAGCTCAATTACGATAATTACCAATGCCTTCTAAAATATTTTAAATAAATAATTTCTTTTTTAATGATTTGTGAGTTTTATTATCACATATTTCTAAGAGTAAATTCTTCTTTACTCAACAATGTATCGCAACTATGTAAATAATGAATAAAAAGTTTACCCCAACATGGTCCACAAGGCAGGGGAAATTGGATCCGTTCATGAAGTGAGCATTTCTTTTAATTATTATTGCTATTTTGTTTATAAGAGGCCTATTGCAGTCACCCTTTTTTAAGGTGGTTCTCAAAAAATTATTTTCCCCTGATCAACACAGCGTTACTTTCTGCCACATTTCCAGACTCATTTTTAAATGCGAAGATCTGATACTGGCAGGCATGACTTTTGAACTGATTTGTATTCGAACACTCTCAGAAAAAACTGTAAATTTATGAGCGTTTGCCCTTGAATTTTCATGGGCAACAGCCTTATTTGATGAAAAACTGTCTGATCCACTAAATAAGCAGCCTTATCCCTTAGATTCTTAGAAAATTAAGGGCAATCCACATATTCTTACAGTTCTAGGCCATATGTTAGCAAAAATACGGTACGACCCCATATATTGTCCTCCGCTAGGGTGTAACCCTTCATTTTACTCGTGTTTCGAAAATTTTAACCCGCCAAAAAAGCGATTATGTGATGATTATCTAACGTGCTACGTGCTACAGAGCAGTAAGTAAAGTGCTATTGTGTTTTAAAGTGCATTATATCCTGTGCATTATAATGCTGTATTACTTTGCCCCGTAAAATTACGGGCGGCACAAAATGATGGGCATGGATTGTTTTTTTTTTACGGGGTATGACTGGAATCTCTGCTGCCGGCCTCTGCCCGTAATTTTACTGCAATTTTTTTTTACAGTGAACTGTAGTCTTTTATTCTTTATATTCGGCATTTGTTTCTCTTCCCGAGCTATCGCGTTAAAAAATTAAGTTTGAAATGCCAACGTCGACAACATTTTCAAAAGATCACCTGTTTTGAAAGAAATTCTGAAAGACTACTTGATGACACGATGTGTGCGTGTATGCCTAACGATAGATACTGGTAAGAGATAAAACATTTTTTGGATGATTTTCCATTCAAAATCACTAATCTATCCCCTACACACGTTTGAGAATCTTTAGCCATTAAAACATACTTCTTAAATATTGTATTTACCATTATAATGTATATTTTCAATGCTAGATATATTAGCATTTGGAATACGAGAGACAAATGAGAAGAATAAATGGCGATTATTTTTCTGTTAGAAGTAAAGTATCCCCCATTTTTAACAGTCTCATCACTCTCAAAAATAAAACACTCAATTTTGACGATTCCGCAATCCTCAGGCCTCATTTCCTTATTTTTGACAATCATTTCGTCACTGAGTCACGTGGTTTTTGACGAAACGCGAATCCTCAAATATCTTGATGAAACAGTTTCCTCGCTGTCAAAAATAAAACTCTCACTTTTGACGATTCCGCAATTCTTAAGCTATATTTCGTCATTTTTGACAATCATTTCGTCTCAAAATTAAATGAGTTTTAATGCAATGGAAAATCTCAAATATTTTACAAAAATGTTTCCGCATTCCCGGCCAGATTATTTTTGTTACAAAATCGTTCAAAAAAAAAAAAAAAAAAAAAAAATTACACGAAAGTATTAAATTTAAGATATAATTAATGAAAACAGAAACAAAAATACTTCATCCTTGGTGGCCGCTATAACACGAATGTACCAAATTTCTACTTTATTTTTTATATCTGATAATTTGCGTCTATCCTTTTTGTAAAGATTTTATGCATTTCTATTGCCGATTCAAAGATAAATTTTTCTGAAGTTACAGAATTTCGTTAAAAACGCTTAGAAAATTCATCTAAAGTTACAAAATTTCGTTAAAAACGGTTAAAATAGTAAAATGCGAACATCATTTGGTCCATTTTCGACCGCAAGCATCAACATTTTCCCAATGGTAAAATAATAATAATAATAATAATAATAACAATAATAATAAATAATAATAATAATAATAATAAATAAAAAATCACAATATTAGGTGCTTTTTTTATTTAAGAAATAAATTCATATAACAATCAAATTTAAATTACGTATAACTGACCTTTCCCCTCTATAAACAGTAATCTTATCTGCTGAAATTGATGAACTCGCCTCCAAAATATGCACTTCAAAATTAATTATTTCTGATCAACAAATTAACTAGAGCATATTCATTGAACAAAGGAAATTTCTCTAATAAATTATATTAATCAAGCCATTTTCTAATTATTTATTAACCATAATAATAATCTAGCCTTATTAATTAAAACATGCAGAAGTTATAACAACACCGATAAAATTACAATCTGCTTTCTAAAAATATAAACACACATCAACATCTCGTAAATACTTTTAAAATCAAACAATTTCGAAGTCCCGCTAGCTGAGAGGTAAGACGCTGGGCTGTCAAGCTAAAAGTCACGCGTTCGAGCCTCACCGAAGGACGATCTTATTTTGCCCCAAGTCAATTAAAAAAACTTCTAAAAGCTCCGACAGATGGAACCACCAACCTTTTTTTTTTGGAACTTTCAAAGAATCAATTTGACGAAACCACTTTCTTCGTAATTTTGAGGATGCAAATTTACTCGATTTGACGAAACGTTTACTCGGAGCATATTTCAAGAAACCGTTTCGTCAAAAACGAAGAAAATTTCTTGAAATTTGAGTATTCATTTTTGAGAGTGATCTTAGAAAATCTTTAGTTTTAGCTCCTAACATTGTTCAGTCGAGATAAAAATGGTTTATATCGTTAATACAATGGTTATTTATTCATTTGTTGTGAAATATAGTATACTACAGGCTAATTATAGAGGCTGAGGCACGAAAAACTGACTGGTCCGAATGCTTCAAATGCGACTTTATACACAAATGATATAAAAAAATAAATAAACGTTACTAATATATCTACGAATAAATAAGCAAAAGGATTAAGCAAGTGCTTGAAAACTACACATGCTGTTTATTGAAATGCATTCGTTGTGCGTCTGTTTAGAGAAATGTGCTGAAAATCATGCGGATTTTTTTTTTATGCACCGCTCTGTATATTATTATATAAGATGTATGCTATGTAAAAAATTCCGTAAGCAGACTTTCTCTTAAAAGCTGCAGTAAGACTACCTTAGCACTAAAATAACTAGTCGTTGTGGGCCACAATAGTACATACCCATCATGGATATGCATAATATAAAATCTGATAATAAAACATGTGTAAACTATTTATAAAGTGCATTGCAATTCGAATAAAATCGTGGCTTGATGACGTCATAAACTTTGAATGCTCTATTATTGAATTGCGTAAAAGAAATATCCTTATAACTCCAAAAATGATAATCATATTGTCTATCAGTTTACTTCGTCAGATTAAGTGTCTCATTTCCAATTAAAATAGATCTTTGAATTGAAATTTGAATGAAATACAGTGTCATGAAAAACCGAAGAGTATGGAAAATATGATTACAAATATTTCGGCAACTCATTATCCGATCGACTTCATTCTTTATGCAAAATTTATGCTTTTTTAATTGTCTTTTATATTCACTCATTAAAATAAACAATTTCGAAAATTTTTATATACTTTTTATCAGAATGAATATTTCGAGAGTCCGAAAAAAATAGTTCCGTATTATCGAGGTTACTGAAATTCAATAGGCTTCTTACCATTATTACATACTAAGTACATACCAAATTTCAAGTCCCTCTCTGAATTTGTTCGGGAGAAAGAGCGTTTACAGACACACAGACAGACGGACGGCAATTTTTTTTTTAATTTGTTTTTCGGAATCTCCAGTGTCTGAAACGTGTAAATCCGTTAATTTTTTTTTTTAAATTTTTAAAACGATCACAAGACTTACCCTATACTATACATATGATGGGAAAGTAAAAAGATAAAATTATTTTGTTACGAAAAAAATTTCTGCCAGATTGAGAGGAAAATTTAATGAGAAAGAAGTAGAGTGCCGTAAAGCATAAGGTTAAAAAAAAAAAAAAAAAAAACTCTTGAGGAAAGAAAATTGCGATGCGTTATTTACAGGTTTTTTTTTTTTTTTTTTTTTTTTTTTTTACGGAGTATATTCTCATTCGACTATTATAAAAAAAGAAAAACTTTCTATGCCAACCATTAACTAATTGTCTAAGTGTCGAAAGGTGAATAGCTTGTTGCGAATCTTTTAGACAGCTTGGCTCTATCATAATCAGATTCTGACAAACATTGTTTTCTTCAACACAATAATAGAATTTAAAAGACATATCCTTGAAAGCTTAAACTTTCTTTTTTTTTTATCTTGAAGCGCAACTGAGTAACTGGAAGATAGGTTAGTAGAAGCACAGAATTTGGCACTTCTTTGTTGGCACTTAGACACTTTAGTGCGATAAATAAAACAACAAGGTTGAATTTGGCGAAAAAAAGCAACATTTTCAGAAACATTTTCTGATAGTCTTTGTTTACATTTACAAACGTCATCAGGTTGTTATATCTTAATGAAATAACTATCAACGTATCGAGTGTATAATCATTTGATTTTATATTTACACAATTTAATACATACGAAAATTGTTTAATACATACATAAATAAGCCCTATAATAATACAACACAAAATATGTAACACTAGCAGACTACGCCCGCTGCGCTGGTCGGTTTCTCCAAAAGAACCTTGAATCAAACGAAATATATCGGTGAATTTAACCTTGTATTTTCAAGTAATCTGTACCTTTACCTGGAATATCCTAAAATAACATAAAAACGGATACTTATTTCACTAAGATATGTTTTTTTAAAACGGTTACGATTACAATTTTTCATTGATTTATATGTTTTATAGCAACATTTTTTAATAACGTGAATTAACCTATATTATTCACAAATAAAAAGAAATGGCGCATTTAGTATTTGTCGAGAATTAAATTAAAATCATGCACTCGTGACATCATAATTCACTTTTATATTTTAACAGAATAATTGTCTGATTGCAACGAAGACTCATACACAGCGCAGTATTACTTTGCCCCATATATAGCTACGATGGATATTAAAACCTTTCGTCAAGCATAACTCGAAAAATATTTAACGGATTTCGTTCAAATTTTTACAGCAGTTACCTATAAAGGTGACAACGACGTCTATTTATTACCAAGAATAAATGTCAAACCGTTTGGAAATTATGTTAAAAAAATAGATAAAAAAGCACAATTAAAGTACATACGTCACGAAAATTTTGTGCGTACGTCATTTTCACTGGCGGGAGAATTTCGTAGACAATCGGAATTGAAAAGTTCATGGAGTACATGGAGCAAAAAAATATGCACGCAGTAATATTCAGCACAATAAAATATATTTCAATTTAGTAGAAATAGAAAATTAATCTGTATTTTTTTTTTGTTTGAAAGAAAAATCCCGCAATAACTTGGTAGACTTGGTATTAGAGATTTGGCGCAAATCTCAGCAATAGCAGCTTTTTTTATTTCGCGTGTGTAAATTAAAAAAAAAAATCTTTGGTGTTTAAATAAAAGGTTTCGATTTATGGCATTATTTCTTTTTTTTTTTTCTTTTTAGCATTTTAAATGGGATTAATGAAAAGCATGTATTTTAAATTAAATGAGTGAAAGGTTTATATTTAAATGAAATGAATTCAATATGAAAATGTTATAGGAACAATATTTGGCGATTTATCAACTGCGCCAGGATAACATAAAAGTACCAATATATCAAACGCGGTATGTAGTATGTGAAATGAAACAATTATATTATAATCACCCATCGTACAAGAAAAAAAAACTAATATTCTGCATTCAGAGGGAAAAGTCCATCTCCTGTGCTGTAAGATTTGGCGAGTTCTTTTTTGGTGATAAGTTTTTCGTTGTGATTGTTGGGATCTGCAGGATTTGGCTTACTTTTTTCTAAATCTTATTTTTTTGCAGATGTAGTATTATGTAAATATACTTTTTTGCAGACATTTTTCTATTTTGTATATTTGGCATTCTATTTTGTATATTTTCTATTTGGCATTCTATTTTGTATATTTTCTGTTTGGCATTTGGAAAAGAGATTTTTACCTTTTTATCTGTGCCTTCGGAAATATTAATAAATAAAAAAAGATTTACATATATCAAGCGTATAATGTTATATTTTGCATTTTTATACGGACCACTTCTCCATTTTTAGATTTTAAATGCTATTTATTATTTACTAGCCGTTTATTAATTGTTTACAATTTACCCCCCTGACAATAAAAATTATTTACCAGAGGGCCCGTGCGAGGATTTCGCACTGAAATCTAATATTTTTTAGGTACTTCTCTATTATCCCGTCGACCACTTTTCATAACAAAAAACTATCGTCAAATTGTAAGATTAAACACCAAAAATTCAGTCCCATTTACTTGATGTCAGACGCATTATACGTGTTTGTTACGTCATCAAGTGGTTTTTAATTCGACATTTGCGTGTATTTTTCATTATGTTTTACTGATTTATCAGTTATTTCATTAATTAAAAAAACAATTGTGTCCTTAAATTCTTATATTTTATTTGTTTATTTATTTTGATATTCCAATGGCAACGTTCTGCCGTTTATTTGGTGATAGTTTTTTGTTATGAAAAATGGTCGACGGGATAATAGAGAAGTACCATTTTTTATCAGTATGTAATATTTATTAGATGCAACTTCTAAAGAAAAAGCAAGGATAAAAATATCTGCAAACAACATTTAGTTGTTAGTCAAGCCAGCATATCATCTAATTTATTCCATCAAAGTTAGAGTAAAAACTAATCCAAAGATTGCTAAAGGCACGCGCGAGAAAAAAAAAAATTAACAATCGTATTTTATTGCATTAGAGGATGACGTCATCCGCTTCGAGAAAACATGGGACATAGAAATATAAATCTAAACATTACAATTTCAATTTCGCTTTTTAATCATAAATATAAAATAAACCCGAGCGGTGTTTTTCATAATAATTGCTGAGCATCATATAATGTGGTATTTTATTTTTTTGGCAACAATATTTTGAGGAAAACCTTTCATTTCTTTTATGAAAACAATGCCGATTTAATTTTTAATTATCAGCAAATTTTAATCAAAAACATGTTTTAACGAAATGTTAAGTGTACTATGTCAGAAGCCTGTTCAAAATCCTTTCAGATGCTATCTAATTCGTCGTTCTGCGTTTCTTATTTTTTTAGAAAAAGGGATGTTGACAGGAGAAATAATATATATGATCACAAAAATGCCTCTTAGGTTTGTTAAATAAGTTTGTTTATGTATTTTTATTACTTATTAAAATATCGAATATGGCGATAAAATTTTATTTTAGCATCGTGCTTAAATTTTTAAGATGGTGCAAAAACATGCTTTAATAAACGTATGTTTGTAAATATTTGAAAAACATGTTTTACCGCTCTCTTGAAAAATTTTGTAAGATGCTAAAACTATCTTTTGGCACCATTTAAAATTTTTTTCGCCAACCGACATAGGATACGAAACTTTTCCCCATTCAGATTCAGATACACAGGCAAGCAAGAGTAAAGCTAGCAACAATATTGTTTTAACTCTATAAGAGTTACAATAATGATATTAAATGCTCCGATTGGCTTTGGGCCCAATTACGAAAGTTTCTCCTAAAAAAACTGTAGAAGAAGTATTTTACATTTGTTTCAAAAAGCTCGGTGTACAAGGTATTAGTTAATCATACCAACAACACTAATGGCATGGAGGCAAAAGTTTTAATTTAAATGTATATATCTGAAATTCTCCCCCCCTCCACCCCAACCCCCAAACAAAAAAAAATAAAAATATAAAGAAAAGGAAAGAAAGTTACAGTAATGAATTTAAAATGGCGTGAAGCCACGCTTTCTGACATACGCAATTGGCTGCAAACGCGATAACGAAACTTTCACTTAACGTAATAACATGTAGCTAATATAGCCCTCAGGGTACTTTGCAGTTATACAGACCTTGTGGTTTTTTTTTTTTTTAAACTTGAGACAATTCAGGTTTAAGAAGTTGAGATTTACTGTCAAATGATATAAACAACTTTGAACACAAAACTGATGAATTATTATTCAGGTTTATGTATGTATTTTTAAAAAAATTGCATTTGATTACACTTATTAGATAAATTACTTCTGTTTGCATTTAATAACTGATAAACGGCTTCGGTATATTAAATGAATTGTTTAAATATTGGGAAGAGGTGGCGAGAGGTAGAAAGACGAGTAAACAAAGGGGTAGACAGACGGGTAGTGAGATGGGTAGAGAGACGAGTAGCGACATAGGTAGGCTGACGGGTAGCGAAACGAATAGACAGATGGCTAGAGAGAAAGGTAAAAAGAGGGTTGACAGAGGGGTAGCGAGATGTGTCACGAGACGGGAGCGACACCGGTAGACAGGAATGTAGCGAGAAAGGTTGCGAGACGCGTAGCGTGGTAGATAAAGAGACGAGTAGGGAGATGAGTACAGAGACGAGTTGACTGACGGGTAATGAGATTGGTAGCGAGACGGGTAAAGAGTCGGGCACAAAAACAGACGGATATACAGACGAGTAGAGAGACAGTAGATGGGTACGGAGATGGGTAAGAAGATGGGTAGAGAGGCGTATAGCTAGACGGGTAGAGAGACAGATAGACAAGTTGTGAGACACATAGACAAATGGGTATCGAAGTGGATAGAGACACGGCTAGACATACAAGTAGTTAGACGGATAGACAGACTGTTAGAGAAATAGACTGGCGGGTACCGAGACCGGTAGAAAAATATAGAGACAGGTAGCGAGACGTGTAGAGAGATAGACAATCGGTTAGAGAGACGGGCAGAAGAACGGATAGGGAAACAGACAGATTGTGGAGAGACAGGCAGACAGGCGAAATAAAAGTCTGCGGATTGGCGCAGTAAAGGCGCAGGGGGCAGAGCCTCCTAGAGAATAATAAATAAGTATCTGTTAAGCTTAACTTTGTACTATATATAATTTTTCAATTTTGCCGATATGGAGATTTAATGCAAAAGTTATTTTACAGAAGTCATCGAAAGATTTTTTGTATACTTTAATAGTAATTTAGACTATAGTTATGCAATCTGGTTTGTAGCAAAGCATGCTATCAATGTGGTTTGAAGTGTAAGAGTTTCTATAACAAGTTATACAAATAATAGATATATAATCAAGGAAGAAAATTTTTAAATTCACACACAAAAAAAGGTGCAACAATGAAATTAAATTTGCGTTAAGCCACGCTTGATAGAATAAAATATTGGCTGCAAATCCAATTACGTAACTTTAAAAAGCTTGGCGTTTTAAAAGTTCCGGTGTTTTTTTTTTCAAGTTTTGCGCAATACGCGCTTAAGAAAATGAGATTCTTTGCCACATGTTAAAAAAAAAATTATGACAACACATCTGATGAACGGTGCTTCTTTTCCATTTTTTTAACAGTGTGTATGAATTTATATATGACATTTTGTAATTCTGTTATTTAATTTTCTCTTTTTCTTTATATTGTAATTGTTACCCCTATGTTCTCAGCACAGCAATATCACTCAGACTAATCCCTTTGAGGGAAGTCCTAGTAAGGCTCGCTATGGTACTCCATTGTGAAATTTGGTTTGAAATTCAATATTTTAAAAATGGCATAATCAGTGGATTTGGAATTTATACCAAGAAAAATACAATTTTTTACCTTTCCAACGCAGTTTGTCTAACAATTTTCTGACAAATACTTTTCTAGCAATTAATTTTTTCAGTAACTTCAAATGTTTCATTTTCCGAGATTAATCTGTGGCAACGATTAGCGAAAATCTCAGTCGTCAGCAACGCATAGCTTTTTATTAAAGATGATGATTCACAACTAAAAAGAAATGGCGCATCCAGTATTTGTCGAAAATTAAGTCTCATCAAAAACGTCACCTGTAAAAAATGCAGCCAAGTCTCGTAACTCATTTACCGTAAAAAGTACTGAGATCGTATAAAGCCAAGTTCAACTATCTTATTAACTCAGAAATTTTCATTCACAAATCACTCCTAGTCTCTACATCTTTAGTTAATTATTATTTTGTGACTTGGCAATTACGTAGCACGAGAATGTGATGTATATAGTTAGTCTTAATCAAATAATACTATAACATATTAAAGTGTAATAACTTACCTGTGCGTATATAATTTGCCTTAATTAAATTATCCCATCCCATTCCATAACATAGTAAGGTGTAATAACTTCCCTGTGCTGCGTAATTGCCAAGTCACAAAATATTAATTAACTAAAGATGTAGAGACTAGGAGTGATTTGTGAATGAAAATTTCTGAGTTAATAAGATAGTTGAACTTGGCTTTATACGATCTCAGTACTTTTTACGGTAAATGAGTTACGAGACTTGGCTGCATTTTTTACAGGTGACTTTTTGATGAGATTTCACTTCTTTTTGTAAGTAATCCTCCTTTTCTTGATTTTGGGTTCTTTTTGGAGATCATCCACTGATTTTCGCTAAGCCCACACTCTGTCCCTATTATTTACAGGTATAAAAATTTTGAAGCTTTAGTCTCGTTTGCAAAGAACTGCGTAGATAAAAAGAGATTTCAGGTTTCTAGGCAAGCACTAAGTTATGGGAGGGGGAGTGTCAAAAGCACTCTCAATTGCTTCCAGGATAGGTGCTATCCATCTGAGATATTACTCGCAGCCCTAGATACTTGATATTTAACATAAAAGAACTTTTTAGTATAAAAAGAAAGCCAAAATTAAAATTTCCAATAAATCAAAGTATATTCCTTTTTCCGATGTTTTTTTTTTCGTTTTTTTTAGTCTTTTTTTATTATTTACGGATTTTTTTTAATTTTTCCTTACTTTGTGTACTAAACCCTGCCTTTCTGCGAAATGTCAAACTTCTAGGACTACAAAATCGAATTATTTTCAAATGTTCGACTTTTTATAAATTTATTGATTTTTCGATTTTAATTCTAAGTTACCTGATTGTCATGCCAATACAGTAATTATTTTATCCGTCTTCTTAGGATCATTTAGGTTCAATTTAGAGATATATCAAGTGAATCTTAGAGTCACCATGATTTTATTTAGAAAGGACTATCAAGCCATAACCAGCCAATAAAGTCGGGAGGGTAGGGGGAGCTGTGAAATTTTTTGTGGGGCTAACATCATTTAACAATCCATATTTCATATGTGAAGTAAATAGAGTACAACCTGTGAAAGAAAACAAACCTGTCTATAATGAAATCGCCTATATCGTAGCCAGTCTATAGCAGAACTTTTCTATAACGAAATTCGTAAACGAAAGAAAAGAAAACCATAATCCGGGGGAAATAACATAAAACAATTAGGGGCGTTGTACTAGCTAATATGACAATTATCTTAAAACTAACTAGATGGAACCCGTCAAAACCTGACGGAAAAAAATGCTATAACAATATCAGTAAAATAAGCTTCTTTATTATTTAAGAAGGGGTGCGTATGAAAAAGTCTTTGAAATATTTTATTTTAAAAGTTTTTTCCCCCCTGTGAAATACGGTACCATTTCCGATGCAAACTCCCAACAAACAATCCGTAAACAACTGTTTAATGTAAATAAGTTCGACATTACCGCCATATTCACCACTGCAAAAAGAAAATTTCATGGACCTATGAAGTATCATACAAATAGTATATTCCTACGTCCATATCATATTCAGTAAATAAAGCACACATCTCTCTCCCTGTGATAATGCAACCGAGTGAACTTTTATGTGGATATGCATTGCATCTGTTCAAAAGCACCGTCGAAATTCGACGTTAAAAAAGTTTTTAAATGTTTAAATTAAAAGTTTTAAAATGTCCTCTTTAATCATTGTTTGTTTCAAATCCATATTTTCTAAAATGCATCCATTGTTTTAAGCCAATCAATTTTTTACGTAAAGATGGAGAAATTTTTTTACAATAATAATATACAATCTGCAGATGATGCAGATGATGCTGATTTTTGATGTTTTCAAGTATAATTTATTTGTATGGTTTTTTCGGTTCCTTTCCATAATCATGATTATCCCTCTTCCACATTCGTGATATTTTCCCTCTTATACAGTGAAATACACCATGGATCTTTAAAATAATAATAAAATACAATTCCAAACATATTCTGATGCAACACATACATCAACATGAATTCAACATGATATCAATTTTATGTTAAGCATAAATTGAAAACCGTTTTTTTTTTGTTTGAAAGATTTCAGTTTAGCGCCAAAATGCTCTATCTTATGGTTAATCTAATTTTATGATTTATTCAGAGGTTTTTTTTAAAGTATTTTCTTCACTTTTTATGTTGGTTAGGGAAATCAATTTCCAATTGTGGCAAATTTCCCAGGTGCTATTTTATATTACTGAAGCAAACTGGCGGCCATTGTTGAGATAGATTAAAAAAATAATTCATGCTGGAAAATTATTTAAAATGTTGTTAAATTAAGCGGCAGTTTTCAAATAAATTTCATTCGAAAGTTCACATTTTTTTTATTCGATTATGTATAAATTGGAATTGTACGGTATTTAGAAGTGATGTAAGCGCGATAAAAACAAAAGCGATAGCGCCGTTTGTTGTCACAATCGTTATACATTCTACTCTTTATAATGAAGAATTTAAAAATCGGTTAAAATTACGTCATATTGACACAATCCTATAATTATTTTTAGACTTATCAATGTAAAAATGCATTTCAAGATAAGCATAGCGTCATTTTCACAGCCGCAAACTTTTCACACGTACTCTATATACGTTGTTTTTATGCTTAACCACCATGTATACAAATAAAAATTATTTGTATTTAATTGTACTGAAAAAATGACATCTGTCGTATATACCCTGTCCAGATGGTGGCTCATACCGCGACATACGTAATAATACGTCGTACTCTCTTGTTTTTCAGATTCAAAGTTTGAGAAACATTAATCGTATTTTTAAACACATTAAATACATATGCCCTTCAATTTCATACGATTTATAAGAATTTTGATACTTCTCCGTTATCCGGTCGACCACTTTCCATTAAGAAAATAACTATCGCTTAGCTATAGGATTTTAACGCCAAAAATGTATTATCGTGGCGTCAAACTCACTTTACGTCAAATGCGTTACACGTGCTTGTTATCTCATCAAGTGATGTTTAATTCGACGTTTAATGTATTTTTAATGATGTTTTACTGATTTATTAGTTAATTCATTAATTAAAATAGAAATTACATCTTCGACAACATGATATTAAAAGCGAAAAAACATTGAAAAAATGTTGCGATGCGCAGTTATGTACAATAGATCAATTTTAACTGACGTCACAAACATTTATCCAGCAGTCGAGAGAGATAATTTAGAAAAATAATTTAATTAAATAAATTTCCAAGGATTTTTTGTTTCTATTTTCATTAATATATTGTAAATTTTATTGTTTAAAGTTACTGATAAATGATACTTTAGTGAATTGGGCTTTTCCAAATTTATTTCTTTTTTCTTTTTTTTTTCTGATATTCTAATGGCAACCTTCTTCCATTTGTTTATTGGGTGCTACAGTTTGGCGAATAATTTGGTGATAGTTTTTTTTTGTGGATAGTGGTCGATGAAATAATGGAGAAGCACGAGAATATTAACTAAGCCCAAACTAAGAAAAAAATTCCGACCAAATAATTGTATTTCGTTAAGAATTAAATTTTCTTATTTTTAATCTCCTAAAGAAACAATGATCATGGATTTAATTAATTCTGCAAGATGCGGTGCACCCAAACAATTTTGATTAAATCGGCACAGATGTCGCAGACTCATCGTGGTTTCTTTTTGGCGCCAAAATGGCGATTTTTGCTTTGTGTTAATAACTTGGTGTTAATAAAATTGAATACGTGTGTAAATAAATAAAATAAAATAATTTAAAATTAATTAATTAATAAAATTAATTGCGTGTGTTTAATAAAAATATATGGCGAAAAAAAGCGCAAAAAATAAATCGCGCCAATCCCTGTGCGTCTTTCTGTTCCATGTAAGGGTATTTTTTATTTAATAAAATTTATTAACGTTTAAAAACAAATTTATGAGTAATTTAAGATATTTTAATTTTTTGTATTAGTTTTAATGTTTCACAAATGTTAAAAGTAAATAAATTGGTGACATTGATATTTTTATAACAAATTCGATCTTTGTTTACAATTCTACCTTACCCAGATAGCTTGAAGTTACTGTTAGAGTCAGACTTCAATTTTATGAAAAGTTGGAGCATCCTCTGGCGATTAACTTTATGACGTCATAGCAGAAGTAAAATTTGAATTTAAAATTACGTCTAATTAATAAAATTTTCGAACAAACGAATGTACGATAACAAATCTGTGTCCAAATATCTTTCATTTAAAAAAAGAATGATGTAATTTGATGCAGCAGTTTCTTCTCACGGACTATCGATAGAAATCATTTAGCGTTTTAAATATATAGATGTTAAATATTACCTAGTTGATATTAGCTAATGTCAAAAGATTGGCGAACTATAGAGTTTACAGAATAAACTCTATGCCTTGCAACAGTGGGAGTTGTCGACTTTATGACGTCATAAGCCCCAGTAAAAGTTTAATTGAAAATTACGTCTAATTAATTAAATTTTCGAACAAACGAATGCACGATAACAAATCTGTGTCCAAAAATCTTTCATTTAAAAAAAGAATGATGTAATTTGATGCAGCAGTTTCTTCTCACGGACTATCGATAGAAATCATTTAGCGTTTTAAATATATAGATGTTTCTAGCAGTACAAAATCAAATTGTTTTCGAATTTTTGATTTTTTAAAGATATTTCGATTTTATTTTCGAATTTAACGAATATTTTAATTGTTCCTTTTATTGAATAGTAAATACTACCTTTACACCAAGTTTTAAGTTTGTAAGACTACAAGATAAAATTATTTTTGATTTTTGATTTTTTTCGAATTTTTTTTATAATTTTCTGGCTTTATTTTGAAATTTCCGATCTTTTTCGAGCTTTTTATTCTATTTTCGAATTTATTGTGTTTTAATTTTTCCCTTTTCTGTATCCTAAACAATAAGTTTACGCCGAATTTTAAGTTCTAAAGCTACAAAATCGAATTTTTTTCAATTTTTCGAATTTTTGAATTTCTTTTTTCGAATTTTACAGATTTTTTTTATTTATTTCTTTTTTTGTATCCTAAATTTATTCCAAATTTTAAGCTTCTAGCTTTACAAAATCGAATTATTTTCAAATTTTCGTTATTTTTTCGATTTTTTGATTTTATTTTCAATTTTTGTAGCGTTTTTATTTTTTTATTTTTCTGAATCCTAAACACTACCTTTACATCAAATTTTCAGTTTCGAAGACTACGAGATATATTATTTTCAATTTTTCTCATTTTCTTTCTTGCTTTCTATTATTATTATTTTTTTTTTTTTTGAAATTTTCGATTTTTCTTTTTGAATTATCCATATTTTTTAATGTTTCCTTATTTAGTATCTTAAATATTACCTTTATTCCAAATTTCAAGTTTCTAGCGCTATGAAATCGAATTATTTTCAAATTTTCCTTATTTTTCGATTTCTTTCGATTTTTTTATTTTATTTTCGAATTTTATTGCGTTTTATTTTAACTTATTCTGAATCCTATAAACACTATCTTTACCGCGAATTTTAAGTTTTTAAGGCCAAAAGACCAAATTATTTAATTTTTTTTCAAATTTTTCGAATTTTTGAATTTTTTTCGAATTTCCAGGATTTTTTAATTTTTCCTTATTTTGCATCCTAAATACTACCTTTATTCCGAATTCCAAGTTTCTAGCGCAACAAAATCGGCTTATTTGAAAATTTTCGATTTTTTCGATTTTTTTATTTTATTTTCGATTTTGTTTTGTGTTTTTGATGGGTTTTTTTTCTGAATTCTAAACACTACCTTCACACCAAAGTTTAAGTTTTTAAGACTACAAGATTGTGTTATTTTCAATTTTCGATTTTGTTCGATTTTTTTGAATTTTCGAATGTTTTTTTTAATTTTCCGGATTTTATAATTTTTTCTTTCTTTGTATCCGAAACACTAGCTTTATTCCAAATTTTAAGTTTCTGTGGCTGCGGGATCTACCCAATCTTTTTGATGACGCGAGAGTGAGTGAGTGTGTGAGTGACAAAAAATCGAAACTTTTGAGTTCATATATCGTCTGCACTAATTTATGGGTATTTTTTGAATTATCCATATTTTTGAATTTTTCCTTATTTAGTATCTTAAATATTACCTTTATTCCAAATTTCAAGTTTCTAGCGCTATGAAATCGAATTATTTTCAAATTTTCCTTATTTTTCGACTTTTCCGATTTTTTCGATTTTTTGATTTTATTTTTCGAATTTTATTGCGTTTTTTATTTTAACTTATTCTGAATCCTAAACACTATCTTTACTGCGAATTTTAAGTTTCTAAGGCTAAAAAATCAAATTATTTTAATTTTATCAATTTTTTTCGAATTTTTGAATTTTTTTTTCGCATTTTCCGGAATTTTTAATTTTTCCTTATTGTGCATCCTAAATACTACCTGTATTCCGAATTCCAAGTTTCTAGCGCAACAAAATCGGATTATTTGAAAAATTTCGATTTTTTTCGATTTTTAGAATTTTGCTTTCGATTTTTTTTGGTGTTTTTGATGTTTTCTTTTTTTGGATACTAAGCACTACCTTCACACCGAATCTTAAGTTTCTTAGACTACAAGATCGTATTATTTTCAATTTTCAATTTTGATGGAATTTGTTGAATTTTCGAATGTTTCTTTTTCGAATTTTCCGGATTTTATAATTTTTCCTTTCTTTGTATCCTAAACACTACCTTTTTTTCCAAATATCAAGTACTAGGGCTACGGGATCTACCTAATCTTTTTGATGACGCGTGAACGAGTGAGTGAGTGAGTGACAAAAAATCGAATGTTTGAGTTCATATATCGTCTGAACTAGAAAAGACAGAAAGTTGTAATTTTAAATTTTGGTCCTGTGAGCCAAATACTCTAGAAAAACGAAGTTTCAAATTTTTGGGATACTCCAGCGCGGAGATATGGGGGGCGGGGGGTCAAAAGTGCCCTGAGTTGCTTCCAGAAAAGTATGCTTACGGCTGTCCTCTCTCGACTTGGCGGAGGCACTGCCGTGCCTCCAGATTAAGGCTAATTATAAACGCACAGGGAAGTTATTACACCTTAATATGTTATGGGATGGTATGGTATTATTTGATTAAGACTAATTATATACATCATATTCTCGTGCTACGTAATTGCCAAGTCACAAAATAATACAGTAAAATCCCGTTACAACGAATTCCATTACAACGAAAAATCCCGTTATAACGAAATGCAAGCGAGTCCCGTTTTGAAATGTATTCAAATAATGTTAACATAATCTCAGTATAACGAAATATTCAATTTTTTATAATCTCGTTAGAACGAAATAATATGACACGGCAAATACTTTCAGTTGTACATTTTTATCGCTTGACAATTTTTGTTTTCGATGCCTAGTCTTAGGGACAATCAAGCTTATCTCTAAAGCAATCGCTTTTCTCCGAGCTTTGTTGTAAAATCGGTGTGCATAGGCATTTCACTGCAGAAGGAATGTTTCCTTTGTTCGCTCTCCCCTTTTCTCCACCCCTTTTTCTTGGAAGTCCAAGTAAGCTGTAACCAATGTAGGCAAACTTAACAAAACGTGAAATGAGTATTGCACATTCCCCCTTCCCTCTCCTCCCTACCTGAATAACTTTCGCAAAGGAATTTCCAAAGCTCGAAATCAGTTTGAAATTTTTCATCTTACCAGTAGGTCATAAAATGGCGGCTGTTAAGCGAAAACAGTTTAGTTTGGAAGAAAAAAAAGCCATAATTTCTGAAGTTGAGAAAGGAATGAAAAAATCTGATGTTGCTAGCAAATATGGAATTTCGCCGTCTACTTTATCCACTTTTCTAAAAGATAAAGAAAGCATTTTGAAAAAAATTCAAGTTAAAGTCTTTGATCCAAGCAGAAAACGAATTCGAAATGCCCAGTTTCAAGATGTGGATAGTGCTGTTTACAAATGGTTTATGGATGTTCGTTCTAGAAACATCCCTCTAAGTGGCCCTTTAATTAGAGAAAAAGGTTTGGAATTTGCAAGAATGCTAAACATTGAAAATTTTCAAGCCAGTGTCGGATGGTTGAATCGATTCCGAGAAAGATACGGTATAGTGGCAAAATGCATTTCAGGAGAAGCAAAAGACGTCCCAGTTGAATTTGTAAACGAATGGCGTAAAGGTGAAATACAAAAAATAATCAAGACGTATAGTCCTAACGATGTTTTTAATGCCGATGAAGCCGGAATATTTTTTCAGTTAGAACCAAGGAAGACTTTAGCGTTAAAAGGAGACAAGTGTATTGGAGGAAAGCTTTCCAAACAAAGGATTACAGCCCTATTTTGCTGCAACAAATCAGGAACAGAAAAACGAAAAGTACTCATAATCGGCAAATCTGAAAAACCCCGTTGTTTCAAACATTTTAAGTCCTTACCATGCATCTACAAAGCCAACAAAAAATCATGGATGACGCAAGGATTCTTTAATGAATGGCTGATAAATTTTGATAAAGATATGCAAAAACAAAAACGTAAAATTCTTCTACTCATAGACAACTGCACAGCACACAATGATCCTCCTATATTGAATCACATTCGTGTAGAGTATTTCCCGCCTAACTGTACTGCAATACTTCAGCCTCTTGACCAAGGCATTATCAGAGCCGTAAAATCACGATACAAAACTATGTTATTAAAACGCATTCTCTGTGATCTGCAAAATAACGTAAACAGAAAGTGCAACATGAAAGAGGCAATTGATATGATCTGTGGATCGTGGGAATAAGCCAGAAAACAATAGCCCACTGTTGGAAACACGCGCAGATTGACCAGGATTTAAATAAAGAATCGACGGCTCAAGGATCTAGCGATGTAGTACATGATGAGGAGCAGACAGTCGAATATGAGATCGAATCCACTTGGAACTTAGTAAAAGAAAAATCTGGTGTGTCTCAAAGCATAAGCTTTAAAGATTTTTTAACTGCAGATGACAATGCTGCAACTTGTTATTCATTAACAGAGACAGATATTGTGCAGTCTATTGTTGATGATCGCATTTTAGAAAATGATGAAGAAAGTTCTGAAGATGAAGAAAATGAGGTTTCAAAAGTTACATCTGCTGAAGCCTTAGAAAGCTTAGAAAGAGTGCGCAATTTTATTTCTTTACAGAGCAGTGTACCAGATAACATTTTTTCTAATATTAATCATGTACATAATTTTGTATTGTCCGCAGCTTCAAACTCCCTTGTACAAAAAAAAATCACTGATTTTCTGCATTAAATTTTTTCTTGTACAATTTGAAGATCATTGAAATGGTGGTAAGTCAATTTTTCAGTTCTATAAAAAATATTATACATTGTATTATACTAACTTTACGTTATTAGAAGGTACTACTAATTTTTATTACTATTTTTAATAATTAATTATCTACTAATTTGTATTATACTACTATATTTTTATAATTAACTATGATATGAGGATCTGAATTGAAATGTTTAATTTTCTATTGAATTCCGTTACAACGAAATTCCCGTTACAACGAATAAAATTTGCGGTCCCGTGAAGTTCGTTGTAACGGGATTTTACTGTATTTAACTAAAGATGTAGAGACTAGGAATGATTTGTGAATGAAAATTTCAGAGTTAATAAGATAGCTAAACTTGGCTTTACACGATCTCAGACATTTTTACGGAAAAAGAGTCACGAGACTTGGCTGCATTTTTTACAGGTGACGTTTTTGATGAGATTTCACTTCTTTTTGTAAGTAATCCTCCTTTTCTTGATTTTGGGTTCTTTTTGGAGATCATCCACTGATTTTCGCTAAGCCCACACTATTATTTACAGGTATAAAAAATTTGAAGATTTAGTTTCGTTTGCAAAGTACTGTAGATAAAAAGAGATTTCAGGTTCCTAGGCAAGCACTAACTTGTGGATGGGGAGTGTCAAAAGCACTATCAATTGCTTCCTGGATAGGTGCTATCCATCTGAGATATTACTCGCAGCCCTAGATACTTGATATTTAGCATAATAGAACTTTTTAGTATAAAAAGAAAGAAAAAATTAAAATTTCCGGCAATTTCCAATAAATCAAACTATTTTCATTTATTCGATGGTTTTTTTACGTTTTTTTTTTTTTTTTTTTTTTTTTTAGTCTTTTTTTATTATTATTTACGGATTTTTTAATTTTTCCTTACTTTGTATACTAAACCCTACCTTTCTGCCAAATATCAAGCTTCTAGGACTACAAAATCGAATTATTTTCAAATTTTCGACTTTTTATAAATTTGTTGATTTTTCGATTTTAATTCTAAGTTACCTGATTGTCATGCCGATATAGTAATTATTTGATCAGTCTTCTTATGATCATTTAGGTTCAATTTAGGGATAAATCAAGTGAATCTTAGAGTCACCATGATTTTATTTAGAAAGGACTATCAAGCCATAACCAGCCAGTAATGTCGGGAAGGTAGTGGGACCTGTGAAAATTTTTGTGGGGCTAACATCATTTAACAATCCATATTTCATATGCGAAGTAAATAGAGTATAACCTATGAAAGAAAACAAACCTGTCTATAAAGAAATCGTCTATAACGTAGCCAGTCTATAGCGGAACTTTTCTATAACGAAATTCGTAAACGAAAGAAAAGAAAACCATAATCCGGGGGAAATAACATAAAACAATTAGGGCGTGGTACTAGCTAATAGGACACTTATCTTAAAACTAATGTTTCTAGCAGTACAAAATCAAATTTTTTTGGAATTTTTGATTTTTTAAAGATTTTTCGATTTTATTTTCGAATTTAACGAATTTTTCAATTGTTCCTTTTATTGAATAATAAATACTACCTTTACACCAAGTTTTAAGTTTCTAAGACTACAAGATAAAATTATTTTCAATTTTTGATTTTTTCGAATTTTTTTTTATAATTTTCTGGATTTTTTAATTTTTTTATTTTGTATCCTTTATTAAAAATTTCAAGTTTCTACTGCTATAAAATCGAATTATTTTGAAATTTCCGATCTTTTTCGAGTTTTTTATTCTATTTTCGAATTTATTGCGTTTTAATTTTTCCTTTTTCTGTATCCTAAAAATAAGTTTACGCCGAATTTTAACTTCTAAAGCTACAAAATCGAATTTTTTTCAATATTTCGAATTTTCAAATTTATTTTTTTCGAATTTTACAGATTTTTTATTTTTTTGTTTTTGTATCCTAAATACTATCTTTATTCCAAATTTTAAGTTTCTAGCTCTACAAAATCTAATTATTTTCAAATTTTCGGGGTTTTTTTCGATTTTTTTATTTTATTTTCGATTTTTGTTGTGTTTTTATTTTTTTATTTTTCTGAATCCTAAACACTACCTTTACACCTAATTTTCAGTTTCTAAGACTACGAGATCATATTATTTTCAATTTCTCACTTTTTTTTCTTTCTTACTTTTTTTCTTAAATTTTTAATTTTCGATTTTTTTTTTCGAATTATCCATATTTTTTAATGTTTCCTTATTTAGTACCTAAAATATTACCTTTAATCCAAATTTCAAGTTTCTAGCGCTATGAAATCGAATTATTTTCAAATTTTCCTTATTTTTCGATTTTTCCGATTTTTTAATTTTATTTTCGAATTTTATTCCGTTTTTATTTTGACTTATTCTGAATCCTAAACACTATCTTTACAGCGAATTTTAAGTTTCTAAGGCTAGATCAAATTATTTTAATTTTTTCAATTTTTTAAGTTTTTTTCGAATTTTTCGGATTTTTTAATTTTTTCTTATTTTTCATCCTAAATACTACCTTTATTCCGAATTCCAAGTTTCTAGCGCAACAAAATCGAATTATTTGAAAATTTTCGATTTTTTTCGATTTTTCGATTTTATTTTCGATTTTTTTTCTTGTGTTTTTGATGTTTTCTTTTTCTGAATTCTAAACACTACCTTCACACCAAATTTTAAGTTTTTAAGACTATAATTTCAATTTTCACTTTTCAATTTTGTTGGAAATTGTTGAATTTTCGAATTTTTTTTTTTTTTTTTTTTTTTTAATTTTCCGGATTTTATAATTTTTCCTTTCTTTGTATCCAAAACACTAGCTTTATTCCAAATTTTAAGTTTCTATGGCTGCCGGATCTACCCAATCTTTTTGATGACGCGAGAGTGAGTGAGTGTGTGAGTGACAAAAAATCGAAACTTTGAGTTCATATATCGTCTGCACTAATTTATGGGTATTTTTCAAATTATCCATATTTTTTAATTTTTCCTTACTTAGTATCTTAAATATTACCTTTATTTCAAATTTCAAGTTTCTAGCGCTATAAAATCGAATTATTTTCAAATTTTCTTTATTTTTCGATTTTTCCGATTTTTTTCGATTTTTTTTAATTTTATTTTCGTATTTTTTTGACTTTTTTATTTCAACCTATTCTGAATCTTAAACATTATCATTATCGCACATTTTAAGTTTCTAAGGCTAAAAATCAAATTATTTTAATTATTTCAATTTTTTTTCGAATTTTTCGAATTTTTGAATTTTTTTTTTCGAATTTTCCGGATTTTTAAATTTTTTCTTATTTTGCATGCTAAATACTACCTTTATTCTGAATTTGAAGTTTTTAGCGCAACAAAATCGGATTATTTGAAAATTTTCGATTTTTTTCGATTTCTTCAATTTTTCTTTCAATTTTTTTGGTGTTTTTGATGTTTTCTTTTTCTGGATGCTAAACACTACCTTCACACCAAATCTTAAGTTTCTAAGACTACAAGATCGTATTATTTTCAATTTTCAATTTTGATGGAATTTGTTGAATTTTCGAATGTTTTTTTTTTTTCGAATTTTCCGGATTTTATAATTTTTTTTTCTTTGTATCCTAAACACTACCTTTTTTCCAAATGTCAAGTTTCTAGGGCTGCGGGATCTACCTAATCTTTTTGATGACGCGTGAACGAGTGAGTGAGTCAGTGACAAAATATCGAATGTTTGAGTTCATATATCGTCTGAACTAGAAAAGACAGAAAGTTGTAATTTTAAATTTTGGTCCTGTGTGCCAAATACTCTAGAAAAACGAAGTTTAAAATTTTTGGGATACTCCAGCGTGGAGAAATGGGGGGGGGGGGGTCAAAAGTGCCCTGAGTTGCTTCTAGAAAAGTATGCTTACGGCCGTGCTTTCTCGACTTGGCGGAGGCACTGCCGTGCCTCCAGATTAAAATCATGCACTCGTGACATCATAATTCACTTTTACATTTTAACAGAATAATAAGGCTCGCTATGGTACTCCATTGTGAAATTTGGTAATTTTTGAAATTCAATATTTGAAAAATGGCATAATCAGTGGATTTGAAATTTATATCAAGAAAAATACAATTTTTTACCTTTCCAACGCAGTTTGTCTAACAATTTTCTGACAAATACTTTTCGAGCTATTAATTTTTTCAGTAACTTCAAATGTTTCATTTTCCGAGATTAATCTGTGGCAACGATTAGCGAAAATCCCAGTCGTCAGCAACACGTACCTTTTTATTAAAGAGGTTAATTATGCCTCATAAGATTAGAATATTTACTTACCCATCATACGTAGTACAGGGTAAGTCCTGTAACCGTTTTGAAAATCGAAAACAATTTTTTGACGGGTTTACACGTTTCAGACACTGAAGATTCCAAAAAACATATTTTTAGAAAAAAAAAAAAAAAATGCCCGTCCATCTGTCTGTGTGTCTGTGAACACTCTCTCTATCTTCCAAACAAATTGAGATAGAGAATTGACATTTGATATGTACTTTGTATGTAATAATGGGAAGAAGTTTATTGAATTTCAGTAACCTCGATTATCCGGAACTATTTTTTTCGGACACTCGAAATATTCATTCTGATAAAAAGTTATACACTGCTCAAAACAATTAAAGGATATTGCAGTTTTAGGTGGATTTTGTATCTGGGACACTTTTTAGCTGATTGATACATGGTCGACAGACATAGTAGGTTATATGAGAATAAATTACACATGTTTGGCAGAAAAAAATGCATTTTATTGCGCATTTGTGTACAAAAGGAAAAAAACACAATTTGTGCATATGAGAAAAAAGGAATAAGAAAAGGTGTTTTCTTCAAAGAAAATCATTTTCAGTAGAGGGTATGGTTTCCACGGGCGGCCAGCAACGTTGAACACCTTTGAGGCATGGACTCAATGAGGCTATTAATGACGAGTTGGGGTATTCTGCCCCACTCTTCCAGAAGAGCTCTTTCCAGTTCTTGGAGAGTTTGTGGGGGTTGTTGGCGGCCAGAAACTCGTCTTCCTAGAGCGTCCCAAACGTGCTCGATTGGATTCATGTCTGGAGAACACGCTGGCCATTCCATTCGAACGATTCCTTCCTCGAAAAGGAAATCCTCCACCAGGTTTGCACGACGTGGCCTGCAGTTATTGTCCATTAAAATGAAGTTATCTCCGATTGCTGCAGCGTAAGGGACTACAATAGGTCTGAGGATCTCATCCCTATATCGGCGACCAGTCAGAGCTCCATCTCGAATGATGTAGAGGTCAGTGCGCCCGTCAATGGAGATGCCACCATACACCAACACTCCTCTACCGACAAATCTGACACTTTCGTGCACGAACGCAGGATTATTCCTACTGCCACGGTCCCTCCAGATGAAAATATGCCTATTATCCGGATGCACAGAAAAACGGGACTCGTCAGAAAACAGAATATTGCTCCATTCATTTCTCCTCCAGTTGATATGCTCGGTTGCCCACTCCCTGCGGTCGCGACGATGCCTTGATGTTAATCTAACACATACCATCGGTCGGCGAGCATACAGACCTACAACATGGAGCCGGTTTCGGACAATCTGAGTTGAAATCGTGGTGCCTGTAGCCGAGCGAAGGTGTTGTTGGAGAAGAGTAGCGTTCATGTTTCGGTGTCTCCGAGCTGTTAACGCTAAATACCGATCTTCATTGGCCGTTGTTGCCGTCTACGACCTTGCCCTGGTCTTCGGCCTGCACATCCACTCTCCAAAAAACGGTTCCAGATCCTGGAAATGACACTTTGTGACACTCCAATGGCTTGCGCTACTTCGGCTTGAGTTTGGCCCCCTTCTAACCTACCAACAATTCTCCATGCTTCTGAATCTGTCAAATGACTTCATCTTCTGAGACATCGTACTCATCGAAACAAAGCAATCACTGAATGCCGATCATCCTTGTCTTCATTCTCTTTTATCCAGTTGAAAGTCAAATTTCATTCGCTGCCGCTGAAGCGACGTTTTTGACGTCGAACTCAAAATTTGCATACTCCACAGTTTGAAAACCAGAAAAATTTGCATTTGTGATTCTCTTCTTCTACTTTCGGCAAAAAAAATTTCGTTTATATCTTTATTTTATATAAAACTTCAAATATCCTTTAATTGTTTTGAGCAGTGTATAAAAATTTTCGAAATTGTTTATTTTAAGGAGTGAATACAAAATACAATAAAAAACATAAATTTTGCATAAGAATGAAGTCGATCGGATAATGAGTTGCCGAAATATTTGTAATCCTATTTGCCACACTTTTTGATTTTTCATGACCCTGTATTTCATTCAAATTTCATTCAAATTTCAATTCAAAGATATATTTTAATTGGAAATGAGACGCTTAATCCGACGCAGTACATTGTTAGTTAACATGATTATCAATTTTGGAGTTATAAGGATGTTTCGTTTACGCAATTCAGTTATCGAGCATTTAAAGTTTATGGCGTCATAAAGCCACGATTTTATTCGAATTGCAATGCATTTTATAAATAGTTTACACATGTTTTATGTTCATATTTTATATTACGCATATCCATGATGGGTAAGTATTGCGGTGGCCTCCAACGACTAGTTTTCATTTGTCGCTGTTTCGCTTTCCTTATTATTTATAATGTTTGACGTAAAATCGCACATTCTTAAGACTCAGTTATACCAAGACACCTATTTATAAAAAGGAAGAATCCAACGTGTTTCTCTTGATTTTCCGTGGTTTTCTGTTGTAACTGAAGAGTTTAAACTTATAAAAATTCTGAAATTCATTTTATTTTACCCATCATACGTAGTATAGGGTAAGTCCTGTAACCGTCTTGAAAATCGAAAACAATTTTTTGACGGGTTTACACGGACAATAAGAGTTACGAAATCGATAAAAAAAAATCTGATATTAACGTGTCTTTCTCGTTAACTATTGCTACGATTTCAGTAATATATATTTATATTTTTGCCTATAATTGTCTAAGTTTCGATTATTTGTTTTGTTAGGGAAACCAATTCCCTTTTAGTAATTAATTATAAAGTAGAAATTTTTGTTGCTATGCGATATTTTTCAAACGTCGCACAGTTTGGCGTATTGACGATCTAGATGGACAAAATTATTCCGTTGAAGTTTAAATAAGTTTTGCTGGTTTTTCGAATGTATCACTAATATAATACTCAAACAGTGATAAATATTTGGTTTATTTACTTTGTTATATTATTATTGCTATTATTTATATTATTCTTATTATTTATGTTATTTCTATTTGTATTATTATTTATTTATATTATAATATTGTATTGTTATTGAAACTGCACATGTATTCAACATTTCAGCTCAATCGAATGATTAAAAGTGGTTTAAAATTGAGTTGCAAGATTTGAACTAAACATTCTTACATCCACTTCAAGTTAATATAAAATAATCTTTCGCATATTTTCGCAGGAGTTTTCTTCAGTTTCCAATACTTTAGGAATGGCACTTTGATTAAAAAAAAATGCTTATTGCGTAATAATTCTTAGTAATGTGTTAAAAGTTAAGATAAATTTTGTAAACATGATGGCGCTTATTTTTAAGCAACAATGGGTTAAATCTTGTGACAAACATGCAACAAATGTCCAGTAAACTCGTGCTTACAAATAAAAGAGAATTGTCACGACGTGCTCTCAACTTACAAAAAACTAGTGCAACCATTGAAATAGCGTCAAACCAACAGCCTTCTTTACGGTCGTAGTTAATCGACACCTCGAATTTTTTCGACAAAACTCGCACGGATCTTGACAAAAGAGTCATTCAGCTATCAGTATACTCGTTCTGTTTATATTCCGAGATAATCGGAAAAATGAATTTTGTCCACCTAGATCATCAAAACGCCCCACTGTGCGACGATATATTAGACTCAATTTTAAGTCACATTTAACCATTTAAAAATACCTGAAAATAAATTTAATTCAGAAAATATTTTTTACACTACAGCAATTTAATTAGACTTAATTTTAAGTCTAATATAATTAAATTAAAATTCATTTAACTAAAAAACTATTTCAGCAAAAAACATAATTTGAAAAAAAAAATATTTACTCATTATCTAAAAAAGGGAAAAACAAGTTACATAAAAAGATAATCTCTTCAATGAATTCCTTGGAAAAGATAATGGGGAAAAAATGGTTAATTAACGAAATCACGTTCCATGTTAAAATGTCTGTTAAATGAATGCAAGTAGACTGGAGTTAATTTAAAAGAAATTTACATTAAATGCTTTGAATCTTTTCATTAAGAAGCAATTTCGTGCTAAAACGTTAAGATTATTTAAAATACCGGAAAAAGATTTTAGTTCAGATATTAATTTTCACAGTAGAGGAATTTTAATTATAGAGTGCTTATGCATATATACTATATGTATATATATACCATTACTGATATCATATTCACTAGAAATTCGCATGTGTTTTACTTACTCTCTTATATTATATGTAAATATCCTCCTTTTTACTTTCTTCTATCTTTACAAGAAGAAAGTATTGGATTCATGAAAATTTTCGCCGGATTTATACGTTTTAGAATGTTATAGTTTATCGACACTTCGGAGTTTTTTTGAACAAAACACGTACGGAGCTCAACAAAAGAGACATTCAGCTACCAATATATGCGATCTTGTTAAATTCCGAAAAATGAATTTTGTCCACCCAGATCATCAAAACCCTCCACTGTGCGTCATCAAAAATTCTTCTTTAGCCTAATGTCATGCGAATAGAACGCAAAATAAATTAAATTCGTTATAATTCAATAAACGGCATATTCGTTTAATTTCAGTAAGCATCAACTTTTGTGATTTTGACAGCTATAGTGTTAAAAAGGGCAAATGTTTCCTTATCTAAGTAAATATTATCAAATCACGAACGAAAATACAACTCTTCCAAATTTCCCAAGATTCCGAAAACACTTCTATATCTAATAACTTCAGAAACCAATATATGTTCGAGATTTAAAGAAATATTTATAAGAACAAAGTTTCTGTTGCTGCCAGAGATTTTCAGAAACGTTTCCAATTTGTTTTTTTAATATATTAATCAGTTTTCTCAAACCAGAATATCCGTTTTTATGATTCTATCATTTCTCAATTAAACATTTTCAGCTGCATAATTAAACAGCTACAATGCAGCTATATCCAATAATAAAGTTATATTAATTTCAATGTTACGTAAATGCTGTTAATTTACTATGTTTGACTATAAAACACGTTTGTTAAACATGAAAATATTTACTTGAGATTTTCTAGCATCCGAAAAATCTATATGTTGTTTTACGAAAACTGATAAACTCTATAAAAATACTCAGAAACGTTTACGAAAACCTGTGACAGCAAAAGAAACTTTGTCTTTATAAATGCGTCTTTAAATGTCAAAAATATATTGATTTATGTGCTTTCTATGATGAAGAATGCTTTTCGGAATCCTGGGTGACACGGAAAGGTTTATTGTAAATATTTGTTCGCGGATATATATTTTCCAAGATTAAGAAACATGTCTTACTTACAATGTATGACATCTATTTAGAATCATTTATGATAACACTAACAAATGATGTGAGTTATTTTCACTTTGCTAAACAACGCATAACCAACAGAGTGAAAAATGTGTCCAGACCGGAGATCGAACCCAGATACCCTGGTATAGCGCACCAAGTGCTTTACCATTTAAGCCATCTGGACGACATACAGTCTGGCATTTTTCAACTATACATTGGCAAGGCAGCGCAACATGGAATGTTATACATGAGCACATTACCCAGTGGCGTACATGAGACGAATAAATTCCCAGTATCGGATAATATCTAAATTTCCAATTAAATTTTCAGAAGGACTGAAACTGCGCGTAAATTTATTAACACTGACAAAGGATGTGAATTATGCGTTGTTTAGCATTGTGAAAATTAATTCACATCTTTTGTGCGTGTTATTAAATTTACGCGCAGTTTCAGTCCTGCTGAAAATTTAATTGGAAATTATTTATGATATTATGAATTTTCAATCAAACTTCTTCGTGTTCAACAAACATGTTTACAGAAAAACATGATTTATTAACAGCATTAACCTTACCATTAAAATTAAAATTATTTTATTGCTCTTGCATATATAAATTCAGTTAAGCAACTGAAAACGTTTAATAGAAAATTGATAGAATTCTAAAACCCTATATTTCGTTTCGAGAAAATATATATTTTCCAAGTGACACTATAAAATCTACTCGGAAAAGTTTACGCAAATGAGTGGCAGCAAAAGAAACCTTATTTCTATAAATGCTAATTTTAATCTCGAAAATATATCGTTTTCTGAATTTTCTAAAGATGAACTCTTTTCGGAAGCATGGATACCTCGAGAAAGGTTATTATATACTGGGTGGTTATAATATAAGTATCTCTATTTGGAGCTCTCTGTAGATTGAAGGAATAACCCGAATAAAACCAAAATCGGTATACTTACAATCCGAGAAGGGGGAAGAAGAATGGAACAATAAAAAAATAATTGCAATAATCCCGACAGATGGCGCTTTTGCGTGTAAAATGTAATGTGTAATACGAGAACAAAGAATTAAGACGTAAAACCGGATGACAAACCTAATTTATTGGAAAGTGTCACAGTGAATGTGGTTAAGCTTTCACATGGCTGTGCCGATCAAGTTCAGGTCACACATGACCATTGTGCTGGAGGACATAATCCAGGCGGTGCACGACGTGCTCAACTTCGGAATGTAAAGTATCAGAAGCGGTGTTTTCTACATGTTGTTATATGCTATATTTTAAGTCACTGAGGTTTGCGACACCTCCACGGCACACAACAACGTTTGAACCAACAGGTCCCGTAGTGCCATCTGTTGGCGAATATTGCAAATATTTTTTTGTTGTTCCATTCTTTTTCCCCCTTCTCCAATAGGAAGTGTACCAATTTTGGTTTCATTTGGGTTATTCCTTGAAGCTACAGAGAGATCCGAATAGAGATACTTATATTATAACCACCCTGTATTTTAATTCACGGTTATATTACAATTTCGTAGAATGAGAAACATATATTTTTCTAGTGTGAACGCAAAACAAGTATTGTTGTTATCATTAAATTACAGATATAAATGCTTAAGTGATGTAAACAGAAAACGAAAAGGATTTAAAAAACTTTTTAATATAATGATCAACAAGTTTCGAACGCACAAACGGCGCCATTATCAAGAATTACACGATAAACAAACTATTCTCGCAAACATTTTTGAAAATAAACTTGAAAAATATAAACCAAATCATACGTGTAATAAAATCTGGTGCTTATAAATAGTCAACTGTAAGTTTGAAAATTAATATTTCCTTATTGCTTTTTTTAAAACTGAAAAACACCTCGTGCTAAATTTTAGTTAATTCAAAAGAGGCTGATTCATTGCATATGTTCTCGTTAGGCATATGGATTTCTGTTGATTCACGGATAATAGATGGGAAATAAACTCTTGATAGATAAATCGTTTTACTATTTTTACATTCCATGAAGCATGTTGATAATTATATTAAAAGTTTTTTATAAGCCTTTTTGGTTTCTGTTTTTATCACTTAAGCATTTATAACTGTATTTTAATGGTAATTAGTATTTTTGTCATAAGATCAGGGCTTTACAAATATGATAAAATCTGGTAGCCAACAAAAAATCCTAAGTCGTCAGAAAAAATATTTACCCCAACCTCCGCCGTCGTGATTTTTAAATATATATATATATATATATAACAATTAATGAACACCAACATATATATATATATATATATATATATATAACAATTAATAAACACCAACAGAAACGTGCAATTATGAAGTAGTAAGTAATAATTTATTGACAACGAAATTGTAACCCCAACACAATGAATATAGATATGAAATACTTATTTAAAAGAAGAAGAAATTAAATTAAAAATTGAATGAAATAAATTGAATGAATAAAATTTGTGGAATTTATACAGAATTATCAAGTCCCAAATGCATAAATACCACAAATTAAAATGAGTGGTTTCATCATCATATTAGCCATAAAATTGCTGAAGAATATGATTTTGAGACGACCACTCATAAACATATAATTAAACCTGTGAAAAAATCTTAAGGTTCAAAAAATAAATACAATATTAATACAATATTAAAAAGGATAGAAACCTTACCCATAATTATGAGAAAAAAACATGATATTAGATATTTATATATATGAATTAAGTAAGAAAAAATAATAACAATAACATAGTTTAGAATTACTAATTACATCCTTTTCAATAATATATAATTTAGAAATATAATATCTAAGTTTTCTAATGAAACTAATCAAAATTACATATCTCTGGTAAAAAGAAAAAGAAAAAAAAATATTGTTAAGGCTGAAAAATAGACATTTTCGGAAAATGCGGATTGCTGAATGTTTAAAATATCCGGATAATTGAGTGCTACAAAATTTATATCTAGTGAAAGGAGCATCGATAAATAGTAAAGCAGGAAAACAATCTTTTTCCTATTTTCCTGTCAAAGTCAATAAAATAATTCTGATTTTATTATTTAAAATTTGCATTTAATGAACCTATTTTTGCCAAATTAAAAATAAAAGTGATTTTTTTTTTTAAATATTTGCAGTATATATACATTTAACGTCTGAATTTAAACACCATTAAAACATCAAATAAGATAAATTAAGAGAGACTTAAGCCCAGTTAAAAAACAAAATTTATAAAAAAAATATACTTAAAAACAATTGAAAATACAATTTGTAAACGTGACACGCGAGGCATCATCAGTACAAAAAATCCATTGCATAGCAAACGACTAAACAAATCAAGAACAGTTAAAGTTAATTATTTTAAAAACAGACAATATTCACTGGACAGAACTAGCCTCATTCAAAGTCTGTGATCGCAACTGAGTGAGCAAACCCTCAAGGAGTAATCTACCATGATAGTTGTTGTAACCCGATTTCAAAATACTGGTGTTCGCAATTAGCGGGATGTGATTCGTTTGAAGTGAATGTTGGTCAATTAATGAATTTAAATTACCAATTTTTAAAGCACCAGTATGTTCTTTTAGTCAAATTTCCAATGCTCTACCTGTTTCACCAATGTAAACACTATTGCAATCTTTACAGGGAATAATATAAACAACACCGGGTAATTTAGACTTATCATATTGAAATTTATGCTTATTGAAAAAGGAACTCACTTTATTAATTGGTTTAAAAGAAACCCCAATATTGAATGATTTTAGAATGCCAGAAATTTTATCAGAAATGTTCTTATAATAAGGGATACAGATAAAAGAGTTTGGTTTACTACGTTGAAAAGGGGGGGGAGGGAGGGTCGAATTCGCAAAATTTAAAGTATTTTTTATACGTTTTACAAATTGTATTTTTAATTGTTTTTAAGTATATTTTTTATAAATTTTATTTTTTAACTGTGCTCAAGTCTGTCTTAATTTATTTTATTTGGGTTTTATTTTTTTAATATAGTTTAATAGTTATTTCTTAATATTAAGGGAGAGAAAAAAAATGCCGTTTGTGTTCATTTCTTTGGTCAATTTTATTTTTTTATTTTTTTAGTTTTTAAAGAAAAGAAAAAAAATCTTTGCCAGTTTATATAACTTGGTCGACAGTGGCGACTTGGCGACCGTATTTGTTAAACCCTGTATATGATTATGTATTGTTGTTATATTTCAGTAAATGACCTATACTTTTAATTTCAGTAGATATTAACTTTTCGGATGTGAATAGCTACATTTAATTGTATTAACGTAGAAGTAAATGTTTCCCAGAAGTGAAAAAAAAAATCGGGTTCAGATGAGTTAACTACGATAATATATCTTTTTTCGGAAGATTTCATTATCCTTGTTTAAAAAAAAGAAAAAAAAAACTTTTACAAAGTTAAAGCCTACAATTTTTGTTACTTCTGTTGCAATTTGTCGACGAATATCAAAGGAGAAATGCAGTTAGTAATTTAATTTTGCCACAAAACTTAGTTTTTCCATTTATAGCGGACGGAGCAATTATTCTTCATAATCCTCCTAATTCTCACAAAAACTTAGTTATGAAGTCCAATTTTTTAAAAGCCAAAGTAGAGATATTCTACTTAATAAGAATATAATACAGTTTAAAAGTTAGGTTTATATGTTAATTATTTTAAGCTAATTGCAGCAACGAACCTTGTTTGCATAAATATGGAAAATGATTTTCAAATCAGTAGATAATTTTTAGCATAAAATATTATTTTTGAAACGATCATGTATTTCATACATAAAAGTATTCATACGCCATCATCTACAAGGAAATTGTAAATAATATACTTAAATATCTAAAACTGGCTTGTGAAAATGAATTATTATAAAAAGTCATATCAGTCAATCAGTATATAATCATAAAAGTCAATCAGTATATAATTTTTAGCATAAAATATTATTTTTGAAACGATCATGTATTTCATGCATAAAAGTATTCATAAAAGTCAATCAGTATATGACTTTTAGCATAAAATATTATTTTTGAAACGATCATGAATTTCATACATAAAAGTATTCATACGCCATCATCTACAAGGAAATTGTAAATAATATACTTAAATATCTAAAACTGGCTTGTGAAAATGAATTATTATAAAAAGTCATATCAGTCAATCAGTATATAATCATAAAAGTCAATCAGTATATAATTTTTGGCATAAAATATTATTTTTGACACGATCATGTTTTTCTTACATAAAAGTATTCATACACCATCATCTACAAAGCAATTTTAAACAATATACCTAAATATTTAAAGTTAGCCTGTGAAAATGAATTATTATAAAAAGTCATCATGTATTCATAAAAGTCAATCAGTATATAAATTTTAGCATAAAATATTATTTTTGAAACGATCATGTTTTTCTTACATAAAAGTATTCATACACCATCATCTACAAAGCAATTTTAAACAATATACCTAAATATTTAAAGTTAGCCTGTGAAAATGAATTATTATAAAAAGTCATCATGTATTCATAAAAGTCAATCAGTATATAAATTTTAGCATAAAATATTATTTTTGAAACGATCATGTTTTTCTTACATAAAAGTATTCATACACCATCATCTACAAAGCAATTTTAAACAATATACCTAAATATTTAAAGTTAGCCTGTGAAAATGAATTATTATAAAAAGTCATCATGTATTCATAAAAGTCAATCAGTATATAAATTTTAGCATAAAATATTATTTTTGAAACGATCATGTTTTTCTTACATAAAAGTATTCATACACCATCATCTACAAAGCAATTTTAAACAATATACCTAAATATTTAAAGTTAGCCTGTGAAAATGAATTATTATAAAAAGTCTAGCTAATTGCACCTTCGCCCTTTTAGGTTACAGGTACTGGAATGAAAGCAGCTAAAAACCAAGCTACAAGATTAGCACGAAGGTTTTCAAACGAAATTTACTTAATTTTTCGTGTAATCCACGTTGTTCCCCCTCTACTCAACATTTATTATAAAAATGAAAGGGAACGTGAAAATTGTGATCTGACTGACTCCTGTATATATGACCTTTGGTGACTGCATAAAATCGTTATGCGGTAGTTTTGTAATTAAATTTACGAAACCACGAATGAAAATATCGTCGCTACCATGTCAAACTATCGAATGTGAAAAAATGCATTTTTCATTACTTTGCAAAATGGGACGATTGACACCACTAAATTTTATTAGAATTCTTCATGAAATAAGAATGCTAATAAAATTTCTGTGAAAAACAGGATTGGCAGTTTTTCTTTCTTATTGATTAACCCCTTGGGGACAAGCGACAAGTATACGTGACGCATAAGATGCTCAGAATCCTCGATTATTTCCACCAGTTACTTTTTATTAGCTCACAGGCTATCAAAGCCTGAGAGCTTATGTGCCCGCCGGTTCTGTACGTACATATGTATGTATGTACGTAACGCGATAACTCTTGATAGAACTAACCGTTTTACTTTAAATTTTGTTTATAGGTTCCTTGTGATAAGGCGCTTCCCTGATTAGTTTTGGAGGTTCATTGGTTAAGCATAAAGGGGGGGAACGGGGGGCTAACCCCCCATAATTTAGATAAATGGGTTTTTCATGCAGAATTATCTCATATTCTTCAAATTTTGTATATAGGTTCATTTTGATAATGCGCTTCTGTCAATAGTTTTGGGGGTTCATTGGTTAAGTATAAAGGGGGAAAGGGGGGGATACCCCTCCCTAATTTAGATAAATGAGTTTTTCATGCAGAATTATCCGATTTTCTTCAAATTTTGTATATAGGTTCATTTTGATAATGTGCTTCTGTCAATAGTTTTGGGGGTTCATTGGTTAAGTATAAAGGGGTAAAGGGGGGATACCCCCCCTAATTTAGATAAATGAGTTTTTCATGCAGAATTATCCGATTTTCTTCAAATTTTGTATATAGGTTCATTTTGATAATGTGCTTCTGTCAATAGTTTTGGGGGTTCATTGGTTAAGTATAAAGGGGTAAAGGGGGGATACCCCCCCTAATTTAGATAAATGAGTTTTTCATGCAGAATTATCCGATTTTCTTCAAATTTTTTATATAAGTTCATTGTGATAATGCTCTTCTCTGAATAGTTTTGGGGGGTCATTGGTTAAGTATAAAGGTGGAAAGGTGGAAAGGGGGCCTAATCACCCCTTAATTTAGCTAAATGGGTTTTTAATGCAGAATTATCCCATTTTCTTCAAATTTTGTATATAGGTTCATTTTGATAATGCGCTTCTGTCAATAGTTTTGGGGGTTCATTGGTTAAGTATAAAGGGGGAAAGGGGGGAAAACCCCCCTAATTTAGATAAATGGGTTTTTCGTGCAGAATTATCCGATTTTCTTCAAATTTTGTATATAGGTTCATTGTAATAATGCGCTTCTCTGAATAGTTTTGGAGGGTCATTGGTTAAGTATAAAGGGGGAAAGGCTGGCTAATCCCCCCTTAATTTAGATAAAAGGGTTTTTCATGCAGAATTATCCAATTTTCTTCAAATTTTGTATATATATTTATTGTAATTAGAGACTTCCCTGATTAGTTTAAGGGGTTCATTAGTTAACTATGGGGGGGGGGGTAACGGGGTGAAGAACCCCCCCCCTTAATATATTGTTGATTTCTTTATTTTTCGAAGGGCATATTTCAAATTCTTTGAAATAAGAGTATAATATACAATTAGTGTGAATAGCCTGTGAGCTCAATGCCCTCAGTTTAACTGGGCAGTTTTCTTTTTTTAATGTAAGCTTTGCTTTATGAAAAACCGGTGGTAAAAGATTAAAAATTCTGTAAAGGACGCTCGTCGCGAAGGGGTTAAGAGATTCCGAATTCATACCGTAAATTTGGGGAGAAAAATTTTTACTTTATGTAATCACGAAACGTCTGTCATTAAATAAAGCAAAAAATTCTGGCATCAATGCGAAATTTCTGAATAAAAAAGAGGCCTAACTAACAACCCTGCTGAAGAATATTATTAAAATTTACTGGTGGCAATCGACCAATTTTTAAAAGTAATGAAAAATGCATTTTTGCACATTCGATAGTTTGACATGGTAGCAACGATATTGTGAATGTTGTGCTCTTTTAGTAGCTGACGCATATTAATGTAATAAAACCTGTTTGAACTGTTTTCTCCAACTTTTTTTCCGATTGTTTTTTTACAAATGACGTATTAAAAATCAATTTATGCATGCTACAAAAGGATTCGGTGCACTCTAAATATAAGGTACATTTAATAGAGCATTTTTATACACACTTATATCTCGACCACAAATGCGACGATTTTTTAAATATCCAGCAAACTCTTTTGCGCTATACTATAAGACAATTTTAGTTCCACAAAAGGAACGAGCTGGGCACTGGTTCAGAGTGCGTGCACTTTTACCACAATTTTCGCATACATACTTTCGCCTTATTCAGTCGCCGAAAAATATTACAAACTTTTTTGCTAATCACAGAAAGATTTTAAAACTGAAGAAAATATATTAGGCAAAAATTTCTTGTTTGAAATAGAATCCCATACTCCTTGGAAATTCTAAAAAGCATATGCACTTTGGATATCTATTTGCATACATTAGTGTCATAAGGGTACGAACAAAATTCTTTTAAATGTTCATATTAAGCCTCTTGTATCATGTCTTATGATTGTGAATGTAATAGCGTGTTTATGTATTTGCATATAATAGCATAGGGTTTGTACGCTTTTACCACAATTTTTAATAAAATTTTTTGTCATATTTAAATGAAGAAAATTATTACAAATGCTAAAATTAAACGGGGCGTCTACAACTTCTGCTATTTAAATATTAAATAGAAAAATTCTGTTAAAAAATTGTGGTAAAAGCATACGAGCACCGTAGCATAATATTGTTGCACCATACATTCTTTGATTTTTGAGATTGATCCGCTATTAATATATTTAATGATTCTAAATCTCCGTAATGGATTAATTAATTTGTATTGAGCATTGTTATAAGGATATGGCACTTCCTTATATATATTTTGAAATCAAACCGCTGTTGCCTCAGACAATGATTTAAATTTAGTTGTGCGTAAATGCATATGTCTGAAATAGTTTCATAAAGATACAACAAATTTCTTTGCGATTTTTAAATTTAACTGCTATTACACAAATTAAAACACAAACAGCACAAAATTGGACTTGTTTTTCGCTAAAACTAGTGTACATAGAAAAATTTAAATTTAGTTACAAGTCGTCTTCGAACAGTTTCGGCTAAAAAAATAAGAAAGTTGGAAATACTATAAAACTATCATCGGGGAAACAAAAGACACAACGGATGATCTTTACATCTTGATGTCAGAGGAATGAAAAATAGGAGGGAACACGTAGGAAAAACCGATAAGGAAAACCTCCCATTTTTCTTTCTCTCATGTCTCATAGTTGCCAACCTCCCGATTTTTTGAATACCAGTAAAATCTTACAAAAATTTTCGCTTTATTAAATTGCAGAAGTTGTATGATTAAATAAAAGAAATATTTTAAAATAAAAATACTGGTATGAAAAAATCGGGAGGTTGGCAACTATGCAAGATGTAAAGATCACCAGTTGCGTCTTTTGTTTCCTCTATTAAGGCTTTATATTTTTTAGCCGAAACTGTTGGAAGATGACTTGTAACGAATTTTAATTTTTCTATGTACACTGATTTTAGCAAAAACCAATGAAATTTTGTGCTGTTTGTATTTTAATTTCTTTCGTAATCAACTGTGTAACGTCCATCTTTAACTTTTATTTAGTTAACCGCTATTATCGTATATAATGTTTCTAAATTTAGTAATGCATCAATCTATTAGCGTGCAATTGGGTAGTTATACTGGGTGTAACTAAATTGATGGTCAGAAATGTAAGGGGCGGTGGTAAATGCCAAAACAAGCAAATTTTGTATATGAAACCAAGGTCGCAATCCACTTATTAAATCAATCTCATACCAAACCCGATCCACATTTTCGTTCATAACTGTAACAATAATGAAAATATTTTAGCGATATTTTCAACACAGTTACTTTTCTTGCTACGAAACATGATAAAAACACATAAATAAATAGAAACGGTAATCCTCCATGTCCAACACTGTAAAAAAAAATCTGCGTAATGTTCCTGACCAGAGCTGCCAAGTCTCCGGCTTTTTGGATACCAGTATTTTAATACAGAAAAAGTTTACTTGTTTAATCGGAGCACTCTGCGATTTAAAAGAACAACATTTTCTCTAATAAAATACTGGTGTGCAAAAAGCCGGAGACTTGGCAACTCTGTTCCTGACCTTTACTGTGTAACATTCCTAGGTTTTCTCGGGTTATTTCTGCTGATCCAAGAATACTGAGAAATCTGGTGTAACATCTACCACAATGTTGTGTAACTTTTCGGAATGCTTGAGAAAGTGGAATTTACTGTTCAACTGTGAAACGTTCCATATCTTTTGTGTGTAACATTCCTTAGTTTTCACAGGTATACTTTTGAACTTTAGTGTAAGTTTTCGGAATTATTGTAAAAGAGTGATCGGTGATCTGTGTAAAATTCCATATGTTTTGTGTGTAACTGACTTGTGTAAGTTTCCTGGCATTTCTTTGGTGCAAAGTTCCTGAGAAAACCTGTGGCAGAAGGGTTCCACAGGTTTTCTCAGGAACTTTACACCAAATTTTTTACAGTGAGGTATCACTGATACAGACGCTTCAAAACTCGGAATGTAACTGTCAATGCATACGAAGTCACTGACCGAATTACAGTGAAATTACAACAATTCCCTTGTTCATTCACAATTCATTTCACAGAAGACAAAGGTATTGTGCTGAAGGTTTTGCCTGTAAGAATGAGAAATTCTATTTCATACAGATAAAATCTATGCCAATTTAACAGGATTACTCAGTACAAATTACAGGGACAAAATTGCTAGCATTGCTGACGCGATTTTTCTATAAAATCTACAGATATTATTAGAGAGAACTTTAATATTTTGCCAAAATGTACATAGCATTATGAAAGAAAGTATTGTGTATTTGCATATTCCGTATCGTCCGATATAATATGACTATGGAAATTGCTTCCAAATCCTTCTAAAATATAATATGCAAAAAATAATGAAAAGACAATTTGTCCACCAATGTAAATCGTAAAAGAGATGAAAGAGGAACTATGGATATTAGCATAAAATTTCTTGGGAAAATTTTTTTGATTGAAATTTTTACTCTGAAAAAGTAACGTTTTCCGCAGAATGACACAATTGTGCCTAAAAGATACGGATTATTATTATTATTATTATTATTATTATTATTATTATTATTACGCTTTTTATATCGTACCTAATAATTCTACATTGCATTTGCATGTAAATCTGGTAAAAGTATGAAATTTCAAGATTAAGCTGCTTCTATCATGTCTAAAGATTTTTAATTAATTAATTGATATATTTCATGTCGTAGTATCATCATAAAGATAAGAGATCTGTAAAGCTTTAAAAAGCTTTCAAATTTAAGATAAAATCTTTTACATCGTACCTGTTTATTGAAACTGAAAATAATTAGTTTCATTTAGAGCATACGCATGTCATACTACGATATTATTTTTAATATTTGTCTAAAACATACGGATTATTATTATTATTATTATTATTATTATTATTATTATTATTATTATTATTATATCGTATCTAATAATTCTAAATTGCGTTTGCATGCAAATATAATAAAAGTATGAACTTTCAAGATTAAGCCGCTTCTATCGTGTCTAATGATTTTTAATTAATTAATTCTTTAATATATTTCATGTTATAGTATCTTAAGGATAAGAGAAAATAATTTAAAATTTTAAGATAAAACCTTTCACTTCGTACCTAATTATTGAAACTGAAAAAAATTAGTTTCATTAGTTTCATTAATAGCATAAGCATGTCAGGTCACGTTATTGTCTATAATATTTATTTCATGTTTAACATTTCTTATAAAAGAACCACAAAAATCAATGAAATAATCATCAAGTCGGTATCTGAAAAAAGAATAGTTGTTTCACTAATTGCCTAATTATGCCAGACTGTTGGAAACGAAATAATTTATAATCCCACGGGCAATAACGCTATTGTTATTATTCATTGCTTATATACTTTAATGAGCTAATTTTAATTCATTTCTTTCGCTAATTATTTTGAACTAATAAATTTTAATATCTGCTTGGCGAATTAAAAATAATTGGGACATATACTGTCCCAATTCCATAATCCAAAGGTTAAAGAAATTGCCCGATAGCTCCGTATGAAATATATTAAACAACAAATAATTAAAAACCAAAGCGACCACCTATGTAAACCTTCAAAAAGATGACAGTTGAACTATGGATATTAGTTTAAAATTTCTTGGAATATTTTTTCTATCAAATTTTTTAAATTAAAAAAATAACGTTTTCCCTAGAATGACCCAATTGTGTAAAGGATACGGATTTTTTTTAAATGTAATATTATATTTCTTATATTGTATCTGATAATTCTCCACACTAAAAAAAAAGACAGATATTTCTTCATCTATGTAAAAAAAAAAAATTATAACCACGAACGAAAATATACTATTACTTCTTCCGATAGGGGAAGATCGGGTAGCCTCGGATACTGGGATAAATTGCAAATAAAAACAAATGAATGAAATTTTTGTCTTTATTTCATACTTAAAATAAAATTACGAACTTCTTTAATGATTTTAATTAAACATTGCTAATAATGTCGAATTATTTAACGAAATATAAAGGAAATAGTTTGGCCTTATTTTTTTGGCGTCACAAGAAACGGTAGCTCCACACAAGTAGCCCGGAAAGTAGCCCGGACATATTAATCAATGGTGTTCCAGCCATATTTTGGCCGTACAAACATCACAATTATAATAAAAATCCGATGCATCTATATAAACACAATCTTCATTGGTCCAGTCTTTGCATTCCTGGCACTGAATCCAGTCTTCTTCAAATGTGTATCCGCATATGATGCATTCTGTCTCGTTTTTTCGAAAATTTATTGACGAAAACAAAACACTCATTCACGACTAACTTACTCGGCGCCCACGTCGCAATTAAACTGTATTTGTTTTGACTCTAGGGGAGTTCATTTACAATAACTCTTTATTTACGTAACACTTTGAATTTCTTAGAAATTGAAATGTGCACGGTTACCCGACTTTCCCCTATACGAAGATTTCAAAAAGCCTTCTTTATATTTAGAAACATCACAAACCAATATGTTTTGGAGATTTAAAGAAACATTTCAAAAAACAAAGTTTCTTTTGAATATAACAAAGGATGTGATTTATCACTTACTACACCGTATACAACCAACAGACTGAAAAAGCTAGCTGTAGTAAGTGATTTGGTAAATGATAATTCACATTCATTGTTATATTCATTAACTTTTAGCGTATTTCAGCTCTGCTGAAAAAAAAATTAGGTATATATGTTCACCGATGCTGGTATTTAATTCGTCTCATGCATGCCATTAATTATGCCACTGTGCTCGTGATTAACCCTCTAAGCGTTTAGCCAACGCACCCTAGGTAAGAAAGCCCTGACACGCGTCACGAAAACGTCATACCAAGAAAAAATTCGAAAAACTTGCATGTTTCGATTTCGATGACTCATGGAATTATTAATTATTAGTCGTAAACAATAATTAGTAATTCTATGAGCCAATGAAATCGAAACATGCAAGTTGCTCGAATTTTTTTCTTTGTTTTGCCTGCTTGGTATGACGTTTTCGTGACGCGTGTCACGGCTTTCTTATCTAGGAGGCGTTGGTTTAGCCTGTATTTTTGCGTTTCTCAAAAACAACTTAAATTGGTTCTAGACAAAAGTAGTTTTAATAAAATTGTATTTTAAGATATATGTAAAATAAAGAGATATGAAGTGTATTTTAGAAACAAACTATAAAAAAAAAAATTAAATTATTTTAAGTTTTACAAATATTTTTATGAAAATATAGGAAAGCCCTCAGACGCACTTTTCACCTTGTGCAAAGTTGCTGCCTTGCGTCAAAGTTGTAGCCTTGCGAACAAATTAAGTGCGAAATTCTAGACTGGATAAGACTCCTATAATAGGAACTGACGCATATCCATTTTGTTTCGGATTATTGGTACCTAGTTCAGCATCGATCTACCGCAGCCAGAATTGGGGTTGCCTAAGACTGGGTTCTGATTAGCATGGTTTTTTAACTGGGCTGCATTTCGGGTACCAAATCTGCGAGGATGCATCAGCCTCTATTATAGGAGTTCTAGACTGGATGTCGTCTGAATATCACAAATGATAGAGTATTGGTGCGTGATACCGAGGGTTACGGGCTCGATCCCCGATCTGGACATTTTTTCACTATGGTGATTGTACGCTGTATAATAAGTAACCATGAACATCCTTTGTTATATTCATTCATTTTTAGAGTATTTCAGCTCTACTGAAAAAATTAATTAAATATATATATGTAGCATTTTGACGAAGTTGAGATATTACGATGAATAATATTCGATGAAAAAAAAATGGCAGTCCTTCAACGATATAGCAAGTTGCAGTCGATATTAGCGAGTATGGCGAAGTAGAAGGCAATGAAATGAGTCCACCAAAGTTTTCCAATAAATCCAGCCAATCTCCAGACAAATAATTTTATTAGAAGACGAACAACACAGAAACAATTCCCAAAGGTCTAAAACTTATAGCCCTCGGGCTAACGTTGCTTCACTTCATTGAATTAAGATGTTACTGGGCCAGTTGAATATTCTACGGACATAAAAACACCAGACACATATTTGTTTAGACTTCCAAAAACGTCAAAAATCTAGTGCTCCGACCGATGCGACCTGGTTTTGTTCCTTCAGCGGAGACATACAGTAATTTACGTCACGAGCGTACAAAACCAATGAGTGAGAGGCTAGCTCCAGCCCAGCAAATGAGGTGCGAAGGAGGAGCTAAGACGGTAAAGAATTCCGAACCTGGTAACGGATTAATTTTGGAGTGAAACTACCTCAGCGCGCGAAAAATTTAGCATAATAATAATAATAATAAAAAGAAAATGACTTTTAAAAAACATTCGAAATGAGAACGCGTCTCAGAATTTTATAGATTGGGGAGTTGAGTAAAGCTACGAATGAACTTAAATTTTAGATTAAGATTTGGAATAAAATAATTATTAATATACGGATCTTTACTTTTAAAGGACTTTAAATAGGATTAGATATTATTAAGAATTAAGGAAATGCTGATGATGTCAGAAGTTAGATTAATTTTAAAATATTAATGCGAATAAAATGGAAGGATACGGAGGAAATAAATTTTTATATAACATATATATATTCGCCGATACTGGGATTTAATTCGTCTCATGAAGATGTGTCCTCATGATTGACATTTCATCTTGTGCTGTAAAATTGCAGCCTTGCCAGCATGTAAGATTGAGAAATGCTAGACTGGATTTCGTCCGGATAGCTGAAATGGTAGAGCATTGATGCGTGATACCAAGAGTTCCGGGTTCGATCACCGGTCTGAACATTTTTCACTCCGTTCTTTATACGCTGTGTAGCAAGTTATAATTCACATCCTTTGTTATTATCATTAATATCCAGCGTATTTCAGCTCTGCTGAAAAAAATAATTAAATATATATATATACATATTCACCGATACTGGGATTTAATTCGTCTCATGAAGATGTGTCCTCATGATCGACATTTCATCTTGTGCTGCAAAATTGAAGCCTTGTCAACATATAACAGTGAGAAATGCTAGACTGTCTATCGTCTGGATAGCTCAAATGGACAGCTTTGGTGCGTGATACGAAGGGTTCCGAGTTCGATCACCGGTCTGGACATTTTTTCACTCTGGCGATTGTACGCTGTGTAGTAAGTGATAATTCACATCTTTTATTATTATCCTTAATTTCCAGCGTATTACAGCTCTGCTGAAAAAATTAAATAGATATATTCACCAATATTGGGATTTAATTCGTCTCATGCATACCATTGAAGATCTGTGCTCATGATCGTTCATCCTGTGCTGCAAAGTTTCAGCCTTGCCAGCATATAAGAGTGAGAAATGCTAGACTGGATGTCGTCTGGATAGCTCAAATGGTAGAGTATCGGTGCGTGATACCAAGGGTTCCGGGTTCGATGCCCGGTCTGGATATTTTTTCACTATGTTGGTTATGCGCTGTGTAGTAAGTTACAATTCACATCATTTGTTACATTTATTAATTTCCAGCATATTTCAGCTCTTCTGAAAATATTAATTATATACATATATATATTTTCTCCGATACTGGGAATTAATTAGTCTCATTCATGCCACTGAAGATGTGTGCTCATAAGCGACTTTTCATTTGTTCTGCAAAGTTGGAGCCTTGCCAACATGTAAGATTGAGAAATGCTAGACTGGATGTCGTCCGGATAGCTCAAATGGTAGAGCGTTGATGCGTGATACCAAGAGTTCCGGGTTCGATCTACTGTCTGGACATTTTTCACTCCGTTCTTTATACGCTGTGTAGTAAGTTATAATTCACATTTCCTTTGTTATTATCATTAATTTCCAGCGTATTTCAGCTATGCTGAAAAAAATTAATTAGATATAAACATGAACATAGACCTAGAGAATGACTTCTAACGAAATAGTGTTAATATTGTGCCGCGATTTTGGAACTAAATGACAGCTACACAGCTACGTGCACGGTTATGTGCAGTCGGCGATAATCCCTGCTAAGGCAACGCCACCTAGAACATAAAACCGAAACTGATTACCCACCAGACCGCAGACGATTTGAAGAAGCAGACGAACTGGTGACATATGGAGAATCTGTCCTACACATGCGCCACCTATTTGAGACTTTTCGAGAAACGATTTCCATCTTGGAAAGGTTATTTCGTTAGAAGTCCTGATCTAGCGCTATGTTCATGGATATAAAGTTCCTTTTGCTGCCACTGATTTTCGGAAAAGGTGTCCGAGTTTCTCTTATAGTGTATTTTCATGTTAAAAAGCATGTTTTACAGACAACTATTATAAATAAACAGCATTAACATTAACATTAAAATGAATATTATTTTGTTAATCTTGCATGTATAAATTCAATTACGCAGCTGAAAATGTTTAAATGTGAATTATTACCAAAACAGTAATTCTGGTTTCAGAAAACTAATTAATACGGTAGAAAAACTACGCGGAAACGTTTCCGAGAATCACTGGTAGCAAAACATAATTTGTTTTTGTAAGTGATTCTTTAAATCTCAAAAATATATTAGTTTCTGAGTACGTATAAATTCTGGTTGCATGTATAAATTCAATTACGCAGATAAAAATGTTTAAATGTGAATTATTGCCATCTTTAAAACTGTAATTCTGGTTTCAGAAAACTAATTAATACACTGTAAAAAATGACAGATGTTTCTTATTTTATGAAAATATGCTATAACCACGAATGAAAATATAATATAATCTTCTGAGTTACCCGAAATTTCAAATAGCATGTTACATTGTCTTTTGAATCCCCAGAAACGAATACATTTTCAAAATTTAAAGAATAATTTATAAAAACAAATTATTTTTAGCTGCCCGAATTTTTCAGAAACGTTTCCGAAGGGTTTTTATAGTGTATTAATTAGTGTCCTCAGGCTGGAATACCTGTTTTTCGAATGTTATCCATTCTCAAGTACACATTTTCAGCCGCATAAGTTAATTTATACATGAAAGAGTAAAGAAATAATCGTAATTTTAATGTTATTGTTAACGCTGTTAATTTTGCATGTTTGTCTGTTAAAAAAATTTTTTGAGCATGAAAATGTTTACTTCAGAATTGATAGCATTCGAAAAACAGGTATTCCAGGCTGAGGACACTAATGAACACACTATAAAAACCCTTTGGAAACGTTTCTGAAAAATTCGGGCAGCTAAAAATAATTTGTTTTTATAAATAATTCTTTAAATTTTGAAAATGTATTCGTTTCTGGGGATTCAAAAGACAATGTAACATGCTATTTGAAATTTCGGATAACTCAGAAGATTATATTATATTTTCGTTCGTAGTTATAGCATATTTTCATAAAATAAGAAACATTGGTCATTTTTTACAGTGTATGGTAGAAAAACTACTCGGAAACGTTTCCAAGAATCACTGGTAGGAAAAGAAAATTTGTATTTATAAATGATTCTTTAAATCTCAAAAATATATTAGTTTCTGAGTACGTATAAATTCTGGTTGCATGTATAAATTCAATTACGCAGATGAAAATGTTTAAATGTGAATTATTGCCATCTTTAAAACTGTAATTCTGGTTTCAGAAAACTAATTAATACGGTAGAAAAACTATTCGGAAACGAACGTTTCCGAGAATCACTGGTAGGAAAAGAAAATTTGTTTTTGTAAATGATTCTTTAAATCTCAAAAATATATTAGTTTCTGAGTACGTATAAATTGTGGTTGCATGTATAAATTCAATTACGCAGATGAAAATGTTTAAATGGGAATTACTGCCATCTTTAAAATTGTAACTCTGGTTTCAGAAAACTAATTAATATGGTAGAAAATCTACTCGGAAACGTTTCCAAGAATCACTGGTAGGAAAAGAAAATTTGTTTTTATAAATGATTCTTTAAATCCAAAAATATATTAGTTTCTGAGTACGTATAAATTTTGGTTGCATGTATAAATTCAATTACGCAGATGAAAATGTTTAAATATGAATTATTGCCATTTTTAAAACTGTAATTCTGGTTTTAGAAAACTAATTATTACGGTTGAAAAACTACTCGGAAACGCTTCCGAGAATCACTGGTAGGAAAAGAAAATTTGTTTTTATAAATAATTCTTTAAATCTAAAAAAAATATTAGTTTCTGAAATTTCTAATGGTAAAGAACGGTTTTCAGAATCATGGGTAACCTGGAAGCTGTTATTGTATATTTTCGTTCGTGATTACATTATATTTTCGTAGATTTTAGTTTTTACCGTGTAAATTGCGTTTACATGTAAACGTAAAAAAAGTATGAAATTTTAAGAATAAGCTTCTTATATAGTCTCTTACGATTTTAACTTAATTAATTAATTGATATATTTCATGTTTTAGTATCAAGTTTATTAGAAAAAGGGTTTAAAATTTTAAGATAAAACCGTTTTTTATCATATCTAATTATTAAAACTTAATAAGTGGTTTAATTTAGAGCATAAGTGTGTCAGGTCACGATATTGACTGTAATATTTATTTTACGTTTAGCATTTCTTATAAAAGAACCACAGAAATCAATGAAATACGCATCAAGTCTGAATATGAAAAAAAAAGAACAGTCGTTTCACTAATTGCATAATTATGCCATATCGTTGGAAAAGAAATAATTCATAATCCCACGGGGAATAACGCTATTATTATTATGCATTGTATTTTCTTTAATGAGCTACCTTTAATTGATTTCTTTAGCATTCTAATTCTTTTGAACTAATGAATGTTAATATCTGCTTCGTTAATTCAAAATCATTTTTACTAAACGGCGAAGGAATTTAATTAATTCTTACCCTTATTTTATATTGAAAATTAATTAAAAAATTTCTACCGGAAATTTTTAATACTTTTTAATATTTTATGATTTAAAAAAAATGCATTTTTGGAATAAAAGACAACATAAAACAACACTTTCATAAAATATTTTTCTTTTTGTGTGTTTCGATTATTGTTTACATTACTATCAACACGTTTGTTGTTGTGGTAAATTTATTTTTATAAAAAAAATTCATTAGTTTTAAAACCGCCTTTTTCTGTAAAGCTTCCAAAAAACGATTTTTCATAGTCACTGATGTTCATAAAGTAGTGAAAAAGAAAAAGCATCATTATATTTTTTACTTTTTATTTATCTTTCATATGAAAATAACCATTTTGTAAATTTTATGATAATATGTTTTTTAAACCACTGAGACTTTTGTATAGAAAATTATATTTATTCATTTTTACTCATAAAACTCAATGATTTACGATTTACTAAAAAGAGTTTTTTGAAAAAAAAAATCACAATAATGCAAAGACTTTTAATTACTTACATAAAATTTTTTGAGAAATTAACAATTATCTAAAAGCAATGGTAATATAAGCTTTTGCTGAATTTCCGAAAATGTTTTTTTCTTTCTTTTGCAGAAATGTATTTAGTACTCTTTAGTAAATGCAAAATTTTGCAATTTTAATAATCATTAAAGTTATCACAAAAAACTTTTTCCAAAAATTTTGCTTGAAATGCAGAAATACGTAAAGCATGTTTAATTACTTACCAACTAAAGAATAAAGTTTATTTAACTCCAAACTTACCTGAAATAAATAGAAAAAGTATTTAGAATCAGCAGTATCAAACACGAACGAATAATAATGCATTACGAATATATACTTAAAAACATTTCAACAGTATCAGGATATTATAATTTTTTTTCCATACAACAAAAAGAAGTATATAGTCAAACCTCATTAGTAAGTCACCTGGATAAAACGTCACTCGACATATTACGTCATGTTTTAAAGACTCTCTGCGGTTTTTCACATGTTGTACTCCGCTTATTGCATAATCATTTTTTCAAGCACTGCGCTTAAGACGTCGCTTTTAAGAGTTTGATAGGTAAACTCTGTCGAATTTTTTTGTCAAGATTATCTCCAAAAACACTTAGTTTTTGTTGTGAATGATTGTAAGTTTAACAACATCCCAAATGACAGTCTTTTCCTTATAAAGAATCTAACATAGCCACAAATTCCCTGAATGCAACAATAACGGGTCACCTGGATAAAACGTCACTCCGCATATTACGTCATGTTTTAAAAGACTCTCTTACGGTTTTTCACATGTTATACTCCGCTTATTGCATCACCATTTTTTCAAGCACACCGCTTAAAACGTCGCTTTTAAGAGTGAGATAGGTAAACTCGGTCGAATTTTTTTGTCAAGATTATCTCCAAAAACACTTAGTTTTTGTTGTGAATGATTGTAAGTTTAACAACATTCTAGATGACAGTCTTTTCCTTGTAAGAATCTAACATAGCTACAAATTCTCTGAATGCAACAATAATGGTAATTGCAGATTATGTTTTGAAAAAGCGAAAGCGGGACAGCAGTAGAATACGACAGCGTCACGAAGGAGAGGAAACTCCAAAACTGCATTGCTGCCAACTTTTAAGCTTTTTTCTTACCTCTAAAACTTAAAAGTAAATAGTGCCTGATTTAATCGACGAAATCTGCGATTAAAATAGTCAAAAATTTTTTTTAAATTTTAGTGGTAACAAAAAAGCGTAACAATTGGCAACTATGCGATTGTTGCAAAGTAAAAAGCACCGTAGAATACATTAACCCTTCTTTGTATTGTGATGGAAATTTCCATCACTGTTTATTTAACTTTTAATAAATAAATCAACTTCTTCGCCACCACTATATTTATATAGAAATATTAATCTAGTACATTTCCCGTGAACTATGTTGCTCAACAAAGTTAAAAATCTATCTTAAATTTTCTGGTGTCTAATATTTAATATGTGTATAAAAAACAATTGTAAAAGAAAAACTCATGCAAAGAAGGGTTAATAAACTAAGGGGTTATATTTCGTCTTTAAATGAAACTACAGATAGCGAAAATAATATGATATTGGGTTGTCCGGAAAGTTCGTGCCAGTTGGGAAAATCAATTCGTACCGGAAAATTCTATCTTTTAATTATTAGATAGTGATTTCGATATCCGATATCTAATAATTAACGGTTAGAATTTTCCAGTACAAATTGATTTTTCCAAACGGCATGAACTTTCTGGACAACCCAATACGTTCCTTCGAGAAAAACATTTTGATTTAAAAAAATTGACATTAAACAAAAATAGATTTTTTTTTTTTGTAATGCTGTGGCAAATGGGCATGTAACACATGGGCTGATAAGTTCTCGGTCTAATAAAGAAAACACAACTTTTTAACAAAGCTTTATAACTTTATAACTTTAATAAATAACATAACTTTAATAATAAATAAATAATAATTGTATAATAATAATAATAATTTAATAATAATAATTTAATAATAATAATTTTATAATAATAATTTAATAAATAATAATAATAATAATTTAATAATAATAATTTAATAAATAAATAATAATAATTTATTAATAAATAACATAATTTTATAACGAAAAAGCTCCAAACAGTGCTCAGAACTCGTTGTTGTTTTTGGTCAAAAGTCAACACGAGCGGCAGCCACTTTGACAACAGCTTTTTCATAGACAAATGTTCATTCAAAATAAAACCTACACGTTTCTTGGATATCTTCAGAGTCTGAGCTATCTCCTGCAACTTCACTTTACGGTTCCCCAAAACGATTTTGTGGACATTTTTTATGTTTTCCGAAGTAACCACCTCTTTTGCGTGGTGCATCACCGGTGTCCGTACGACCACGTTTAAATTCAGCAAACCAGTCAATAATGGTTGACATACCTGATGCAGTGTCCGGATAACGCTTATCAAGCCAAGCTTTTGTTTGAACGGTGTTTTTTCCCATCAAATAACAATTCTTGAAATTCTTGTTTATCCATTTTTTTGTTTATCAACAAAGTTGTTCAACTGAAACCACTCTAATGTTTTATCCACACGGCGAATCGTCATGACATTTTTTCTGCTACCTTTTAAAGGTTAGTATTTACTAAAAAAAAACATCGGTTCGGCGATTGCAATGCCATCTGTGTGCCAGACCGGGAACTTATCAGCCCATGTGTTATTGAAGTAAATACTAAATAAAATATTTACTTAAAGTACTTTCCTTAATTTGCGACCCACTTTACAAATTCTAATTCTTATTCTACTAATTTATGTAATTTATATTGTAATTTAGTTACAGGTATACTTATTATATAAACATTTGGAATTTAATTTTACTTATTATATAAACTCCGCTTAAGAAGTCACTCAGCTTAGTAAGTCATTTTTAAATGGACCGGAGAGTGACGTACTAACGAGATTTGACTGTATAAATAAGAAATTCAGAAAATACATATAAATAATAAACACACATACAAATAACATAAAAGTAACATAAAAAATAACGCAGTTGAAAATCATTTTCGGCATTTACCACCCATTGGTACTAGTGCATGGAATTCTTTTGTGTAGCCTTGTATATGCGGAATTATATAGATTTTTATACATACCACATAGAGAAAATAAAATTAACTTTAGCTGAAAAACGCGTGAAATATTTAAAAAGTGTTTCTAGCAACTCTACCCATGCTTTTTTTTTTTTTTTTTTTTTTTTTTTTTCTGACAAATTTCTCAGATCTTTTGGTCACAATAGTTTTTAAATCTTTTGCAACCTACTACACGGTTGGGTCACAAAATACTGTCCTCTTATTGTTTATGTATTTATACATTGAAAGTAAACTGACGCAGAACAATACACTCACGTGAAGACATTTACACTTAAATAAATACATCTATACATATAAACAGCACAAAAATGTATTTGTTTCTTGGTAAAATCTGTATAAAGTAGAATGACTAAGAGTTAAAAGTCATATTCCTCCAACAGTTTCGACTAAAATCTATATAGCCATCATCAAGGAAATCCAAAGATAAAACTGGAGATGTTGAAATGGGAGGTAATACGAAGGGAAAACCAAGAAGGAAAAAATACATAAGTTGGAGCCATCTATCGATGAATAAGTGAAAGAATACCAAGCATACCATGTAAAAGGGATTAACTTATTTTCAGAAATTTTATCCATATACTTGGTATGTTAAGTCGGGTGGAACGAAAATAATGGTTAATAATTTTTTTTTTCAGTTAGAAATTTGCTATAGTCGGCAAAAGTTGTCTATTGGGATTAGAATGAAGAATATAAAATTTTGTTGTTGTACTAAAATATTTTCAGGTGCCGCAAAGAGCTTCAAAAATGACTTTTCTATGAAAAAACGATAAAAATTGCCTTAAAAAAAAAAAAACGTTCTTTTCTTGATTATTAACATAATATACATATATTTTGTAAACAGAATATTCAAAATATGATACTTTTGTAGAAAACTTGCACATTCTATGTATTACGAATTTTTAGATGCCATTACAGAAAGAATTATTTTGTAGAATTTAGCGATTTTCACCATATTAATTTTTATTAATTTTACAGTAACATATTCTTATAATACTACATTGAAATGAAAGAAATGCAATCTTTAATTATCGCATCTTTGTTAAACAAATCACACTTATTTAGAAAAACTTTAAAAGAGTGAAACCTCTGATTCGATTTTAGTTACAGTTTTTTTTATAAGCGGACATTTCTAATTTCGGAACCGGTTCTGAAAATGAATGCACCCTTATATAAAAAAACTGGAACCAAAATCGAAAAAGTAAAAACTAACAACGTTAGAGATCGACCTCAGCTAACCTATGCAAAAAAAATCATTTAAAAATATTAAAATGCGAGCGAGAAATCGCGCAAGAACCGTCCCATAGACTTAACATTAGCTATCGCGTTTTTTCGCGTGACTGATGTAGGCTCTTAAGTGAAAAATTAGCATTATAGGTACCTCTATTTCTTAAAGTAATTTCAATTGACTCTCTAACTATCGCTTTAATTGGGTTGTTATACTGAGAACTACTCTTACCTTTTGAAAAAGGACGTTACACTTAATCAACGGTGTAACGTCGACCTTTAATGCTTTTATAAAATACATCAACTTAGTGTCAAATAAATCTGCATCTCTCAAGATACATATAGATGACATGATACGTATAGATTATGATTCATAATTTGATAAAACATCTAGAAATATTTATAATATTTCATCATATTTTTTTTTATACAAGGTGGTTCCAAATTCATGATACAAGCTTTAAGGGGTGGTACAGGACACTGTTATAAACAATTTTTGTATAGGAAAGCAGTATCGGAGATCCATTTATATAGTCAAAAATACAGAGCGTCTAACTCCAATCCGAAATCACGTTTTCTTTCATAACTTTAACAGTAGTGTAGATATTTTAACGAAATCCATACAATATGCTTACGATTCATAGACAGATGAGTTTGTTGCGAATTTTGTTAAAATATCTTCACTACTCTTAAAGTTATGAACGAAAACGCGACGTCGGATTGGCGTGAGACGCCCTGTAATTTTGACAAATAAAATGAATTTTTGATTCTGGTTTCCTATACAATAAATGTTTTTACAGTAAATCCCTGTTTTTGTAAAGGAGTTTAACCTACAGCGGTTAATCTGGTATCGACAGCATACTGCTGGCATCGAATGAACAATCTGTGTGCATTGAGAGATTTTATTGACAGCTTGATTTGTATAAATCTGTTTCATATCATGCATGCAGCGCCATCCATCGGTAATTTTTGAACTATTTTTTTTAATTAAAAAAAAGGATCTCCTTCTTATCTCATTCCTACAAACCCCAATTTTTTTAGCATAATTTGTTTCTTTTTAATACATTTTTAAAGTTTTAACGAACTTATGGCGCACCCGGTATATTTATTTCTGTGTTTTCTAAAGATAAAGAATGCTTTTCGGAATCATGGATGACACGGAAGATGATATTGTTTCTTTCGTGGATACCTATTTTCCTAGATTAAGAAACATATGTCTTTTCTACAATGTGTAACATCTATTTTGAATCTATTTTCTATCTTTCATAAAAGTTATTATAATGCTGTTGTTGTTGTTCCCATACAATAAAAAATATTTCAAATTTCCATATTCTTAGAATAAGTTTAGTGCAGCATCTTAATAATTTTACATAACTTAAAAACAAAATTAATACCTTTGTTTATTTGCTTTTATACATAAGACCTGAAGACTAAAACTAGAAAACAGAAAAAGAAGAAGGGTGACAAAACTATTGTTAAATTAATTGTGATCAAGCGAATTCTTATTTTAGAAAATGTTCTATACTAAACAAACAAACATAAAAAAGGAGAAAGAAAAGCTTAACGGCGTCGTTGAAAATGTAAAACAAGAACAACAACAAAACAAAAAAACATAGGTTGTTTTGCATAATGGAATTTTTAGACTGATAAATATTTAAGATTTGAATTTAAATTAGAGTGTTTTTAAAGGCGAAGAGAGGCAAAACATTTTATCTAAGTAATTTTTCATGCTGAGTTGTCGCTGGAGCAAAGCCTACAACAATATTAAAAAATATATATAAATTTATTCAACAGAGATATTTTTTGCTGTAGTAGGTAAAAAAAAAAGTAGAAAAAAACTAACAAAGTATATTTTATACTTGGTGGGATAAATTCTAGAACAATATAAAAAATATATAGAAATTTATTCAGCTGAGATATTTTTTGTTGCAGTCGATAATATATATATATATAAGCATATTTGACACTTGAGAGATAAATTACTGTTGTATAATGATTATTATACAGGGCGTCCGTAAGTATTTTATGTGCTTAACCCTTTTCAGCCCAGTGATCCCACTCCGGGCACACCTAATTTTAATTCCAAACTTGCATACGGCATCAAGAATATTTTATTAAAATTTTATTTCTACAGTAAAAAGCTTAAACTGAGGAGTTCGTATTTTCTAAAAAAGTTGCTTGTAAATTCCGGTGTCAGTCAGTAATTTCTCATTTTACAAACAGAATTTGTCCGTACCGGAAAGGGTTAAATGCATTTAAAAACAATAACATTATACACTTAGCATTTTTCGTAACTGAAAAGTCTATTTGGAAAGCCGCTGGCTAGTAGTCAAGAGATACGGAATTCGAATCCAGGTTCTGGCCTCGTTGTTTGTGGTTTGTTGGATCCAATATTAAAAGGAGGGCCTTGTACAGGATTTTTCGTGAGTCGTGATCGTAAAATATTAAAAATTAAAAGAAGACACAGGAGAGACATCTTGAAGAAAGAGTCGAAAATTAAATATATGCAAGGGATCTTTAATCCAGGTTCAGATAAAGCACAGGTACATCATCGAATAGGTACAGCTGCCGAAGGCAATGGTACCCGGGACTCCAAACGTACACTTATACGGACTTTTTTTTTACATGTTATGATCAGTCACAAGGATCGAGAGAGGATGATTATTAATTAGAACAATTTCTTCGGCGGATACCGAGCAGTGATGATAGAGTTACAGAAAGCCAAGTAGCCAGATTAACGTACATTTGGCGAGAGGAATGTGACAGAAACGCAGACGTTATTTTCCGTTAAACGTTAAGTCAATGGGAGATTGATGACGATCAAATATGAAATTTTAGATGCCAAAAGAGAGGAATGAATATAGCAGCTCCATAAACCACAAGAGTCTGGTTAAAATAGGGTTGTATTAAGGAGTGTTACTAAAAATTAAAAATTGACATGTACGTTACAATGACAGTACAATTTCATAAGATAGAGGAACATAAATGTAAAAAGAGAAAGAGTAGCAGAGGGCATCTGGTAAATTTGACTGAGCGTGGGATAGAGATAAATCCACAGTTGCTAGGCGAACTAAATAATTTATTTTCTTCTTTTTTTTTAATGTATCTGACTACGTTTAAAAAGTGGTTTTCGACCAAAATTGTCGAAAAGATTTTATTACATTTTATTAAAGCCCAGCTTTGTACCTTTCCAAAACGGTTTTTATTTTTACTGTACGATAAATAGAACCGGGGTTGTAGCGGTTTTTATACTACTCAATAGCTGTCACTCAAACCGGAAGTACTGTTTAAAAGACCGGAAGTATTATTTAAAGGTACTAATTGGGAAGGGCGAAGCAAAATTATGACCTTCTAGACATAAACAAAGGCTCAGTTCTTAAAAAAATGTGTATGGCTCATAAAAACTCTGAAGTTTAGATGCATATTACTGTGCAAATTCTTGTAGTAAAACATAAATCTAAACTTTAAATGGATTTTTTGGAAAATGTAATTTTTGGTGAAAATTCCATACGCAAATCATTATTTCTCAAAAAGTTATTGGAATATCACTATGAAATTTAAATTGCCTGTTATTTACACTATTGTGAAGGCAATGAACTAAAGATTTAATTTTAGAATAAATATTTTTTTTTTATGGATGTTTTCATGGAAAGACATTGATGAATTTTATGAAAATCAGCATGTAAAAAGGTTCGATATGCTATAAATTTTGAAACATTTAAAATATCTCTTAGATTTTAGTTCATTGCCTTCACCAAAGTCATAAGTATGAAGTGTAAAAAGGACATTAAGATACATACAATATATTTTTCTATAGCGTGTTTTGCGTATTGGGCCATATTTCGCTAAATTTTACCACAAATTCCCCCATTTACCAAAATTTCACCAATGAATGAAATATTTTTTGCTTTTTTCCCCAGTTTCTAGTCATAATATTAATAAAAATAAGTTAAAAAAATAATTAAATAGCTTTTTTGGAAAAAAATTGCTCCGTACGTAGTCAGGCATCTTAATAAGAGAAACGCAAAGCGAAAGAATTACAAATGAATTGAAAAGGAGTTATAATCAAAGGAAAAAGCTGGACTAGATACATTTACAGTGTAGAAAAAAATATATTTAGGATGGTAATTTTGAAAAAAGAGTTATTTTAGGGGGGGGGGGGGTGGTGGCTAACAGGGTTCGTACGCCTCCTGGAAATTTGCGACCTGGAAATTCTTCGGTACCAGCATTTTCTTACAGAAAATCCCTGCTTAAAAAAAGGCGAAATTTCTCGAGTTTAACCTAGATTTCTTTTTCTATAAAAAATATACTGGTACAACTCCTGGAAAATTCCCTGATCCGTACGAACCCTGGGCTAAGGTGTAAATTAATTAGAAGTGGAATATGTGAAGATAATTACTCTTCACAGGCCTGTTCTATTTAGATGACGTGTGAATGAGATTCTCTTAACACCCGTAATAAATAAAATGTGTGTTAAACATAATAACGGCTTTCATAGGAATTACGCAATAAAGCAGTAAATCTTTGAAAACACTTACGATGAAATCTTCAACTTTCAACAAAAGTACTCAATCAACAGATGCCCACACGGTGAACAGCGCTAAAAGTAATTTAAGTGACTTAAAGTGGTTTTTCTCAGAAAATTATGAACAAGTGACTAATTATTGTATTAAACACAGTAATTCCACATTGAACTTTAACAACATAATTAAAAACTATAAACTATGCTTTAATAACTCTATCGCTCCCTATTTTATCATGTTGTGAAATATGTTTTCTCAATGTATCACAAGATCACAAGATGAAATCAAGGAACTGAAAATGCTTTCTATTAGACAACTAATTTAATTTTTTAGTTCTGTGAAATATGTAGCGCGAACAGAAAGGAGACAAATATGCTCTACAACAAAATAATATAATAATTTTTTTGTAAATTGTAGTGTGTAGGACGTGTTAGTAAAAAAAAAAAATAACAATATATAGCTTACGTCTCTAAATTGTGCATTTCAAATGAATTTTTCGAGAATTAAAATAAAAAACAAAAGTCTTTACAGAGATAAAATACTAAAAAGTGCTGCCAGTACAATGGATATATTTCCCGAGTACGTGGATTACCAACAAAAAACGATGAGCATGGGCTACACAGTTAAAAGGTAAGAGAATTTTATTTACTTTACCTGAATGTTGAAAATATTTTGAAGATTATCGTTAGGAATTATTTTATCAATTATGTTTAGTGAAATGCGCTAATGCTTTACTAAGGAAAAATAAATATATCCATCAATATTTCATTTTTATTTGAAGTGAACAGCATAAAGTTGTAAACAGCAAGTGTTAGATAGCACCGCAAGATGAAGTAAATGAAATGGAGTAAATAAAAGTCCTTCCGGCCTGTACCGGGAGGAAAAGGTAGCTTTCCTATATCTTCGTTTTAAAATTTTAGTTAATGTTACTCGAAAACAGCAAGCGAAAATGCAAAGAAACCGTTTACAAAAGATTCATTAATACTGAATTTGAAGAAGAAATTCGCCAAATTATTGAGATATAGCCCAGTTGGCTTCATTTATGAAAACTTATTTTGGTCGCCAAATTTGGCGAGAATTTGGCGCTAACGGATATGAATATATAGTTTTATGCGTTTGATTGGGAAAATTATTACAACAATGAAAATTTTTGTAATGTGCTGTCTTGTTTCAAAATGTCAGCCACCCTAGAATTTCAAACTGCTCTATCTCAGCCATTTTTTAAGATAGAGGAACAACAAATGCTCTGTAATCCTTGTATCAACGCCTAACACTTAATTAAAAAATAAATTTGAATTTTTAACTCTTTTGTATATTTATTTTAGTTTTAAAATTTTCAGCGGCCACCATCTTGTTTCAAGATGGCGGACCAAGCTGGCCAACGAACTCGATCGAGGCATTGGTGAGCTTAATATGAACAATTAGTTTCATCCAAATTAATTTATAAATACGAGCGTTATCGTATAATATAGAATATATATATATATATATATATATATATATATATATATATAAATCAACATTTCAACGGAGGGTGGTTTTGGGGTCTGGGGGTCATGATCGCTGAAAATATATCTAAAATTTTCCGGAATTGCTCTCCTCCGAACGGCTGCAATAGGTAGCTTTATACTTTTTTGTATCGAAAGCTACCTAAAAATTATTACCATTTACGAATTCGTCATAATGTCGAACTGAAAAATGGAATTATACCAGCAATAGATATTGTCGTTTATCGAATGCTTCAGAAAATTTGAAGATCGCTCGATAGAAATTGTTTACCGATTCTATATGTTGCGTGAGAATAATTGTACAGATATTGAAATGTTCCAAAGACTTACGAAAGAAAAAGAGTATAAAATATGAAAACATTCATGAAAATGATTCATTAAAATTTATTACTAAAAACAAGTGTTGATAAAATATATTCAGAAGGGTATTAAAATACTTTAAAAACCATAGATGTTAACAGTATATAAAGTTATCCAACCACTTTCGGCTAAATCTAAGCCATTATCAATGAGAAAATCAGTAGAGAAAAAGCTCGATGTTGACGACACCAGACGACAGGAAACTCTTTCAAAATTTTGTTAAAGTGGACAACACCACTACACTGTAAAAAAGAATTCCGTCAATTTACGGAAAAAGGACTGGCAGCAAAGTTGCCGGAATGTTTCCGTTTTTTGGGGAAAGTTCCGTCTTTGTAGTCCGTAAATTCCGTAAATGGCGCGATACAGACGCGAAGGAGTTGAAGCGCATGCGTGGCGATCAAAAATACTGCATTTCCTCCTTGATAATGGCTTAGATTTAGCCGAAAGCGCTTAGAGAGCTTTATACACTTTATGCACTGTCAACATCTAAGGTTTTTAAAGCTTTTAAAAACATTCTGTATATATTTTATCAACACCTATTTTTAGTGATAAATTTTAATGAGTCATTTTCATGAATGTTTTCATATTTTATATGTAGTAAACAAAGGTGAATTTATGGTTTCGAGTATACTTTATAAAATTTATAAGGAAAAAGAACTTTGTTAGTTTCTTAATTAAGGATACCAGAAATGTTTGAAATGACGTGAAAATCTATTGTTTATTATTATTTCTTTTAAATGTTTGAACACTTCTTAAGTGTTGTAACACTTGTTGAACACTTCTTAAGTGTGTCACTGTATACTTGGTCCGATAGCAAAATTCCTAAAATTACAGCCGTACAAACTACGGTGTTGATCCGTGCAGACTGGCGATTTAAACTCAATTATCTAACGATTTTGCCACGGTCGGTGGGTTGTTTTGATTTGTTAGGGGTTTTACGGTCTTCTTTTGCAGACGACAGTTAAACAGACCGCGATCTGCGTTTAAACTGGAATCCGAGGTTAGAGGCTTCTAAAAATAAATGAACGCTTTTCGGAATCACTGGTAACTCGAAGGAGGTTATATTAATTTTTCGTAAGACCTAAGAAATATAAGATCTGTATTAACAAACATTCTATTTTTACAGTGAATTTGGCGAACACCTTTCCAATCCCGGACACCTATTTATGTATAAGCATTAAACTCTGAATAGAGAAAATGTTTCACGGACCCGAAGTGTTCGACATATAAATGTTTTACCTTATGTTTTATATAATAAAGTGGGCGCTTGTGGGAAAAAAGTATTCATACACGGTGTATAATATATTATCCATTTTTATAAATATTTTAAAATGAAAAATAAAAATGAAGTATGATTATAATATACCTATCTGTCCATCTGCGCCCAAGAATGCGTAAAATATTTTAAATATATCAAAATTTTAATAACAGATTCAATGCCATTCTTTTTATTATCTTACTATATAATATATTGCGATATCGATTGTTTAATTACGGGAAACACGTTAAATTTTGAGCGCAATAACAACAAAGGAAAATTATAATATTTGGTACTTTCGTGCTATAGCAGCCCCCGAGGATAAATCGCCAAGTGACCAAGCTTTATCGCCAAATTATAAAGCATATATGACATTATAATATAATATATGATGCATATAGCATTTAGTGACAAATATGTACCAGTTATAGTCATATATGACGCATATATGACGTATACATATGACGAGTATATAAGATGTATATATGACGTATAAGACGTAAATGATATGTATAAAGTGGCATATATGACACATATATGAGTGTTTAGAGTATATATATGCGTATATATGATGCATATATAAGGTTTGAGATGATCTTGGCGGAATCGTAACTACAATCTTAGTATAATCGTAATTGTGGAAACCGTTCTAATACGAAAATACCTAATATTTTGTAGAATGAATGAACACTGCAGGACGTGACTTTTATTGAGCATGGGGGACTTTTGTTTTATATTGCAGCTTGGGTATACACCGTGGAATTTCCGAAGAGTGTGGAACCATTATTTCAGATTAGAAATTTTATATTTTATATTTAAATCGCAAAACCTTTAATCCCTTTACTTAATCGTCGAGTTTGTAATAATTTTCTGCTATTAAATAAGGCGAAAAATGCAATCAAAAAATTGTGGTTGAACTGTACGCACATTCCGTGATTGTTTCATTGCAGCAAATATCACTCCACCTAAATATGACGATGAAAATAGAACAAATATTTTTACTAATTGATTTCATATTTTTTGGAATATTTGAAAAATGATTATTAAATCTTGTAACAATAATGGATAAAAATTTCTGTGACGCACTTAAATGCTCAGTTATGACGCACCAGTAAGCCTGCTGCACAGTGGTTGAAAATCATTGGACTGAACCTTCAATAAATCTATACACTCCTGACGACAGTAGCTTTAAAAGTATACTAAAATAATCTTTTGTTTACGAAAAGTTTGCTAGTATTTCAAATTAGTATTTCTGTCTTTAATAAAGTTAAAACTTTATCAATATGTTAAATGCAAAATGTTCACGGCTGTAAATTTCAGAATGAAATGACATTAACTGAATACGTAAACAGAATTCAGAAATGTTTAATATTTAAATTAGTCGGATTATGAAAATAAATCGAAGGTTCAATTAACATATTTATTTAATTAAATTTTCACTCCGAACTTCAATGTTTAATTTTATTACGAGCAGGGAAGACCGAGCTATGCTCGGTCAAAATTAAATTTGAGTTCAAATATCATGACCCATGACCAAAATGACCCATTGATTGAATTTTCTCGTACATGTGACCCAGCCCAATAGTCTTCTCGTGCTCGAAAACCATTGAATGCAAAATTTAGTGTAAATTGAGCCGCTTTTTGGATCTTGACCCACAATGACCCAGAAATGACCCACTAATCGAATTTTCTCGAACATGTGATCTAGCCCAATGATTTTCGCGTGCCCGAAACTCGTAGGATACAAAATTTAATCAAAATCGTTACAGCCGTTTTTTAGATAAAATTAATTTGACCCGCTTTGACCCAAAAATGACCCACTAATCGGAAGTTCTCGAACATGTGACCCAGCCCAATAGTCTTCTCGTGCCCGAAAATAGTCGGATACAAAATTTCGTCAAAATCGTTTGAACTGTTTTTTAGATACAATTAGCTTGACCATGACCCAAAATGACCCAAAATGACCCACTAATTGAATTTTCTCGAACATGTGACCTAGCCCAACAGTCTTCTCGCGCCCGAAAACCATTGGATGCAAAATTTAGTATAAATTGAGCCGCTTTTTAGATCTTGACCCACAATGACCCAGAAATGACCCACTAATCGAATTTTCTCGGACATTTGACCTAGCCCAATGATTTTATCGTGCTCGAAACTCGAAAGACACAATTTAATCAAAATTGTTAGAGCCGTTTTTTAGATAAAATTAATTTGACCCGCGTTGACCCAAAAATGACCCACTAATCGAAACTTCTCGAACATGTGACCCAGCCCAATAGTCTTCTCGTGCCCGAAAATGGTCGGATACAAAATTTCGTCAAAATCGTGTGAACCGTTTTTTAGATACAATTAGCTAGACCATGACCCAAAATGACCCAAAATGACCCACTAATCGAATATTCTCGAACATGTGACCTAGCCCAATGGTTTTCTGGTGCCCCAAAATGGTAGGATACGAAATTTCGTCAAAATCGTTAGAGCCGTTTTTAAGATAAAATTTGCATATATATATATATAGCCACACACAAGATTTGCTCGTATTAGAATATATGATATGATAAAGTATTTGTGACAGACATTTATTTTAAAACACTCAGAAGAAATTTTTAAACAATAGCAGTTCATGAATATAGAAAATAGAGAAATGATGTTAGTAAATAGCGTTTTCGAGTTTTAGAAGATGTGTTAAAATCAATATTCAAAATTTCAAGAATAATTTTCATTCCATTTCACACAATATTTAGGATATTTTGAAATTTAGCCAGGAAAATTTGAAAACTTTTTCAATAAAAATATATGAGCCTTGATTTTTCACTGATCAACGGTTTGAGAACATTTTAAAGCTTGGCCTTTCATAATAATTAAACACCACTTGTGCCAAACTATAAAGAATATATTTTTTAAAACTTAATCTTTTAAAATTTCGTTTTTTAATAATACATGTATATTATTAATATTATTTTTAAATCATTAATACAGGTAAATCTTTGCAGGAAATGATCCACTGTTGAAGTAATGTAAAAATTTTTACAAAAAAACTATTTGTAAAATATGATGAATTAAAAATTTCCCAGTACATTGTTAATTTTTTTTTAAAGTAACTTAAAGTCATCATTGGGTATGTTTAATTTCTGTATTTTGCATTCTTACTATCCAAAGGGGAAAATTTTAAATGCATAACTCAGCCGTATTTACCAATTGTTTTTAATACTTAGGAAAATGCACTTTAATTAAAATGATGAAGTGTTGAAGTAAAACAGTACCTTTCATAATAATAATAATATTATTTCAAAGAAGATAGAAATTTGTAACTCTCTTTCAGAACATACATTTTACAAATATGCGTAAATATATTTTATAAATTTAAACTTGAAGGACAAATTCTTTAGCTCATTTCATAAACATTCATATTACATCCAATGTTAAAATCTACCAAAACAACAGGCAAATGTTTAAAAATGAACATTCCTTGTGCTGTATATCATGATACCCAAGGCTCTTTGCACTGTAAGTTTTGTTCTGACATATAAAAAGGGTTTTTGTTTAAAATTCGGTTTTGTTTAAAAAATTAAATATTTGCAAAATTTTAATATGGGTGAATAAAACATCAATTATTTTGGTCGATTTAAAGCTAAGCAGTTAAAACTCAATTTAAAGATCATTTTTGTAATTTTGGGTATATAATTACAGTGCACAAAAATACCCACGGTGCATGACATTCCAAAGTAAAAAAAAAAAAAAAAAAAAAAAAAACTATTTGTAAAATATGATGAATTAAAATCCCCGAGTACATTGCTAATTTTCTTTAAAAGAGCTTAAAGGCATCATTGATTGGGTAAGTTTACTTTTTGTATTTTGCATACTTACTATCCAAGAAGGGTAATTTTTAATGAAATCGTTGTCAAGCAAATTGTATTAGAAAAAAACTCTCTTATGGGAAACGCGTTCATTACACTCAAATGTATTCGAGAAAGAGAAAAATCTTGTAAGAAAATAAATAACATTTGATCAATTAAAATAGAAATTGATAATAAAAAATATTTAGCAATGTACGAATGTGAATCTGCTGAATTTGATATTTAGGTGACATATCAATAGTATAAATTCTTCATATGTCATACCTCTTATATGTCATAGAGTGTATGACATTACGAAACATCCAATATGGATAACGACAGATGCCAAAATGTCATAGGAAAAAATCTCCTTTTCTCTGAAACGCAACGTGAGAGGTATAAAAAGAATAACCCTGTCGATTCAAGATCAATAAAAAATGTGTAATTTACATACATTTTTTTTAAAAATAAAAATGATGCAAAATTGAAATAGATTACATGTTGAGAATTATGCTGTGTCGAACTCGTATTTAACTCTGCATAATATGAAGCATTTTATTACCAGTCCAAAGATATTTTTAATTATATTTTCCTATATAATTCTTTTGAAATTGACTGTTGTATTTGAAGTGTTAACAGTCTGTTTCAATACACTGAAATAGACATTAAATTGTAGAGAAAAAACTTGTTATAAAACAAACATGTATACAAACATGAATATGTAATGTACATACATGTTTTTAAAAATGAAAATGAGGCAAAATTAAAATGGATTACATGTTCAAAATTCTGCGGTGTCGAAAGTGTATTTAATTCTGAATAATATGAAGCATTTTATTATCAGTCCAAAGATATTTTTAATTATATTTTCCTACATATTTCTTTTGAAATTGATTGTTTTATTTGAAGTGTTAACAGTCTAACAGTCTGTTTCATTACACTCAAAATAAATTTAAAGTGTAGAGAAAAATCTGGTCAGAAAACAAACAATATTTAATAAATTAAAATAGAATTTGATATTGTAAATCATTTGGGAGTGTATTAATATGAAGTCGCTGATTTTGACATATAGGTGTCATATATTAATAGTATAGATTCTTCAAAAGTGATATATTATATCGTTACGAAAAATTAAATATGACTAATGTCAGACGCCGAAATGTGATAGGAAATTTTACTTTTTCTATGGAAACGTAATGTAAGCGGTATAAAAAAAATCTTGTCGAAGCCTGTGAATAAAAAATATGTGATTTACAGATTTTTAAAAAATAAAAGCGAAGCAAAAAAAGAAGATATTCTTTCAGATCGTATCACTTTCGGAATTCTACTTTATTGAAAATAGTATTGAATCCTTTATTATATGAATGATTACATTGCCAGTCCAAATATGATTTTAATAATAAGCTATTACGTATTTAATGTTCATTGTTCTATCTAGAACTATAACAATCTAAAATTACGTTTCATTACAATGAAATATACTTTTAGATAAAGAGAAACATCTTGTAAGAAAGTAAATCAAATTTGATCAATTAAAATATAAATTGATAATATAAAATATTTAGAAATGTGCCAGAAGGAATTAGCTGACTGTGACGTGTAGGTGACATAGTAATAGTATAAATCCTTCAAATGTCACAGAGTGTATGAGATTACGAAGCATAAAATATGGATAAAGACAGAAAAGAAAATGTCATATGAAAAATATATCTTTTTTTGGAAACTCAACGTAAGCAGTACGAAAAATAAATAAATAAATAAACAAAATAAAATAAATTCGAGATAAAAAAAAAAGTGATTTAGATATTTTTCTGAAAATAAAAGTGAAGAAAAATATATTACACTTTCAGAATTCTACTTTGTTGGAAATCTATTGAATCCTGCATTATATGAAGCAATACATTGGCCGACTACAGATATTTTTTTTATTAATAAGCACTTACATATACTTTTTAACATTCACCATTCTATGTAAAACGTTGACAGTGTAAAATTGCCTTTCATTATACACAAACACACTTTCAGATAAAGAGAAAAATCTAGTAAGAAAGTAAATAACATTTGATCAATTAAAATAGAAATTGATAATATAAAATATTTTTAAACGTACTAATGTGAATCTTCTGAATTTGGCAGGTGACATACTAATAATATATATTCTTCATATGTCATAGAGTATATGACATTACGAAACATCAAATGGGGAAACGGAAGATGCCAAAATGTTATAGGAAAAATATCTATTTTCTCTGAAACCCAACGTGAGCGGAAAAAAAAATCCTGTCGAATCCAAATAAATAAAAAATAAGTGATTTAGACATTTTTTTAAAATAAAAGTGAGGCAAAAATATATATTACACTTTCAGAATCCTACTTGTAAATGTATTGAATATGACGGAAATGTATTGAATCCTGCATTATATAAATCATTCCATTACCTGTATAAAGATTATTTTAATAATAAGCCTCATTTTCCTTTTCATTGGTCTATCTAAAACGTTAACAGTCTAAAATTATCTTTCATTACAATCAAATACACTTTTAGATAAAGAGAAAAAACTTCTCAGAAAGTAAATAACATTTGATCAATTGAAATAGAAATTGATAATATAAAATACGGAGAAATGTAAAAATGTGAATCTGCTGAATTTTGCTGGTGATATAATAATAGCTAAATCCTTTATATGTCATAGAGTGTATAACGTTACTAAACATCAAATATAACGGCAAATGCTAAAATGTCGTAGGAAAAATATCTTTTTTCTCTGAAACACAACGTGAGCGGAATTAAAAATAATCTTGTCGAATCAAGATAACTAAAAAAATATTTGATTTAGATATTTTTCTAAAAATAAAAGTGAGGCAAAATATATTACACTTTCAGAATTCTGCTTTCTGCATTATATGAAGCAATTCATTAGAAGACTAAACATGGTTTTAATAATAAACCCTTACATATTCTTTTTAATATTCATCGTTCTATCTAAAATGCCAACAGTCTAAAATTATCTTTCATTACAGTCAAATACACTCTTAGATAAAGAAAAAAACTTGTCAGAAAGTAAATAACATTTGATCAATTGAAATAGAAATTAATGATATAAAGTACTGAGAAATGTACGAAAGTGAATCTGCTGAATTTTGCTGGTGACATAATAATAGTTAAATCCTTTATATGTCATAGAGTGTATAACATTATGAAACATCAAATATGGATAACGGCAGATGCCAAAATGCCATAAGAAAAATATCTTTTTTCTCTGAAACTCAACGTGAGCGGTATAAAAAAAAATCCTGTCGAATCGAGACATATACAAAATATGTGATTTAGATATTTTTCTGATAATAAAAGTGGGGCAAAATATACTACACTTTTCTAAATCTGCTTTGTAGGAAATGTATTGAATCCTGCATGACAAGAAGCAATGCATTACCAGACTAAAGATGTTTTTAATAATAAACCCTTACATATTCTTTTTAATAATCATCGTTCTATCTAAAATGTTAAAAATCTAAAATTATCTTTCATTACACTGAAATATACTTTTAGATAAAGATAAAAATTTTGTAAGAAAGTAAATAATATTTGAGCCGTATAAACAGAAATTGATAATATAACATATTGATAAATGTACGAATGTGAATCTGCTGAATTTTGCTGGTGACATAGTAACAGTATAAATCCTTTATATGTCATAGAGTGTATAACATTACGAAACATCAAATATGGATAACGACAGATGACAAAATGTCACAGGAAAAATATATTTTTTCTCTGAAACTCAACGTGAGAGGTATAAAAAAAAATCCTGTCGAATCGAGATAAATAACAAATATGTGATTTAGATTTTTTTCTGAAAATAAAAGTGAGGCAAAATATATTACACTCTCAGAATTCTGCTTTTCGGAAATGTATTGAATCCTGCATTATATGAAGCAATGCATTACAAGACTAAACATGTTTTCAACAATAAACTCTTACATACTCTTTTTAATATTCATCGTTCTATTTAAAATGTTAATAGTCTAAAATTATCTTTCATTACAGTCAAATACAATTTTAGATAAAGATAAACATCTTGTAAGAAAGTACATAACATTTAATCAATTGAAACAGAAATTGAAAATATAAAATACTGAGAAATGTACGAATGTGAATCTGCTGAATTTTGCTGTTGATATTGTAGTAGTATAAATCCTTCATATGTCATAGAGTGTATGACATTACGAAACTTCAAATATAGATAACGGCAGATTCCAAAATACCATAGGAAAAATATCTTTTTTCTCTGAAACTCAACGTGAGCGTTATATAAAAAAAATCTTGTCGAATCGAGATAAATAAAAAATATGTGATTTAGATATTTTTCTAAAAATAAAAGTGAAGCAAAATATATTACTCTTTCAGAATTCTTCTTTTTCGAAAATGTATTGAATCCTGCATTATGTGAATCAATCCGTTACCTGTTTAAAGATTATCTTAATAATAAGCCTAATTTTCCTTTTCATATTCATTGTTTTATCTAAAACGTTAACAGTCTAAAATTATCTTTCATTACAGTCAAAAACACTTTTAGATAAAGAGAAAACTCTTCTAAGAAAGTAAATAACATTTGACGAATTGAAATAAAAATTGATAATATAAAATACTGAGACATGTACGAATGTGAATCTGCTGAATTTTTCTGGTGACATAATAATAGGATAAATCCTTCATATGTCATAGAGTGTATAACATTACGAAACATCAAATAGGGATAACGGCAGATGCCAAAATGTCATAAGTAAAATATCTTTTCTCTCTGAAACTCAACGTGAGCGGTATAAAAAAAATCCTGTCTAATCGAGATAAATAAAAAATATGTGATTCAGATATTTTTCTGAAAATAAAAGTGAGGCAAAATATATTACACTTTCAGAATTCTGCTTTGTTGGAAATGTATTGAATCCTGCATTATATGAAGCAATGCATGACCAGACTGTTTTTAATAATAAACCATTACATATTATTTTTTAATATTCATCGTTCTATCTGAAACGTTAAAAGTCTAAAATTATCTTTCATTACAGTCAAATACACTTTTAGATAAAGAAAAAAAACTTGTCAGAAAGTAAATAACATTTGATCAATTGAAATAGAAATTGATAATATGAAATACTGAGAATTGTACCAATGTGAATCTGCTGAATTTTGCTGGTGAAATAATAATAGTATAAATACTTCATATGTGATAGAGTGTATAACATTACGAAACATCAAATAGGGATAACGACAGATGTCAAGATGTCATAGGAAAATATATTTTCTCTCTGAAACTCAACGTGAGCGGTATAAAAAAATCCTGTCGAATCGAGATAAATAGAAAATATGTGACTTAGACATTTTTTTTCCCGAAAATAAAAGTGAGGCAAAATATATTACACTTTCAGAATTCTGCTCTGTTAGAAATGTATTGAATCCTGCATTATATGAAGCAATGACCAGACTGTTTTTAATAATAAACCATTAAATATTTTTTTTAAATATTCATCGTTCTATCTAAAACGTTAAAAGTCTAAAATTATCTTTTATTACAGTCAAATACACTTTTAGATAAAGAAAAAAAACTTGTCAGAAAGTAAATAACTTTTGATCAATTAAAATAGAAATTGATAATATAAAATACTGAAACATGTACGAATGTGAATCTGCTGAATTTTGCTGGTGACATAATAATAGTTAAATCCTTTATATGTCATAGAGTGTATGACATTACCAAACATCAAATACGGATAATGGCAGATGCCAAAATGTCACATGAAAAATATCTCTTTTCTCTGAAACCCAATGTGAGTGGTATAAAAAGAATATTCCTGTCGATTCAAGATGAATAAAATAATATGTAATTTACAGTTATTTTGAAAATTAAAATGAAAAAAAAATTAAAATAGATTACTTTTTTTTAATTCTGCTTTCTCGAAACTGTATTTAATCCTTCATTGCATGTAACATTTCATTAACAGTTCAAAGACATTTTTAATTATAGGCCCCTACACAATTCCTGAAAAACTGACTGTTGTATTTAAAGTGTTGACAGTCTAAAAATCTTTTTTCATGTGAACCTTTAGATGTAGAGAAAAATCTTTTCCGATAATAAACAATATTTGAACATTTAAAATAGAATTTCATATTGTAAAATATTTGGGAATGTATTAATCTGAATTAGCTAACTTTGACACGTAGGAGTCGGGACAATTTAAGCTATTGTCACAAAGGGAACATGCTTCGTCGAGGATATACGAGGGAGCGTCATTAAAGTCACAAAAGATAATTAAATAATAGCTTACAATCATATTCACTTCAAAACTATTTTTATTTCTCAAAGTATTCTCCAGCAATATTTATGCACATATATCACCATTTTATCAGTGGCCCAACACCAGCTGAATAACATTTTTGGGTTGCTGTCTCAGACACATTAGGACTTCAAGTTGAACCTTTTCATCATCTGTGAACACCATCTTGCAACTTCTTCAACATCCACCATACAGCTTCGACTTAGCCACAAACGATTTTCATCTCTGTAGGCCACTAAAAAACCATCTTGGAGGGAAGATGATGATCACAGATAATGAAAAGGTTCAACTTGAAGTCCTAATGTGGCTGAGATAGCATCCCAAAGATTGTTACGCAGCTGGTGTTGGGGCACTGATAAAATGGTGATATAAGTGCATGAATATTGGGGGAGAATATGTTGAGAAATAAAAATAGTTTTGAAGTGAATATCGTTGTACGTTATTATTTAATTATCTTTTGTGATTTATTTAATGACTTTCCTTCGTATTTCTACTTTTCAATGATTAATCTTCTGCTATTTAAGTGTAGAATTTATGTTATAAATAAGGCAAAAATAAGTCAAAAATCGATTTTTTGTTTTATCTATTGGCCAGAAACGTGCATTTTACACAAATACGACTTTGAGAAGGGAAAAAAAGTATTTCTGTTAATTTCTGTATATTGCTTGGAAATAATGAACATAAAATAGTGAAAACTTTCAATTGCATTATCAAGAATTTTCCTTAAAGATAATATTTCATTCATTGACTTTGACAATCACACCATTTTTTCAAAACAAGACCACCCGTTTAAATTCGGTAATTTTTAGAGCTTTGTTTAAGAAGTGAAAAAATCTGTAAAGATAATGTTTCGTTTTCAATTACGGATGTTTGGATCAGTATTTTGAAAAAACTTTGATTTTTTTTGCATAATATTTTCAGTAAGGTTGTTTTAATTTACTTTTTGATAATAGATGGCGCTACTAAGTTTATTTTAAATGATTTTTTTATGAAATTTCCGTTACTTTTTGATTCCTTTTCACATATCTGTTTACAATCTCGGAGTAACGTGTACGTTGGATAGCAACTTATTGTTTTGTTTTCACATCAGAATATAAAATAATTTAATAAATAATTTTTTTATGTTTTCGCGGCGCATATATTTGTTTCACACGATATATGTGTGCCGCAGAACAAAAGTTCAAAATCTATGCATACATTCCAGCTCTCTCGTTCTTAATGGAGGAATTTTATTGAATGAATGAAGTCAAATAAGATTTCAAATTTCAACTACATTGAAGCAAAACACATTTAAATAAATACATTTAAATTTAAGTATGTTTTATTGTATTAAAATAGCCGGAAGATTCAAAAGTATCTCTCTGCGTTTGATCCTTTAAATGTCATAAAATATGTACGACGTTACATCGAAAAAATAAATATGGTTAACGGCAGATGCAAAAATGTCATAGGAATTTATTCTCTTTTCTTGGAAACTCAACATGACTTGCTTAAAAAGAAAGATCCCGTAGAATCGAGATTATTTAAAAAAAAATACCTTATTTACGTATGTTTTAAAAAATAAAATGAGGGGAAAATAAATTAGATTATAACTTCCGAATTATATTTTGTCGAAACTATAATCGAATCTGTATTATAATGTTACTGTAGTGATAATACTATACGTATGTACGTATAATAAATTCTGTATTATGGAAGTATCCATTACCAGTCAGAAAGCGTTAAATTATTATTAAGCTTGCAAATTTATTTTTAAATTAACTATTTCAATTGAAGTGTGAAATGTCTAAAATATTTTATTATATTCAAACGCACTACTAAATAAAAAACAAATAAAGAATATTTCAGCAATTAAAATTGAATTTGATATACTTCTTTTAATTGATAAAATGTGTAAAAAAGATATTATAAATAGTAAAATAACTTTTATTACGCTGTTGACATGTTTCGGCTCTATCCGAGCCATTATCAAAACAAATAAGAACATTCTGTAACTGCACGGCGTTTGAAGTTATTATTTGAAACGCTATCATTTAATCTTTCACGTAATTTTTTTAATTATGCATGTTACTTTCTAGCTCACAGGCTATCAATGCCTGAGAGCTAATGTGCCGCCCGTTCTGTATGTATGTAACGCGATAACTCTTGATAAAAATATCCGTTTTGCTTAAACTTTTGTTTATAAGTTCATTCTGATAATGCGCTTCCCTGATTAGTTTTGGAAGTTCATTGGTTAAGTATAAAGGGGGGAACGGGGTTGAATCCTCCTCCCCTTAATTTAGATAACTGGGGTTTTCCTGCAGAATTATCCGATTTTTTTTCAAATTTTGTATATAGGTTCATTGTGATAAGGCGCTTCCCTGATTAGTTTTGGGGGTTCATTGGTTGAGTAAAAAGGGGGGCTAATCCCCTCTTAATTCAGATAAATGGGTTTTTTATGCAGAATTTTTCAATTTTCTTCAAATTTTGTATGTAAGTTCATTGTGATAAGGCGCTTCCCTGATTAGTTTTGTGGGTTCATTGGTTAAGTATAAAGGCGGAAGGGGGGGGGGAGGAGGATCCCACCCTTAATATATTGTCGATTTCTTTATTTTTCGAGGGGTTTATTTCAAATTCTTTGATATAAGAGTATAATATACAATTAGTGTGAATAGTCTGAGAGCTCAATGCCTTCAGTTTAACTGGGGAGTTTTCTTTGTATTATTTTTACTTTGTTGTTTATTTCGATATTTTTAACCATGGAGTAACTTTAGCTACAATTTCGGTAAGTTAAATGATGCTGCATCGTCACATATTATATTTTTGCGTGTTACAATGCAACGTCTGCCATGAAATTATAGCCTATTATTATTTTTTTTATAATGGCTTGGATAGAGCCGAAACATGTCAACAGACTAATAAAAGTTATTTTACTATTTATAACGTTTTTATTTTACACTTTTTAGCAATTAAAATAAGTATAATATTACAAGATTTTATAATGTGTTATTTTCTTAGGATCTGATATTTTAAAATATTAAAAAGTACAGTTACTAAATATTAGATACATTTCCATTGAATATTTCGCTTTATACTGTATATAACTAGTAAATCTGCAGACCAGGAGCCTCAACGTCAGCTCTGAAAGTCATTGTTTTTTAATCTCACTTTTCATATTATTTAGCATCTTACAATTCGCAATTTAATTTTTTTTTATGTTACATACATATTTATAGGCATATAAAATACTTCGGAGGTTTCAGAAATTAGAAACGTTAAATTAAACACGATTTATGCAATGGTATTCTGAAATTTTTATGAACTTCTTATTCTTGTAATTTTTTAGATAAAAAAGTGCATTTCTTATTTGGATATTCTTTGAAATAGGGTTGCTAAGCAACTAATAAAATAAAGAGGAAAGAAAAATAAATGCATTTTAAAATTTGTAAAATATAAGAAAGTAAAATGTTTTATATTTTCCGAACGGTTGCAAAAAATGTTCCAATAATTTAAACAATTAATTTCTAAATTATAATAGATGTATCGGCAAATTTTCAAAGCTATTGCATATATTTAAGACCTCCTTATCAAAAATTTAGTATCCGTAATTTTACGTTTAAATTCATTATTCAAACATGCGATTTTCATTTCAGTTAAAAATGAAATTTGAAAATCTTCTGCATTCACATAGGAAAGCATTATGACCTAAAAAGGAATGTTCTATATTTTTCGATCGAATGAACTAAATATAACTAAAAACTATACAGCTAATTCCGGGTACCTCACCAACATACCCACCAAAAATCAACTCAATAGGACGATTTTTACGGCAGCTATCGTGGAACAGACAGACAGACAAACAAACAGACAAGCAGACAAATAAACAGACAAACATACAGAAACCAAAAAATTGTCGTGTCTCCATAGTGAGTCTTCACTGACGTTTCGGCAATAATTAATAAGGAAAACCCGTTATATTTTTAACTTTTAAATTATGATCAGAATTCTTAAGATTATGATAAATGACATACATTTTATTACTTGTTTGGAATTTATTAAATAAATCATTGAATAATGAATGTTAAGTTTATTTGCCAAAAGAATAACTAAATTATTCCCTTCGACGAATTACAAGATTGGCAATTACTTTAAAATATACTTAAGAAAGTGGAAAGTTTGTTTTCATTAAATTAAAATATAAGGTATCTTAAATAAGCATATTGCGTTTCATGTGCAAATTCTGAAATTTTTACTCCGGAAGAATCCAATGCAAAATGAAATCTTATATGAATATATAAACAGGAATGGAGATCTCTTTTATTTGAAAAGTTCGAATTAATTCTGCAAACGATGAATTCAATTAAAATATTTAATCAACTCAAACTGAGTGGGTTAGTTTAATAGTTTTACTCCATTTTAAAAGATTAATTTTAAAGAATTATACTACAGTGTATGTGAGAATAAATTATTCACTGTGTTCAGTTAACTTCTTTATTGTTTAATTGTAGAATTGCATTTAAGTAATACAAAACTTAATTTTAGCGATATGAACGTATCTGAAATGAATTTAATATTTTAAAATATTTCAAAAACTTCAGTTACTAAATATTAGATGCATTTCCTTTGAATATTTCACTCTATACAGTATATAATAATTAATAAGGAAAACTATTTTTTATTTTCAACTTTTAAATTATGATCAGAACTTATAAGTTTATGATAAATGACGAACATTTTATTACTCGTTTGGAATTTATTAAATAAATTATGGAATAATGAATATTATGTTTTATTTGCCAAAATAATAATTAAATTATTCAATTCGACGAATTACAAGATTGGCAACTACTTTAAAATATACTTAATTAAATGCAAATATAAGGTATCTTAAATAAGCATATTGCGTTTCATGTGCAAATTCTGAAATTTTTACTCCGGAAGAATCCAGTGCAAAATGAAATCTCATATGAATATATAAATATGAATAGAGATCTTTTTTATTTGAGTAGTTCGAATTAATTCTGCAAACGATGAACTCGATTAAAATATTTAATCAACTCAAACTGAGTGGGTTAGTTTAATAGTTTGACTCCATTTTAAAAGATTAGTTTTAAAGCATTATACTACAGTGTATGTGAGAATAAATTATTCACTGTGTTCAGTTAACTTCTTTATTGTTTAATTGTAGAATTGCATTTAAGTAATACAAAACTTAATTTTAGCGATATGAACGTATCTGAAATGAATTTAATATTTTAAAATATTTCAAAAACTACAGTTACTAAATATTAGATGCATTTCCTTTGAATATTTCACTCTATACAGTATATAATAATTAATAAGGAAAATTATTTTTATTTTCAACTTTTAAATTATGATCAGAACTTATAAGTTTATGATAAATGACGAACATTTTATTACTCGTTTGGAATTTATTAAATAAATTATGGAATAATGAATATTATGTTTTATTTGCCAAAATAATAATTAAATTATTCAATTCGACGAATTAAAAGATTGGTAACTATTTTAAAATATACTTAAGAAAATGGAAAGTTTGTTTTCATTAAATGCAAATATAAGGTATCTTAAATAAGCATATCGCGTTTCATGTGCAAATTCTGAAATTTTTACTCCGGAAGAATCCAATGCAAAATGAAATCTCATATGAATATATAAATATGAATAGAGATCTCTTTTACTTGAATAGCTCGAATTAATTCTGCAAACGATGAATTCAATTAAAATATTTAATCAACTCAAACTGAGTGGGTTGTATAATAGTTTTACTCCATTTTAAAAGATTAATTTTAAAGAATTATGCTATTGTGTATGTGAGAATAAATTATTCACTGTGTTCAGTTAACTTCTTTATTGTTTAACTGTAGAATTGCATTTAAGTAATCCAAAAACTTAATTGAGCGATATGAACGTATTTGAAATATACTATATACTGCCAAAATTTGCATTCAAATTATAACAAACAAATATGTTTATTTAGAAAAAAAAATGTATGAAATTTAAATTTTAGATATTTTTATTGCTTTTTAGTTCACAGGCTATCAAAGCTTGAGAGCTAATGTGCCCGGAGGTTCTGTATGTGTACGTAACGCGATAACACTTGATACAAATATCCAATTTGCTTTAAATTTTGTATATATATTTTCACTCTGATAAGGTGCTTCCATGCCTAGTTTTGAGAGTTTATTGGTTAAGTATAAAGGGTGTAACGGGGGGTAATTCCCCCCTTAATTTAGCTAAAAAGGTATTTCATGCAGAATTGTCCGATTTGCTTCAAATTTGTTATACAGGTTTATTCTGATAAGGCGCTACACTGATTAGATTTGGAGGTTCATTGATTAAGTACAAAGAGGGGAAACGGGGGGTAATCCCCCCTAATTTAGCTAAATGGGTGTTTCATGCAGAATTATCCGATTTGCTTCAAATTTGGTACACAAGTTTATTCTGATAATGCGCTTCCGTGATTAGTTTTGGAGGTTCACTGGTTAAGTTTTAAGAGGGGAAACGGGGGTTATTCTCCCCTATTTAGCTAATTGTGTATTTCATGCAGAATTATCCGATTTGCTTCAAATTTGGTACACGGGTTTATTCTGATAAGGGGCTTTACTGATTAGTTTTGGAGGTTCATTGGTTAAGTATAAAAAATGACTTTGTATTAAAAGTATATCTGATAATCGGAATTTTCATTTTTATTGTCAATTTCTTTATTTTTCGAGGGGCATTATTCTTTGAAATATAAGCATAATATACAATTAGTGTGAATAGCTGTGACCTCAATGCCATCAGTTTAACTGGGCACTTTTTTTATTAGAGAAAGTTTAACTATCATCTCAATACCTGTCTGAATATGTTTTAAGAAATTTTTCAATCGTTCCACGAAAATGTAACGCTAATGTAGGTGAGAAAAAATAACAGCGTCGTTAGAGAAATTACGAATTCTTATTATATTTTTAAATATACGCAGAAAGTCTTTCGCTACACTTTTGTTCAGAGGGTCGAAAAAAAAAAAAACTCTTGTAAAGTTAAAAAATATTCTTTTTGCGTCATCGGTTCGTTTTTCTAACTATAATTCTTTAAATTTATTATTTTTAAAAATTGAATTTGAATACAAGTGTTTCAGAATAATAATAGTTGCTTTATTTAAACACCAAAAATCTGATTTAAAAAAGATAAATATGTGTATTAAAAATATACTTGTTCCTGGTATTCCCGGTGATCTGACTACCCTGCTGATTAAAAACCTCGAATGGGTTATTTATTATCTGTTAAGAAAATAAAATATATTCAGAATATGTTAGATAATGATGCTTCAATTTTTGTGAGATGCTTCTAAAAGACATAAACGACATTCTAATGAAAACAGAAAACACTATTTTTAAAGTAAGTTTTCTCTAGTAGCTTGTAGGATCAATATAGTATAGTTATTTTTTCGAATATTATTAAACAATCACAAAATTTATAAAAGTTTGAAATAAAAAAAATGAAAAATGAAACAATTTCCCTCTAAACAGACACGGTATAAGAGAAGAAAAATAAGATTAAACATATTTCAACAACTGCACCGCCTTATACAATGTACACGGATTCACGGATGAGGTTTGTTTAACTACGCTACAGGTTTGTGCCGTTTCTATAGTGTCCGTAGCGTACTGTATAATGTTTCATCGTAACTCTTGCCTTTCTCAATCTCGTAGATTTATCATTTATTAGGTGTATAACTAATGATTCCGTCCTAACTAAAGTTCATTGCCAAACATACCTTGATATCGTCGCTACCTTAAAAATTCTCTGAAATACTGGGTGTCCATAAAAGAACTCCGGGGCTTTGAAGGAAATTTTTTTAATTTAATCATAAAATTAGGTTAATGTTTTAATGTTATATATATGTACTTCAAGGTAAATTTATCAAGATTTTTACCATGTAGTAGATTTTGCGTGCCCCGTTTGTGGCACTGCACATATCTAAACGGTATTCAACCTCTTCGACTGCGTCGTCTCAACGATTTTGTCGGACTTTGCTTACATGAAGTACGTATTCTGTTGACGTTCTCTTCTGACACTCGTGACCTACCAGGCAACGTTTGTTTTACCACACTCCCCGTTTCTTTAAACGCTCGTAGCCACTGATGAATGGTTTTGTCCGTAGGTGCATTACCACCATATTCGCGCCGTAATTTCCGCTGTAAAATGGTAACATATCCGGTTTCCATAAGCCAGATAACACACTGAACCTTTTGTTTTGGCGTCGTCATAGCACTGCAATAGCTGAATGGGATGATGGAATGAGCGCCTGCTACGTTCAATACGCTTCAAGGTCAATGACGCGCAGTGCTAAATAGTGTTAAAAAAACTGAAACTGGTGTGGATAAAATTTGATGAGCTACTGATTTCTTTTAAATTAACTCACCTGACCTAACTCCTACCGTTAACTTGATATGATTTCTTAAAACCCTGGAGTTCTTTTATGGACACCCTGTACTTTTTAAAAATCCTATTATGCACTTTGCACTGTCTACATGCAGCGGTTATGTTTCAAAAGCAAAGAAATTCGGTCCCATACAATGCGGAGCGTTAAAATAACTTATGTGAACCACTGCTTTAAAGACAAAAAAGATTTTCTTTATTGAAGTCTTACTGAAGATGAAAAATGGATTCATTACTACACTCCCAAACGACTGAAGTCATGTGTGTGAACTGATGAACGAGATCCTACAATGCCGAAACAGAACATTCATGGCACTAAGTTTACGTTGTGTATCTAGTGGAACCAAAAGGACGTAGTCTGCTATGAACAGGTTCCATCACATCCGACAATTAGGGTACGTCCGGGATAGTTGACTTACTTAAGCCCCCCCCCCCCCTTAATTTTTCTTTTTCATAGCAATGATTTTTATGGTGAACACGTAACCTATCTACTCCAAATTTTGTGTATATCAATAGAGTATATCAAGTGAATATCATAAACAAGAACGAAAAATCATGCTTCAAGCATAGATTATGTAACACTTTCCAACGCTTCCAAAATAATTTTACAAATCATACCGTTTAATAAGCTAAAAGATAACATCTAAGTAATCCGAATACTTTTATTCAGCCCTGTATAGGATCGATAGATTGGTATATATACTATATAGGATAATAAATTTTAGTCCAGTTAGGAAACGCGTATCACAGTTTAAAATTCTCCGTCTGGAGTTAAATAATACGGAAATGTGTTCGCAAACTTTTGTGCTTCCCTGTATAGGATCTACAGAATTTATACACACCACGTAATAGACAAAAAGCGAGTTAAAATTAAAATCGCGTTCAGTAACTGAAAACGCACTTCCAGGAATTATTGTTAACAGGCAGTAGAGAATTCTTTTGTGTGTCCCTGTAAATGAACGATAACTGCTATACACACGATATTCTGTAGTAAGCCTCTTGTAATGCACCTCATATAAATTTCAATGCGTTTTAAATAGGGAAACATTATTTAAATAAACCGCAGACGATTTTTCTCCATAGACGTAATGTAACGGAATTCTTTTGACTGTCCCTGTACAGTAAGTATAAGTGCTATGCACACCCTATTCCATGTTAAGCTTCTTCTAATGCACCTTAGTGATATATATATAAATTTCTATGCGTTTAAAATAGTGAAACATTATTTAAATAAACCGCAAATGATTTTTCCCCATAGACCGCAATGTAATGGAATTCTTTTGAGTGTCCCTGTAAAAAAACTATAAGTGCTACACACGTCCGTTGAAATAGGGAACATGCTATAGATAACAACTATAACATATAAAAATTGCAGAGCAATCCGAGCATATTTACGGGAGTTAGAGCACGGACAGACGGCCAGACGGCAGACGGCCAGACAAACCGAAGTCATAAACACATTTCAACTAGGTTGGAAAGTGTTAAAAATAGTACTTTGATATAAATACCTTATAACATGGTGTTTGTATCAAAAGACTTAATCTATGATTTTGGCCATATATCCCGGACCTCAGGGTTAGATACCCGCTTGATCGGTATAGATGGCCCATACGTAAAATGCCTATATATTAATATTTATAATTTAAAATTCGAATTTGCTTTCGACTTATTATTCCATTTACATCAAATTTATGATTTTGTTTTTAAAATGAGTTTACAAGCTCTGTATACTAATCTTGCATGACACTCTTACACCAAGGGATATTTGATATAAATGGGTATATAAAATTCGAAGCAAATCGGATAATTCTAACGAAAGCTAAACTTGTTTAGTCTAAACAAAAAGGGATACCCTCTTCACTTATATTCGATGTGCAAACTCTAAAAACTAATTCGTGAGCAAATTTAAAAATCTCAAATTAAATGCGTTAGATTTTTATATTTCATAATGAAGGAGTTCAAAATACTTTATGTATTCTACCGAAGGTTAAACTTATGTAATTTAAATTAAGGGGGGGGGGGAAGGAGATAAAAACTGCGAGGACTATTATTTAAATAAATAAAGAAGCAAAAAGAGTGATTATACTTCTAATATGGTTCCCCTGTATAGTCTTTCCTAATTTTCTGTGAGAATGATATACTTAATGGAATTTAGACAAATTTAGATAGGGTGAGAATTTAGATTTCTGTTTTGTATTTAGATTTCTATTTAGTGTTTCTGAATATATTCGGATATAAGGAGAGAGAAAGTTTGGGATACGTTAATAAAAAGTTTCTGATCAGAACTATAACTACCAAATACTTAAATATTTTTCACTTAAAAATGGGAAAGAATTGCAATCTTTTGAACCAATTTTCTGAAATGAAACAAGGTCACGGTCAAAGCGGGCGGGGAGGCGTACCTTTCGGATTAAGCTCAACTAGCGCCTCCCAGCAGGTTTGTATACCTAATTATACTGAGCATTACTAAATTATACTTTGTGTTATTGATCAATAATTATACTATGTAATGCTAAAATACAAAATCTGAAAATAAAAGATTCCAAAAACACAAAATCTGAAAATACAATTTACCAATCCTACTGAGCAATACTAAATTATACTATGTGATGCTGAGCAATAATACTACCATGTAATAAAACTGTAAGATGCAGAAGCAGATAACAATAATGGATAGAAGTAAGTGCATCCCAGCAGGTTTGTATACCTAATTATACTGATCATTACTAAATTATACTTTGTGTTATTGATCAATAATTATACTATGTAATGCTGAAATACAAAATCTGAAAATAAAAGATTCCAAAAATACAAAATCTGAAAATACAATTTACCAATCCTACTGAGCAATACTAAATTATACTATGTGATGCTGAGCAATAATACTACCATGTAATAAAACTGTAAGATGCAGAAGCAGATAACAATAATGGATAAAAGTAAGTGCATCCCAGCAGGTTTGTATACCTAATTATACTGAGCATTACTAAATTATACTTTGTGTTATTGATCAATAATTATACTATGTAATGCTGAAATACAAAATCTGAAAATAAAAGATTCCAAAAATACAAAATCTGAAAATACAATTTACCAATCCTACTGAGCAATACTAAATTATACTATGTGATGCTGAGCAATAATACTACCATGTAATAAAACTGTAAGATGCAGAAGCAGATAACAATAATGGATAGAAGTAAGTGCATCCCAGCAGGTTTGTATACCTAATTATACTGAGCATTACTAAATTATACTTTGTGTTATTGATCAATAATTATACTATGTAATGCTGAAATACAAAATCTGAAAATAAAAGATTCCAAAAATACAAATTCTGAAAATACAATTTACCAATCCTACTGAGCAGTACTAAATACAACTATGTGATGCTGAGCAATAATACTACCATGTAATAAAACTGTAAGATGCAGAAGCAGATAACAATAATGGATAGAAGTAAGTGCATCCCAGCAGGTTTGTATACCTAATTATACTGAGCATTACTAAATTATACTTTGTGTTATTGATCAATAATTATACTATGTAATGCTGAAATACAAAATCTGAAAATAAAAGTTTCCAAAAATACAAAATCTGAAAATACAATTTACCAATCCTACTGAGCAATACTAAATTATACTATGTGATGCTGAGCAATAATACTACCATGTAATAAAACTGTAAGATGCAGAAGCAGATAACAATAATGGATAGAAGTAAGTGCATCCCAGCAGGTTTGTATACCTAATTATACTGAGCATTACTAAATTATACTTTGTGTTATTGATCAATAATTATACTATGTAATGCTGAAATACAAAATCTGAAAATAAAAGATTCCAAAAATACAAATTCTAAAAATACAATTTACCAATCCTACTGAGCAGTACTAAATACAACTATGTGATGCTGAGCAATAATACTACCATGTAATAAAACTGTAAGATGCAGAAGCAGATAACAATAATGGATAGAAGTAAGTGCATCCCAGCAGGTTTGTATACCTAATTATACTGAGCATTACTAAATTATACTTTGTGTTATTGATCAATAATTATACTACGTAATGCTGAAATACAAAATCTGAAAATAAAAGATTCCAAAAATACAAAATCTGAAAATGCAATTTACCAATCCTACTGAGCAATACTAAATTATACTATGTGATGCTGAGCATTAATACTACCATGTAATAAAACTGTAAGATGCAGAAGGAGATAACAATAATGGATAGAAGTAAGTGCATCCCAGCAGGTTTGTATACCTAATTATACTGAGCATTACTAAATTATACTTTGTGTTATTGATCAATAATTATACTATGTAATGCTGAAATACAAAATCTGAAAATAAAAGATTCCAAAAATACAAAATCTGAAAATGCAATTTACCAATCCTACTGAGCAATACTAAATTATACTATGTGATGCTGAGCAATAATACTACCATGTAATAAAACTGTAAGATGCAGAAGCAGATAACAATAATGGATAGAAGTAAGTGCATCCCAGCAGGTTTGTATACCTAATTATACTGAGCATTACTAAATTATACTTTGTGTTATTGATCAATAATTATACTATGTAATGCTGAAATACAAAATCTGAAAATAAAAGATTCCAAAAATACAAAATCTGAAAATACAATTTACCAATCCTACTGAGCAATACTAAATTGTACTATGTGATGCTGAGCATTAATACTACCATGTAATAAAACTGTAAGATGCAGAAGCAGATAACAATAATGGATAGAAGTAAGCGCATCCCAGCAGGTTTGTATACCTAATTATACTGAGCATTACTAAATTATACTTTGTGTTATTGATCAATAATTATACTATGTAATGCTGAAATACAAAATCTGAAAATAAAAGATTCCAAAAATACAAAATCTGAAAATGCAATTTACCAGTCCTACTGAGCAATACTAAATTATACTATGTGATGCTGAGCAATAATACTACCATGTAATAAAACTGTAAGATGCAGAAGCAGATCACAATAATGGATAGAAGTAAGTGCTAAATGAACAATAATGAATGAATAATAATACTAGAGTAAACAATGTTAAATTATGCTAAAAATACTAAATAACATTGTATGATGCCTTTAAGAATAAATAAATTGTTTAGGTTAGAGTTTATGTAGCGTGTTAAGGTCCTTATGCATATTAGAAGTCCACTTCATCCTCAATCTCCACTAAGTCCAATGGAGGCAGCATGAATAAGTATTAACTGAAATAAAACAAATGATTTTTTAATCATTGCTTAAATAGAGAATTTGTCACTACTAACACCTCCCTGGCTCGTTCGGTAATGATCCTCAGAAAGGCTATGTTCAACCAAAAGAAGAAAGAGAGTTTTTTTCACCATCCTAAAGATTAAAAAAAATATATTCTCTCACAATAAAGTTATTTGATAATTATAAATGGGGCGTCTTATTCAGCATCACAAGTGAGCGATATAACCCCGACGCAGGTGGGGCATGTGTCGTATTAATCTGAGATAGATGCTCCAGTCTGTAGCTCTGGAAGTAGTAACAAAGACGGCTGCAACCTATAATTAACACATTACTTGATAGCTGTTTCAACAACATTCACTGAATATTCAGGAAAAATCTCGAGTAAGTACATTATATTTCATCCTCTACTTGTCTCTATCTTACAAGAACATAAAACAAAAGTCAAACTCTTACCGCCTTTGATGAATATAACTTTTATTTGAAGAGCTAAATCGTTTTTTATAACAATTGAGGGTAGAAGAACGTCAATAGCTCTGGAACATATCGAATCGTTAAAATATACTAACTAGGGCAACTAAACTGCTGGGACATCTAACCTGAATTTACCCTAATAGTGAAAGTTACAAGCAACAAGTAATCAATTTGGGAAAAGGATGGAAGTGAAAATGATCAAAATAAAGCCAAAAGACAGGACAATGTTGTTTTCAGGCGTGACAATGATCTCTCGCAAGTGTCAAGATCAGCCATTTTTAACCTCTAAAAACACTTAGCTGGGAAATGTTGTCATCCCAGCTGTATTTAGAAGATGTTGAACATTTAGATCACAATATTTTTTCTCTCCATACTGAGCGTTCTTTCTGGTTCAGTGCTTATGTAGAAACCAAAAATTGGCTTGATGAGCGAATTCCTAATTTGCTTAAGGACCAGTGTTCTTGCAATTCATAAACCTTGAATAAATATTTCTTTCATTTAAAAAAAAGTGTTTTTATTTTAGTCAAAATCATAGTTCTACACCTTTCTCAGATATTGAAACATTGAAATTTTGTTTTACACCTAAATTGGCGTTTTCTCCGTTCCACGAAAATATCCTGCCCAATGTTCTCCGATACCGGAAAGGTAATGCACAATTCTTAAGTTTGACATAATTCTTATTTTATATGATATAATTCTTATTTCTTATGACGTTTTTGGAAAGAAATCGGATCATCCGTTTGCTATTATAGGTAAATTGAGAACCCCAATTATTGATGACAACTTGCAATCATATCTCACATAAAAACGGCATGAGGACGAAAGGTTACGTATGAACTGAGTTCAGGGGTATAAAACTGAGCTGCGTATTCGGGCGCCCGTCAGGCACGTCAACCGCCGTACCCAAGGCCTGAAGACCTTATAACACACTCGACCAGGAGAGTCCTGTAAGCGCTACGGCAGGTGGGGGCGCCGCCACCTGCTGACCACCCACATTTTTACAAATAAATTGACGATAGAGGTCACTGCGATACGCGGTGGAGCCCACTCTCTTGGGACACCACGACACTACACTTGGGGAGTAAGACGAAGTCACCCGACAGTTTCTGAGCCGGAAACGCAAAAAGGAACTGGTCCTTAGGCATTAAGCTGAGATTCCCCGATGACTCTTAATTTACCGCCGTCGCTTTCAATAATAGAATTCCTATAAAGGAATCTACTGGACTCGTCGGCGGCGTCAAAGAATTAGGTACGTCTTGCTAGCCCGGGAAGATGAGGAAACTTCCGTCCCTGGACGCATAGACACGTCCTAGCGTTTTGGCCCGCAGGGTCGGGACGAGCCCGCCTCCTGGTCCGAGAACTCTGTTCCTGCACAATCCTCTTCTGCTTTGCATTCGACTTACTCTGGCCCCTAATGACCAGTCAGTGATCAACTTCTCAGGGGGGCCGTACAGAAACACACATCAAAGATTACTAGATTGAAAGTTAGGTTTAGGCACCATTCTCGGGCCCAGAAGGTCGTGGAACGTACCATCTCAAGCGCCATAGAGACGCTCCCGAACGGAAGTAAATTTAGGGGTATGGAACAAAAGAATCAAAGAACGGCACACTATTATCAGCAAAGCATGTGGGGCATTCGCACAGGCTTCATAGATTTCAGTGGCAAACAATTCCATTATCTTATGTCTCTCTTCAGTTTTATCTTTTGAATTGTATTTTTTATTACTTATAATGTCATTGAAAATAATTTAATGAAATAAAAAATTATAAACTGTTTAATTCATTACATCAATTATAAGTAAAATCGTCTTTAACGGCAGTTGACGAATTCTGGATTTCTTTTGCCCAGGGATAAAAATTTTGACGATCGGGCTCTGACAAAGGAGACAGTTGCGTTAGATAATACATTAAAGTGTGCTTCGCCAGAAATTCTTATGAAGATGTTTATGTTTTCTTACTTCCTGGGACATGTTGCTAAGGTCACAAATGTGTAAAGAAACTCACAGTGTCTTTACAAGTAGAAAAAGATTTTACTCATGACATATAAAGCTACAGTTTGTTAAACCTATATTTTCCGTAAATCATTTTAACTTTCATGTATTAAATTTAGAAATATGAAAAAGTTTATAATGTAATTTTTCATTTAAATGAAAACTATATAAACTATTCAGATATACACTCATTTTTACATTTTAGCCTAAATATAAAAAATATATAAAAAAAGAAACGTTTCATCCATCCGAACGGATATTTCTTACTTTCGTTTTTTGAAAAATTTAATTAAACTTCTACTGAATAATTTACAATTTAATTCTGAAGCCCAGCTGAAAATGCTGAAAATGCAAAGGTTCTATTATTTTGTGCGCTGATTTTGATGGAATTTTACGAGTTCTATTTGAACTGATGAAATTATTGCGATTCATTAAATATTCTCCTTATTTTGAAAACTTTATCAGATGGAAATTTTTTTTCATTCATTCTTTCATTAAATTTTATGTATATTTCTACAAATATAATTAAATTTGTTTTCAACTGAAAACTAAATATTTTGATACGACAGGTTTTCAGCCAGTAGAGTGATAAAAAGTTAAAACAAAATACATACTTAGCCATAAAATTCGAAGACTGGAATATTTTATTGAAAGCTACAATAGATAATATTTAACATTTAAACACGCAACATGATCATGCAAGTGAAAATATCATTTATTATTGAAAAAGGGCGTTCGTTTTAAAATGTTGATGTTAAATCATATTTAGATAATTAATAATATTAATATATAAAATATAATTATTTCTTTTATAAAGGTTACTGAAGTTACTAAAGTTATAAAAAATATAAAATTGTTAGAAGAATAACTCTTTAAATCCCAAGTTTTAAAAAAACTGAAAAACCGTAGAATTCCAAAAATAGCCCAAAATGCTGTTTTCTTCGTTCCCTCCTTATTCACTAGGTAAGTAGTGGAAATGCACCTATAGCTTTCTCCGTTTATTCAAATTTCGACAGGTGTTACATTCCCCTGTTCATCATTGCTTCAATTACTGAAAAAAAAACTTTCTGTACTGTCCAGAAATGCCAACACATTACACCATCCATCACTGAGAAAGACCACTCCCTTTACAACACCCCGACCCATTTAATTGGAAGGAAAATCCTTTCAGCTATCCTGTGATATTGTGGGTTTCACAGCTTGGGATGATTTCGGCTATTGCGGGATTCAAAAGGTTAATTGGTTGATTGGTTGATTTTCTTGTGACAGGACGAAATGAGGACTAAGGAGGCAGTAAGGTGAAATCCCATGCATTTTGAATATTCAAAATTAAATTCTTGAAATTAATTCTCAAAATTAATAATTCTTGAACATAGTGGCTTGCGCCAAATCACGAGACAAGAACACATCGAGAAAAAATATAATTATGTCTAAGGAACTTTTTCTCCGAATTTAATAACTTTGCGTCTCTTCACAGTACAAAAACAAGCACACACACATGTGTATTATATGCAGAGATACAACAACTGTTACAATACATAAGAAATTCAAAATTGATGCAAATTTACTGATGTAAACGTGTAAAGAATTTTACACAACAAGTTTTACACATACGAAATGCACATGCAATTTTAATATTGCTTAAAATATATTAATTAATCAGTATACTTCTTTTAATTGGAAAAAGACAAAATAAAAAATTTACAAACAGTAAAATAAGTTTTATCAGACTGTTGCCATGTTTCGACTCCATCGGAGCCATTATCAAAACAAGGTCACGGTCAAACCGGGCGGAGAGGCCTACCTTTTAGCTTAAACTCAACTAGCCCCGCCCAGCAGATTTGTTTACCTAATTATACTGAGCAATACTAAATTATACTTTGTGATATTGAGCAATAATTATACTACACTGTAAAAAATATCCAATGTTTCTTATTTTATGAAAATATACTATAACCACGAACGAAAATATAATATAATCTTCTGAGTTATCCGAAATTCCGAATAGCGTGTTCCATTGTCATTTGAATCCCTAGAAACCAATACATTTCCAAAATTTAAAGAATTATTTATAAAAACAAAGTATTTTTCACTGCCCGTATTTTTCAGAAACGTTTCCGAAGGGTTTTTACAGTGTATTAATTAGTGTCCTCAGCCTGGAATATCTGTTTTTCGAATGCTATCAATTCTCAAGTAAACATTTTCATGCTCAAAATATCTGTTTAACAGACAAACATGCAATTAACAGCGTTAACAATAACATTAAGATTATTTCTTTACTCTTTCATGTATAAATTAACTTATGCGGCTGGAAACGTTAAATTGAGAATTGATGACATTCGAAAAACAGGAATTCCAGGCTGAAGATGCTAATTATTACACTATAAAAACCCTTTGGAAACGTTTCTGAAAAATACGGGCAGCGAAAAATTCTTTGTTTTTATAAATAACACTTTAAATTTTGGAAATGTATTGATTTCTGGGGATTCAAAAGACAATGGAACACGCTATTCAGAAATTCGGATAACTCAGATGATTATATTAATTTTTCGTTCGTGGTTATTGTGTATTTTCATAAAATAAGAAACATTGGTCATTTTTTTACAGTGTACGTAATGCTGAAATACAAATTCTGAAAATAGAAAATTCCAAAAATACAAGTTCTGAAAATTCAATTTAACAATCTTACTGAGCAGTACTAAATACAACTATGTGATACTGAGCAATAATACCACCACGTAATAACACTGTAAGATGTTGTTATAGATAATAATAATTGATAGAAGTAAGTACTAAATGAACAATAATGAATGAATAATAATACTAGGTAAACAATGATAAATTAGGCAAAAAAAAACTAAATAACACTGTATAATACCATTAAGAATAACTAAATTGTTAAGGTTAGAGTTTATATAGTGTGTAAAGGTCCTTATGCGTATTAGAAGTCCAATGGAGGCAGCATGAATAAGTATTGATGAGTATTCTAGAATTGCCCGGTCTATGAAGTTATTATTTCAAACGCCATAATATAAATTTTCACGTATTTTTTTTAATTACGCACGTTATTTTTTAGTTTCACTTAGATTTTTTTTCCACAATTGTAACCATGGGGTAACTCGAGCCACGATTCTAGTAAGTTAAATGGAATTAAATAAAACTTTTCTTAAAAATAAAAATAAATTAAAAATTAAATGATGGCGGTTCAAATAGTAACTTCATAAACCGTGCAATTGTAAAACATTATTTTTTGTTTTGAGAATGGCTCCAATGGAGTCGAAACATGTCAACAGTCTAATAAAAAATATTCTACTGTTTATAGAGTTTTTATTTTACGCCGTTTAGCAATTAAAAGACGTATATTATTCCAAGGTATTATAATTTGTTATATTATATATATATATCGATACTGAATTAATTAGTTTTGAAACACTATACTAGAATTTCTTATTATTTCTTTGATTACTTATTAGCATAATACAATGATTATCTCTTTACACACACACACACACACACACACACACACACACACACACACACACACACACACACACACACACACACACACACACACACACATATATATATACATTTGTTTTGAAATAAAATGTTTTAGAGAACAAGATAATACAACATGAAAACAACTTAGTGCGTTTGAAAGAGAATGTATTTTTTAAATATCACACTATTGTTGAAACCACAAGGAAATCAAATATAGTCTCTTAGCAAAATTAAATTTCGTTTATATATACCAAAATACATGCCATTTTGATAAAATAAAAATAAAAATACAAATTCAAAATTTAAGATATTTAAATATTTAAAATGAAATTTATTTAGAATGGAAATCCGTTGCTTTTCTATTAATGCAATAATGTCTGTTTTATATAAATCATGACTTTGTTCGAAAAAATTATGTAAATACAATAGTAAATCGTACAACGTGTTAAATTTTAAAACAACACCCAGAAAAAGGAATTGATTAAAACAACGAAACATGTTTTGTTGAGTACATTTTGGTTGTTTTAGCAAAATTTTTAGTTGAAGTAAAAAAATTGATTTTGTTGCTTGGACAAAAAAATATTAACACTCTTACAAAATTTTAACAAAATTTCATCAATTTTATTTGAATTAACAAAATCTGTTTTTTTTTTTAATTTTACAATAATTTTGTAATTCCAGCAAAATTATGTTGCTTTTGGAAAATTTAAATTGTTGTGTAGTAACCATGACTCTCTCACGTAACTCGATTTATTTGCCTTATATAGCTATACAATTAAAGGATTAACATAAGTTTTGGATAATTAAAACTTTTTTTCATTGGGACGGACCAAGGTAGTTTTAAAAATCCCCCTGTCCCATTTATTACTTTCTTCTATCTTTACAAGAAGAAAGTATTGGAATCATGAAAATTTTCGACTTCCGGTTTCCGACGGATTTTAAAAGGTCCTGCACACGATTTGACTGTTTTTAGAAAATGACTGTCAATGACTCTATCTGTATTTGACAAAAATTTTGAGGGCGCTCTATCTCAAGAACTAATGCACGGATTTTAATAAAACTTTATATTCAGTTACTTCGTGATATAAAATGTTGCTGGTTAGTTTTTGGTGTAAATCGCACAACAGGTGGCGCTGCTATGTTGCATTTTCCGCGATTTCTGCAATAGCTCTATCCCATTTTTAGCAGTGAATTACGCCTGTAATCTTTGAATAATAACTAGTCAATTTTTATCCTGCTTTTTTGCAGGCGTAATTCACTGCTGAAAATGAATTAAAAATTAACTATGTGTTGCCGTGTGCTGGGCTTTGTATTGTCGTCTCATGTTTGCCGCAGAAATTTACGTGCTCCTGATGACTTTCCATCTTGTGCTGCGGTTGCAGCCGTTCCGACATATATAAGAGTGAGAAATGCCGAACTCAGATATCGCTTCTTGTAGCTCACTGGTAGAGCCTCAGAGAGCTGTTCTGAGGACCCGGGATCGACTCCCGCCTTGGGCAATTTTCACTCGCGAGGTTTGCACTTGAAATAAAGCAGGATAAAAAAATCACTTGTTATTATTCAAGGTTTACAGGCGTAATTCATTGATGAAATTGAATTAAAAATAGTTAAAATTGCATATTTAGATTGGTTCATTTAACAAAAGTTTTTGCAGTATAAACAAAGCAAGTTCGTAATATAACATATTTTATTATTTAAACAAACAAAATATATTTTGTTGAAAAAAGAAATTAGATTGTTAAAATAACACATAGCATATATCTATGTAACAAAAAGAATTTTGTTAATTCAAGTAAAAATTAACCATTTTACTTGAATTAACAAAACATTTTTTTGCTGACGATACAAAATTTTTTTTGGAATTGCAAAAAAAATCAACAATATTTTTTTTTGTTGATTCAAACAAAATTTCCTTTGACCCATATTTAAACGAAAGGTTTTGTTGGGTCAACCAATTTTTTGTTGATTCAACAAAACTTTTTTCTGGGTGAATTAAAAGGTTCTTCCAGGTTAGCATTAAACACTCCTTTTTCTCTTTCATATTTAATAATTCTGAGCTCTGCCTACAGTTTAACAAGCAGAAACACACACACTTTTATTTCATACTAAGATACATATTATAACAGTAAATATATTTTAAAATGCTGTAATTTTTTTTTCTGTCAGATTCGTATAGATCTTCCTACTGGAAAATACCCACAACAAAAAAACTTTAAAAAAACGGAAAATTTTTTTTTAAATATAAATTAATTCGTTTTAATTAAATAGGTTACACATTTTTATTAGTTTTTATTACTTCATAATACATAATAAATATGAATATCATTCCATAATATTTTATTTCTTTCAAAATGAAACTCTCGAAAGACCAAATTCTTGAGGCATCGAAACTATTTAAAGAACGAATTTATTAAATATCACAATAATATTCAAAAACTCAGAGATTTAAATATAGTCTCTTAGCGAAATTAAATCCGGGATATATATGTCTGTTTCAACAAAAAGCTAATTAAATGAAATGTGCTACTTTCAAGTTTTTAATTCACTTTAAACCTTAATAAATTAATTTTCTAATATTCCTTATGGTTCCAGGCAATTAAATTAAGGAAATTAAATGTTCAGAACGATTTATTTTCGAGCAGTTGGGATTATTTTAATTCTAAAATTTATACAGCGCTCTAAATTTAAAACTAGTACTTTTAGATTTTACTTAAAAATAACTTGTTACTGCTAAATGCAGTTGATTTATAAGGAAATGTTTTATTTACGCTATTTGTAAATTTATTTACTGAACAATTACTTAAACTTTGTAAACTTCCTGTTTTATTTGCCTATAGAATTTATAGTAATTTATAAAATGATCCAAAAGTCAGAAAAGAAATAGAAAACAATTATTATAAAGTATACACAGTAGCACTATGCGGTTCTCACTGAAGTATACAGAAACATGGAATTTTCTTAATAATGAAAAGTTTATTGTAAAAGAATTATTTTTATCAGCAACAAGTGGCGGTTCTGTTTTGTTAACACTCTGTACAGCGCACAGTTGGGCATTTTCATTTTTCCGACTATCTCGGAATTTAACAAGACCGCGTATACTTGTAGCTGAATGTCTATTTTGTCGAGATCCGTACGAGTTTTGTTGAAAAAATCCGATGCGTCGATTAACTACGACCGTAAAGAAGGTAGTTGGTTTGGGGGAGTTTCAACAGTTGCACTATTTTTTTTTGTAAGTTAGAAAGCAAGTCGTGACTTTTCTGTTTTATTTGAAAGCAAGAGTTTACTGGACATATGCCACATGTTTGTCACAAGATTTAACTTATTGTTGTTTGAAAATAAGCGCCATCTTGTTTTCAAACTTCATCTTGACTTTTAATACACTATTAAGCATTATTAAGAAATAAGCATTTTTTAAAATCAAAGTGCCATTCCTAAAGTATTGAAACTTAAGAAAGCTCCTGCGAAATTTTGCGAATCATTAAGTTATATTAACTTAAGTGCGTGTATTAAGTGTGTGTATTAAGTGTGTGTATGAGTGTTTAATTCAAATCTTGCAAGTTAATTTTAAACCACTTTTAATTATCCGATTGAGCTTAAAATTTGAATACATGTGTAGTTTCAATGATAATACAATACAACAGGCGTGCAAAAATCTAGGCGCCAATGGGCGGATTCCCACCACTAAATTTTATTAGTATTCTTCATAAAATTTTATCACTATACTTAGCCTAACTTTTGTCAGTATTTTTATTAGGCGAAGAATACTAAAAATTTAGTAGTGGGAATCGTCCCATTGGTGCCTAGATTTTTGCACTCCTGCAATACAATATTATAATATAAATAAATAATAATAATATAAATAATAATAATAATAATAATAATAATAATAATAATAATAATAAGATAAATAATTAAATAACCCAAATATTTATCACTGATTGATTATTTTATTACTGATACATTCGAAAACCTAGCAAAACCTAATTAAACTTCAGCGCAATAATTTTATCCACCCAGATCCTCAAAACGTCCCACTGTGCAGCGGTCATCACAGTTCACAAGTTAATTAGGATTACAAGTATTCAGTTTGACGGAGACATAGTGTGAATAGCTGACATTTAACTCCAATGTTCAATAGTCATCTGTCAAAACCGAATAAATTTTGCTCATTTAAATCAAAATATTGTAAAATTTAGCAGTATTTAAGCACATTTTTGTCCACAGTACATGACTTGAAATTTTAAACTAGCAACTTTTTAATTTCAGCACCATATAACTTGTTACTACTCCAATGCTTGTTCATATAAAAAGAGTTTACTTAAAATATTTATAGGTTCACCTACCACGATAGTTACATAACATGGAATGTTTTCGTTCTTCTTTTAGAACTGGGTGACTTTTAAATTTGAGGCATTTTATATGTCCAACAAAAGAGTATTTTTTATTTTCAAATTAAATAAAAAAAAATCTGAAATATAATATTTTACAAATGAAAATATTGTAAAATTTAGCAATATTTAAGCACATTTTTGCCCGCAGTACATTACTTGAGATTTAAAACCAGTAACTTTTTAATTTTAGCACCATATAACTTGTTATTACTCCAATGCTTGTTCAGATAAAAATAGCTTACTTAAAATATTTATAGATTTACTTACCACGATAGTTACTTAACATGGAATGTTTTCGTTCGTTTTTTAGAACTGGGTGATTTTTAAATTTGAGGCATTTTTTATGTCCGATAAAACACTAATTTTTATTTTCAAATTAAATAATCCTGAGGGATTCAATGTTGGTTTTTCCAAAAGGTGCATGTGTTAAAAATTATTCATGTATGTAACTGTAAGAATATTCCTAACACGTTTTTTGTAATAGAATTTTATGTAAGAGTAAATACAGAAAATGGGCTGTCAGAAATGACAAAGTCAAATTTCTTGATCAAAATTAACCTATTTCAAATTAAAAATAACTTTCAAAAACCTATGTATTTAAAAATACATAACGTAATGTAATAAATCTATAAATATCTTTAAAATACATGTTATGTTTTTAGTGTATATTGGATTTTTTGTTTTGTTCAAGAGAAATGTCTAGTGTGTCTTCTTGTCTGTTATCAATAGAAATATTAGTCAAATTTACTTTTTATATGGCTGCACAAGCTTTAAAGATTATTTTTATGATTCAGCAAGCTGTAAGAGCCATTTTAAAATCATCTGCTGAACACCTAAAGGATAATACTAACAGTTTTGTTTTTTCATAAGGTGAGTATTTTTTATTTTTATCTTGTCAGGTCTGTTACCAGCTTCGCTCAATTTAATGATTGTAGCATTATTTTCCGCTTAGAACACAATAGTCACCGTAAGAAGTAAATTTAAGCTATATTATCCTAATCCTAAAAATTTTACGCACGATCGCAACATAAATAAATAAATAAATGTGAATTTGTCAGGTCTGTTTCCTTTCAGGTTTGTTACCCATTTAACAGACCTGACATGTTTAAATAATAATTACTTTCTTATTGTTAATAGCCAAAAGTGTGGAAGTATATTTAAGCTATATTATTCTATGCTTAAACTTTGCACACATGGTAGAAAAAAAAAGTGTTAATTTGTCAGGTCTGTTACCCATTAAAAGTAACAGACCTGACACACTGTAAAAAATTATTGTCAAATTCACTACATTTATTGCAGTAGATCGCAACGTAATATTTCCGTAGGTAAAAATACCGCAAATATAACAGTAGATTTAACCAGTGTTTTCGATTTCAACATCCTATCATGCGAACAACCAATCAGATCACATCGTTCATTTTGCTGATCAGTGCCTGCGCGCAAAGACATATTACTAGCATGATCTGCGCAAGGAACTTCTACTTTTGAGTACGTGCTCTTTCCTGCGAGACTTTGAAAGCGAGCAAAATGGTGTGCTAACGTACGCTTACGAACCAGCCTGAATCCTTTATATATCAGTGTTCAATTACAAATGGTTTTTTATATTTGTATTAGATAAACGTAAGCTTTTAATTCTAGTCCAATTATCTAAAATATATATATATATATTATCTAAATTCTTCTCGCTCTTCAGAATTGAAGTGTTTCTATTTTTAGTGCTACAAATATACAAATATAAGTATATATATGTATTTACACATAGTATTATAATGAATATTTGATGTCTCAGTCTTGCCACATTAAAAAAATTTCTATTAATAAATTCTGAATTCTTATATATATCATATACAAAGCAGTAAAGAAATGTTTTAACGTTGGATTGAATTTTTATATATAAAATAATGAATTCCAATGTTTTTCAAACAAACGATGAACTTTATGACTATTCTAATAATCATCTAAAAATGAAAGCTGATTAAAATCAATGATTTAAAAGAAATATGGCTTTTAAAATTACAGCAGCTATTGTGATAATTTGTACGGAAATATGGCTGTTAAAATTGCAGAACTTTTTGTGGTAGTTTGTACGGAAAATGGCTGTGAAATTTACTACAATTATAACCGTTGAAATGACGGAAAATGTGCGATAAAATTTACATCGAATTTTACTGCAATTTTTACGGCAAAAACCGCTGGCAACATTGCTGCCAGCAGTTTTTGCCGTAAATTTGACGGATTTTTTTACAGTGCATGTTTAAATAATAATACTACTTACTTTCTTATTGTCAATAGCCAAAAGTGTGGAAGTGTTACCTGTGTGAAAGCATTCAAATAATTGTGATTACCCATTCAAATAATTGTGATTATCCATTCAAATAATTGCAATTACCTATTCAAATAATTGTGATTACCCATTCAAATAACTGTAATTACCCATTCAAATAATTGTGATTATCCATTCAAATAACTGTAATTACCCATTCAAATAATTGTGATTATCCATTCAAATAATTGTAATTACCTATTCAAAGAATTGTGATTACCCATTCAAATAACTGTAATTACCCATTCAAATAATTGTCATTTCATGTTAAAATGTCCGGTAACAGACCAGACATTTTTTTGCTTCATAGTTATATATAAGTGCTCTACAGGACTAAATGTTAATGAAAAAGTTCATGCTGACCATATAAATATGTACAAGACATATGTAAAAACTAATGTTGATCACAAACAATGATTAATTATTATTATAAACTGTAAAATGCCTCAAATTTGAAAATCGCCCACCTATGAAAATTAGACGTTTACACATGTATTTTATTTTTTATAACTGTTAGTTTACTGGTTGGTTATTGGTTAATAATAAATCTATGTTATGTTTTAAATCACTGTTTTTTTTAACGAGCAGGGAAGACCGAGCTATGCTCGGTCAAAATTAAATTTGAGTTCAAATATCATGACCCATGACCAAAATGACCCCCTAATTGAATTTTCTCGAACATGTCACTTAGCCCAACAGTCTTCTGGTGCCCGAAAACCATTGAATGCAGAATTTAGTGTAAATTGAGCCGCTGTTTAGATCTTGACCAGCAATGACCCAGAAATGACCCACTAATCGAATTTTCTCGAACATGTGACCTAGCCCAATGATTTTCGCGTGCCCGAAACTCGTAGGATACAAAATTTAATCAAAATCGTTAGAGCCGTTTTTTAGATAAAATTAATTTGACCCGCTTTGACCCAAAAATGACCCACTAATCGAAAGTTCTCGAACATGTGACCCAGCCCAATAGTCTTCTCGTGCCCGAAAATAGTCGGATACAAAATTTCGTCAAAATCGTTTGAATCGTTTTTTAGACACAATTAGCTTGACCATGACCCAAAATGACCCAAAATGACCCACTAATTGAATTTTTTCGAACATGTGACCTAGCCCAACAATCTTCTCGTGCCTGAAAACCATTGGATGCAAAATTTAGTGTAAATTGAGCCGCTTTTCAGATCTTGACCCACAATGACCCAGAAATGACCCACTAATCAAATTTTCTCGGACATGTGACCTAGCCCAATGATTTTATCGTGCACGAAACTCGTAGGACACAAAATTTAATCAAAATCGTTAGAGCCGTTGTTTAGATAAAATTAACTTGACTTGCATTGACCTAAAAATGACCCACTAATCGAAAGTTCTCGAACATGTGACCCAGCTCAATAGTCTTATCGTGCCCGAAAATGGTCGGATACAAAATTTCGTCAAAATCGTTTGAACCGTTTTTTAGATACAATTAGCTATACCATGACCCAAAATGGCCCACTAATCGAATTTTCTCAAACATGTGACCTAGCCCAATGGTTTTCTGGTGCCCCAAAATGGTAGGATACGAAATTTCGTGAAAATCGTTAGAGCCGTTTTTAAGATAAAATTTGCATATATATATATAACCACACACAAGATTTGCTAGTATTAGAATATATGATAAACATTTGCCCATGTGAACACTAGCTTTATATCCTACGTTTCTAAATTCTTTTCTACAGTAGACATTCAAAAATTTTGAACATTATAATAGTGCATTTATATAAATTCGACAAATATCACAAACTTGTCGAAACGGACAAGTAATTAAATAAAATATTTTAGGAAAATTGAATTTTGGGTATATGTAACTGTCACCTTTAGCAAAAATCGCATTTAATGAAACTGGATGTTATCAGGTATTTAATTAATTAACTTTAAACTTCAATAAATACGTTTTATAAGGATAATTTCCAATACATTTTAAATAGTCCCGGGAAATTAAATTCAGAAAATTAAATATGCAGAACAACTTATTTTCGAATAGTTGGGATTATTTTAATTTTGAAATTTATACACAACTTTAAATTTATAACTATTACTATTTTGATTGATTTCAATAATACTGAATTTTCCATTTGATTAGTGTAGTTTACTTGGAAAGTGTTGAAAAAATATATACTTTATATAAAGTTTGTTACTCAACAATTACTTAAATTAAATTATCAACTTTCTGTTTCTTATATCTATATTATAAAGGACAAACGTGTCCATGCGTAACGCAAAAGAAAAGTGTGCAAAAGAAATATAACATAAAATTCTTCTGATTTAAGTATTTAAAACTCATAAATTAGTACAATACTCTTCCATTGAAAACCGGAAATCTAAAGGGTCATTTTCGATAAGTAGCCAAGTTGATTTTAAAAATTTAATAAAAATGGCTATTATCGTTTAATTTAAATGAGAAATTGTCTTTATAATCGGTACTAAACATCTACAAATAAGTAATAAATGTTTACAATACCTCATCCATTTTTTGAAGTGTTTACACAGTTTTCTTGCTTTGTATAGTTTACGTCTTGCACATAAATCGTACTAAGAACAGTTACTCCACGATTTGTACATAGGTTACCTTTCGACAAACTAAAGAAAAATATAAACTAAAAGGAACGTAAGTATTGTCATAAGAAGCATTGTCAACTTTTGGCACACTATCACTTGGCACTAAAACTTGTAGCATTTTTTACTACACTATGTATCCCGCTGGAGACAACAGAAATTCTCAATAATGACAATGACACGCTACCTTGGAGTTCAGTGTAGTAAATAAACATCTATCAATCTTTTTGAATTTATAACATAAAATAATTGAGGAGGTTAGAATGACAGTGGAGTAAGTAAATATTTAGTAATTTGAGAAAGGTAGGGTTTTCTGAAACTTGTCGTACTGCGATTGCATTAAGTGGTCCATCTTGTTTTGCGCTCTAGCGACTCCCTAAGTGAACTATGATTTATTTGACTATCACATCGAACAGAAATTAATATATGTTCAGTAAAAATATGGTTATCTAGATTTTTCTGATTTTTGACTTACTCCACTGTCATTCTAACCCCCTCGATTAATAACAAATATCTGAAATGTGCAGTAAGAAACTCCATTTTTCTAAACTCCAGCGTTACAGATCTCCAAAAATCCGATTTATATCAGAAAAAATTGAATTTAAGAAAACCGTTTTATAGAGAAGCAACTTTAGTTTATTCTTTTGTAAAAATACAATAATTTTATATTTCTGTTTAAACCATCTTTACAATTTATATATTTAATTGGAATTTTTTAGTCTATATTTGGATAGTTCTAAGTCAAACAAATAATTTTGTTGGGCTTTGTTGCCACTGGTTAATTTTATTTTTCCCACTAATTTTCCTATACAATAATAATCTACCACGAATAATATTGTTTTGAAATAGTGGTAGACAAAATAATAAAAAAAAGGCCTCCCGGCCTGTATCGTGAGGAAGAGGTAGTTTTCATAGTCCATGTTTTTAATAATTCAACTGATTTTACTCAAACACCCGAAGCTAAATTGTTTGGTACTCGATTATAGAAAACCCAAGCCCGGTTTTCGTTAATACTGAACTTGAATGCGAATTTCAGCATGATAATTACAGCATAACAAAACTCAGATTGTTTCAAAATGCCAGCCACCCTAGAATTTCACACTGCTATGTCTCATTTTTTAAGATAAAACCAAAACAAAAAATGTTCCGAAATCCTTGTATCTTAACGGAACACTTAACGGAAACAACTTTTTCAATTTATAATTATTTATACATCTTTTTGAATTTTTAAGAAAATTAAACATTTTAACTTGCCGCACGAAGTTAGCCAACGAACTCGGTCGAGATCTTGGTATGTTCTGTACACATGATCAGTCACATTCATATCGGTTCATAAATACGAGAATTACAGCACAAAAAATATCAGACTGATTCAAAATCTCGGCCAACCTAGAATTTCAAACTGCCATTTCTCAGCCATTTTTTAAGATATAGCAAAAACAAAAAATGTTCCAGAATCCTTGAATCCTTGTATCACGTTCTAATCATTAACATAAACAATTGTTTTAATATATACTTTTTTGTATATATTTTTGAATTTTTAAAAATTTAAGACCTTTTAACTGTCCGAAACTTTGAAACAAGAGGGTGGATGAAGCTGGCCAACGAACTCGGTCGAGACCTTGGTATGTCCTATAAGCATACTCAGTTACATTTATATCAGTTCATAAATACGAAAGTTAGAGCATAACAAATATCAGATTGTTTCAAAATCTCAGCTACCCTAGAATTTCAAACTGCAATATTTCAGCCATTTTTTAAGTTATAGCAAAAACGAAAAAAAATGTTCCTTGTATCACGTTCTAACACTCAACATAAACAATTTTTTTTTCAATTTATAATTTTTTTGTACATCTTTTTGAATTTTAAAAATTAAAAAAATGTTTAACTGGCCGCCATTTTGAAACAAGATGGTAGATGAAGCTGGTTAACGAACTCTATCTAGACCGAGTTCGTGTCCTATACACATACTTAGTCACATAGGGTCTAGGAGTCATGATCGGTGAAAATGAAAATATGCCAAAATGTTTTGAATTGCTTTTCTCCGAACGGCTTCAATAGGTAGCTTTTTGTAATGAAAGCTATACCTAATAGTTGCTGTGACGTACGGTGTCTCAACCTAGTAATCAAAAGGTTACACGTTTATCTAAATCGGCATAAAATTTTAAACTAAAATTTCCTTATTTAATAAAGTCGAACACATTCCAACTCAAATTCTTGACAAAAGCTTGAAACCAAGATGATCGAAGAATGTTATTAGTTATATTTATTACGTTTAAAAACACATAATTTTAACTATTTTCTGGTGTATAAATTTTTCTATTGATAAGGAAGTATTTTATGAAAACTGAAAGTATTATATGAAAGAGAGAAATGTCTCTTTTTGCACTTCGCCCTAAAATAATACGTTATTATATCTCCGTTAATAAATGGAATTTCTGTCAATAAATGGAACTGTACTCAAGATCGTTTGTCCAGCCCTGTATATGATCTACATAATATATACACATCAAGTAAGATGCAAAAAATTAATTAAAAACGCGTACCACAATTGATAATTCACTTCTAGCAATTATTGTTCAAATATAGCACTGTAACCGAATTATTTTTTTTGTCCCTGTAAATGAACGATGAAAATTATGCACACCGTATTCTATAGAAGCATCTTGCAGTGCACCTCTGTAACATATGCAAATATCAATATGTTTGAAATAGCGTAATAGGATTAAAATGCATCCCAAACGATTTTTCCCCATAAACCGTAATGTAACGAAATTCTTTTGAGTGTCCCTGTAAATGGACCATAAATGCTACATACTTCATTTTCAATACAGAACATGAAAAGCCTACGCTAGTCATCCGAAGAAACTCGAATGCTAATGTTAAGTCTATGGGAAGGTTCTTGACAGATTTCTCGCTCATATTATATTTTTATTTTATTTTTATTATTTTTTATTATTATTATTTTTGCATACGATACCTGAGGCCGATCCATAACGTTGTCAGTTTTTACTTTCGATTTTGGTTCCAGTTTTTTTATATAAGAGTACTTTCACTTTCAAAACCGGTTCCAACAGGTTTTGAAATTGAAAATGTTCGCTTATATAAAAACTGTAACTAAAATCCAAAAAGTAAAAACTAACAAAGTTAGGGATCGGCCTCAGCTATCCTATGCAAAAAACATCATTAAAAATATTAAAATGCGAGCGAGAAATCTGCCAAAAACATACCCATACCCTTAACATTAGCTTGCGCGTTTTATCGCATGACTGATGTACGCTCTTAAATCATTTGCATGGAAATCCGAGTATATGTACACAATCAGGCAGACAGAGTAATGGAATTCATAAGCACTTTTCAACTATATCGGAATGTGTTAAAAAATGCTTTGAACTTATCATACTCTTTTTAAAAGGGCTTCCGTGTTCTTTATTTATGAATATTTACAGCGAAACAGGTGTTTACTGAAAGAACTCCCACAAGAAAAAAAAATGGCATATTTAAAGAGCTTGTGAAATTTATATATTCATTATTAACGTAGTTTCGTATGAAAAGAGTAGCTTTAATTGTAGGTTCATACCTGGAATAAATATTTTAACACATCTTTTAGAAGTAGAAAGCGACAGCAAAGAATGGCTCGTAGCCAAGAATTGTCACACATTCACTTTCTTTTAATATAGGAATCTTTGTGGGTAAAATTATTTAAAGAACTGCTGTTTATCTTTTGTTTCTAGGATAAATATTTACTACTAAATCTGCAGATCAGGCGAAAAACGATTAGTTGCAGCCAACGTCGGCGTTAATTTTTCACACATTAAACGCTTCCTGATATGAGTAAGAGAAAAACTATGCTGAATAATTTGTCAAAAGGGTAGACAATTGGGATTACTGTCACTTGTAAGCTTTTTTTTTTTTTTAACCCCTTCAGCATCGCTATATTTTTGTGTAGGCTACTTTTTTAAAATTTCAAATTGTTTGATTGCCACCACTTTTTTGAAGTAGAAACATTCACCTTATTTAATGGCTGATAAAATGATGCGAGAATAAAGCTAATTTCACTCTTTTAAAAAACTGGTGGGAATCAAAGAATCTGAATTAAAAAAAAAGTAGAATACACAGCCCGTGAATATCTCGGGCGCGAGAATTAAGGGGTTAAGCAGAATTACCGTATATTATAGTGAATGATATTCGGAACAAACATAGAACCAGAAATATTTTTGATATTGTTAAATATGCAGTGTGGACGCTAGAAAAATACAGTACAGTATTCCCTACATTCGAGGAAAACCCCGCGATTGTTGAGTATATCTTTCTGCACTAAAAAAGGGAGTTACGTTGTATAAAATTTTAATTAGAGTAGCCCAGCATTTCAAAGAACAAAGAGGATATATGTATTAACGTATATCTAGAAGGTGAATGTACATACACATTCATAAATATGAAGTTTATTTATTGAACATAATTCAAATTAACTGACTGGAGAAATAATTACAACTAAAAAAGCATAGGTTTTTGTATAATTTCGATTCTCTCTTTCATAAAGTGATGATAATGTATTTGTGGGTCAGTATGCAGCAGTGCCAAGCTTCTACTAATCTACTTTAATATGTGCATTAATTTGACCCAGGTTTAATACGTTTCGCACCAGAAATTTATAAAGAAATTAAATTAAATAAGTTCCACGTAAAAAACCTGAAATTAAATAAACATTCATTGAATATTTTTTCTGGCTCGAAACGTTGTTAAACAGGGTCAAATTAATTCCCCTCTTACGGAAGATTAGTGGGAACTTTGGCACCTCTGAGTATGCGATACAATATTAAAAAACGATATTTAACTCGGGAGAAGTCGCGCATATACAGATAATGAATGGTTTTTACACTGTCACCAATAAATACAATTAATAATCGTCACCTTATTCAGTCTGAGATAATTGTTACAAATTCTATGATAATGTAAATTGTAGATTACTTTCCGAAAAATAGTGGTGACAATTGTGAAAACCGTACGTACTCTGGGGTATGCCATACCCCATGCGACTGCTCCCGGGTTAAATACAACTAAATGCTTCACAAATGCTTTTATTATATGTAGAATGTGAATGTACACACATTTCCATAAATATGAAATTTATTTATTGAAGATAATTTAAATTAACTGACTGGAGAAATAACTACAGCTAAAAAAGGTGTAGATTTTTATATAATTTCCTCTCTCTCTCTTTCGCAAAGAGATGATAATGTATTAGTGAGTCAGTATGCGATGCAATAGTAAAATACGATATTTAAATACAGCTAAATGCTTCGCAAATACTTTTATTTTCTATCTAAGTGCAGCTTCAGCTCCATCTCTACGAGAACGTGCACATTTTAAATTAATAGATTGAAGATACTGTTACCTTACCACGTCTAATATCGAAATTGCAATGAGTATTCTTCTGTTATTATTTTGCTTTACTACAATAATCGCTACTCTTTCAGTTCAAAACTGAAAATTGATTTGTAGATAAATACTAAGAAAACACAGGGGAAATAATCTTTTACGACTATAAAATTCTGAAAAAGAAAGAGATAATTAAAAAAAATCGCGAATAATCAAGCCAGAATCTAGAAAATGTTAAATTTTCCCAAATTTTTATATTCGCGAATAATCAAAACTTGCGAATGTTGGGGGATTACTGCATTGAATACCATAAGGATTTTAATATTTTATAACTTAGCCGTCATGATTTTTCTATTATTATCGTTGCAGCAGGTTAAATCGTATTTCCAGTTTCCATTTAGCTTTAAAATTTTTAATTAAAATATTTCGTTTACATTCGAAATAAAAAATGTGCGATAAGATGGATCCAGTGAAAAAAGCTATAAACATTTGGCTTTGAAGATATGTTCAAAATAATTCAGAAATTTTATGACTGGTAGTTTGGCTGTGTGTAATGAAAATAATGAACGCCAGGCTGTTTTATAATCTTGTAGTTTTAATTAAATTTTAGTAAGTTATATAGTTAAAAAATACGAAAATTCATTCAAAATAAATGAGAAGCTACGGTGAGTTTATTGAAGTCTGTTTTTTGCCCTCTGTTATTTTACTGAAGTTTGTTCATGTATGTAAAAGATAGAATTTTGTAATCGATTTTTTCCTCACTTCCTGATAAACTGAAATTTTAAAAATTATTTATACAAGGACGCTCTAGATAACAATACAGCATTTTAACATTTTAAAAACTTAATTATCTATACTAATATTATAAAGATGAAGTAACATTTGTTTGTTTGTTTGCAGGGGGTAATCTCTGGAACTACAAAACCGATTTCAAAAGTAATAATTGCAATCTGATTGTAAGAGTCTCTGCTACAACATAGGCTATATTTTATGTCGGTGCATTATTCCCTAGGGAGTGCAGAAGAGAAAAATGTTTGAAAACATTTCGAAATTTAAAAGGGTGAAATGCGCGAAAAGCGTTCCACAAACGTTCTAAATTACGATTTCTATGGAACTGTTAAAGATAGAAACCTTAAATTTGACATAGATGAAACTTTTAAGACGCAAATGCGCGCAGAGAAAAAATCGAATTTTAAAGAGTGCGGAGGGAAAAAAACATTCTAAATTATGATGGGACTTTTTTTTTTTTTTTTTTTCGTAGTGGGGCCTGGACACCCAGATCATGGGATATAAGTCGCAGACTCTTTATCCGTGATGATGGGACTAGAAGCTAGAAATTTGGAATTATGGTTACTTTTAAGATATAAATTCTCGCTAAAAATGCTTTTTTTTTTCGAATTTTAAAAGTAGGAAATGAGCGAAAAACGTTTTAAAAAACATTCTAAATTATAATTTGAATAGAATTCAAGGGATAGTAACTTAAAATTTGACATGGACACTATCTTTAAGACCCAAATACACCCAGAGAACAGTTCTTTAAAACATTTAAAATTTCAAAGGGTACAGGTGCAAAAAACGTTCTAAATTTGCAATTTTGAGGTAGTGAAGGAGCTAGAAACTCGACATTTGGCATGGTGGTTACTTATATAAGATGTAAATGTTCTCTATGAACAGTTTCTAAAAAATCGACATTTAAAAGGATGAAATGTACGGACAGCGTTTTCGAATGTATCATTAATAAAATACTCAAACAGTGATAAATATTTGGTTTATCTAATTATTTATATTATTGTTATTATTATTATTTATACTATTATTATTATTATTTATATTATTATTATTATTATTTATATTATAATATTGTATTGTCATTGAAACAACACATGTATTCAAAGTTTCAGCTCAATCGGGTAGCTCAAAAAGTGGTTTTAGAATGACTTGCAATATTTAAACTAAAACATACATATACTGATAGTTAATATTGGGTTGTCCGGAAATTTCCTTCAGTTTGGGAAAACCAATTCGTACTGCAAAATTCTGCCTGTCAACTGGACAGTACCTATCGGAATTAATCTCTAATAATTAAATGATAGATTTTTCCGGTACGAATCAATTTTCCCAAACGGAAATAACTTTCCGAACAACCCAATATAACTTAATGATTTGCAAATTTTTGCAGGAGTTTTCTTAAGTTTCCAATACTTTAGAAATGGCACTTTGATTTTTAAAAAAATGCTTATTGCTTAATAATGCTTAATATTGTGTTAAAAGTCAAAATAAAGTTTGTAAAACAACAATAGGTGAGATCTTTGTTACAAACATGTGACATATGTCCAGTAAACTTGTGCTTTCAAATAAAACAGAATAGTCCCGACGAGCTTTCGAATTTACAGGAAACTAGTGCAACCGTTGAAACTCCCTCAAACCAACTGCCTTTTTTATGGTCGTAGTTAATCGATACCGGCGGATTTTTTCGACAAAACTCGTACGGATCTCGACAAAAGAGACATTCACCTATCAATATACTCGTTCTTGTTATATTCCGAGATAATCGGGAATATGAATTTTGTCCACCTAGATCAGCGGTTCCAAACCTGGGTACGCGTACACCTGGGGGTACGTGGTAGAATAGTTGGGATTACGGGAAAATTACATTGCTAATGGCGGATAAATCAAAAAATTGTATTTAAAATTAAAACATAAAAACAAAACTCTAAACATTTCGTTAACAAAGAAAGACTTGTGTAAAAGTATATTCACAAAAAAGGAAAATGCCTAAACTCAGTAACTGGTTGATAATATGTCTCCATTATCTCCGCCCACTACTGATAACATCTTGAGATTTCGCATGTGTCCCTACTTTTATTATGTTCTTCTTTTCTTTCTAGTAATTCTAGAAATATCTAGAAAAAACATGAATCGTATCGGAAATTCAGGTTCCGACTTTTTCATTTAACCCTTAATTGCATAGTGATGTAAATTTCCATCACTTTTTATTTTACTTTCAATAAATAAATCAACTTCTTCGCCACCACTATATTTATATAGAAATATTAATCCAGTAAATTTCCCGTGAACTATGTTGCTGAACAAAGTTAAAAATCTATCTTAAAATTTATGGTGTCTAATATTAAATATACGTATAAAAAAAACACAATTGTAAAAAAAAACTCATGCAAAGAAGGGTTAAAACCTATTTGAAAACAGGTCATCATTTTAGTGTTCGACTTGTCAGTATTAGCCTAAACTCATTAACGTGTATTAATAGGTGTAGCTTCATCCCTTTTTCGTTTTCGCATAATTGGAATTCTTTAGCTAATATTTAGTGTTTTGAGTGACTGTATGTTGATATTGCGTTGTGGTTCAAAATGGATAAGTAATCTAAAATGGGAATTCTAAAGATAACTGCATCTAACATTGGTAACTAGAATAAGAATATTATTAATGAACGAAAACAAAAATATTGGTAACGGGTATATGTGAGAAGGGGTACGCATAAATGAGAAGTCTAAGCAAGGGGAACGTAAGAGAAAAAAGTTTGGGAACTACCGACCTACATCATCAAAACGCCCCAGTGTGCGACGATATATTGGATTCACATAGCTGCCAACTTTTACGCTTTCTTCCTACCACTAAAATTTTATAGTAAATTTTAGCTTTTTAAACCGCCGAAAACATGTCATTCATTAAGGCAAAATGTTCTATTAATTTTTAGTGGTAGCAAAAAAGCGTAAAGGTTGGCAGCTATGGATTCAATTTTAAGTCACATTTAACCATTTAAAAATACCTGAAAATAAATTTAATTCAGAAAATATTTTTTACAGTACAGCAATTTAATTAGACTTAATTTTAAGTCTAATATAATTAAATTAAAATTCATTTAACTAAAAAACTGTTTCAGTAACAAACATAATTTGAAAAAAAATTATTTACTCATTATCTAAAAAAGGGAAAAACAAGTTAAATAAAAAGATAATCTCTTCAATGAATTCCTTGGAAAAGATAATGGGAAAAAAATGGTTAATTAACGAAATCACGTTCCATGTTAAAATGTCTGTTAAATGAATGCAAGTAGACTGGAGTTAATTTAAAAGAAAATTACATTAAATGCTTTGAATCTTTTCATTACGAAGCAATTTTGTGCTAAAACGTAAAGATTATTTAAGATACCGGAAAAAGATTTTAGTCCAGAAATTAATTTTCACAGTAGAGCAATTTTAATTTTAGAGTACTTATGCATATATATATATATATATATACAGAGTGTTTCATAAAAAATGGCAAAACATTAAGAGATGATAGTACACACCCAAACAAACAACGTTCATCAAAAAATGCATGGTCGGAATTAAAACGCAAAGGTGCTACAGGGCGCCGAAAGTGATGTTGTTATCCGAGGCAAAAAGACACATAAGAACCATTAAGTGACAAAAGAAAGTTTAATGACATGTGATTACAATAAATGTTCAAAACAGTAACCGGCATTGTCCATGCATGCGGTACAACGACGAAGAAATTGATTGGCGAACTTTTCGAAAAACAACAGGCATATCGCGCATTTCTCCTACAGCGACCGAGAGTCTGGCGACGAGATCTAGAGTTTCAATGGGAGTCTCATACATAAAAGCCTTCAGTTGTCCCCGCAAAAATAAATCGAGACAAGAAAGATCTGGAAAGCGCGGTGGCGAAGCGACAGGACCACCTCGCCCAATACATTGGTTGGCAAAGGTTATTTCCAGATAGTTTCGCACGTCTCATACACAATGGACTGGTGCTCCATCTTGCTGTAATCACATTAGCCGTCGAATGTGTCAGGGAACGGTTTTCAACATGTCTGGCAGCACCTGTTGCAGAAACGTAAGGTATTTTTTCCTGTCAACGCTTCTGGCAGAAGAAAAGGTCAGAGTAGGTGGTCTCCGATTTTTCCTGCACAAACATTCATAGAAAGGCGTCGCTGATGAGCATGTGAATAAGTGGCCTGTGGATTTACATCCGCCCATACATGTTGATTGTGGATGTAAAATGCACCTTCACGTGTGAAGGTATATTCATCCGTAAAAAGCGCAGTCGCCCCAAAATTTGAATTTACCGCGTTCTGCTGCAGAAACCAGCGGTTGAATTCCACACGACGAGGAGTCAGTTCCTGGACTCATTGAACATTATAAGGATACAAACGTTCATCCTTTAGTACTCACCATGTCATGAAGTGTGATACATGTAACTGTCTAGCCACTGCTCGTGTACTTGTACTTGGCTGATCACCCACCATATCAGGAATAGCTTCTTCCACAACTAACGTTTCCTCCGTCTTTGCACGACCTGCATCCGTCCGGGAAGCAAGAAAGGACCCCGTCTCACAAAACTGTCGGCGCAAATGTTTTACGCATATGTTTTACCCACCTGTTGGGAAATCGCTCTCCGGACAATCGTTGAGCCTCTGAGGTAGATAGTTCATAGATAAAATCAGGGTTCGTACTGATCAGGGAATTTTCCAGGAGTTTCACCAGTATTTTCTTTATAGAAAAAAAATCTAGTTTACACTCGAGAAATTTCGCCTTCTTTTAAGGAGGGATTTTGTGTAATAAAATACTGGTACCGAAGGATTTCCTGGTTGCAAAATTCCAGGAGCCGTACGAACCCTGAAAACGCATATCAGACTTTTCCCCATTAGTAAAGGGCAACATCTTCATTCGTCATCCGATACGTTCTTACCGCGATTAACAATTTTACATTCTGATCAGTGGCTTTTATGTATTAATCAAGGCGAAATTTTGCTTACGCGTTTTTCTTCTTCCCCATATCACATTTGAATGCAATTAGTGTCGTTATTCTCCCGATAAATCGCAGCAGGAATGGAGCTTTAACGTTTGCATGGTGTAAGCTTCCAAATGTTCTAGCACCTTTGCGTTTTATTTCCGACCATGCATTCTTTGATGACAGTTGTTTGCTTGGATGTGTACTATCACCTCTTAAAGTTTTGCCCATCTTTTGTGAAACACTCTGTATATATATATATATATATATACTAGATGAACCCGTCAAAATTTGACGGCAAACAACTTGATAGTACCATAAAATTACATTTTATAGTTGCTTTAACTTGACAAATTTCATAGTGGGGAGCATAATATGATTAAGCGATCACAGACCTTTCCATCGATATATCACATGAGGTTGTGTGCAAAATTTAGAAAGTACCTCTTGGGGGGAGGGGCAAAGTGGGGAGATGGGCATTGGAGATGCATAATATGATTAAGTGGTCACAGATCTTTCCATCGATATATCACATGAGGGTTGTGTCCAAAATTTAGAAAAGTGCCCCCCTTAAGGGGGGGGAGTGGCGGGATGGACCCCGAAGATGCATATGATTAAGCAGTCACAGACCTTTCCAACAATATGACATGAGGGGTGTCAACAAAATTTAGAAAAGTACCCCTTGTGGGGGGGGGGGGCAAAGTGGGGAGATGGACATCGGAGATGCATAATATGATTAAGCAGTAACAGACCTTTCCAACAATATGTGACATGAGGGATGTCAACAAAATTTAGAAAGTATCCCTTGGGGGGGGGCAAAGTGGGCAGATTGACATTGGAGATGCATAATATGATTAAGTGGTCACAGACCTTTCAAATGATATATAACATGAGGGTTGTGTGTAAAATTTAGAAAGTACAATGGGGGGGGGGCAAAGTGGGGAGATGGACATGGGAGATGCATAATATGATTAAGTGGTCACAGACCTTTCCAATGATATATAACATGAGGGTTGTGAGCAAAATTTAGAAAGTACCCCTTGGGGGGGGGGGGGGGCAAGTGGGAAGATGGACATCGGAGATGCATAATATGATTAAGTGGCCACAGACCTTTCCAGTGATATATAACATGAGGGTTGTGAGCAAAATTTAGAAAGTAGCCCTTGGGGGGGTCAAGTGGGGAGATGGACATATCGGAGATGCACAATATGATTAAGTGGTCACAGACCTTTCCAATGATATATAACATGAGGGTTGTGCGCAAAATTTAGAAAGTACCCTTTGAGGGGGGGGGGGGCAAGTGGGGAGATGGACATCAGAGATGCATAATATGATTAAGCAGACACAGACCTTTCCAACAATATATGACATGAGGGGTGTCAACAAAATTTAGAAAATCGTCCCCCTTAGGGGGGGGAGTGGCGGGATGGACCACGGAGATGCATAACATGAATAAGCGGTCAAAGACTTTTCCAGCGATGTATCACATGAGGGGTGTGTGCAAAATTTAGAAAAGTGTCCCACTTGGGGGGAGTGGGGGGATGGACTCCCAGAAATGCATAACATGAAAAAGAGGTCACAGGCGTTTCAACTTGCAACTTTTTTCTCGAAGGCATTTGACAATAGTAAATTTTTTTTACCCAAGACAATTTAACGATATTCTTAATTTTTTCGTGTAATTCGTCAAACGTTCATGGAAAAAATCATGAAATTCGCTAATCAATAGTTGATAAATTATAAAATTCAACAATCAATAGCAGCAAAATTGGTCAATTGATAACGGAAAAATCACGAAATTCATCAAATGGTCTACCTAAAAAAACTGTCCTGCACACTGATGTGATGATTAAAAGGGTTTTGAAGTATAGGACAAAATTAGCACTTGCCAAACAGCGAGTAATACTGAAAATTTTGCAATGGACTTCATTGTCACCACTGGTCAAACATAATAGTCACACTCACCAATTGCAATGACTGAATGGAAAAAGATTTTTTTCTCTGCTGTCGCTCGACAAATTTCAAAACAGTTGATGAATTTTCCGTCGATTAATGAATTTTGTGATTTTTCCTCTATCGATTGACAAATTTCGCAATTTATCGATTAACGAATTTCACAATTTTTTCCATAAACGAACAAATTGCGCACTTTATTTCCGCTAATGTCTGACACCATTTCGCCCTTTACAATTCAGCCAATAAATTGAACGTTGTTTCTTTCTAGAAATGTCAGGAATGAAACAATGATTCTTTAGGATGAATTTCCTTCGTTCGATGCCCCATGGAAGAATGTATGCGATGCAGCAACGGGCGTCAGACTTTTTAGGGCACCTGCAGACTAAAAACATCTAACCAATCTTCGCGTTTTGAAAAAATCACAGATTTCGTCAAATGATTGAGAAAAAAACACTAATTTCATCAAAGGATCATGGGAAAACATGACTTTCATTAAAAGACCACAGAAAAAACGTGAATTATGCAAAAGGATCGTGAAAGATAAGCAAATTTTGTCAAAGAATCGCAAAAAAGGAAATTTCACCAAAATATCACGCTTTTTTACTAAATTTCGTCTAAAAATTGCGGAATAAAATGTATTTTATCAAAGAATCGCTGAAAAATGCGAATTTCGTTAAGGATCGCGAGAAAAATGCAAAATTCTTCAAAGGATCGCTGAAAAAACACGAATTTCGTCAAAGAATTGCTGAAAAAACATGAATCTCGCCCAATAACAGAAAAATCATGGTTCATAATCATTATATCTAGTAGTATCCAGTACTGGCTAAACTTAATAGTCACACTCGCCAATTGCGATGATTGAATGTAAAATGAAATTTTTTTTCCCGCTGTCACTCAAAGAATTTTGAAACCATTTGGTGAAGTTTTTCCCGAAACCATTTTGTGAATTTACCGATTTTTTCTTCAAAATCATTTTTCAACAATATTCGACCCAATACGCATGCGTAAAAAAACAAACACCGGCCATTAAAATGAGGGTCTATTACTGTCTCTAGAAACGTGTTTGGGATCATCTCCTGTTTTTTTTTCTTGCACGTTGCATTAAACCTAGGAAGATATTTATATAGAACTCACTGTGGAGTGTTCAGAAGGTATTTATTTTATTTATTATAATTTGTATGAATACTTAGGTGTCCATTTCGGATTTACTGTTTAAAAATGAATTTAGGCTCATTTAACATTCGCGAAATCAATCCCGATGGAAATTGTGGTTTTAGATCTCTATCATTTTGTTTATATAGTACAGAAAATAATTATTCAAATGTACGTAAAAATATCGTAGAACACGTAATACAAAATTGGACCACTTATAGTCCGTTTTTCATCGGGGATGAATCTTATGGTGTTCCGATTGCTAATGAAAACGATTATGTAAATATATGGTTCTTCATAGAAGTATGTGCTTCTTCACACTTCAATAGAAGCATTGTTTAAATTAATATAATTCTACAAATATGATGCAGTTTTAAAATATTGAGTAATGATTAATACTGTCAAGGAATCTACTCATATACGTAATTAAGTTTTGGTACTTCTCTATTATCTCATCGACCACTTTTCATCACAAAAAACTATCGCCAAACTGTAACGCCAAATAAACGGGAGAACGTTGTCATTAATACGCGCAAATGTTGAATTAAAAACCACTTGATGACATAACAAACACGTATAATGCTTCCGACATCAAGTAAATGGGACTGCATTTTTGGCATTTAATCATACAGTTTGGCGATAGTATTTTGTTATGAAAAGTGGACGATGGAATAATAGAGAAGTACCTAAGTTTTTTATACCAAGTTTGAAAATTTATCTTTTTTTGACATTTAAAAAAAATAACAGAAAAAACATTACAAATTTGCCCATTTGCTCAGCGGTCAAAGGATTAAGTAAATAAGTAAATATTAATGATGAACTGGTTCTAGCTATGAAGTAATATTATTTTGCTCAAAAACCCCCAACAAAAAAATAATTACAAAGAATAAGTAATCGTCTTTAAATATACAAAAAACAATGTGATTAATGGCCAGGATTTTTTTACATATAACATTTTTTATATACAAAAGAAAAACCGAAATAACCTCATTCATTTCACCCGATGTCAAAAAGTTTTTTTTTCCACATTCTTGGGCAAAGCACTAAATCAATAAAATCACCAATTTGTGACAAATTATGAGTTTCATAATCGCCCATGAACGGACATGCAAACTGGTAAAAAATGAATGTAATAAATTAAAACATTCAAGATTTGTATACATACAAACAATACAATGTAAATATTAATATTGTTACATGATACATTGTTTGTATACATACTTCTTTGTATACATATATTGTTTGTATACATACAAACAAATATAATGTCAACATTATTCAAATATTAAGAGATTCTAAAGATTTGTATACATACAAACAATATAATGCATACATACTCTTTACAAATAAAATAGCACACTTATATAATGACAAAACTTTTAAATCGAATAGAGATAGTATATTTCTGTTAAAAAATAATGCTAAAGTTCAGACTTATATATATTATACATTCACATAAAGCTAGTCACATTCCTGCATATTTATTAAATATTTAGTTGCTAAATATAGAAATAATATTTTATAATTTATATTCAGACGCTCAGATTCGCTTTTTTCGAACAAATAATAATAAAAATATTACTGCCGTGCGTACTGTCTTTTGACATTATATTTACATAATCGTTTTTATTAGCAATCGGAACACCATAAGATTCATATCCGATCATAAACGGAATATAAGTGGTCCAATTTTGTATTACATGTTCTACTATATTTTTATTTACGATTGAAGAATTATTTTCTGTACTATATAAACAAAATGATTTGATTTCGTGAACGTTAAATGAACCTAAATTCATGTTACACAGTAAATCCGAAATGGATACCTAAGTATTCATTCAAATTACAATAAATACAACAATAAATAAAATAAATACCTTCTAAACACTCCACAGTTTTTTATATAAATATCTTCCTAGGTTTAACGCAACGCGGAAAAAGCCATCAAACAACAGGAGTTGATCTTGATCCCAAATACGTTTGGAGACAGGAATAGACCCTCGGCCTCATTGGCCGGTCCTTTTTTTGACGTATGCGTATACGGTCGAAATTCGATGGAATTATTTGACATTTTTAGCAAACAGCTTTAAATATATGGATATACACTATATTGCCAAAGGTGACCAGTCACTTGCGATTTTAGACGTTTTGTTAACTATCTAGAAAAATACATGAGGAATTGACCTAAAACAGCAGGTATGTAAACAATATAGTATAGGTTATATATTTCCGCGAAGATTTGTTCACGAAACCCCATAGGGGACTGCCAACAAATTGAAAAATAACGAATATCTTTTGGATAACCCTGTAAAAACTAATGTAGCAAAGGCGTTCAAACTCGCGATTATTAATAAGTGGCTTATTGTAACATACCGTGTTCATTTTTATGAGGATAGCATGTATACTCGTAGAGAAATTAAGGTTTTTATAAAAACAGTCCCAAATTTCGCCTAGTTTTTTGCATATAATTTGCAGAGTTCTTACTATAAAAAAAAGTTCTTTTCAGAAAATATGACAAACAACATTGTACATAATACTCTGCAATCAGAATTAAAAAATAATAAAAATTGGATGAAAAATGAGCAGGTTTACTAAAAAAATGTTTCACTGCGCATGCGCGAATGCAATCAAAACATAATATGCATAATCTATTAACTAAGTATATAGAGCAGCTTTTGTGAAAGTCTCAAAATCATAGCTTGAAAATTCTGAAAATTATCGTCCATAGAATAAGCTCGAAATCCGTTGTTCCCAAAAGGAAGCAAAAATGTGAGGGGTTGTATCCAAATATGTTATATAAACTGTACGTGCAATATTGTGTACGCTATCTTGGTACTAATTAACAGATATTTGATACAACCCCTCATCTTTTTGCTTCTTTTTGGGAACAACGGATTTCGAGCTTATACTATCAACGATAATTTTCAGAATTTTCAGGATATGATTTTGAGACTTTCACAAAAGTTGCTCTATATACTTAGCTAATACATTATGCATATTATATTTTGATTGCATTCGCGCATGCGCAGGGAAACGTTTTTTAGTAAACCTGCCTATTTTTCATCCAATTTTTATTATTTTTTAATTCTGATTGCAGAGTATTATGTACAATGTCGTTTGTCATATTTTCTGAAAAGAACTTTTTTTTTATATTAAGAACTCTGCAAATTATAAGCAAAAAACTAGGCGAAATTTGGGACTGTTTTTATAAAAACCTTAATTTCTCTACGAGTATACATGCTATCCTCATAAAAATGAACTGTAATTTATTACAATAAGCCACTTATTAATAATCTTGAGTTTGAATGCCTTTGCTACATTAGTTTTTACAGGGTTATCCAAAAGATATTCGTTCTTTTTCAATTTGTTGACAGTCCCCTATGGGGTTTCGTGAAACAATTTTCACGGAAATATATAACCTATACTATACTGTTTACACACTTGCAGTTTCAGGTTAATTCCTCATGTATTTTTCTAGATAGTTAACAAAACGTCTAAAATCGCAAGTGATCGGTCACCTTTGGCAATATAGTGTATATACACACCATTACTGCTATCATATTCACTAGAAATTCGCATGTGTTTTACTCTCTAATATTATATGTAATCATCCTCCTATTTACTTTCTTCTACCTTTACAAGAAGAAGGTATTGATTTATGAAAATTTTCGACTTCCGGTTTTCGACGGATTTGTGTGTTTTAGAAGGTCCTGAAGACGATTTGACTGTTTTTAGAAAATGTCTGTTTGTGAGTCTATGACTCTGTTTGTCTGTCTGTATGTGACAAAACGTTTTGTGGGCGCTCTCTCTCTACTTTTTTGTGATTTTTAAGATAGCTATATCTCAAGAACTAATGCACAGAATTTCATCAAACTTCATATTCTGTTAAACCTTGATATAAATAGATGTTGATTACGATTTGGTTAAAATTGCCCAACAGGTGGCATTGCTATGCTACTTTGTTCATGATTTTCACTATAACTATATCTCAAGAACTAGTGCACGGATTTTCATCAAACTTCAGATTCAGTTAGATGGTGACAAAAGTTGTTGTTGATTGGGTTTTGGTGTAAATCTCCCAACAGGGGGTGCTGCTATGCTGCATTTTTCAAGATTTACACGATTTTAGTGATAGTCATGTCTTAAGAAGAACTAATGCACGATTTTAATAAAACTTTTGTTTCTGTTAGATCTTGATATAAATTCGTGCTGAATCGTTTTTAATGTATGCGAAACCTGTGTGAGATAGAAGAATGTTTTGGGATTGGCACATTCGACTAGTTTGATTTGGAATTAATAAATCTTATGTTCTCCTTTTTATCCATAATATACTGATATTCTCATTATAGCATATTCATTTATAGCCTTTTCATTTTAGTTTGTTTAATTTGTGAAGTAATTCCCCTTAATATTTATACAACATTTTTCGTGATTTTCACACATGTGAAAATTAACGAACGACCTATTTCATTTTAACTATATATATATATATATATATATAGGGTGTTCCAAATTTCGACCAACAAGTTAAGAAGGGTGATAGAAGGCATCAAGAGATTGAAAACTTACCATAGAACATGGGGTTGCAAACCACGTTTAGTGGGAGAAAATCGCAAAAATATTTATGAAGGGTGTGACGTCGAGTGGAACAAAAAGGGACAATAATAAATAAAAAAGCATTTATTTGACGTAAAGCATGATTAAAAGGCATTACAGTTGAACGCAGAAAGGAGACGATGAGATATTTTTTATAGGAATAGGCTTTAACGAGGCAGGCAATCATTCGTCCGTCGGGGTCTGCTGTGCAGTGACATTCATGGCCGCAACTTCGAAGAGTGTCTAAAAAAAATCTCTCGTCGTCTCCTTTCTGACGTTGAACTGCAATGCATTATATTCCTGCTTGATGTCATATAAATGTTTTTTCTATTTATTATTGGCCCTTTTTGTTCCAGTCGACGTCACACCCTTCATAACATAGCTCTATCAGTATGGTCCAGATGCGAAAAAGTCATGTGATCAGAATCGTCGAACAATATTCCCGCGTTTTTGGTTTGGAATGGATATTTTGACGTGCGTAAGTGCATGCTCTCGCTCTTCTGAAATAACTGCTTTTATCTTTTAAAAATATATTACAAGACGGATAACTCTTAAGAAGGTATTTATACTTTTATAATGAGTAATGTAGTGGATATTTTTGTTTTATTGTTAGCTGTACTACTGATTTTAATTTAATTTGTATGATATGAAGTCTAATTCTGTAAAGCTTGCTCTTCAAATTTTGAATGAAAAGAACATTGCCGCATTAAAATGTATTTCTAAGGATCACCCATCTATTTTTCTTAATTCGGATAATACTTGTAATTTTATGTCAATAATTACTGCTTGGTGGAAAATTGTAAATTGTAAAAGTGTTTTTGCTGGTAAACGTTTTAAGGATAAAGATCGAGAAGCAATCACACCAAACAGTGAAGAGCAAATAATGTTTTTGAAAAAGAAAATTTATTGGTTAAAAATTTGGCGACAATCTGTACCTATTGCTGAAACATTATCAGCACAAACTTTTCAATCATTAATAACTACTACAGATGCATTTATTCACATGATTCCATACTTATTTAATAAGCATAAATTTGATTATATCTTGCTCAGGAGATTTCAGACTGATGTACTTGAATTCCGCTTTGGAATGTATTGCCAAATGTCCGGCTCAAATTATTACATTAGTTACTTACAGCTGTTAGAAAGTGAAAAAAAGCTTAGATTTAAAAGTAATATTTTAATATCTACAACTAACGTAAATATTCCTTTGTGTTCCCTTTTACCTGATTAAGACAAACCTTCGATTTTTTCTGCAGATGATATTGATTGCTATTTAAATCTGTTAGCTGATGATTTCAATTTAGAACATACTGATCAAGGAGTATTAGCAATACTAGCGTATATATCTGGTTATGCATCTATGAAAGAACTGAAAATTACTAAATGTAACATGTGCCAAAATTGGTTACTAATACAACTGTTGATGTACCTGAAGATTTATTCATGTTTATAAAAGAATTAGATAGAGGTAAACTAATTATGCCATCAGAATTAGCTCTACTAGCATCATCAATTGCACATTATTTATTCTTAAATATACTTGAAAATTTTGAAAATAAATAACTTAGTTCAGGACAGCAGCTAGGAATATTGTATAAATTATATTTTGATTTCTTGCAAAATCATGTTAAATAATTATACTAAACATAAAAATGATTTGATTAATGTAAATAATAGTGCTAAGAAACTTAAGAAATTTTAATTACTGGAAGTGTCTATTTTATTTAGTGATAAAATATGTAAATATTTATTATTTGATATGAGTAAGATGGTTAAGATGTGGATTAGGCCTGCCACTTTTGTTTATTAAAAACAGATGGGGAACCACTATAAAAAAAAAAAAAACGAGTCGGTCGCTTACCTCGCGGGTGGCATGGAAGCAGCGACAAGTTTGATTGTAAATTTAAAGAAGAAATAGGGTAAATGTGCCAGTAAAGGACACCCATCCAATAAAGGACAACCAACAAAATTTTTGGTTTTTACAAAAAAATAACCAATAAAAATTCTGTTTTTATTGTTTTTTTTTTGTTTTTGTTTTTCATAACTCTTTCTTGTATATTTTATAATATGGTTTAAAATGACTATTTGTTTCATTAATATGCTTTCAGTAAGTTCTAGTTCTAAAAACAATTAATTATGACACTTTATGTAGGGTGTCCATTGCTGGACTTTAGGGTGTTTTGATTTATTTTTTGTTATTAACAGTTAAATTTTATTCACAGGCAAATGTGAATTATGAGATTAAGTAAATTAGAGGTAAATTAATACAAAATATTATAATGTTAATAATGTTATAAAATTATAATGTTAATAATAATGTCTTACATTATTATGAGTGAAAATGTTTTAACTGCTGACAAAAAAGTTAAATTCATATTTTGGCATATATGATAGCATATTTTGACATTTATAGTATTTTTATTTAATTTTTTAAAAAGATTAAAAAATAGAAATAACCAGTACAAATTAAGAAAATAACTTTTCTCTCGTCATTTGAATGCTGATTTCTTCGTCTATTCTGATCACGTGACTTGTTTTCGCTTCAAGGCCATAGTAAGAGAGCTATGCTTCATAAATATTTTTGCGATTTTCTGGCACTAAACGTGATTTGCGACTCCATGTGCTATAGTAAGTTTTTATCCTCTTGATGCCTTCTATCATCACTCTTAATTTGTTGATCGAATTTTGGAACACTCTGTATATATATAGGGAGGGGGGGGGGGGGGTGGAGAGACAGGAGGTGAAGAGGAGGTGGAGAGGGGAAGACCGTTTGACTTTTTTTTTTTCGAAACGCTCCCGTCCAGCAACTGCCTAGTTGCCATTTACCAATATATCAATTACACATAAATACGTTTTCTGGTTTTAACATATGATTAATAAATTAATGTAAATGCATTTTTATAAACACTTCACATTTTTTTTAGAATCAGTTTCAGAAGCATAAATTTCAAGCCGTCAAAGTTATGTTACCACTTAACCCATTCAGGGGCAGAGTACTTTTACAACTACAGTGTTAAAATAATAGATTGATACCATAAATTTTGAGCAGATTTCTTTTTAAATAATTAGAAGCTTGCCTTGTATTTTAGATTCTTAAGTTTTGAAGATTATAACCAAACAGGTCTTTATTAAACGAAACGAGAAAAGCACGATTAATATTTAAATAGCTTGAATATTTATTTATTCATTATTAAAGAAGTTTCTTACGAAATAAACTTTCGCTTTTATTACTTTAAAGATCATAGATGAGATAAATTGTTACATATTTTTCTTTTTCTAGATGTCGAAAGTGTCTGCAAAAAAAATGGCTCATAGCCAATGTTCTCTTTTGCATTCACTTTTTTTTAAAGAGGCATCTTTGTGGGAGAAATTATTTAAAGAACAGGTGTGTATCTTTTGTTTCTAGGATAAATATTTACTTATAAATATACCGATTACGGAAAAAAAGGGATAGGCAAAAATGCATGAATACAAAATTTATTTTATGTGCAGGTTTTCATATTATATATATTAATTTTATTTTATGATATTATGTTTCAATACACTTTTACAAACAATTAATAACAATTATGTTACATTAAAATTATACTATGCGCAAATATCCAATACAAGAACTAGTCGGATGTGCCAATCCCAAAACTCTCTTCTATCTCACACAGGTTTCGAATACACTAAAAAGAATCAGCACTATTTTATATCAAGGTCTAACTGAATCTAAACTTTTATTAAATTTTGTGCATTAGTTCTTGAGATATGACTATTGCTATAATCGTGTAAATCCTTCAAAATGTAGCATAGCAACGCCGCCTGTTGGGAGATTTAGACCAAAACCTAATCAACAACAACTTATGTTAACGTCTAACTTAATCTGAAGTTTGATCAAAATCCGTTCATTAGTTCTTGAGATATAGTTACCATGATAATGATGAAAAAAGTAGCATAGCAGCGGTACCTTTTGGACCATTTACACCAAAACATAAGCAGCATCTATTTTTGTCAAGGTCTATCAGAATCTGAAGTTTGATGAAATTCCATGCATTAGTTCTTGAAATATAGCTATCGTAAGAATCATGAAAAAAGTAGTATAGCAGCGCCTTCTGTTGGCATATCTACACTAAAACGTAATCAGCGTCTATTTATGCGGAGGTCTAAATGAATCTGATGTTTCATGAAAATAAGTGCATTAGTTCTTGAGATAGAGCTATTGCGGAAATCACGAAAAATGCAGCATAGCAGCGCCACCTATTGGAAAATTTTCACCAAAATCTAATCAGCACTAATTTATATAAGAGACTAACCGAATATAGAGTTTTATTAAATTTCGTGAATTAATTCTTTAGATACAGCGCCCACAAAATTTTAGTCACAGACAGACAGAGTCACAGCCAGAGTAAAAGACACACAGACAGACATTTTCTATAAACAGTCCAATCGTGTTCAGGACCTTCTAAAACGTATAAATCCGTCGAAAACCGGAAGTCGAAAATTTTCATGAATCCAATACTTTTTTCTTGTAAAAATAGAAGAAAGTAAAAAAAAAATCATCGTTATTAGTTCAGTGAAATGAATTATATCGTCTGCTATTATGATATGATTAATGATTAACTATTATGATTAATTTCTGTAATAAAATAAGTACATTTTAAGTTTAAATTAGTTAAAATGTTTCATTTAATATATAAATAATAGATTTCGTAAAGCTATAAACATACATCACTTTTTATTGAAAAATTTTTACTATCGATAGATTGGCTGCGAGTTAATTAAGAGCAGTGATTTATACCAGATGGATTCATAAAATTGCAGTTTCATTTCATTTTTAGGTAGATGCATATTTTATGTAATAATGAAATACATTAAAAAATGAGAATCTTATACAGTTAGTTTATTGACTTCTGATTTTGTACGTTATTGACTTCTGCTACGATGGTCTGAAGATTCCATTATATTCTAGATTTTATACAGATTTTTTAATTAATATTAAAAATTACATAACGAATTATTTTTTGAAAAGTAAATATTATTGAAATAAAATTTGGAAAGCACAGGTAGTTTAAAAGCAAGAATACGGTTATATTTATTTTTAAAAATGTATTACATGGCAATATCGATTTTTTTTTAAATTTCATTTAAGAATATTGTTTAAAAATGCCTCGAAATAACATACATATTGAGTTTATTATCACTTTCATTAGTAATATGGAATTATTTCCTATAATAATTATTGAACTCTGATTTTGCACATTATTAACTTCTACTATGATGCTCTGATGATCAGATTATGTAAATTTTTTAAAAATACTACTAGTTACCCATATGCCACACCTTAACAGGGGCGACAAGAGCAAGTTGGTAAACTTCGACCACTAATTTTAAAATTTAATTTTTGTTTTAATAAATCCAAGTAATTAATTGGGACAAGAAAAAAAATCAAAATTCGTGATTTAAGTATGTATGTTTGTTCTTTTGCTCACGTGAAGTTGGCGCCTATGGAGTTGTCTATTTGAGTTTGATACATTTTACATATTGTCCAATAGAAAATAATTGCTTGACTGTTAAAACCAAGACCTCTTTACCATCTATAACACCTTAACGATCGCAATTCCTTTTTCCCCGCCCGGCGTTTCTCACCATATTGTGGATAGGTGACACTGTCATTCGTCGACAACAAATGGTTTAATATCCAACAAATATTCTCATAGTTGAAGCGTCATTGGACACGTCATCAGTGAATTTTGGCCAGGTTTTTAAGCTAAATACCACTCTTTTCGGCGTTTAAACTTTTAATGGTGTAAAGAATACATAAAGGGAGAAAACACTTTTCTGACGTTAATAATGTGGGATACTTGCCAGCGCAGTTTTCAGAGCTGTTATTAACAATTTTGTAAATGTGGATTTGTAGTTTTTAATATGTCATCGCCCAATGATACACATGGTTTAATATCCAACATATATTCTCATAGTTGAAGCGTCATTGGACACGTCATCAGTGAATTTTGGCCAGGTTTTTAAGCTAAATACCACTCTTTTCGGCGTTTAAACTTTTAATGGTGTAAAGAATACATAAAGCGAAAAAACACTTTTCCGACGTTAATAATGTCGGATACTTGCCAGCGCAGTTTTCAGAGCTGTTATTAACATTTTTGTAAATGTGGATTTGTAGTTTTTAATATGTCATCGTCCAATGATACAAATGGTTTAATATCCAACATATATTCTCATAGTTGAAGCGTCATTGGACACGTCATCAGTGAATTTTGGCCAGGTTTTTAAGCTAAATACCACTCTTTTCGGCGTTTAAACTTTTAATGGTGTAAAGAATACATAACGGGAGAAAACACTTTTCTGACGTTAATAATGTGGGATACTTGCCAGCGCAGTTTTCAGAGCTGTTATTAACATTTTTGTAAATGTGGATTTGTAGTTTTTAATATGTCATCGCCCAATGATACAAATGGTTTAATATCCAACATATATTCTCATAGTTGTAGCGTCATTGGACACGTTATCAGTGAATTTTGGCTAGGTTTTTAAGCTAAATACCACTCTTTTCGGCGTTTAAACTTTTAATGGTGTAAAGAATACATAACGGGAGAAAACACTTTTCTGACGTTAATAATGTGGGATACTTGCCAGCGCAGTTTTCAGAGCTGTTATTAACATTTTTGTAAATGTGGATTTGTAGTTTTTAATATGTCATCGCCCAATGATACAAATGGTTTAATACAGAGTTGCCAAGTCTCCGGCTTTTTGGACACCAGTATTTTAGTACAGAAAATGTTGCTTTGTGTAATCGCAACATTCTGCGATTTAAAAGAACAACTTCTTCTCTAAGATAATAGTGGTGTGCAAAAAGCCGGAGACTTGGCAAGTCTGGTTTAATATCCAACATATATTCTCATAGTTGTAGCGTCATTGGACACGTTATCAGTGAATTTTGGCTAGGTTTTTAAGCTAAATACCACTCTTTTCGGCGTTTAAACTGTTAATGGTGTAAAGAATACATAAAGCGAAAAAACACTTTTCCGACGTTAATAATGTGGTATACTTGCCAGCGCAGTTTTCAGAGCTGTTATTAACATTTTTGAAAATGTGGATTTGTAGTTTTTAATATGTCGTCGCCCAATGATACAAACGATAAATTGGTTGCAAACTAATTAAAGCGGATTATCTAATTATGTGTATGACTGATACACAATTTATTTTTATTGCACTATGGATTATAACCAGAAACAACTTTTTTTTATTATCAGCGATGCAATGAGATAACTTCAATTATTAGAAACCTGACATTTAAATATTACAAAAATATTAATTATAAATATAAATATTATATAATGTCACATAATATTGTTGATTATAATTATTATATTTTTTTCGTGTTTTCGCGATCTCCTGTAAAACGTGCGCCCTAGTCTTCCATTTAAAAGTTTTTTTTAAAGAAAATTCAGAAAAAAATATTTCAAACAGATTTTATTCTCATAATATTTAACAGTTAATACTAAAATTACACAGTATTCACAATGTATTACTTTATGGTTTCGTAAATTTAAATACACAATTTTATGCAGTACTCAATGGCCCATATATACAAAGGTCATTGAAATTCAAAATCCTTATATATGGTGTGCACCGAGATTTTAAAATGAATTTTGAAGGTTAGGGTGAAACGTGCGAAAAAAATATTGTATTATTATTTAAATAGAAAAATGTTATTTAAAATGTTTACAGTAATATGTGCAAAATATAAAAAGTTGGTTTAAAACTACTCACCGCTAGAATATAGAAGAAAATTCAATACTTCACTTACCTGAAATTGAAAGAAAAAATATTAGTATCTAATACATATTTTATTTTCATAATTTTGCAACATTTTGAAAAAAAAAATGCTAAAAAAAGTATTAAATTTTCGCCATTAAATTCTATTATTGTCATACATTCATTGCCAGATTTTAATTTGAAGAAATGCGAAGTTTGAAAATTCTTATTAAAAAAAAGCATATATTTACAAAAACTTGTCAAATCAAGATGCAAAAAGTAGGTTATTTGATTAAATAAAATTAAAAATCGAAGTAGCTATCAACCATTCAGGGCAATTCGTGTCAATTCGAGAAATTCAATAAACATCTTTTGAAGCAGAAAACTTATTTAGTAAGATGTGTTTTGTTTTTAATGCGAAAGTATTTAATTTAATTTATTAACTTCTTGAAGGGCGGTAGGATATTACATATCCTACTTTATTTTATTATCCAAATAAGACAATGGTACCAGATATTTTGGAATAAAATTTTGCTTTTATAATCTACCGTGCAAAAATACTTTTACTTATTTTCAAATAAATTTGTTTGTAAATAATAGTGTCACTCAATCCTCACAACATTTTAGCAAAAGAAGTACTTTGCCCTGAAAGGGTTAAGATACGACCATTATGTTAATATATTACGTTGAACTGCTATTATATACTAATTATTAATACCGGGTGGTTATAATATAAGTATCTCTATTTGGTAAAATATATGGTTATAATATAAGTATCTCTATTGTCTGTAGCTTGAAGGAATAACCGGAATGAAACCAAAATCGGTTCACTTACTATTTGAGAAGGGGGAAGAAGAATGGAACAATAAAAAAAAATAATTGCAATAATCGCCGATAGATGGCGCTTTTGAGTGTGAATTGTAATGTGTAATTCCGCATATCGTGGAGGTGTCACAAACCTCAATGACTTTGCCATATATCACAACATGTGCGAAACATTACTCCTGTGATTCATTCCGCGGTTAAGCACATCGTGCATCGCCTAGATTGTGTCCTTCAGGATAATGACCATGTGGAACCCGAACATGATCGGCACCGTCATGCAAAAGCGTAACTACGTTCACTGTGACATTTTCCAATAAATTAGGTGTGCCATCTGGTTTGACGCCTTAATTTATTGTTCTTATATTACACATTACATTTCACACTCAGTAGTGCCATTTGTCGGTGATTATTGCAATTACAATTTTTTATTGTTCCATTCTTCTTCCCCCTTCTCGAATAGTAAGTGTACCGATTTTGGTTTCTTTTGGATCATTCCTTCAATCTACAGACAGCTCTAAATAGAAATACTTATATTATAACCACCCTGTACATAAAAATAATTTCAATCAATCTTAACACATTCCTATCGGTATGCATTTGTAATATATCGGTGTGGCTTTTAAAACAATCGTAACTGCTCCCTCTTCTGAGACTGTTTCGTAAATTGTCTCCTGGAAAGTTTTTTTCAAGTTTATGCATCAGTAAATATCTTTCAATACACGGATTTATTATAAAATGTCTTAACCCGGGAGAACTCGTGGTAATTTACGTTACACGAGAGCTCGCGACGGGCTTCGTAGGCCCGGAGCGGATTTTTGCTTAAGAAAACAGTAAAATGAATTTGCTAAGCATAAATTGTGTTTTTAAAGTAGCATTATAAATGGATAAATAAGAAACTATTTTTTAAAACAGAAAATTTTAAATAGTTTAATGATATATTTATATAATACACATTAAAGTAAAAACCAACAACAACGACAACAACAACAAAACATCATTTTTAAGTTATACATGCAATTAATATTACATTATGAATAATTCAAAAATCCTGAATTATTTTTCAATTAAATAATATTTATTACACTTATTATAATTAAAACCAAACTTACATTTCACTGACAGATTCTGCAAATAACACTGCTATGCACAATGCATACATTTTTTGAACATTTAGATTAAGAAATTTGTGATTTTCTGTCAATTTTGCTGGGACAGATATGACACCTTTTTCTTGAACACTTTTGTTTTTTTGCCGGTGGTGCTGCAATTTTTTCATTACGGTCACTATCTAATTTTTCACGCAATTCGCGTGGAAGCGTCGGCTGCAAACTTCTGTTTTCCGCATGCTCCTTCAGAAGCTATAACGCCAGATCTTTCAAAAATAAACTCATTTTTCTGTATTGGAGCTGTGGTGATTTCGCAGATAGTAGTAAAATTCGGGCATTTATGGCTGCAGTATTCAAAATACTGAAAAATACTGTCTTCGGTCATCTGTTGCTTATTCTCGCAATAGGATAAGTAGCTGACATTTCATCTACAACATCTACAGCTCCCTTCGTTAGGTTAAAAATGTTATTAAATCTGGTTTCTAGGCTTCTGCAGTTGAAACATCAATAGCACCATCCTTGTGCATGGTAGATAAAAGTAAAACACATTTATTTTTGGGGGTAAGTAGGATACCAAAGTCATATTCTTCTGGAATCCAAATAACGAGGAATATATTTCTCGTTTCTTTCCAGAAACGAATTCTTCTGGTAGTTCTCTTTTATTTTTCCTGACAGTTCCAATAAGTGTAATTTTCTTTTGAAGGATATTTTTAGCTAATGCATAAATGGTATATTAATTATCAACTGTGAGATTACGTCCAGAGTTGTAAATTGGTTCCACTGACCTCTTGACAATTTTATCTGGAGAATTTTCGACTTTATACGGACCTTCTGGTTGAGCTACTGCATAAATTTCAAGATTCCAAGTATAAAATGTCCTACAATCAACTAAAGCAAATATTTTTATACCATATTTTGCAGGTTTACTTGGAATATACTGACGAAAGGAAAATTTACCTCTAAAAGGTTCTAATTTATCATCTATAGTCACAAATTATCCGAGACTATATACATGTTGACAATTTGCAAGAAATGCTTTAAAAAAAGATCTTATGGGAGCCAATTTATCCAGTTCTATTCTAGAAGGACGATCAGTTATATCATCGAATCTTATGCATCTCATAAGGAATAAAAAACGATTATATGACATAGTTCGATGAAACATTTCAAGCCCTGTGACATCGGTGTTTCAAATATCACGAACATTTACATGTGGGGATTTATGAATACCCCCTAAATAAAGAAGGCCAATAAATGCTCTTATTTCTGCTATATTTGTCTGACGTGCATCTATTTCTCTTTGGAAATTTATTGCAATTGATTTTATATAAATATTTATGCATTCCACAATACTCGTTATTATTGTTTCGTCATTAAGCAAATGCCAAGAATCCATTGGGCAGGATCTGTTCCTTGCATCACTAACGCTTCCGGACAATTTTGATACAATATTGGGAGCAGGAGTTCTGACATTTCGTCTTGGTTCTTTTTTTATTCCATTTCGTTGTTTTATGTTTGCCAATATAGCAGTCAACGGATTCAATAATATTATCTGATTCACTTGATGAATCTAAATCTTCTTCTGAACTTGACCGATGCACTGTAAAAAAAATTTCGGAACATTTCAGGAAATTATCCTAAAACATTTCGCATAATTTACCAGAATTTCGAATTTCTTTATGTCCCACGTAAATTACGGCAATAATTCGTGTAATATTTTTGAGAGGTTTCAACTTTTCCGTAAACTACATTCTGCGCATGCGTGCTTCATGTTTTATGTTCCATTAGCCATTTTGATAACTAAAGAAGAATAAAAAACAGCTGTCTAGGTATTTAGAGACAAATGCAATCTGAACAAATGTCATTGTTTGTTTGGATATTACCCGATAAAGTAAATAGCGAATTTAAATCTTTTTATGCTTCATTATTTGAATATTCTTTTATCTGTAATACGAAACTTTAAAATTTAATTGCTTAAATAAGACACAGAATAAAAAAATAAATTTTGATTATTGAAAATTGGAATGTTTCACTACATTTTTGTGAAACGTAACAGCAAAAAGCCGTGGCATCTTAATGCCACTACTTTTTTCCGGAACCTTGCGGAAATTTTTTACAGTGTGGTCATAATATTGTTCTGTTTCATCTGCTTCTTCATCTTCCTCCTTAACAGATTCTTCATCAGTTGAAACCTCAGCTAACAAGGTCTGCAATCTCTTCATTTCATCGTCATAGCTTAAATAGCGATACATTTTTCAACCTCTTCCTTCACATTCACAATCTGAAATGAAAAGCGCGAGCGCTCGCTCCGGGACTCTGGGGCCCGACCGGTATTTTCTCAGAATAGGGGGATCCTACATTCCTGAAATGCCTGTGGTCAGTGTGTAGGTGACCTTCAACGCAGCTACCGTGAAACAGGTCCATTTTCATTGAAGGGGTGATTCTGCTGCAGTATAGTTTTGTTATGACCGGGTCTGAGAGGCCCGATGCGAGTCTTCGCGGGTTTAAATCGAAAAAGGATATGGGAAATATGATATAAATGCATATTCTGTAAGGTACAAGCCACGCCTTTGGTCAGTGGCGTTTTTTGAATAAAAGCGAGAATTCTTGTTTCCCGATGCGAATGTGTTAACAAATTATTATTAACTTCGTGGTGGATAAGTCCAAAAGCTGATAAGGAAGATTACTGAAGCGATGAAGCCCTTTAGATGCAATACACTTGTCCGATTTTGGGGTTATTAATTGAAAAAACAATTAAGAATTATTTCGTTAATTTTTATTGTGTCATATATTAAAAACATTCGCCCGGTTTAAAATTAGTAGTAAATTAAAGTGCTTAGTAAATTAAAGTGGTACTTGTCTTTTAATTTTGTATTAATTAGGACTGAAGTTACAGCCATCTTTATTTATTTATTATTATTTTCTTTTGAACTACTGTGCTTTCTTTGAACATACTTTGGGTAATCCACGTGGCAATTTTCAATTTATAGATATACTAAAAATCTGTCGATTGAAAGATTTCTTTTTAATGAGGATAACATTTTCTAGATCGAAACATATCTTAGGCAATTTTTTTATTTCAAAAACGCATTTTTAATGATGGAAATTCCTAATAAATTCATATTAAAAAATTATGAAAAATGATCTATATATTTTTTATATACATAAAAAGAATCAGGGTGGTATAAAACATGGCGTTTACATCCTGAATTACATTTCTGAATACAATTTATATGTCCAAACGTAATTGAGACAATATTTTACCTTTGCCCATAGCCGTTTTAAAGTTTTAAACTTGGGGTCCTCAATATTTTCGACTGAAAGTCATTCGTTATCACTAATACCGAAAAGTAATCTTCAGGGAAATACATAAAAACAAAATATTTCAGATTTTTTTAAAAAACAGTTAAAATACACATAATAATTAATAAAAATAAACGTTTCGAGCACAATTTCAGAACTCCTCATCAGTACAAGTCTCATGTTCCTCGAAGTGTGGTACACAAAGTTGGCAAACTAAGCTCTGAACGAAGATAGATCCCCATTGCACATGAGCAATTTTTAGGTGCTTTCGTAAATATATAAATACGTAGCATCTATAGTAGTCGTCTGGTCTGTCCGTCCGTCCGCATATAACAGAGCAAAAACTACCCAACCGAATGGTTTGAAATTTAATATATATTGTCGTTACAGAATTTTGTCGAGTCATTTCAAATTTTATGAAAATGGAATCAAAATTTAAAAAGAAATTAATAACAGTTTTCTTTATTCTATTAAATCCTATATCATACGTAATCTATATAATAAAAGGCGCAAGTCATGTGACTGAGGAAACAAATACCGGCAAAAAACTTCTTTTTTTCATATGTCAGGCGGCCATTTTCATTCAAAAAAATTTTTTTTCGAATCAATTTGCATAAAAGTTACATTTTTAGAAAGATCGTTCAAAAAATTGTTTGCTTGAGAAATGAGTTACATTTAAAAATGTATAGATTCTGAGATAACTTCAGTGGAAATTAGGTTAACAGCCGAATATCTCAATCAATTAGAGTAAATAAACACAGGACAAATATATGAGTTTGAGAAACATATTGAATCACGATGAAAATCCAATTATGGAAATATTCGCATATTTTAACATTTTGAAGGTGTACAACATGTTTAATTTTGAAATTATTTTTTTATATCGCATTTAGTCCGCGTGGCGATTATTATTATGACAGAATATAATAGCCGGCTTCGCCCGCTATCGGGCTGGTTTGAATACTGGAAAAAACGAAAAAATAGACCGGTAAATTTTTACTTTATAAAAAACAAAAAACATGAGTTTTTTTTTTTTTTCTGGTTGCTAAATGAAATTTATTAGGATATTTATTAAAGAAAGGATAAAGTGTTTTGAAGGGAATATTAAACGAAACCCTTTGAGCGATCTTCGATCACACTTATCCACTTGTTTTAATAATGAATTATAATATATTTAAAATTAAATACATAGCCCGAGCTAAAATTTTATCAGTATCGCATAAGTTTCAATAGACATTATTAAATAAACAAGTGTATATAAGCAGTAAATGTGAATCCCTAAATTTCTCAATGACAAGATATAATTATACTAATTTCATTCACTAATATTTTGGAAGCGTATTTCACTCTAATTATGCATTTTTATTGCAGCATATTAAACCTTTTATATAATATGTGAAACTATTTTCTATAGAGGCTAGGATGGTGGGCTTATATTTATTAAGGTTAAATTTACTTAAACTTAATTAAATTTAATTTAATTTAATTTAATTTAATTTAATTTAATTTAATTTAATTAGGCTTACATTTGTTAATGATTAGATTAGTAGTTTTTGACCGCAAGTGAGCCCTGGATACGGCTTAACCACAAAAAACTGAAACATGCGCTAAGCTTACGTTTTTATTAATCTTAAAGTTAGATAGAATTTAATATCAAAGAGTAATATTTATGGGGGCAATAAAACAACTTACTACGAGCAGATTCAACATTACATATTAAAAGTTAAAAAATATTTCAAATAAAAAATTAATTTAAATTTCAGATTTAAAATTCGATTTTAATATTTCAATACTTTTCATTTTTATCTATGTATCTATCTATCGATATAAACAGACGACTAATGCATATTCTACCCTTTACGTTTATAACGCATAATTTCACAGCGGCATTTTATTCAGTGTAAAATAACAGAGCCTTATTTAAATTCATACATTTAAACGTTTAAACAGGCATAATTTATTTAAATGGCGAATTTAATTTTAATTGGTACAGCTATAATGGATAATAGAATGAAAGAAGAAATAATGCAATGAAAATTATAAATGTAAAAGCTTCCGGACTATATTAAACAATTCAATTTCCTTAATGATTATGCATTTTGATGTTCAGTTTAATGAAATTTATTTACAAAAGCAATTCCAAAAAAGATGTTAAAATGCTGAATGAAATTGTATCTTTCATAACTTCATTTCATATGTAAATGGAGAAGAGGTTTATTTTCCACCGAATGTAACTGAATATCGAAGGATAAATAGTTCGTTTATTCTAAAAATTATTTTTTAAATTGAAGAAATATAATGTGAGTAGTAAGGTCTTATCAAATTTCATTAACTTCAGAACGGCGACAGCAATATTCATAAGCATGGTATCTATGCATAATAATATATGTACATACACTAAACTGTCTATGTGCTACTCGATCAACCGTTTTATGTGCCACCTAGCGGCAAACTGTGGAAATTGCGTTACTATCTCGAAAACGGTACAAGATAAGGGAAAAAGGGCAATTAAAAAATTGTAGTCTATTCAATTTAGTTACATGATGTTTAAATGTAAATTTAGCTTTATTAGAAGCCCCAAAATGTAAATTTTATATATCCAATCATGAGCTTAAATACTCCACTAATTGCACACATAAGTGTAACATTATAAGGCAGGCGCACATTTACTAATAAAAATAACACGTGTAAAAAAAATACAGCTTATTTTAATAAGGAAATCAAGATAAGTATACAAATATACTAAATGTGACAATGCGGCATTTCTTCTAATAGGGGACACATTTAGCATACTTAACTTGATTATTTTTAAAACTAAACTGCACCATGCTTACATGAGTTAGTTCTATTAGTATATGTGCATTTGTCTTATAATGTTTTACTTCTGCATGCAATTCGTCGCATAATAAGAATGATGATAGAATGTAAAAAAAAAACCTTGCAACGAACGTTAAGCTTGAAGGTAAGCTTGAACGGTCGTTTGATGATCTCAAAGCCTCGAGCTCAATCCTTCACAATGGAATAATGGGAAAATGTAGTTAGCAGCATGGAATAACTAGTTGCGTAAAAACTGAACTTCCAGGTTAAAGGTAATTGACTTGCATGGCAAAAGGAAACCGTAAAAATTTTAAAAAGTTAAAAATTAAATAAAAATATTTAGAAATATAATAATGAAATAGAAGTATAACGAAAACAGTAAAAAAAGTAAATAAAAAAAATCCCATTAGATCAAAAAAATGACAGACGAAACCTACAGAGGGTCGAACCCATCTCAAAAAACGAAACAAAGACTCTCTTCAGAGTAAATCCTTCACAATTTTTTCTGCATTAAACTTTTAATTCTGGCTTTTATATTTTAGTCAAGTGTGTCGGGGTAAAGGGTATGGCGACGTTGGACGGTCGCGCGTCGTTTCCTCCGAGAATTCGGCGGTTCTAATTCTAGAGGTAAGATTCTAATACAATTATTTTGACATATAAAATATCATTTCAAACAAGAGCGAAACAACTCTTCAATTTTGTAATTAGCCTTTTCTCCCGTATCTCGCACTAGTTACGAGATAGGAACTTTAAATCTGTATATTGTCGCTAGGAAATGCTGGAAGTGGTTTCATCGCGTAGTCATAGCCATTTTATTCTACCCAGACACCACACTTACAACTGTCGCTGTTCTGAAATTAATTTGCTGTGGACAGTGCTTAATAAGTATAATAAACTGAGTTATCCTGAGTATAAGTTAAACTGAGTATAATAAGACATTATCCTCACCATGAATGAATTAAATATACCTATACAAATAAACTACTTTGTATCTCATGTTTACTTGTATTAACTGTTATAAAACAAATTCGTTGTACGATACCAGATTTTGCCCTTTCATGTTCGTCATACCATACATTTCAACTTTTATACGGTGCGCTGTTAAGATGTCTCGAACGACATTTAGTTTGCGAAAATTGGTTAATGATTTAAAAGTTGTAGTTCAGCATTCTCAGAGAAAGCGTCAGATTAATTGGAGCAGCAATCTAGTAAATTAATCAGCCAATCCAGCATTGTAACCATAAACTTCACTTCACTAATCTTTATTTCTTTTGTATCTATCTATCAATTTCTTATGGTATATATATATATATATATATATATGTAGGATTTCAGTTGAAACACTTCACGTAAATGATCATCAAATGAACTGGCTCTGAACTGACACTCTATTATTGTCCATGACTTTGATGCGCGAGTTGTAAATAGTTTGAATCGCGATATTTGGCAGAGAGCCAGTGTTCTAATTTTTATTATGAAGCGAGATGTAAAATGGATATAGCCGTTAGGCCTGGTTGGATTATCGTAATGTAAATTTGTTGTATAGTTTCGACCAAAAGTTTTATTAGTTGAAATTAAAGTGCATATTTTGTTGTTCATTGATTATTTGTCATATTGGTTCAGTAAAGTGCCTATTTATATATCATTTACTTACATTTTTGGGGGCTCGGATGCCAAGATTATAAAAATAAAAGCCACTAGTAGTGAAATGGAAACCAAACGTAAAGTGTTGTAAAACGCCAGTATCAAAAGTTGGGTTACGAAATAGCAAGGTGAAACCGTAATCGTATCACTTCAGGTACAATTTTTGAAAGTTAAGCATGGGAACTCTCAATAAAGCTAAGAGAATTGACCTAATAAACCTCTGCGAGGAATGCGGAATTGAAGCACCAGAAAAACCGACAATTCCTGTCCTAATAAAGTTGATGAAGAGTTGGGAGAGTTACGAAAAAGATTTTATAAGAGATCGATTGGAAGTAGCGATAGCAAGTAGAAAAGAGAAAGAAGAAAGAGAAGAGAAAGAGAAAGCGAAGAAATTACAAGCAGAACTGGAAGAGAGAAAATGGAAAATAGAATCGGAGCAGAATTTTGAAATTAAGAAATTACAGATACAAGAAAATTCAAGAGAACATATTAATGAAGACCCAAAGACAAAAATAGGCACTTTACTGAACCAATATGACACATAATCGATGAACAACAAAATATGCACTTTAATTTCAACTTTTGGTCGAAACTATACAACAAATTTGCATTACGATAATCCAACCAGGCCTAACGGCTATATCCATTTTACATCTCGCTTCATAATAAAAATTAGAACACTGGCTCTCTGCCAAATATCGCGATTCAAACTACTTACAACTCGCGCATCAAAGTCATGGACAATAATAGAGTGTCAGTTCAGTGCCAGTTCATTTGATGATCATTTACGTGAAGTGTTTCCACTGAAATCCTACACACACACATATATATATATATATATATATATATATATATATATTAGAAAATTTAACTTCTTTCGCAATCTGCTAAATTATTCTACTAAATTTTTCCATTTAGTAGTATTCCGTATATAAAAGCCCGATTTATTAAAATAATTCTTATTCTTAAAATAGTCCTTCACTATCCATATGTAAAGCTATTTTATCCTAATCCGCTTAATAGTATTTATTCTATTTTACTCTATTCTGAAAATGGCGCTTCCCGCTTATATTTCTTACTTTAAAACATTTTTTTAAAATTAAAATCCTTATTAAATAATCCCTATCATGAAATCACTATAAATTCTTTAAATAAGATATGAAATTTCATGTTTCCTAAATTAATCCATCTTAAAAAACCCTATTTCGGTAAATTATTTCTTATATTAAAATATTAAATGTCTCTTATTATGTTTCAATATTGAAATATTTCTCACTTTTAATCTGTGTCAATTATTAAATTTCTTTCCTCGTATTCTAAAAAATCGTCTGCAGTCAAAGAATATATTTTATACCTATTCTCAAAGCTAAAATATTACTTCATTTTACCCTGTTTTTAAAAGTATCTCAAAAATTCCTGAAAAAATATTTGGCGCTAATAACATCCGGAAGTCTAATCACTACGATATCTCTACGCCAGAAATAGGATTAATTCCTTCAAATTCAGACTATGATTGGCTAAAACAGATCACATGTCGCGTTTGTATCCCAGAGCCTACTTCCCCTTAAAATCACTTGCACTGCTGGGAGACACAGAAATTTTTACGGATTCTCCCGCCTTCAAAGTTGTTGACAAATAATTCTGGAGTCGTAGTGAGCAGTCTATATGCATCATGAACAGTGTTTTTAAATATGTTGATCCCTTCGTTGGCAGTTTGTGTTGTCTATCATCAGAACAATTATTTTAGAGGATACATTGCTGTGGTGATGGAATATGGTATTGCTCTATTTTTGTGTATTAAGAGCCTATAATTTAGTTTTATCATTTTACTAATTTCTAGTAACTTCGAATATATGTTAATAAAAATTTTGACTTCCTGGATACAGTTTTTGACTTGTGCCTTAAGTGTGTGTTGCGGTTTTCAGAATTAACATTTTCGTATGAGAACTGGTACTGACTCTGCTACTCTGCATTACTTGTGTTGCTGTCTCAGTGTGCAGTTCTATAACAGACATTTATTTCTGTAATTTTCTTTGGTATTTAAGACCTTGTATTGCTGTATTGTTAAAATTTCATTAGTTTTACTTAGTTTTATTATAGACTAGTTAGACTTTTGTAACTTTAATGGTCTTTAAAGTTGTTTTTATTTATAAATTTATAGTTAATATATGTTAATGGACTTGTGGTTTACTCTGGTCCTTAAATCCTGTTAAATTATTGCTTTTTATTTTCTTTTTCTGCATTGGTGTATTCAGTATGCATTTACAATAGCTGTGTGAACATGGTTCATTAATTGTTCGTTGATTCCAGGCCCGTTCCGGGGGGAGGTTTTGTTGTATGTAGGTAGGGAACTTCTGCAGGAGATTTTATCACCTCTGCCTCACGGTTGGTGCTCCTGCAGGTGATTTAGTCCTTTAGTCGTAGTGAGAAAGAATGGATGTCCCTGTAGTACCCTCGTAACCTTTAATATCATTGAAAATCAATAGCTTCTGATTTTAAAGAGCATTTCCCGCATATGCTTGATATGTTGGATTAAATAAAATAGCAGAAGCGAAGCAACTGTCATCTTTTTTCCTCTAATTTTTATTTCCCATCTACGAATACGTTTTCCGAATATGAACGACTGCAATTACCTGTGCTATTAATCGGGGAACACTGCCTCGATCACTCCAAAACCTTCCAAAACGTCACATACAGAGTCATACGCCATAAAGAGAGAAAGAGAGATAAATTGGTAGATAGGAACTAGAGAATATGATAGATAAGGACAATTTTATAGTTCACCACCTATAAAAGATGACTATTGCGCCCTAAAACAATCAACTGATAAAATAAAATTTTGTGTCTATGGCCACAATTTTCAGTACCTAATATATTCTTCTTAGGAATATAGAAAAAATATAATGATAAAGAAACAATTATAAAGAAGACCATTGAAATTGAAAAGTGTTATCAAAATACTGAATATTTTCCGAAAAGGATTTGAAATGAATTGCTCTAAAGGGGTCAGGTAACCTTTGATCTCACAAAATACATGAAAAGGAGACCTCTGTAAGAATTATCATAACTCCGTAACTATTTGAATTTGAATTATAAAATTTTAAATGCATATTAATAAAGATTTATTTTATAAATTAAAATTCTCCAAAAATGTTTACACTCATACAAAGCTTTTAAATTTATTTTAAAATATAATAAATTTTTTACGAAAGAATTATTCTTGCATGTACTGCGCGCACGATTTTTCACATTTGAATTGCTAAAACCATTCAAAAAATTTGTAATGAGTGCATATATAATGTGTTCTCAAAATGACCTACGATGAAAAAAATAAAATGAGTAGATCTTGAGAAAAAAAATTTTTTTTTAGAGAAATTCGAAATATCGAGTTTTTTTTACTACAAAAGTAGTCATAAAATCTAAACTTGTTACTTGAGAAACATAATGGTAGGTCATTTTGTGCATCTGTTTGGTTAAGACATTCAGTCAAAATTTCATGAAATTCTAACCTATCATTTTTCTTAAATCGTGCGCGCAATGACCAAAATCGTCGTTTTGAGAAAATTGACTTCAAAGATCAAACTGTCCCTTGATCATATAGAAAAAGCTCAGACTGTTTTAGACATAACTCCACTTCTAAAGTGAATTTTTGCATGGGGTTTATTTTAAATTGTTCCTAAAGAATCATATTTAATTATAAGCTAATAATTTTTTTTTCAAATTTCTGACACTTTAAAGGTTACCTGACTCCTTAACATAAATGGTCAGAATTCATATTTATAGCATAAATTTAAAGTAACATTTATTTCTCAACTTGATGCATGTAAATATTTAATACAAAATAAAATAGATATAAAAAACGAAATTTGTTTGAAATATGCTTTTTTTTTTAACGAAAGTTCATTATGTTTATACATGGTATATTTTATATATATTTCACATGATTATTTATGCTTTTTCAGTATATTTTTTAAATCTTTTTAGTTCACTGTTATATTTACTCCCTGATATCATCTTACTATGTAATATATCAATACTCAGTGCGTGTCAGATAAACGCCAGAGGCGTTTTCCACATCAAAGGTAAAGAAAAACAAATATATCTGCATTAAATGTCACAACTGTATCTGCGAAAATCATAGGAATTGTTATTGCAACCATTATAAACATAGACTAAAGTTTGTTTCACTGCCATTTAATATGGCATATATTTGATTAGAAAATAAACATGTAACTCCACATTAGTTGCATTCGAGCAATAAAGCAAAGAAAATGTTGAGTAGTGTTAGTGTAACTGCTACTTTAATAATGATACTAAACAAACGTTGAGGAAAATTTCAAAAGCATTTAATATGTCAAACAGACAAATAATTGTTGCAACTTTATTTGGTATTTAGGATAATAAATTATTATAAAACTGTAAAATGTAATAATGAAATAATGTTAAAAAAATGTATATTGTGATTAAAATGCTACATTACACATTATATATCTTAGAAATCAAACATTTTAAATCGATTTAAATAAAAACTATTTAATTAAAAAAATATTTAAATAAAACTATTTTTAAATGGCATTTAAAAACAATCCTACCGAGAATATCATGAAACAAAAAAAAATGAAAGAAGAAATTAAACAATTCTTTTAAATCAACTCCTTAAATAAAAGAAATGAGCATAAAAAATATTTAATTAATTAAATGAGTTTCTGTGTTGAAACATTTGCTAAACGAATGTTATCAGATTGGAGTTAATTTAAATTAAAATTTACATGAAACATATTAAAGCTTTTCAGTAAGTTGACTTCTGGAGATAATTAGATCGTTTAGAGGTAGAGTGAATTATTTAAGAAAAATAATTAATATGTACAATAGTGTTATTTTAATTAGCAAGATTTGATTATATTTTACTAAGCTATTTATTTTCAATTGTAATATAGTCTTAGTTTAATTCTTATAACAAACAAAACTGCTCTTTTATCAAAATCAAGGATTAATTTAAAAAAAGGTTAATGTTTTGTTAAATATTTGAAATACATAACAGTTCAGTAGAAAACAATAAAATATTTCAAACTAATTTAAAACATTTTAAAGAAGATAATTTTTGAACGTGTGATAATTTTCACGCGTGATAATTTTTGAATTGTAGACAATACTGATTACGCATACAGCTTTTTTTTTTACAATAATATATAAAACAGTAATAAATTAATATAGGGGAGATATTTATACCTAGTACCACCATCTACCTATAGCCACTACCCTTATTTAAAAAAAAGATTTGGTATTCTTTGGCAAGCAAATAATTGATGCAACTTTATTTGGTATTCAGGATAAGAAATTATTATAAAACTGTAAAATGTAATAATGAAATAATGCTAGAAAAATGTATATTGTGATTAAAATGCAACATTACAAATTATATATATTAGAAATCAAACATCTTAAATCTATCTAAATAAAAAATATTTAATTTAAAAACGTTTAAATAAAACTATTTTTAAATTGCATTTAAAAACAATCCTACCGGGAATATTATGAAACAAAAAAATTGAAAGAAAAAAGAAAACAATTCTTTTAAATCAATTTATTAAATAAAAGAGAATGAACATCAAAAATAATTAATTAAATGACTTTGTGTTGAAACATTTGCTAAACAAATGTAATCAGATTGGAGTTGATTTAAATTAAAATTTACATGAAACATATTAATGCTTTTCAGTAAGTTGATTTCTGAAGATGAGATAATGAGATCGCTTAGAGTTAAAGTGAATTATTCAAGAAAAATAATTAATATATACAATAGCGTTATTTTAATTAGCATGATTTGATTATCTTTTGCTAAGCTATTTATTTTCAATTGTAATATAGTCTTAGTTTAATTCTTATAACAAAGAAAACTGCTCTTTTATCAAAATCAAGGATTAATTAAAAAAAAGGTTAATGTTTTGTTAAATATTTGAAATACATAACAGTTCAGTAGAAAACAATCAAATATTTCAAACCAATTTAAAACATTTTAAAGATGATGATTTTTGTACGTGTGATAATTTTCACGCGTGATAATTTTTGAATTTTAGACAAGACTGACTACGCATACTGCTTTTTTTACAATAATATGTAAAACAGTAATAGATTAATATAGTGGAGATATTTATACCTAGTACCAGCATCTACCTACAGTCACTACCCTTATTTTAACCCATTTTCGGCCAAGCATAGAAATTTTATAAAATGTGGTATTATTTTCATAGAAATTTGCTTAAATTACATTCAGTAAGACATCAAAAAAGTTTCGTGCATGAAAAATAATATTTTATTTAATTTGACGTTACCATTATTAATTTATTATTATTAATTTATTATTAAATTTAAATAAAAAATTTTAAGTTTTCTTATGGCATTTGTTTTATTTTTATTTTATTTACAGAACTTGCAACTTTACTCCATTATAAAAACATATGATTAATCTCAAGTGGAATAATTATACATTTTCAAAAAGTCGAATTTGTCAATAACCGTTTCAAGTAAAAAACCAGCGTATTTTGAAAATTTCTCAACAAAAAGGGATTACTTCAATTGAATTACTAATATTTTATAGATGTCTCCAGAACACTTAAAAATAGCAGAAAAATAAAATTAGCGAAAAATATACGTCACAGTGTTAATAAAAAAATATTTATTGAAATGGTGCGTTTACGCACCTTTGGCCGAAAATGGGTTAAAAAAGATTTGGTATTATTTGGCAAGCAAATAGTTGTTGCAACTTTATTTGGTATTCAGGATAAGAAATTATTATAAAACTGTAAAATGTAATAATGAAATAATGTTAAAAAAATGTATATTGCGATTAAAATGTTACAGTACAAATTATATATCTTAGAAATCAAACATCTTAAAACTCTTGAAATAAAAACTATTTAATTAAAAAACAATATTTGAATAAAACTATTTTCAAATAGCATTTAAAAACAATCCTACCGAGAATATCATGAAACAAAAAAAAATGAAAGAAGAAAGAAAACAATTCTTTTAAATTAACTCATAAAATAAAATAAAATGAGCAAAAATATTTAATTAATTAAATGACTTTCTCTGTTGAAACATTTGCTAAACGAATGTTATCAGATTGGAGTTAATTTTAATTAAAATTTACATGAAACATATTAATGCTTTTCAGTAAGTTGATTTCTGAAGATAAGATAATGCGATCGCTTAGAGTTAAAGTGAATTATTCAAGAAAAATAATTAATATATACAATAGCGTTATTTTAATTAGCATGATTTGATTATCTTTTGCTAAGCTATTTATTTTCAATTGTAATATATTTTTAGTTTAATTCTTATAACAAAGAAAACTGCTCTTTTATCAAAATCAAGGATTAATTTTAAAAAAGGTTAGGGTTTTGTTAGATATTTTAAATACATAACAGTTCAGTAGAAAACAATCAAATATTTCAAACCAATTTAAAATATTTTAAAGGTCGGTCACACGTAATAATTTTTTTATTGTATACAAGACTGATTACTCATACCGCTATTTTTACAATAAACATGTCAACATATGAAACAGTAATAAAATAATATAACGGAGATCTTTATACCTAGTACCACCATCTACCTACAGTCCTCTTATTTTAAAAAAGGATTTGGATCTAAAATTTATTTTTCATCTTTGGTTGAGTGATTTTGTGTGGAAAACTTATGGATGGAAAACTTTTTTAAAGCTCAAGCGTAAAATTTTGCAGCTGAATTGTTTTATGTTTTTGCAAAGGTAAGAAAAATATTTTTTTTTTTTTAACTACAACGCCAACTTATTGTGCTTTTTTCAGGAAAATGATTGTATTTTAAATAATTTACAATTTTAAGAATGTACGATGTTTTCTTTCTTCACGTACATTATAGATGCAAAATTTTATTCCAAAATTCTGGTGCCATTGTGACATTTGGGGATTAAAATTAAGTGGTATATAAACATCCTACCACCCTTCAAAGAATTTTAATGTGCAAAAGTAATGCAGTTTACACATTTCGTTATAATGCTATTTCTTTGAATTATTTTCTTCGTATACTTCTAATAATATTAGGTTTTTTCAACATCATTTTTGTAGTTTTAATAAACAACACTTAACATATTTCTTGCATTTATTGTTATGCTTACGTATGAATTTCCTGTTATTTTTGTTTTTATTCTAATGTAAATATTTTTATGTGAAAAAAACAGGAATAAATCTAAAGATTTTTAAAAATATTATAATACAATTCGGTATTAACTTTAACTATAGCATTATTCAGGTTTCCGTCACTTAGAGCGGTTTCAGTTAATGCGATTTTTAGTTACACTGGTATGCTCGTTTAAGATGTTTCCTTGATTTGTGCACAAAATACAATAACAGACAATTTTATTCGTTTATTATTATTATTATTATTATTATTATTATTATTATTATTATTTGCTGCGAACTATACAGCGGCGAATTGTTCAAAACGATAAATACTCAAAATGCTGAAAAAATAACACTAAAAGAATTGGAAAAACCTTTTCCAAAAACAGAATCTTTGAAAAAGCATTAGATTGACAAAGATCCACATCTCACTGAAAGTATGAAAATGCACCGAAGCTCATAAAATTTCCTGTTACCGCAGCTGCCAACTTTTACTAAAATTTAATAAAAATCTTCTACTTTGTTAATCATGATTTTTTTTTTCGGATTAATTAAGGCAAAGTTAACTAAAAAAATTTTGTGGTGATAGAAAAGCGTAAATGTTGCCATAAAAAGTTAAAAAAAAAAACACCTGCAATTGACAATTGATAAGTTTTCGCTTAAAGTAAATAAGTTAAAATTTATGTAAGATTTGAAGTTATCAAATTGAAATAAAAAGACATGTCTTTTTTTGTTTTATTGACCTTTTAGAAAACATCCAGTTACGTATCAACAACATTTTATTTCAATTATGAATGTAAGTTGGAATTTCCGAGGCCTGCTGGAAATTCTATTATTATAATTGGAGTGGAGTTATGCAGTCTTTTCACCAACTGAAGAGAATGAGGCTGGTTGATCAACTGAGGTAGTAAAAAATCTGGTTTTCGTGTGTTTATAATTAATTCAACATGTTTTTTCACGTTATTAGTATTTAAAGTTCATAGTTAAATTTTTTTATCAGTTGTATACACCTGCTTTTTGAATTTTTGATAGCTTTGAGGTCATATATTTATTGAAGAATATATATACTATGTATGTATGTACGTATGTATGTAATATATACATAGTCCAGTAGAAATAGCATTTTACCTTACAAAAATTCGGGTAGTTCTGATTTTTGGGTATGTTGTAAAGGTTGACCCTCTAATAAAAAAACCAAGTTTTCGACCTTCTAGACCTTGTGCGTTTTTCACAATATTTAAAAAACCAATATTTTTCGACATTTTTTAAAAATTTTCTTAAATAACTCAATTTTAATGCATTTTACAGACAAAAGTACTGTTACCGTTTTGTAGAACATAAAATTATCTACAACATGCAGTATTCAGGTTTCTAAATTGTCAAAAAAGGGGGTAAGATACGGAGCCGGGAAAATAGGGTAAAATTTGCAAAAAAATGGAAAAATCCACTAAAGACGTTAGTTTTTGCTTAATAACCTACTTTTAGTGCGTTTTAGAGACAAAAGCACTTTCAACATTTTGTAGAGCATAGAATTCTCTACAACATGCAGTATTCATGTTTGTAAATTGTCCAAATAAGGGGTAAGACACGGAGCCGGGGAAATAGGGTTAAATTTGGAAAAAAATGTAAAAATCTACAAATGACGTTAGTTTTTGCTTAATAACCCACTTTTAGTGCATTTTAGAAACAAAATTGTCAGAATCAATTTTTTAGAGCATGAGATAGTCGATAATTTTATTTATTTTAGGTTGACACTCTAAAAAACCAAGTTTTCGATCTTCTAGACCTTGTGCGTTTTTCACAATATTGAAAAAAACCCAATATTTTTGGACATTTTTTTTGATTTTTCTTAAATAACTCAATTTTAGTGCACTTTATAGAAAAAGCATTTTCACCATTTTGTAGAGCATGAAATTATCTACAACATGTGGCATTCAGATTTGTAAATTGTCCAATAGGGGGTAAGATACAGAGCCGGGAAAATAGGGTAAAATTTCCAAAAATCCACTAAAGCCGTTAGTTTTTGCTTAATAACCGACTTTTAGTGCGTTTTAGAGACAAAAGCACTTTCATTATTTTGTAGAGCATAAAATTCTCTACAACATGCAGTATTCATGTTTGTAAATTGTCCAAATGATACGGAGCTGGGAAAATAGGGTTAAATTTGGAAAAAATGTAAAAATTCACAAATGACGTTAGTTTTTGCTTAATAACCGACTTTTACTGCGTTTTAGAGACAAAAGCACTTTCAACATTTTGTAGAGCATAAAATTCTCTACAACATGCAGTATTCATGTTTGTAAATTGTCCAAATGATACGGAGCTGGGAAAATAGGGTTAAATTTGGAAAAAATGTAAAAATTCACAAATGACGTTAGTTTTTGCTTAATAACCGACTTTTAGTGCGTTTTAGAGACAAAAGCACTTTCACCATTTTGTAGAGCATAAAATTCTCTACAACATGCAGTATTAATGTTTGTAAATTGTCCAAATAGGGGATAAGATATAGAGCCGGGAAAATAGGGTTAAATTTGGAAAAAATGTAAAACCCTATTTTCCCGGCTCCGTATCTTACCCCCTATTTGGACAATTTACAAATCTGAATACTGCATGTTGTAGAGAATTTTATGCTCTACAAAATGGTGAAAGTGCTTTTTCTATAAAATGCATTAAAATTGAGTTATTTAAGAAAAATCAAAAAAAGTGCCGAAAAATATTGGTTTTTTCAATATTGTGAAAAACGCACAAGGTCTAGAAGATCGAAAACTTGGTTTTTTTTATTAGAGGGTCAACCTATAATAAATGAAACTATGGACTATCTTATGCTCTAAAAAGTTGATTATGACAATTTTGTTTCTAAAACGCACTAAAAGTAGGTTATTAAGCAAAAACTAACGTCATTTGTAGATTTTTACATTTTTTCCAAATTTAACACTATTTTCCCGGCTCCGTGTCTTACCCCTTATTTGGACAATTTACAAACATGAATACTGCATGTTGTAGAGAATTGTATGCTCTACAAAATGGTAAAAGTGCTTTTGTCTCTAAAACGCACTAAAAGTAGGTTATTAAGCAAAAACTAACGTCTTTAGTGGATTTTTGCATTTTTTGCAAATTTTACCCTATTTTCCCGGCTCCGTATCTTACCCCCTATTTGGACAATTTACAAACCTGAATACTGCATGTTGTAGAGAATTGTATGCTCTACAAAACGGTAACAGTGATTTTTTCTGTAAAATGCACTAAAATTGAGTTATTTAAGAAAAATCGAAAAAAGTGCCGAAAAATATTGGTTTTTTCAACATTGTGAAAAACGCACAAGGTATAGAAGGTCGAAAACTTGGTTTTTTTATTAGAGGGTCAACCTTTACAGCATACCCAAAAATCAGAACTACCCGAATTTTTGTAAGGCAAGGCCCTTTTTTGCGCTATTTCTACTGGACTAACAGTGATCTCTCACTTATACGCGATGTTCAGTAATTATTCTTTCATACCACTATTTTAATACAGTAAAATTATATTATAAATTCTACGATTTAAAAAGTCGAAAATTACCCTAAAAAAAAACTGGGGCTGAAAAATGATTTCCGTGTATTGCGCATAAGTGAGAGATCACTGTATATATATATATATATGTGTGTGTGTGTGTGTGTGTGTGTGTGTGTGTAATATAGCATTAATACAAATTTCAATTTAGATTATATATTTTAGGTTATAAGCCAAAAATTTTAATTCCTTTTACGACTTTTAAGTCTGTTTACGCAATAATATATTTCATATCTATACTCATCGTACATTCTACTCCGTTCTCCATGTTGTGACTGCTTAACAAATATTCTTCCCCCATTAAGATAGTGTGTATTTTGCAAACGCAAAATACCTTAATTTTTCTGATATTTGATTTAATTATTGTTATGTGATATAATTATTTTTAATATTCAGATAAAAATCAGTTTATAACAATCAAACTCCAAGTATTTTGCAACAAACTTCGTTGTATTTTAAAACACACATAAACAACGCCTGCATTCAGCATTTAAAGATATACAATTATTATAATACAGACATACATACAATAAATACAATAATCCAACATGGAGTGAAAAATTAGCCAGAGCCAGGAATCGAACCTGGGTCAACAGCGTTCCGGGCTGTCGCTCTAACCACTGAGCCACTCCGGCCAATTCCCGAGTCTGTAATTTCTCACTAATAAACCATGTTGGAGAGAAAGTCACCAGCCATCTAACAGACAGCCTTGATGACCGGACAACGGTTAATAGATTTTTACTATTCCAGCGATCTACGAATATAAATTAAAACACACATAAACAACGCATGAATTCAGCATTTAAAGATATACGATTATTATAATACAGACATACATACAATAAATACAATAATCCAACATGGAGTGAAAATTAGCCAGAGCCAGGAATCGAACCTGGGTCGGAAAGCTGTTGACCCAGGTTCGATTATTGGCTCTGGCTAATTTTTCACTCCATGTTGGATTATTGTATTTATTGTATGTATGTCTGTATTATAATAATTGTATATCTTCGTTGTATTTGTTTGAAACAAAAAATGAAGTTTTTGCAACATTCATTCCTATTAAATATTCATTAGTCTTTATTGAAACTGCACATTCGGAGAAAGTCAAATCACGCTTTCTACTTTATCTGAGTCAATGAAATGTATGAATTATGTTTGCAACTTATCTTTATTCTGAAACGAAACAGCTGTTTGCAAAAATGGCGCGGAGCCAAATGCCGTGTGTGTCCTATTTCTTTTATTTTCGCGAAGAAGATTTCTTGGAGAATTTACATAAAGAAGAAATGTTACAGATTTGTTCCTTTGATAAATATTTAAAAAAAAAGTCACGTGTGTTTTTACACCGCTGACATAGTTTGAAATCGTTAAATATTATTTTGTCCAGTGTCGTAATGAATATGGGAAGCTTGTAAATAAGCTTTAATTTTCAGCAAGTATAATATATAATTTATTTCTGAACAAACTTTTCTTTTAACTGAACACGTAAAGAAACTAAATTAGAATTATTTTTGATAATATGTTTGATTTCAACACAATGTTTTTTATTTATTATTCATTACTTTTTTCATAATTTAGTAAAATGAAGAAAATATACTTTTAACGATAATAACTTATATTTTTATAACATATACTTTTAATAATAACATATCATTTTAACAATAATAAATAAATTAATAAAATTAATTGGAAATGAAAACTGCGACGATTATTAGCGCCAAATAAAAGATAATTAAACGTTACGAAAGTATCTTAGATTAAACTAACTTAAAATTTCTTTAACACAGTGTAAGACACTCAGTAATCTTGCACCTTGGATCGCCTGGCGAGCCTGTCTAAGACCATTGATCAATTTAAGCTTAATGCAATATATATGAAACGAAGCGTGTTGCTCCGTCGGTGGGTCCTTGATCGCCGGGCCGGGCCGGTGGCTGCGCGGACTGATGGCGGCTCCGTACGTCAAAGCGCTCATTCTGATTTCCTTGCATGTTCGTGTAGTCCTGGGCCGTAAGCGGGATTTGGTTAAATTCCGAGTGAATGTATTTCTGTTTAAAGGAAGACTCAGTTTATTATGGAACCTGGTTTATTTCTTTTTCTTACATGCATCCTTTTAAACCAGGCCCATATTGGCGTGAGAGCTGCTTTTTAAGTCTGTCTGGACATCGAAGGTTCGTCCATCGCGAGGCAATTCCGAGAGAGCAGATTGGCGTGGATTTGTTTAGATGAGGGAAATCGTAAAAAGTTCGCTCCTGATAGCCGTGTAATGGTATAAATATGAGGTTTTTGCATTATTTCTGCTAGAGGTCGTCTAAGTCAAAAGAGGCGTATTTTTAATTTTAATTGGCCGCGAGCTGAGTGATTGATTGTGCGGAATAAAGGCGTTGGCTCTATCGGCCGATCGGATGCCGCAAGACTTTAAAATTGCGTTAGCGTCAGCACAAATATTCTTATGAAGAGTCAGAAAACGATCTTTGAAAGTTATAAGATGCGATGCAGGAAAACTAATTTAACAGGGGCGACGGCATTTTCAATCAATTGAAACACAATTATTAAAGCATTTAAAAGTTTTGATTTAAATTTCTATTTTTTAAAACGGTAATTTAAAATTTTAAAAGGGGCAAAAAGGGATTTTGCATTTTAAAAAGGGGTTTAGCTTTTATCCTTTCATATCCCCCCCCACTAAAACAAGAGCCACAGGGCTCGCCTGCAAGACCTGTGGGTCTTATCTCGTGAATTTAACCCATGTTTTTTTTTTTTTTTTTTTTTTTTTTTTTTTTAGATTCTTATTTTCTCCAGCTCTCAAGTAATTTCTCCAGCTCTTCAGTATTTACTTCAGCTCTCAAGTCAATTGGACCTATTTTTACATTTATATATCAAATTTACATAAAAATATTGGTTACACTAAAATATTGGAATTCTTTCAATGGTGCTGCAGCAAAACAATAATGTGTCTCGAGACGACATATCTTGATTATAACAGTTGTCATAACATAACTGTGTTTGTAGTGTTTCCCTTTCTTTCCAGTTTTTGTTTTAAAGTTTTTGATATAGTTTGTTGGGAAACATCCTTTTGTGTATAATTGCAAATTGCAACCATAAACTATATAATATATTAAAATATTCACAGGTAAACATACTGAAAACTATACAACATATGCAAATGTAAAAAATATTCAATAATAGACAATGTTCAAATGTAAAAAAAAAAATATTCACAAATACAAAATATTAAAATGTAAAATATATTCACAAATACAAATTATTCAAAAATATAAAATATTCAATAATACAAAATATGCACTAATACTATCAACAAAATATATTGTATCTCAAATGCAATTTGAAAAGCTTGCATTTCTAGAAATATTGAATTTTCACACTGAGATAAAATAACAGTAAAATATCCTAAAATACTAATAACAAAAACAAATTATATTTCTTCGTATACCTTTCCGTTTTGTTCGGGACTTAGCTACTCCTATGATGCAGCCTTAGGTTTATATCCATGAAAAAACAACACTAAGTTGTTTAAAAAAAAAAAGAAAACTACAGCTAATAAAAACTAAATATACACTTGCTATAATTTTCACCATGCGCAGGGTCAGTGCGATATGGGTTTTAATATTTACACAGCCTATATCATATTTATCTTTGGCGAAAATACAGACATATTTGGCTAGAAGAGCGGGTAATTGTTCTTTGACAGACTGAACATTTTGCACATGGTCAGTGGTCTCGAACAACTCCGGCTCAAAATTTTCTTCGAATATCTCTGCATTTTCAATTGCTGGCTGGCTAGTATATACTTCTGATAAATGTAAAGTATGGTGAGATGCATTTGTTGGAATATGGTCCATGAGAGGTACTTTCTTATTATCTTGAGTTATTTGCATTTTAACACAGTCAATATTTAATCTAAATAGTTTACAATGGGGTAGCCCAATCAAAGCATAAGGTAACTGATTGTTAATTATAAAAAGTTCAATTCTCTTAGAGATACGTCCTAATTGCAAACTAACAAGGCATTTTTCTTTCAAAGCAAGAACACCTTGTGTTTGGGTGACTGGTATACTCTGCTGAACTTTACATATTTTTAGGTTAAGTTTATGGGCTAAATGACAAGGAATAACACTAATCGAACTCCCAGTATCGATCAAACAAGGTAGTGAGTCTTCATTTTTTACATAAGTAACTTTATGACAATCTCTATTTGATTTTTTATAGCTAGCTTTTTCTTTTTGTATATGTCCGGACATAAGAAATCGTCATTGATTACTAGATGTATTTCGGGATGACTCATTAGCGCTATGATCTTGGTTGGGGTTCGGCAAAGTCATATTGTGACTAGGGGTTGGTACTGCTAACACTTGTTGTCGAAAAGGGCAGTTTCCCACCCAATGATATGCATTTGGTATTCCGATATTAAGACAAACTTTGCATGGATAGGGCGGCAAAGTGGTCTGGTGGTGTACATTAGGTCGTGGTGGAACATTTGAAGTCGGTCTAAACGTATTTTGGGGATTTCTGGCTTGATTTGATGGAAAAGGTCGAATGGGGTGTGTTTGATAGGGAACTCTGTAGTTCTACTGCCTGTTAAAATTCTCTACTTCTTTAGGAGGGGTTGGGCTACTCATGATGGATATAAATACTAAATATCACTGAATTACACAGAAATATAATACACCATTAAAGCACATAAGAATAAAAATGAAAAAATCTTTCACACTATTTAAAATTTGTAACACTATATCTGTAAATATCTGTTAAAATCATCTTTTTAAAATTAAAATCCACCTTAATATTTTTTTTTTTTTTTTTTTTTCTCAATAACTTGAATTCAATAAAAAAAAATTTAAATAACCTCACTAACTATAAAGTACGTTGCATATAAATCATCTTTAAAAAGTTTAACACTTAATAATAAAAATATTATAATAATATAATAATAATAAAATTTTCACTTCTGCTAAAATATTTTCAAACTGTCTAGAAAAATGATTTTAATATGAGGTTTAGTTAATGTTATTTTTCATTAAAATCGTAATTATCAGTTCAACACAACTAAAGAATTTTCATAAAAATCACCATTCTTACTCTTTCATCTCTTTAAAATTACGTTAAACACAATACATAAACAATTATATATTTGAACTTAAATAGCTAACTTAAAAATAATTAAAATTTTCACACAAGTAATAGCATAATAAAATAATCCTCTTTAATTTATTTTTGGCATGCATAAAAAATTAAATAAAAAGTTTGAGAACCACTGCCTTTCACTAAAAAGATCTTAAAAAAAATTTTTTTTTTTTTTTTTTTTTCTTCTGTACGTTAATATCAAAAGTACATACCTTTATACGCCTTTGCTTTAAATAAATCCATGAAAAATTTACCTCTTACTTTTTTTTTTTTTTTTTTTTCACCGCGACGCGAAACAATAATAAATTAATTTCACTGAAATATTTATCTCTATATCTTCCTGCACTGCCCACAAAAATACTTTTTCCCGTAGTCACGTGGCCTTTGTTTTTGCTGAGCGCAGTTCTGATCTATTTTTCCAAATAGTCCAGAAACCAGAAACCGAAACATCTGAGTCACGAGTTCATTTCTTTACCGGCGCGCTCTTGAAAATTGAAAACAGCTGTGTAGTTGACCTACTTTTCATCCGATAAAACACTTCGATTCTTGCCGGCAGAATGAAATACTGCACAAGATTAAAGAAAAGTTAATGATTCACTTTCCTTTTGACGAAGGGAGATTAAGTACTTTTGAGTTCTTGGGATAAATTCCGTAAGTCTTTCACCGTATGCTGTAAGAATTTTTCACGGAGGTATTCGCTGTGATTGACGGGCGTAGATTACGTAACTGTTTAGTTTTTGGGATTTTCCCGTTGAGATGAACTGTCCTACTCGACTTCTGAAACGAAGCGTGTTGCTCCGTCGGTGGGTCCTTGATCGCCGGGCCGGGCCGGTGGCTGCGCGGACTGATGGCGGCTCCGTACGTCAAAGCGCTCATTCTGATTTCCTTGCATGTTCGTGTAGTCCTGGGCCGTAAGCGGGATTTGGTTAAATTCCGAGTGAATGTATTTCTGTTTAAAGGAAGACTCAGTTTATTATGGAACCTGGTTTATTTCTTTTTCTTACATGCATCCTTTTAAACCAGGCCCATATTGGCGTGAGAGCTGCTTTTTAAGTCTGTCTGGACATCGAAGGTTCGTCCATCGCGAGGCAATTCCGAGAGAGCAGATTGGCGTGGATTTGTTTAGATGAGGGAAATCGTAAAAAGTTCGCTCCTGATAGCCGTGTAATGGTATAAATATGAGGTTTTTGCATTATTTCTGCTAGAGGTCGTCTAAGTCAAAAGAGGCGTATTTTTAATTTTAATTGGCCGCGAGCTGAGTGATTGATTGTGCGGAATAAAGGCGTTGGCTCTATCGGCCGATCGGATGCCGCAAGACTTTAAAATTGCGTTAGCGTCAGCACAAATATTCTTATGAAGAGTCAGAAAACGATCTTTGAAAGTTATAAGATGCGATGCAGGAAAACTAATTTAACAGGGGCGACGGCATTTTCAATCAATTGAAACACAATTATTAAAGCATTTAAAAGTTTTGATTTAAATTTCTATTTTTTAAAACGGTAATTTAAAATTTTAAAAGGGGCAAAAAGGGATTTTGCATTTTAAAAAGGGGTTTAGCTTTTATCCTTTCATATATATATATATATATATATATATACTTATGCTCAAATACATAGAAAATGTGTGAAATATATTTTTCAGATACTTTCTAAAGCATTAGTATGGATTATTTATGTCGCTCGCATAAATATAGAAAAACAACAGTACTTTTACCCCTATTAAATCTCCATTTCTTCGTTGGAAATTTGTAGGAATTTTATTTAAAAATAATTGTGCAATCCACACTATTTGTTTTTGTAAAATTTAAATCTATAAACAATTCTCAACTTTTATCAGGTTTTGCATTTCCTGGTGCATTTAAATTTCAGCCCTGGTAAATTGGTAATTATGTTAGCAGGAAGTGTTGTTTTATGTTTGTTTCCAAACTATTTTATTTTTCCTTGGTATTATTCAATTTTTTTGATAGGACAAATCTTTTATTGTCCGCTACTAATGCATTGTCACTGTCGTGACAACTATAAGCTTGATATTTAATTTATTTTTCGTTAGTAGAATCTACTTCTTCATATCAAGTCTCCGCAGTATCCAATAGCATTCTCAACATCTGCATATTTTTTTCATAGTCCATTATTTTCTTTTGAGTACCATTTTTGAAAAACTACAGCATATCACACATCCATCATTTACGCAATCAATACGGTCAAGCGGAGCAATGCGGTACGTTACCCCAATTGCAGGTGGTATTCCATAAAATCAGGACACCGCGGGGGTAAATTTCCACCAGTAGAAATGAATCGAAATTTTAACCATATTTATGACAGAAATTCTGCATGAATAAGGAGTTCAAATAAGGCAAAAATTTCTATTTAAATTTACTGGTGGAAGTTTGCCTGTGCGGTAATCAGGCCTTGCATAAAATAATCACTCCTTTCTAATAAAAGAAAAATACCTCTTGTAGGCAGGCGCTACTGAATTTAAACATTAAAACATAGTTACTGGTGATTCATGACAAACAAATACAAAATCCAGAATAGAAGATTTATTATGCTTGTGGTGTCTCCGAAACCCATGCGAATGCTTGAGAGATAATAATTGAAAATCTTCTGATTTAAAATAATTGCTAACATAATTCTAAAAAAAAAATGAAGCAAATTAACGAAGCGCGGAATTCTGTAATTAAATAAGAAATTCTATCCCAAAAATGTCATACTAATGTTTTATATTTGCGCATTTGCCAATTTGGCAATATTATAAATTACGAATTCATGCAGAAAATTACGAATAGTGATTTTGTTTTGTTTAATGACAGACATTTCGTGATTACATTAAGTAAAAATTACTTTTTGGAATTTTTGGTAGGAATTTAAAATGTCTGAATCTAAAAAAGACAAATTGCAATCCTGGTTTTGGACAACGAACTGAGCATTTTAATGTAAAATATAATCTGCTGACAAACTGGCAACACTTATAACAAATTATAAATGAAGAGCGCATTTAAAATTTATAAATTTGTGAGAAAAGTCAAGCTCAAACATTAACTAGCAACGATTTTTTAAATATTAAATTTTAAAATAAGTGTATTATTTTTTAAGAATTCTGCATGTGCATCATAATGCTATGGATCCTCATGCTGTGCATCATAATGCTGAAATGATCGTAATGTTAAAATGAGATAATAAGTCATCTTCCTATTCATGTATCTAAAAAGTTTATATTACCTCAATTAGGAAATAAAAAATAATTCGTAATTTAGAGGGAAGAGTGCTCTAATTCAATCTGGGCATCACGCTCTTTCTCACCAGTAATTTATAGAAATTTCTAGAAGGTTTTCTAGGGAGTTTTTACGATTAAATAAAAGGAAGCAACCCACACGAAAAAATTGGTTCGAAATAACATGCCTATATGGTTACAGGATTCGCCACTGATAATTTTTGTATTTGCGTTAGTGTAGTAGCTAGTTAATATCAATTTTATATTATTTATTAATATAATATTTTTTCATTTTATTTTGCAATATTATTTGCACAATGGCCTCAAAACTCACTACCAGTTGAATGAAAAGTCATTATTAACTATAATGATACAATCGTAATAAAATATATTTAATATTTAAGGTTGAAACTGATGTTCACATTTTTACCAGGTGAATTTCAAATAATTTACTATTGCTTCTAAAATATTTAGTTCAAGAGCGAATAACGTAGAATTTTGAAAAACACTGAATAATCGTTAGCCTTTTGCGAGTGTTCTTTAATGAAAGCGCTACATAAATTAATAGAAAAGTCCCAAAAGTATTTCATGCAATTCTTAATAATCATAACTTCAAGAAACGCATGTTGAAACATTTTGTAAAATGTATTCTTAAAATAAAACTAGAAATTTTTACTGTTATAATTGTTATTATTTATTGAATCTCGAATTACTTATTAAATCTCAAAAGAAAACAATTTACTGTACAAAAGTAAAACAAAGTTTTGAATACAGTACTACAATACACATTAGATATTAAAGATGTATAATAATAAATTTTACGTAAAAAAAAATCACAGATTTCCGTTAAAAGTAAGATAAGAATTCATGTCATGATTCCCTGTTGAAAGAATAAAATAAGAATGTTGTAAATTAAATTTAAGATGCGACTTCATAAGGTAGAAAAAAATCCATCACATTTTAAGATTCTACTCCGAAGTTAATTAATTAAAAGTCAGCTACTTTACGATTCACGTTATTTTAATTAATTTTTGTAGAAATATGAATTAATCAATTTGGAATGCAAATTTAATTTAAGAAAATATGATAGTTATTTGAAATGTTTGTGGATTAGAAAATATCAGGCATATTTGGCTTAAGAACTGACATCGAAGATTTTTAAAAGACAACTGTTCAAATATTAGTTCTTAAAAATGAACCTAAGGAAAAAAAAACGGTAAAACTGGCGTTACATAATAAAAATAAAGAAAATGTTACGCACTTCTTAAATATTTTAATGATGTTTCTAACAATCTTAGAATCATTTACAAATTAATTAATTGTATGGTATGGTTATAAGAGAGTCCTCACTGATTTATGACATATAATCCGCGAACCAAATAAATATGTTTCAAAACAAAAAAAATAATTAAAAAAGGGTACTACTCTATTATCCCGTCGACCACTTTTCATAACAAAAAACTATCGCCAAACTGTAAGATTAAACGTCAAAAATGCAGTCCCATTTATTTGATGTCAGAAGATTATACGTGTTCGTCACGTCATCAAGTGGTTTTTAATTCGAAATTTGCGTGTATTTTTCGTTATGTTTTAATGATTTATTAGTTATTTCGGTACTTCTCTATTATCCCGTCGATCACTTTTCATAACAAGAAACTATCGCCAAGCTGTAAGATTAAACGCCAAAAATGCAGTCCCATTTACTTGATGTCAGAAGCATTATACGTGTTTGTTATGTCATCAAGTGATTTTTAATTCGACATTTGCGTGTATTTTTAATTATGTTTTACTGATTTATTAGTTATTTCATTAATTAAAATAACAATTGTGTCCTTAAATTCTTATATTTTATTTATTTATTTATTTTGATATTCCAATGGCAACGTTCTGCCGTTTATTTGGCGTTACAGTTTGGCGATAGTTTATTGTTATGAGAAGTGGTCGACGGGATAATAGAGAAGTACCGTTATTTCATTAATTAAAATAACAATTGTGTCCTTAAATTCTTATATTTTATTTATTTATTTATTTTAATATTCGAATGGCAACGTTCTCCCGTTTATTTGGCGTTACAGTTTGGCGATATTTTTTTGGTATGAAAAGTGGTCGATGGGATAATAGAGAAGTACCAAAAAAAGTTCTTATATCTGTACCGCATATAAGTTTCATTTCCTAGATATGCGTAGTTAATTGAAGGGGTCAGAATGACAGTGGAGTAAGTTAAAATTTAGTGATTTTGAGAAATGAAGTGTTTTGTGAAACTTGTTGAATTGCCGTTGCATTGAGTGGTCCAACTTGTTTTGACCACTAGCGACTCCCTTAGTGTACTATGACTTTTTTGACTGGCACATTGAACATAAATTAATGTACGTTCAGTGGAAATATGGTTATCTTGATTTTCAAAATTTTTGACTTACTCAATTGTCATTCTAACCCCCTCAATTGATGACGAAACCCGAGTTATATAACTCCCTTTAACTTAAACTTTCCTTTTTAGCTCACAGGCTATCAAAGCCTGAGAGTTAATGTGCCCGCTCATTTTGTATGTATGTACGTAACGCTTTAACTCTTGATAGAAATATCCATATTGCTTAAAATTTTGTTTATAGGTTTATTGTAATAAGGCACTTCCTTGATTAGTTTTGGGGGTTCATTGGTTAAGTATAAACGGGGGAACGGGGTGCTAATTCCCCCTTAATTTAGATAAATGGGTTTTTCATACAGAATTATTCTATTTGCTTCAATTTTTGTATATAAGTTCAGTGTTATAAGGCGTTTCCCTGATTAGTTTGGGGGTTCATTGGTTAACCATAAAAGAGGGAACGAGGGAATATCTCCCGCCCCCCTTAAGTTAGATAAATTGGTTATTCATGCAGAATTATCTGATTTGCTTCCAATTTTGTATATAGATTCATTGTGATAAGGTACTTCCCTGGTTAGTTTTGAGGGTTCACTGGTTAAGTATAAAGGGGGGAACAGGGGGGGGTTAGTCCCCCCTTAATGTATTATCTTTTTTTTATTTTTCGAGGGCATTAATCTTTGAAATAAGAGTATAATACACAATTAATGTGAATAGCCTGTGAGCGTAATGCCATCAGTTTAACTGGGCACTTTTCTTGTTATTGTGTTTTTAACACTTTCCAACCTAGTTGAAAAGTGTTTATGACTTCGGTTTGACTGGCCGTATGGCCGTCTGCCGTCTGGCCGTCTGTCCGTGCTCTAACTCCCGTAAATATGCTCGGATTGCTGTGCAATTTTTATATGTTATTGTCGTTATCTATAGCATGTTCCCTATTTCAACGGAAGTGTGTAGCACTTATAGTTTTTTTACAGGGACACTCAAAAGAATTCCGTTACATTGCGGTCTATGGGGAAAAATCATTTGCGGTTTATTTAAATAATGTTTCACTATTTTAAACGCATTGAAATTTATATATATCACTAAGGTGCATTACAGGAGGCTTACTACAGAATATTGTGTGTATAGCAGTCATCGTTCATTTACAGGGACACACAAAAGATTTCTCTACTGTCTGTTAACAATAATTCCTGGAAGTGCGATTTAAGTTACTTTTCGTGATTTTAAATTTAACTCGCTTTTTGTCTATTACGTGGTGTGTTTAAATTCTGTAGATCCTATACAGGGAAGCACAAAAGTTCGCGAACACATTTCCGATTATTGACAGAAACTCCAGAAGGAGAATTTTAAACTGTGCTACGCGTTTCCTAACTGAACTAAAATTTAGAATCCTATGTAGTATATATACAAATCTATAGATCCTATACAGGGCTGAATAAAAGTATTCGGATATTTTTCCGAATATTGTATATGTTGGAAATTCCTGAAATTATGTTTTTAAATATGTTATGTGTTTTCCAAATTGTTTACTTAGATGTTATCTTTCAGCTTATTAAACGGTATGATTTGTAAAATTATTTTGGAAGCGTTGGAAAGTGTTACATAATCTATGCTTGACGCATGATTTTTGTTTCTGTTTATTTTGTTATTAGAAAAAATGTTACATACATAGTCTGTTACATTTTTTTAGCATTTAATATTTTAAATTAAAATGTATGGTCACTGAAAACCTGCCCTTTTTTATGAGTCTAGTCTTCGGTTGCAGTTTGATTTTTCTAGCTTATGAACCAATGATTTTTTTTTGTTGTTGTTGATGTTCAATTTTGTACGTAAAATTAACCTTAATTAATTTATCTTATCGCCTATTTTTTTATATTTTTTGTATTCTTCTGTTAGTTTAAAAAAATTAATTAATCATTTTTCATGTACTTTTATATTACAGTAAAACTTAATATTGCAATTACTCTCTTATGTCTGTGGAAGTCGCTTATATATATCCTGGATGCATCCAGGAGATATATTTACTTTACATGTAAAGTTGTACCGCATTCTAGGAAGACCATCAGTCTACACTGTATATTATTCCAAGTTACATTTTAATGTTATGATTTTACCAAAATCCAAATTTCTCATAAAAAAAATTCCTTTCTGGAATATCTGTATTTAATTTTGCTTAATTTATGATGTTGTCCTGCCTAAGGTTCTGCGTCAGTTCGTCGCGCACAATTCATCGCGGAACAATTCATCGCGCACAATTCATCACAGCATCAATTCGTCGCAGCGTCAATTCGTCTCAGCGTCAATTCGTCGCGGCGACAACTGATGGCAGCGTCAATTCGTCGTGTGGCCAATTAGTCGCAACGTCAATTCGTCGCAACGAAAATGTCTTTGAAAGCTATGATGATAAAAGTAAAAATTATTTAGTAAAATTATTTAATGATGTAAATTGTTAGTTATAATTCTCTATATCTAAAAAACAAATTATCATTAAATAATTTTACTACATTATCTTTAATTTTATCATCATAGCCTTCAAAAACATTTTCGTTGCGACGAATTGACACCACGATGAATTGACGCTGCGATGAGTTTTCGCCACGACGAGTTGACTCTACTATGAATTGTGCGTGACGATGAATTGATCCGCGATTAATTGTGCGCGACGAATTGACGCGACACCCCTGTCTAAGCGTTTGGCATAGAGTATTTTTTCCCTTTATTATTAATTTTATTTTGAATTTTATTTCCTTTTGGCATTCTTTATGTAATTCAACTTAAATTTTCTATTTATCGCAATTATAAAAAGGTTTATTTGCCTTATTGTTTTTAATTTACATATATATATATTTTTTAAATGTATTACTCTGGTGCTTTTTCCATCTCACTCAATGTTTGTAACAATGTTCTAACAATCCCAATACTTTCGAATTTGTCTCCGCAAATTCCACATTCCTGCTGATTCCATCTATGCATCTGGATAAATCGTATCCCCACCTTCGATGGTAAATAAACGAAATCACCGCTACCATCATCGGAACTACATCAACATATGCATTCCCTTACAAAAATTTCTTATAGAATTCCATAAAAAATATTTATAGAAAACGCATTATAGAATCCTATAGAATTATGGCCCGTTTATTATAAGCTTGTTTAACCGAAAGCTATAGAAATATCTGTAGAAGTTCGATAGAAATGTCTGTAGAGTTTCTATAAAAATATCTATAGAAAAAAATATACAGCTTTTATAAAAATATGTATAAAATTTTATGTAGAACTCAGGTGGTCACCCTCACAAATACTAACCACCTTCGATGCTGCTTGACATTAATGGTCGGACGAAGAACGAGTACTTTCAGTATGATACAACGATTGACAGTTCTAAAACTCTTATTACACTATTTCAACTTTATTTCTTTTGTGATATCCATTCCCAATCATAATAGTCTTGTAAATATATTTAAAGTCTAATAAATTATTATTTGTTATAAAACTGAAACAATTGTTTAAATATTTATATTTCAGATTAAAATATTTGAATAAAAATTACAATATTATTAGTCAATAAAATTTATTAAATTAGATGGATTGTTTTATAAATTTAACAGCATATTAATAAATTATTATAAAATTAACTAACAAATTAATGAATTATAAACAAATTAATTAATCATAATTTAATTCAGTAGTTTGACTGATATAATATTAGATTGACAATTAAATCCCAAGGAATTAGAATTGAATAAAATTACAAGGGTTGATCAAATGAAAAGGTGCGAAACAACGTAAAAACGTAACAGTTAAATATTTGCATATTCCGCCATGGGAGAACGTAGCGAGACATCTCGGGATGCGACGGGAGTCTCTGAATGGGATCGGAGCATGCGCAGTAGAGAGCATAGGCTCTTATCAAAAGCGGCGTCCAAATGATTCAACAGTCCGTATGAGGACAGGATGGCGTTCGCGTTGCAAAATTCGACGACTGAGGAGCAGCGAGGTGTTATCCGATTTCTGACAGCGGAAGGTGTGAAACCAGCAGCTATTCAACGCCGGATGGTGACAGTTTACGGGGAGAAATGTGTCTCTGACAAGTCTGTCAGAAAATGGAGTGCCCGTTTTCGTGCAGGCCGTGAGAGTCTGGGTGATGACCCGAGACCAGGCCAGGCAAACACTGTCATCACGAGCGATCTCATCGACAAGGTGAAGAAACACCTGAAAGGGAAGCGCTTCAACTCGGACGACGTATTCAAGGACGCTGTGAAGAACCGGGTCTTGTCACGACCACAGGATTTCTGGGAACAAGGAATCCTGCGGCTTGTTCATCAGTGGGATCCTTGTGCTCAGGCCATGGTGAATATTTTGAATAAAGTCTACATTTGTACCCACCGTGTCGTTTCGTAACTTTTCATTTGATCACCCCTTGTACATATATACAATCATATTAAATCTGTGGAGTACAATTATATACTAAACTGATGTATTACAAAATAAATTATTATTTTTTAATTTTAATATATAGTTATAAATAAATTACTACACACATAACTTTTAAAAGACTAAGAATTTTTTTTTTTTAAACAAAAAACAAAAAACAAAAAAATCTATAGAATCATTAGTCTATAGAATTTAATTCTATAAGATGTATAACCCTCTATAAAAAAACTGGGTACTTTTCTGTTATACGGACACCATTGTCGCCAAACATACATTTACATACATTTAATACATACATTTACATACATTTTGGCATCGTCTCCGTATAACAAAAAAGTACCAAAAACAGTTCTATATAAAAAAAATTCTATAGAACTTCTAAGAATTCTATAGAAACATTTTCTTTAGAAAAAGTATCCTATAGAACTCTTTAAAACTCTATAGAAATAGTATTCTATTGAATGGCTATTCTATAGAACTTGTAAATATTACTATAGAGTCCTATACAGCTCTATGAACTATTTTCGTAAGGGTTGGTTCATTGGTTCATTTTAGTTATTAAAATTTCTGGATCTAAAGATGTTTGTTTGGCCTATGGATTATACACCGTAAATTACGGTGCTCAGTTTTTAATAAAAAGTATCTGGGCATACTAACTTTAAATGTTTAAGTCTTAATTTTGAAAGAGAAAAAAATTATTTTTTGAGTATGTTCTTCGCTTTTGTATAGTTCATTTTCAAGAATGAGTATATGATAAATGACTACACGATACGAACTATAAATAACACTAGGCACAGAAAGACAAACACAATACATCTGCCATTCAACGAGATCGAAGTGCGTATTTTTATTATTATATGCACAGGAAATACAAATTAAATACAAGTATTCGAATTTTGAATTTTGCGGTTGCAAAAAATAGCAGGAAAGTGCAAATATACATAAATATACACTTCCACAATACAAAAATACATAATGCATAGATTATAACTTCTTTGTAGAAAGACAACGTTCCCCATTGTGTGTGTGTGTGATAATTTTTAGACCAGATATATATAAGTATGCACTTTCACAATACAAAAATACATAATACATGGATTATAACTTCTTTCTAGAACGACAACGTTCCCCATTGTATGTGTAAATCATCAGTTTTTTTTAGAATGTATTTTTCTGAATAAGAATATTTAAATTTCCAATTAAATTTTCAACAAGACTGAAACTGTGCGTCAATTTAATAACACTGACAAAGGGTGTGAATTAAATTTCACTTTGCTAAACAACGCATAACCAACAGAGTGAAAAATATATCCAGACCGGATATCGAACCTAGATACACTGGTATAGCGCACTAAGTACTTTACCATTTAAGCCGACATCGAGTCTGGCATTTTCGCAGCGCAAGATGGAATGTCATACATGAGCACACTAAGACTCCTATAATAGGAGCTGACGCATATCCATTTTGTTTCGGATTATTGGTGCCCAGTTCAGCATCAATCTACCGCAGCCGGAGGTGGGGTTGCCTAAGACTCGGTTCTGATTGGCAGAACCGGTTCTGATTAGCTTGGTTTTTCGACTGGGCTGCAATTCGGGTGCCAAATCTGTGAGGATGCGTCAGCCTCTATTATAGGAGTTCTAGAGCACACTACCCAGTGGCGTACATGAGACGAATAAATTCCCAACATGGAATAATATCTAAATTTCCAATTAAATTAATGCCAAAAGTCGGGGTTGGGAATTATGAGTACACGGTTCTTACATTTTAGTACTACAAATTTCAAATAGTAATCTCCACTTTATTTAATCGCGAGATATCTGTAATTTAATAAGACGAAGAATTCTATCCCAAAAAAGTGATACTAAAATGTGTGAACTGTGCAAGAGGTGTGTATAATTCCCATCTCAGACCAGTGTTTTAAACAAAAGGAGTTTGTTCCGTTTAAAATATTTAAACCGATGTGTGTAACATAAATAAATGTATGAACATTTAATATAGATAATCTAAGAATAAAATTGGAAATATAATACAGAATTTTGTTAGAAATTTTCAAACGGAAATCCTCATAATTTCTTTTTAAGAAATATTCTCATTTTCTTGTTTTTGCGAAATAATTTTACTTCTCGAAAATATTCGAATTGCAATGTTTTTGTGACATAAATTTACTTCTAGAAATTCAAACAATGCATATTCGAACATCACGTCGCTGCATTTCATAATGCAATGAAAATAACAATAAGAAGCACAATCAGCATTTATATTTTGGTTTTGTCTTTAGAAATTATATTCTTGAAATATTGATTAAAAACTATTGTTTGTAAAGGGCAAACGATTTAATAAATAGAGATAAAACGTTCAGAAATCAATTGATTTTTTGTTTCAGGCACCCGAAAGAAAAATTGTATGAAATGTTATCTTTAACATGCAGTCTAATTAAAAAAAAAAACGGTTAACTGTTATATCCTAGAAAACCTTTAATCGTAAAAATTATTTAAAAAGTAATTGAATTTTTCGTAATAAAAATGTCATATGAACAGATTTAATTACAGTTCCTTCATTGCGTTTTTAAATTGTAGCTTAGGAAATAAACTTTCAGTCTTTTTTTTCAATCTGTGTTGCAATAAAATATAGTTTTTATGAGATTTTTTTCGCACATACATCCAATAGTGTAATTTCAAGCAATTTAATATAAAATTGTATTTGCGATAAAATCGTAATGGAAATGAAAAATATTTATTAGAAGTGCACTAAAAGAATGATTTATTTATTTATTTATTGTTTTACTCATTAAAATTTAATGGAAACAACTAAAATAAAATAAATATTATTAATGCTTACTATCGTAAAATATTAAAACACTGCTAGCATAAACTTTAAAGATCGAGTAACTTTTAGAAATGAAAACAACTGCAATCCCATGAAATGGAAACAATCCCATTATAAAATAATCCATTATAAAATAAATTATAATATGAGAAAAAACAAATATCAGGCGGAGCCTGCGTTTTTATTTTGATGTTCCTGTTTGTTAGAAATTGTTTGTTACTTTATCGAAATATTATCTAAATTGTTTTGTCTCAAATAGTACATGATTCAACAAACAGAGGTAATATTTTTAGAGATTAATTGATTATTCTGTAAAAACATCCTTAAATGGTTGGCACATACAACATTAGAACGAGCAGGAAAGACCGAGCCATGCTCGGTCAAAATTAAATTTGAGTTCAAATTTGAGTTCAACCCATGACCAAAATGACCCACTAATTGAATTTTCTCGAACATGTGACCTAGCTCAACAGTCTTCTCGTGTCCAAAAACCATAGGATGCAAAATTTAGTGTAAATAGTCTGAGCAGTTTTTAAGATAAAATAGCTTGACCCCTAATGACTCAGGACCAAAATGACCCACTAATTAAATTTTCTCGAACATGTGACCCAGCCCAACAGTCTTCTCGTGCCCGAAAACCATAGGATGTAAAATTTAGTGTAAATAGTCTGAACCGTTTATTAGATACAATTAGCTTGACCATGAGCCAAAATGACCCAAAATGACCCACTAATTGAATTTTCTCGAACATGTGACCTAGCCCAACGGTCTTCTCGTGCCCGAAAACCATAGTATGTAAAATTTAGTGTTAATTGATCCGCTTTTTAGATCTTGACCCACAATGACCCAGAAATGACCCACTAATCGAATTTTCTCGGACATGTGACCTAGCCCAATGATTTTATCGTGCTCGAAACTCGTAGGACACAAAATTTAATCAAAATCGTTAGAGCCGTTTTTTAGATAAAATTAATTTGACCCGCGTTGACCCAAAAATGACCCACTAATCGAAAGTTCTCGAACATGTGACCCAGCCCAATAGTTTTCCCGTGCCTGAAAAGGGTCGGACACAAAATTTCATCAAAATCGTTTGAACCGTTTTTAGATACAATTAGCTTGACCATGACCCAAAATGACCCAAAATGACCCAAAATGACCCACTAATCGAATTTTCTCGAACATGTGACCTATCCCAATCGTTTTCTGGTGCCTCAAAACGGTAGGATGCAAAATTTCGTCAAAATCGTTAGAGCCGTTTTTAAGATAAAATTTGCATAACCACACACACGCACACAAGATTTGCTCGTATTAGAATATATGATACAGTGAAACATCCTTAAGTGGTCCATTATCATTTGAAACCAAATGAAAATGTATAGGTAAAATGCATTCTATTAAAAGAATTTATCGATTTAGCTGCTGTATCCTATAAAATTCTTAATCATAAAAAGTATTTAAAAGTTAATTGAATTTTTTGCAATAAAAACGTCATATGAACAGATTTTATTACACTTCTTTCATTGCGTTTTTAAGTTGTATTTTAGGAAATACACTTTTAGTATTTTTGTAATAGGTGGTTGCAATAAAATATTGTTTTTATGACATTTCTTTTTGCACATACGTCCAATAATGTAATTTCAGGCAATTTAATATAAAATGGTGCTTGCGATAAAATCGTAATGGAAAAGAAAAATGCTTAATAAGACGTGCACACAAAAAAGTATTTTTTTAAACGTATCTCTGAACATTATTACGCATTAATAGTTTGGAATAAAAAAAATAAGAAAAGCAATTGATAGCTATTTCTAATGATATTGTATAATCGATTCAACCACATTTTGTTGAGAAGAATTGAAAATTTAATGGAAGCAGCTAAAATCAAATAAATAATATTAATGCTAACAATCCTAATAATATTAAAACAATGCGAGCGCATAAACCTTAAAGAAGAAATAACTTCTAGAAATAAAAACAATCCACATTCCAATCTCATTTCATTTCATAATGCGAGAAAAAATAAAAATATCAGGCATAGTCAGTGTTTCTATTTTGATTTTTTTTGTTGGATAGAAATTTTTTTTGTTAATTTTATAAAATACTAGCAGAACTACACGGCTTTGCCCGGGTTAACATAAATTAAAATACAATAATACGACAATAACAATGACGACAATATGATTTGTACATACTGAACCATAAATCGATAAAAAAGACAATTAGAAAAAAAAGCGTTACTTTAACTCATAAGCGTTACTTTAACTTATAGTACTCAACCATAGTAATAGTTTTAAACTTTATAAATGAGAATGCACGTTTTCTTTGCGCATACAATATAAAAATATACGATTTTAATGACATTGAAAAAAAATTACCAAATGTCGTAAGATTTTGCAAAATTCGCTTTCATATGGCATCTATCTATATTATAAAACAAAAACATATCCGTGAGTAATGTCGCCATCATGGACGGTAGCACCGACCTAACCATTAAATTTTGCTTGAACTGCATATTTGTAACTTCTAAATATCGCATAATTTCATTTTTTAAACTATCAATTCGAAAAAAATGCACTTTCAAATGTAGTTGAAAAGTTTATCTCAATTTACTGATTTTTTATGGATTTTAAAGTAATTTTAAAGCATGTATATTTTTTAATTCGTGTCCAATCCAATTACGAAAGATTAACTTGTTTGATCTTTATAAAGTAAAGACATTTATTTCTAAACATAGCACATTCAGTTTTTATGAGGTCGAATAAAATAAATGTAGTCTCAATGTTCAATAAATGTAGTCTCAAATGTAGTCTCGTTTGAAAAGCGTATCTCAATTTATATATCGGATTTTATGTATTCGGTCTTATGGATTTTAAAGTAATTTTAAAGTAATTTAATATTCTGGAAAATTGTACGGTAAAAGGATGTTAAACTTATACTTTGGCGACCAATACATGAAAATTACGCTACTTTGTGTAATTGCTATAAAATACTAATATTTTATGAATGAAAACAGGCACATGATTTAAAATATGACGACACTTTCATCGCGGTAGATTTTCCTCTGACCCTCTGAAAAGCAAAATGGTTTGTTGCGTGTTTTCTCAATTTAAAGTAGGCAAAACATTGAGCTAAATAGCTTAGAGTTTCGTTAACTTTCCGGTAATTTTCAAGTATTTGGAATACATTATATTATGTATAGGAAATAATACATTATTAATTACTAAATCTGCAAGAATTGTTCTTTTCGCCTAAAATTAGTTGAGAAATACGCCTTTACTTGAGTGTGTGACGTTACATTGCACATTATCTATTTAAACCAGAAAATCGCTTAAAGATACTCAATATTATTGTACTCAAAGAAAAAAAAAAAAAATAATATTATTAAATACTAAATTTAACTAAGAAATTATAATCACAATGTAATTTAAACTGAATTTGCTAAAATTGCGTTTTGAAATTATGTGATTTTTGATGCAAAACATTATTTTTCAAAAATAAAGTGTTCTCTTAAGAATTGGATAATAATTTCGAAGCTGGTGAAATGAAAATTTCGCCACGTTGTCGAACATATAAAAAATATATTATTTTTGTTAAATTAAAATAAATGTTTTATATTTAAAAAAATGCATTTAATTTTTTTCCCCGATAAACCATTTTACTTTTAATCTCATTTGTTTTAACACCCATTTTTAAAGCAAAAATAATGGAAAATACCGTATTGTTTTCTTTAAATTCAATTTTTGTTAATAGGACATCTACTGTCCACCTACATCCAAGGAATTTAAATATGCCTCCTTGGTTGAGGCTCAAGCTGAGTTACGATGTAAAGATTGCTAAATGTCAATATTTGACAGACGATTTTTGATTATGTTGAATAAATTGAATCATAAAGTTTGAATGCCCAAAAAAAGTTTTTATTTCTTAGAAAATTTACTTTAATATTAACAAACCAGTAGAAACAGTTTGCCTTTGTAAAATTAGGAGGTAAGTTATTTATTTTTCTCCAAACACATTTAAATATATGTACTATGTCGTTTAAAACATTTATAGTAATCTTTGTAATATGCGAAAAAAATCACAACTGACAAAATTGACGTCACTTTCAGATTTCAAGTAATTTGAAATTGGTTTATAAAAATATTGCCCATACGCAGTTCCTTTGAATGGCAACGGGAAAGAAATTGAATTAGAAATTGAGGGGAAAAAATAGATTTCTGTAATGATAAACTATGGGAAATGTTTAAAAAAAAGTGGTAAAGAATGGTCTGAGAAATTTTTAAAGTAGACAGTAATTTTACTCATGTTCTAAAGTATATGTACATCAAGTTTCGTTCCAATCGGACAAAAACTGTAGATTTGTATAAGGAACATACATACATACCAAGAACGGCTTTTATATATATAGATTGACTAAATTGGTTTGTCTCAAAGTACATGGGTTATCAAACACAGGGGGGAATACTTAAAGATCAATTAAGTTAGTAATTATATAAATACGTAGCGCATATAACCGTCTTGTCCGTCCGTCTGTCCGCATATAACAGCGCAAAAACTACCCAACCGAATGGTTTGAAATTTAATATACAGGGTGTCCATAATTAAACGACCCTACTTTAAAGTTGTCTACAGACGAAACTATTGGTCAGAAAATTGTGAAATTTTGTGAAGAACTTAATAAAGGAATGGGAATTTGTTTAAGCCAAAAAAAATTTTAGTTCAAAATTTCGCCACCAGATGGCGTTTTTAATAAATTACACATTTAGCATAAATTTACGATAGTTTACAAATTTTATTACAACAAAACATGTTCAACAAAAATTTTTTCCCGACATGTTTTTAGAATTTCCCAAAACACACTGCGGTCAACTGCGGAACATGCTATCTTTACGATTGATCTTTACGATGATATGTTGTAATAAAATATTTAAACTATCGTAAATGTATTCTAAATATGTAATTCGTTAAAAAACGCCTTCTGGTGGTGAAATTTTGAACTATTTTTTTTTCGCTCAAACAAATTCCCATCCCGCCATTATGTTCTCTGCAAAATTTCACAACTTTCTGACTAGTAGTTTTGTCTGCTGACAACTTTAAAGTAGGGTCGTTTAAGTATGGACACCCTGTATATTATCGTTGCAGAATTTTGTCGAGTCATTTAAAATTTTATGAAAATCGAATCAAAACTTAAAAAGATATTAATAAAAGTTTTCTTCATCCTATTAAATCCTATCATACGTAATTAATTTAATGATATCCCGTGATATGTAATAATGCTAGATTGCCATGGTGATTAACTTAAGATGGAGTCATATTATTTCCATATTACTCAATTCAAAAACCGAATTTGTACACTAAAATTGTTTAATTATAGCAATCCTATAATCTACCGACAGTTTTTTGGATAGATGTTGTTAGAAATAATTCCTCATATTGGATTAAATTAGAATCTCTGTAACCAGTCGACAACACAGCTGTTCAAAAAAGGAAAATGCAGCAGACGTATTTTTCTTCCACTTAGTGCAATATCTCATGAACAGATCCGCTAACATAAATATCTTGTTGACTATTATAACGAATTATCTTCAAATACAGTACCCAACTTATCGTCTTTAAAAGTGATAGTGAATCATTTAATGACTATTTTATTTTATATCATCAAATAATGAACAAAGTGAAAACATCATTTAAAAGAACTTGTATAATTGGTGCAACAAGTAACAAATCACTGCTAATTAGTCGTGTATTATATGTGTTTGTGATGTGGGCTCGTCTATTAGTGAAATATGCCAGAAAACTCCAATTAAAGAGAATCTCATGACTCTAAAAACAGTTCAAGGACAAAAAACAAGAACTTCCTCTTTCTTTTGGAATGAAAAACATTTAAATTAATCTACCTACAAAACTCATCCGGTCAACACATTTAAAAGGAGCGAATGGCTCTTGTAATTTCTAAAATATGAATATCTTTTTGTAACTTACTAAATTTAATCTAAAATTTAAATTCAATTAACTGCAAAATTACATAATATATATCTTTTGCTTATAAACAAAAATGACTTATTATTTCAGTCAATAATAATTTCATATAAAAGTTCTTTTACTGAAATATAGTCACAAAGGTTTAGCATGACTTAATTACGTACATTGTGAACATGCCCTGGATTATTGCGTTCTATCTTGGATACAACTATGGCGATCATCGAAAGAGAAGGTAGGACAATTCCATTTTCATTTCTCAAAATTGTTGATCAGTCTCAATAGTTATTTACTTTCTGAGAAACCAATTTTTTGAGATAACGCGCAACCGAACTTACACTTCTAAGAGATATCTCTGGAGAAATAGATATTAAATGGAAAAAGAGTCTAAATATGTATTTCAAGTTCTGAAATGTTCAAAGCTAAGCTTAAGTTTCCCATTGGAATTTTCAGTAAATGTCAACGAAATATAAAATGTTGCCAACGTAAAATGTGCTTATTTTATTACGGAAATTAATCTTATCATAATAAGAGACGATATAATTCATTTCATTGAAATAATAACGATGCTTTTTTTACATTGTTTTGTATTGGATATTTGTGCATAGTATAATTTTAATGTAATGGAAGTGTAATTAATTGTTTGTAAAAGTGTCTTGAAACTTAATTTCTTAAAATAAAATTAATATCTGTAATATTAAAATGTAAACATAAAGTAAATTTTGTATTCATGCATTTTTGCATAAGAGTGCACCAGCTATTTCCCCAAGATCTGAATATTTATAAAACTAGTTATAGTACAAACGCACATCATTTGTCACGTTTGATTTACAGTTTCCAACTTGTTTTTTTCTACAAACATCTTAAAATTAAATGGTTGGTATGAACTATTAATATTAATGCACATTCTATTCAAAGATGTAACCAGTTCAGCTTCTCTATCCAAAAATTCCTTAAACCCTTGACTACGGATCGGGACATATATGTCTCAGCGGACTGTTTTACTCTATTCGTACCACATTTGAATAATAATTTCTGCCATACTTGTATTAGGATATTTCCAATGTGCCATAAATGAAAATGTTTGTAAATTGTGGCACGATTGAATATAAAAATATTCGCCAGTACTGGTCCGTAATCAAAAAGTTAATCGTAAAAATGTACTTTAATTGTAATTCAATTTTCTGAATATATACTTTATCTGAACAGATGTAACTACAATTCCTGCATCGTATTTTTTTCTATTCCTATTATTAGTTCATACTCTCCCTATATACCGGGTGGTTATAATATAAGTATCTCTATTTGGAGCTGTCTGTAGCTTGAAGGAATAACCGGAATGAAACCCAAATCGGTACACTTAATATTCGAGAAGGGGGAAGAAGAATGAAACAATGAAAAAAATTAATTGCAATAATCGCCGACAGATGGCGCTTTTGAGTGTGAAATGTAATTTGTAATATTATGTACCGTGGAGGTGTCACAAACCTCAATGACTTTACTGCATATCACAACATGTGCGAAACATCCCTCCCGATGCGTTACATTCCGCAGTTGAGCACGTCGTGTACCGCCTAGATTGTGTCCTCCAGCACAATGGCTATGTGGAACCTGAACATGATCGGCACTGTCATGCGAAAGCGTAACCACATTCACTGTGACATTTTCCAATAAATTAGGTATGCGATCCGATTTGATGACTTAATTCTTTGTTCTTGTATTACACATTTCATTTTACACTCAGTAGCGCCATCTATCGGTGATTATTGCAATTATTTTTTTATTGTACCATTATTCTTCCCCCTTCTCGAATAGTAAGTGTACCGATTTTGGTTTCATTCGGGTTATTCCTTCGAGCTACAGACAGCTCCAAATAGAGATACTTATATTATAACCACCCTGTATATATTTATATATTGTTCAAATTTTCAATCGTTAATAAAATACTTTTTATTCATCCACTCAAGTTCAAATACATTTTTTAAAACTTGTAGTGGATGACACTTGATGTTAATACATTTTTTTCAAATATTAATTCATTAATTAAATTAAATTAATTAATTTTAGTTTTTTCATCACAAAAAGGGACTAAAATAAGTAGCAACGCTTAAGACAGCGGGATATCTATTCATGGCGTAGTAGTCCGGACCTCCAGTCCAGTATACGGAAGATTGCGGGTTCGATCCTATAATGTTTATTTTAGCATTATAAAAATGTGTAAAAAATACGAAAGATATCTGTTACAAAACGGAAATTTAAAAACGGATATTTCAGAAATCAGGGAAAATTTCCTGGAATTTACGGATGTTTTTTTTCCCGCTAAAATACGGAAATAGTACTGGTACAATTGCCAGTACAATTTCCGTTTTTTTCAGGATTTTTTTTACACTGATAATATGCATATATTCCTACTATTAGTTCACACTCTCCCTATATATATTTATATATCTTGTTCAAATTTTCAATCGTTAATAAAATACTTTTTATTCATCCACTCAAGTTCAAATACATTTTTTTAACTTGTAGTGGATAACACTTGATGTTAATACAGTTTTTTCAAATATTAATTAATTAATTTAATTTAATTAATTAATTTTAGTTTTATATGGGAGAAATTTTTTTCTCTTATATAAGATATTTAGAAGGATATAAATTTAGGAATAAATATCGTCAGTGGCGAAGCAGGAATTGACTTTTTTTTTTTAAATATTACTTGATAAATTATACTTCAACCTTTCTGCGTCAAAGCCCCTCTGCTAATGTTGAATGTCTGCTAAAATGTTGAAATAATTGACTGACACCATATTTTGGGAACAAATTTATTTGAAAATAATCAAAAGCTTTTTCTTCACGTATATTATGACAGAAAAGTTTTATTAAAAAATTCTGGGTGCCACTTGGCAGTTTGGAATAAAAATTAAATCCTCGCCTCATGCAAATGGCGCCCGTGAAAGGATGAAAGAATATACAGGGTGTCCCAAAAGTTCTTGGCATATTTTAAAATTCAATAAATTATCAAGCAATTGGCGTAGAAGTGTGCGGTTTGGACGAAAATGCTTATGATCTGAAATTTTGATTAAGCAAATAAAAAAATAGTTCCAAAAATACCTCATAGATGGCGTTGCTTGTGGAAAGTTATCGATTAGGTAGACGGTCTTCAAAGTTAACAATACTTGGCTATGCATTCTCACTCATCTAATCGAACTCAGGAGGGCGAATATTGTTAAAATCTGGAATGTGGGTTGCCATAGTTTGGACAAAAATTGTGCATACGTATTGTGTGTTTTTCGTCATTGTTATGTATAAAGGCATTCTACTTAATCGATAACTTTCCAGAAGCAGCGCCATCTATGAGAAATGTTTAGAACTATTTTTTTATTAGCTTAAACAAAATTTCAGATCATAAGAACCATTTTCATCCAAATCGCACTCTCGTAGAACACCAATTGCTTTATCGTTTATTGAATTTTAAAGTGTGTCAAGGACTTTTGGGACACCCTGTATTTTTTAAATCTGTGTTGCAATAAAGTATTGTGTTTATGAGGTTTTTTCATAAATTAATCCAATAGATACACGCAAATAAATATTAAACTTTCCGTGAGATAAACCCATAATGGGAAGATAAATGGATGCTTAAAAAGAAGTGAACTAAAAAAAAGTTTATAATTTAAAACGAAAAAATAACATGAAAAGCTTAATACAGTATACGGTGGTCATAAAGCCTTTCCCTGATTACAAAAAATATTACGAAATAACCGAATGTAATAAATGTTTATTATGGAAGGGTCATCATGTTTTTAAGTTTATTCAGTCCAGTCTGCACCATCGTTCGTGAGATGCTTAATGTCAAATTTCCTGGAAGATGGATCGGACGGGATGTACCAACTCCTCTAGATTTTTTTCTTTCGAGTGTACATAATAGATAGATTGTTTGCAACACCAGTAAAAGGTATTGAAACACTCAAAGTCAGGATTACAGATGCCGTGTCTAAAAAGATAGCCCAAATGTTGGGTAATACGTGGCGAGAAATGGAATACCGCCTTGACACTATTCGAGCTACCAAGGGTGCTCACATCGAAATTTACTGACGTAAGTACTGGTACAAGTTGTAAATTTCCAACTGGACGAAAAAATGTCCAGGCCAGGATTCGAACCTGGGATCGCTTGGCTGAAGCCGCCACGCTCTACCACTGAGCTATCCCGGTCGAATCTGGAGGGCATAATTCATCCAGTTAACCTTATTGATCAAAGCATCTGGTCTGATATTTTAATCAGCTCAACAGAAAAGATCGCAGGTAATGGAACTCCAGTAAACGCTGGATACGCGAATACACCAGGCCCGGACATTTTTTCGTCCAGTTGGAAATTTACAATTTGTATGATTGCTTTACCAATTTGAAATAATTGTGTTAAAAAAAATAATCCAGTGTAAGTACTTGTATTAAAAATTTCATAAATGTCTTTACAATATATTGAAACATGCATATGTCCAATTATATTAGTTTTTCTGTAATAAATGATTGTAATCAGGGAAAGGCTTTATGACCACCCTGTATTACAATATTAAAACAATGCGAGCTTAAACTCCAAAGATCGTTAAGAAGTAAAAAGAATGGGCAGTTTAAAATTCATTCCATTTATTAATACCAGAAAAATAAAAGTATCAGGCAGAATCAGCGTTTCTAATTTTGACGTTGTTGTTTGTTACAAATTTGTTGTATACTTTTTTGAAATATCGACTAAAGTGTTTTGGCTGTAAAGGTTGTATCATGAAATAAACAGTGCTCAAGTGTTTAGAAATAAACTGTGTCGTTTTTTTCCCCTGAAAACATCCTAAAGTTAAATTGTAAAAAAATGTTAATTTTAACACTCATTAAAAAAATCACCACTCGTTAAAAGTATTTAAAATATAATTGCATTTTTAAAAATAAAAATGTCATCCGAGCAGATTTAATTAAAACTCTTGGATTGCCAATTTTAAATTGTAGTTTAAAGGGTTTTAGGACTGTTTCTTGTTGTATGGGTATAATCGAGAGCATTGTTTTTATGAAGGCTTTTTTTCGATGAAGATTCAGTAATGTCATTACACGCAGTTTAATGTAAAATGGTTCTTACGATAAACGTATTATGGATATGGAAATTTAAGTGAACTGTAAAAAAATTTTATATGAACCTAGTTAAAGTTAAGAAACCGAAGCTAAAATTGATTTAATGAAATTTAAAAGTACTAATATAATATATTGAAACTGGGGTGTATAAATTATTAACAAGGATAGCAATAGCGACTATTTTTATATTCTATTCGCACCACTATTTTTAAAATAATAAATTTATGATATATTTCTCTTGCTCATGTTGTCAAAGTATATATTGAAGATGCTTACTTTGAAAATGTGGTGCGATGTGTATAAAAAATAAAATAAAATAAAATAAATCATAAACCAGTTATTTGGGAAAAAATGTACCTTTTTTTCCATTTTGTTTCTTAACACGAAAGCTTTCAAAAAATTCTAACATTTCTGTTTTTATCAAAGGTACTGTTCAGCTCTGGTTAGAAAAGCTCTGAAACCGGTCTCCGCTCGGTCCAGTTGCCAAGGTAACTGGTCAGTCCACTTTATTTGAGGGAAGTTCCGTATTTTCTTTTCGCGCAAATTTCCCCCCGTTCAGCTGATCAGTCCGAGAATTATCGCAGTCCGCTCCTACTGACGAAATTATCTCCCTACAAGTTTTGGAACCTTCGAAAGAAGCAACCCTACCCAGGGTTTTTCTTGTCTCGGTAATACAGTATGCAATACCGAAAAATTGACTTTATTATTATCGTAAGAGGAAAAACTAGGCCCAAAATCATTTTTGGTATACTGAAAGCGAATATTGTTTGTACGAAGTGTTTACTGCAAATAATACATGATAATCTAATTAACAGTAATTTAGTTTAAAATAAATTTTATATCAAATGTATAATTTATTAACAAAGACGTTTTAATATGAAATAAACTCAAATAATGTTATTTTGCAGTTATTTGCAATTTGCTTAATAAAATAAACGCTTTCTAATCTTTAAAATAAACGATTTAAATGTTAAGCAAATTGGAACATTTTTTTATCTTTAATCAAATTGAAGTAACAATAACCAAGCTATTTGGCCTTTAAACTTTTATTGAAATTTATCACCAGCATTTGGCTATGCAATTAAATATACTGAGAAGAAATTGTCAATTTTATATTATGCAATTCAGTTTGAATTCACAACCAAAGAGAGATCACCAGGCAATAAAATAAACGTAAGATTATCTTTGAAACATTTAAAATAACTCCTTGAACTTTATATATAGTGGGACACATTCATAGTTTAATCGGCAGTGTTCTAACAATAAATTGAAAGTTTATTGAATCCATTCGCTATATGCGTTTCTACAGTCGGTAGAACGTACTGCTATTACGGCAGGTAAGGAACTGCTAGGTTATAAAATTGTGGAAATTGCTACATACGTAGCTGCAAATATATTTAATGAAAGAAGATTTTCTTTATTAACCCTTTCCGGCACAGACAAATTCTGTTCGTAAAATGCGAAATTACTGACTGACACCGGAATTTACAAACGACTTTTTTAGAAAATAAGAACTCCTTATTTTAAGCTTTCATTGTAGAAGCAAAATTTTATTAAAATATTCTTGGTGCCGAATGCAAGTTTGGAATTAAAATTAGGTGTTCCCGGAGTGGGACCACTGTGCCGGAAAGGGTTAAGAACGAAGAACGTTTTGGAAATTTCTGTTGGTCCGGTAGACAGTAGTTAATGAATTTCATGTCCAGAATGCAGGACGCGGTATGCCCAGCTTTGCGAGAAGTGCTCTCAGCGCTAGACGAGAACAACAAGTCGCTGATATGAAAAATACGAGACAGGGGTAGGGGGTAGGACCTGATTACCGCTGGGGGAAACTGCCACCAGTAAACACGAAAAGAAATTTTTGCATTATTTATGACAGAAATTCTGCTTGAATACGGAATTTAAACAAGTTGAAAATTCCTTTTAGAATTGTCTGATGGAAGTTTGCCGCAGCGGTAATAAAGCTTTGGGCAGAGGAAGGACTCTTGTATGGCCCAGGAATAGCCGATTAAGTATAACTTAACACATTTTAAATATATATGTATATTTTAAACCTTTACCCCTTTTGAATTTTGAAAATCTGAGCTCAAATTCGAGTTCAGTAACCCCAAAAATCTACCCAAAATAATTCTTGAGCAAAACGGACGGGTGCCAAAAGTTTTATGTGTCAAAGAGTTTACGGAAACTTTAAATGGGTTTTTTGTCGAAAGAAAAATTTTCAAATATGCGTAAGTTCTAGTGACTCAACCGTTGAACTAATTAATTTGAAAATTCCCACCCCCCCTCAGCAGAGTCGATGCTTTTGACTATGGAGTGAGCATATGACATTTTAAAATTGTCCATATTAAATTTTCAAAAGCCAAAAATTGGTCTTAAAAGCAACATTAAATGCAAGTGTCGGCCATTTTTTTCATTTTTCTAAACTTTTTGATTGTTGTTTAAGCTTATGCCATAAGAATTTATGTTATCTAATATATAGAAATGTATGTTTGATTTCAGAGCAAATATTCAATAAGCATGAGCCTACGCAGATTGACAGCGCGGAGATTTTAATATAACTTAATAAAAATAATTGGCTTATTTTACAAAATAAAGAAAAATTCGAAGAGGAATATGCATGACCACGTTTAAAATTTTTCACTTGAATATGTTTTCAATAAATAGAGAACAATAAATATTCGCAACTGAATATCCTGCAGAAATATATTTTAGGTAATGTCATAGTAATTGATTTAATTTACATGCTTAAGAAAATATAGGTAAGCAATCAATAAAATAAACATATTTGATGTTTTGAAAATCTTTATTTAAAATATTTTACAAATCTTTATTTTAAAGATTCAAACACTCTATTTCTGTCTAAGTATTAAATGAACTTGAACACTTTCAAAGACCACCTGTTATTATATAAATTTTCACTTTGCATTTGAGAATTTCTTTGAGTATTGTATTATAAGTGTTTTGAATTATGTCACATCCGAATAATTCAACGAAGTTCAGATTTATTTATATTAAGATATTTATTTTGTGTTAAAATCTACAGAGATATTTTAATATTTTAGAAGAAAATACATAAAAGCCTATTTCAGCAAAAAGAATAAGAATCTAGAAAAATTTAGAGTTGATCAATTTTAAAATGTTTATATTCTTGACCTTAATGTTTTATTTTCTTTAATTCAACAAATAAAGAGTACTTTAATTTAAATTTCAATAATTGATTTATGTGATTAAAACCAAGATTTATCATCGTTATTCACTTTGTGTCTCTTGTACGATTAAAATTCTTCCGGAAGAGCTAAAAATTTAGATTCTGTAGTACTTTTCTATTACTCAATAAAGTAAACGTGCGTAAGTCTTTTAAAATTTCTAAAGTAAACTATTAATATTAAACAAATCGGAAGATTTTCGTAATATATTCAAGAAGGATATAGGGATGTTTACGTAATGTGATAAGTTCCATGACCTCTGAATGTTTATTTTAATTTATAAACGGTATTTTGGATATATGGGAATTGAATGTTCTCTGTAAGAACAACATTAAGTTAATCCTCTCGCTCTCGATTTTTGTTTCACGCATCAGTTTTTGAATTAACAGAATTAAAATGCTATTAAAGATTGCGATAAAAACAAGTTGGGAAATGTACGTTAAACATGACATATGAGGTGCGTTCGTTTTATAACTAGTTTCACAATGTAAAAAAATTATCCTTATTATTTCAGTGAAATGAATTCTATCGTCTGTTATGTGCGAAATGAGCATGGCTTTTTTTTCTTATTTCGTATGCCACGTTTACAAATGCGAATTTTTTTTATACACCAAACAGTGCTGCAAAATTCACCATAGAGTTTCTCTTTGCGAATGATTACTTCCATGGTTTAATATTTTTATGACTTATAGTGAACGAATCTCCTGTGTCTATGTACTCTAATGATAATTATCACTGACGTTATCTCAGAATCTATAGATTTTTTAATGTAAATCAACTTTCAAACAAACAAATTTTTTTTAACGATCTTTCTAAAAATGAAACTTTTATGCAATTTTATTTTAAAAAATAATTCTGAATAAAAATGGCCGCTTGGCATATGAAAAAAAAAGTGGCTTGCCCGTATTTGTTTTCCTCAGTCAAATGACTTGCGTTTTTATTATATAGATTACGTACGATAGGATTTAATAGAATAAAGAAACTTTTATTAAAACCTTTTTAAGTTTTGATTCGATTTTCATAAAATTTGAAGTGTCTAGATTAAATTCTGCAACGATAATAGATATTAGATTTCAAACCATTCGTTTGGGTAGTTTTTACGCTGTTATATGCAGACAGACGGACGGACCAGACGACGACTATAGGTACTACGTATTTATATAATTACGAACGCACCTAAAAATGATTTATGCCAAAAATGAGGCCGGGTGTTTAAAAGAGATCACTCAAAATAAAATTTAGTCGAAAGTCTTTTTTGAAACATTGCATTTTATCATTTGAGGGGGAATGCTATTTGGAAAGAATTATTTGTTTCTTTGGAGAAACTATGACCTACAATTGGACCGGGGCAAGAGAGTGCTAAGCCACATTTTTGAACTTCTGAGTTATTTCACTTTGAAAATTTGATCAAATATTCAAATCAAAATTATAACCTAAAGTTTTTTCGTCAATGTCTTAGAAAAATTTGAGATATTCTGAGTAACAATATCGCATTACTTTAATGATATTACTATTACATGTTTTGTAAATTAGCTATCTTCATTGGGGGCATAAACATTTTGGGGCAAAAACGAAACCTGCTGCCACCAATTGACTTTAGAAACAAATTATATGTAGGATATTATAATTTACAATATTAAGCAACAGATGACAGATTTAGATTTATTTCACCAAAAATGTGGCTTGGCACTTTCTTGCCCCGACCACCTCATTTAAGTTAGGAGTTTCATGTGAGGATCAGGGGAGCGAGAGGATCAATTTAATATTATCAGAACCAATTTAAATTCAGAACACAATTTGGATCACCAGTCAATAAAATAAATGTCTTTTAGATAAACTGTTTAAATGTTAAGTAATCTGTAACACGTTCCCAGCATTAAGTGTAAATATATATATATATATATATATATATTAATTGCATAGAGAGTTTTTTTTTTTTAAATATTGTTTGTAATGTATTTTGAATTATGTCATGTATGAGTATTTTAGAGCAGCAAACAAAAATTTATATTATGAGATATAGTTGTATTCAAATATGTATGCAAATTTTTATACTGCGATAAAAAAATAAAAAATGCCAATTCCGTTAATCCCTTGACTACGCCACTTTCAAAACCCGCGTTAATTTCAATGGTTTAAACCACGTAGTCGTAGTTCAAGGGATTAATATGAATTAACGCAATCTTGAAACGTGTAAAAAATGATATATTTTTATTTTAAGGATTCCGTACTTAAATAGTAAACACGGAACCATTATAAGATCACCCCTATGTCTGTATGTCCATCTGTCAGAACCCTTTTTCTCGTAAACTATGGGACGTGGAAAGTTCAAACTTGGAAAAGTTATAAAGCCTTTTCACCCACATATTTTACAGATTATTAGCCATTCACAAATAAATTTAGGAAAAGTTTAGGTGGCTAATTAAGTTACTTGAAAAAAAAAGTCTTATTTTTGTATATCATGTGGGGGTATCGAGGGAAAAATCTCGTAATACTGAACTCAAAAATATGTTTTAAATTTATGTATTATATTTTCAGAGACATCGTGGATAATGCATCGAAAAAAATATGTCCTCTCACCCTCTATTTCCGAATCTACTGAAACTAAAATTATGAAAAATTAGTGGTAGTAGGAGTTTATTTAAACCTTGTAGGAAAACTATAGCAATTTTCTTAGGCCTTATAGTTTTTGAGAAAAACGCATTTTTCTGTTACACACAAACTTTACTTTTCGGGCGGTCAGCGGGAGAGATGACGTTGTACTCGAAGTATCTATCGACGCAGAATCACCAAAGGATATTTGATAATGATTTTCAAAGCAAATTGTTGGTAATTAGCCAAGATATTAATTAAGTTACTTGAAAAAAAAACTTTCTTTCTATATATCGTGTAGGGTATCGTACGAAAGATCCAGTAACATCGAACTCAAAAATATATTTGTTTTAATTTTAGGTATTATATTTTTAAAGATATCGTCGAAAGTATATTGGAAAAATATCTCTCTTTCCTCTTCCTATTTCCGAATCTACTGAAACTAAAATATGAAAAAAACTATGGTAGTAGGAGTTTATTAATTAAGTAAATAGTAATTAATACATTTAATGTACGGAACCCTTTGAGCGTGAGTTATACTCGTTCTTGGCCGATTTTTTTTTTTAGTTTTCTTGAACTATGTTTTGATTTTGATCGGTTATTTGAATGTATAAACTGTATACTCTAAATTATTTCGCTACTGGATTGTCAATTTTAGGCACTTAAATCAAATGGATTTAAATTCACATTAAATTTTTCTTTCAGTCTGGATTAAAAAAAGATTTACAAGAAACAATTAAAGTTTGTATTCCACTAATGTGTTATGATAGCTAATAAAATATACGTGCAGACAGCTTTACTAAGTCTAAAAATAAAATTGTTTGAATGTTAAACAAATAGGAAAGTATGTGTAATTTGATCAACAAAGATATAAGACTAAATAAGTTCCACTGGCTTTTGAATGTTTCTTTAAATTTATAAACAGTATGGCGAATTTCTGCACAGCGAAATTCCTTTCGAAACTATAGTTAAGTAAATTTATTATTATTATATTCAATTTGTATTCAGAATCAATAAAATCACCCTACAAATATTATTGGAAATCTCTAAAATAAACTATATGAATCTTAAACAGATAAGAACATATTCGTAATTTATTCATAAATTATATAAGTTTAAGTAGGTTTCCTGACTTTTGAATGTATAGTTAAGTTTATAAATAATATTTTGAATATTTCGCAACTGTATATTCTGCGTAAGAATATAGTTAAGATAATTTTACATTATTAAATTCGGTTTGTATGCATAACCTAATGAAAGAGATCACCAATCTATTTAATTAATGCACGAAAGTCTTTAGAAATCTTTAAAAATAACTGTTTGAACCTTAATTGACTCGAGATACATTCGTAGTTCAATCAGATGCGATATAAAATTAAGTTAGTCTCTTGGTCTGTGAATACAAAAACAGTATTCATTAGCATAAGAATAGTTATGATGATTTCATGTTAAGATATTTCCATTTGTATTCAAAACGAAGTGGGATAACAAGTCAGTAGAACAAACGATCTGAAAGCCTTTGAAAAGCTTTAAAATAAACTGTTTGAATCTTAAGTAAACTCAAACATAATACGTAAAGATATAAATTTCCCATTTCATTTTGAGTGTTTATTTAAAGGTGTAATAAAGAGTATCTTGAATTATTACACATCTTGAAAATTCTGGAAAATTAAAGTGAAATTAAACAAAGAGGTTCAATTTATGCGCAAACGTGCATTGATATTTTAATATCATGTTTTTAGGTGTGTTCGTAATTATATAAATACGTAGCACCTATAGTCGTCGTGTCGTCTGGTTCTGGCTCATCCGTCTGTCTGTCCGTCTGTTCGCATATAACAGCGCAAATACTACCCAACCCAATTATTTGAAACTTAATATATATTATCGTTGTAGAATTTTGTCGAGTCATTTCAAAATTTATGAACATCGATTCAAAACTTAAAAATATATTATTAAAAGTTTTCTTTATTCTATTAAATCCTATCGTACGTAATCTAGATAATAAAAGCACAAGTCATGTGACTGAGAAAAACAAATACGGGCAAACCACTTCCTTTTTCATATCATATGCCAGGGGGCCATTTTTATTAAAACTTATTTTTTAGAATAAAATTGCATATAAGTTACATTTTTAGAAAGATCGTAGAAAAAAAGGTTTGTTTGAGAGACGAGTTACATTAAAAAATGTATTGATTCTGAGATAACTTCAGTGTAAATTAAGTTAACAGCCGAATATCTCAATCCATTAGAGTAAATAAACACAGGAGATTCGTTCATTATGAGTCATAAAACTATTAAACCATGGACGTAATTATTCGCAAAGCAAGATCTCCATGGTGAATTTTACAGTGCCGTCTGGTGTAGAAAAAAAAATCGCATTTGTAAACGTGGCGTACGTAATAATAAACAAGTTGGAAATTGTACGTCAAACGTGACAAATGTGGTGCGTTCGTGCTATAGCTAGTTATATAAATATTCAGATCTTCTTGATTTTTAATTCTGTGAAATGAATTATATCGTCTGCAGATTAATTTCTGTCATAAAATAAATATCTCGGTCGCTTGACGATTGAACCTCGGAAGCTCCTAAAACAAAAAAGCACCGATTTTTTTTTTTTTAAATAATTCACATTTCTTAATAAATATTTTTATTAATATTTCCTAAAGTTTTGATTCGATTTTCATAAAATTTGAAATGTCTCGACAAATTTCTGCAAAGATAATATATCTAAAATTTCAAACCATTCGGTTGGGTAGTTTTTGCGTTGTTATATGCGGACGGACGGACAGAGAGACGGACGGACGGACCAAGCGACGACAATAGGTGCTACGTATTTATATAATTACGAACGCACCTAAAAAAAGGCATGCTCATTTCGCTCTTAGCAAACGATATAATTCATTTCACTGAAATAATAACGATGATTTTTTTACATTGTGAAGCTAGTTATAAAACGAACGCACCTCATATGTCACGTTTAATGTACAATTTCCAACTTGTTAAAAATAAATGGCGTATTGAAAAAAATCTGGAAAAGTTGAGAAAGAATCATTTTTTAATTCTTTCATATTCTGAACATGTATGTTTGTGCCAATAAAGAAGCAATATTTTAAATCATATTGCTTTTGAAAAGTTCAATTTAGACATTTGTTTACTTTTTTTTTACAGATATTTAGAATACATGTGTGATGTAATAACGATTTACGGTAATTAAATAGCTGTGATTAAATAGTATGATCTAGTAGTTTTCTACTACTAAAAAATAAACGTACAGGATTTTTTTCTTTTCCGTTTAATTTTTTTAAAATTTAAATTAATTTTTTTTAAATAAAAAGAAAATATCCTGAAATTTGCTTCCCACTGTTCAGTACTTCTTTGTTTGAATCTAAAACAAATCGAAATGTATTCGTAAATTTAAAATAATAATCTAATAAATAAATAGTATTTTAAAGTGTTATGCATTTGAATAGTTCAAATTAGATATATGTTTATTTTCTCTTCTAAATATTTAAAATACTTCTCTGAAGTACTGACATCTTACAGTCTAAATAGTTTTCTGTTACAGGAGGAAATGAGCGTACAAGCTTTTCTTTTCTTCTTCTTCTTCTTCTTTTTTTTTAAAAAATAAACTATGTAATAATAAAATCGGAATATATTCCTCAAATTTTCATAAAAGATTATATATTTATAAAATTGTTCATTGGTCTCTGCATGCTTAGTTTACTTAATTAATAAATTTTTGAATTAAATAAAAAATATCATTATTGCATAGTTTTATTGCATCGAAATTTTATTTTATTAGATGGAGTTCAGAACCATCATTCGAATATCTAAACAGCATTTTATATTATTACTCATTTAAAAAGTCTATTTCAGCAATTTGAAGCAAATATAATCATTATTATCAGGGGTGCAAAAATTTAGGCGCCAATGGGCTGATAAAACTAAATTTTATTAGCATTATCTGTGAAATTTTATTAGTATACTTCGTCTAAATTTTGTCAGTATTCTTATTAGGCGAAGAATACTAAAAATTCAGTGGTGGGAAACGGCCCATTGGCGCCTAGATTTTTACATCCCTGATTATTATTATTATATAATTTTTATGAGTCAAATACTTGGAAGTAAATGTAAAAATTTACTTTCTAGAAAAGTGTTTTTTTTAATAATAGAACAATAACAACAACAACAACAACAAAATACGTGCGAAAGTCGTTTGTAATCTTTAACACTTCGGAATTCTTTGTATGGTGAGACCCGACAAAGCGAGCCCCTAACAATATTTTAGAATTCAGCTTTGGTACCAGTACAGAGTTGCCAGTTTGTCCTTTTTTTTAAATTCAGAAATTCTGAAAGTTTTTACTTTATGTAATCACGAAATGAATCTCAATAAATAAAGTAAAAATTACTGTTTGGAATTTCTAGTATGATTTCAGAATTTCTGAAGAGAAAGCCAAATTAGCAAACCTGTACCACTATTTCAGAACAAAATCTTCATATCTTCTTTTCTAGAACATTTGCAATAGAAATATATGACAAATAATTTAGCTTACAAATTATAATAACCAAAATGATGATCGCTTAAACAATATTCTTCAACGAGTGCAGAGGATGAAAATAAACCACTTGAATATTAAACAAACCGGAAGATATCCATTCATATGTATTATTCGACAATTGTATAAATAAGTTCTTTGGCGTTTGATCATTTATTTGAATTCATAAAAGGACTGCTTTGCAATTGAATGTTCTGCGTAAGAATAGTTAAATCAATATTGTATTAGTAGATTCAATTTGTATGCAGAACCAAATGTAAATTTAGCAGGCAATATAATAAACGAAAGAAAATCTTTGAAAATCTTTAAAATAAATAATTTAAATCTTAAGCAAATTGACACTGATTTAAAGAATCATCTGTTAAGATTCCTTAATACTTTGATTCTTCCTTAATACTTGATTCCTTGATATTCCTTTGTGCTTATTTAAATATTTTATAATGAGTGTTTCTGTTTTTGTCACATTTGAATATTTAAAACAGTCGAGATAAATTTATACTAAGAAGTTTAATTATGTTCGCATATACACGTTGATATTTATAATGTGTTTAAAAAATAAATGTCCAATATTAGTAAAATAGAAAACCTAAAAAAAATGTAAAAAATATCGATTTTTTTTATTATTACAAACTTGTATAATAATATACAATAATAAGAATTATTTCCCTTCCAAAATGTCTATTGTCCCGATTATTTATTTGAGTCACATGTTTAAATCATCCTTGGTTTTTTTGTAATCTAGTGGATTGAAAACTTTGTAACAATAAAATAATAAAAGAAACAATAAAAATGTGCATTCTACAAAAGTCTTTTGATACACAAAGAAATAAATATGCAGGAAGCTTTTCGAATCCTTAAAATAAGCTATTTAAATATTAATAAAACCGGAGCATATTTGTCATTTAATCAACAATGATATAAAGTTAAAAAAGTTTCCTTGGCCTTTAGTTGTTTATTTCAATTTATAAACAGTATTTTGTCTTACAGATAAATGTTCTGAATAACTGTAATTACATTAATTTTACTTTATTAATGTCAACTGAAATTGAGAACAAATGTTGATGATCAATTATTAAAATAAACATACGGAAGTATAGAAATAAATTGCCTGAATCTTACGTAAACCATTCGTAGCAGCATCTGTTAAGATATAAATTTTCCAAGAGTTTATTAGATTACAATGAAATAAGTATAAATATTTTGGATTACGGCACTTCTTTATTTCAGTAAAGAAACAGTATTTTAAATTACCGTGCATTTGAAATGTTTGTTAGAGATACTAAATGCATGTTTACAATTTTTTAGATATTTAAAGTACTTGTCAGAAGTAGTTATAGTTTACATTCTATAAAGGTTTTCTGTTATCTAAAAAAATTAACGTGTTGGCGGATTTTAGGATATTTAAAATAAATTATTAGAATCTAAAACAAATCAGAATGTATTCCTTATTTGTTCTTGAATGATTGGTGTATAAAATTGTATGTGTATAATTGTAATGACTGATGCAATGTAAAAAAGTTCATTGGCCTTTGAATGTCTAGCTTAATATATAAACAGTATTTTACATTATTATTTTGATGATACCTGGTGCAAAATGATAGAGATGTAATAAAACAACGTTAAAAACACAAGAACTTAAATTATCTATAGCATACTATTTAAGTTCTGGTGTTTTTAACGATGTTTTATTACATATCTAGTATTTTAAATTACCTGGCTTTTAATCCTCTATTCTACATTCTCTATTTTAAGAGTGTTTCAAATTGAATCACATTTTTATTAGTGTTTTATTTTGGCTGTTTGAAATACTTAAAAGAAACTATAAAAATTGTATTATATAAAAGATTTCCAAGACCTTATAAAATAAAGACGTTGAAATCATTTCTAATCTGTAAAATAAACCATTGGAATTTTAACGTTGGAATTTTAACGTACAGTTTATGATTTTATAAATCAATGATATAAAGGTAAGTAAGTTCCTTGACATACGAATGTTTACATGAATTTATAAATGATATTATGATTTGCCTCGCAGTTGAATTTCTGCATAAGAGTAACTAAATTATTTATGATATTCAATACCATTTGTATTCAAAACAAATTATAGATCATCAATCAATAAAATAAACATACAAATTCTTTTAAATGTACTTATTAAATCTTATGTAAACAGGCGCTCAATCACAGCATTATCTGTAAAGACATAAGGTTTCCCTTTGCTTTTGACAGTTTATTTGAATATTGTATAGTAATTGCTTTGAATTATGCCATATATGAATATTTTCAAGCAGTTAGGATACGTTTTATATTACCTTATTTTATATTATAGTACATAGGCTGTTTACCCATATTAGGAATGATTTTGACACAACAAAAATAAAATACATAAATTAAAAGAATTACTTTTTAATATGTTCTATCTGGTAGCCTTTGTTGTGGACTATCATACTGCAGCAGTATTTCTAAGATAGTACAGCTTTTTGTAAAACTGGAAGTGCAATTTTGTTCCATTCCTTCACCACACATTTCCAGATTCCACTCAGCGTATCCGGTCAGCGTTTTGCTAGAGCTTGTTTTAATAGTCCAAAGGCACAGCAATCCATTGGTGAAACATCTGGGGGACTTGGTTGGAATATGAGTATACGGTTATATACTTGATTCCAATTTCGCTTGTCAATTTTTCGAGAAATGCGACTGTACTTTTGGATGTATTGCTGCTCGCTTTATCCTGGTAGAATTGAACAATTTTAACACCCATAGGATAAAGTTTTGGAATTTCTTCTTTGAAAATAGGAATTAGAACATCGTTTTGATAATAAGTATAGTTAATTTTGACATTTTTTTCAAATTTTCTGATCTTTAATTTTCCGTTGTAAGAGATTCCAACAATCACCATACATCCTTTAGAGCAACTTTCTTTGCAGTGTTTGAACCAAAATTTTTGAAGTCTTTTCGGCCTCTTTTTCGGTAATAAATCGATCTTTTTTTATTATAGTCATTTAGATAAATCCACAATTTTATATCCACTTATCATCTGTTTAATGATTTTCATATAACATAATATGAATAATTCTCTTTGGAAAGAGCAAATATATAACCGTCAAGCCACTGCTTCTTTCGCGTGCCATTTCAGTAGCAGACGATATTTTTTTCGTAGCAGCCAATATTTCAGTTAATCACGTTATTACATATTGCCAGATTTTTGCCAGTAAATACACTCTGCAATTATATATTACCTGATAAAATAAACGTATAAAAGGTTATAGAGAAAATACATAAGAAAAAGTGTATATATAAGAAAAATCACTTATCATTAAAATAAAAATATGTATGTTAAAGGTGATTACAGTAAAGATAAAGGCTTAATATAATTTTAATAAACGAGTACTAGTTTCGCTCACACAACCGGTGACGTTGCCAAGTTCAGTAATTATAAAATAAACTATACCCCCCTCCCCGCCACACAAAATGTATGAACTTTATAAACATACATCACAAGACATCAAGTATCATAAAAGCAGGGGCTTTAATAAAAATGAGCAAATGAAACGTGATTTATTTTATCTTTCATGATACCTGATATCGCGTGTTGTCTTTTAATCAAATTCACATTATTTTATTTTATTTATTTATTTATTTATGCAAATACAGTTTATTTTATCATATTGGATTTTGAGGATGTCACCGGTTGTGCGCACGAAAATAATAGGTATGTTTATTAAAAGGTTTTTAAGCCTTCATGCTTACTGTAATCACTTTTAACATACATATATATTTATTTTGATACGGAAGATTTTTTTTATATCTTTAAAATAATATAATTGCTTCTAAAATAAATCAGGACGCATTAGCAATTCTCTCAGCAATGATTGATAAAATGGTAAAGTTCATTGGTAGTGAATTTTACATGATTTGACATTTAGCATTTTAAATTATCCTCTTTGATATTATATATGGGATAGTCTGCAAAGGCGTAAAAGAATTATTAGATTCAGTTTGTGTTTATAACAATTTGTATAATAAACAAAATTTTAAATTATTGCAATTTTAAATAATCGATTTCAGAGATTTGAAAGAAAAAATCATTATTGTTATTATTACTATTATTATTATTGTGTTTTTTATGACTCAAATCAATGAAAGAATCTACGAAAGCTGATATTTATTACCTAATAAAATAAAAGCATGGAAGGCAATACTAATATTTGAAATTAACCTTTTGAAATACACACAAATCGAAACATAGTCGTAATTTAATCAAGAATAGAATAAGCAATTTTTCCAACCTCTTAAAAGCATTTTACCCTAGACACTAACTCAAATCGCCCTAGATTTAAAGGAAAATCCCCCTAAAAATCAATAGCAGCACCTACATTAATGGTATAATATATGCAGTGGTATATTCTTCTAAGAAACATGAGCAACTTCCATTCCCTAGCAGACAGTTTCGTTACATAAAATGTCAAATATAAAAATATTTTTTTTTTACTTTTATGAGAAATATTAATAAGTCAAATAAACGCAAATATCTAACTGAATTTATACGTAAGGGTTGAACTACATTTCTTAAAAAAAACATAAAATATCTAGCGAAAAACTTGACAATAATGGATACTATTATTTACTATTAAAAAATAATTTAATAAAATAATTTACTATTAAAACATATATTTTAAAGACATTCCCTTAGAGAATTTCTTAAATATACAGGGTGTCCGAAAAGTCTGGAAACGGTCAAATCACTCGAGAAATATACATCGGATTGAAAAACGGCAAAATGCATGATCAATATTTTTGAAAAATGTATTAACAATATCAAAGTTCCCCCCCCCCTAACTTCGCACTCCCGGGGGGGGGAAGGGGGCAAATTTAAAATCTTAAATGATGACCTCCATTTTTTATTGCAGATTCGGATTCTACGGGAAAAAATATGTAACTTTTGTATTGAACAATTTCTTCGAAACATTATAGATGGCGCTGTAATCGAGTGAAATGCTGTGAGAATCGTTACCATTGCAATGTATGGAAACGCTCGAATAACTCGAGAAATGTACATCGTATTGAAAAACGGAAAAATACATGTTCAATAGTTTTGAAAAATCTATTTAGGGATATCAAAGTTGCCTTTTTTCTCATCATTTAAGATTTCAAAGTTGTCCTCCTTTCCGCCCGGGGGGGGCAAAGTGGGGGGGGGGCGAACTTTCATATCCCTAAATAGATTTTTCAAAAATATTGAACATGTATTTTTGCCGTTTTTCAATCCGATGTATATTTCTCGAGTTACTTGACCGTTTCCAGACTTTTCGGACACCCTGTATATGTTTTAATAATAGCTATAATTATTATATTTCAGTTGTTTAAAATATTATATTAATCTATTAACAATACTTAATCAAAATTTCAACGATATTTCCCATTGTGAATAAAATTTTAATTGTAATAACAAAAATATAACAAAGTACAGAAAATGATTGTAATGACATTGTTGCTACTGGCGACTACTTGTTTTGTTCTATTTGTACCCCTTTCTCAAAACGAATAGCATTCCACGCATTTTTTCAACAAGTGCACTAGAAATGTACCACAAAATTTATTTTTTAGAAATAGTGGTGCAATTGGAATATAAAAATAGTCTCTTGTGGCATCCTTGTAACTGACACCTTACAAAAAGATAAATATGATTTGCTTTTATGTTTGAATTTAGAATAAAAACTTATAGATAATATTATTAATGAAATCATTCTAATAACAAAAAATAAAATATGAATAAAATATTTACGAAAATTAATGAAATAATTAACAACATTGATGATAAGATTCAATCAAGTTAATTATAACCACTCCTTTCTCAAAACGAATATCATTTTCATGCATTTTGTCAACAGATGCAAAAGAAATGTACCACAAAATTTATGTTTTAGAAATAGTGGTGGCAATCGAATATAAAAATAGTCGCTTGTGGCATCCTTGTAACTGACACCCTACACAAAGACATAGATGATTTGTTTTTGTGTTTGAATTTAGAATAAAAACTTATAGAAAATATTATTCATGAAATCATTCTAATAACAAAAAATAAAATATGAATAAAATATTTATGAAAATTAATGAAATATTTAATAATATTTATGATAAGTTTCAATCAAGTTAATTATAATTTCTTTTATCACAAAATCAATATTTTAATTAATTTAGCCAGAATATTTAAACACTCTAGTACTGGACACTGGTGCTAAACTTAAAAAAAAGAACTTTTCTAAATGTGCATTATTGTATAAAACTCAAAGTTTTCGATTACTATCAAAATAAAAATATGCAAATTTTTCAAAAAATTAAGAAGATAAAATAATTTAAGTAAAACAGCTCTTAACTTGTTCAGAAATTTTTCCTACTGGAAAATAATGTAACTGTTGAACATTATTTTCTGCCTCCTGTTTGGTTAGATTAAGATTGTCAACAATAACCCAGATTAAAATTCATGCAAAGGGCAACTACGGAAAAAAAGGTTGAATTTTTACTGGTTAATTTTTTATAAGACCAAACTCATTAAATGCATGTTTACCCTATATAATTAAAATGAAAGGTGAATTATTTCGACTGTCCATGGTACAAAACTACTTCATCAGTTTATTAAAGTTTCGTCTTAAGAGCCTACACTAGTCATGCCAAGAAACGCGCAAACTTATATTAAGACTTTGGGAAGGTTATTTCCAAATTTCTCGCTCGTATTTTAATATTTTTAAATGATTTTCTTGCATAGAATAGCTGAGGTCCATCTCTAACGTTGTTAGATTTTACTTTTTCGATTTTGGTTCCAGTTTTTTATATAAGGGTAGTTTCACTTTCAGAACCGGTTCTAACCGGTTCCAAATTTGAAAATGTCTGCTTATAAAAAAAATCTGGAACTAAAAAAAAAAAAAAAGTACAAACTAACAACGTTAGAGATCGATCTCAACTATCCTATGCAAAAAAATCATTTAAAAATATTAAAATGCGAGCGAGAAATTTGAAAATAATAATCTTTTAATAATAGATTGAGCGTTCCTTCCCGTGACTAGTGTACACTGAAAAAAAAATGGGTCGATCTACTAAAAAATTTAGTTTTTCTCATTGATCTTTGCAATTTCTAAAAAAAAAAAAATGTATTCTTACTCAGTTACAAGAAAATCTGTAAGAATTACTAGAAAACAGCTAGCAACGATTCCGGTTTATAATACCGTTTACTAAAAAATTCTGTGGAATACAAATTTACTAAAAAAATTTTAGTAACCTCGGGAATTTTTTTTACAGTGTGGGCTCTTAAGCGAAAAGTTTTAGTTTATAGAAGGAACAAATTTAGGTTTTGTGACTGTAAATTCTTTTAATTAGAGATAATAGGTCATGTGAAGATTGCAAACAGCCTCATTTTATGCTTACTTCATATTCTTTGTGTTGGAATTGCACAGTCGTTCCAATGTATGAACCAATCGGTTCATTCCAGTCAGACCACATTTTGCCACAATGACGTCACATGCTCATTATTTATTAACAATTAAAAAATTGCTTACTGTGATCAGTGGCGTAGCGTCAAGGGGATGGGCAGGATCACTTTAATACCAGTATTTTTATATACTATATTTGGCCTTATTTAATTCATACCAATTAACGTCGATTTTACGTCGATTTAATCCGTTCAAAGATTAAATAGGGCCAAATCTAGTATATAATTATACTAGTAGTAAAATGATCGTACCCCACCCCCGTGACGCTATGCCACTGACTGTAATTTTGCATTTGTAGTGATGATGCTTAAAACTGTCTTTAGTTACCATACAACAATCTAAGTTTTTCTTCGAAATAAAATTTATTTCTCTCTCTCTCTCTCTCTCTCTTTCTCTCTCTCTTTCTTTTAAAAAGGCGTAGTATTTTTTATCACACCTTACTTTTTGACATTGAAGAACTGGAATTTCATTTTCCTCCTAACAAAATACACTGAAAATTTTTATCTTCTAAAACTTCCCCAGAAATGAATCCTCCTGTCTCCTAAATCTAAGAAAAAAATTCCTTAAGTTGGCAACGCTGTGTATAAGAGTAAGTAAGTTCTTTGACCTTTGGATCTCTATTTGAATATATAAATATATAAATGGTATTTTGAATTAAATCTCCAGATGAATATTCTGCATAACTATAGTTAAGTTAATTTTAGCTTATCAGATTAATTTTAATTCAAAACCAAATAAGGATCAACAGTCATAAATATAAACACGCGGAAGTAAATGGAATTATTTAAAATAAACTGTTTAAATATTATATGAACTGGAGCGGTTTCATACCACCATCTGTTTTCCCCTTATGCACCGAGAGTTTATTAGAATATAGCATAATAAAGCATTTCAGATTATGTCCTATGTGTATAGTTCAGGCAGTTTAGGTAAATTATGCTAAGAAATCAGTTTGCGTCGAAATCGCACAGTGATTTTAACCTGGAGATTAAAGCACACACACACACACACAAAAAGGAAAACAAAAAGTTTGATTGTAACTAATTTTCTAGATTTTAATATTCTTGACCTAATTCAACATTGAACTACGACTAAATATACAACCATTATTTTGAATTGTGTTAGAGATGAAATTTCTGTATAACTATAAATGAAGTCCAAAAGGTGAAGTTATTCAAATCTAAGTAGAGATCGTCAGTCAAAATGTTACGAAAGTCTGAAAAATTTAAAAATAATTTGAGACTAAAATAATTTTTTTAACCGTAAATCAACTGGAACAAGCTTGTTAAACTACCTAATCTATTTTTTCCTTTAATTTATAGAGGGTGGCCACAAGTCAGGGAAAGTTTATGGGATATACCAGTATTTTTTTTATAGAAAAATTCACTTTATTTAATTGTGCGAATAAATAAGATAAATTTTTCAATAAGAAAATACTGATATCATTCCTAAAACATTATATGACCAATGGCTACTCTGTTATAACAAATGTTGACTCGAATATGGTGTTTCAGATATATTTTTTTCAGTTTATTTAACATCTGAATATGTTAAAGCAGTCAAGATAAATTTATGATAAAAGATTGCGTAACTTTCGTGAAATTAATTTTATATTATTAGATTCAATTTGAATTCAGAACTAAATGTGATTCGCCTATCAATAAAACAGACACACAAAAGTATTTGAAAATCTTTAAAATAAACCATTTGGAAAACTAATCAAACTAGAACACATTTGTAGATTAATCAGCTGCAGTATAAATATAAGTTCCAGTTTTTATGAGGGAAAACACATAAACTGAATTTAAGAATTTATTCTGCATCGAATGAAATTGCATAAAAGTAGTTAAGGTGACTTTACATTAAGATATTTTATTTGTATTATTTTAATTTGAACCAAGCTTAATTGTTACACTTATTTTTATTCTGATTGATTAAATTATCTGTCAGAAGCAATAAAACTTTTCATCCTATAAAACTTTTCAGTTACTCAATAAAATAAACGTGCAGAAAGCTCTTATAATCTTTAAAATAAACTGTTTGAATCTTAAACGAATCGAAACGTATTCGTAATTCCATCAAAATCTATATACATTCACTGAACTTTAAATGTTTATTTGAACTGATATGAATTCGGAACTGTCTCGCAGTAGATTTTCTCGCGTAAAAATAGTTAATTTAATTTTATATGATTAGACTGAGTTTTTATTCAGAACTAAATGTGCATCATCTGTCAATAAAACAAACTTCAGGGAGACCTCTAATCTTTAAAATAAACTATTTGAATCTTAAATAAAAAGGAGCACATAATAATAGTAAATGGATTTAATCTGTAATGGTATAACGACTATAAAGATTTACTTAAAGAGAATTTTAGATAAAACTACATCTGAATGATATGCATACGAAAGGTTGAGGCTATTTTAAATTAAAAGATTTTATTTATTTCAAATAAAACAAAATGTAGATTACCAGTAAATAGAACATGCGAAAGACCTTAGTAGTTTGGAAATTAGGGGAGGACAGGCAAAGTGGTCACCCTAAGGTTTTGAGATTCTTTGTTATCCCTTCAAATACATATACATAAATGAAAATTTGCATTGAACTAGAGTTACTACTTAGAAGTGTAATGTGTATTTATATTCTTTACGAAATAATAAAATGGAAGTTAGAATTTGTTTTTTTCTGAAAAAGGTCAAAATAACCACTTTGCCCGTCTAGGTCGGGCAAAGTGGTCACTCCATGGCCATTTTGCCCTACAGGTGTCAAAAGATTGAAAATACTATTTAAATGAGTAGAACATTTTTATTGATGTAACAAATCGTATGAAACATAATAAGAGATTGAAAATGGTATGAAAATTCAATAAGAGTTTGACAAACCCATATAAAAAGTTATAAATCAGAATCAAACACGGAATTTTCCGCAAAGGAACTCCACGTCATCTACTTCGCGAAGTGAACAAGCTTCATGAGCCCAGAGGTGACAAAAATGCACCTGATCCAACCTTCACAACTTGATCCAATCAACGGCGACTACCCTGATCACTTTCCCAGTTTGAAAGCCATGACAGAAAATACGTTCTACAGTGGAAACTAATGAACAGTCAGCGAGCGACCACTCACCCACCAATGTAAAGCTGTAAACATTCTCTTTCCTTACACATTCAATAAATAAATGCAAGTACAACAGGTTATTTTTAATTGTATGTAATATAACTCACCTTAGATCAAAAACTTCAAAAACTGGAAAACCCGCTCTAAAATTTTAAAGCATGAAACCACATTGTTCAACGATTGTCTGGTTACCATAAACCACGCAATGCCAGCGCTCTGGTGACGTCATTATATTGGATGATCACTTTACCCACCCTGGCCACTTTGCCACGGCCTTTCCTTACATTAATTGAATATCAAATAATCTGGAACACAATCGTAGTGCAATCTGTTATTAGGTAGTATAAAGTTCACTAAACTGGAATGCTTTTATAGTTTAATTTTTACCGTAAAATGACTGTAAAAATTTACATATTTACATGAACTGTATCGTAGATTAATCCACATCTAAGTGATTAGCATAGTAATAGATAATGATATTTTAAATTGAAATATTTTATTGTATTCAAAACAAAATATGGATTACCAATTAATTAAACAAGACATGCGAAAGGGCTTGGAAGTTTGGAAATTACATTAATTGAATTTCAAATTATCTGGAACACAATCGTAGGGCATTCTGTTATTAGATATACAGTTCACTAAACTGGAATTTTTTTAAAGTTTAATTTTTACCATAAAATGACTGTAAAAATTTATTTATTTGCATGAACAGTATCCTAGATTAATCCACATCTAAGTGATTTGCATAGTAATAGATAATGATATTTTAAATTGAAATATTTTATTGTATTCAAAACAAAATATGGATTACCAATTAATTAAACAAGACATGCGAAAGGGCTTGGAAGTTTGGAAATTACATTAATTGAATTTCAAATTATCTGGAACACAATCGTAGGGAATTCTGATATTAGGTATACAGTTCACTAAACTGGAATGTTTTTCTAGTTTAATTTTTACCATAAAATGACTGTAAAAATTTACTTATTTACATGAACAGTATCCTAGATTAATCCACATCTAAGTGATTTGCATAGTGATAGATAATGATATTTTAAATTGGAATATTTTGTTGTATTCAAAACAAAATGTGGATAACCAGTTAATAGAACCAAACATGCAAAAAGCCTTGAAAATGTGGAAATTACATTATTTGATTTTGAAATAATATTAGATTAGGGAACACATTCATAGTACAATCTATTAAGTTATAAAATTCACTAAACTTGAATACATTCATAGTTTAATCTGTGTCGGTATAATGACTGTAAAGATTTACTTGATTACTTGGACAGAATCTTATTAGATTAAACCACATTTGAATGATTTTCATATAGTTAAGGCTATTTTAAATTAAAAGATTTTATTTATATTCAAAACATAATTAACCCTTAATTGCATAGTAATGTAAATTTCCATCACTGTTTATTTAACTTTTAATAAATAAATCAACTTCTTCGCCACCACTATATTTATATAGAAATATTAATCCAGTAAATTTCCCGTGAACTATGTTGCTGAATAAAGTTAAAATCTATCTTTAAATTTCTGGTGTCTAATATTTAATATATGTATAAAAAAACACAATTTTAAAAGAAAAACTCTTGCAAAGAAGGGTTAGTAGAAACAAACATGCGAATAGCCTTGGAAATTTGGAAACTACATTATTTGAATCTCGAATATTCTGAAACATATTCGTAGTACAATATGTTAAAATATAACATTAACTTTTACCTTTGATTGTCTAACAGAAGGTGTAATAAAGGTAAGTTCGAATTATTACACATCTGACCGTTTTAGAGTAATTAAGATAAATTTAAACACGTATATTCAATATCCATTCAAACATGCTTGGAGATTTCTGCATAACAATTGTTAACACGTTGACTGCGAAGCATTCATTATCTGTAGTCGCGGTCTAGACGCGGCCTGGTTTTCAAGCCAGAAGAGTCTATTTGGCTATATAAATTTGATTACTATTACATAGATGGCACATTAACTCATTTTCATGTATCTTACCGTCTTAGGATGCGAATGCGCGTCGTCAGCACTATAGTTGAATAAATGTTCATTTTCAGTACTGACAGAGTCTGGTCCGCATCCGCTAGTGTCGGAAATAAACGATGCAGATTTTATATGTTTTAATTCTTTTATTCAGCAAAACTAAAAATATTTCGAACATTATATCATATTATTTATACTTTGATTTATAAACTAGTCGTTAGGGGCCACTGTAATACTTACCCCTCATGAATATGCATAATATAAAATATAAAAATAAAACATGTGTAAACTACTTATAAAATGCATTGCAATTCGAATAAAATCGTGACTTGATGACGTAATAAACTTTAAATGTTCTGTAACTGAAATGCGTAAAAGAAGCATTCTTTCAATTACAAAAATGTTAATCTTATTAACTAACGGTTTATTGCGTCGGATTAAGCATCCCATTTCCAATTAAATTATATATTTGAATTGAAATTTTGATGAAATACAGGATCATGAAAACTTGAAGAGTGTTGAAAATAGGATTACCAATATCTCGGCAGCTAATTATCTGATGGACTTCATTTTTTATGCAAAATTTGTTTTTTAATTGTCTTTTATATTGACTCCTTAAAATAAACAATATCGAAAATTTTTATGTATTATTAATCAGAACGAATATTTCGAGAGTCCGAAAAAAATAGTTCCGGATAATCGAGGTTACTGAAATTCAATAAGCTTCTTTCCATTACTACATACTAAGTACATACCAAATTTCAAGTCTCTATCTCAATTTGTTCGGGAGATAGAGCGTTTACAGACACACACACCACACACAGACAGACGGACGACAATTTTTTTTTTTTTTTAAATATGTTTTTCGGAATCTCCAGTGTCTGAAACGTGTAAATCCGTCAAAAAAAGTTTTTTCGATTTTCAAAACGATTACAAGACTTACCATATACTACGTATGATGGGTAAGTAGAAACAAATATACTGATAAATATAACCAAGGGTTGCGATATACCTCAGGATACCACTTGGCTTAGGATTGCTCATTTTAACATCACAGAAACAAACAACAAAAAAAACATAATGGCGACAATCACGACAAGCGCGATGCTTTATTTATATGCTGATAAAATTGCGTACGATCAATGTGAATACTTTAGTTAAAGTAATGTATTGTAAGTAAGTCTGCACAGGACGCGAATCTGCGTCCGCCGCACCCCACTAATGAAAAGGTAGAAGAGGATCCGCGTCTTACGCAGTCAACGTATTAAATTTATAAACGTGGATTCAATTTGTATTGAAAACTAAAAACTGTCATCAGTTAATAAAATAAAGTTATGAACGCCTTCTTTTTTAGTTTCTTTGAATTTTAACCTATTAACCGCCAAAACTTTAAGGTATTTAACCTTTTTGCTGAATGTTGTTTGTCACCACAATTTTCGAAAGATAATCTTCGTTTTTTTAAACTTATGCTTTATTTAATTTTTGTCATTAAATAAAGTTTTTTTTTTTTTTTTTTTTTTTTTGTAAATATTTATAACTTGGTAGCTATTTTTCCGTTCGCATTTATTTTGACAATTGCGTCAACGCAAGAGGTGTTACCTGTCGGATTACCTATAAATATTTTTATATAAGTACAGGATATTTAAAAGGATTGACAGAACTAAAAATCTACATTGATGTATCACATAAAAAGTAAATAAATAAGTAATTCAGCAAATCTAAAAAGTTTTTCGAATGTAACAATAAAGTGTGCTACAATCTATCGAAACATATTCTTATAAATAGCATCATAGAAACTCGACAGAGTTTCTCGCCAAGCATAAGAAACAGCAATGCATTGAACCGTAAATGAAAGGAATTTCCGCCAATGGATGCCAAACGATTTTACAATTATTTTTTTTTAACTCTGTCTAGTTTATATTTTGCGGACGGGACAAAACGGGTTTTTGACACATCTATATCTCGCGTTCTATTTACAATAGAAACAAAATTCTTGATTCTATGGAATGGGGCGTGCCACGTGACTAAAAAATCAAAAGAAAAGCAAGATCTGTCTAATAGGTTTTCAGGAAATGCGATTTTAAAAGTGCTGTTTTTTGCACTTTTTAAATCTTGTACAGACCAAAAACTGTCGACAGGGCTACAGCAATGTGTACTTATCAGAGTTTTACGCGATTTACGTCATTTGAATTGTTTTTATGAGTAGTTCAAACCTTTGTAAGTTTCATGTAAAAATATTAATTAGTTTTTGAGTTATATCAGTTTAAAGTTATTGACTCCTATACTTAACATATAGCAAAAAACTGTTGACAGGGCTACAGCAATGTGTAATTATCGGATTTTTACGTGGTTTACGTTATTTGAATTGTTTTTATGAGTAGTTCAAACCTTTGTAAGTTTCATGTAAAAATATTAATTAGTTCTTGAGTTATATCAGTTTTAAGTTATTGATTCTTATACTTAACATATAGCAAAAAAATAATAAATGACCCAACTCTTTTAGAAATGGTCGTATACACATGATATTAATATATGTTATTGCAGTCGGCCCAAGTAAGCTCCCTATTATAAAAAAAATAGTAACATTTAAGGTTCGTTTACAGGTTCTCACAAAAGATCTTTTGATATAGGGCTAAAGAATTGTGTAAGTATCCTATTTTTACGCGGTTTTCAGCAATTGCATTGCTTTTATGAGTAGTTCAAATGTTTAATATTTCATGTAAAAACATGAATTAGTTTTTTTATGTATATCACTTTAAAGTGATTTATTCCTATACTTAAAATGAAGAAAAGAAATATTAAATGGTCTAACTCTTTTAAAAAAGAACGTATGTGGAAGGATGTTAAAATATGTTACTATGAACGACCTAAGTTAGCTTCCTATTGTAAAACAGAATTGTAGAATTTACTGTTCGTTTACAGGGTAACTCAAAAGATTTTTTAATAAGACTAAATAGTTGTGTAATTAGCGAATTTTTACGTTGAAGTACTTGATTCCTCAACACAGAGGAAAAACAATAGTATAAATAGCATATTTTTTGTCAAAGTGGCTATATACACAAGATATTCAAATATATTACTACATCCGATTCATTTAAACTCTCTATTGTTTGTATTGTTGAACCATATACGTTTCGTTTACAGAGTCTCTTAGAAGATCTCGATTACATTACAACCGATATATATTTACTGAGTGAGATGTATTTTAATGATTTTATACTGTTTCAATCTCTGTAAGGTTTTATTATCTTGCTTTAAAATTTAATACGCGTTCATTTTGTACGCCTGAAAGCTCGTCGATCTTAAGCTCTAAATCTATTAAAATATAGTATTTTCATCGATTAAAAAAAACTGTGTTTATTAATAAATGTATCAGGAATTGATTGAAAAAGCGATTAAAAAATTCCAACTTTGCATTCATGCGCTGAGTAATAGAATGTAAAAATGTTGCTACCCCAAGATTAGAAGTTTTGCGTTTAAATATTTGCCGTTCATCGAATCTCCGGCTATGACGAACTTAAAATGCTCTAAAAACGGGCCTAGAGCACAATGAAAAGGAAATATCTTCTTAAATTCCCCATAAAAATTAAAAATGATATATTTCGTATACAATAGGTGATCGGTAACGAACTGTTCGGTTTACGAACAAATCGATTAACGAACACTTTCGCGTGAGATTTTTATGTTCGGATAACGAACACATGTTCGGTTAACGGACACTTTCAAGAGATTTTTATGTTTGGAGAACGAACACCTCACGAAAGAAAGTCACGATGAAGCAATGCCGTGTTTCATATTTGCCGAGCTATACTTATTGCTTCTATTGTCGACTTTGGGAACATTTTAACAGTTGCATACATATGACCTAATTAATTCATGGACTGCCGGGGATTGAGGACCTATATTTTAGTATCCCCAAATTGGAATGGACAGACTAGAAACATTAATTATGTATCTTGTGTCTTTATGTATTTTGTGCATTTAGTAAATATAATCCTTTTTGGTTTAATCACGCTCCTTTTTAAAATCTAATTTAAAGCTTTATGATTTATCAGATCAAAAATTTTAATAAAATTTTACATTTTTTTAAACGGTTTATTCTGTGAACGCATTAGTCTTTGTGGTATATTTACAAAATCACACAAAATTTTAGAATACATGTCATCCTACGAACATTTTCTATTTTGAAATCACTTTAATAGTTTTTATACTTTTGCAACCGTTGCGAATCTTATATTTTTCCGATTCTCGAAACGTTGAGTTAAACAACTTAACAAATAAAAAAACTGTTAAGGTGCTCAGTAATTTTCAAGAATAATCATATATATTATTTCTCCTGTCAACATCCCTTTTTCTAAGAAAATATGAAACGCAGAACAACGAATGAGATACCATATGAAATGTTTTTGAACCGGCTTCCGACATAGCCCACTTAACAATTCGTTAAAACATGTTTTTGATTAAAATTTGCTGAAAATTAAAAATTAAATCGGCATTGTTTTCATAAAAGAAATGAAAGGTTTTCCTGAAATTATTGTTGCCAAAAAAATAAAATACCACATTATATGATACTCAGCAATTATTATAAAAATCACCGGACGGGTTTATTTTATACTTATGATTAAAAAGCGAAATTGAAATTGAAATGTTTAGATTTATGTCCCATATTTTTCCCGAAGCGGATGACGTCATCCTCTAACGCAGTCAAAATACGATTGTTATTTTTTTTTTCTCGCGCGTGCCTTTAGCAATCTTGGATCAGTTTTTAGTCTAACTTTGATGGAATAAATTAGATGATTGACTAACAACTAAATGTTGTTTGCAGATATTTTTATCCTTGCTTTTTCTTTAGAAGTTTAAACCTGCATCTAATAACTATTACATACTAGCCGCCACTGGCGACCAGTTTGGTCTCCCTTAAATGTATGTTAAGCACTGTAACACGTTACTTTTATTCATAATTTATTTTTTTTTCCGTAATCCTTCGCCAAACCGGAAGATTCTAATAGACGAATCAAAAACTTTTGCGATCATGGTAGCATTTCGCATATTTTTTGCTGTTATGTATTTCAGCTTTCTTGACAAAAACCGCTTAACCAACTTAAGCATTTATGCTTCATATCCGTTTGCTTATTACAGGACTTGCCGTTACTTGCCGTACTTGCCGTTGTACATTTCAATTTCAATTTCGCTTTTTAATCATAAGTATAAAATAAACCCGTCCGGTGATTTTTATAATAATTGCTGAGTATGATATAATGTGGTATTTTATTTTTTTGGCAACAATAATTTCAGGAAAACCTTTCATTTCTTTTATGAAAACAATGCCGATTTAATTTTTAATTTTCAGCAAATTTTAATCAAAAACATGTTTTAACGAATTGTTAAGTGGGCTATGTCGAAAGCCGGTTCAAAAACATTTCATATGGTATCTCATTCGTTGTTCTGCGTTTCATATTTTCTTAGAAAAAGGGATGTTGACAGGAGAAATAATATATATGATTATTCTTGAAAATTACTGAGCACCTTAACAGTTTTTTTATTTGTTAAGTTGTTTAACTCAACGTTTCGAGAATCGGAAAAATATAAGATTCGCAACGGTTGCAATATGCTTGCTAATGAGGAGATTCTTAAACATATTAAGTAGTTTCCGTAATTGGATCCATTGCCAAATGGCGTATTTTAGTTAATACGATTTGGTGCAATGAAGTCTATTTCGTGAAAGTCTTTAATGATATCCACCATTTACACTGAACCATATTGTGGCCAATATTATTTTGTTTGTTTGTTTGTTTCTCGCTAACTTTGGCTGTAGACTTGATTACGGGAGAATCAAGAAGAAAATCTATCATTATTCTCATTTAAAACGTCTTGAATAATGTGACATAATCGGAGTGCATATTATAACACGTAATTTTCGAGTGTGGTTTGGTGAAACATTGAACTTTTGGAAGCCAGTTTTGATAATCACGTAAATATGTCACACCAACATTACCGCCTATAATTCTAATTACAGCAACCCGTTTTTTCTCTCTATATTGCAACTCTATAGTTAATATAGTGCCCCGGTGCGTCTACGACAGCTGTTCCATCAGAACATTTGATTTCAAAATAAAAGTATCGTTTCTAGTTTGCACACGCGAAAAATAATAGCTGGTATTGGCGATTTTAAAAATTCTATTGGCGAGATTTGCGCACAAATAACACAAAAGTACTTAATGATGTTATGTATTTTGTAAATGTATATTAAATTACTGTTTTGAAAGCGATTGGTCATTAATAATGGTAAATATGATTGGTGATTAACAATCATTTTCGGTGGTCTCTCTTCCTTTCACGTATAATACATAAATACCAAATTAATTGACAATTTGTTTCGAAATTTGATTCATTAAATATCATTACATGAGTTGTATTTGTTTACATTCAGCTTACATCAAGAAAAGATAAAGAATGAAGTTGAGTTGTATAGTACATAATTATGGTAAACTTTGATTGTGTCACTGGTACGAATTATTTTTTTGACACCAGGCAGCGCTCCAAAAAATCTTTCACGGAAAACTAACTTTACGAACGATTATCTCCATGGTTAAATGGTTTAATATTTTAATCCTTCACGACGAATGAATCTTTTTTTTTGTTTACTTTCATGGATAGAGAATTTGAACTGCGAAGCTAATTTCAACTAAAGTTATTAGAGAATATATACATAATTGAACGTAAGTCATCTCTCAAATATTAATTTATTTTGAACGATCTTTCTAAAAATGTCACATTTATGAAGTTTTATTCGAAAAAATAATTTTTAATAAAAATGGCCGCCTGGCATATGAAAAAGTGAAACGGACATTCCGGAACTGTTGATGACAGTCACATCACTTACGGTTTTATAACTATTACATATTGATAAAAAATGATACTTCTCTGTTGTCCCGTCGACCACTTTTCATAACAAAAAACTATCGCCAAATAAACGGGAGAACGTTGCCATTGGAATATCAAAAGATAAATAAATAAATAAAATATAAGAATTTAAGGACACAATTGTTATTTTAATTAATAAAATAACTACTAAATCAGTAAAACATAATGAAAAATACACGCAAATGTCGAATGTAAAACCACTAGATAACGTAACAAACACGCATAATGATTCTGACATCAGGTAAATGGGACTGCATTTTTGGCGTTTAATCTTACAGTTTGGCGGAAGTTTTTTGTTATGAAAAGTGGTCGACGGGATAATAGAGAAATACCTAAAAAATATTAGATTTCAGTGCGCAATCTTCGCACGGGTATTTAATATAAGTTCGTAAGGTATTTAATATATTAGTATAAAAATCCCTGTAAATTACAATGGTTCGTAGAAAAACAAATTTAGTTATTCTCGGTAAAGTAAACTTTGTTATAATTGGCCAAAAAAAGGTGCTTCTTATTTTTCCACATTTTTCTGAAACTGCAGTATTTTAATTACTTTGTAAACTATTGTAAAATTTTCTATTTTTTTGTTTTTTGAATGTATATAAACGGAAGAGTGATATGATATTAACAAAAGAAAAAGGAAAATAAACATGTTATAAATAATCTGATGAATACAATGTAAGGAAATGAATATAAAAGTTTCCCCGTTGCTATGGTAGCGACATGTACATTGGAATAAGTCACTCAATAAATTGTATAATTCTGATGTATAATTCTGTTTATAGCATCAAAATTATTCTTTTATTTTGCCCCTTTCATCTTTTTTTTTATCTTTTCTTTTCTGAATAAGAATGGGATCTGTGTAATTGAAATTAAACACCTTACAAAAAGGAGTGATATCTCATCAAAAACAACTCGTTGTAAATGATCCCGCCAAGCCACAAACCTAAAACGTCAGCTATAAAAAGAAGTGATATCACATAAAAAGAAACGATATAGAAGTGCATACTCCGAGTCCCGTGTAAAAATCTATCACCACTCATAATGTTTCCAAAGGACTCGGAGTGAGGTACAGTATGTGAAAACTGTTTGGCGACCTGCAGGCTTTTATAATATATGCAGTATATCAATTTTGAAAATCGAAAAAATAAATTTTTAATTTTTGTTATATCATATTTATAAATATTTTTTTATGCGAAAGAACTGACAGAACGTATTTTTCCCCAGACTTATGCGATTCCGCTTACGCTAGAATTATTGTAATATATCTCAATTTAGTTAACGTTTATTATAAGGTGCATTGTTATTAATATGCGTATGATCATTATATATATATATATATATATATATATATATATATTACAAACTCAAAATCTTAATCGTTAAGAAATCTTCTTCGTAAGAGTGGTGTTTCTAGTTTAAATAATAGTAAATAAAATCAACAAATTTATTTTTAAAGCTCATAAATAAGAAAAGACATGCAAACACAGAAGCTTCAGCTTTTTACAATTTTATGGGAGCAAAATAATTAAATAAATAAATAAAAAATAATATAGTCATATGTAATTGCAGGAAACGCGAACATTATAAAAGCCTGCAGGTCGCCAAGCAGTTTTCACATACTGTACCTCACTCCGAGTCCTTTGGAAACATTATGAGTGGTGATATATTTTTACACGGGACTCGGAGTGTGCACTTCTATATCGTTTCTTTTTATGTGATATCACTTCTTTTTATGGCTGACGTTTTAGGTTTGTGGCTTGGCGGGATCATTTACAACGAGTTGTGTTTGATGAGATAAAATTGTGTGTACGTAATTGTTAATTTGAAAATACCATTATTGTTTCTGAAATTACACTGATGAGACCCTATACAGTTCGAAGTCGCTATACAGTACCTGGCAGGATAGCAATGTAAACTAAGAATCGCTGATTCATCAAGAATCTCAGGCAGAGTTGTGCTAAAACCAACTACTGTTTTCGGCAAAATTGACTAGCCTTCAAATATCGCTCACCCGCAAAAAAAGTGACATAATTCCTAAAAATTCATTTTGTGTATTGTTGAAATAATAAGTGTGACTTAGGTGCATCTTTACAGAAAAAAGTGCCATAGGAGTAGTTATCCGGGAAACCACTAAATTACGCTAGTTATCATTATGCCACCACAGTAGGGAGACAAATTGTGTGTGGTTATAAATTTACTCAATCCTCCCTATCTCTTCTAAGTCTCTAATCTTAAGCGTTTGACGCTTTTAAAGCTGAGTGCCGAGATAAGTGTTATAGTTTTATGTAATAGCACAAAAATACAAATATCCTTTTGCCTCTCCACTGAAATGTAGTATATTTGATTTGTGTCACTTTTTTTGTGGTGAAAGATATGACACCATGATTTAGAAGAGATTCATTTCGTGTTTAAGCTGCTATGACGATTTGGAAGTAATGATTTATCGAAAAAAAAAACTGATGATACTGATTCTATTTTTTTTACTCAAATATACACTACGTTATATTTGAATACATATATAATATATTTTAAATTACCCTGCTTTTCAATATTTCATTTTAGGCCGTTTGAAGTAAATTTATATCAATATATTCAAACTATATTTAAAACTAAAGAGTAATTTATATCATATGAGCTTAATCAGCGACGCTGCACTTTGATGAAGTGGAAAATATTTAAATTGTGAAAAGTAGCGTATTGACCATATCTGAAAACTATCGATTTGAATATTCATTTCAATATATGCATAAGTTTAATAACTATATTCGAAACTAAAGAGCGGTTTTGATAATATAAGCTTAATAACTAACACGGAACTTTGATGAATTAGAAAATATTTCAATTTGGAAAGGCAGCGTATAATATCTGAAAATTTAAATATTTTGATGTAAATATTAATTTTAATATATTCGTATACATTAACGCCATTTGAGAACGTTTAGAATGTTCTATATTAAGCCGTTAAAACACATGAATATTAACACCTATATTTTAAGGGGTATGGTATCTTTTAATGTAACAAAAATCAATTTTTTTATTGCATATATTAAATTTTTATTTTTTAGCAACATTTAAAAATATACCTGATGCGAAAATTCGCTTTAGAAGGGACGTTATGGCTAAAGAAGTTTAAGCTTTTTTTAATATATAATAAAGGAATAATTCTTATCTTTAAAGTCAATTTTCTGAAAGCGGTGATTTTGGGCTTTGCGTGCATGATTTTCTAAGAAATGGTTTGATAGAATTTCGTGAATTTTTGTCTGAAGGTTACCTTATAGATGTTTATTATGTTCATCACGTAAAAATTTTCGAAATAAATTTATGACTATTTTTATAAAACATTTCAAAATTTTGAGGGTTTTTTTTCTTAATTTTTCATTCTCAAGATCTAATATTTATATTTTTTTTCAGTGTGCATCATTTTAAACACATATTATATCTCTACTCAATAAAACAAATTTGGTTCACTGTGACAATGCAAATATGAGAAATCCTGCGCATATCGCATATAAAGTGAATTCATTTATTAAACAAGTTGGAAATTGTACGTTAAGCATGACAAATGATGTTTCGTGCTTAAGTAGTTTTACAATGTAAAAAAATCATCGTTATTATTTCAGTGAAATAAATTATATCGTCTGCTATGAGCGAATGAAGAAGAGAATGAAGGAAGTTTTTTTCATATTATGTATGCCATGTTTACAGATGCGAATTTATTTTTCGACACCAGGTAGGGCTGTAAAATTTACCATGTTGATCTTGCTTTGCTAATGATTACCTCCATGGCTTAGTATTTCTATAATTCACGAAGAATGAATCTTTTGCTTATTTACTTTGGATTGAGATATTAGGCTGTTAAAACCTAATTTTCACTGAAGTTATCTTAGAATATATACATTTTTTAATGTAACTCATCTATCAAGCAAACAATTTTTTTATACGATCTTTCTAAAAATGTAACTTTTATTCAATTTTATTCAAAAAAATAATTTTGGATAAAAATGGTCGATTGGCATATGGAAAAAGATGTGGTTAGCCCGTATTTGTTTTCCTCAGTCACATGACTTGCTCTTTTACTATATAGATGATAGATAGATTATACTAGATAGATTACGTATGATAGGATTTAATTGAATAAAGAAAACTTTTACTAATATCTTTGTAAGTTTTGATTCGATTTTCATAAAATTTGAAATGACTCGACAAAATTCTGCAACGATTATATACAGGGTGTATCTGAAATGCTTCAACAAACTTAGAGGGATGATAGTACTCATGAAGACGAACAAAAAATACAATGGAACATGGGGTCGCAAATGACGTTTAACCATTTCAGGGGCAGTGGTATGTTTATGAAACCACTTAATTTTAATTCCAAAACGCCACAATGGCACCAGAATTTTGCTAAAATCTTTTCCATTTAATATGTATGTGAAATATAGCCTATTTCTTATTTACAAACAAATTTCTTTGTAAATTCCGGTGCCAGTCATTTATTTCAGCATTTTAGTACTAAAAGTACTTTGCCCCTGAAAGGCTTAAAGGATGAAAATCGAGAATTCGTCTGAAAATGGACTGGCACCGGAATTTACAAAAAAAGTTGTTTGTAAATAAAAAAAAGCTATATTTCACATACATATTAAATGGAAAAGATTTGAGCAAAATTCTGGTGCCATTGTGGCGTTTTGGAATTAAAATTAAGTGGTTTCATAAACATACCACTGCCCCTGAAGGGGTTAAACGTCATTTGCGACCACATGTTCCAGTGCATTTTTTGTTCGTCTTCATGAGTACTATCATCCCTCTATGTTTGTTGAAGCATTTCAGATACACCCTGTATATTTCAAACCATTCTGTTGGGTAGTTTTTGCGCTGTTATATGCGGACAGACGGACGCACCAGACGATGACTATATGTGCTACGTATTTATATAATTACGAACGCACCTAATAAGCATTATATTCAAAAACTGCCCTAACCACAATTACAAAAATTGGAATACATATTAAAAAATAGAAAAAGGAAATGGGACCATTAGGAGTTTAGAGAACAATTTTAGAAACTGTGTTTCACGACGAAGCAATTGCTAACAATATTTCCATTTGCATTGTCAATAGGGAAGATAAAATTCCAATTTTTAAACTACCATAATTTTGCGCGTATACGCCGCGCCTCAGATAGTTCGATTTCCTACCAGAATTTATTTTAAATAAAATGTGACTTGCTTCTGCTTAACACTTATTTGACTTCTTATTTTCAATAAAATTTCCGGTTTGAAGAAGACTTAAATAACGCATACGCGCGAAATTACGGTATCTATTCATAATTTCTGAATTGTTTTCTCAACGTATAATCATTATTTAATTAATAATAAACTATTAATTGATAAAAGCTTATTTTTTTAAAAATATATTACACTCTTTATTTATATTTTAGTTTCTACTTTTTATTGTTTAAAATAAATCATTGTCAGTTTCATAGCCAGTTCGCCTTCTTTAGCGAACGTGATTTGGTACATAGTTAAATCCATTGTTGTTCTAACTCGTATACAATTGAAGAGGTTAGAATGACAGTGGAATAAGTCAAAATTTAGTAATTTGAGAAATGAATTGTTTTGTGAAACTTGTTGTATTTCCGTTGCATTGAGTGGTTCAACTTTTTTTGCCCTCTAGCGACTCTCTAAGTAAACTATGACTTATTTGACTGGCACATTGAACAGAAATTAATAAAGTCCTTTCGGCCTGTACCGGGAGGGAAAGGTAGCTTTCCTATATCTTCGTTTTAAAATTTTAGCTAATGTTACACGAAAACAGCAAGTTAAAATGCAAATAAAACGTTTACAAAACATTCGTTAATACTGAATTTGAATAAGAAATTCGCCAAATTATTGAGCAATAGACAAATTGGCTTCATTTATGAAGACTTATTTTGGTCGCCAAATTTGGCGATATTTCGCCAAATGTCGCCAATTTTGGCGAGAATTTGGCGCTAACGGATATGAATATATAGTTTTATGCGTATGATTGGGAAAATTATTACAACAATGAAAGAAAATAATTTGCGAGTAATCGCGTTAATGTGCTGTTTTGTTTCAAAATGTCAGCCACTCTAGAATTCAAACTGCTCTATCTCAGCCATTTTTTAAGATAGAGGTAAACCAAAAAATGCTCTGGAATCCTTGTATCAAGGCCTAACACGTAATAAATTTGAATTTTTAACTTTTTTGTATATTTATTTTAGTTTTAAATTTTGAAATGGCCGCCATCTTGAAACAAAATGGCGGACCAAGCTGGCCAACGAACTCGGTCGAGACATTAGTGACTTTAATACACACAATTAGTTTCATCAAAATCGATTTATAAATACGGGCGTTATCGTATGACATAGGTCATATATATATATATATATATATATATATATATATATATATATATATATATATATATATATATATATATATAAATCAACATTTGAACAGAGGGTGGTTTTGGGGTCTGGGGGTCATGATCGGTGAAAATATATCATAATTTTCCGGAATTGCTTTCCTCCGAACGGCTGCAATAGGTAGCTTTATACTTTTTTGTATTGGAAGCTACCTAATACGTTTAGTGAAACTATGGTTATCTCGATTTTCAAAAATTTTGACTTACTCCATTGTTATTCTAATCCCCTCAATTGTTACCATATCTGTGGATATACGGCAATTTATCAACTGTGGCGAGCTAACGGAAAAATGCCTTAAAATTAAATTATTAATTTATAATTAAGTTCTAAAAATATTAAAATGCGGTTTTAAAATCAGAAACACAGCCTGGCAGTGCATTTTTATCATTCTAGCATATCAGCAAATGAATTAAAAATCGAGAAAAAAATTCTATCTTTACTTACAAAAACCAATGTAATATAGATTAAAAATTAATGTCACAGTTGCGTAGACTAGAAAATTTTCCCAAGTATTAAAAATTATGTGACACGAGTTATTAATGTTAAAAAAAAAACCATTTAATTGAAATTAAATTTCAAGTGCTTTTTGAAAAAGTAATTTTAGCTTTCTTTTCATTCAAGAACTAATTCAGCGTGCATATTAATAATTCTGTAATCACGTTTCATATATATATATATATATATATATATTCGTAAATGTTTTTTATGTTTATTGATGTACCAATTTTATTGAAAGAAAATGTTTCTGAAAAATGTATGGACGATAAAACCGTCTTATTTTTATGAACGATTTTATTGAAATATTCGTTTTGCAGATTTTTTTTCTAAGCAATTTTTCTAAAATATCTTTCTATTTCTATTTCTGGTTGGTAAAAGAAAAATCGATGTCCGATTTTGGAATTTTGAAGTAATGCAGATTTGGTTTTGCATTTTTGAAATCTCTATGGAATCTTGCTGAAAAAATAAGTTCCTTACTGAATATTTCAGAGGCAGATCATTGACATTTATTTTTCTTTTATACTCAAGACAATAATGTCTATGATAGCATCTGTTGTACCTAAGACAGTAATATCTGTGAAATTATCTGTTATACCTAAGGCAGTCATATATATATGACTGCTATATGAACAAAGTCCACATTTAATGGGATCATATGTATGGGAATAGTTATTATAGCTAAATGTTTATATATTGACGACAATATCTATAATAGTATCTGTTACACCTCATAGCTGAGAGAGTAATATTTATGACAGTATCTATTATACCCAAGATAGAAATATCTACAAGGTGGCGGCCACCGGAAAAGGAATTTAAATTTTTTTAATACATATGTACTGTTTTATGCTAAATTTAGAAAATTTAATAAATAAAACTACTCAGTTATAAAAATATATTTTGATATATTCTGTAATAGGTTCAGAATTTACAAGGTATGTACTTGTATCTAATGTAAGATGTATTTCTATAAAATGTTTCGATATATATGTGTTCTTTAATGTTAAATTTAGAAAATTGGACACTTCAATAAATAAAACTCAGTTATAAGAATTATCTTACTTTATTTTATATTGATCAATACTTTAATTATGATATTAAGTGTAAAAAATAAAAGAAAGAAAACTGCATTTATTTTTCTTTCTATGTTCTAAATTGAGAATTGCAAAAAAATAATAATTCAATGATAAATATATTTGCGTAAATACTGGTTATTATTTTGTTGCATTGTCGAAAAATAAGAATATTAAAACAACAAAAAAAATATTCCAGATTTATATTAGACAATGTTATTAGCTACAAAAAAAGAGCACTATAAGTAATGATAAATATAGATTTTTCTCAAATGTTTTTTTTCTATTTGTTATTTCTATGCACTATTTCTTTCTTGGGGATATGCATTTATAATATTAATATTTGAATTGCACAAAAAGTACTCTTTGTTTAAATGTATTCAGAAGTATTTGTAACATTAATAACAGATTTGCAACAAATATATGTATATTGTTAAAATATAAGTATTAAGAAATTCTGCAATATTTATACTAATCAACGATTTTAATAAATAAAATCATACCGAAAATATTACTATAACTAAAAAGTATAAATTTATCTCAAACATTTTTCGATTCTGAATTCATAGTAAAATTTTTATATTTGAATGTAAATTATATTTGCATAAAATGTTATAAACTTTTCAAGGTCAGTGGTTATTATTAAAACACTCTAATTATAATCAAAATTTGTACGAGAATCTTTGAATATTTTATTTCTTTTTAAATTTACTTGAAAATTTTCCAATTGATGTATGTATTTTTCAAATGAAATTGGTGGAAATTTAAAATTGCAGTAATAAAATTACTTGCATCTGAAAGTGTTAAAGTATATTTTCTATTTGAACCCTCTCGCGCACTTGAACCTCATAAACTTCTTACTTAAATAATAAAAAGCAATGTTATTAAATAAACTTTCCGGTATATTTATTTTTATTGATATTTTTAAGTATCCAGGCATAAATAATTCGTATTAAATAATATTAAATAATATTAATAATAGCTTTTTAACAGGGTTTGCACATTTCTAGCATAAATTTTTAACAGTTTTAAATGATTTATTTAACTGCAGAAAAATATTATAAAATCCATAAATAAACGAGGGGGTTACGAATTTTGTGCCTTAATGTTTATATAGAATATTTCGTATCATTAACAGTTGTGCCCGACTCCTTGGAAATTCCAGGGTGTGTGCGAACTTTATTTTAAATATATCAATTCGAAGAATAATTCCTGAAAATAAAATCGCGAGCGAGAGGGTTAAAATACTTTTTTTTATGTAAAGATGTAAAGTTTAATAGCTATATATCAGTTGTAGCGAGATAGTTACTCTTTTAATTAATCAGTGCTTTAATTAAATAAAAAAATACTAAAGGTTAGTTTTTTATATATTTTTTCCGATCTAAGAAAGTAAACATCGGAAATGAGTAAGAAATATTCTCGTCCTAGTACATATTTTTTTACATTGTAATAAATAAGGAACTGAAAAAAATCAAATAACATAATATTCCAGTTTTATTTTATTAATACTTTAATAAAAGAAAAAGAATGCACTAAGAATGTAGATAATTATAGATTTATCTCACGTAGTTTTTCTATTTAATTTCCGATTTTTTTTTCTGAGTTTATAATGTAAATATTTGAATTGAGTGAAAATTATTCGTTCATTATATGCAGTAATTACCATTCAAAAGAGATATCCTATATCTCACTTACCAATGTCTGTATTTCAATACTTTTTTCTTCACATTACCAATTATACAATCAGACATCGCTCAAAACATGGTAAAAATTCCATGAAAAATACTCCATCATTAAAAATGTTTAAAAGTTTCTAAAAAACTGTCACCATTACAAAAATATTTTCGCTTACGGATTTTGGTCATTAAAAATACATATCCTTTATCTCACTTACTACTGTCTGTATTTCAATACTTTATTCTTCACATTACCAATTATACAATCAGACATCACTCAAAACATGGTAAAAATTCCATGAAAAATAGTCCATCATTAAAAATGTTAAAAAGTTTCTAAAAAACTGTCACCATTACAAAAATATTTTCGCTTACGGATTTTGGTCATTATAAATACATATCCTTTATCTCACTTACTGCTGTCTGTATTTCAATACTTTATTCTTCACATTACCAATTATACAATCAGACATCACTCAAAACATGGTAAAAATTCCATAAAAAATAGTCCATCATTAAAAATGTTAAAAAGTTTCTAAAAAACTGGCACCATTACAAAAATATTTTCGCTTACGGATTTTGGTCATTAAAAATACATATCCTTTATCTCACTTACTACTGTCTGTATTTCAATACTTATTCTTCACATTACCAACTATACAATCAGACATCACTCAAAACATGGTAAAAATTCCATGAAAAATAGTCCATCATTAAAAATGTTAAAAAGTTTCTAAAAAACTGTCACCATTACAAAAATATTTTCGCTTACGGATTTTAGTCATTAAAAATACATATCCTTTATCTCACTTACTACTGTCTGTATTTCAATACTTTATTCTTCACATTACCAATTTTACAATCAGGCATCACTCAAAACATGGTAAAAGTTTCATGAGAAACAGTACATCATCATTAAAAATGTTTAAAAAGTTTTTAAAAAACTGACACCATTACAAAAAATAGTTTCGCTTGCTAATGATGATTCGGCTAGCGCTAAGGCGAAAACGTTTTTGTGATGGTGACAGTTTTTAGAAACTTTTTAACATTTTTAATGATGATGGACTGTTTTTATGGAACTTTTACCATGTTTTGAGTGATGTCTGATTGCAGAATTGGTAATGTAAAGAATAAGGTATATCGTAATAATTACCAATTTTTCTCGAAATATGAAATTAATGTTGAAATATGAATATTAAGATAACAATGGAATTTAGCCCGGCTTCCCGCATTACAGAACAAAGAAAGAAACATTTTTTAAAGTGAAAATTCCAATAGATTTTTGACATTTATTATTATTATTTTTTTTAGATTACCTAATAATAACATCAAAAAGTGTTTTTATATGAAAAGTATCTTTAATATGTTCAAAAAAAGTTTTGAATTGTATTAAAAGCTATACTTCCGTATTAGCCGCATGTCAGGAGTAAATAGCCTAAGAAATCGCGAAAGAATTCGCTACTTACACCATTGTTGGTTCTGTTAATTTAAGTGGTTTAAGCGCGTAGTTCAATCTTACATTTCTGTTTCATTTATGTTAGTTCATTTATTTATTTATGAAATTTTAATTTCGTAAGGAAGGCATTTATATATTGTTTTAAGTGCAAGCTGGTTAATTTTACGTAAGCTGGCTTCACGCGATAGATATATATTTAAAATAAAAAATCATTCTTAAAATTATTTTTAAAGTCACAAAAAATCAGTAAATTATGAAACAGTTTTCAAACGAATTGCATTCGAAAGAACACCTCTCCCCCCCCCCCCAAATTCAACGTTGTAAAAATTTTAAATTGTGCGATATGCGCAATAAAAGCTAATATTTTTAGTCACGTGTTACAAACGCTAATATAACGTCATCGTTACTCACGGATATGTTTTTGCTTTATAATTTATATTTGCAAGATTTATATTAGTCAACAATTTGAGTAACTGAAATCATAAGGTACCACACATAATACAAATAATAAAACGTGTGGAATTCTCCCAGCAGTGTTTTTAATTTCTTTTATTATATTTTGATGTCGATAATAGCTTTCGAACTCACTATGTAAATATTTGTATTTATTGAATTAAAACATTTTGATGTAGATTGTTTTAACACATATGTGCTACTTTATGATAAATTCTGAAAAATATATAATGTAATAATTAAATATCATTTATAATTATAACCGTATATTTTTATATTAATCAGTGTTTTAATATAATGAAAATATGTGGTTAAAAATAACAAACATAAATAATATTTTTTCGATTTTGTATGCTCGTAATTAAGAATGTAAATCATTATTTAAATATTTATATTCATTGAAAAATATTCGCGCTTAAACTGTATTAACTACTATTTGTAACTTTGTTAACTACCACTAAAATTTAAAAAAAAAATTGTAACAAAATTATTAAAAAAAAAAAAAAAAAAAAAACGTTTTAAAATTGCATTAAATAGGAACTGAAAAAAAAAGAAGATAATATTTCAGATTTTTTATTAAAAAAATAAGTACCACAAGCGTAGATAAACATAGAATTATTTCAAGTGTTTTTTCTAATCATTTTCACCATATTTTATTTCTCTATGTATTATTTCAGCTCACAATATAAATATTTAATTTGAATGAAAAATATTTGCTCATAAAAATGTATTAATTGCTGCTTGTAACATTATTCAATAATATGACTAGTACATTATAATAACATAGGAACAATAAAAAAAAATAATAATAACCAAATAAGATAATTTTCCAGTCTTATTTTAAACATTGTTTTAACGAAAGAAAAAAAGAATTATGAGTGTAGATAAACATATAATTATTTAAGTTTTCTATTTAATTTAACTATACTTCATTTGTCTCTGCATTATTTGAATTTACAATGTAAATATTTGAATTGAATGAGAAGGATTTTTCCATAAAATGCATTAAATATTATCTGTAACATTGTACTGCTCTTTAGAAAAATAAAATATAATATTGGATAGGTGTAATTAGTATTCAGCGATTTAAACAAATGGAATCACACCACAAATACAAATTAAAAAAGAAATATCGAATACATTTTCTCAGGTTTTCTTTCAACGTGTTTTTAAATATTACTTACCCACCATACGTAGTATAGGGTAAGTCTTGTAATCGTTTTAAAATCGAGAAAATTTTTTTTGACGGATTTACACGTTCCAGACACTGAAGATTCCGAAAAACATATTTTTAGAGAAATAAATTGGCCGTCCGTCTGTCTGTGTATCTTTAAACGCTCTATCTCCTGAACAAATTGAGATAGAGACTTGAAATTTAGTATGTAATTAGTATGTAATAATGCGAAGAAGCTTATTGAATTTCAGTAACCTCGATTATCCGGAACTATTTTTTTTCGGACTCTCGAAATATTCTTTCTGATAAAAGGTGTATAAAAATTTTCGAAATTGTTTATTATAAGGAGTGAATATAAAAGATAATAAAAAAACATAAATTTTGAATAAAGAATGAAGTCGATCGGATAATGAGTTGCCGAGATATTTGTAATCCTATTTTCAACCCTCTTCGATTTTTCATGACCCTGTATTTCATCCAAATTTCAATTCATAGAAAAATTTAATTGGAAATGAGACTCTTAATCCGACGCAATATACCGTTACTTAATATGATTACCATTTTTGCAGTTATAAGGATGTTTCTTTTACGCAATTCAGTAATAGAACATTTAAAGTTTATGACGTCATCAAGCCACGATCTTATTGGAATTGCAATGCATTTTATAAATAGTTTACGCATGTTTTATTTCATATTTTATATTATGAATTTCCATGATGGGTAAGTATTACGGTGGCAACCCAACGACTAGTTTAATGTTGTCGTGTAATAGCTTTCTCAGCTTTATATTTCTCATGTTCGCTACAGTCCTCATGTGCCCACCCTTTTCAGACGGAAGATTGTACCCATCCTTCATCACCTGTTCAGTGAAGAAACAATTCGTTACAGAATTGTTACAACGCGCAAGCTGCTTTTTCGCTTCCGAGGATGAATCTGATCGCTCTTTACTTCTGCGCGAAGTGAATCAGGTTTCGCCACCTAAGCTCAGCTGCTTGAAATACGGTAAAAATTATTCGCTTTCTCTCGAATTTTTAACATTTTAAAAATTGTACATATTTTTCATGAATGTAAAATATTCTGGATTTAAGCTCCAGACAGCTCCTTCTAACAATGGTCAATTTAAATTGAATTTGTCATAAATAGTTCATTTCCTGGGTAGGTGTGATGGCCGTAGATGCTGTCTGAATGAATGTAAAATAGTGGCGAGCAAAAATTTTAGTCTGGCTATTACCTTTTCAACTGAAATTTCTTGCCCTGCAGTAACACAGTGTAAGCAGATAAACAGTGTATGCATAATTTTTTTTGGTGCACCCTGTATATAGATATAAAATAATTTATTGCACATTTGTAACTTTATGGCAGATTTGCAAAAATATAAAATTTAATAACGAGATATAGGTTATGATGATCTTCTCAAAAATGCAACGAAATATTGCAGTTCTTAGACTTTTATTTCGGACAATCAGGGTTTAGGATCGTTATTTTTATACTTATACGATTAAATGATCTACATTTGAGATTGAGAACACGGCTTAGAATACAATCACCTCTCGTTATATCGCGTTTGGCGGATACAGTCAAATAAATGCGATAAAACCGAGGGCAATAAAAAACTAGTCGTTGGGGGGCCAGCGTAATACTTACCTATCATAGATATGCATAATATAAAATATGAAAATAAAAAATGTGTAAACTACTTATAAAATGCATTGCAATTCGAATAAAATCGTGGCTTGATGACGTCATAAACTTTAAATGCTGTACTACTGAATTGCTTAAAAGAAACATCCTTATAACTTCAAAAACAATAATACTATTTACTAGCGGTTTATTGCATCTGATTAAGCGTCTCATTTCCAATTAAAATATATCTTGGAATTGAAATTTGGTTGAAATATAGGGTCATGAAAAATTGAAGAGTGTGGAAAATAGGATTACAAATAACTCAGCAACTCATTATCCGATCGACTTCATTCTTTATGCATTTTTTTTTTTTTTTTTTTTTTTTTTTTTTTTTTTTTTTTTTTTTTTTAATTGTCTATTATATTCATTCCTTAAAATAAACAATTTCGAAAACTTTTATATACTTTTATCAGAACGAATATTTCGAGAGTCCGAAAAAAATAGTTCCGGATAATCGAGGTTACTGAAATGCAATAAGCTTCTTCCCATTATTACGTACTAAGTACATACCAAATTTCAAGTCTCTATCTCAATTTTTTCGGGAGATAGACACACAGATGGACGGCAAATTTTGTTTTCTAAAAATATGGTTATCGGAATCTCCAGAGTCTGAAACGTGTAAATCCGTCTTTTTTTTTTTTTTTTTTTTTTTTTTCAAAACGATTACAAGACTTACCCTATACTACGTATGATGGGTAAGTAATATGATGGGTAAGTAAAATGAAGAAAGACAAAATACGAGAAAATGTCTTTTGTGTTATTCTCTAAAATGTTACTTTAAGCACTAATTACTCGTTTTATGGCGAGCAGAGCAATATTCAATTTTATTTTTCTGGCATAATGTCAAAAAATGATAAATCTATAAGTAAATCAATTCCAAGAGAAGAAACGCAGTATTAAAACATGAAGGTCTCTAATAACGAGTAAGTAGATAGGTGTTTTCAGCAAGAAAATTAACTTTTAAAATCAGAATTTTGGCACTTGAATTTACCAGCAAGTGTCAATGGAAAAATCCATTACCTTCATACGATGTATTGCTAAATCGTGCATACATTCATCTACTCGTTAATAGCACAAGAAGTTCATAGAGACCGGTCAAGTATTGGATAAAGCAAGGTGTGGACTAAAAAGAGTGTCAGAGGAAAACGTGGACGATTACGCCTTCACGTGCTTCGTGCAACCAACGGTTTATTAACTGATATATATATATATATATATATAACACCTCAATGTATGCTCCTAATATTTTACTACTTTTCATACATGTATATGTATATGCTCATTACTGATACTCTTATTATTGTACTACTTTCTATGCATGTATCTGTTCATTACTGTTTGTAATAAAAACGTGAATATCTAAAGAGACTTTACGCATTACAAATGTTTTTCCATAAAAATACATATAACTATATATTTGTCATTATATAATACATTCATATAAAAGTGATATTTGAAAATGATATGGCAGTGAAAATGTGATTTTTCCGGTTTATAATAATCAAGACTTTAATAGAATGAAATAACTCTAACAGCGAGCATGATTAACTTACGAAAACATAGGAAACGTTGTAAGTCTAAGTGTCATTAAGTCTGTAAGTGTAAGTCTCTCATTACCAACAATATTAAACTATAAAAGATTTTGCCCAAAATACGTAAATACTCACTCGTAACTGTACAATGTATTTTGAAATTATATATCTTAATAATGAAATGGCAATAAAAATTAGCCCCAAACCATAGATTTGTTCGCAAGGAGGTTAGTTTGATTTGAAATTTTTATATTCAAAGTTTGTACTTCAAAATATTTATTTGATTCGTTCGATTCGAGTCAATAGACTGCGTAGCACGCCCGGCATACGCTATCGAAGTCAGTGGGGTTCCCGATACGAGGTTGGTCTAGTAAGAAGGTTGTTTGATTCGGGGTTCGTTTGTAAATTTCAGTTTTTAAAATTAAAGGTTCGTTTGGTAAGAGATCCGTGCGATTCGAGACCCTGCTTCCTAGCGGGCGAAGTTCGTTACATAAAATATGTTAATAGAAAATTGTTATTTTGCAGAATATTTCGGAAAATTTGTAAAACATTTAATAAATGGGATGTGAAAAATAACATATTTTGCTACTTTAAAAGTTAATCAACACTTAAACTGAAAAACCAAATGATAATAACAGTCAGTGCCGTAGCCAGGGTGGGGGTCCAGATGCTCTTGATACCACTAATTGTGTACAGTTTTCTTTGCCTTATATAATTGGAGAACTTTCTGCGATAATCTAAGCGAAGGAAACTTTACAATTTTGCTGGTATCCAGAGCGTTTGGACCCCCTCCCTGGCTACGCTACTGATAACAGTGGAAAAAAACTCAAACGGATTTACCTGAGGTGACTTTTAAATTTAGAGGCTTTATAAAATATATTAAATTACACATGTTCAACTTAGGAGAGTTTTAATTTAGAGGCTTTACCAAACGTACTAAATTAGAAATGGTCTAACGGAGAAAAACTCTCACGATTTACTTTAAATGAGTTTTTAATTTAGAGACTTTACCAAATGTATTCAATTATAAATGTTGTTACTTGAAATGTACAAATACTCCAGGTAAAAATCTTACTATTCAAACTGAGCATGTTCTTTTCCACCAGTAATTTCTAGACATTTTTTCTAATAAATTTTCTAGGGACTTTTTACGACTAAATAACCTGAAGAAAACAATACACGAAATCTGGTGAGGAAGGGCGTGCCAAGATTCGGTTACAAGATTCGCCACTGAAATATGTACTTATTGCTTTGCAGAAGATTTTGAAGTACGCTGAGAAAAGTGACACTTACAAATCTGAGTAAATCGATGTTTTTATTTTGTTATGAATTTTTTTGTTTCACGTATGACGACCCAATGCTTTTAATTCTGAAATACCAGAAATACTCAAAATATTGAAACATGGACATACTCAAAATTGAGCACATGGAGATCAGTTTATACTCATTTTTGAAACATGGACATACCCAAAAATGATTAGCATCAGTTTAAACTCATTTTTGAAACATGGAAATGCTCAAAAATGAGTACATAGAAGTCAGTTAATTCTCATTTTTTGAACATGGACATGCTCAAAAATGAGCACATGATGTTTTATTCTTGAGTGTGTACATGTTTTTAGAAATGAGTATATACATGTTTCAAACTTGAGTAATTTTGATTTGGAGCCGTTTTGACTATGCGATATATTCAGATTTGAGCATTTTTTGCTCAGTTTTCAAAATGTTATTTTAGAGTGTATATAAAGCTTAGTGATGAAATCTCAGTAAACAGAAAGATTTTTAGTTTTCATAATTCGACATTTTAACTGAGCAAAATGATACGAACAGTGAGAAAAAATTTCTGAAACAACCTTCACATGTGTAATATATCTAAGTGCAATCATCTTATTAAATTCGAATTATGTGCATTTCATTATTTTCTGTAAGATCCGAACTTTACATATGTATTGATTAGCGTATATTCTTGCATGAAATGTTAGTTATTTGTTATTTCGCAATAGATTTTAGTAACAGATTTTACAGCAATAGATTTTACAGGAGAAATTCATATATGTAAAACTTAGTAATGAAATATCAGTAATCAAAAATATTTTTAGTTTTTTAATTCGACATTTTAAATGAGTGAAATGATACGAACAGTGAGACAAAATTTCTCAAACTATCACATGTGTAATATATCTCCAAGTGCAATCTCCTTTGCTGCAATCAAATTTTAGAATTTGAATTATGTGCATTTTATTCTTTTCTGTCTGACCGGAACATTATATAAGTATTGATTAAACCATATTTTCCTCTGAAACGTTAGCTATTTTTTATTTCTCAATTTATTTTGATAACAGATTTTACAGCAATAGATTTTACAAGAGATTTTGAAGCATAGTAATGAAATGTCGGTAAACATAAATATTTTTAGTTTTTATAATTCAGTACTTTCGTGAGCGAAATGATACGAACAGTGAAAAAGAATTTATCAAACAACTACCACATGTGCAATATATCTCTGAGTGCAATCACCTTTGCACCAATCGAATTTTCAAATTCGAATTATGTTCATTTCATTATTTTCTGTATGTTCCAAAGTTTATATATGTATCGATAAAAGAATATTTTTGGAAGAAACGTTATCTATTTGCTATTTTGCAATATATTTTGGTAACAGATTTTACAGGAGATCTTTAAAAAAATAAAACTTACTAATGAAATATCACTAAACAGAAAGATTTTTTTGATTTTATAATTCGACATTTTAACTGAGCTCAGTGATACGAACAGTGGAAAATATTTTCTCAAAGAACTACCATATGTTCAATATATCTCTGAGTGCAACCAGTTTAGCAGCAATCAAATTTTCTAATTCGAATTACGTTCATTTCAATATTTTCTGTATGATCTAAAGTTTATATATGTATCGATTAAAGCATATTTTTGCAAGAAACGTTAGCTATTTGCTATTTTGCAATAGATTTTGGTAACAGATTTTACAGGAGGTTTTTAAATATATAAATCTTACTAATGAAATATCACTAAACAAAAAGATTTTTAGTTTTTATAATTCGACATTTTAACTGAGCAAAATGATACTAACACTAAGAAAGTATTTCTCAAAGAACAGATTTGACAGCAATATATTTTACAGGAGATTTTGAAATATATAAAACTTAGTAATGAAACGGCAGTAAACAGAAAGATTTTTAGTTTATATAATTCGACATTTTAACTGAGCGAAATAATATGAACTGCGAGAAAGAAATTCTCAAAGAACTATCACATGCGTACTATATCCCTAAGTGAAATCACCCTTACTTCAATTGAATTTTCCAATTCGAATTATGTGCATTTCATTATTTTCTGTATGATCCAAACTATATCTATGTATTGATAAAAGCATATTTTTTCAAAATTAGAAAGCTCGCCTCTGAAATACTTATAGCTTTACAGGAGATTTTGAAATATATAAAATTTACCAATGAAATGTCAATAAACAGAAAAATTTTGCGTTTTCATGTTTCGACATTTTAACTGAGCATAATGATACGAACAGCGAGAAAGATTTTCTCAAAGAACTACCACATGTGCAATATATCCCTAAGTGCGATCACCCTTGTTTCAATTGAATTTTCCAATTGGAATTATATGTGCGTTTCATTAATTTCTGTATGATCCGAGTTTTATACATGTATTGATTAAAACATATTTTTAAAATTTAGAAAGGTCGCATCTGTAGCTTTACAGGAGATTTTGAAATATATAAAATTTACCAAAGAAATGTCAATAAAGAGAAAGATTTTGCGTTTTCATAATTCGATATTTTAATTGAGCGAAATGATACGAGCAGGGAGAAAGAATTTTTCAATGAACTATTCCATGTGCAATATATCCCTAAGTGCCTTTACTGCAATCGAATTTTTCAATGGGTACTATGTGTATATCATTATTTACCGTGCAATCCGAACTTAATATATGTATAGAATAAATCATATATTTCCATGAAACGTATTAATAGCTATTTGTTATTTCAGAATAGATTTTTGTAAAAGTACCGTAATTTCGCGCGTATGCGCCGCACCTCAGACAATTCGATTTCCTACCAGAATTTATTTTAAATAAAATGTGACTTTCTTCTGCTTAGCACTTATTTGACTTCTTATTTTCAATAAAATTTCTGGTTTGAAAAAGACTTAACTAAGATGCGGCGCATACGCGCGAAATTACGGTAAATTTTAATTCATAATGAATAGAGGAAAGTATATTCAACTACGTAAATTATATCCAATGGTTGGAGTATCATAGTTTTCGATCTGTTGGAAAAAATCTCAACTATGATACTCCAACCATTGGATATAAATTTACCTAGTTGAATATACTTTTCTCTATTCATTATGACCAAATTACATGGTATACAGGAGTTTCCGTGCTATTTCAAGATTAATCATGTAAATGCTACAGTTATAACTCGGATGAATGAAATTAGCGCTGCAGTTCGCAGCCTTGTCCAACAAATAAGAGTGAAATATGCCAGTCCAGGATATTGTCGGGATAGCTCACTAGGGAGAGTGTTGGTACGGCAAACCAAAGTACCCAGGTTCAAGACCTGGTCCCGGCATATTTTCGCTCTGTTGGAAAATATCTCAACTATGATACTCCAACCATTGGATATAAATTTTAATTATTAATTTTAATATTATTAATTATTTTTTTACATAGTTATATTTATAGTTTACTAATTATTAAAATAAAAAAATACTTTTATCATAATCAACATTTAAAATTAAATAGTAACAGTGTGAAAGAAACAAGAACAAGAACAACAACAGAGAACAAATCATATATATCATTTCTGTTGCCAGAATCCCATTTTCTGTGCATTTACAAAACGAACAACATTGAATGGGTATCATTCGAAAGGTTTTTGAACCGGATTCTGGGATAGTACACTCACATTTCATTAAAGCATGTTTTTTGATTAAAAATTGTAGTTAATTAAAAATTAAATCAGCATTGTTTTCATAAATGACATGAAAGACTTTTCTCAAATCAATGTTGCCACAAATATAAAATACCGCATTATATCGTGCTCAACAATAATTATCTAAAAAATAGTACAAAACAGACCGCACGAGTTTATTTTATATTTATCATTGAAAAGCAAAATTTAAATTTAAATGTTTAGAAGAAAAAGACACCACGATGGATCGAAGCAGCGGTATTTCATGTGTAGCCTAAAATGTATGCTTTGTTATATTAAAGTAAATTGTATTTTATGTGTTTTCAATGTATTTTAATTTGGCCCGTGTTTTTCGCGAAACGGATGACGTCATCCTCTAATGCAGTTAAAATACGATTGTTAATTTTTTTTTTCTCTCCCGTAGCTTTTGCTATCTTCAATCAGTCTTTAGTGTAACTTTGATGGAGTAAATGAGATTATATTCTGGCTTGAATGTTGTGTATATATTTTTATCCTTATTTTTTCTTTTGAAGTTCAAATCTGCATCTAAAAAATATTAGAGATTGCTAAAAATATTAGACTGCAGTGCGAAATGCTCGCATGATTCACTGGTGATCCACTGATCAGTATGTTTTTCAATTTTAATTTTCTGTATTTTAATGGTTTCCATATGATCCTAATCTATAATGTAAATATTTGTATTGAATAAAAAATTGAATAAAACCATAATCTTTCAGAAATATGTCATTATGTATTTTTTGTTTTGTAATAGATTTGAAAAACATGTAAATTTGAAAAACACACTACCAAGAGTAATTCATTTTTTAATTCAGTAATTTATTATTCATTTACAGGATAAAACAAAAGAGTTCTTTTACACATCGTTCTATGGGGGGGGAAATCGTCTGCAGTGTAATTTAGTGATATTTCACTATTTCAAACATAATGAAATACTTTTCTGCCTCTGTATTAATTAGTGCTTTAACCCCTTCGCGTCGAGCGTCCTTTACAGAATTTTTAATCTTTTGGTTGCGGTTTTTCAAAACAGAAATTTTCGCCTAATTGAATCGCAGAAATGCTGTCATTAAATAAGGCAAAGTTTACAATAAAAAGTTACTGGTGGGAATAATGAAGGATTTTGAGCATCTTATGCGTCACGTATACGTGTCGCTCGTCCCCAAGGGGTTAAGCAAATTAAACTATGCTACAAGTGCCCAAATGGTGTAATTAGTTCAAGTGCCATTTATTTAATTTTCCTGCATTTTATTTGTTCCGTATAATCTAAACTCGTAATATATTTAGAAAATGTGCAAATTTAAAAACGGTTTATTATTAATAATACACTTTCCCGTTTTTTAGCACTTTCCAACCTAGTTGAAAAGTGCTTATGACTTCGGTTTGTCTGGCCGTCTGCCGTCCGTGCTCTAACTCCCGTAAATATGCTCGGATTGCTCTGCAATTTTTATATGTTATTATCGTTATCTATAGCATGTTCCCTATTTCAACGGAAGTGTGTAGCACTTATAGTTTTTTTACAGGGATACTCAAAAGAATTCCGTTACATTGCGGTCTATGGGGAAAAATCATTGCGGTTAATTTAAAAATCAATTGCGGTTTATTTAAATAATGTTTCACTATTTTAAACGCATTGTAATTTATATATATTACTAAGGTGCATTAGAAGAAGCTTAATATGGAACAGGGTGTGCATAGCACTTATAGTTACTTTACAGGGACAGTAAAAATAATTACGTTACATTGCGTCTATGGAGAAAAATCGTCTGCGGTTTATTTAAATAATGTTTCACTATTTTAAACGCATTGAAATTTATATAGATCACTAAGGTGCATTACAAGAGACTTACTACGGAATATTGTGTGTATAGCAGTCATCGTTCATTTACAGGGACACGCAAAAGAATTATCTACTGTCTGTTAACAATAATTCCTGGAAGTGCGTTTTAAGTTATTGAACGCGATTTTAATTTTAACTTGCTTTTTGTCTATTACGTGGTGTGTATAAATTCTGTAGATCCTATACAGGGCAGCACAAAAGTTCGCGAACACATTTCTGTTTATTGACAAACTCCAGACGGAGAATTTTAAACTGTGCTACGCGTTTCCTAACTGAACTAAAATTATCATCCTATGTAGTATATATACAAATCTATAGACATACATACAGGGCTACATATACAGGGCTGAATAAAAGTATTCGGATATTTTTCCGAATATTGTATATGTTGGAAATTCCTGAAATTATGTTTTTAAATATGTTATGCGTTTTCTAAATTGTTTACTTAGATGTTAGCTTTTAGCTTATTAAACGGTATGATTTGTAAAATTATTTTGGAAGCGTTGGAAAGTGCTATATAATCTATGCTTGACGCATGATTTTTCGTTCTTGTTAACATTTCCAATCTAGTTGAAAAGTGTTTATGACTTCGGTTTGTCTGCCGTCTGTCCGTGCTCTAACTGCCGTAAATATGCTTCGATTGTCCTGAAATTTTTGTATGTTATTGTCGTTTACTATAGCATGTTCCCTATTTCAACAAAAGTGTGTAGCACTTATAGTTTTTTTACAGAGACAGTCAAAAGTATTCCGTTACATTACGGTCTATGGGGAAAAATTGGTTCAAGCGCATTTTGATGACGCTACGTCATTTAAACCGTAATGAAATTGATATATAATTATGAAGCGCACTAAAACATGCTTTTTATAGAATATGGGGTGCAAAGCATTTATTATTCATTTACAGGGTCAAACAAAAGAGTTCTTTTACATATCGTTCTATGGGGGGAAAAATCGTCTGCAGTGTAATTTAGTGATATTTCACTATTTCAAACATAATGAAAATTATATGCATTACTGAAGTGCACTATAAATTTTTCTCTTGCGTGCATTGCATTTATTTACAGGGACACACAAAATATATTGGTTACAGTACATGTGCGATAGTTACAGTCTATGTGTGATAAGCGCGTTTTTCAACTTTGATTTGTATTTTTAACTATTTTTTTCATAGTACGTGTGTATTTATAAACTCGGTTGACCATATACAGGGCTACACAAGGAAATTCGTAAGTACTACAGACTATGGGAGTGAATTGCTTAAGGGTAGATTTTAACTGCGTTTCGCATTGTCCTGCTGAACTATATTTAGAAGACTAATAGAAGTTTGTGGAATATAAATAAATTCCTATACAGGGATACGAAAAAAAAAAGATACATTGTCGTTTACGTTTGGTAACTGCTGCCAGTGAGTTTTACGTTGCCTTTTAGCTTAATAGATGATGTGTAAAAAAAAGTCTTCAGATAATATGCGGGGCTGTACAAAAGATTTCGAGAGCATTTCCATCGATTGGCGAAAATTGCGGAATGTGAATATTCTAACTGAACTAAATTTTATCATACTATATATCCACAATCATTCATTATATATATATATATATATATATATATATATATATATATATATATATATAATTATAATATCTATGAATTTCAAAAAACATATCAAGTTCTATTCTACTTAAATCTCCAAAGAGATAATCAATGATACTGTGTATACAGAATACCACATAGCTAATAATTAACATGTGCAAACATAATATTACCATAGCTGATGCTTCAATGGTAATTGGCCACTTTTTACTCATACCAAAATAATATTGAAAAAAGAAATAGAGAGAAAGGGGAAAAAAAAAAAAATATAAATTGGAGTTGCAATTAAGTAAACACAAATGGATTAACAAATTAAATATGAACCATACACAATGGAAAATTGGACCACATGAGAATTAAATATGAATTGGACATGGAAAAACACATGCACATGTACTCATCAGCCTGGATGCACCCACATGTGTTTTAATTAATAATTCAGTGTTTCATAATTCTACTGGCATAATGCTAAGATCAGTAGAATCATCCAGGTACACTGAATTATTACCAAACAACAATTGGAAATATTAAAATTTGGAAATATTTAAATAGGAAATAAAAAACCATTAAGAAAATACAATATATTTCACTCACATCGATTATCCAAAAAACTGTAATTAACACCTCACTAAATTACCACGAGATAACAGTTTTGAAATAATAAAATTGGAAATATGAACGCGTAAAGTGTAGATAAAATATTTTACTCACAATAATTATACAGAATCCTTAAAATGTCACAACGTCTACATAATATTCACATCCACATGGCAATGCATCATACATGTTAACTAAGTCGAGTTGAGAGAAATGATTTGTAAGACAAGTTGAGAGCACACTTTTTTAAAACACAACCCCATAAATGACACCCAATCACAAAATGATTCAAAAACACTCAAAATAATTCTGGTTTTAATACACTTATAACAAATTTATATCCGTGAATATATATTACTCCATCCAATTTTAATTCCTGAAAGTAAAATTAATATACAATCAATAGCTCCCTCTATAGTTAAATTAAATATAATATTAACAATATTATCTACAACTACCTGAAAGGTAAAGTGTCGCCATCTATTGGTATTATAATAGTTCATAATTAATATTTAGTTAAATATCCACTTTATTAGTTACATACTATTCATTAGATTTATTTATATAAATAAACTTTAAAAAACAATACTAACTTGTAATTTTACTCAAAATTCAAATAAAATATAATACTACTATATGAATAAATCTACACAGAATTAATTCAACTTGCACAGCATTTCAGATATTCTTAACAAGAATATATTATGTAAAAGAGATATTATTTTAATTCAAATTATTTTTGCTGCCAGCTGTGTTAATCCACTGATATTATAGACATTTATTAAATAATTAATGTTTTATTTTTACTACTACTTAAATATATATTAGACTTGTTTTTAAATAATTAATGTTTAATTTATACTACATTGTAAATATATTTTATATTTATAGATTAATTTAAATATCTAATTAAATAATTCATAAACAATTCAAAATATCTCAAAATTTATAATGTTGATAATTAATAGTATTACTACTGTTTTTCAATCAAATTAATGCAATGCAGTAATTAAAATACTTGTTAATTTTAATTATTCATAGACAAAAATAAAAACTATATATATTTATTTTTATATATATTGCAAATAGATATATATATATATGAGTTATAATCACCAATGTTATCATTGTATAATTTAATTTGTTATTGTATAAGTTAATTTATAAATGTATGAAAACTGCACATCAATAATACCTTAAACAGAGGTGATCGGCAACGCACAATCACAACTATACAAAGTATAAATAATGTTCAATCAAATATTAAATTTCCTAATATGTTATAATTGTAATTATGTATGTTATATTTGTAATTTTCTACATAAAGTGTATATAATGTTCAAACAAATATTAAATATTAAATTTTCTAATATGTTATAATTGTAATAATGTATGTTATAATTATTATTTTCTATATCTTTTGTTATATGTTATCGCACACTAAAACAATAATTTATTACATTCCATGTTTATATTTAAATTATATAATAAATGTTATTTAAAAGAGTTGATGATTGAATTTATCATAAAAATAGGATATCCATATATTTTTGCTTGATCTCGAATATATCTAATATTTTTGTTTTTATTTATATCTGAGCATAAGTATTTTATACGATGTAGATAATTGATAATTATATTTTTATAAACAGATTTATGTAAACATGAAGCATAATTGGTAAAAATATTTACTTTAAATGGGAAATCAAATCTCTTATCATAAATATCAAAAATTAATTTATAATTATTAGTAATATTAATTTTTAAGTCAAGAAAGTTTATATTATTATTAATTAAATCATTTTCGCTTAATTTAAGCTGAGTAGGATAAAAATTGAGTGGTGATGTGCAATTTTTTTCATTGAAATAAAATATGATAATGTCATCAATATAGCGATAAAATACATAATCATTGTTCGGACTTATATTTCTTTCATAATAATATAAGTAAAGGTCAGAGAGAATACTAGATGCGGTTCCGCCTTGCGGAATTCCCTGGCATTGTTTATAGATAATATTGTCATATATAATGTAATTATTATGATATATATATATATATATATATATACAAGGCTGCACAAAATAATTCGACTACTTTTTTGATACTGGAAGGTAATTTCGAGAACTGTATTTTTCAATGCGTTATGGGTTTTCTAAACTGTTTACTTACATATCTTCTTTCACCTTATTTAATAGCGAAGTTTCGTTACAGTTTTCTGGCTCTGTTGGAAAATGTTTCATAATCTATGCTTAACGCATGATTTTTCGTTCTTGTTATATTAATGAACACTTTTACCAAATAAAATAAGGCTGCAAGTAAGGAAAAAAGTTAAACTACTTAAAGTACTTTTTTATTTTATTATTTTGTATTGTATTCTTTTCAATATGATTTAAATTCACATTATATTTGAAAAATATGTAAAATTTAAAAAACATAACTACCAGTAATAACATACGTTTTTAAGTTTAGATTTATCAACGCTTTAACTAGATAAAATGATCTACAAGTAAAAAAACAAATAGGAATTATTTCGGGCTTTTTCTATATTATTTGCCTGTATTTTTATCCGAAGCAGCATGATCTGAATTCACCATTTGGAAAATATGTCCAGAATTGAAAGAAGGACTGGACTATCAATAAAAAATCGTTTTCTACTTTTACATTAATGAATTTTTCAATGAAATAAAATAATACAAGCGATGAAAAATATTAAAATAATTCAGTTGTTATTTCTATTTGATCTTCATGATCTTTACTCCGTTCCGTATGATCTGAATTCTCAGTATATTAAAAAATATATATGTAACATTTAAGAACAGATAATCAATAATAACATACTTTTCTACATTTACATTAATCGACCCTTAAACCGAATAAAATAATGCTACAAGATGAAATTACTTAAGGTGTTAATTTGATCTCATTTAGTTCTACATCTTTCATATTCACAAGAGATTTAAAAAATATATAAGATTAAAATACATACTATCAGCAAAAGCTCACTTTTCTATATTTACATTAATTTACTCTTTAACCATACAAAATGACGCGATAAGCGAAAGGATAGATGGAATTACCTCAGATCATTTATCTATCTGATTTTTCTACAATGTAATCGGTTCCTTATGGTATAAAGTCACGATAGATTTATTTGTAAAATTTAATGACGGACTATCAGTAACAATATACTTTTCTAATTTCTGCACTAACCAATGCTTTATCCAAATAAAATGATACATTATAAATGTCAAAACGGGTGATGGAGATATTTTCATTAGTATATCATTAATTTTATTCGTTTTTGTATGATCCGAATTTACAATAAATTGAGAAAATGTAACATTTAAAGACAGACTAAGAGTAACAAGTTGGAACTTGTACGTTACACGTAACATATGAGGCGCGTTCGTTTATAACTAGTTTCACACAGTAAAAAAATCATCCTTATTATTTCAGTGAAAAGAATTATATCGTATCTTAGCAAAATGAGCATGCCCTTTTTTTATGTATGTCACGTTTATAAATCTGGAATAAATGGAGATCTTGCTTTGAGAATGATTATCTCCATGGTTCAATATTTTTATGACTCATAATGAACGAATCTCCTGTGTTTATTTACTCTAATGGATTGAGTTATTCGGCTGTGAATATAATTTTCTCTGAAGTTATCTCAGAACCTATACATTTTTAATGTAACTCATCTCTCAAGAAAAAATTTTTTTTGAACAATCTTTCTAAAAATGTAATTTTTATGCAATTTTTTCAAAAAAATAATTTTGAATAAAAATGGCCACCTGGCCTATGAAAAAGAAGTGGCTTGCCCGTATTTGTTTTCCTCAGTCACATGACTTGCGCTTTTATTATATAGATTACGTACGATAGGATTTAATAAAATAAAGAAAACTTTTATTAATATATTTTTAAGTTTTGATTCGATTTTCATAAAATTTGAAATGACTCGACAAAATTCTGCAACGATAATATATATTAAATTTCAAACCATTCGGTTGGGTAGTTTTTGCATTGTTATATGCGGATGAACGGACAGATGGACGGACCAGACGACGACTATAGATGCCACGTATTTATATAATTACGAACGCACCTAATAACATACTTTTCTATTTTTATACTCTTTTATTTAACGTAAGTTGGTTTTCGTATATGTAGAGATGGAATTTTGTATTCGATTTTTCTCTCACTTCCTGATAGGCTAGAATTGTAAAAATTATGTATATAAGTGTGTTTCCGATGACAAGACTTTCTTTTAATATTTTTAGAACTTAATTATAAATTAATATATTAATTTTAAGAACTTTTTTCTGTTAGCCGAGCTCAAGTTAGAAGTAGTCAAATATTCTTTATGATTACAGCTGTTTACGAGTTAGAAAAACAATGCAGTTAATTATGCGCCAAACCACGCTCGCCAAAATAGGCCAACTGGCTATGAAATGGTAACAACATAATATTTTAACATTAAAAATTACAAAATATACATAAAACAATCAGAATGTAATATATATATTTTTTAAATACTCTTTCATGTATTAATAGTTTAATATTAATTACAGTATGATGTAATGTTGAGAAAACAATATAGAAATCATGAATAGATAGTTTAAATAATGCTTTTTATAATCTTTCCTATTACCATATATAAAAAAAGAAACAAACCAAAAACTGTACACTTTTTAGTAATTTCAATAGTTCCCGCTTTCTACCAATCTTAAATTAAAGCAGGGAATGTTGAATGCTCACGTCAAATTGTAACGGAATTTTTTTGGAACTACATGAATTGCAATCATGAAATTTGTCGTGTTTTTAAAGATAAACTAGGGCATCCAACCCGACATTCCCGGATAGAGAATATATGTGAAAACCATTTGTTTTTTGTTTGTTTGTTTGTAAACTGCAATAGATTTTTTACATTTAATATATTTTTTAGATTACCCCCTAATAGCACCAAAGAGCATTTTTATACGAAATATGTCAATTATATATTCAAATAAAGTTTGAAATTTATTAAACGCGGTATTTCGTATTTTTCTTTTATCAGAAGTCAATAGCGAAGAAATCACTAAATATTTCTTTATCTACAGCAGTTTTTACTTACCCATCATACGTAGTATAGGGTAAGTCTTGTAATCGTTTTGAAAATCGAAAAATTATTTTTGACGGATTTACACGTTTCAGACACTGGAGATTCCGAAAAACATATTTTTAGAAAAAAAAATTTGCCGTCCGTCTGTGTGTCTGTGTGTGTGTCTGTAAACGCTCTATCTCCCGAACAAATTGAGATAGAGACTTGCAATTTGGTATGTACTTAGTATGTAATAATGGGAAGAAGCCTATTTCATTTCAATAACCTCGATTAACCGGAATATTTTTTTTCGGACTCTCGAAATCTTCGTTTTGATGAAAGGTATATAAAAATTTTCGAAATTGTTTATTTTAAGGAGTAAATATAAAAGACAATAAAAAAACATAAATTTTGCATAAAACATGAAGTCGATCGGATAATGAGTTGCCGAGATATTTGTAATCCTATTTTCCACACTCTTCGATTTTTCATGACCCTGTATTTCATCCAAATTTCACTTCAAATATATATTTTAATTGGAAATTTGACGCTTAATCAGATGCAATAAACCGCTAGTTAATAGGAGTATTATTTTTGGAGTTATAAGGAAAAAACCTCGTTCAAGCAATTCAGTAATCGAGCCTTTTTATGACGTCATCAGGCCACGATTTTATTTGAATTGCAATGCATTTTATAAGTAGTTTACACATTTTTATTTTAATATTTTACATTATACATATACATGATGGGTAAGTATTACGGTGGCCCCCAACGACTAGTTTTAATTCTGAAAATTTCAGCGGTTTTAAGAGCTTATTTCAATTACATGTCTGTTACATTTGTGTTTTATTTATACAGTTTTTTTTAATCGCTTAATGAAGTTTTAATTTCCAGCTGGAAACAAATGCTTAACTTTTTATATTGTTTAAACAGCAAATAGATTAATATTTTGTAATCGTCCGCAAGCGATAGGGATAGATTAAAAAAAAAATCATGCTTACATTTCAATTTAAATGCTATAATAAATGAGTAAATTGCGATACAGTTTTCAAAGAAATTCCATTTAAAAAAAGATTTTTTCTCCTATGTAACGGTGTAAAAATTAAAAATATGCGATGTTTAGAAATTAAAAAAAAACAATTGCAGTAGCAAAAATCGCAAAACCAAAGTTTCACAGTCAAGTGTTACCATTCGCAAAATGACGTCACCGTTACGCACGGGCACGTTTGTCCTTTATACTATAGATAGTGAATGATTATATAGAGTGTTCTTTTTTTAACTATTTTTACTTTTATCACATTAATCAACTCTTTAACCAAATAAAATGACGCTACAACTGAAGAAAAACATCGCATCACTCCAGGATATTTTTTATTTTTTCTCGTATTTTATTCGGATTTATATGATACAATTTCACAGTAGATTTAAGAGATATGAAAAATTTAAAAACGGGTTATCAGTAACTGCAGGATTCTTCCCCACTTCCATATTTTTTAAAGATTTAACCAAATAAAACTATGCTACAAATGTAGAAAACACGGAATTACCCCAGGCGGTTTTCCTAATTGATTTCCCAGTATTTTATTTGTTTTTACATGATCCGAATTGATAATAGATTAAGAAAATATATAAATTAAAAAAATGACTTAGGAGTAATAACACACTTTTCGGCTTTTCCATTAATCAAAGCTCTCTCTTGTAAAATGATGGTACAGGTGAAGATAAATTTAAAGAGCAGCAGGTACTTATCTTATTTGATTGTCATGTATTTTATCCGTTTCCATTGGATCCAACAAAAAGTAGATTTAACATAAAAATATTTTTTAACCTTTTAACCAAATAAAATTGTACTACAAATGATGAAAATCACGGAATAATTTCAGACGGTTTTCCTAGTTGAATTTCGAGTATTATATTTCTTTTTACATTATCCGAATTCATAATAGATTTGGAAAACATGTAAAATTTAAAAACGATTTAACAGTAATACTACACTTTTTGGCTTTTCCATTAATCAAAGCTCTACCTTGTAAAATGATGGTACAAGTGAAGATAAATTTAAAGAGCCGCAGGTACTTTTCCTATTTCATGCTCCTGTATTTTATTCGTTTCCATTCGAACTGAAATAAAAGTAGATTTAACGCAAAAATATTTTTTAACGCTTTAACCAAATAAAATTGTACTACAAATGATGAAAAACATGTAATTACCTCAGACGGGTGTCAAAATTGATTTTTCAGTATTTTATTCCTTTTAACATGATCCGAATTCATAATAGATTTAGAAAATATATAAAATTTAAAAACGATTTAGGTGTAATAACATACTTTTCGGCTTTTCCATTAATCAAAGCTCTGACCTAGTAAAATGATAGTACAACTGAAGATAAATTTAAAGAGCCGCAGCTACGTTTCCTATTTGATTTTCGTGTATTTTATTCGTTTCCATTGGATCCGAATTAAAAGTAGATTTACCACAAAACTATTTTTTAACGCTTTAACCAAATAAAATTGTACTGCAAATGATGAAAAACACGGAATTACCTCAGACAGGTTTCCTAATCGATTTTCCAGTATTTTATTTGTTTTTACATATTTTATTTGTTTTTACATGATCTAAACTGATAATAGATTTATAAAATCTGTAAAATTTAAAAACGATTTAGCAGTAATACCACACTTCCGGCTTTTCCATTAATCAAAGCTCTATCCTCATAAAATGATGGTACAATTGAAGATAAATTTAAAGAACCGCAGCTTCTTTTCCTATTTCATTTTCGTTTATTTGATTCGTTTCCATTGGATGCGAATTAAAAGTAGATTTACCACAAAACTATTTTTTAACGCTTTAATCAAATAAAATTGTACTACAAATGATGAAAATCATAGAATTACTTCAGACGAATTTCCTAATTGATTTTCCAGTATTTTATTCCTTTTTACATGATCTGAATTCATACTAAATTTAAAAAATATGTAAAATTTAAAAACAATTTAGCAGTAATACCACACTTTCCGGCTTCTCCATTAATCAAAGATCTACCTTGAAAAATGATGGTACAAGTGAAGATAAATTTAAAGAACCGCAGGTACTTTTCCTATTTGATGTTTATGTATTTTATTCGTTTCCATTCAAACCGAAATAAAAGTAGATTTAACACAAAAATATTTTTTAACGCTTTAACCAAATAAACTTGTACTACAAATGATGAAAAAACGTAATTACCTCAGACGTGTTTTAAAATTGATTTTCCAGTATTTTATTTCTTTTTACATGATACGAATTCATAATAGATTTAGAAAATATGTAAAATTTAAAAATGACTTAGCAGTAATAACACACTTTTCGGCTTTTCCATTAATCAAAGCTCTACCTTGTAAAATGATGGTACAAGTGAAGATAAATTTAAAGTACCTCAGGTACTTTTTTCTATTTGATTTTCATGTTTTTTATTGATTTCCATTGGATCCGAATTCAAAGTAGATATTTAACATAACATATGTAAGGTAAATGCACCTATAATGGGCCATGTAATGTACCAGTAATGAGTTACTAATTTTTGAAGTTAAAAAACAAGTCCTCCAATACTGGTTGCTTCACAAGTTATAGCGAACCTTATAGTTGAATAACTCTTCAACGAGTGAAGCTAGTGACGTGAAATTGTGCACGCATGCGCAAGGACCCAAAGGAAACTTATTTACGGACTCGGGTTACTGTCGAAGAATATTTTGTTTTCGCCAAAATGTACCAAGTTCAATCGAAGAGCGTGTTTTTTTAGTCAAAACGTTTTATCTTTGTGACCAGAGACCTACCGAAACACTCAAAAAGTGATCTAATGCCTTTAAAAATAGGCCAAAGCCATCTTCAAGCATATTAACAGCATTAATTGCTAAGTTTGGACGAACAGGTTCAGTGGTTTATGACAAAGTGGCCATGAAGACCAAACAAAACCTTTACATTAAGCAGGAGACGTCCAAGACGTGCTCAGAAGTCACTATGGCAATCATCTCATCGCAAGAGGCTTCCCGAATCGCTTTGGCTATGGGATATTTTGCCCCCCCCCCCCTATAGCCCTGACTTACCACCACTCCACTTCCTTTTATGGAGCTATGTTAAAGATCAAGTATACAAAGATCGACCAAAAACCATAGAAGAGCTGAAAACAGCGATAACATGTGTGATACGGTCGATTCCAACAGAGCAACTCAAGCAGGTTACCACGAATTTAGAGCAGACTTCGTTTCGTTGTCTCCTAAGATGGCCAATATTTTAAGAACCTCATATTTTAATTTTCTTTATTCACCTGTGAAAAACCTGAAATTTCGAAATAAAAATCTTTTTGTGTTCAAACATTATTCAACGTTTGCTTGTTTCTATATCCTGTGAAGAACCCTGTACATTTCTGAAATATAACTAAAATATATTTGAATGGTTAGGGGCTTTAAGTAATCAGATTTCTATCAATTAACTTTCAGAAATGTGGAACTTTAAAAATTAGTGTTTTGTAACTTAAAATTTTAGTGGACCATTACTGGTACATTGTCCACTATTTGTGGATTTCCTTACAATTTTAAAATAGACAGTAATAACACACGTTTTAATTTAAACTTTAGTGAACGCCTTAATACAAAAATTGTTGCTACAATTGAATAAAATTTACCCCAGGTGCTTTGTTTATTTGATTTTTTATCAGATTCAGTATGAGATTCAGTATCAGAATTAACAGTAGATTTGGAAAGTTAACGTAAATTTTAAAGACAGGTAACCAGTATTGATATAATTTTCTTCTTTTACATTAATCAAAGCTTTAACCAAAAAAATAAAAAATAAAAAATAAAAATAAATAAATAAATACATAAAAATAAAATTAACTCAGGTTCTATTTATATATTTTTTCAGGCATATTTTATTCGGTCCCGTATGATTTAAATTCACAATAGATTGGTACATGGTACAATATTTTTCAATTTACCTGGCATTTTTAAAATATACAGTAATAACACATGTTTTAACTTAAGTTTTAGAGTACTTTAATAAAAAAAATGTCGCTACAAGTGGATAAAAATATGAAATTACCCCAGGTGCTTTTCCTATTTGATTTTTATTAGATTCAGTACGATCAGAATTAATAGTAAATTTTGAAAGTTATGTAAATTTTAAAGATTGACCACCAGTATTAATATACTATTCTTTTATATTAATTAACGATTTAACCAAAAAATAAAATAAATAAATAAATAAAAACTATCTAATATAATAAGCTTATGTGTATGGACATATTTGCTAAATGAAAGAAAAGTGCCTTCCAAAAATCCTTTTAAAATGGAACCCGAAAGGTAGACAAAGGAGAGGCAGACCAAGAATGACTTGGAAAAATTATATTCAAGAGTCTTCAAAGGTTATAAATTAAATGATATTGCCCTGGAGAGAGAGAAATGGAAAGGAACTCTCATAAATACTTTTACACAGAGAAGAAACCCACTGTTTAGTGAAAATTAGTAAGGATGATGATAAAATTAACATAAAATTAACCTAGGTTCTATTTATATATTTTTTCTCCTATATTGTATTCTGTCCCGTATGATTAAAATTCAAAATATATTTCGATCATATGTAAAATTAAAGATAGATTATTTGAAATAATATACTTTTCTACTTTTACATAAATCCATATACTTTAACCCTTTGAGGGGCGGTGGTATATATTATATACCACCTAATTTTAATTCGATTTGAACCAGAAACTTTTGGTCAAATTTTACTTTTTTAACTTTGACGGGAAAAGTTGAAAAATTGTTTTTCCTCATTTTGAACTAAATTCTTTCGTAAATACCGGTATGAGATCAACGTTACAGGAACAAAATTGCTTGGCCCTGAAAGGGTTAAGTAACTAAAATGTGGTACAAGTGAAGCAAAGTACGGAAAATCCATAGGTGCTTTTTCTATTGGGTTTTTCTGTAATTTTGATCAGATTTCGCAATACATTTGGAAAATATATAAAATTTAACGACAGACTATCAGTAGTAATATAATTTCCTGCTCGTTCATTAATCAACGTTTTAAACAAAACAAAAAAATATATATATGCTACAAGTTAATTAAACTATAGAACTATCGCAAGTGCTTTTTCATTTGCATTTCCTGCATTATTTTTATCTGAATTCGGATTACAGTTATAAAATATTTAAAATTTAAAGACTTACTATCAATAGTAATGTAATTTTCCGCTTGTACATTAATCAACTGTTTAACCCAAAAGTAATTATGCTACAACTTAATTAAAATATTGAATTATCTTAATTGCTCTTTCTATTTGGTTTTTCTCTATTTTTTATGCGAATTCGAAATACATTTAGAAATTACATTTCTTTTAAATGCTAAAAAGTGTAAATTAACAACATAATACAAATTAAAATAACTTTTATTAGGTTATTTGACATGTTTCGATACACTCCGAGTCATTTTCAAAAATAAATGACAATATTCCATAAATGCACGGGCTTTGAAGTTATTATTTAAAATGCTATAATGTAATTTTCATGTACTTTTTTAAAAATTACGCACGTTATCTTTTATTTTATTTTTTACTTGGTTGTTTATTTTCATATATGTAACCATGAAGTAACTCGAGCCACAATTTCGGTTAAGTTAAAAGATGCCGCATCGTTACATATTGTAATATAATTTTCAATATAATAATATTATATTATAATATAATTATAATATAATAATTGTATCATAAATTTTAAAAAAGTACATGAAAATTAAGTAATAGCATTTTAAATAATAACTCCAAAGCCCGTGCAATTATGGAATATTCTAATTTGTTTTAGAAAATGACTCAGAGTGAGTCGAAACATGTCAAACAACCTGATAAAAATCATTTTAATTTGTATTATGTTGTTAATTTACATTTTTTGGCATTTGAAAGAAATATATTATTACAAGGTGTTATAATTTATTACATTTAGAAAATATTTAAAATTTAAAGGTGGACTGTCAGTAATAATATAATTTTCCGCTTGTGCATTAATCACGTTTGAACTGAAAAAGAAAAAAAATGCTACAAGTTAATTAAAATCCGAAATTACCTCAGGTGCTTTCTCTATTTGATTTTCCTGTATTTTATTCGGCTCGGCATGATCCGAATTCACAATAGATACAACCGCTGTTGCTATCTTTTCTTCTGATGCCATAACGGAAGTATTTTCAATTGCAATTTATATTCCTTTTAATAAATGCACAAAACCAGATATAATCCTAGAATGCACAGATATATTCCTTTACACTGCGGAAAGATCAAAGGAAAACACCAGTCGAACTATCCCACACTGAGCAGAATCTCGCGTGCGCTGGGAAACGTTCGATCCTCTCTATCTCATCCCACTGAATGAGGAAAGAATTTGAAGCTCCAGAGGCATTCTGGGATGCTCTCACTGATTGGTGGGTGTAACAAGTGTGTGATGGATTCCGAGCATGTCATTTTTTCGCATATTTTTGAGAGATTGATCGGAAAATATGATGTTCATTTTTTATTATTCTTGTTTTCGGTTTATAGTATCAGTGAAGTTCAAATTAATTTCCGAATAATATATATTTCATTCATTCATTCATTCAGTATTTATTTTTACTCGAGATATCAACAGGCGTGTTTATGCATAGATGAAGTTAATATAGTAGTGATAAAAACTATAAAAGTGATGAAAATTTGGGTATATAGGGTAATGCGGGGTAATTTGGTGCTTATTTTCTTAAAACTAAAAAAAAAAAAAAATTGGATTTTAAAAAGAGTAAAATGTACAAGGTAAAACATACCTTTTTCAGGGACAAATTCATATAAGAAGGAAAGAATTTTAGTCAGTACTTACTAAGTTAGAACTGTTATATATATATATATATGTGTGTGTGTGTGTGTGTATATATAAATTTAAAAAAAAGGAAACAACATTTGTAACCCCTATTACACCCCCAATCGTAATTTTTGAGGTAATATGGGGCATGCCTTTCTGCATCCTTAACAATGTGCTATTCAGGATACTGATATATTTTCTAATCAGATAACATTTGAAAGCACTGTATTTTTATTTATTTATTTTTGAGAGCATGTTGTTTTTAAAGCGACAGTCTGAAATAGCAATTACATAAAGAATTTTGAGGATTCTGTTGAAATTCATAATGTTTTTTTTTTGCTCTTTAAAAGATGCTCTTTCAGAATAAATTAACCATAACAAATTTAATACAACATGGTTAGTTGAAACAAAAGTTTTAATGCGCGCGTTTTGTATACATCAATAAAAGCATAAATGATAATTAGAAGGACTTAATACAACAGCCCTTCTCAATAATATAGAAAGAAACATTCTAAAATGAATATTATGATATTTTAGACAACATAGTACCTTCTGATTTCTGAATAATAATAATAATAATAAAACTTCTTCAAACATTTTCTTAAGAAGTAGCTATCAACATTGTTTTGTCTACACATGTTAAAAATTCCAAAAAGTGACTAAATGAACCCCTCTCAATGATTTAGGTTACAGTGAAACATTTTAGAATGAAAATAATGTTATTTTAGACATCACACACGTATTTCATGTAAATTTCATTTTTTATAAAATGCGCCCAGAGGGTAGACACATTCCTTCATTTAAAACACCTTAATATAAAACATGAATTCTAATAGTTTTTGCTATTTCAAAATACATATAAAATGGCTTACACATTTTTAGCAGGCATGATTTATCATTATCGCTAGTGCTTTTGTATTTTTTTACAAAAACTTTGAAATAATAATTTTCGTTTTAAATTTCTAGTAAAAACCTACAAGGGTGATTAATTTTTGGAGGCAGTAATAAACAAATTAATTTAAAAAACAGCCGCCCGTGGCAAACTTTCATCCGCGATATTCACGTGACCCGTAATAGCGAACAAACTTCACAACCCACGAAAATAGCAGAAACGGTACTCGGATAGTAAAATGAATATCTGTCTTGCAAAATGTAATCTAAAGTATGATGTAATTCAAAATTCTGTTTCTATGGATATGTTTTAATCAACCGTTAGATAAAAACCCACGCGGAAGAATAAAGTAAAAAAAAAAAAAAAAAAAAAAAAATCTGCCCAGTGTGTCTTCTTTCATATCTGTCATATCAAAATTCAATGTTTCTTTTACACTTTTATTACAATAAGTGACATAGTATATTTATGCATTCTGTTCTCCCTTAATTGAAGCAAGTATTATTTTAGAAAAAAAAAATCAAACCGACTTCAAGTTTTTTTTCTCATTATATTGATATCTCCATTCCAGCTGCACGCTATCTAGTTAGTGTTTTAACGTAAGTTGTTTGGAACAACAGTGTGTTTCTATAGCAGCTTTATATTGCTAAAGTATCTCTCTATTCTAAAAAAAGTAACTAATTCTGTCACCACTGTAAATTAATTTTTCGTGACTGGAGTCTTTTTGGGCTAATATTAGGAAAACTATAGCATATAAAAACTAGTCGTTGGGGGCCACCGTAATACTTAGCCATCACGGATACACTCTAAAACTAGTCGTTGGGGGCCACCGTAATACTTACCCATCATGTATATGTATAATGTAAAATATTAAAATAAAAATGTGTAAACTACTTATAAAATGCATTGCAATTCAAATAAAATCGTGGCTTGATGACGTCATAAAAAGGCTCGATTACTGAATTGCTTGAAAGAGGTTTTTCCTTATAACTCCAAAAATAATACTCCTATTAACTAGCAGTTTATTGCATCTGATTAAGCGTCAAATTTTAAATTAAAATATATATTTGAAGTGAAATTTGGATGAAATACAGGGTCATAAAAAATCGAAGAGTGTGGAAAATAGGATTACAAATATCTCGGCAACTCATTATCCGACTTCATGTTTTATGCAAAATTTATGTTTTTTTATTGTCTTTTATATTTACTCCTTAAAATAAACAATTTCGAAAAATTTTATATACCTTTCATCCGAACGAATATTTCGAGAGTCCGAAAAAAAATGTTCCGGTTAATCGAGGTTATTGAAATGAAATAGGCTTCTTCCCATTGTTACATACTAAGTACATACCAAATTGCTAGTCTCTATCTCAATTTGTTCGGGAGATAGAGCGTTTACAGACACACACACAGACACACACACACAGACACACAGACGGACGGCAAATTTTTTTTTCTAAAAATATGTTTTTCGGAATCTCCAGTGTCTGAAACGGGTAAATCCGTCAAAAATTTTTTTTCGATTTTCAAAACGATTACAAGACTTACCCTATACTACGTATGATGGGTAAGTAAAAAACCTGTAGATTTAATAGAAAAAATCTGTCAGCTATGCTACCAGATTATTTCCCCTGTAGTTTGTACAGAGAAAATCTGTTAAATTGATACAGACTTTTCCTGTATGCAACAGAATTTCTCCGCAGTATAGACAGAGGAAACCTGTTAACAGAATTTCTCTATAAACAGAGGAGACCTGTTATTTCAATTTTTAATTAAACTAATCAAATTATGTATTTATTTTAATTTTTAATCTTTGTATTTTCTGTTTACTTTTTACAATTTATAATGGCGTGAAGAATATGAATATTTTAAAAGCATTTTCTGTAATAGTGGATATCTTTTATAAAATTTAAAGTCTAATGTGTGTCTGTAAACGCTCTATCTCCCCAACAAATTGAGATAGAGACTTGAGATTTGGTTTATACTTAGTGTGTAATAATGAGAAGAAGCTTATTGAAGTTCAGAAACCTCGATTATCCGGAACTATTTTTTTCGGACTCTCGAAATATTCGTTCTGATAAAAGTTCTATACAAATTTTCGAAATTGTTTATTTTAAGGAGTGAATATAAGAGACAATAAAAAAAAAAAACATAAATTGTTCATAAAGAATGAAGTCGATCGGATTATTAGTTACCGAGATATTTGTAATCCTATTTTCCACACTCTTCGATTTTTCATGATACTGTATTTCATTCAAATTTCAATTCAAAGATATATTTTAATTGGAAATGAGACGTTTAATCCGACGCAGTAAACTGTTAGTTAATATGATTATAAATTTTGGAGTAATAGAGCATTTGAAGTTTATGACACCATCAAGCCACGATTTTATTTGAATTGCAATGCATTTTATAAATAGTTTACACATGTTTTATTTTCATATTTTATATTATCCATGATGGGTAACTATTACGGTGGCCCCCAACGACTAAATTTATTTTAAGTTGGTTTTCTTACACAACACATATTTAAATAATTTTGTTGAAAGATAATATATTTTCTTTAAATTTTGTAAGCAGTAAGAGGGTAAGACATCGGTTAGAAAACAGTCAAATTCCAAGACCATCCCAAAATCGCTTTAAATCTACAATAAGAACCAATGCAAATTATGCAAATCTATCAAAACAAAAAGGTCGAAAATTTACAAAGATACAATTCTTTTTTCTTGTGAATATAGGGAACATTTTCGATCGAAAGCAAAATTTAGTTTCGCTATACATGTGAGCTGTTGAAACCCCTTAATAATTCAAAAGAATAACTGTTATAAAACTGCTTGAAAAAAAAAATGGCCACACAAACGATGCTGCTTTACTAGTTTTTGCCCGATATCCAGCACATTATCAATGAGTTAAAACAATTAAGTATTAAAAAATGTTCAAGTTAAAATTAAGAAAATGCTCAAATTAAAATGTTTAAAAATGTTCAAATTAAATTATTGAATTACAATTAAGTTCTAAAAATATCAAAATGCTGTACTGACACCGTGAATACACATTTCTTATATAATTTGTATAATTCTAGCATATCAGCAAGTGCGTTAAACATGTATTGCAAAATTACATTTTTACATACGAAAACCAAGTTGAGTTAAATATAAAATACAACATTACATTTTTACATACAAAAACCAAGTTGAGTTAAATATAAAAGTGTAATAATAAAATGCTATTTATATGAAAATCATGCTAGAGCTTGGCATTAAAAAAAGTTTTCTAGTATAATTCTAATTCTTATACTTTTGTGAAACGATACAATTTTATATTACGTTACGAACTTTATATTACGCTTATCTTTCATAATATAATCTTTCAAGAACTTTTTCCTGTTTTTTTTTCTCTGAATAATGCTTAACGTTATTTCAGATTTCTATACCTATCAGATTACATTATTTATTTATTGTATATCTCTATATTTCTTTTTTTCTCTTTTATATATATATATAAAAAATCACATTTTATTTCGCGTAAAATGTGACACTGCCAGGTAGAAATAGGATTGTCGTCGCTATCGGCGATTTATGTAGAGATACTAATCCCCTAAAGGAGTCGTTTTTGTCAAAATATATTTTGAATTTATTAGTAGTTTTAGGAAAAAGGTACATTTTACGTCTAATATTATAAACGCACAAAGTTTTGTTTATCAGAATAAACATGAAATTATTTATACGCTCACTACTTAGTAAAATACGTAATTTTTTAAGATCAACATTTTGATTACGGGCTAAGACTGGGCAACTATTTTTATAATTATTCGAGCCACAAATTACAAAGAAAATTTTGTACTGTTGCTTGCTCTTGGAAAATATCCTAATATAAGTGTAGATTATTTTTGAAAAAGTGGTTTAAATAGAATAAAACAAGTTTTGAAATTGTACGTTAAACGTGACAAATGTGGTGCGTTCGTTTCGTGCTATAGCTAGTTTTACAATGTAAAAAAATTTACTCTTATTATTTCAGTGAAATAAATTATATCGTCTGCTAGGAGAGAAATGAGGAAGCTTTATTTTTTCTTTTTACGTGTGCCCTGTTTACAGATACAATTTTGTTTTTCGACACCAGACAACACTTTAAAATTCCCCATGGTGATCTTGCTTTGCAAAAGATTACCTCCATGGATTAATATTTCTATGACTCACGATGAACGAATATTTTTTTTATTTACTTTAATAGATTGAGATATTCGGCTGTTAACCTAATTTTCACTGAAGTTATCTCAGAATCCATATATTACTTACCCATCTTATAGGGTAAGTCTTGTAATCGTTTTGAAAATCGAATTTTTTTTTGACGGATTTACACGTTTCAGACACTGGAGATTCCGAAAAACATATTTTTAGAAAACAAATTTTGCCGTCCGTCTGTGTATCTGTGTGTCTGTGTGTCTGTAAACGCTCTATCTCCCGAAAAAATTGAGATAGAGACTTGCAATTTGGTATGTACTTAGTATGTAATAATAGGAAGAAGCCTATTTCATTTCAATAACCTCGATTAACCGAAACAATTTTTTTTCGGACTCTCGAAATATTCGTTCTGATAAAAGGTATATAAAAATTTTCGAAATTGTTTATTTTAAGAAATGAATATAAAAGACAATAAAAAAACACAAATTTTGCATAAAGCATGAGGTCGATCGGATAATGAGTTGCCGAGATATTTGTAATCCTATTTCCCACACTCTTCGATTTTTCATGACCCTGTATTTCATCCCTGTGTGTATTTTCCCTGTGCACATGATTACAAAAGAATTTCTCATATAAAGCTAATTTTTTTATATAATTATACTTGAGAGTCGCGTGTTTGCATTGAACTTAAAAAAAAGGTTTATTTACTGTATTCTTATGTTTCAAAAACAAAATTCTATTATGCTTATGTAAAAAAATTTTTAATTGTATCAATATAATGATGAAAAATATATTTTTCAACAAAAAAATGCTGAAAATTCAAGTTTTCTTTATAGAGCCTGTATCATACACTCTATATCTCAAAATATCATGGAAAATCGCTAAGAAGTTTTTTTAACTACCTTGCGTGCAATGTCCCAAACACACATTTTGAGAAAAATAACTTTAAAGTTCTGTGTTTGAACATATTATACATTTAAAAACTATTAAATGTATCACTCATTTTGTTTTAAAGTGTTCAGAAATGATTACACTTTACTCTATATATTTGTTTTCCAGAAAGCTAATATGTTTTGCAGATTTAAGAGACCTAACAAGTAAAGGCACTATAGTCTGTGTCAGCGAATTTCAATTTTTATAGCTCATTAGATTCGTCTCATCGAGCTTAGTAATTTGCTACCTCGCATATCGGCTATTGAGTTTTTATTATGACAGGGAGACGGGTCAGAGTTTAAAATTTCGTTCATTGAAAACCAGTTGCCGTCAAAGAAATAAATAAGATTTAAATTTATTTATGGTTCTTACACTGACATGTATTGATGATAGTCAATTTTTGACACATTGTTCATTCCGAAGAAGTGAGTAAATCAAAAATATTTCTCACAGTGCGCACAACGAACAAAGGCTTCTTCAGCTGACTTGATGACGCGTTCAAAACAGCTCTGCTTTCATCAAAACTTGCAAAAACCTGCCTGTCAAGTAGCATAAGAATATTTTATCTGCTATAAAAAATTCTTTCAATAACAGCAGTAATATAACCTTATAGAAGTTATTGGCAATGCATGGCACCGTAAAAACAAATAGTAAACTTAAATCGCACTTATTTGTTTGAAGGTATCTGTTTTTCACTGAACGAAATTTTGAACTTTGACTCGGTCCCCTGTCATTATAAAAACTCAATAGCCGATATATGAGGTAGAAAATTACTAAGTTCGATGAGACGAATCGAATAAGCTATAAAAATCGAAACTCGCCGTCACAGACTAGTACCTTTACTTATAAGTCCCTTTTAAGGTAAAGATATTTTGTTGAAAATAAATAATTTTCTAAAGATGTTACAGCAAGAAACCTTAAATAATTCTTTCAAACTAGATATTTACGAAAATTTTGATGATCAAGTAATACATGTCGTATTTAAAAACTCACTGAACGAAATTTTGAACTTTGACTCGGTCCCCTGTCATTATAAAAACTCAATAGCCGATATATGAGGTAGAAAATTACTAAGCTCGATGAGACGAATCGAATAAGCTATAAAAATCGAAACTCGCCGTCACAGACTAGTACCTTTACTTATAAGTCCCTTTTAAGGTAAACATATTTTGTTGAAAATGAATAATTTTCTAAAGATGTTACAGCAAGAAACCTTAAATAATTCTTTCAAACTAGATATTTACGAAAATTTTGATGATCAAGTAATACATGTCGTATTTAAAAACTCACTGAACGAAATTTTGAACTTTGACTCGGTCCCCTGTCATTATAAAAACTCAATAGCCGATATATGAGGTAGAAAATTACTAAGCTCGATGAGACGAATCGAATAAGCTATAAAAATCGAAACTCGCCGTCACAGACTAGTACCTTTACTTATAAGTCCGTTTTAAGGTAAAGATATTTTGTTGAAAATGAATAATTTTCTAAAGATGTTACAGCAAGAAACCTTAAATAATTCTTTCAAACTAGATATTTACGAAAATTTTGATGATCAAGTAATACATGTCGTATTTAAAAACTCACTGAACGAAATTTTGAACTTTGACTCGGTCCCCTGTCATTATAAAAACTCAATAGCCGATATATGAGGTAGAAAATTACTAAGCTCGATGAGACGAATCGAATAAGCTATAAAAATCGAAACTCGCCGTCACAGACTAGTACCTTTACTTATAAGTCCCTTTTAAGGTAAACATATTTTGTTGAAAATGAATAATTTTCTAAAGATGTTACAGCAAGAAACCTTAAATAATTCTTTCAAACTAGATATTTACGAAAATTTTGATGATCAAGTAATACATGTCGTATTTAAAAACTCACTGAACGAAATTTTGAACTTTGACTCGGTCCCCTGTCATTATAAAAACTCAATAGCCGATATATGAGGTAGAAAATTACTAAGCTCGATGAGACGAATCGAATAAGCTATAAAAATCAAAACTCGCCGTCACAGACTAGTACCTTTACTTATAAGTCCCTTTTAAGGTAAAGATATTTTGTTGAAAATAAATAATTTTCTAAAGATGTTACAGCAAGAAACCTTAAATAATTCTTTCAAACTAGATATTTACGAAAATTTTGATGATCAAGTAATACATGTCGTATTTAAAAACTCACTGAACGAAATTTTGAACTTTGACTCGGTCCCCTGTCATTATAAAAACTCAATAGCCGATATATGAGGTAGAAAATTACTAAGCTCGATGAGACGAATCGAATAAGCTATAAAAATCGAAACTCGCCGTCACAGACTAGTACCTTTACTTATAAGTCCCTTTTAAGGTAAAGATATTTTGTTGAAAATAAATAATTTTCTAAAGATGTTACAGCAAGAAACCTTAAATAATTCTTTCAAACTAGATATTTACGAAAATTTTGATGATCAAGTAATACATGTCGTATTTAAAAACTCACTGAACGAAATTTTGAACTTTGACTCGGTCCCCTGTCATTATAAAAACTCAATAGCCGATATATGAGGTAGAAAATTACTAAGCTCGATGAGACGAATCGAAAAAGCTATAAAAATCGAAACTCGCCGTCACAGACTAGTACCTTTACTTATAAGTCCCTTTTAAGGTAAAGATATTTTGTTGAAAATAAATAATTTTCTAAAGATGTTACAGCAAGAAACCTTAAATAATTCTTTCAAACTAGATATTTACGAAAATTTTGATGATCAAGTAATACATGTCGTATTTAAAAACTCACTGAACGAAATTTTGAACTTTGACTCGGTCCCCTGTCATTATAAAAACTCAATAGCCGATATATGAGGTAGAAAATTACTAAGCTCGATGAGACGAATCGAATAAGCTATAAAAATCGAAACTCGCCATCACAGACTAGTACCTTTACTTATAAGTCCCTTTTAAGGTAAAGATATTTTGTTGAAAATAAATAATTTTCTAAAGATGTTACAGCAAGAAACCTTAAATAATTCTTTCAAACTAGATATTTACGAAAATTTTGATGATCAAGTAATACATGTCGTATTTAAAAACTATCAGCATGTTTTTTTAAATTTTAGATTACTTTTGAAATAAATTTTATATACTATAAGTAGTAAAATATTGTAAACTTTTAAAAATCTAGATTATTTATAAAAGATAATCCCGGTTTTGAATTTCGAAAATTTATGTTTTACTACATTTTACCACAAAACGTACATGTACATATTAAAACTTCCCACATTCATATTTTCACACGATTTATTTATTCCAACTATTTATACAGGATTATAAAGTATTGCCAAGGTTTGCTTACCTCATAGCTTTTGATTTAACAATATGACGAAAATCATTATTACATATTCATAAAGTCTAACTCAAAAAGTTTTTTTAATAACAGAAACAAAGTTAAGAGTAAAGTTGGCTAAAGCGAAAGCAAAGCGAAGTTGGAATTCAAAACGTTATTTATCACATAATGATAATAATCAAATAATAAGCAATATTAAAATTTTATCAACTTTATAAAAATTATTAATTAATTTTGAATATCTACCTATCTAAATTTGCGCTCATAACAATCATATTTAAATTAATTAAAAATCAAATAACGAGTATAATCAAATAATAGGTAATCTTTTAACTGTATCAAATTTTTCCAAAAATTATTTATGAATTATGTATATCTATCCAACTATTTGTTCATAATTCAGTAATAATTTTTGATAAATTTGATAAAATTTTGATAATAACTATTATTTCATTATAGTCGTTATTTGATTAAAAACGTTTCGATTTGAAACTTTATGCATATGTAACTTTGTTTGTGTTATTAAAAAAAATTAAGTTGCACTTTACGTATATGAATTAATATTTTCATAAATCAAAAGTTATGGAATGGAGTAAGGAAACCTCAACAATAACTTATGTACACTCTGACATTTCTTTTCTTTAACTCTCTACAGTTATAAAAACACTACTTTCTAGTGCGATAACATTTATGTGGGTTTTATTTTTATATATTTTCTTAATCTGGGAAAGAACGCTCAAAGATTAATGGTGTTCAGCTGATTAAGAGTTTACTAGTTTTTAACCCTATTTAAATCCTTTTGTTCCCAAATGGGATGAAGAACATAAATGTTTATTATTTTCCGTTGTTTTCCGTTATTTAACCTCTAAATAAGACAAATGGATGCAATTTTAATTCTTGTTTCTATTTCGCTGCTTTAGTATCGCACATTACACTGTGAATAGAGTCCTTGGGAAATAAGTCCTTGACATTTTTTATATAAAACACTTCTAAAACTATTATGTATCGGCAAATCGCGAAGACAAATATTAGTATTCACCTTTTACAAGTGAGTACTGACACGCACACAGAACCCAAAAACCTTTTACAAAAACCATTATCAGCGGATGTTTGTTGTTTGTTTATTGCTAACATACATCTGACTTGTGTGCTTGACATCAAGTGCCCGCTTATAAGTCATCGTCAATATACAGAGACGATATAGCCACAAGGAAATTTACAACACCAGACAGTTACATCCGGGAGCTCCACAAAGTGTGTGCAATGGAGCTGGCGAGAGTCGAACCCGCCGACCTGACTCCTACGCTCTCATGCGATTAGCGGAATGGTGTCTTAACCCCCCTATTCCCCCTATTCCCCCTATTCCCCTATCCGCTTAGCCCCTATCAGCAGCTGAGAGGTTCTTATCTCAAAGCTGACAGACGGAAGATGGTGTGTTCGAACTACAGCAGAGTTGGGTAAAATTGTAATTTCAATTTTCTGTAATGTATTAACAATTTATTGTATGTAGATTTTTATATTTACATATATTCAAGCCCATAAATTTCGTCAAATAACACCATGTAACAAAAAGTTTGTTTTTGAGTAATCCATATCATTTTCTAATTCGATATATCATAAAAACATGAAAAAACTTTACTTCCCTGCAAAAACATTGCAATTGTGGTCAGGAAAACGAAAAGTTGAAATTTGCGTACTGTTATTAAGAAAACGTACAAATTTTCGGGTTTATCTTTATTTAAAGACTAAAACGGAGCATTATATTTCAAATCAATAGTACATTTTAACCAGAATTCTACAAATTGATGACAAAGAACCTTAAAATGTGTAGTTTTGCCAGATTTACGAGTGTATGTCATATCACTTTCACGAATAAGTCCCCAAATATAGTCTCTCATCATGTGTTCATTGTTGGTTCCCTGGTAGTGACGTCCAAAATGTTGCATGTCCTGATGAAAGCGCTCTCCTTGCTCCTCGGTATAGGCACCCATGTTCTCTTTGAAGCTATGAAGGTGGGCATCAAGGATATGTACTTTGAGTGACATCCTATAGCCCATTTTACTATACTTTTTTAACCAGAGTCTCAACCAATTCAACATAGTTCTAAGCTTTATGATTTCCAAGTAAGCCTTTAACTATTTTAACAAAACTGGTCCATAGCTCATTCTCTTTTGTTCTGAGAAGCTTGGGAAACACTTGACACCCAATAACTTGACACTTGACACCCTTTCTTCATTTGAAGTCCAACGAAAACGCCAGCTTTAACTTTTGCTTCGGAAAGCTTTGGGAACAGATTTGTAGATGCTTGAATTCTGCAGATTCCTTGTCTAACGCTGCCACAAATTGCTTCATAAGCCCCAGTTTTATGTGCAAAGGTGAAATTAGTACCTTTCAAGGGTCTACAAGTGGCTCCCATTTAATGTTGTGCTTCTCCACAGTGAACTCAGGACGTTTAGGCCAATATCGTTTATGGTAGTGTGCTTTAGTGTCCCTGCTATCACACAGACAGAGATGACATGGAAACTTAGTAAACTCTCTTTGAAGACCTATCAAGAAGGCAATCATTTTGAAGTCTCCAATAACTTCCCAACCATATTCTTCATATTTCAATGCATTTAGCTACCTCTTCACATTGCGGCACTCTTTTTTAAGCTGTGCTGAATGGGCAAGGCGAATAGACAGAAACTGGTTACCGTTATGGAGTAATACTAACTTAGTAAACCCTCCTTGAAGACCTATCAAGAAGGCAATCATTTTGAAGTCTCCAATAACTTCCCAACCATGTTCTTCATATTTCAATGCATTTAGCTACCTCTTCACATTGCGGCACTCTTCTTTAAGCTGTGCTGAATGGGCAAGGCAAATAGAGAGAAACTGGTTACCGTTACCGTTATGGAGTAATACTGCTTTCAGACTCTTTGATGAACTGTCTATAAAGAGCCGCCACTCACTAGCATGAATAGGAATTACCATGTTCTCAAACAAACTAGTTAGATCATAACACTAGCAGAGTTCATCTTCTTTGATGAAAAATGTAGAAAAATTGTTATGTCGCTTCCTCTCATTCAACACTTTCACAGTTTCATCGAACACATTCCACTGCTACTATCTGGATGTTAAGAGCTTAGCATTAGACTTTGTAAGACGAAGGTCCCTGATCAAATCATTAAGGTCCTTTTGGTTGGGATAGTATGGTTTCTTTCCATTGGTTCCACCTTCAGCACTGTAATTAGAGTCATCAAAATCTTCCGCACTTTCCGAGCTGTCATCACCAGTTTCATCTCCCTGTGGAGGATTAGGAAGTTCAGGGCCATGTGGAACAGGAGCAATGGATGATGGTATTTTGGGATAAATGACTGCACGTGCTTTCTTCCCTGTCCGTCGTTTAGAAGGGTCCACCATGCAGAAGTAGCAGTTCGTAGAATGGTCCATTGTGTTCTCGCCAAATTCTTGGAACACCAAACTTGATAGCCCTTTTTTCTCTTCCTTACAATCCTTACAGAGTTTTCTTACAGGTCACACAAGTTACATGCGAAGCCCAGGATTTGTCTTGGTCTCCAACAGGCATCCCGAAGTAAGCCTTGTACGCTTCACACATTTTAAATAATGATGAAATAGGGAATTTTTTTCATCTCCTTTTAATACATTCCCCACAAATAAAACAGAAAGCATCTTCTGGATGCTTGCGACTTCTTGAAACCATATCTGATTTGAATCAACAGTCAAACAGTTTTTGGAAAAATTTCACTCACTGTGACTGTGGATACTTTGAAAATTGAAAAGAAATCTTTATTACCGTAATTTCCGGAGTATAATCCGCGGATCAAACAATCATGTTTCGACCCAGAAATTTTATTTTATAAAATGTAACATACTAGATCGCTGTAAATATTTGACTTCAATTATCGAAAACCATTATGATTACTGAAACCGGAAATTACGGTAATATCAAACTTATGAAAAGAGACAGTAACTTGTACTTAAATAAAAATTTTTGACGATTAGAAAAAAATCTATTAAAAAAAGTGGTACCAAAAGAATAAAATAAATGTAAAATTGGCACTATGTAAATATCACTGTGACAGCCACAAAAGCGATGTTTCATGGGTATAACTACTCGTTTCTACATATTTGCTGCTCAATTAGACAGAAACCAATACTGTCAAACCAGAAACAGTACTTGTATGAAAATTTATTACATAGTGTAATGGGATGAGGGGTGGTTCAGGCTAGTGCTACAAGAATTTTTTACGGCATGTAATTATAACTAATTAATTACATACAATTACATTTTAATTAAGTTGTTACAGATAATTGCAATTAGAAACTTTCCCAACTTTGACCTAGAGTACTGCATCCTTCGAGTAACTCGATTTTACCCGATTTTACCCGGTGCAAGTTATGTCAGATTGTTTCTTTTTTTGTGATTTGTGTTTCAGTTAAGTTGGCTTTAAATGTTTCGGGTTTGGGTCGATTCCCGGTGAGGTTTTAACTCTTTGGGTTCGGGTTCGGGTTGACTCGATTTTTCAAAAGAAAGTCCTAATTATTTTCAATTGAAAAAAAATATATATTTGAATATTAATGAGTGTATATGTGTTAATTTTTATACAAAAAAGATAAAATTGATATTAGAAATGTAATTAGACTATTTTTCATAATTGCGTTAAATTAGGGATTAATTTTCTTCACTTCGGGTTCTTTCGAAATGTATCGGTATCGGTTTGGAATTCTGGATGACTTTAAGCAGAAATTTCGGGTTTGGGTCGGGGGCAAAATGACTCGTCTAGGAGTCCAGTGCGAACAATATATCGCATTCTTCGGCCTAAAACCGTTCGCAGTTTTATGTGGTCTTCTTCGAACCTGCAAAACGCTGCGTAAATACAGGTTAAGTTCCTTCAGATGGACAACTATGGCAGTTATTCCTTCTCTTAGTCTATGTTTCTCGTGCAGATAACTGAATATAACAAACGTCACCACCACCGTTTACAAAAACAATTTTACAAAATACAAAACTTAGGCAATAACGAAGTATCGCGATTCAAAAGAACAGGAGAGAGTTTGGGTAGTTATGAAAAAGCATCATGTTATAACAGCAAGTGTTTATTATCTATCAACGCCTTCATTAGTTCCCCAGGAATGAAACAGATGGTCTGCACTTGCGTTTGTCGTTTGTTTTCAAGAATTATGGATAAAAAACCTAGAGATGTACCGTGGGTCGTTAAATTTCTAAACTCTTCACCTTATATTTTATATATAGATCTTTTATTTAGTCTTACCTGTTTCTTTTTAGCACTTTCCAACCTAGTTGAAAAGTGCTTACGACTTCGGTTTGTCTGGCCGTCTGGCCGTATGGCCGTCTGGCCGTCTGTCCGTGCTCTAATTCCCGTAAATATGCTCGGATTGCTCTGCAATTTTTATATGTTATTGTCGTTATCTATGGCATGTTCCCTATTTCAACTGAAGTGTGTAGCACTTATAGTTTTCTTACAGGGACACTCAAAAGAATTCCGTTACATTGCGGTCTATGGGGGAAAATCATTTGCGGTTTATTTTAAAAATGTTTCACTATTGTAAACGCATTGAAATATATATAGATCACTAAGATGCATTAGAAGAAGCTTAATATGGAATAGTAGGTGTATAGCACTTAGAGTTACTTTACAGGGACAGTCAAAATAATTCCGTTACATTACGTCTATGGAGAAAAATCGTCTGCGGCTTATTTAAATAATGTTCCACTATTTTAAACGCATTGAAGTTTATATATATTACTAAGGTGCATTACAAGAGGCTTACTACAGAATAGTGTGTGTATAGCAGTCATCGTTCATTTACAGGGATACACAAAAGAATTCTCTACTGTCTGTTAACAATAATTCCTGGAAGTGCGTTTTAAGTTACTAAACGCGATTTTAATCTTAACTAGCTTTTTGTCTATTACTTGGTGTGTATAAATTCTGTAGATCCTATACAGGGAAGCACAAAAGTTCGCGAACACATTTCCGTTTATTGACAGAAACTCCAGAAGGAGAATTTAAACGGTGCTACGCGTTTCCTAACTAAACTAAAATTTAGCATCCTATGTATATATACAAATCTATAGATCATATACAGGGCTACATAAAAGTATTTGGATATTTTTCCGAATATTGTATATATTGAAAATTCCTGAAATTACGTTTTTAAATATGTTATGCGTTTTCCAAATTGTTTACTTAGATGTCATCTTTCAGCTTATTAAACGATAATGATTTGTAAAATTATTTTAGAAGCGTTGGAAAGTGCTACATAATCTATGCTTGACGCATGATTTTTCGTTCTTGTTTATTTTATCCATAAGAATATTTTCTCCTGTTTTTAGCATACAATTGAATAAAGATAGTTTGAAACTGGATTACTGTCATTACATGAGATTTACATAAAGATACTAAACCCTTAAGAAGCACAGCAGCGTAGTGGCCTGTCTACCACGCTACAGGTCCCCAGTTTGATTCTGGGCTGCGGACTAGGCAAGGTTCACTCAAACTTTCGCCCCTTCGGCGGTTGATAAAACAAGTACTAGGTTTGATTGGGAACTAAACAGTGAGGATTCAGCCTGAGGCTGACCACCTGGCCGGGACATATACTGCATAGCACCTCATGTCCCATGGGCAAGAAAAGAGGACTGGGCACATTAGGCTAGGATCCTTAATGGATTGTAGTGCCGTAGGTTTAGTTTTTGTTTTACTAATCCCTTAAATGTTTCGTTTTGTCAAAATATATTGAAAATTTATTAATAGTTTAAGAAAGGCGTTTCGTTTTATGTCTAACATTGTAAATCATCAGATACTGCAGTTTTGTTTACTTTTACAGTTCTTTTAAATGTATTGCAAAGTTTTTGATTGGATGAAGTATAAATATTTTAAATGTAAAAAAATATAGAAAAAAGTATGAATTAAAACCTTTTTTCTAAGAAGATAATGAAAGATAAACTTAAATCCATTTTAAACAATGAATGTGTGTTGGTGTGTGTATTTACGTGTGTATGCTTAAAAATACATATTGAGTCTGAACTAACGGTCAGAACTTCAAAAGGTGACAGTTAATGTGGAGATAACCATTACAGTAAATGTGCAGATAACCAATTTTTTTTTTTTTTTTTTTTTTTTTTTTTTTTGCCAAAAAAGAAGGTTGCAATGTACTTATTTTTTTTTAAAAATACAAGAGGAAAAATATACAACCGTACGTTTATGCTCCAAGTTAAATAAACATATTTTTGAAAAGGAGTTTTATTTAACAAATAAAATGGAATATCTTCCATGTAGAAACAAGAAACATTTTATTAAATAAATTTCTTGGATGAAAATATACTTTTTGATATAAAATAATCCGAAATTTGTCAGCTTTGAGAGTAGCTGTGTTTCATACGCTGAACCCAAATTTTCGCTCATAACTGTAACAATAATGAAGATAATTTAGCAAAACCTTCACACACACACACACACACACACACACACACACAAAATGCTTTCTCTAAAATGTCTTTTTTTTTAAATTCTTTATTTCAAGTATTTGTGAAACATCCAAACAAAACATCACAGCTTCAAAACAAGATTTTTCAGAATTACGTGCAATTTTGCTCGAACTGAAGCTATTTATAATTTGAACAACTTTTTGTAAATTCTGAGTGCATTTATTTTTCAAACATCAGAGTCAGACAGATTATAGCTGCCAATCTATGAAACTTATAGCTATTGTGATCCACCGGTATTTATTAAAGAAAAAAAAAACAATGTAAAAATAATAATGATAATAATAATAATAATAAAACATGCTTTCATTAAAATTTACAAAAAAGTCAACTTATATTATAAAGCACAAATCTCAATGCTGCGTCGCTCATTGCTGACGTCCTAATGATGCGAGCAACAATGTAGTCAAAATGTGTGAATGTTGCAACAACGGGATATATACTTTTTAAATTAATTTTAAACAATCGCAGCGTTATTTCTATATGAAAAATGCAAGTTTTGCACCTACGTTGCGCCCTTCCCCTTAGGGATCGAATTTTTAGAAATCAATGTCAAATATATTTCTTTTAAATGCTAAAAGGTGTAAATTAACAACATAATACAAATTAAAATAAATTTTATTAGGTTGTTTGACATTTTTCGATTCCCTCCGAATCATTTTTAAAAACAAATGAGAATATTCCATAATTGCATGGGCTTTGAAGTTATTTAAAATGCGATCATTTAATTTTCATGCACTTTTTAAAAAATTACGCACGCTATCTTTTATTTTTACTTTGTTGTTTATTTTCATATCTGTAATCATGGAGTAACTCGATAATTGCACGGGCTTTGAAGTTATTTAAAATTCTATCATTTAATTTTCATGCACTTTTCAAAAAATTATTATCATAATTTTTCCTTCCAGTTTTTATGGTCCAGTCTTTAGTCCAGTCTTCTCTTTTTATGGATGGATAGTATACTATCCATACATAAAAAGAGAAACCATAGAGATACTAACACGCAAAAATACAATATGTAACGATACGGCATTTTTTAACTTACCGAAATTGTGGCTCGAGTTACTCAATGGTTGCAGATATGAAAATAAACAACCAAGTAAAAACAAAAGATAACGTGCGTGATTTTTATAAAAGTGCATGAAAATTAAATGATATCATTTTAAATAGCTTCAAAGCCCATGCAATTATGCAATATTCTCATTTGTTTTTGAAAATGACTCGGAGTAATCAAAACATGTCCAACAACCTAATAAAAGTTATTTTATTTTGTATTATGTTGTTAATTTACACCTTTTAGCATTTAAAAGAAATATATTATTACAAGGTGTTATAATTTATTATATTGTTAATCAATGTCCAATTCATGTATTGCACTTCAGGAATACATATATATTCCAAATTTCGAAGCTTTATGTCAACAGGAAGTGGATGAAAAATGAGTAATAAAATTTGACTGCTACATATATACAAACATAATTGTATGTTAAAAAAAAGAAAGCATCTAAAAAATGTTAAAAATATATCTACTTCTACAATATATATTGAATGCAAAATTGTATTCCGAACGCTTGATCTCGCGTCCTGCCAAATGGGTTTTTATGGGACATATATTGCCAGCTTGGTAATGGGTGGGAGGTGGTTTTAATCCATAACACATCGTTCTGCGTTGCTTAGTTATAGAGCTATGGGAGAAAATTGTATTATTAGATCAACCCGATTATGAATGGGAACTTCATTCTGAACACTTATTCAGGTTCTATGGAAAGCATTTTTATGGGACTTACATTCTGAACTAGATAATATTTGGAGGTAGATTGTCGTATATAACACATCGTTCTACGTTGCTTAGTTATAGAGCTATGGGAGAAAATTGTATTATTAGATCAATCCGGTTATGAATGGGAACTTCATTCTGAACACTTATTCAGGTTCTATGGAAAGCATTTTTATGGGACTTACATTCTGAACTAGATAATATTTGGAGGTAGATTGTCGTATATAACACATCGTTCTACGTTGCTTAGTTATAGAGCTATGGGAGAAAATTGTATTATTAGATCAACCCGATTATGAATGGGAACTTCATTCTGAACACTTATTCAGGTTCTATGAAAAGCATTTTTATGGGACTTACATTCTGAACTAGATAATATTTGGAGGTAGATTGTCGTATATAACACATCGTTCTGCGTTGCTTAGTTATACAGCTATGGGAGAAAATTGTATTATTAGATCAACCCGATTATGAATGGGAACTTCATTCTGAACACGTATTCAGGTTCTATGGAAAGCATTTTTATGGGACTTACATTCTGAACTAGATAATATTTGGAGGTAGATTGTCGTATATAACACATCGTTCTGCGTTGCTTAGTTATAGAGCTATGGGAGAAAGCTGTATATATTTTATATATAAAATACAAATAGGAATTTAATTCTGAACGCTTACATCTCACGTTCTAGCAAATGTTTTTTTATGGGACTTAATATTTTCAGTTAGGTTATGGTTGGGGGAAAGTTTTTCATCCATAACACATCGTTATACATTGCTTAGTTATAATGCTATGGGAAAAAGTTCTATAATTTCGTCAACATAATTATGAAAGGGAATTGCGTTCCAAGCGCTTATACCTAAAGTTTCATGCAACGGAATTTTATGGGACTTACATTGTTTGTTATCCAGATAAGGTTTGGAGGAAGGTTTTTGTGTATAACACATCGTTCTACGTTTCTTAGTTCTAGAGCTATGAGAGAAAGTTCTATCTACTATATATATATAACGCAAATGGGAATTTCATTACGAAAGCTTCTATCTCACTTTCTGCTAAACCAATACTCCCTGAATACCAGGCCTGAGCGCTGTCGCAAAAATAGCGGCTGTCATAGGCGGACTTCTTTTAAGTGTTTGTACTGTCCCCTGAATTCACACACTAGTAATTTCTAAATGTTTTCTCTGACTTATTTGATCTCATAAAAATAAGGCGAAGAAAACTTTTAGAAAATATTAGTGTTCAAATTTGACGGACAATACAAACACTGAAAAAAATTCGCCTATGGCAGCCGCCATTTTTTTGTCAGCGCGCAGGCCTAGTATTCAGGGGGCGGTGGCAAAACGGATTTTTATGGGACTTAAGTATTGGCTTAGTTTTTTATGGGTTATGTAATTTTGCAGGGATTTTCATTTGATTCAAGGTTCGGTTGGGAATACCGGTCAGAGTACGGGCGATGCCTGTTAGTATCTCTCTCTCTCCTCTCTCTCTCTCTCTCTCTCTCTCTCTCTCTCTCTTATATATATATATATATATATATATATATGTGTGTGTGTGTGTGTGTGTGTGGTGTACGATTAAAATATAGACATGGAAGCCAACAAGATTTCTGTAATGAACATGTAAACTCTCAAATCATTAAAAATTTAGAGAATGTGCAGACTAAGTAGGTATAGTAATAATCTAGTAAGGTTAAAATTTAGTCTCTGAAATTTTTAAACAATAATATGCAAGTAAAGTATTTTTGTTTAAAAAACCACTTTATTTAAGGAGATGCGGTTTTTACTTGAATATTTAGGGCATGCAAAATCGTCGGTGAAGAAAATTTTTTTAACTGTGTAAATTTTAAAAAATGATTAGGAGAAAAAAAGATCTTAACCCATATTTCCTCATCGTCCTAAAAATACGACAGCATACATAAGCGGACTCTATATAAATTCTTATGAATATTTTAATACAAATTAAAGACGAGTATCAAGAGTCATTTTCCGATATATTTGCCTTTATCGCAAATTTGAAATTCAGGTTGGATATTTTTTATTAAATTTTTAAAATTGCTATTTTTTTTTTTTTTTTTACGTTTTTAGCAAACAATTTTTTTAATGTTTTAAGTTTCAAGAAAAACACGCATATAAATTTATTGAGGTATTATTCCGTAATTTTATACTAGTAAAAAAAAAAAAAACATTGTCAAAAAAATTATCTAGGAGATAAATTTTCCTTGCATTTTCGAATGTCCTGAAAATAGACGATGGTACCAAACACCCAGCACTTTTTTTTTATAGCAATGGAAATAGTCCTTTCTTTCTCTGTTGCATTCCAAACATTGGTGCCCTACAACTAACACAGGCGCTTAACAGTCTGTCTGGCAGATGCACATCACGTACCAGACAGGTGTGTGGGGAAGGAGTAATTGTTCTCAAACAACAGCTCATGCAGTTTGTAATTCATCGAAGCAAACCTACTTTCTCTCGTTTTTGTATACATTAATTTTGTTTTCTTTTGAAAATTATTTTAATGCTACTATTTTAAAATATTACATAAATTTTTAACTGCTCAGGAAACCTAGTATTTATTGTAGACCTTAGATGACAAGGATGACAGTGATTTAGTCCAGCGGTTCCCAAACTGGGGTATGCGTACCCCTGGGTGGGGTGGAATAGTTGGGGGTACGTGAAAATTACATCGGTAATGGCGGACAACGAAAAATTATAACTGAAATTGAAGACAGAAAAATAAAACTCTAAACTTTTCGTTTACAAAGATATACTTCTGTAAAAGTAAAATAGGTTATTTGTATAAAATGAAGGAAAATGTCTAAACCTAGTAATTGGTTGTTCATTTGTTTCCTTTATCTCGGCGCACTTCAAATAAAATCTTGTGATTTTGCATGTGTCACTCTTTTTCTTTTCTTTCTAGTAATTCTAGAAATATCTAGATAGAAAATTAATCGTATCGGGGTTTAAGGTTTCGACGATTTAAATTAAAATCCATTTGAAAGCAGGTCATGATTTTTATGTCGACTAGTCAACTTTACCAACTTTAACTTTGACGTGCATTGCTTAGTGAGAAATCTTTAGCTAATATTTAGTGTCTCGAGCGATTTTATCTTGATATTGTGTTGTGCTTTAAAATTGATAACTTGTTGAAAATCAAAATTCAGAAGAGAACAGCTTCTATAATTGGTAACTAGCATATGATTATTACTGTTGAACGAAGACAAAAATATTTTAGTAATGTTATTATGTAATCAGATCAATTGCATGGTCTAATTACATGGTATACAGGAGTTTCTGTGCTATTTCAGATTCATCATGTAAAATGCTATAGTTATAGCTCGGATGAATGAAATTAGCGCTGCAGTTCGCAGCCTTGTCCAACAGATAAGAGTGAAATATGCCAACCAAGATATCTCCGGGATAACTCAGTAGGGAGAGCGTTGGTACGGAAAACCAAAGTACCCAGGTTCGAGTCCTGGTCCCGGCATATTTTTTCTCTGTTGGAAAAAACTCAACTATGATATTCCAACCATTGGATATAATTTAACTAGTTGAATATACTTTCCTCTAATCATGAAGACAAAAATATTTGGGACGAGATTATCTGAGAAGGGGTACGCATAAAAAAAAGTGTGAGATTTGGGAACCGCTGATTTAGTCAACATAAACAATGAATTGGTGATTTTACCTACAGATACAAAGAAAATCAAAACGGAACCTACAGCCATCTAGAGCTTGCCTTCAAAAGGAGCAACATTTAAAAGTCAAGCCTTGAAAACTCCAAAAAGGCAAAAGAATAAAAATCTAAAGATACGAAAAAAAGAAACCAAGTAAGAAAATCGTCAATGAACCATTATCTCATACAGTAGCACAGAATTTGCTGTCAATAATTACAAATTCTAAGATACATAAAATTTATATGGATAATTTCTTTATTTCCCATGAACTATTATCCATTCTTGCAAATAAAAACTTCTTCGCTACCGCAGATACCGTCAGAGAACATGGAATATTTAAATGACCACTTATGCCCTCTAAAACGATGTCGAAAATGGAACGTGGATCTTCAGAGAGCAATTTCGATACAAAGAACAAAGCCCCCATTCCACATAAGGAACAATGAATAGCAGCAGATTGTATCACTGTCCTATTTTTAGGACAGCTTGTACTGATCAAACTAATAAAAGTTTGGTAAGTTTTTTTATTTTATTTTATGTGTATACATAAGCTTAGAGAAAAACATATATAAGATTTTATAAAAAAAAATATATACAGTGTCTCACATAAGTGATGGGACACTTGTGCTTTACAAAAGGAAACTAATCAAATAAATTAAAAAACATGTACACATTTTTTTTGTGGGTGTGTTTCATACTTAAATTTAGTAAAGATTATTACATAACATACATTTTGTCAAAATATTAAAATATTAATTTAATAAAAATACAAATGTTTAGAACGGAGCAAAAAATAGCTCACATAAGTGATGGGACACCATTATATATGCAACAAAAATCGTCTGAAATAAGCAATAAAAATATTTTTTGGGGTTTTATTTTTACTTAAAAGCAATTGGCAATAATTTATAAAATCGTCTGCAGTATTTCTCTCCAGTTTGTTTTGGAATTTTTGTGTTTTTTAGCTCTGTGTAGTCATGAATGCTAAACGAAAAGAAACTTCGCCTGAAATTCGAAAATTAGTTATTAATTTGCATATTGAACGTGGAAAATCTATTAGAAAAACTGCTGAAACAGTTAACTTGAGTCGTTCAACAGTTTTCAATATCATTAAACGATATAAAAAGAATCATATGATTCAGGATAAAAGAAGACCTGGCTGACCATCAAAGCTATCCAATGGAATAAAGCGAATTATCGTTCGAAATATTAAAAAAAATCCAAGAATTAGTGCTTCAAAAGTTGCTGCTGATTTACAAGCATTATATGGAATAATTGTTAATCCTGAAACTATTAGAAGAGTAATTCTATCTGCTGGATATCACGGTAGAGTAGCCAGGAAAAAATTCTTCGTGAGTGAAAAGAATAGAAAACTCAGACTAGCTTTCGCAAAATCCAACATAAATAAGAATTCTGATTACTGGAATAAAGTTATATTTGCTGATGAGAGTAAATTTAATATATTTGGTTCTGACGGTAGAATCTTGGTGTGGAGAAAACCCAGGGAAGAACTTCGCAAACAGAACTTGGTACCAACAGTAAAACATGGTGGAGGAGGAGTTATGGTATGGGGGTGTATGTCGTCCGCTGGAGTTGGTAATCTTGTTTTTATTGACAGTATAATGGATCAGTACAAGTATATTGATATTTTAAAGCAAAATTTGAAATCTTCAGCACGAAAATTGAACCTTCATAACGATTTTAAATTCTACCAGGACAATGACCCCAAGCACACTGCTCTGAACGTTAGACTCTGGCTGCTATATAACTGTCCTGAAATAATAAAAACACCACCACAATCTCCAGACTTAAATCCCATAGAGAATATTTGGCAAGAATTGGAATCAAGAATTCGCAAACACACCATTTCTTCAAAACAACAACTAAAATCGGTGCTTCAAGAAGAATGGGGTAAAATCACTCCAGAAATCACAAAAAAAAATAGTCGAATCCATCCCAAAAAGATTAAATCATGTTTTAAAAGTAAAAGGAAATCCAACAAAATATTAAAACCTTTTAAAAAGTAAAATTTTTGGATAAATATTTGATGGAAAAGTAAGTGTCCCATCACTTATGTGAGCCATTTTTTGCTCCGTTCTGAACAATTGTATTTTTACTAAATTAATATTTTAATATTTTGACAAAATGTATGTTATGTAATAATTGTTACTAACTTTAAATATGAAACACACCCAAAAATTTTTTGCACATGTTTGTTTATTTATTTTATTGCAGTTTCTTTTTATAAAGCACAAGTGTCCCATCACTTTTGTGAGACACTGTATATTTATTTATTTTTTCAATGCTGGGTTCGATATGGGTTAAGTATTACAAAGTTATATATAAAATGTAGTACATATTATATACTAACTATAATGGTAAATGACGTCATCACAAAGAATCATACCTATCATATCGATAACTTCTTGTTCATTTTCAATAAACTTTTATGTTTTATTCAGCATGAAGTTTCTACGAAAGAATAAATGTAAAAAGGCTTTAGTACATTACTTTATTCTTTCAAATTGATGCTAGCTGGAGGGTAGAATAAAAGAACAACGAAGCCATTTTGATATAACTACTACATTATTCACCGAAGACGAGAAATGCATTTCCAGAATTAGAAGATTGTAAATTTAATATTCTGGCAATGTGTCTTTAAATAGAACATATGTTAATATCAAATATGCTTCAGAGAATCTATTTTTGCTTTCATATCTGATTAATAATCATTAATTGGATTCACTGCAGAAATACATTGGTAATAAAATGAATTTAAAAAACTACTCTTAAAAAATGAATTAAAAATAAGGCTTCTGATTCACAGATTAAAAAAACTTCTATATCAAAGAACTATTATGTTTATTATGAACTATTCTTTCAAAGAATTATTATGTTTTAATCAGCATGAAATTTCTACGAAAGAATAAATGTTAAAAGGCTTTAGTACATTATTTTATTCTTTCAAATTGATGCTTGCTAGAGGGTAATAATAGAACGACGAATCCATTTTTGAAATAACTTTTAGCTACATTCTTCATTGAAGACAATAAATGTATTTCCAGAATTACGATATTGTTAATCTGCTATTCTGACATTGCGCCTTTAAATAGAACATATATTAATATCAAATATGCTTCAGAGATTCTATTTTTGCTTTCATATCAGATAAATGGTAATTAATTTGTTTCACTGCAGAAATATGTTTTAATAAAATGAGTCAATAAAAATTACTGCTAAAAAAGAATTCAAAATAAGGCTTCTGATTCACACAGATTAGAATAACTTCTAGTTCAAAGAACTATTATGTTTATTATGTATTATTCTTTCAAAGAACTATTATGTTTTCTTCAGCATGAAATTTCTTCCAAAGAATAAATGTTAAAAGGCTTTAGAATATTATTTTATTCTTTCAAATTGATGCTTGCTAGAGAGTAGAACAATAGAACGACGAATCCATTTTCGAAATAACTTTTAGCTACATCCTTCATTGAAGACTATAAATGTATTTCCAGAATTACGATATTGTTAATCTAATATTCTGACAATGCATCTTTAAATAGAACATATGTTAATATCAAATATGCTTCAGGGATTCTATTTTTGCCTTTCATATCTGATTAATGATCATTAATTTGATTCACTATAGAAATATATTGGTAATAAAATGAATCAATAAAAACTACGTACTGTTAAAAAGTAATTGGGAATAAGACTTCTGATTCACAGATTAGAATAACTTCTAGTTCAATGAACTATTATGTTTATTATCAACTACTCTTTCTAAGAACTATTATGTTTTCTTAAGCATGAAATTTCTCGAAAGAATAAATGTTAAAAGGATTTAGTACATTATTTTATTCTTTCAAATTGATGTTAGCTGGAGGGTAGAATAAAAGATCGACGAATCCATTTTTGAAATTTAAACAATTACATTCTTCATCGAAAACGAGGAATGCATTTCCAGAATTAGAAGATTGTTAATCTAATATTCTGACAATGTGTCTTAAAATAGTACATATGTTAATATTAAATATGCTTCAGGGATTCTATTTTTGCTTTTATATCAGAATAATGATCATTAATTTGATTCACTGTAGAAATATATTGGTAATAAAATGAATCAATAAAAACCACTGTTAAAAGGGGATTATAAATAATGCTTCTCATTCGCAGATTAGAATAACTTCTAGTTCAAAGAACTATTATTTTTATTATGTACAATTCTTTCAAAGAACTATTATGTTTTCTTCAGCATGAAATTCTACGAAAGAATAAATGTTAAAAGGCTGTACTACATTATTTTATTCTTTCAGATTGATGCTTGCTGGAGGGTAGAATAAAAGAACAACGAAGTCATTTTTGAAATAACAACTACATTCTTTACCGAAGACGATAAATAAATTTCCAAAATTAGGAGATTGTTAATCTAATATTCTGACAATGTGTCTTTAAATAGAACATATGTTAATATCAAATATGCTTCAGGGATTCTATTTTTGTTTTCGTATCAGATTAATCATCATTCATTTGATTCACTGCAGAAATATATTGGTAATAAAATGAATCAATAATAACTACTGTTAAAAAGGAATTAGAAATAAGGCTTCTGATTTTCAGATTAGAATAACTTCCAGTTCCCCAAAGATGTGAAATAGATCACTGATGAAAGAGATACACAAGATGCAGTCAAACTCCTTTAATACGAGAAGCAAGGGAACTATAAAATTCATCCTAACAACCATTATTCGTAATATTCCTAAGGATAATAAAAATCTGAAACACACACATATAAATAAGCACACATACATAAATTATTAATTCCTCGAATTATCGCAATGCTAAAATTAACATAATATCGTGAATATTTACAGAAAAACTCAGTTAACATTGCAATAGTCACTGTAATTTTCGAGCTATTAATTTCACAGGTGCTTTTAGTTTTAGCAGTAGAATAACAAACATGAAAAAGGTGAACAATATGTTCCAGAGTTTGAATCTAAAGAAAGAAGCAAATAAAAGTTTTCTTCTGTGTTTTCGCGTTTCCAAGTCTCGGTTGTAAATCTTTAAAGCTACAGTATTTGAAACGTTCTTATCTCCCCCTTCTTTCATTTGTTGGCACAATTGGCAGCAATGACTATTGAAACGATTTGAAATTGAAATGAGTTTTCTATTTTAATAAATAAATTATTTATTAGATTATAAGAGATGATATGATTATATGATTTATAAGAGATTCGTGTCACGTGACGACGCGTTTCTCCCCCCCCCCCCTTTCTCGTGCTGCGGCGTCGAAAATTCGGAACAAAACGCCGATGTTGACAGTATTTTCTGAAAGATCTTCTGCCTTTACCAAATATTCTTTCGATTACGAAGTTTCTGAATAAGAACACCTGCCAATTTCTTGCGTTTCCGAACAATAATGAATTAAAATATGTCATAAAATAGCCAGTTTGGATTTGAGTACAGCCTTAAATATACATTTTATTAAAAGACAATAACAATAAAAGACAAAAATAAATTTAACAATAAAAGAGTACAGTTATTCTATAATCAAAAACTACTATTATTCTCTGTTTCAAATTCAAGGGAGCTCTTGTTGGAGGCTTTACGAAACTATTTCATTCTTCCGTATTAGTAGTTTCTTAAAGGTGAAATAAAACGACCGTAAATGCATTTTTGAAACATACGCCACTTTCTTTTTCACCTAAGGTGAGAAATGCACTTCACGCATAGGAAGTATGTTAATCTTATATTCTGACATTGTGTTCTTTGAACTGAATAAATATTAATGTTGAATTATTATACTCTTGGGATGCGACTTTTGCTTTCATGTGAGATTAATATTAATCACTTTATATATCGCAGGAAATATAGCTATTAAGAAGAAGGGATAAAAATCTACATTTAATAGGGAATTAAAAATGTTATGAAAAACATTATTTCATTCTACATTTATATAGTCAGTCGAAAGAAAGGAGAACACTCCATATATTTATATCACCAAATTCCCCCCCCCCCCCCAAAAAAAAAAAAAATAAATAAATAAAATAAATAAAAAAAAACGGATATAGCCATTGACTAGAAATTATCTTTTCTTAAAAAAATAAAAATAAAAATAAAAACTTAGTGGGTCGTCTTCATAGTGAAAATCTAAAATTTTCATACGAACACCTAATTTTGGAAATATATTTGACTGTTTTGGTAAATTTTACTTTTGGATACCAAACAGGATGTCATCGGTCAAATTGTTTAGAAATTATGTAAGTTTACAGTGTGGAACTCCTAATATTAAATTAATTTGTAATCGGTCTAAAATACATTTTCAATGCGAGTAGTTTTTTAAAGTAGTCAACACGATATAGCGGAATGTAATTTTGGATTTGCATATTTGAAGCTTTTAGAAATCGTTTTCTGTTTAAAAAAATTATAGGTTATAATTTGTATTTGTTCCAAAAATTTATTTCGAAAAAAATATATATTTTAATAATTATTCGAAAATATTAGGAATTTTAATCCATTAATTGTTTAACAAAAATCAATTTTTAGAAGCTACAAACATACGAATTCAAAATTAGAACTCATTACGCCAAGTAGTTTTTAGTTATAGTGATAAAGAATGTTAATAAAGAATAAAATCATTATTTAATACAACTTTTAAATATTTTTCTGGCTTATGCATAATACTATAGGACCCGTACGAAGATTTCACACTGCAATATGATATTTTTTAGCAATACCTAATATTTTTAATATGCAGGTTTTACTTTTAAAGAAAATTAAGGATAAAAATATCTTCAAAGAACATCAGTGAAGCCAGAATATCACCTCATTTATTCCATTAAAGATACTGTAAAAATGGGTCGAGGATAGTAAAAGACGCGCGCAAGTAAAAAATAAACAATGGTATTTTAACTAGATGAGAAAATGACGTCATCCGCTTCGGGAAAAAACATGGGTCAAAGAAAAATAAACTGAATACATATAAAATATACTTTTATTGTTTATAAAAACTACATGCATTGCAATGCTGTTTTACAGCGATTTCTTTAACATTAGGAGTTACAAAATTTAAACCCTCATAATTCCTGAACTGCACGATCAAATAACTTCCCGGTTTGTATCCTATGGCAAAATCTTTCAAAAAAGCTAAATATGATGTCCAAATTAGGTATTCATACTGAACAATTCATAGTTTGGTACAATTTCCATAAGAAGACGAATCCCTAACCTCTTTTTAAAACAAAAATTAAAAGAATCTAAACTTTTCAATCGAATGGCGATTTTTGTTTTTTTCGGTGACAATTAGGAGATTGAAATGTATGGAGTGTACCGTTTTTGTTTGGCCTACAGTAGATTTTTCTTCATAATTCCCAGTGTAATACTGTTATATAAACAGATCTAACCTCTGAAAGAGGCACTAGATAACAAGTCTCTGGAAAATAAAAAACAAGTGGGTAAGTGTGATCGAAGATCGCACAAAGGAATTCGTTTAATATCCCATTCAAAACACTTTATCCTTTCTTTAATAAACCCAAATAAATTTCATTTAACAAACAAAAAAAGACGTTTTTTATAAAGTAAAAATTTACAAGTCTATTTTTCTCGTTTTTTTTTTGTTTTTTTTTTTTAATCGGAACCGGTTCGATAGCGGGCCAAGCCCGCTATTATACTCTGTCATAATAATATCTATCATATGGACTAAATGCAATATTAAAAAAATCAATTTCAAAATTAAACACGTTGTATAGAGACCTTCAAAATGTTAGACGTCAGATTAATTTTTTTAAAATTCTTTAATGACGTAATATTAAGCTGCTTTCTGTATTTACACATACTCATACTCCTTGTATTATTGAGAAATGTTCGAAAATTTCCGTTTTATTACCAGTATGACGTCATATTAATATTTTTTTCAATTGGTGAAACTTTTTACTTTATTTAATTTTTCACGTGGAAATCTTTCAATAGAAAATTAATTATTGCAGAAAGAATTATATTGTGGATTTTTAATTGTTGGCAACTACTATAACGAAACATGTTTAAATTTAATAGGGAAAGTCTGTTAGATTAATGGTTTTTTATCTCTATATATTAAAATAATACAATTTTTTCAATTTTTATTATTTCGACCTTCATAGTAGATATTCAGCTATAAATACACAAAATTTCATGACTGTAAGTTACATAGTTTCTGAGAACCGGCTCTGTGACATACAGACAATGAAGCGGGACTAATACGGTTTCGTGAGATGACCGAAACCTTAAAAACAACAAATGGACTACACATTTTCTATTGACTAAAGTCACTTTAAATTGAATACGTATTAATGGTAGAATATCGTCTTAGGATGCCGCTCATGTCTTCACGTGAAGTTTCTAGATATTGATTTATATATCACAGAAAAAGTTGATATTAAGAAAAAATATAAAATCTGCGGTTAATAAAGAATAAAATAATTATTTAATAAAAATTTTAAATATTTGTCTGGCTTATTATGCATAATACCAGAGGAAATGTACGGAGATTTTGCACTGCAATCAAATATTTTTTTAAGCAATATTTAGTATTTTTTATATGCAGGTTTAAACTTTTAAAGAAAAATTAAAAATAAATATCTGCAAACAACATTAGTGAAGTCACAATATCATCTCATTTATTCCATCAAAGATACACTAAAATTGATCGAAGATAGTAAAAGACACGTGCAAGAAAAAAATAAACAATGGTATTTTAACTGGGTCGGAAGTTCACGTCGTCTGCTTCGGGAAAAATATGGGAAAAATAAAAATAAACTGAAAACATATAAAATATAATTCAATGTAATATAACAAATGTGGGTTTATTCCTTCTGTTTCTTCTAAACATTTCAATTTCAATTTTGTTTTTTAATAATAAACATAAAATTAACCCGTACGGTTTGGAATTTTTATTTTTTTGTAATAATTGTTGAGCATGATATAATACGGTATTTTATTCTTGTGCAACATTGATTTGTGAAAAATCTGTCATCTCATTTTGAAAGCAATGCTGATTATTTTTAATTAACTGCAATTTTTAATCAAAAAACATGTTTAAATAAAATGTGAGTGTACTATGCATGTACGGCAGAAACCCGGTTCAAAAACCTTTCGAATGATACCTTATTCATTGTTATGCGTTTTGTAAATGCATAGAAAAAGGGGTGTTGACAACAGAAGTAATATATATGATTATTATATTTACATATCTAAACAAAAATGCGGTCACTGTGAGGTAATCACTATAGTGTGGTACCACGCTCCGTACGATGCGGGAATTAGTTATTTTTCATCCGATTTCATAATCTGATTTTATTATAAAAACTTTTTTTTTTTTATTTTTTTTTTTTTTTACTCTTAACAGATTTTTACATGACAGGAAAGGGTAATAATTTTCACTGCTTCAAATTCCTGCATTCTTATTCGAAGCTTTGACTAAATTATTTCATCCTTTCACATTAATGGATGTTTGAAGGCGGAATGAAAATTTCATATATGCATTTATGAAGCATACTTCACTTTCTTTGTCAACCAAAGATGATAAATGCATTTAAAGTGTAGGAAGTATGTTAATCTAATATTCTGACAATGTGTTCTTTGAACTGAATAAATATTAATGTTGTATTATTTTACTCTCGGGATGCAAATTTTGCTTTGACATGATATTAATAGCTATCGATTTATACATCACAGCAAATATTGATATTAAGCAGAGTGAATAAAATCTCCATTTAACGGGGAATTGCAAATTTTATGAAAAGCATTATTTCAAAAGCTACATTTATACATTTTTTTATCATTTTGACTATACTATCATTGTATAAGGTGTTCTGAAATGAAATGTGGACACTGAGCGTAGAAGTAAGTATTTTATTACAACTCTAAAAGTAATCACCATTTTTGTTGAGATATTTGTCCCATCGTGTCACCAGTAGGTCTATACTAAGACTTCTATAATAGGAGCTGACGCATATCCATTTTGTTTCGCATTATTGGTACACAGCTCAGCATCAATCTACCGCAGATGGAGTTGGGGTTGCCTAAGACTCGGTTCTGATTGGCTGAACTGATTCTGATTAGCTTGGTTTTTCGACTGGGCTGCAATTCGGGTACCAAATCTGCGAGGAGGCGTCAGCCTCTATTATGGGAGTTCTAGTCTATACCATTGGCATAGAACTCTTGGGGATGATCTCAAGAATGTTTGTATCATATCCTTACCTTCGTCGTCCGAAGCAAATCGTTGTCCTTGGAGTCCCTTCTTAAGTGGCCCGAAGCTGTGAAAATCACAACGCGACATTTCTGGACTGTACTATCTTATCGACAGCCTGTTCACCCTATGTTTTAGTCGCCAGTTGCACACACACAACTACTTTCCAAATGACGCAACATTGTCTAATGCAGGACTAACCCTGCCCGAAGCCAAAATCAAATGAAAATCCAGTTCGGCAACTTTGATAACGTCGCTACGTCAGCTGTCCATTTTTCAATTGGGCATTCATATATACACAGGTCGAACCCATGAAGAGGGCACAACTTAACTAGTCTCCGGAAAATAAAAAAGACTACACATGGATTACATATTTCCTATTGACTAATGAATAATGACTGAACACTTAAAATTGACCAAACTTAATGCAAAAACGTGCTCATAGGTTGCCTTCATGTCAAATTATTGGTTATTGATTTATATATCACCAAAATCAAATGAAAATCCAGTTTGGTAACTTTGATAACGTCGCTACGTCTGCTGACCACATTTCAATTGAGCATTCATATATACACAGGTAGAACCCATGAAGGGGACACTACCTAACAAGTCTCCGGAAAATAAAAAAGACTACACATGGATTGCATATTTCTATTGATTAATGAATAATGACTGAACACTTAAAATTGACCAAACTTAATGCAAAAACGTGCTCATAGGTTGCCTTCATGTCAAATTATTGGTTATTGATTTATATATCACCAAAATCAAATGAAAATCCAGTTTGGTAACTTTGATAACGTCGCTACGTCTGCTGACCACATTTCAATTGGGCATTCATATATACACAGGTAGAACCCATGAAGGGGACACTACCTAACAAGTCTCCGGAAAATAAAAAAGACTACACATGGATTGCATATTTCTATTGATTAATGAATAATGACTGAACACTTTAAATTGACTAAAGTTAATGCAAAAATATGCTCATAGTTGTGCCGTCATGTTAAATTATTGGTTATTGATTTATATATCAAAATTATCAAATGAAAAACCAGTTCGGCAACTTTGATAACGTCGCTGCGTCAGCTGTCCACATTTCATTTAGGCATTCATATATACACAGGTAGAATCCATGAAGAGGGCTCTACCTAACAAGTCTCCGGAAAATAAAAAAGACTACACATGGATTACATATTTTCTATTGACTAATGAATAATGACTGAACACTTTAAATTGACCAAAGTTAGTGACAAAATATTCTCATAGGATGCCTTCACGTCAAATTATTGGTTATTGATTTATGTATCACTGGGAAAGTTAATATTAAACAAAAATATAAAATCTACTAATAATGAAGAATTACAAACTTATACGAAAAATCATTATTTAATGCTACTTTTATACTTTTTTCTGGCTAGTTAAAATTAATATTATTATATACGTAGATCTAGGGCTACTATAATACAGACTGAATCATCAAGCATTTTGATGTCCACATACACCAATCAGCGATTGTTGCCTACGCGGCGATACGCGGCGTGGCCAATCATTCTTCGCCTACGGGCAATTAAATGGCGGCGTGAGTCAGCCCGGATTATAAGAGCCTTATGCAGATCTAATCTCGGAATCAGGTACGTCACCACTGATGTACGTATACTGTGCTACGGGAATTAGTCATTTTTCATCTGATTTTATACTCTAATTTTATGATGAAAACCAAAGTATTTTCTATTTATCGTCAACCCGTTTGTACTGTGACACAAGAGATAATATTTTCCCTCTTTCAAATTCCTCTTAAAGCACTTTTGTTGGAGGCTTTTACTAAATTGTTTCATCTTTTCACACTAATAGATGATTGAAGGTGAAATTAAATTTTCGTAAATGCATTTTGGATTCATACACCACTTTCTTTGTCGGCTGAGATGAAAAATAAATGCATTTACTGTGTAGGAAAAATGGTAATCTAATATTCTGAAAATGTGTTCTTTGAACTGAATACATATAAATGTGTTATTTTACTCTTGGGACTATTAATAATTACTGATTTATACATTACAAAAAATTTTGATATTAAGGGAAAATATAGAATCTACTGTTAACGAAGAATAAAATTTTATAAGAAAAATAATATCTAATGCTACTATTATACATTTTTCTGGCTAATTCTGATGAATAATTAAATTATATACACAGATCTAAACTTGGAATGAGGTACATCACTAACGACGTACATACGGTGCTGCTGTGCTGCGGGAATTAGTCGTTTTTTATCTGAATTTGTACTCGAATTTTACGATAAAAACCAAAGTCTGTTCCATTTATCGTCAACAGGTTTTTACTGTGACACAAGGAATAATATTTTCTCTGCTTCAAATTCTTTCCAAAGCATTTTTGTTGGAGGTTTTACTAAATTATTTCACCCTTTCCCACTAATTGGTGGTTGAAGGTGAAATTAAATTTTCGTAAATGCAAGCATACATCATTTTATTTGTCTACTAAATTGATAAATGCATTTCTGGTATAAAATATGTTAAGCTAATATTCTGACAATGTTTTATTGTTAATACATGTTAAGCTTGTATTATGGTACTCTTAAGAGGGAACTTTTGCCTTCGCATGAAATTAATAGTTATGGATTTTTACTTTACACTGACAATTTTTATTAAAACATTACAGGAAGAAGACTGTGATCATAATCCTGAACAGAACAAACGTTGAAAGCAGGAGACTGTAATATCTGTTGCCTGATCAAAAGCAGTGAAATACACATTGTGTGACTTTACAGAAATTGTGTTTTATTTTATTGTCCTTTTAATAATATTACCCATTTTCAAATGGAATGAATTTTCCCCTAACCGTAAACAGAATTTTATTATGTCACAAAGGGATAATATTTTTCTCTGCTTCAAATTTCTTCTACAGCATTCTTGTTGGAGGCTTTTACTAAATTATTTCCTTCATTCACATTAACGGATGCTTAAAGGTGAAATTAAAGGACCGTGAATGAATTTTTGAAACATACATCACTTTCTTTGTCACTTAAGATGAGAAATGCTTTTGCGGAAAGGAGAGTTTGTTAATCTAATATTCTGACAATGTGTTCTTTGATTTGAATGAATGTTAATTCTAAATTATTATACGCTTGAGAAGCGACTTTTCTTTTCTTGCGAAATTAATAGTTATCGATTTATACATTATAAGAAAAGTGAATAAATAATAAGACAAATTATGAAATCCGCTGTTAATGAAGAGTATAAATAATAAATTGTATGGTTAATTTAACATGATTAATAAAACTAAAAATCTATGAAAATCCTTATTTAATGCTACTTTTATGCTTTTTTTTTTTTCTTTTTGCTATTTGAGGGGATTAGAATGACAGTGGAATAAGTCAAAAACCCTTCATTCCTTTATTTCTCAAATTACTAAATACTGACTTACTCCACTGTCATTCTAACCCCCTCAATTATGAATAATATTATTATATAAACAAATCTAAACTCTTAATGAGCTAGTCACCATGACGTGGATATCATGTGGTTATGTTCTGGGAAGTAGTTATTTTTCATGTCATTTCATACTACTTTTATTATAAAAACAAAAAAAAAAATCAATTTTATCGTCATCAGGACACAAAGGGATAATATTTTTCTCTGCATAAAATTCCTACCAAAGCATTCTTATTCGAAACTTTTTATAAATTATTTCATTCTTTCACACTAATGCATATATGAAGGTGGAATAAAATTTTCGTAAATGTATTTTTGAAGCATACATCACTTTATTTCTCTACTAAATTGAGAAATGCATTTCTGGTATAGGAATATGTTAAGCTAATATTCTGACAATGCTTTATTTGACCATAATACATATTAATCTTGTATTATGATACTCTTAAGATGGAACTTTTTTTCTTCACACGAGATTAATTGCCGAAACGTCTGTTCAGGCTCGCTGTGGAGACCCGAAAAGTTTTTGGTTTCCGTCTGTTTGTTTGCCTGTTTGTCTGTTTGTCTGTTCCGCGATAACTGCCGTAAAAAATATCCGATTAGGGTGATTTTTTGTGGGTATGTTGGTGAGATACCTGGAATTAGCTGTATAGTTTTTGGTTACATTTGGTTCATTCGTTCAAAAATATAAAACTTTTCTTTTTAGGTCATAATGCTTTCCTATGGGAATGCAGACGATTTTCAAATTTCATTTTTAACTGAAATGAAAATCGCATATTTGAATAATGGATTTAAACGTAAAGTTACGGATACTACGATATGAATGTCTTAAATATATGCAATAGATTTGAAAATTTGCCGATACATCTATTTGAATTTAGACATTAATTGTTTAAATTAATGGAAAATATTTTGTAACTGTTCAGGAAATATAAAACATTTTATTTTAATATTTTTTACAAATTTTAAAATGCATTTTTTTTACTTTGTTCTTTAAATTATTAGTTGCTTAGCAACCCTATTTCAGAGAATATAAAAATAAGAAATGCATTTTTTTATCTAAAAAATGACAAGAATAAGAAGTTCATAAGAATTTCAGAATATCATTCATAAATCGTGTTTAATTTAACGCTTCTAATTTCTGACCCCTCCCCCCCAAGTATTTTATATGCCTATAAATATGTATGTAATATTAAAAAAAAATTAAATTGCTGATTGTAAGATGTTAAATAATATGAAAAGTGAGATTAAAAACAAAGACCTTTAGAGCTGACGCTTGAGTGCTTGCTGTGGAATGATGATCTCCTAATCTGCAGATTTACTAGTAATTATGAATTTTTACAACACACTGACAATGCTTTATTAAAACTTTACGAGAAGGAGACTGTGATCATAATCCTGAATAAAACAAACGTGGAAAGTAGGAGACAGTAATCCCCGTCGCGTGATCAACAGCAGTGAAAAACTCATTGTGTGACTTTACAGTAATCGTGTTTCATTTTATTGTCCTTTTTATAATATTACACATTTTCAAATGGAAATGAATTTTTATAGAGATGCTTGCTCTGACAGTAAACAGATTTTTATTATGCCACAAAGGGATAATATTTTCCCTGCTTCAAATTCTTTCTAAAGCATTCTTGTTGGAGACTTTTACTAAATTATTTCGTTCATTCACATTAACATTCAGAAATGCATTTTCGGAAAGGGGAGTATGTTAATCTAATATTCTGACAATGTGTTCTTTGATTTGAATGAATGTTAATACTACATTATTTTACGCTTGAGAAGCGACTTTTCTCTTCTCATGAAATTAATAGTTATCGATTTATACATCCATAAGAAAAGTGAATAAATAATATGACAAATTATTAAATCTGCTGTTAATGAAGTGTATAAATTATATGGTTAATCTAACATAAGAAAACTAAAAATCTATGAAAATCCTTATTTAATGCTACTTTTATGCTTTTTTTTTCTAATTGAGGTTGAAGGGGTTAGAATGACAGCGGAGTAAGTCAAAAATTTGAAAAATCTAGATAACCATATTTTCACTGAATGTATATTAATTTATGTTCAGTGTGACAGTCAAATAAGTCCTAGTTCACTTAGGGAGTTGCTAGAGTGCAAAACAAGTTGGAAAACTTAATGCAACAGCAATACGACAAGTTTCACAAAACCATTTCTCAAATTACTAAATATTGACTTACTCCACTGTCATTCTAACCCCCTCAGTTATGACTAATATTATTATATACACAAATCTAAACTCTTAATGAGGTAATCACCATGAACTGAACATCATCTACCTATGTTCTGGGAAGTAATTATTTTACATCTGATTTCATACTATTTTTTATTATAAAAAGAATCCCTTTTATCGTCAACAGGTTTTAACACGACACAGAGGGATAATATTTTTCTCTGCTTCATATTTCTGTTATTCGAAGCTTTTACTGAATTATTTCATTCTTTCACACTAATGCATTTATGAAGGTGGAATTAAATTTTCGTAAATGCATGTTTGAAGCATACATCACTTTATTTGTCTACTGAATTGATAAATGCATTTCTGGTATTGGAATATGTTAAGCTAATATTCTTACAATATTTTATTTGACCATAATATATATTAAGCTTGTATTATGGTACTCTTAAGATGGAACTTTTGCCTTCACATGAGATTAATAGTTATGAATTTTTACATCACACTGACAATATTTTATTAAAACTTTACAAGAAGAAAACTGTGATCATAATCCTGAACAGAACAAACGTTGAAAGCAGGAGACTGTAATATCTGCTGCCTGATCAAAAGCAGTGAAACACTCATTGTGTGACTTTACAGAAATTATGTTTTATTTTTATTTTTATAATATTACCCATAATGAATTTTCCTCTAACTGTAAACAGATTTTTTTATGCCACAAAGGGATAATATTTTTCTCAGCTTCAAATTCCTTCTAAAGCATTCTTGTTGGAGGCTTTTACTAAATTATTTCTTTCATTCTCATAAACGAAATCTTGAAGGTGAAATTAAAGGACCGTGAATAGATTTTTGAAATATACATCACTTTCTTTGTCACTTAAGATGAGAAATGCATTTGCGGAAAGGGGAGTATGTTAATCTACTAGTCTTACAATGTGTTCTTTGATTTGAATGAATGTTAATGCTAAGATATTATACGCTTAAGAAGCGACTTTTCTTTTCTGAAGAAATTAATAGTTATCGATTTATAAATCTTAAGAAAAGTGAATAAATAATAAGACAACTTATAAAATGTACTCTTAATGAATAATTTAAATTATATCATTAATCTAACATGATTAATAAAACTAATTCTACAAAAATCATTATTTAATGATAATTTTAAACTTTTTTTACTAATATATTATGTATACAAATCTAATTATATATATTGTATTATGTATATAATTATATTATATAATATATATAATATTATTCTATTATATTATGTATACAAATTTGAAACGTACATCACTTTCTTTGTCACTTATGATGAGAAATGCCTTTGCGGAAAGGGGAGTATGTTAATTCTAATATTCTGACAATGTGTTCTTTGATTTGATTAATTGTTAATGCTAAATTATTGTACGCTTGAGATGCGACTTTTCTTTTCTCACGAAGTTAATAATTATTGATTTAAACATCATAAGAAAAGTGAATAAATATTAAAACAAATTATAAAATCTACTGATAATAAAGAGTATAAATTATATGACTAATCTAACATGAGTAATAAAAATTTAAATCTATGAAAATCATTATTTAATGCTACTTTTATGCATTTATTTTAGGGTTTCGTTCATCTCATGAAACCCTATTCGTCCTGGTACGTTGTATGTCAGTCACGGAGCCGGTTCTCAGAAACTATATAACTTACAGACTTGAAAATTTGTGTACTTATAGACTGTAATATCGGTTGCGTGATCAACATCAGTGAAATACTCATCGTGTGAATTTACAGAAATTGTGTTACATTTTATTGTCCTTTTTAGAATATTGCCCATTTTGAAAATGGAATGAATTTTCCTCTTACTGTCAACAGACTTTTTAATATTCCACAAAGGGATAATATTTTTCTCTGCTTTAAATTTCTTCTACAGCATTCTTGTTGGAAGCTGTTACTAAATTATTTCTTTTATTCACGTTAAAGAATCCTTGAAGGTGAAATTAAACAACCGTGAATGGATTTTTGAAATATACATCACTTTCTTTGTCACTTAAGATAAGAAATGCATTTGCGGAAAGGGGAGTATGTTAATCTAATATTCTGGAAATGTGTTCTTTGATTTGATTAAATGTTAATGCTAAATTATTATACTTTTGAGATGCGACCTATCTTTTCTTACGAAATTAACAGTTATCGATTTATAAATCATAAGAAAAGTGAATAAATAATAAGACAAATTATAAAATCTACTCTTAATGAAGAATATAAATTTTATCATTAATCTAACATGATTAATAAAAATAAATTCTATGAAAGTCATTATTTAATGATTATTTTATCCTTTTTTTTACTAATACTATATTATGTATACAAATCTAATTATATATAATATATTTAATATATAATGCTATTATATAATATATATAATGTTATTCTATTATATTATGTACACAAATTTGAAACATACATCACTTTCTTTGTCATTTAATATGAGAAATGCATTTGCGGAAAGGGGAGTATGTTAATCTAATATTCTGGAAATGTGTTCTTTGATTTGATTAAATGGTAAGGCTAAATTATTATACTTTTGAGATGCGACTTTTCTTTTCTCACGAAGTTTAATAGTTATTGATTTATACATCATAAGAAAAGTGAATAAATAATAAGTCAAATTATACAATCTACTGTTAATGAAAAGTATAAATAATATGATTAATCTAACATGATTAATAATACTTTAAATCTATGGAAATGCTTTTTTTTATAATAATGACTAATATTATTATATACACAAATCTAAACTCTTAATGATGGAGTCATCATGACGTAGGCATAATATCCTTATATTTTGAGAAGTAGTTATTTTACATCTGATTTCATACTATTTTTAGTATAGAAACAAAAACAAAAAATACATTTTATCGTCAACAGGTTTTAACACGACACAAAGGGATAATATATTTCTATGCTTCATATTGTTACTAAAGCATTCTTATTCGAAGCTTTTGTTTCGCCGTATTCTTCGTGGTTCAGTGTATTCTTAATTATATTTTAATTTGCAACGCTAATCATAACTTAATTACTGGCACTCACTCATAGATAAGTCGGGCATCATTTTCTCTACATTTAATGAAGATTAAAGGATATATACATATAAAATATTTACATCATTTACAAGTAAAATTCGAACCTATTTCTACTGCCATTTCCATCATTATACATTCTTACGCAACTTACCGCTCTCAAAGCCAGGTGGAAAGACAACCCCATATAAACAATAGCCATCGAGATTCATTTATCGCCTTTTTGGCATTAAGAAAATTACATTTCTCTACACACTCCCCACCTGGACTCATGAGAGTACATAATAATAAATCAACATTAAAATTATCATAATAAACATGACGTTACATCAAACTCAAACCTAATAATTTTTATTTTTTTTTTAATCTACTCTTACTAGCAATTCTATGAAATTACTCTTTTCATTTTCAACAGTATAAAGATTAAACATAAAATATTGAAATTATTATCAATATAAATGCAATACAACACCTTTATAACATGTAGCTACATGAACACATATATCTGGCCAGATTTTATACACAAAATATATTAAACATATATACGGAAATTAAATACTATTATTAACGCTTCAATAATTAATCAATAATACTAATGACCATTATTATTCAATCACACTTTTAAATTCAAATAAGTATAAAATATGCATAAAATAATAAATATTCTTACTAGATGAGTAAACAAACAAATTACAAATTTTAAAAATATTTCAGCTTAAATTTATAAAGGCATCATTTAAATATTCAAACATTAATAGAAAAAAAAGTAAATAAACAATTTCAAATTCACATACTGAAATCATTTATCATTTAAACAGTCTAGTTCAAAAGGATACAAAAGTTGTACTGGTTTTCTTAACAGTCCTTTAGCAGTTTTTATTATACAGGCACGAATAAGTTTATCTCTGCCAATAATCACTTCCTTAACTATTCTTAAGTCCCACAACAGTTTAGATTTAGCAATACCATCTAGTAGGACAACATCTCCAAATTTTAGAATTTTATGTCTCTCAGGAGTTTTAAATTGATGAGCTGAACTTAAATTCAATAAGTATTGTTCCTTCCATTTAGTCCACAGCTGTTTCAACAATTTGCTTTGATAACGCTTTCTCCTTAACAAAGTTTCTTTGGTCGAAATTTTGTTCTCTAATTCGGCAAAATGTAGAGGAAAACTAATGTTTTCTCTTCCTAGTTGAAGAAAGTGAGCCGATGTAAGTGGCTCTGGCTCACCGAAATCACTTGTTGTGTGAGTTAATGGTCTCAAATTTATTATGGCTTCGATTTCTGTCAAGATCCTTGATAGTTCCTCAAATGTGATAAGAGCTCTTCCCAAAATTTTCTTTAGTGGTTCCTTTACACTCTTTATTAGTCTTTCGTAGAATCCTCCCCACCATGGGGCACGCTCAATGATAAATCTCCATGTCACACCTTTATTTGAGATAAAATCCTGAAGTTCTTGATTTTTAATTATATTTTAAATTGTTACAGTTCTTTGTTGGCAGCTTTAAAACTCTTTGCATTATCAGAAAAAAATATTTTGCAATTCCCACGTCTTGAAATAAACCGACGAAGACACAAAATAAAGGATCTTGTAGTCATATCCTTTGCTGCTTCCAGATGTATGGCTCTTGTTGTGGCACAAGTGAATAACACAATATATGACTTCGACGTGTCTTTATTCTCAGTTTTTGTGATTATTGGACCTGCAAAATCCAATCCTATAACGGTAAAGGCAGGATATTCTGAAATTCTTTCTTTCGGAAGCTGGCCAGTTAATTGGTCAGCTGGTTTTGCATTATATTTCCTACAAATTAGGCATTTTCTAATAGTTTTCCTCATTGATTGCCTTCCTTGTGGAATCCAAAATTTTTCCCGAATTTGTGCAAGTATCAAAGAAACTCCACTATGCATCAATTTTCTGTGTTCTTGCATAATTAGCAACTCTGTAAACTTCTCATTCTTTGGTAATATGACTGGATTGATCTCATTCATATCAAAGGATCCTTCATTAAGGATACTTCTTATTCGTAACAATTTACTTTCATCTAGATATGGGCATAGACAATAAATTCTTAAAGTTTTCTTAACACGATTTCCACCTTCTAATGACTCAATTTCTTCCTTATAATATTTCATTTTTACTTCTTTAATTAATAATTCTTCAGCTTCTTTCAGTTCTTCTGCAGATAATGTACCTTCGCGTTTATTTGGGCTTCTTAAATTGAAAAAAAATCTTTTAATTCTTGCCACTGTTCTGATTGCTTTCAATAGAGAACTAAAACGTTCAATCTCTATAAGCGTTTTCTGATGTTCTGATGAGCAAAGATTTTGGGAAATTACCTTTCGTTTAGCTTCTAGTTGTTTCATATCTTCATCTCTGTCTTTCTTAGGCCATAATTTGGAGTCTTTCGTTAACCATGGAGGCCCTGACCACCACAGATCATCGCTCTCGAAGTCGAGAAATGAGAGTCCTCTTGTAAGTCGGTCAGCAGGATTAGAACTACCTGGACAATGTCTCCAATTCATCGGATTTGTTAAAATTTGTATTTCCGATACCCTATTGCTCACGAATGGTTTCCAAGTACTGGATGAACTCTTAATCCAGTGAAGTACAATATTTGAGTCAGTCCAATAATATACATTGCTATCACTTATCTTGAGAGCAGACATTACTCGCTTACCAAGCCTAGCTCCAATCATAGCACCCATAAGTTCTAAACGCGGTAGTGTTAGCTTTTTTATTGGCGCTAATCGGCTTTTTGATGTAACAAAACTTGTTTTCACGTTAATATTGTTGCTATATCTGAGATAAATTACACTTCCAAACGCCTTAATACTTGCATCACTAAAACAATGAATTTCTACACTGTCATAGTTTCCCATGTCATTAAAATAATATCTCGGAATTTTTATTCTACTGAGGTATGGAATTTGCGCGCACCAGTTATCCCACTTTTTCTCTAAATGTTCTGGAAATTTTTCGTCCCAATCAATGCCGTGTTCCCATGATGACTGAAAAATCATTTTAATTATAATTGTGAATGGCGATAAAAACCCAATGGGGTCGAAAATTCTTCCAGCAGCTTGAATTACAGTTCTTTTGGATTTTTCCTGACAATGAACAAAGTCTAAAAGACGCTGGTTATCTAATCTAAAAATGTATTCTTCTGTGTCCCAAATTAACCCTAGGATTTTAAATGGATTTGTATCAGTCGATGTATCAGGACAAACATTTATATTTAATGACTTTAAATGTTCCTTTAAAATCGCAGAATTACTTTGCCACTTTCGTAAGGACATATTTGCTTGTTTAAAAATATCTAAAGACTCTTTCGAAAATTTTAAAGCTTCATCAACAGTATCTGCTCCTAACAGTAAATCATCGACGTACATGGAGGAATTAATTTTGGCACAAGTCTCAGGGTATGAAACTGCACACCTTTTCACATGGTGTTTAATTACAGCTCCTAACAGGAATGGACTCGAAGTTACGCCAAATAATACACGGCACATTTTCATAATTAAAAATTTAATTGGTGTATTTTTATCTTGGGGGAGTTCGTCGATCAACAAGAATCGAGTTAAATCTCTATCAGTTTCAGCAAGACTTATTTGCAAAAATGCTTTTTCGACGTCTGCTACTACAGCAATTTTATTATTTCGAAACTGTAAAATTAAATCAAATAAATCAGAGTTCAAATTTGGACCCGGAAAGAGTACATCATTTAGAGAGGGTTCAGAAGGAGCGTGGGATGATGCATCAAAAACGATGCGCAATTTGGTTGTTTGCTTGTATTTTCTAATCACAGGGTGGTGGGGTAAATAGTCTGTCAAATTACCATTACTTGAATTTATTTCCTGGGGTTCAACAATTTCTATGATTCCTAAAGTCATATATGCATGAATGATTTCTTTGTATTCTTTAAATAATGCAGGATTACTTACAAATCGTTTAATTAATCCTTGAAATCTGTTTTTGGCAACATCATAATTATTAGGAAGATCAATACTGTCATATTTCATGGGTAATTTAACTTCATATCTGTTGTTCTTAAATTTAATGGGATTTTTCAAATTGTTCTAATATTTGTTTGTCACACATATTTTAATTTTTATTATCTTCCTGAATCCCCAACCCTTCCACAGTCCAAAATTTTTCAAGCTGCACTGACACATTTTCATCCCATATAGATATGTACATAGCTCCCACTACATTGTTTACATTAACTTCTTCAGAAAATCTGCCATGGAAAGTCCAACCCAATTTAGATACATTTAAAACAAGTGTTGGTGAAATGCGTTTACAATTTCCTGTCATAATTGACCAATAGTAATCACTACCAATTAATAAGTCTATTTTATTTTCCCCATCATTTAAGTTCTCCGAAATATCTGATAATTCTATACCTAATTCCTTAATTCTTTCATGTAATTCAGAACTGGGAGCACGAACTATATCCGAACAGATTTTCTCTGTTTCTAAAGCTTCCAAATACATTATATTATCAGAATTTCTGTCTTTTAAGAAAATCTTCACTCTATTTTTCGTTTCTACAATAGGATTTGTTCCTGCAAAAGTATGAATTTTTAATGATTCCTGTCTAATTACTTCTAAATTCAAACGTTTCGACAAGTTTCTGCATAGGAAGCTTCGATGTGAAGCCGAATCACATAAAATGCGAACACTAATATTTTATTTTTTTCCAATCATTATCCCTTTCAAAGTTTGAAAATAAATATATTCATCTGGCTTACTACAAAGCGAAGACACTATTATCTTTTCAAATTTCTCATTTTGCAATCCCCTCTCACGCGCAGATAAATTAGATTTCGAAAGTAGGTCAAATTTTTCTTTTCCCTTTTCATTCAATAATAGTTCGTTTGTTTTTTTGTCACAAAGAGCAATATCATGAGCTTTAGAAAAGCAATATTTACATTGACTTTTTGATCTACAGTATTGTTTTTTGTGAATTTTTTTATAGCAACGAAAACACCTTGCTTGCCTTAATAAAGATTTTTTGCGTTCTTCCAAATTTAAATGACATAAATTAGCTTCATGATTTTGAGAACAAAAGGGGCAAAGATTTTCTGTAATTGTATTTAATGTAAATGCCGAAGGATTTTTAATTTTTCCTTGAAAAAAGTGTTTGGGAGAATTTTGCTTAAATTTATTTTCGGATGATTTTACATTTTCAAAACTAGTAGATGTAACATTAACACATTTTTCCCTCGCTTCCGTTTCACGCTTAAGGAATGATAATAACTCGGTTACACAAACTTCTTTTTTATCATTTTGTTCTCTGTGAAATTGCAATAAAAAATCATTAGGTATGCATTTATAAATAATAGGTAATAATAAATAACCATATTGGTCTGAATTCACATCAAGTTATTCGAGACTTCGTATTTGAATAGCAATTTCGTCATTTAATCATCTTAAAGCCTGTATATCATTTGATCTACGAACCGGTTCTAAATTTAACAATTTGTTTGTATGCGCAGAAATTAAAACGTCTTTTTTGCCGAATCGATCTTTTAATATATTTATTGCCTGTACATAGTTTCCGGCTGTTAATGGTAGCCCATTTATAGCATCTGCTGCCGACTCCGAAATCAAAGATTTCAAATATGTAAATTTTTCAATATCCTGAAGTGTTTCATTTTCATGAAATAGCAATCTGAAATTGAAGCCAAAATTCCTGAAACTTACAAATATCGCCTGTGAATTTATTTAAAGAAATTCGCGGTAATTTCGTATTTGATTTTAGGTGATTGTCTGATATCAAAGACGCAATTTCTTTTGATTCATTTGTAGCCGTAGAATTTTTCTTAAAACTATTTAAATATCTACTGGCCTTTGACTTGCAGGTTACAATTGATTCCTTATATTCTATCGAACTTTCTACTTCCGAGTAAAAATTATCTAACTCAGTTAGTGATTCAATTAAATCATCTAACTTTTCCAATGACAATTTATGTTCAAGGAGTGTCGCTAAACAGTCCTCAACTATTTCTGGCTTCGAATCAACTTCTTTTTGGATTTCAGCATCTATTTTTTTTTATTCATTTGGTTACTGTGGATCGAATTGATCCGCGTTTCGAAATATTTCGCTTCAAATTTTCGGCTTTATCCATTTTTTACTTACTGACTCAAATTCTTATATCCTCCAATATTACATCAATTTAAGAGAAATACTAAAATAACTTACCCGTTTTATGCAGTACCAGTATTTAGCAATTGCATTAATTTATGTTGACGGCCGCTGCACCAATGTTTCGCCGTATTTTTCTTAGTTCAGTGGATTCTTAATTATATTTTAATTTGCAACGCTAATCATAACTTAATTACTGGCAATCACTCATAGATAAGTCGGGCAGCATTTTCTCTACATTTAATGAAGATTAAAGGATATATACATATAAAATATTTACATTATTTACAAGTAAAATTCGAACATATTTCTACTGCCATTTCCAGCATCATACATTCTTACGAAACTTACCGGTCTCAAAGCCAGGTGGAAAGGCAACCCCATATAAACAATAGCCATCCAGATTCATTTATCGCCTTCTTGGCATTAAGAAAATTACAATTCTCTACAGCTTTTACTAAATTATTTCATTCTTTCACACTAATAGATGCTTGAAGGTTGAATTAGATTTTCGTAAATGAATCTTTGAATCATGCCAAACTTTATTTACCTACTATATTGATAAATGTATTTCTGGTGTAGGAAGTATGTTAATCTAACATTCTGACTATGTGTGCTTTGAACATAATACATATTAAGCTTGTACACTATATTTCCAATGATGACCGGTCACTTGCGATTTTAGACGTTTTGTTAAATATCTGGAAAGATACATGAGGAATTATCCTTAAACTTCAGGAGTGTAAACAACATGATAAACGTCATATATTTCCGCGAAGATTTTTTCCCGAAACCCTATAAGGGGCCGTCAACAAATTGAAGAAAAACGAATATCTTTTGGATAACCCTGTAAAAACTAATATTGCAAAAGCATTCAAACTGCAGATTATGATTAAGTGGCTTATTGTAATAATTTGGGCTCATTTGTATGAAGATAGCATGTATACTCGAAGAGAAATTCTGGTTTTTATAAAAACAGTCCCAAATTTTACCAAGTTTTTTGCTTATAATTTGCAGAGTTTTTAATATAAAAACAAGTTATTTTCAGAAACTATGACAAACAAAATTGTACATAGTACCTGCCATCAAAATTAAAAAGTAATAAAAATTGTATGAAAAATGAGCAGGTTTACTAAATATTGTTTCACTGCGCATGCGCGAGGTCAATCAAAATATACTGTGCATAATATATTAGCTAAATATATAGACCAACTTTTTTGAAAGTCTCAAAAACATAGCTTCAAAATACTGATAGTAATCGTCGATAGAATAAGCTCGAAATTATCTGTTCCCAAAAGGAAGCAAAAAGATGAGGGGTTGTATCAAATATAGAATGAGAGACACTTCATTCTTATTATGTAAACTTTCATAAGCTAGTTAATTTGGATACATCCCTCATCCTTGCTTCCTTTTGGGAACAGCGAATTTCGAGCTTATTCTATCGACGATTACTATCAGAATTTTCAAGCTATGTTTTTGAGACTTTCATAAAAGTTGGTCTATACATTTATCTAATATATTATGCACAGTATATTTTGATTGATTTCACGCATGTGCAGTGAAATAATATTTAGTAAACCTGTTCATTTTTCATACAATTTTCATTATTTTTTAATTTTGATGGCAGGGTACTATGTACAATTTTGTTTGTCATATTTTCTGACAATAACTTTTTTTTATATTAAAAACTCTGCAAATTATAAGCAAAAAACTTGGTAAAATTTGGGATTGTTTTTATAAAAAACTGAATTTATCTTCGAGTATACATGCTATCTTCATAAAAATGATCCCAAATTATTACAATAAATCACTTAATTATAATCTACAGTTTGAATGCTTTTGCAATATTAGTTTTTACAGGGTTATCCAAAAGATATTCGATTTTCTTCAATTTGTTGACGGGCCCTTATGGGGTTTCGGGAAAAAATCTTCACGGAAATACATGACGTCTAACATGTTGTTTACACTGCTGAAGTTTCAGGATAATTCCTCATGTATCTTTCCAGATATTTAACAAAACGTCTAAAATCGCAAGTGACCGGTCATCATTGGAAATATAGTGTATTATGGTACTCTTAAAATGGAACTTTTGCCTTCACATGAGATTAATAGTTATGGATTTATACATCACACTGAAAATGTTTTATTAAAACTTTACTTTACAGGATGGAGACTGTGATCATTAGCCTAAATAGAACAAACTTAGAAAGCTGGAGACTGTAATATCCGTTGCGTGATCAACATCAGTGAAATACTCATTGTGTGGCTTTACAGAAACTGTATTTCATTTTATTGTCCTTTTTATAAAGTACCCATTTTGAAAATGGAATGAATTTTCCTCTTACCGGCAACCGACTTTTTTATATGCCGCAAAGGGATAATATTTCTCTCTGCTTCAAATTCCTTCTAAAGCATTCTTGTTGGAAGCTTTTACTAAATTATTTCCTTCACTCACATTAACGGATGCTTGAAGGTGAAATTAAAGGACCGTGGTTGGATTTTTAAATATACATCAATTTCTTTGTCACTTAAGACGAGAAATACATTTGCAGAAAGAGGAGTATGTTAATCTAATATTGTAACAACGTGCTCTTTGATTTAAATGAATGTTAATGCTAAATTATTAGACGTTTGAGACACGACTTTTGTTTTCATGGGAAATTAAGTGTTATGGATTCACACATCACACACACAAGAAATGTTGATTATTGCGCAGTGGTGCATATATGAACGGCTTAAAATTTAATCGTTAATAAATAAATTCAGTACCAGGAAACCTCTATCTTTATTAATATAAGAAAGTTTCGCTGTCTCGTTCTGTGTGTGTGTGTGTCTGTCTGTCTGTTTAAAATAGCTAACAAATACTACTGCACTTTGCAGTCGGTAAATTTGGATGAGGATAGTCCATGGCAGGTCTTGATGCCCGTGAAGTTCTGAATTTTCATTTTTTGATAATTAGCCAAGATAATACCTAAAAACGCATCGAAAACGAATTCTTTTTTCTGAAAATCGGCAATCGCGCCCGCGAATTCTCAGTCCCTGCTTTCTGGGGTGCATAAAAGGGAAAGACGAAATACTGTTTTTTTTTTTTTTTTTTTTTTTTCCCATTTGTCTTAACGTCCATCGGCCGAATCGTTCAGGGTTTGAAAAAAAATGTAGACATATTCTTAAAATTCATACTTTTATGTCTTAAACTCCGCAATCAGTTCGAAAAATATTGTTAACCCTTTGAAAAAAATTCAAAAATATTTGTTCGTGGTGTTAATTTTGTCTCCTTTTCGGTGACGCTCCCGCAGGGCTCGATTTCAGAGGTACCGATTGCTTTTTCAGAAATCCTCGCATATTATCAGCACCTTGGCGCGAAAGCAACGGTACAGAATATGTACACCTTCTTGTTTATGACATCTACGCATAGGAAACAGTAACCCTATTTGTTTGCAGCTGTGAAAGACAAACAGAGTTTTTTTTTCCGAAATGTTATCAAGTGGTTAGTATAAGGAAATGGTATTTTGCCATGGTTTACAATTAGTGTATTGCTTTAAAACAACGAACTTTTTGTGATTTAAATGCTTTTAATTTCCCAATACAAATGCACAAACAAGTTAAAATAAGTTATTACTTTGAGGTAACTATAAATAAATGATCAGTGATTTAAATTCTGCCCCCTCCCCATCAAAAAGCTTTCTTTTTTTTCTCCTCCCAAGCATGTATTACATATCTTAAATATTTAAAGTTTTTAATTTTTGAAGTATATTTTTCTATTTTTTTTTTACATATATGGTAAATAAATAATTTAAATCTACAACCCCTCTTCCCTTCCCTTCACCAGCATACAAGATTAAAACTTACTCTAATTATCTTATTTTTTACTTTGACGTGACAGTAGATAGTCACTCTAAATTCCCCCCCCCCCCCCTCTTCTTTTCACGCACATACACAGCGGCTAATCAGTCAGGCCTTCCATTTCATATTCAAATTCAGATCAAAACAAAGATCAAGGACAACGATTGGCGAGTTGGCTGCGCTTTCTCTCTTTCGCAAATTCGCCAAGCTAGTGCGGAAAACGTGAGGCTTTCTGAAAAAGAGTACCGATTCACCAAAAAAATAAATATTTAAAGTTGAGAACATATTCTCTTCGACGGGGCAATCGGTTTTTATCCTTTCGAAAAAAATCTCGATTGCTGGTCACTTCACTCATCTCGAAGACGTTCTTTTTTTCTGCGCTAAAAGTAACTAAATGTCGGTATTTCGACAAATTCTTTTTACAGTGTCTCAGTAGACCGGATTTAAATCACCTATAAAAATTTAGAAACGTTATGGCGAGTAAAACTATTAAAAAAAATCTGAGAAAATTTCAACGAAAACGCTAAAACGCGGACTTCGGTTCATGTTTTCACAAGTAAATACGATATTTTCTCACGAAATTTTAAAGAGGGCATGGGCCCGACGCAAAATCAAAAAAAAAAAAAAAAGAAAGAAAGAAAGAAAAGAAAAAAGAAAAAAAAAAAGCGAGAAGAAAACATAATTTTTTTACAACTAGATATCAATATTTTTTGACTAAATTTTTATAGCATGCTGCAAAACCGTATTATGTATAACCGATAAAAATTTCAGAGTTCGGATAGCAACAACCATTTATTTTTTAACCATAAAACGAACCTACGTGAAAAAAGAAGAAAAAATTTTATTTTACCACTAAATATTAATATTCTTTCGTAATTTTTTCATTAAATAATTTTAATTCATGCAAAATTGAATTAAATATTTAAAATCATACAATTTTCAGAATTTATTTAAGGTTATTAGCGTGCGCCCGGGCAACGCTGGACGGGTCAGCTAGTTTTTAAATAAAAATATTCACCTTGCGTAATAATAGTTGCCGAACAGTTGATGTCGGTTAAACACTAGAAAGACGGGATATTTTAGTCAAGTTTTGTAAAAATATTGTAGACCAGATTTTTTATTTAAAACTGTTTAGCTTATTTATTTTGCTTTTATTTTTCTTTGTATCTTTTAAACTTATTTCATAAATAAATTTCTGGTCCAAACTGAAATATTTTCATTCACTAGCGGTCAAAATGACCGCTCACCGTCCTTCTAGTGTTAACCCTTTCCGGTACAGACAAAGTCTGTTCGTAAAATGAGAAGATACTGACTGACACCGGAATTTACAAACGACTTTTTTAGAAAATAAGAACTCCTTATTTTAAGCTTTCATTGTAGAAATAAAATTTTATTAAATATTCTTGGTGTCGAATGCAAGTTTGGAATTAAAATTAGGTGTGCCCGGAGTGGGACCACTGTGCCGAAAAGGGTTAAGGGGTTTTCGAATTGCAAATAACTTAACGCACACTCTATTGTGAGTAGAGTGTCTTGTATTAAATTAAGCCGTTGGGAAAAGTTAAGATGTAGTATTAACTACAAGATAAAGGAACAATTACAATAAAAAGGATTAGATGTAAAATAAAGAAAAGACATGATAATAAATTTGGAATAATAACGTAAAAAAAAGAGGTTAAGGATAAACTCAATATTGGGAAGAAAGTGAAATGGTATAGCTGTAGTTATATCTAACTACTATTATTTAAGTTGAAAAAGTAGAAGTCTGTTAATAAATAAAGAAAATACTTACTTTTTTTAAATTTTCTGTTATCTAATCTAAATATGAGTATAAGAAACCTACTTCCAAAAGAAAAAAAAAAATTGTGCAGCATAGGATTAATAAATAAAAATAAATAATGAATAAAATGTTCTGTTTTAGTGTTTCAGGATAGGAAATTTTGATTCTTTTATTTAAACGTATTTTTTACTAGGTTTTTGTCTCTGAACACATAATGTAAGGAAAGTATTGTTATCATGATCTACGTGTGAGTGTGTTTCTGTGAGTGAATACGATAAATGACGAATATGTTATAGAACACGGTCCCAAGAACTGTGTAGATTTTCGTACAAATCGGCAGACGTATTAGGTGCATGAAATATTTTTGAAACCCTTTTCAATAACAATTCAAAATAAGTGTAAAGGACGCTACTTGCGAAAGGATTAATACTGTACAAATATATTTTTCCGGTTACCGTAATTTCCGGCGTATAAGCCGCAGCTCAAAGAGTCGTTTTTCGACCCAGAAATATTATTTTAATAAATGTAACTTAAAAGATCGCTGTACATATTTAACTACAATTATTGAATAAAATTTCTGGGTCGAAAAACGACTCTTTGAGCTGCGGCTTATACGCCGGAAATTACGGTACTTATAGCTATAATATTATTAATATTTCACTTCATTTTTTTTCAGTGAAGATTTAGTCATCAGGACAATTAACACTTTGTCGTCCGTATGTCTCGTAAAAATACTTCTATTCGTAAAATTGAAATGATTAATTGACACCAAAATTTAGAAACTTTTGAAATTTATTTGAAAATAAGTAAAATCTTTCATCATGTACATGATAAAAGGGAATTTTTCATTCCAAAATTCTAGTGCCAATGTAGCATTTAAGGATTAAAATTAAGTTACTTTACGGCGACACCACTGTGGTGTCTGTGGTGTCAGTGGTGTCGCCGGACGGCAAAGTGTTAAGCAACAAAAAATTGAATTAAAAGGATTTATTTAATTAATTTAAAGAATTTCTTTTAATTATTTAGGATCACCCGTAACAGAAGATGCTTTAATTGTTCTGTTGTCGTAGCAACTGATCATGGGGTCTCTGCACAACGCAACGTTTGCATGAATTTCTGCAAGAAAATCACGCATATTCGTGAATATTTAAATGTTTCTGTAAAAAATTCAAATATGTTTTGTTTATACGATGACCACATTTGAACAAAACTTAACGCCAGTTTTCGAAAACTTAACAAGAACAAACAAAAATATTATGCTGCAATTTCAAATTGAATGAGTTGAATATGTATATGAGATATGGTTATTTGAATGAAATAATGTTTAACGAAAGATACTAAATCCCTTTGGCAATTTATATAAAAAGGTCAGTCGAATATCGTGAAAATTCAGAGAGATATTGGCGATATAGTGAACTGATTGACAATTTGTGAAAAAACCCTTAACATCCAACTACTTTTAGAAAAAGTGAGATTCAGCTCATATATCGACAATACGTCCTTGAATTCTCAGGATATTCACTGGTCTTTTTATAGAAATTACGATACATAGTGGATTCCCAAATTATGAGAAAAAAATCTGATATCGTTCGCACATGCGTAGCTAAAAATTATTTCATACAAACGCTCATATCTCCTCAAATATTTAATATATTTATTTTCTAATTGCGGTATAATGTTTTTACTGCACTTTTGTGAAATTTTCGGAAAATGGCGTCTAATTTGCTTGAAAACTCTACATGTTATAAACAAAAACCTTTAATTTTGTTTTTAGAGACACGTTTATATCTTCACGAATATGGATGCTATTCTTACACAAATGTATACAAACTTTCTGCATGACCCATGTAGTCATTTGCTACAGTGATAGATTATTTCGAGCATTTTCTGTTGCAGGGAGATAGCAAATTTGTTTTTATTCAATGTATTATTGTCTCCCTAACTGCCCGTGTGACTAAATCTGAAAAGTATGAATTCAAGCATGTTCTTTACATTTTCGAACATCAAGAACGATTCGCATAGCTTCCAACTTTTACGCTTTTTTCTACCACTAAAATTTGATAGTAAATTTTATCTTATTAAATCGACAAAATCGTGTGATTAGATAAGGAAAAAAATTCTATTAAATTTTAGTGGTAACAAAAAGCGTAAAATTTGGCAGCTATGGATTCGTCAAGCATTTTTGTAGATGTTCGATAAAACACCTAAAATTAAAAGAAGGCGGTCATTATTCTTTATTTAAAAGCAAGAGTGTAACATCTTGACTACATTTGTTACATACGAAAATAAACGTTTGAAAACGAGACTTAAATATTTTCCAAAAAGAGAGAAACGTTATTCGCAGGCAAAAGAAATTAGTCATCACTTATCGTCACACACTTAATAATTTCTAATATTTTTTTAGTATAAAAAATTAAACAATATTTTGTTTTTTATTTCCCCGGACGTAAACTCGGAAGCCAAATTAAACTAAAGAAGAGCAATAAGTCATATTCGTAAGAAAACGCATTTGTTTCGATAGGTTATTTAAAAATAATATTTTTGAGGCTATTTCTTAAGTTGTGTAACTATAAACGTTAGTAACACTTAATAACAAATAAAACAAAATGTAAACATCTTTGATATTTATGGTATTAAGACTAGAATTTTTAAAATAAACATTACGTAATCACATTACCAGAATTTTAATATAAACGACGTTTCAGAATAATATGTATGAAAACACTTTCTAGCGCTTTAACACCTCATTTCAAATAACCTATTATGTGCTAAAAAAGTTTCTATTGCGAGATATTCATCTCTTGTTACTGAGAAAAGTAAGAGGTCACGCTTTTCTAAGGGCACTCCAAGATAACCCTCTATAAAAGTGAACTTTCTATAAATAACTTTTTATTCACAGATTATAAAGTGTTTTAGAGTGTTCGACTGAATTTTAGTTCTGACAACTCAAGTATCATAATTCTATGAGCACTTGGAAATTTTGAAGTCTCATCTGACATGCGAATGTAATAATTTTCCGCATGCTTGAGACCAGATGGTAGGTACTTCAACACCCACTCGAGGTACAACAGGAAAGCCCGGAGATATACACGGCTGAAAAAGGCCATATTGAGGACTTGATCATTATAGAGCTAACTGTGAGCATCTCTGAATTCTCGCTAGCGAGGCAAACTGACGAAGCCTGGACATAGGCTGGTTACCGTGAGTTAGCTGTAAGAAACCGGGACTTAGCTTTCTATTTTGCCATGAGAAATAATCTGTCTCCTGGAGAAGTAACAAACTTTGCTAAGAACTTTAGCGAAACCGAGCCCACAGACAGTATGTGAGACTGTCGACAGACTAATTTAAATTTAGTCTATGTATTTAAAAGAGAAGTTTATATCTAATTATTCTTTCTTTTATGTCCTGTAGCTTTAGGGTAATAAAGAAAACTTTAAAAAAAGCCATCCTGAAATCAAGTCAATTTCGACGTGACACTACAATATTTTTGATTTCTATTGCCTCGTAACGTTTGATTAATTAGTTATGGATGAGTCAGAATCTGTGTGTGTTTTTACAGCAGCGTGCAATTTGAACTATACATCAGATATATAGTATTCTAATAGATAATTGAAATATCTTCCTGACAATTTTTAAAACTCTTTAAAATGTTCTTAAGCCTAATATTTCTATTAAACTATTCACGTTAAAACCTTTTATCAAAGAATTTCATGCTTTAAGGTTAATGGTATCTTGATATCTTAAGAATAAAATTGATCCACTTTTGAAACACACATCACATTCCTTGCCGTTTAAGACTATAAATACATTTCCAAAATTAGAAAAGTATTAATCTAATATTCTAACAATGTATAACTTAAACAGGATGAAGAACAATGTCAAATCATTATTCTGCGATGTCACTTTTCCTTTCATATCAAATTAATAATTATGGATTGTTCCACAACAGAAAATGCCGATAATAAAATAATTAAGAAAATCTATTATTAGTGAGAAATTCTTGTAGAAATTATTATTTGAGGCTATTGGTTGCATTTGAATCAAGTATAAAAAAAAATATTCATACAGTTTTCAATTGGTTTGTTATAAACAAAAAATACTAGTTTCTTCGTATAAAATATCCACTATAAATTTATATTTTTAATACTTTGAGGTATCAACATTTGTAAACATCTCTGAGCCAGAATTCTAAAGTTCAGTACTTTGGGAATTAAACAAGGAGGCGGTTTGAGTTTTTCAGGATTTTCTTGTATAAAATCTGGAATTAGTGTTACATTTTTCTAAGAAATACCTGCTAAAGAGTACTTAAAAATAAACGTTTTATGGCCAAACTAGCAGTTATAACACATCGGCTGATAAGTTCCCGGTCTGGCACACGGATGGCGTTGCAATCGCCGAACCGATGCTTTTTTTAGTAAATACTAACCTTTAAAAGGTAGCAGAAAAAATGTCATGACGATTTGCCGTGTTGATAAAACGTTAGAGTGGTTTTAGTTGAACGACTTTGTTGATAAACAAAAAAATGGATGAACAAGAATTTCAAGAATTGTTATTTGATGGGAAAAAACACCGTACAAATAAAAGGTTGGCTTGATGAGCGTTATCCGGACACTGCACCAGGTAAATCAACCATTATTGCCTGGTTTGCTGAATTTAAACGTGATCGTACGGACACCAGTGATGCACCACGCAAAAGAGGTGGTTACACCGGAAAACATAAAAAAAGTCCACAAAATCGTTTTGGGGAACCGTAAAGTGAAGTTGCAGGGGATAGCTCAGACTCTGAAGATATCCAAGGAACGTGTAGGTTTTATTTTGAATGAACATTCGTCTATGTAAAAGCTTTTGTCAAAGTGGGTGCCGCGCGTGTTGACTTTTGACCAAAAACAACAACGAGTCGATTATTCTGAGCACTGTTTGGAGCTTTTTCGTTATAAAATTATGTTATTTATTATAAAATTATTATTATTATTCATTTATTAAATTATTATTATTAAATTATTATTATTAAATTATTATTATTAAATTATTATTAAATTATTATTATTATTATTATTATTATTATTATTATTATTATTATAAGATTATTATTATTTGTTATTAAAGTTATGTTATTTATTAAAGTTTTAAAGTTATAAAGTTATAAAGTTATATAATCATGTTAAAAAGTTGTGTTTTCTTTATTAGACCAGGAACTTATCAGCCCATGTGTTAATAGTCATTTTCATTTCGATGAATTTCAGAATTTAAGAAACTTAAAATCTCTCCTTGTTAATTTAAGTTTATTTGTTCCAGATTACAAAAGGAGCCGATAATTAATTATTCTGGAAATTATACCTCTGTTTATTTTTTCTTATTTTTGTTAAAACAGATTTTATGTTGAAGAAGGATTGTTTCGCGATATTCCTTTTTTTTTTTTTTTTTTTTTTTTTTTTTGACAGTCTATTTATGTTCTACTTCACAGTGTGTGTGTTTTTATCATGTTATTGTTTCATTGAATAGTAAAATCGATTTGGGATTGCATTCATTTAGTGTTTCATTTAAAGCAGTTGGATGTATCGTATGAGCCAAAATATACAGTACTTATACTCATACATCTTTAAAAAAATGTATGTTTGTAGAAGACAGAGTTAGAGTCATACATGCACCAAATGGTGAAACAGAAATTACGTTGGTGCAGTTGTTTTCTGAAATAGATAGCTCTTCGGAGAAATGTTAGCCCTTATTTCATCTCTAAAAGAAGAATGATAAATCATGCGTCAAGCATAGATTATGTAACACTTTCTAACGCTTCCAAAATAATTTTACAAATCATTACAGTTTAATAAGCTAAAAGATAACATCTAAGTAAACAATTTGGAAAACGCATAACATATTTAAAAACGTAATTTCAGGAATTTCCAACATATACAATATTCGGAAAAATATCCGAATACTTTTATTCAGCCCTGTATATGATCTATACATTTGTATATATACTACAAAGGATGCTAAATTTTAGTTTAGTTAGGAAACGCGTAGAACAGTTTTAAATTCTCCTTATGGAGTTTCTGTCAATAAACGGAAATGTATTCGCGAACTTTTGTGCTGCCCTGTATAGGATCTACAGAATTTATACACACCAAGTAATAGACAAAAAGTTAGTTAAATTTAAAATCTCGTTCAGCAACTTAAAACGCACTTCAAGGATTTATTGTTAGCAGACAGTAGAGAATTATTTTGTGTGTCCCTGTAAATGAACGATGACTGCTATACACACAATGTTCTGTACTAAGTCTCTGGTAATGCACCTTAATGATATATATAAATTTCAATGCGTTTACAATAGTTAAACTTTATTTAATTAAACCGCAAACGATTTTTCTTCATAGACGTAATGTAACGGAATTATTTGACTGTCCCTGTAAAGTAACTATAAATGCTATGCACATCATATTCCATATTAAGCTTCTTGTAATACACCTTAGTGATATATATCAATTACGATGTGTTCGAAATTGTGTAACATCATTAAAATAAACCGCAAATGATTTCTCCCCATAGACCATAATGTAACGGAATTCTTTTGAGTGTCCTTGTAAAAAAAACTATAAGTGCTACACACTTCAGTTGAAATAGGGAACATGCTATAGATAACGACAATAATATATAAAAATTGCAGGGCAATCCGAGCATATTTCCGGGAGTTAGAGCATGGACGGACGGCAGACGGCCAGACGGAAATACGGCAGACAAACCGAAGTCATAACACTTTTCAACTAGGTTGGAAAGTGTTATAAAGAGAGAAGAATGGAAGGGGAATTGAGTTTGGAAAAAAAAGTGGTTAAGAGTTCTGAAACAGTTTTAATAAGACCAAGTAACAAGAGTATGCTCTTACAGAATGCTTATTACACTATGAAACATCTACAATACGAAAAAATTCTTTTCAAATAACATTTCATATCCTTCGAACAGCGCAGAGAAAGACTTGATCTTTATGGCATGTTTATTACGGGTAAGTTTTAATTTCGCCGATTCGCTTTGTACTAATCTACATTGAAAGGGTTGATTCATTTATATTGAACACATTAGTCGTCTTTCTATTACGTTACTGATTTTACAGAAATCGACAAACGAATAAGGATGTTTAACATAAAAAATATAAAAATCGTTGAGGAATGCGGGAGATACATTTTTTTTCAGAGATGCACTTACAAACAACTGTAGACAAACATGACACTTCTAAACTCAAGCTCTGGCATTAAGAACACGTATGTGCTCATGCACTTTTATATAAATATAGTTCTTATCGATGATATCACCCTTCTTTTAAAGATTGCACATGGTATTTTGGAGCACACTACAAAAAATTGCCGCCTATATAAAATTCAAGATCTAAAAGAAAACATAAAAATTACCAACAAACACGTAAAAATTTAATCAATTGAATATTTGAAAAACTGGTACAAAAACTTCCAAAATTTTCTCCGCTGATGGCAGGAAAAATGGAAAAATGTTCAAAAGAAACGACTGGTTAGTATAGCCGTTAAAGTACATCTACAGATAAACAACAACTTAATGCTACATAAATCAGGTAAATGCAGTACCTATTTACTACGTCAACTACGGCAATTCCAAGTCTGTGGTACAGTGAAATCTATCCGCTTACACTGTAAAAAAATGACCAATGTTTCTTATTTCATGAAAATATACTATAACCACGAACGAAAATATAATATAATCTTCTGAGTTATTCAAAATTCCAAATAGCGTGTTCCATTGTCTTTTGAATCCCCAGAAAGCAATACATTTCCAAAAATTTAAAGAATTATTTATAAAATCAAAGTATTTTTCGCTCCCCTTATTTTTCAGAAACGTTTCCGAAGGGGTTTTATAGTGTATTAATTAGTGTCCTCAGCTTGGAATACCTGTTTTTCGAATGTCATCCATTCTTAAGTAAACGTTTTCAGCCGCATAAGTTAATTTATACATGAAAGAGTAAAGAAATAATCTTAATTTTAATGTTATTGTTAACGCTGTTAATTTTGCATGTTTGTCTGTTAAACATATTTATTGAGCATGAAAATGTTTACTTCAGAATTGATAGCATTCGAAAAACAGGTATTCCAGTCTGAGGTCACTAATTAATACACTATAAAAACACTTCGGAAACGTTTCTGAAAAATACGGGCAGCGAAAAATACTTTGTTTTTATAAATAATTCTTTAAATTTTGGAAATGTATTCATTTCTGGGGATCCAAAATATAATGGAACACGCTATTTGGAATTTCGGATAACTCAGAAGATTGTATTATAATTTCGTTCGTGGTTATAGTATATTTTCATAAAATAAGAAACATTGGTCACTTTTTACAGTGTATGTTTATAAATATATATATGTATATAAATATTATTTATATGGATGTTATTTGTTTCTCATCAAATTTCCTAACTGGAATTTTGAAACACTCTGCGTACAGTTGTCCTTTATGTAACGTTGAAGCATAAAAACTATGTAGCGAGCAAGCGAAATCTCTAGGAATGAAACGATTGAAATAAAATAAATAAAACAAGTTGGAAATTGTACGTCAAACCTGATAAATGAGGTGCGTTCATACTATCTAGTTTTATAAATATTCAGATTTTGGTGCAATAGCTGTTGCACTCTTAGGCAAAAATGCATTAATACTAAATTTATTTCATGTGAGATTTTCATATTATAAATATTAATTTTATTTTATGAAATTAAGTTTCAATTCAATTTTACAAACAATTACTTACAATTCTGTTCCATTAAAATTATACTATGCGCAAATATACAACACAAGACATTGTAATAAAAATGATCGTTATTATTTTACCGAAAAAGTGAATTATATCGTCTGTTATATTGATAAGATTAGTTTCCATAATAAAATAAGTACGCTTTAAGTTGGGAACATTTTATATTTCGTGGACATTTACTGAAAATTCCAATGGGAAACTTAAGACTAATTTTGAAAGTTTCAGAACTTGAAATCCATATTTAGACTCTTTTTTCATTTAATATCTATTTCTCCGGAAACTTCTATCCAAAAAACTGTCGGAAGATTATATATGCTTACTATAGTTAAACCATTTTAGCTTACAAATTCGGTTTTTAAATTCAGTCATACGGAAATAATATGACTCCATCTTAAATAGGACGTAATCACCATGACAACCTAGAATCATTACCTATCATGGGATATCGTTGAATTAACTACGTATGATAGGATTTAATAGAATGAAGAAAACTTTTATTAATATCTTTTTAAGTTTTGATTCGATTTTTATAAAATTTGAAATGGGTCAACAAAATTCTGCATCGATTATATACATTAAATTTCAAGCTATTCGTTTGGGTAGTTTTTGCGCTGTTACATGCGAACAGACGGATGGACCAGATGACGATTATAGGTGCTACGTATTTATATAATTACAAACGCAACTAAAAATTTAAAAAAAAATATCGAAAATTTTCATTTTCCAGTGAACACCCATGTTAAGCAGTATGCAGTAATAACATTTTAATAAAAATATTTTCAAATACCAAAATGTACCATCATTAAACTCCTTCTTCGGTTACTATTTAGAAATATAAAAAAAAGAAAAGAAAATGAATGGCTTTTAATTTAGCAGAAAAATGCAAATTTATACAATCTGAATACTTCAAGACGAAATTAAACTCCAAATCCATTAATATTAAAATAGAAAATTGTATTTTATTCTGTACTTTTATTAAATGGTAAAATCTTAAAATTGGAATATTAAGCAGATTATGAATAAAATATTTTGAACGAAGAGGCAAATGAAAAATAATTCATCTATCGAAATTTACCGGAAAATCTATCTTTCAAGCTTATGCAAACATTACATATTTAGAACGAAAATAAAATAAATGATATCTAATGGAATATGTTTCTAAAATTAAAATTTATTATCATTCAATTTGCTTATGAGAATCGATTAAGTCTTGAAATGAACAATGTATGATTCGCTAATAGATTATTTACTTTGTAGAAAATGCAAATTTTAAATTTTTTTTAAAAATGGTAATATGTTAAAACAATTAAGTTTAATATATTCATAATTCCAAGCTGATTATAAAAGGAAAATGCATTATATTTTTTTCGTTTATTAAATAATGATATTATCCTTTAAACATTCGTTATGTTCATTTTCTATTACATATTGATTCACATAATAAATATATATTTTCTCGTAAAAGCTGCATTCTTATTAAGTTTTAATTTGATAAGAAACACTGACATTTGACTTCAAGATAAAATTTTAATAAATAATATTCAAGAGCAAAATTGTTTTTATTTAATTAGCTAATTTCCGTAACGAAATGTATAATTTGGCACTAAGTGATTCAAAACGAATATACCAAACACGAAAAAAATATCTGCCTTATTTCTTTTATTTTCTCCTAAAAGCTTCATTCTTATTAAGTTTTAATTTGATAAGGAATCCTGACATTTGACCATTTACTTCAAGTTAAAATTTTAATAAATAATATTCAAGAACAAATTGATTTTTTTTAATTAGTTAATTTGTGTAACGAAATGTATAATTTAAGTACTAAGTGAATCTAAACAAATGTACCAAACAGGGAAAAATGTAAAAGTTTATTATTAAATTATTTAATATTTAAATGGTCTAAAAAAATCAGATTTTCAAGTACATGCAAATTTTGCGAATTTGAAAAAAATAAATAAAAGACATTGAAAAAAATCTGTCCTGGACGAAAATTTATCGTCCTTCAATTTCTTTGCTGGAATACGAGGTGTGACTATTAAATACTTGTGTGAGAAATGATATTTATTCCAAATAAATTTATATTTAACATTTATCCTCTTAACAACATATATCCCTCCTCTATCTATACACAGCTGCGTAAGTGCCTTCCATTGTTCAAAACGATGCTAAAGATCTTCAGTTGTAAGCCTATTCAATAACTTTGACGTTTTTGATTTTACTAGTTCAACAGACTGAAAATGTGTTCCCTTTAAATGTTCCCTTTCTCCTGTGCTCCCTTTTCACTTTTGGGGACAGGTAGAAGTCGCACGGTGGCAAATACGGAGTATGATAAAGCACAGAAATGCATTTGTCCGCAAGAAAACGGTTCACAGATAAAGCGCAGTGAGCTGGCGCGTTGTCCAGGTGCAGAATCCATCCACAAATCCAGCCTTTTTATCCTTACTCTTTCTCTCATCTTGGTTAGTACTTCTTTATCGATCATCCGAATGCTCAGACGTCGATCTTTCAGCAAAGTTCTATTAATTTTCTGAACGTTTTCTTCAGTTCTTGCAGTCACAGGTCAACCGGGACGTTCATCATCTCCGATCTCTTCCCGACCTACAGAAAACCATATGTGCCATTTAAAAACTCGGTCACGTGACATAAAATTATCAGCAAACACCACCTTTAACATTTGTAAATACTCCGTTGGTGATTTTCGAACATTTGCATTTCAGTCTGTTGCACTACTAAAAGCAAAAACGGCAAATTTGTTCAAGAGGCTTACAACTGAGGAGCTGCAGCATTGTTTTGAACAATGGAAGATACTTATGCAGCTGTGTATAGACAGAGAAGGAATGTATGTTGAAAGGGATAAAGGCTAAATGTAAATTTATTTGGAATAAATATCATTTACCAGTCTCGTTATTTCATAGCCACACCTCGTATATTTACAATTGAAATGAAATGTGGTGTAGTATATTATCATGTTTAGTTACGATACGTGATCTAAACATAATGAAGATTTCAAAACACACTGCAAACTTTAAAGGCAAGAACAATAAGATTCTCATCCGCTGAAACTAAGTCCAACAAGTTTATGAGACTAAAATTATCGATGGAGAAATCAAGTTTATTACGAAACAGAGAGACGACATAAGAGGAAATGCCGCCCTTTCCCTTTTACACAAAAAAGCAACATTTCTCTTGCAAAATTAATTGGGAAGTGTCTCCCTTGATCTTACTTTCACCGCTAATAATGCTACATGCAGTGAGAACGAAGACAAGAAGAAATTTGACGATTAACCTAATTATATTTGAAACTTTTGAAACTAATACCACTAAAATGTTTACCACATTTGCGAAACTTATGAATTTGATGAAGTAAAAGCCAACCTTAACAATTATTTACAAAGACCAGCGCTAGTGATCTAATGAAACTATAAACATTCTCTTACACGAAAAACAAGATACCCGCAGATGTCGTCTTGTGCTGCTGCTGTATTCTTCCCAACATATGTGAGTGAGAGATACCAAGCAGAGTATCGTCCTCGTAGCTCAATGTTAGAGCATTGGAGCGTTATTCCAAGGATCCTGGTTCGATTCCCGGCTTAGACATTTTTCATTCTGTCGGTTGTATGCTTTGTTAGCAATGTGTAAATTCACATATTTAATATTCAATAATTTCGGTCGGAATTTCATTGTTGAAAATTAATTGAAAAATTAATTAAATTAAATATGTGTTCACCTATGCTAGGCTATTTCGTCTCGTGTTTGTCGCAGGGCTGTGTATTCATGAAGACCTTTCCACCTTGTGTTGCGGTTGCAATCTTCCCAACATATGTGAGTGAGAGATGCCAAGCTGGGTATCGTCCTCGTAGCTCAATGTTAGAGCATTGGAGCGCTATTCCAAGGGACCGGGTTCGATTTCCGGCTTGGACATTTTTCATTTTGTCGGTTGTACGCTTTGTTAGCAATGTGTAATAAATTCACGTATTTAATATTCAATAATTTCAGTCGTAATTTCACTGCTGAAAATTAAAATATATATATATACAACAACTTTTAAGTTTCTTGTTTGTTGATTATGAATATAATGGTCGAAATGGCGACAGACATGTGCATCACTAACCGCAGAACAATGAAAGATTAATGATTATGAAAGAAAACATGTACTCGAATAAAATCCTTTTAGCTGGGATAAAAAGATTGATTTTAGAAAATGAATAAAAAAATATTTTTTATTTAAGACAGAATAACGAAATAAAGGAGTATAATCTAGGACATTAATTGATTTTGAATATATTGAATTACAAATATCTGATCTTCGTTCATGAGAAAGATTAAATTGCACAATTTAGCTTACAGCCTTGAAAAAAAGGTGCGAATATAAGTTATACAAAAATGCTTAAAAACGTAAGGTATACAAATTTAATACAATAGAACCTCAGTTGTCGAATAGCCCGCTTACCAAATAATTAGATTCTCAAACAAGAAAATCTAACAAAATTTGATTAGTTGCTCAAACAAAAAATTTTTGTTTGAGTAACTAATCAAATTTTCTATTGTTGTATCAGGTATTGTGGCAAAATACACCGACGTAAAATCTTAGCAATGGCAAATTGGTGCTTTTTAGTTTTCCTTTTTTCATTGTTTTCAGGGTCTTACATGAATTAATGTAACTGTGTAATACGTCTGTTTTTATTTCTAATTAAAATGGGGTTGGTGGTGCTAAAGAAATTTTTTTAATTAAAAGCGGGTGGTTAATTGTCCAATCTTTTCTCTTTCAGTTTTTTAAACCATTTAAAAAAATTACTTTCAAATTAAAAATTTTGTAAAGCGCATTTTTGAGGGTTTCGTTCATCTCACTAAACCCTATTTGTCCTGCTACGTTGTCTGTCCGTCACAGAAACTATATGACTTGCAGACATAAAATTTTGTGTACTTATAGCAGAATACCTACTATGAAGCTCAAAATAATAAAATTTTAAAAAATCGTATTATTTTAATATAGAGAGCTAAAAAACCCCCAAAATCTAACAGCCTTTTCCTATTAAATTTAAACATTTTTCGTTATAGCAGTTGCCAACAATTAAAAATCCACAATAAAATTCTTTCTACAATAATTAATTTTCTATTGAAAGATTTTTCCCGTGAAAAATGAAAATGAAATAAAAACTTTCACAAATTGAAAAAAATATTAATATGACGTCATAATGATAATAAAACGGAAATTTTCAAACATTTCTCAATAGTACAAGGAGTATGAGTATGTGTAAATACAGAAATAAGCTTAATATGACGTCATTAGAGAATTAAAAAGAAAATTTATCTGACGTCATATTGGAAGTTTAACAGACCTTTTTCAAATGTTTGAGAATAATACAAAGAGAGTATCAATATGAGTAATAGAGAAAGCAAGTAGATATGACGTCAGCAAGTGATTATAACATCATATGAGTTTGAGGAACGTATTGAATCATTAAAAAAACCGATTATGGAAATCTTGGCATATTTTAACATTTTGAAGGTCTCTATACAAGATGTTTATTTTTGAAATTGATTTTTTTTACATCGCATTTTGTCCGCATGACATATATTATTATGACAGAGTACAATAGCGGGTATTCGATATTCGAAAAATCGAGAAAAATAGACTGGTAAATTTTTACTTTATAATAAACATAATTTATTATTATTATTATTTATTTATTTATTTATTTTAAATGAAATTTATTTGGATAAAGTAATTTATTCATGTTCCTATTTTTCTCAGTAAATACATTTATTGTGTGTTTTATTCTACTTAAGGCACTTAAGGTAAAACAGGCACAGTTATATTATTTTTATGAATTTTATTTCTATTTAAAATAAATCGAATGTAAAGAAATAATTGCAAAAAATCAAATTAAACATTCCACAATGTTGAAGGAAAATTCCAAAGGGCAATAAATTTGAAATCTTCACCTGAATTCCTAATACCAAAAACATAAATGTGTCATGACTGCTTAAGATTTATAAAACTATGGTTACTATTATATAGTTATTCATAAACCGAATTTTCTCTAGTATTTTGAAACTTGTACCTAACGCATTGTTTTCAATAAAAATAATAATGAAACAAGTTTATGACTAAGAATGCTGGTATATGAAGTAAGAGAAGCAAATAAATTAAAATGTCTTAAATCTGGATAACCAAAATATCTGACTTTTCCGCTGATGAATGATTTAATTTGATTTGAATGTTTTTTTTTTTTTTAATTCTGTTTTAGTTTTGTAAAACTGCATATACCTACTTCCGTTTATAATGTGAAAAAAGAAAACATTTATTTTATCACATTTCTTTTAAATATCGAATTAAGTCTTTATATTGAGTAGCAGATTGAGTCTGTCCATTTTGGTGCTGCTGCATGTTATTTTCAGCGCCTACCTTTTAGTAAGAACTTTACTACTGCTAGTTCCGCTAACTAAAGTTTGATTTATTTAATCGTAGAATGCTCTACGATTAAATAAGGTAAAGGCGAGTCTACAGAAATAGTGGTATTAGTGTGATTACTAAATTAAAGGCTGAAGGAACTCTTACGAGTAAACGTATGCAGTAAACTGTATTTAAAAAAAAAAAAAAAAAAAAAAAAAGTAAAATAAGGACAAATGTGTGTGCAGCAAAATTTACCGCCTATTCTCTGTTTTTTTTTTTTTTTTTTTTTTTTTTTTTTTGTAAAACTTCCATTTTGGCATTTCCCTGTTTTCAAGATGGAGAATTTCCGCTTTCCAAAACGGAATCTTTCAGTTTTTACAAATAAATATAAGCAGTAGCACAATATAAGAAAATCTATAATAATAATTATATATATATTGATGCACATTTATACGGAACAGGTATTTGTATCACATATTATCACATCTGTTTTTTATCGCCTTGCCTATATCGGGATTCGAAGAAGATTGGTACTCGACATTAGAGGATGAATAATCTGTTTTACTTACACCACCTGGCCACATCCAAACATTATGCATACACTACCTAATGATCACCACAGGCCAAAACATCATTTACGAAAAATTAGCTGGATATTTTCGGTTTTCTCTCAACTGAAAAGGGACATTTCCTTTTCTCTGTCTTGGAAGGAACATTTTTGTTTTTAACATTCATCGAATAAGGATAAACAGGAAATTTTCTGTTTATTCCAAGAAAGTGCATAATCTCCATTCAAAACAAAAAGTTTCCTCTAAATTACAAAAAAAGACACATAAATCACCAATATATGTACGGAAATATTTTACAGTGTTCTTCAAAGACAATCACGAGATGTTACTATAATTATACTTTCCAGCAAAACTTCGTAGATATGTCACAACCAACTCTACGCATTATGACAACCAACTCATAAGAGTTGTAGGTTGTCACAATGTTTTAAAAATATTCAAAATTATAAAAATAACATTCTACAAAAATTTGACAATCTACAAAATTAATTTTTTTTTTCTAAACATGATAGTTTTGAATGCATTAATGATTTTTATTAAGAGAATATTTACATTTTTTGGAATTAAAATGCTTGAATTTTGTGACAATCTGCCTCGGTGTCTTTTACAGAATACTTTAATGCACAAATGTATTGATAATCAATAATTTATCTCCGATACTTGAATAGGAGATATCTCTTTTAATTGTTTAAGACACATATTTGAAGGTAAATATATCCCCCTTGTATTGCTTTACTATCAACAAAATACTCTTTAACAAAATTATGTAACATACTGCTTTGCCAGATATATGAAACATTATTTAAATACACATCATTCGCATCTGTTCATGTTTATTATTTACAAAAGCAGCTGAAAATTGGATTTTCCCTTTAAACCATGTTATGTAAATCATTTAATTTAATTTTGTTTTTAAATATCATTCCCACTGTCACGAATGGGGACAATAGGAAAATGAGACTGTTTTAAATAAATCACTGTTTACATAAAATTTACATTTCAGGCAGATCAAAATGAATAACACATATTCTGGCGTACTATGCACACTTAAAATTTGAGACTATAGTTGAATTTGCTCATATCTGAGTACGTAAAAATAAAGTATTGTTTATCTCATTTATTTTCGTTGTGATTCCGGCCAAGAAAAAGAGCCCCCCCCCCTCCCCTTCCGCCAGACATTTTAAACTCCAAATCATCACCGAAAAAAAAACAAAAATAGCGATTCGACAATAACTATCTCATCTTCTTTCAATTTATGTTAAAATAAACAGTCTTAGGAGGTCATCTTCATAACTAAAATTGCAACAAACTCTGAACTTTTCAATACAAACATCTAACTTTGATATCATATTTGGCTTTTTCGGAAAATTTTACCATAGGCTACCAAACGGAAGTCACTGGCTCTCGCAGTTTAGGTATTATGAAGTTTCAAAGTTTGGATATAATGTTAAACTGATTTGTAATTTTTGCAAAAAAGATTGCCGTACAGCCAGTTTTATAAGCATAACTCAAAACAACTTAACGAAATGAGCTCTAATTTTGAATTCACACATTTAAAACTTTGAGGAATCGATGTCTGTTATAAAATTGGAATACAGAAAAAACTAAACGAAATACAATAAGATGGAAATTGTACGTCACACGTGACAAATGCCCGACCGTATGTATGACCGGTTCGTACTATAATTAGTTTTATAAATATTCAGCTCTTTCTGCAATAGCTGTTGCACTCTTATGCAAAAATGCAAAAATAGAGAAATTTATGTTATGTGCAGAGTTTCATTATATAGATATTAATTTTATTTTATGAAATTCAGTTTCAACTTACTTTTACAAGCAATTAATTACAATTCTGTTACATTCAATTTATACTATGCGCATCTATGTATATCTATATATATATATATACTATAACTAATCTATCTATAATATTTTATAATAAGGAATCACAGTGAGATTTAAATTTATAGATTTGGCAGAATAATGAAAATGGAAAATAGGGTTTTAATGAGTTAATAGATTAATTTATTTAGACATATTCATTTATTCGAATTAGGGTAAACTCTAAGTAACGGATTCTTTCTTGTTTAAATCACTATTACAAAAATTTAAATCTATTTTATACTTACTTTTGCTTTTGAAAGGATAGTAGAGATATATAAAAATTTATAATTGGCAAAATTTTGAAAAAATATACATTTTATTATTAAAAATGAATTTTATAAATAAATATGGTCAAAAACTCCAGTAACTGACACCATCCCTATTTTGGAACACCAATAACTGATACAAAGTGAACCAGTGATTGACACTTTATTTTAAAAGTTTAAAATGCTTAAAAAAAACTTTATTATTTGTTATAAAAACAAAATACATTAATATTTATTATAAAAAGTGGGCTTTAGTAAGCTGTACTGCATTATTAGTAATGCAGAGTATATAGGAGTAATATTTAGTGCAGTATTATTAGTAATGCAAATATCCAATAACTGACATTTATGAACTAGTAACTGACATCTAGTGGCAGACACCGGTAAAACAATTTAAATTTTAATGGTGTTTACTACAAGAGAAATTTAATTTATTTTTATGCATTTTTAAACAGTTCAAATAATAGATTTCATTTTAATATAACCAATAACTAAAACCTTTGTCAGAGACTGGTGAAATGAAATGAAATTTTAGGAACCAGTAACTGGCACCCCCCCCCCATTAAGCTAAATTAAATAACTATAAACCCTAAATCATGGCCCTAATATATCATATGGATCTTTAAAATAATTTCTAGTAGTAGAACTTTAAGAAAAAAGTTTAGGATGGTTGCATTACAAATAGATTAGAAAAACACTTCCTTAATTTAAGAAATAAGATGGTTGCTTCAAAATGGCACTTTTTGTATTCTCAAAAGTTTCTTCTTCATTAAGTATATTCTTTTCCCTCTAGTGGAGAATAAATTGATTCTAAAATAAAAATAAGTGTCTCATTTACTACTAGATAACATTACTTTGCAAAATTTTACAAAAAAATGCTTATTTGAGTTAGATTTTTTGCTCAAGTGTCCGTTACTGGTAAGGTAATAACTGGGGTTCAGTTTCACCCTACTTTTGTTTAATTACTTTAAAATGATAAGAAATTATAAAGCATCAACAAATTCTTACCATGGAAAAATAAATTTTCGATTAAGACAATGATTGGAAAAGCACTGGAATTTCAATCCACAAATCTTTTGCAGTTGATATTAAACAGACATTTCAAAACTTACCTGAAAAATAAAATCAAATAATTAATTTAAATGAAGACAATTTTTTTTTGTATAAAGTTAGATACTCTTAATGAAAAATTAAAAGAAAAAATTAACAGTGTGCAATTGTGTTGCATTGTATATCTTTAATTGTATCTAGTTTTAGAGTTAACTTATTTCCGATCACTTGTTGTATTAATCATATTTTCAACAGTTAACCCTGCCCATTGGAGTTATTCTTGCATGCATAACAATATACACTTCTATGACGAAATGATGTTTACGTTCGTTCGTATTTTATATAAATACTAAGCACCTATAGTCGCCATCTGGTCCGTCCGTCCTGTTTTCATATAACAGCGCAAAAACTACCCAACCGTATGGACTGAAATTTAATATATACTATAATCCTTGCAGAATTTTGTCAAGTCATTTCCAATTTTATGAAAATCGAAACAAAACTTAAAAAGATATTAATAAAAGTTTGCCTCATTCTATTAAATCCTATAAAACGTAATATATATAATAATAACAAGTGAAATATTATACGTTAAACGTGACAAACGAGGTGCGTTCGTATTAGTTTCACAAAGTAAAAAAATCTTCCTTATTATTTCAATGAAATGAATTATATCATCTGCTATGAGCGAAATGAACATGTGCCTTTTTTTTTCTTGTTATGTATACCTTCTGAATAAACATTTCTCCTTCATTAAAAAGGATCTATGATCCCTTTTTCCTACATTTATAAAGTACATTTTAATGGAATATATTTTGTTTTTGAAATTTGTATATTATAGTTCACATACTGATCACATTTTTGAACTCATGCTGTTCCTATTTTATCTTACGTTTGAGCCATGCAAAATTACTAGTTGTGTTATGATTAAGTATTATTGTCATATATTTTCTAATTACTTTCTTTTATACCTTTTCTTTTATCATTTTTTTTAATATTAAGAAATGTTGTGATCTGAAATAGTATTGTAAAAACTAACTTTGTACTGATTTTGTTTTAATCTCTAATGTAATATTCAACATCTGCATTCTAAAATGTGAATTCCAATAAACATTTCCCCTCGTGGAGAAAAGTTCCTATGCTTAACGACTGGATCTCCAAGAAAGGATGATTTCATTTCATTTTATGTTTAATTAGGTATCTACTTTACTTTATTAAACGACGGAGGCATGTTAAAGTGTTCTGGAAGTATTGGAAAGTGCTTCATGATCTATTCTTGATGCATGATTTTTTTTCTTCTTCTAAGACAAAAAACATTTGTCTTTTTTTACAGTGAACTACTACAGTAATTTCTTTCATTGTCATGAATGGCAGTTAATAAAAATAATAGTATTTCTCATATAACCCTTATACAAATATAATAAAATATTTGTGGAAAATATATATGATGGTTAATTCTCATTTTAAATGTTTTCCACATTTCCCCCTATCGGCAATCTTTTCAACTAATATTTTTTCCCCGAAATCCTTTACCCATGGCGTCGTTAGTCTCCTTACCGAGTTTACTGGCATTACGGTTATGATAATGAGCTACAGGTGTCTTTGAATAGTGGTAATTAAAAAAAAACCCTGTACATGGTTTCACAAAAGAATTGGAGTATCTTTTCGGCTATGGACGGTAATTGTTGAAATCTAATTTTAAAATGTGTTATACTTTTTCTAAAATGTTGACTTAGGTATCTATTTTACCTTATTAAATGGCGAAGATATGTTAAAAAGTTCTGAAAGTATTGGAAAATGTTTCAAGATCTATTGACGCATGATTTTTTTTTACTTGTTTTAGATTTTTTAAAAAAGTTTGTCTTTTTTTACAGTTTCTTAATTCGGTAATATTTATCATTGTCATGAATGATAGTTAAGAAAAATATAGTATTCGCATACAACCCCTATACAAATACAGGGTGTTTCATAAAAGATGGACAAAACTTTAAGAGGTGATAGTACACATCCAAACAAACAACTTTCATCAAAGAATGCATGGTCGGAAATGAAACGCAAAGATGCTGGCGCATTTGGAAACTTGGTTCATGCAAATGTTAAAGTTCCATTGCTGTTGCGAGTTATCGGGAGAAGAATGGCACTAATAGCATGCAAATGTGATATGGGTAAGAAGATGAACACGTATGCAAAATGTCGCCTCGATTAATACATAAAAGCCGCTGATCCGAGTTTGCAACTGTCAATCGCGGTAGGAACGTATCGGAAGATGTTGCCCTTCACCAATAGGGAAAAGGCTAATATGCATTTTATCTACGTAACTGCAAATGGAAATGGCTCAGAGGCTGAACGATTGTACGGAGAGTGACTTGCTTTTGTCACTTAATCATGTTTGTGTGTTTTTGTCTCGTATAAAGACATCACCTTCGGCGCCCTCTAGCACCTTTGCGTTTTAATCCCGACCATACATTCTTTGATAAAAGTTGTTTGTTTGGATGCATACTATCACCTCTTAAAGTTCTGCCCATCTTTTATGAAACACCCTGTATAATAAAATATTTATAGAAAGACACATTTTTGGATTAATATCCGATGGTTAATTTTCATTTTGAACGTTTTCCTTTGGAGATCCTTTAGAAAAAGAAAATAATCAATAATAGAAAAATATGCTTCTTCTTGGAACTTTTATCATATACCATATCTGAAGTGAGAAATATTTTTTATATCATAAAATGTTGATCCATCGAATGACAGTTCATGACAGTATCTATTAAGTTGTGAGGTATTTAAATTTTTTCGGTACGTGATTTATCATTCAGGTAAGGACTTATTTCGCTGGAAATTTTCGACGTTTTAGGGATAAATTTATATTTTAAAAAGTTGTAATATATTACAGTTACATTGTTATCTAGAATGATTTTTTCAACTTTCTTAAAAATACATTTAATATGAGATTATTAGTATTATATTTAACTACCGTATATTAAGGAGTATAATGTGCTCCCAAAATTTCAGGTTACATATTTTCTGGCTTTTAGTAAATTTTGGCTAACTTAAAAGTTGGTATTGTTTGTTTAGGTCCTAAATTATCTTATTAAGAAGGTTATATATTTTGAAAATAGATGGAATCGTTTTTTCGTAAAATATGTTAAATCAGTTTTATTTGTTAATCACGAATTTAAAGCAGTTTATGTAATCTGTGACGTTAACTATACACAATACAATACGTACCACATACATACATTATGTAATATGAGACGTTGTAAGTGTTATACAAACTACGACGTGAAATATATAGAATATAATATGTACAATATATCTATTTAATGTTGTCTGTGACGTTGTTAGTGTGGAGTCATCTGTGACGTTAAATACTATATAATGCGTACACTATATATACTGTAGGTTTCTGTAACAAAATGAGCAACTTTTATTTTGTCATCCGTGATTTTAAATATATATAATTTAAAGCGTACACTATATGTATTGTATGTTTTCATAGCAAGATGAGCTACTTTTATTTTGTCATCTCTGACGTTAAATATATACAATATAAAGCGTACTTTATAATACTGTATGTTCCTTTAGCAAAACCAGCGACTTGTATTTTGTCATCTGTGACGTTAAATATATACAAAAAAATGCTTAACAATATATGTACTGTGTTTTCCTTTAGAAAGATCAGCGACTTTTATTTTGTCATCTATTTTGTATGTCACGTTAAATACGAGGGTGGCTGATAAGTTCTCGGCCTGACACAGAGATGGAACGAGCATGACCAAATGACAGTAATGTTTGTCAAGTATGATCCTTCAAATGACATGCTGCCGAGTTTCAAAGGCGTGAGTTTATTGGTTATTGCTTGGCGACAGAGGCGTAGCGTCAAGGGGGGGGGGGGCACGATCACTTTACTATCAGTACTTTTATATACCATATTACTATATTTGGCCTTATTTAATTCATACCGTTCAAAGATTAAATAAGGCCAAATGTAGGCTATAATTATACTGGTAGTAAAATGGTCGTGCCCCCCCTCCTGACACTACGTCACTGCTTAGCGATAAAGTAAAGTAAACAAGTTTTGACATGTACTAAAAATAAAAAAATAAGTTCGAGCTGTCATAAAATTCTTTGTTAAAAAAGGTTTAACCGCCACGGATATACAAAAAGAATTACATTCCCCCTTAAACCCTTGGGGACGAGCGACACGTATACGTGACGCATAATATGCTCAGAATCTTTGATTATTCCCACCAGTTACTTTTTATTGTAATTTTTGCCTTATTTAATGAAAGCATTTCTGCGATTCAATTAGGCGAAAATATCTGTTTTGAAAAACCGGTGTTAAAAGATTAAAAATTCTGTAAAGGATACTCGTCGCGAAGGAGTTAAAGGAATCTTGTCTTTCATATTCGACGATAAAAAAGTGGGCTGCTGAATTTAAACATGGTAGAAAATCAATTCATGATGATAAGCGCTTAGGACGTCCAAAAACCACTATGACCGATGAAATCGTCTCAAAAATTAACAATGCCGTATTGAATGATCACCGATTGAAGATACGGGAACTTGCTGAACTTACAAACATCTCGATAGACTGTGCCCACTACATTTTACACGATGTTTTGGGTATGAAAAAGCTTTCCACTCGATAAGTGCTGAGTTTGTTGAACGTCGACCAAAACGCCAAAGAATGAACATTTCTCAATAGTCTTCTGAAATGTATTGTGTTGCAAGTTGAAAAATAAAATGAAATATTGGCAAAAATCTTGTATTTTCTTTGTCAGACAGGGAGCATTTCGAACCACCCTCGTACTCGACTGCACTACAGTATTTGCACACAAGAGTGTGTCTTAAATGTATTAAGTTGCAAGGGGACTACATTAAAAAATAATATGAAATTTTGTGAAAAATCTTGTGCTTTCATTGTCAGGTAGAGAACTCATCATCCCACCCTCGTCTATACAATATAATACACTACTGTTCAAAACTTAAGCAACAAACACAAAATGCTAAATTCTGAACACGTGAGTACTCAAACGGAAATTCTATAAACAGCAAGTGTAGAAAATAGGTACTACCCTAACAGAACAGCCAGTCAATGTGAAGTTTTCTTGACATCACAAATGGTCACAATTGTCACAGTCACTACAATGAACTGAAATGTGATATCTTTTATTCGTCTCATTTATACTCTCATTTGGTCACTCCACTGAGAAGTCACCATGGCTGCTGCTTTTTGACGAGTCATCAGGTGACTTTACAATGAAGTCATCTTGTGACTCTCATGTGACTGTCATTTTGACAGTCCATTGTAGAGTCATCATGATAGCTGTTCTGTGACGATTTCCCAAGTGACAGAAAATGAAATCATCTGGTGACTTTTCACAAAGGAGTGCAATGATGACTTCACAATAGAGTGTCGATCACCGGAAAGTCACCATGCGACTTCATTGTGACATTATTTGGCGACTCATCACAATACAATGCTCACAATGACTTCAAAGTTCAGTCTTCAACTGACAGTGACTTGGGAATCACAAGGCGACTTCATTGTAATGTCACCTGGTGACCCTTCACAAAGCGACAGTCACAGTGACTTTTCAGTGTTAACAATCATTTGAGAGTAATAATGAGACAGTGATATATTCCATATTTTCATTCACCGTCGCGTTTGTGACAGTTCTAACCATGTGTGACGTCAGGGGGACTTCAAATCGACTGGCCAGGCTGTTAGGGTAGTACCTCTTTTCTACACTTGCTCTTTATAGAATTTCCTTTTGAGTACTCACATGTTCAGAAATTAGCATTTTATGTTTGTTGCTTAAGTTTTGCACACCAGTGTACCTACACTATATGTATTGTACGTTTCTTTAACAAGATCGCTGATTATTGCTATATATTCCAAACATTAGAATCTAAAGGAGAGAAATTCATTAGATAAAACCGTTTTAATTAAAGTATTTAGATGAATATCTATGAAGGAGTTATGTAAGAATTGGATAACTACAATATTTTAGAAATCCTTTGTTGTAACGCATCTTAATGAATTATTCAGATTACATATACAGAAAATAATTCTTTAAGTACATGATTTAATATTATTAAAGAATTTCTTAAGAAACGTTCGTATAATTCTACACAAAATTTATTTGGTTTTAAACAACAAGAAATATTCTTCAAATAAAGTAATTTCTTCAAAAAAAAGTATCTTATAATATATATTCAAGGCAGAATCTACTAAAAGTAAGTAAGTAATTAATAAAAGTGCTTAGCATAATTGTTTAACAGATTATAATTGTAAAAGAAATTACGTACGAATTAATGCAAAATAAACGCTTATGGTGTAGCTTTTAGTTAATTGCTTGTAATTAAGGCTAGTTCATTTCGTACCTGCCTTTTAATTAATCACAAAAAATACATTTAATTTTAAGTAATAGAATAGAAAAAAGCATGTTTACACATATTATTTTTAATTGAAATATAATTGAATCAGTAAGTTGTGGACATAGCAAACTTTTCCATATATTTGATATGGGTCGTTCTCAAATAACTTTACAAAACAGTGTCCAACAATATAATTAAATTTTTAGTTAAAATAATGATATAATTCTTATTTTATAGAAATATATGCAACATTTTGAAGTTAATAATACAATATCTGTTGAATAATGGTTTCTTAAAATATTTATAAGTATTTTCATTTTATAATACTGTTGTGAGCTCGGGGTTCGAAAGGACTGATGCCAATATATAAGAACAATAAAAAGGCTTTATTCACTATAAACAGTGCAATACGATCACAAATATCTTCTGAAAATTACAAGATATTCAGTAATCTTCAAATCCAATAAAAGCTAAGCAAAATTTCACACAGAAACAATGCGTTCAATACGACGTATCAACGACAAAATCGATCCGAGAAACACAGTTCTCAATGCAAAGCCTCTCGTATGAATTCAATCGCAGTTGACAGACAACTAACTCAACTGAACTGATGGAGGTCCTTATATAGGTTTCAGAGATCTTTCCAGATTATTCCAGAGCCTTCAGATGCTAGAAATTACCAGAAAGTGCTTTAACTTTCGATAGAGAACCCAAGCAAGAAAGGATCCCAATGTATAGGTATAAGGGGGGGTGGTTGCACAAAAAGTCGCCAAATCCGTCGCCAACTTGGCGACCTTTGGCGATATATCGCCAAATTTGGCGACAAAAATAAGTCGCCAAAACCATCGCCAACTTGGCGATAAACCCATTCCTTGGCGATTTTCCAATAGAGCTCCATTATAAAACCGATGCTGTAAGGTTGTTTTTCTTGCAAACCACCTGAGGCCTTTAGCATTGAGTTACATGATGCTCAATAGGAAATACATTAATAATACTGCAATTTTCACAATAATAAAATAAAATAAATTTAAACAAATGGAATATTTACAGGTATATACAAAATTCATAACATTGCCCCCCTCTCAAGGACTGCACGTCCCGGGCAGTTCAACCTTTGATCGGAAAGCAAACCCGTTACCAACAAATGCTATACTATTCAAAGCACTTAAAGCAAACATGGAAAATAACAATTAAACACATTCATAATGCTGCATTATACAAAATATACAAGTATTTAAATAATAATAACATTAATAATGATAATGCTAAGCAAAAGAAATTATTACATTAACTTATATACAAGACCATGGTCATACTAATTTACATTATTTACATTACACTATTTACAATCAATGAACTAAGTACTATGGCCATAGTATGGAGCCAGCCTGTCGTAATGAACGACTCTAGGCTTCGAACTTGGTGACTTTCGGATCCGAATTACGACATCGTTCAGTCTGTTTAGGACTGTATAAGGACCGTCCCAGTGCGATTGCAGTTTGGGAGAAAGTCCTTTACGTCGAGTCGGATTATAAAACCAAACCTTGTCACCTTCTTTGAATTGATGTCCCGTGGCTTTCGTGTCGTACCTGGTCTTCATCTTCTCCGTCTGTATATTGATCCGCTCTCGAGCCAAGTTGTGGACGTCTTCAAATCGTGCCTGGAGATTCTGCACGTATCCCTCTGGCGATGAAGGCGCATCTGGAGGGCGACCAAAAATCAGATCACAAGGTAGACGAAGATCACGACCAAAAAGCATCTGAGACGGGGAATAGCCGGTTGTTTCATGGACGGCGCTGCGATAGGCGAGAAGAAACAAGGGAAGTTTTTGGTCCCAGTCTTGTTGGTTTCTTGAGACTAGCAGTGAGAGATTGTTGAGGATGGTACGATTAAATCTCTCAACCATGCCATCCGATTGTGGATGTAAAGGCGTCGTCCTAGTTTTGTCCATTCCGAGAAGTTGACAGAGACCCTCAATCACAGCAGAGATGAAATTTCTCCCCTGGTCAGAATGCATTTGAAGGGGGACTCCATACCTTGATATCCACTGGTGTACCAAGGCATCCGCAACCGTAGAAGCTTCTTGATCAGGGATGGCATAAACTTCAGGCCATTTTGTGAAATAGTTCATGACAACAAGGAGGTATTTGTTGCCATCAGCACTTCTTGGCAGAGGACCTAGGATGTCAAGGGCGATGCGTTCAAAAGGTGCTCCTACATTGTAGAGATGTAGTCTTCCTCGGCTACGTTTCTTTGGTCCTTTCCGAGCTGCACATGCATCGCAAGATTTGCACCATTGTTCGACGTCAGCTCTCGCTTTTCCCCAGAAGAAGCGCTCTCGGACTCTGTGTAATGTTTTCATGACTCCAAAATGGCCACCAGTGGGACTGTCATGTAATTCCTTGAGGATCTCAGGGATTCGGGATCGAGGAAGTACCAACTGCCACCGAGATGTCTTCCCATCTTCCGATTCGAATTTTCGGAACAAGACACCATTTCTGACGTGCAGGGAGTTCCAAAGAGCCCAATATTGCTTCGTCGTAGGACTGTAAGTCGAGATGTCTTTCCAACTGGGCTTCGTGCTAGAAGATTCTAATAACTCCAAGATTGGTTTGATCTCAGAGTCTGCCATTTGATCTTCTCGAATCTTCTCATCACTCCAGGGATCTGGTGGCGTTGATAGTGAAGTCTTCGTCTGGCGTATGACATGTTCGGGATTATACTTGTTCTCCGCTCTGGAACAATAGCGACAACTTTCGGGACACGGTCTTCTTGATAAGGCATCAGCATTTCCATGCGATGAACCTTTACGATGCCTGATGTCAAAGTCGTATTCCTGGAGTCGTTGTATCCATCTGGCTACTTGGCCCTCTGGGTTCTTAAAATTCATCAGCCATGTTAAGGATGCGTGATCAGTACGAAGGAGAAATTTCCTGCCATAGAGATAGTGATGGAAGTGTTCTATGGCTCTCACTATAGCTAATAACTCCTTACGAGTGACGCAATAATTCCGTTCCGGTTTCGATAAACATTTGCTCCAGTATGCTACGACTCGTTCTTGGCCATCTATTTCTTGGGAAAGTACAGCGCCGACACTTTCCTGACTGGCATCCGTGTCCACAATGAATTGTTTGTCGGGGTCTGGATAGGTAAGGACTGGAGAGGATGTGAGAGCTTCTTTCAGCCGCTGGAAGGAATTGTCGCATTCTTGTGTCCATAGAAACTTCTGTTTGCTTTCAGTGAGCCTATGCAAGGGTCTTGCGATGTTGGAGAACCCCTGTACAAACTTTCTGTAATAAGTACATAGTCCCAGAAAGCTTCGCAACTGATGGACATTTTCCGGACGTTTCCAGTGCTTTACTGCAGACACTTTTTCAGGATCTGTTCGAACACCTTCAGCTGAGATGATGTGTCCTAAATAATTTACTTCTCGTTGGAAGAACTTGCATTTCAAAGGGTTCAGCTTTAAATTCGCCGCTCTTAGTTTCGTTAACACTTTTCGAATATTCTCTAGATGTTCTTCAAACATGCAGCCACCAATGATGACGTCATCTAGGTAGATGAGACAAGCTTCAAAGGTCAGACCTTTTAACAATGTCTCCATGAGGCGCTCGAACGTTGCTGGAGCATTGCAGAGCCCGAACGGCATAACTTTAAATTGCCAAAGTCCTTGTCTAGTAGTAAATGCGGTCTTCTCTTTATCATCAGGATGGATCTCTACTTTCCAATATCCACTCTTCAAATCCAGTGTGGAAAACCATTTATGTCCTGAAAGAGTATCTAGCGTGTCGTCTATTCTTGGTAGAGGATAGCTGTCCTTCTTCGTGATATCGTTAAGTTTACGATAATCCACACAAAATCTTGTGGAGCCATCTTTCTTTCGGACCAACACGATGGGAGAGGCCCACGGACTTGATGACGGTTCGATGATGTCATTATCCTGCATCTCTTGTAAGAGCTTAGAAACCTCTTCTTGTTTAGCGAACGGCAAACGTCTGGGATGCTGTTTAATCGGTGGATGGCCGGCAGTATCAATTCTATGCCGTGTCAGTGAAGTGCGACCAATATCACTCCCGTTTTGAGAAAACACATCCTTAAATTCCTGGAACAGTTTTTCTGCGGCATGTCTCTGTTCAGGAGATAAATTTTCATTTCGTCCAATTTCAGGTGTTAAACTTGTAGGCGGCTCCGACAACGTCAAGCTCGGGTCTTTGCAAACACAGGTGACTGGAGCACAAGTTGCAAGCACTTCACCCTTCTGGATAATTCTAGATTTTTCACTTACGTTCGCAATTCTCACAGGTATGACATCTCTCGACAGATCTACCAGTGCTGATGCTATTAGCACTCCCTTTGGGCTCTTCTCAGGATATCCAGTCAAGCCATACTGGAAAATTCTTTCGTTTCCAGTTACTCCAGGTATCATCATTTCGGTTCGAGGAGGGATGGTAACATCTGCCTTGGCTGTGATCCGTTGAATGGACCCGGACTCATTTCCAAGTTTGAAAATAGTGACATCTTCTTGAGCAGAGCGTAACTCATTATTCTTAAAATCCAGTGTAAATCCATGCTCTTTTAAAAAGTCCAGTCCGAGTATGAAAGGATCTGAAATATCGGCCACATAGACTGTATGATGGTAAGCGGCGTTCCCAAACTTTATTTCCAGTGTCATTCTTCCAAATATGTCGATCTTATCTCCGGTCACAGTTTGAAGGATAACACGTGGCGGGGTCCAGGAGAGTTTTTCTTTCAGCCGCTGAGCTAGATCTTTCCGAATGATGGTCACATTGGCTCCTGTATCGATGATCATATTACAGGGCAAATCATTCACACTTCCGACTAGAAAAACTCCGTTTTCGCCGCAACTTCTTGCAGAAATTTCACATACTTGAAAATGAGGCTTCTTAAGATCTGGCAACCTCCACCCCGTTAGATGACCATTAATCAGTTTCCCTGCTCCTCCGTTCGCGGGTGAGCTATTACCTTCAGTGTTGGGTCGTCTTGGGCAGTCGATTTGGGTATGGCCTTCTCCACCGCATTTCCAGCACTTGATCTTCCTGTAAGGCTTGTTGGCCATTAAGGAGTTCATCTGTCTCATTATGTCCTTCATCTGCTGCTGTAAGCGCTCCACAGCTCTATCCGACGTCGCAGGCAGGTTGGCTGCTCGCACAAAGTGTCGATCTTTCCTAGTAGCTTGCTGGGCTGCCTCGAATTTCAGAGCGTAAACCAAAGCCCCTTTTAAGTCACTGAGATCTGCAATCCGGAGTTGTTTCTGGATCTCAGGGTCACGCACACCATCAATAAAATGCTGCAGAGCCAAGCTTTCTCTAATTTCAGTCGGACAGCCAGGATAAGCAAGATGGGAAAGTCTCTCGACATCCGTAGCAAGATCTTGCAGGGATTCAGTGGATTTCTGCTGTCGAGATTTGAGCTGGAGTCTGCTATATTCCTTCATGCATTTCTCGCCAAAGCGCAATTCTAAGGCACTGACGAGCGTTCCAAAATCCAGCGGTTCATTTGCAGGCAAAGTCTGTAAGACGTCGGCAGCATCAGCTCGTAGAGAAGCAGCTAACTGGCAAGCTTTTGTCTGGGAATCCCATCCATTGGCGTCCGCTACGATACCAAATTGTGTCTTAAAATCTGGCCATGAGGATTTTCCGTCATAGGTCGAGAGTTTAATAGAGGCCCCGAGGAAGCATAGCTTGATACTTGACATCTTCGGGATAGTTTTCGGCAGTTATCTTTTGTTTCTTCACATTTTCCAACTCCTTTTCTGCACTCTCAATCCTTTTTTCGACGGTCTTGGCGATCTTTTGAACTTTTTCTTCTACTCTTTCTTCAACGGTCTCGGCGATCTTTTGAACTTTTTCTTCTACTCTTTCTTCTACGGAATTGGCTGTCCTTTGAATTTCTTCTACTTTTCCTTCTATTTGTTGAAATCTTCCTTCAACTTTGTTTTCCACGCCGTCAATTCTGTCATTTAAAGATGTTATTTTATCCTCTATTAAGTCTTTCAACTCTCCAAGGTTGGTTGACATATCCTTCTTCATTTCATCTTTTAAGTCGCCAAGGTTGGCAGTCATTTTCTCATCCATCTCGCCAAGATTTGCAGTCATTTTCTCATCCATCTCGCCAAGATTTGCAGTCATTTTCTCATCCATCGCTGACATTTCCTTCTTCATTTCATCTTTTAACTCGCCAAGGATGGCAGTCATTTTCTCATCCATCGCTGACATATCCTTCTTCATTTCAGCCTGATTCGCAGTCATTTCTCATCCATCTCTCCTAATTTCTCCAATAATTTAGTCAGTTGCGCTTCCATTGCTCTGGTAATCGGCATTCAATCCCACTTCTGACACCAAATGTTGTGAGCTCGGGGTTCGAAAGGACTGATGCCAATATATAAGAACAATAAAAAGGCTTTATTCACTATAAACAGTGCAATACGATCACAAATATCTTCTGAAAATTACAAGATATTCAGTAATCTTCAAATCCAATAAAAGCTAAGCAAAATTTCACACAGAAACAATGCGTTCAATACGACGTATCAACGACAAAATCGATCCGAGAAACACAGTTCTCAATGCAAAGCCTCTCGTATGAATTCAATCGCAGTTGACAGACAACTAACTCAACTGAACTGATGGAGGTCCTTATATAGGTTTCAGAGATCTTTCCAGATTATTCCAGAGCCTTCAGATGCTAGAAATTACCAGAAAGTGCTTTAACTTTCGATAGAGAACCCAAGCAAGAAAGGATCCCAATGTATAGGTATAAGGGGGGGTGGTTGCACAAAAAGTCGCCAAATCCGTCGCCAACTTGGCGACCTTTGGCGATATATCGCCAAATTTGGCGACAAAAATAAGTCGCCAAAACCATCGCCAACTTGGCGATAAACCCATTCCTTGGCGATTTGCCAATAGAGCTCCATTATAAAACCGATGCTGTAAGGTTGTTTTTCTTGCAAACCACCTGAGGCCTTTAGCATTGAGTTACATGATGCTCAATAGGAAATACATTAATAATACTGCAATTTTCACAATAATAAAATAAAATAAATTTAAACAAATTTACAGGTATATACAAAATTCATAACAATACTAAATTTTCGAATAATTGACTGTCTCCAATGAGAAACTTCAAAAAGAAAGCCTTAAAAAGACAAGATACAGAATGGAATTGTATTTAAATTATATATCATTTCAAAATTAGATACCTTATCTTTCAATTAAAATGCAAACTGAGAAAACATTTTAATTATAAAAATATAATACAGCTTAATATAAAATGTCCCCAAATAATCCACTTTCCCTTATGTCCACCCAGTTACCAAGATTTTCTAATGATCCTATTACACAATAGATGACAGTACATGTCTCAAGGCTGTATACATATATGAAGATTTAGTCCACATGGAATTTGCATTCATAAAGTGGGAGATTATATTTTTACAGATTTTTGTAACAAAAAAGTAGGTAACTACATTTTTGCTTGACCACTATCTTACCTTGATATAGAGAATATGAGAAACTGTGAATATTGGTATGTCTTGATAAAGTCTTGGATAATTTAAAAAAAAAATTAAAACCTTGTATTTGTCTACTCTGTTGCCTGACCACTATCTTACCTTGATATAGAGAATATGAGAAACTGTGAATATTGGTATGTCTTGATAAAGTCTTGGATAATTTAAAAAAAAAATTAAAACCTTGTATTTGTCTACTCTGTTGCCTGACCACTATCTTACCTTGATATAGAGAATATGAGAAACTGTGAAGATTGGTATGTCTTGATAAAGTCTTGAATATTTAAAAAAAAATGAAAACCTTGTATTTGTCTACTCTGTCGCCTGACCACTATCTTACCTTGATATAGAGAATATGAGAAACGGTGAAGATTGGTATGTCTTGATAAAGTCTTGAATAATTTAAAAAAAATGAAAACCTTGTATTTGTCTACTCTGTTGCCTGTCCACTCTGTTACTAGAGTAGTTTTTTCCATTAATTTACAACTCATATGTTATTTTAAATTACATTATATTATGGTATATTTCTAAAAGCTTTTAACTACATGAATTAAATATTAGTGCAATAATTCATATTATTGTAATGAATCTTTTAGAGGAATTGATATGTTTAAATTTTTAAACCATAGTTACAGAGTGGACATATACTTGTTTTCTATCCAAATTGGTAATATATTTGAATAAATATTTGTTTTCTACAATATTTATCACCACTTCAAATATATACATAATAAATTTGAAGAATTAAAAATAATTTTTATATCAAGAAATATAATAAAGTGGTAACACAGTGGACATTTTGCGCTTGTGCTTGAAAATAATTGGCCATTTTTTTTTTTAATAAAAAGAAAAGTTTGGAAAAACTTTCATTTTTCATAACACGAGATACTAATGTAGGTAATTAAAATTTAAAAAACAATGTAAAAAAAAATAATCGGGATATTATCAATTCCTGAATTGTAACTTTTTTTTTGGAATGACCCATACCAAATTGTTTTTTTCATTAGTTGTAAGTTTAAACTTTTAAGGAAACAATGTGTTATTTACTGATTACTATATTGATGAGGCCATTAAATTCTGTATTTCTTAATTAAAGGTAGCGCTTTGTAAAATTACTTAAAATTTATAATAAATGAATTATTGAATATATAAATAAAAATGCATAAAGACTTTTTGGAAGATTTTATTTTGAATTTTCTATAGCGAGGGAACTATAAGTCCCTACAAAAGTTCACCTTGGTGATAAATATGACAACTTAATAGGTCTGGTAGTAAAATTTGACATCAAACACGCATTTGGAAAATTTCGAAAATGCAGATTTTATGAGAATGCTCTAGATTAAATGAGATGATATGACAAAATCTGCTTGCCAAAGATATGACAAGCATAACTAGTTGCTGTGACAATCACAAAACCCTTTTCCATATCATACTAATATATGAATTTATATTAACGCCAAGAATGATGAACATAAAATATAGTGCATGTTTTTAAGAATTTAACATAAACTCATATAACACAATGGATTAAAGAAACACAGAACAGCAACGCGCCTTGCTGGGTAATAAAATTTAAAATACTCTTAACAAATACATTTTTAATCATTAATCTCAAATATAAGATTTGGTGCATTTCTACAGAATAGAAAATAATATATAGCTATCATCGCAAAAAGTATAGAACTAATATTGATCATAATCGTTTGGAAAGACAAAATTAGCGTACAAAAATATGCAATGATGAACAATGTGGTTGCAAGTGTATAAAAGATACAGAAATGCAGTTAATTAAATGGCAAACAACAGTCGCTAAATTTAATCAATTGGTTGTGGATCCGGTTATGAAACTTTCCCCAATGAGCTAGCTCCCTTGTTAAATGATCAAAACCAAAAACGAATGAACATAAATTTTCAGAAAAAGCAACTTATATATAAAATTTGGTACATTTCCATCTAACAGATGCTGATAGCATAGAAATTACGAAAAACACAGTAAAACTGCGCCAATTGCTGTGACACCAAAATGTGATCAGTATTAATTTATGTCAGTCTAACTGGCGATGAAATTTTATAAAATTCGGCGCGTTAGTTCTTGAGATACAACTTCCACACCAGTGGACATTTTGTTCATGTGCTTGACAATAATTGCCCATTTTTTCTATAAAAAAATTAAAATATGGGAAAACTTTCATTTTTCCCAACACAAAATACTATTGTAGGTAATTAAAATAATAAAAGAAAATATGAAATCAAAAAACAATTTCGGGGACATAATCAATTTCTGAAATGGAAATTTTTTTGACCCATATCTAATTTATTTTTTACAATAGTTGTAATTTTAAACTTTTAAGGAAAGAGTGTGTTATTTACTGATTACTGAGGACATTAAATTCTATATTCATTAATTAAAGGTAGTGCTTTGTAAAATAACTTAAAATTTATAATAGATGAATTATTAAATAAATAAATCAAAACAAGATATACAGCGAGCCTCTTTGGAAGCTTTTATTTAGAATTTTCTATAGTGAGGGAACTGTAAGTCCCTAAAAAGTTCACTTTGGTGATGAATATGACAACGCAATAGGTCTGGTAATAAAATTTGACATCCAACAGACATTTGAAAATTTTCCAAAATCCAGATTTTACGAAAATGATCTAGATTAAATGAGATGACATGACAAAATCTGCTTGCCAAAGATATTATGACTAGGATAACTAGTTGCTGTGGCCATCACAAAACCCTTTTCCATATCATACTAACATATGAATTTATATAACGCCAACAATGACGAATATAAAACATAGTGCATGTTCTTAAGAATTTAACATTACGTCATATAAAGCATTGGATTAAAGAAACACAGAACAGCAATGCCCCTTGCTGGGCAATAAATTTTAAATTACTCTCAACATATACATTTTTAATCATTAATCTCAAATATAAGATTTGGGGCATTTCTACGCACTGTAAAAAAAATTGGTGTAAAGTTCCTGAGAAAACCTGTGGCACCTTTATGCCACAGGTTTTCTCAGAAATTTCACCAAAGAAATGCCAGGAAACTTACACAAGTCAGTTATACAGAAAACATATGGAACTTTACACAGATCACCGATCATTCTTTTATAATAATTCCAAAAAGTTACACGAATGTTCAAAAGTATACCTGAGAAAACTAAGAAATGTTACGCCCAAAACATATGGAACATTTCACAGTTGATCAGTAAATTCCACTTTCTCAAGTATTCCTAAAAGTTACACAACATTGTGGAAGATGTTACACCAGATTTCTCGGTATACATTGATCAACAGAAATAATCCGAGAAAACCCAAGAATGTTACACAGTAAACGTCGGGAACATTACGCAGATTTTTTTACAGTGCGCAATCGAAAATGATATATAGCTGTAATATGCATCGCAAAAAATATAGAACTAATATTCCAGAATCGTTTTTCAAGCCAAAATTAGCGTACAAAAATATGTGATGATGAACAATGTGGTTGCAAGTGTATAAAAGATACAGAAATGCAGTTAACTATGTGGCAAACCACAGTCGTTAAACTTGATCAATTGGTTGTGGATCCGGTTATGAAACTTTCCACAATGAGCTCCCCTGTTAAATGATCAAAACCAAAAATGAATGAACATCTATTTTCAGAAAAAGCAACTTATACATAAAATTTGGTGCATTTCCATCCAACAGATGCTGATAGCACAGAAATTACGAGACACACAGCAAAGCTGCGCCACTTGTTGTGACACGCAACAATCAGCATTAATTTATGTCAGTCTAACTGCCGAGGAAATTTGATGAAATTCGGCGCGTTAGTTCTTGAGATACAACTTTCACAGTCATTTTGAAAAACACAGCATAATAGCTCAAATTTCCACTCAGATATAGATAGCAAATGACAGGTGCAACTCGTTATCACGATCCATCGGCGAATCATCTGGTTCTGATAACTGTAGCAAATAACCATTGTAAATGATGTTTTTTTAATAGAAATATTAAATATTTATTAAGTTTATTGACATTAAAATCATTCTGGTAACGACATTATCTTGCGACAATGGGGATCAATAGTTATCAGACTTATTTTAAAAGGAATAATGTCATCCCAGCGGCTAATTTGATATTTATATTAGTTCTCCCTAAAGAATCCATTGTTAGAATATTATATTAACACCTTTCTAATTTCGGAAATGAATTCGCTCATCTTATTAGAAGGGAAACAATAAGCTTTATGCATCTAAAGGAAGAATATGATTCTTTTGTTTAAGCTCACAGTTATTATTAGTATGAAGAAAAACAATTAAATGGACAGAAGCTTTTAGAATGAAAGCGTTATAGAAAAGTTTCACTAAAAGAAAAATGTAAAGATTTTACAACGAAAGAAATCAGCATAGCGTCAACAAAATAAGTATATTTTACGAATATTTTTGTAAAACTAAGTGCTACAAACTTTAATACATATTTTATTACAAGAGATTTACACTTTCCCCACTTAAATAAAGTAAGAAAATATTATTACGAAATCTTCGACTATTAGTGTAACGAAAGTACATCTGTAATTAAAAAGTCGGTTCTCTGTTATTTATTTTATGAATATTTTAAGAAATATTTTATGAATTTTACCAGATATACAGGGTAAAGATTTCAATTCATATCACAAATATAAAATAAACAGCGTAATAGCTGTGCACAAATTAGCAGAAATAACAATAATCACATGTTGCTCTGAAATTATAATCACTCCCCAAGGCGACAAAACTAAACTAAAATTCCCTTCACAACATTTCTATTTATATAGCCATTCTCATTGATGACGTCAACTATGATGATGTATCTCCGGCACTAGAAGATTTCAAAAAAGTATATAGAAATTTCCAATATAGCGCTTCGGTTTCTAGAAATTTCCACATCAGTATTTCGAGAACAAAATGGTCGCCAAATTCGGCTCTGAAATTGACTATTCAGTAGCGCAATAGATGTACTTTGCCGTTCAGTATTCAACATAATTCTCGTTACCTCCTTACTATTATTTCGATTTTCATTGTCGGATTTTCTTTAAATTGTTGTTTGGAGATTTTTTTAACAATACTGAAGATTTCTAGCACATTTGTAAATACATGTAAAAATAATATTTTACATTTTTAAATGCTGCTCATCGAATGTGAATAGTGCAAACATGTTATAAATTTATATCATATAATATAAAATCTCGTACCCAAATTAAAATGACAAAAAAACATATGTAAAAAGAAAAAAATAATAAGAATTCCTAATATGAGAAATCTTAGAAATTGGCACTCAAAAACCTTGATCCAAAACACAACATATTCACACAGTTAGGGTTTTCTCTAAAAAATGCTTACTGTGAGATATTTTATTTTAATTATTTAATTGTAAAAGATTGTTTTTAAGAATACATTTCAAATTGAGTGTAGACAACATTTTCTAAATTAAAATTATATAAATCAATTATTAAAACACCTACACTAAACACCTACATTCTACCTACGATGATTTTGTAATAATGCTTTAATCAGATTCTAGTATTATAAAATTGATTAAGGAGAAATATTGTTTACAAAAGAGCATATTTTAGCTAAAAATAAACCTTGAAATATGTTTTTTTTTTTAACTACATTTCTAACTTTTTGCTAAACAAGTCTGTATCTTAAATGTAACTTTCATATGTAATTATTAAGAATACAACTTATTTTTAACTTATTTAAAAAAAAGTATTGTTTTAAATAAAATTTCATTTCTGGCCTGCATATAGAATTTAAATGTTGTTATCAATATCACATAAAGTTGGTTTTATAGTATGATCGTCCTTTCTTTAATTAGATTACTAAATAATTCAAATTGATTGGAAGTGTAATTATTTTGTTTATATTTTAATTTAATAAATACAATTCAGAAAAATTAATAAGTAAGTTAATTGGCGTCGTTAGATTTCACATCCGTTTCCTAGTATTCAGGTAGCTGTTACATCTGATGCATTATCCGTGATTTATTTATTCATATTATTACCTTCTCATCCTTAATTCTGGTGATCCATCTTTTATAAGATGTAATGTAATGGGAACAAACAAAACTGCTTGCTGTTTATATAATTTTTGTAGTAAAAAGATTGAAATATTTACCATTGAAAAAATTATTAGTATTTTGAAACCTTGAGATGTTGAATAACGTTTTTCTGTATGCGTTAATGTTATTATTATTATTATACTACTAACCAGGTCCCTGCCTGCCCGGCATTGGTGCCTAACTTGACGAGTTAGTACTTGGGAGCGAGGCGGAAATCGCCTGATCATAGCATGTCTGTGAACCACCTGACTGTAGTTTTGTTGGTATCGTTGCAGTGATTTCCAGTAGTTTGCTACAGTTATCTTTGTTTGCCGGTTCATGGTTTCTATTTAACTTTGTTGAATTGGCAGTTTAAAAAAAAAGCAAAAATTAAGGAAGATAAAGTAATTGGTCTCGTAATTTAGAACCTTGATCAGGTGACGAGACCTTCACCTGACTAGGCACACCCAGAGGTATAATTTACAGGGAACTTGGAGGACTTTGCACCCAGGACGGATTTTACGTGTACCAGGCGCCTTTATCGTACATAGATTTACATATTTGCCATCTTACATATAATACTGACTGTATGCGTTAACATAGTAACCGTCGTGGCGTCCTTTTGAAAGTTGATGTGTTAAAATCTTTTTGTACGTCTTGAGTAATATTTGATTATATTTAAGCTATAGATTGCGGGTTCGCAGTAGTCCTTGTTAGTAGATAACTAACTAGTTCTATCGATATCGCAAAATTTCCAACTTAGTAATAAGGCTCTATTCTTATTATCTGTACTTCAGTTAAATTGAAATGTATAAAACTAACAGTTCTTTTCTTAACGTAATTGACATAAAATCACTTTTAAAGTACTATTAACAACAATGTAAGTAATTTAACAATTAGTAACAGTATATTATTAATACCCTATTATAAATAATAACTGAAATTTTAGTAAAAGCTTCGTAATTTTGGTAAACAGCGAACTGAAAATTCATATTTATAACTAATCCATATTAAATATTTCATTCATATTCTATGTCAAATGATAAAAGATATTCATATTTCATCGATAGTCAATAATGCATTCATATTTACATTCATAAATAATTCATATGCAGTAATTCATTCTGGCCATTACGGTGACTCTGGTAAACTTCCGTAAATATATTGACAATAGTTTTATTATTAAACATATGAAGAAATCTGGACTCTATAATCATTAAAAAAATTAGGGTTCTTAGCAATATCTTAGTCGCAAAGCAGTGTTTGGTATAATTGTTATAGTTGGTCCCAATATTTCGTAATAGTAGATTAAATATTTGCAATAGAGTATTCACATTAATTAAATTCTGATTTTACATTGAAAATGTTTGCAATAAAAATATCACTATTAGAAGAATATTGACTCTACATTGAAAACAGTAGCAATTATATCTCAATGTTGCAGGAGTTTTGGAATTACACTTAGAATAGTTGAAATGAAATCCGAAAACATTGGCTTTACACTGAATGTATTAACAATAAAATAATGAAAATTTCTTGCTAATATTATTACGATATTAACTTAATTTTAAGTTTAATTTTAAGATGGAACTGACAGAATATAATAAAACAAATTCACTCCTTTATTTTCGTTTCAAAGCGTCTATTTAGAAAGAAATGCATTATTAATTTTTAGGAAGAAAATATTCATAAATTGACTATTAAGGGTATTAAACATTGCACTCTAACACATTGGAAATTTAGAAAATGTTTAAATTATTTAAGCTGTCGCTTTAATTGTCGCTTATTTAAAGATTAGGCTAAAACAATTCTGCAAAATAAATGGAATAACGGGGTGAAAACACATTACATTATTAACCATACTTCAAAATTTCCTTAGTTTGTAGTACATTTTTTCGAAAGAAATATAGACATTATTCCATCAAAAAATATATTTATAATGTAAAATCTGCACAGCTAGAAAAAATAACTTTTTCTACTTATTCCGAGTCACACTTTCTATGACATATTTTTCACGATAAAGATATAAAAAAGAATAACTGCGCTATCTGGAAATTAAACTATATCATATATCTAGTTCATTGATTAAAAAAATGTATCCGTAATATAGTACACTAACAACTATTTTTTGTCAAATAATGAGATAGGTGACAAATTTATGTGTGAAATTAGTTTTCGGAAAAACATTCAAGTTGGTTACGTTATTTCTTTCATCCAAAAAAGAAATTTAATCAGTTCAACTTTTTCCTATTTTAATTAACAATGAAATATATTTTTTTTACGATTGAAAGGTTATGCTCTAAGAAGTTTATTAATTTTTTTAATGTTTTATGCTAATATATTTCTGATGTCAATAAAAAATAATTACATTTTTTTCTTAAATTTTCGCAAATAATTATTTATTGTAAAAATTACTAAATGTATCAGAGACATATATATGCCCCTTTTGCATTATATTCAGTAATGAATAAACACTAGGGTGTACTGAGAAATTTATTCATATTTTGACTTTCCATAACTGATTGGTTTTTCTTCGTCCTGCTCGCAAACATTTACTTTAAAGGTGTTTTTAGGATTATTTATCTTTAAATTCTTTAAATAAACATTTTTTAGGGGGAAGTGAAGAGAATGAATTAAATGAAAGGTAGCCAGACATTTGAAAAAATTGGTATACTGGACATATCTGGTGTACTGGGCAACTTAGTTAATGATATGTCCAGTACATCAAATTTTTCAGATGTCTGGCTACCTTTCATTTAATTCATTCTCTGCACTTCCCTGTCCCCCCTTTTTTCCTCCGAACTTAAACTCATCCAGTTTGACTGAGCGCTTCTATTACTCTCCTACGTCACATGTGACTCCTGACTCTGATGTTGTTTTTAAAAACTCACTGCTATTCTATTTTCATCGCGTGCAAGACGCGAGCATATTTACATGGCTTAAACTTTTAAATCAGTTTTTAATGTTTTTAACCTTTTTAAATTTGGCACTGAAGATGAAGCTTTAGAGGCTCCGAAACAGCTGTTTGCTATTTTATATATTTTTCTTGTGCTATTTTTACGTTGATCATTTATTTTAATAAGATAAATGAGTTTCATTTTAAAATCTACACAGATGGCGATAGTAAATATGAGCACAGTAAAAATCGTATTCTGATGTCACTAAAAATATATTCATTTCGATAAAAAAAAAAGTTAATCTTTTGTAAAATAAATTCTATTTGCTTGTTGAAAGAAGAGTTTAAGAAAAATAAGTGCTTTTATCAAAAGAAAATGAGCTGAGATCTAGAAATTTTAAATTTCTATTTTAAAAGAATTACTTTTTCAGTCACTAAAAGTCACTTTTTCAGTCACTCACTGCTATTGTCAAATGCGGTTAAATATTTCATTGAAACATGACATTACTAAAATTTTAAATGTATTGATTTTCTATTAATCTATCATTTATTTTAATGAATAATAAATGAGAGGAAGGATTAAAATTTTATTGCGGTTTAAATAATTCCCAGTTTCCAAATTAATTGATAGCTGATTGAATTGGTCATTATAAGGTAATTTAAATTATAGGCTAATCATATAATAAATAAAATAATTGTAGTAAAAATTAATTTATGAATGTATCTGTATAGTTATGAAAGAACGCATTCAACAGCATATTTTCTTGTATATTTGGCGGCTTAGTGCACTTAACCAGTGGTCACAAAAAACTATTTTTGTAGTGAAATACTACTTTTTCTGAAATGGAGTTAAATACAACTACAATTACTTGTTTTAAAAAGCATCGATGACAAACTACTTTTCAAAAGTAGTCGCTACATTGTTACTTTCAGATTTTGCCAAAGGATTCAATCTGCACTTGAAATTGAAGACTCGTATAAATTAATACAATGGCCCCTCGTTATATCGCGTTTGCCAGGGTACAGTTAAATAAAAGCGATAAAACTGAGAACAATAAAAAACTAGTCGTTGGGGGCCACCGTAATACTTACCCATCATGGATATGCATAATGTAAAATATTAAAATAAAAAATGTGTAAACTACTTATAAAATGCATTGCAATTCGAATAAAACCGTGGCTTGATGACATCATAAACTTTAAAGGCTCGATTACTGAATTGCTTAAAAGAAACATCCTTATAACTCCAAAAACAATAATCCTATTAACTAGCGGTTTATTGCATCTGATTAAGCGTCTCATTTCCAATTAAAATATATCTTTGAATTGAAATTTGGATGAAATACAGGGTCATGAAAAATCGAAGAGTGTGGTAAATAGGATTACAAATACCTCGGCAACTCATCATCCGATCGACTTCATGCTTTATGCAAAATTTGTTTTTGTTTTTTTATTGTCTTTTATATTCACTCCTTAAAACAAACAATTTCGAAAATTTTTATATACCTTTTATCAGAACGAATATTTCGAGAGTTCGAAAAAAACAGTTCCGGTTAATCGAGATTATTGAAATTCAAAAGGCTTCTTCCCATTATTACATACTAAGTACATACCAAGTTTCTATCTCAATTTGTTCGGGAGATAGAGCGTTTACAGACACACAGACGGACGGCAAATTTTTTTTTCTAAAAATATGTTTTTCGGAATCTCCAGTGTCTGAAACGTGTAAATCCGTCAAATTTTTTTTTTCGATTTTCAAAACGATTACAAGACTTACCCTATACTACGTATGATGGGTAGGTAATTAAGAAGGAACACATACAAGAAATTGTTGTGTGTTATTTTCTAAAATGTTATTTTAAGCGCATAGTACTGTTATATGTCGACTAGAGCATTTCAATATTGATTTTCTCCGTCATAGCAAACCCGGGCTAATATTTCTGAACTAATTCACCCAGTTAACCCTGAAGATCTGGGCTAGTATCTGAATCAGCGCAACAGAATAAATCACAGGTAATGGGATCTCCAGTAAACGCTGGAAATGTGATTACATTAGATTAATTTTGACACAATTATTCAAATTGGTATATGAGGATAAAAAAAAGAAACAAAGACACCGTTGGGAAAGACCCATTTCGCACAGTTGGGAAGATTATTTCTCATATGACTTCTTTACCAATTTCAGTAATTGTGTCAAAATTAATCTAGTGTAATCACGTTTCCAGCGTTTACTGGAGGTCTCATTACCAGTGATTTATTCAGTTGTGCTGTTTCACATATCAGACCAGATGTTAGGATCATTAAGAGTAACTGGGTGAATTAGTTCTGCCATATTCATCCAGCATTGTTCGGTAGAGCATTGGCAGCTTCAGCCAAGAGATCCCGGGTTCGAATCTTGGCCCGGACTTTTTCGCTCAGTTGAGAAGATTACATTTCACACTATGTATATATTCCAAAATCACGTCCCAGTTAGCTGAAGTAACAAAAGAGTAAACCTTAAGAAAAAAAAAAAGTATTGTTTTTTTAATTCTCCATTTAAAACAGAAAATAAATGTTTTACATATATATATATATATGTATATTTATATATAATTTGATATATTAAGATTTTGCTTTAAATCATTGTGAATAGAAAATGAATAAAAAGGAAATGCATCATTTTATGTAAAAGGCATTTAAATTTATTTTAATCGTGTTATGTTGCTTTCAGCGTTTTGTTTGAAGTATAATAATCAGTTTAGGAAACTGTTACGAAGTTTTCGAGATCATTAAGGTGAAAAATAAATATATATTCATTCCCCCTAAACGAGAATAAATAAAAAAATCTTTTTTGTTTCCTTTCAAAATATTTTGAAACGCAACAAAAAAAGCAACCCATAAGTTAGTAAGTGATTCAAATAGGAAAACTTGATAAAAACGATAAAGCTTGTAAGTGATTTTCAATGCAGAACAATTTTTTCCATAAAAGTTTGAAAGCAATTCCTTTAGTTTAACTGTTTAGACTTATGAGACATTGTTAAGAAATATATGTTTCGTTTTCAAATATAAGCAGGTATTGATAGTTAAGATAGCATGAATAAATGTAAGCCTTATTTTGTAAGAAATGTATTTTGAATTCACTCAAAGTAGAGCTTGGAAAAGACCAAATATTTTATTTTATTTTTATAAAAAAAAATAATTTTTTTGATAAAAGAAAAGTTTGAGCCAAATGGATGCATTTTACCAAACAGAATTAGGCTGACATCAGGAAACTTTGAATATTTTTTATATAGAAAATGCCATATTTCTGCACATAAAAAATCCTATAATAGTAATGTGTAGCATTCAGAAATGGATAAACTTGTCATTGAAACATGAATGTGCTAAAAGTTAAAATATATTAATTGTTTTTTTATCCTGTCATGTTTATTTTATGCCAGTTAAATAACATTCATTTTATTGAGTTACAAATGCACTACACAACACAATTTTTCATTTAGAAGTATGTCTTTTTTATACTCATATTTAGGTTTATATACCAGAAAATTTATAGAGTAATATTTTACTGTATTTAATAGCAGCCTATCAAAAGCCTGTAATTTTACACCTAAATGTTTAAAATGTGCCGAAAATTATCTAACTCCAGAATGCCCACATAAGGGCGGAATTACACCTAAATGTCCCAATTGCGGTCAAACTGGTCACCCTGCAAACTACCGTGGCTGTCTTAACCCCCCCCCCCCAAAAAAAAAGGACTTTTTTAACTTAAAGTCTCAAGAGAATAAATATTGAAAAACGCTTTATAAATGTTTGCCAATAAGCCACTTCGTCGCAATCTGTGGCGCTGAACGTCTTAATCAAAAATTTACTATTCAATGTAAAAGAAAATTAAATTAATAAATAAATAAAAATAAATATCCAATATGTTTAATGTGAAAGCTAAATATCTATTAATGATGAGCATAATGAATGATTCTTTCATTCGAATGTACCATTTGAGCATGCGCAAAAACATAGTTGCCAACATTTGTATTTTTTGATCAATCACTACCAGGGATTTTGTAAACAAAAAAGAAGCAAAAACATAGTTTCCAAAATTCGTATTTCTTTTAATTAATTTCCCCCCGAAATTTTACAAAACAAAGACATTTATTATTTGTATCTAGCTCTATATCTAATTCTGATTAAAATGGAAAACTCTTTTTTCTTTTCAAAATTTCTGGTAGTAATTGAATAATAATAATAAAAGAAAAAAAAATTGAAGTTTGGCAGATATGCTTCTGCACATGCCCGAATGATTCATTCGATTATCAAAATCATTGATTCTGCCCATCACTAATATCTACCAGTTCCCCATAAGACAGAATAAGAAAATTTATTTTTGTTTCGCTCAAAAATATTTTGACATTTAACGTTACAGCAGCCCATAAGGCAGAAAGCAATTTCAAGAGCGAAATACAACAAGACAGTAAATGTAATGTAAGTGATGTCGAATGTGGAATAAAATTTTCCATAATGGATTTGAAAAAGTTTGAAAGTCATCCGCTTAGTTTCACTTCTTATACTTACCAGACATTGTTAAGATAGATATGTTTCACTTTATGTCTAAACAGCTTGTAATAGTTAAGGTATTATGAATAAATATAGACAATGTAGAAAACGTATTCTGAAGAAAATCAATATAGATTTCAGAAAAGATCAGGGCAGTATTTTGTAAAATAAATTCTTTTTAACAATTTCCAACTAAAATATAATAAATTATAACATCTTGTAATAATATATTTATTTTAAATGCTAAAAGGTGTAAACTAACAACATGAATATTTAATTAAAATTAAATATTCATATTAAAATTAATATTAAACATTCTCAATTGTTTTTGAAAATGGTTCGGAATGAGCCGAAACATGTCAACAATCTAATAAAAGATATTTTACTGTATATTATGTTTTTAGTTTACACCTTTTAGCATTTAAAAGAAATAGCAACTGAAAAGTTTCAACAATTGAAAAAAATATTAATATGACGTCATATTGGTAATATCGAGGCTAACGAAAAAGAAAGGCTACCGCGGTGCTTTACGCATATCTTTTTTTACAGACCGCGGGAGTCACGTGATGCTCGAATGCACCAATGAAAGTGTACGAAAAGAGCATCACGTCACTCTAGCGGTCTGTAAAAAAAGATAAGTGGAATGCACCACGGTAGCCTGTCTTTTTTCGTTAGCCTCGGGTAATATAACGGAAATTTCCAAACATTTCTCAATAATACAAGGATTATGAGGTATGTGTAAGTAAAGAAAGCAGGTTAATATGACGTCATTAGAAAATTAAAAAGAAAATAAATATGACGTCATTTTGGATGTTGAACGAACTTTTTAAAATTTTTACTGTATGTTCTTAGTTTACACCTTTTAGCATTTAAAAGAAATATACTTTCCAACAAAGTTGAAAAGTGTCTTTGAATTCAGTTTGTCTGTCTGTCCATTCTCTAACTCGCATAAATATACATTGCTTGTTATGCAATTGATATATGTTATAAAGGTATACTATGGGATCTTTGCTATTGAAAATGGAGTTTATAATTCATTTACAAAGACACTCAAAATATTACGGTTCGTTACATTACGGTCTATGGTGAAAAATTGTTTGCAGTGTATTTTAATGATGTTACACTATTTCAAACATATTTAAATTGGTATATATCACTGAGATGCACAACAAGATGCTTGTTATAGAATATTGTATGCATAGCATTCGTCGTCTATTTACAGGGACACACAAAAAAATTAGGTTATAGTACTGTACATGAACAATAATTGGTAAAAGTGCGTTTTCTGTTACGGAACGCGTTTTTAAATTAAACTAGTTTTTTCCATAATTATTGCTGGTGCGTATAAATTCTATAATTAATATACAGGGATGCACAAAAGATCTCTAGTACTTTTCCGTTTATTGACGGTGGGGTATTGCTGAAGGGGAATTGTCTATTGTGCTAAGCGTTTCCTAACTGAACTAAAGTTTAGCATGCAATATAGTATGTTTACAAATCTTATAGATCTTATACAGGGCTGTACAAAAGAATTCGGATATTTTTTCGACTATTAATGGTAATTGTTGAAATTGGATTTTCAAATGCGTTATGCGTTTTCAAAATTGCTTATTTAGTCATAATATTTCATTTTAAGTTTTGTTGCAGTATTCTGAATGCGTTTGAAAGTGTTGTATAATTTATGCTTGAAGCATGATTTTTCTTTTGTTTCTTAATGAAGAAGAGCTCTGGAAAAGTGGAAGTTTTTTACAAAGAAGAATTCAGCTAAGATTTTGAAATTTTACATTGTTATTTGTAAAAAAAGGATTTTTCTGCCAATAAAAAAACTCCATACCGAAATGTTCAAATAAGAAATGTGGTTAAATATGTCACTGAAACATCAGTTTCATTGTCAACTATATTTTCGATTTACACATCTAGCTTATGCTTATAAATGACATTTAAAAAAAGTGGGTAAGTGTGATAGATGACCGCGCAAAGGGTTTCGCTTAATATTCCTTTCAAAACACTTTATCCTTCCTTTAATAAATCCAAATAAATTTCATTTTCCAAAAAAATAAAATAAAATAAAATAAAATAAAATAAAAGTCATGTTTTTTTAAAAGTAAAAATTTACCTGTCTACTTTTCTCGTTTTTTTTTTTCGAAAATCTGAACCGGTCCGATAGACTGTCATAATAATATCTGTCATGTGGACTAAATGCGATATTTAAGAAAAATCAATTTCAAAATTAAACATGTTGTATAGAGACCTTCAAAATGTTAGATGCCAGATTAAGTTTATTTTTAATTCTCTAATGAGGTCATATTAAGCTGTTTTCTGTATTTACACATACTCATACTCCTTGTATTATTGAGAAATGTTTGAAAATTACCGTTTTATTACCCAAGGCTAACGAAAAAGAACGGCTACCGCGGTGCTTTACGCTCTTCTTTTTTTACAGACCGCGGGAGTCACGTGATGCTCGAATCCACCAATGCAGGTGCACAAAAAGATCATCACGTCACTCTGTAAAAAAATATAAGTGGAATGCACCATGGTAGCCTGTCCTTTTCGTTAGCCTCGTTTATTACCAATATGACGTCATATCTTTTCATAAAATCCTTTTTTCATTGGTGAAACTTTTTATTTCATTTCCATTTTTCACGTGGAAATCTTTCAATACAAAATTAATTATTGTAGAAAGAATTTTATTGTGGATTTTTAATTGTTGGCAACTGTTATAACGATAAATGTTTAAATTTAATAGGAAAAGGCTGTTAGAGTTTTGGTTTTTTATCTTTATATATTAAAATAATACGATTTTTGTAAATTTTATGATTTTGAGCTTCATAATAGTTATTTGGCTATAAGTACACAAAATTTCATGACTGTAGGTTACATTGTTTCTGAGAACCGGCTCTGTGACGGACAGACAACGAAGCGGGAGTAATAGGGTTTCGTGAGATGAACGAAACTCTAAAAATGAATAACAAATAGGAATATTAAAATTCCATTTCAGTTTAAATGATCACTATTTTCTAAGTTAACTGATAGTACAGTGCATACGTGATATCAGTCATATTTTGTGAAACTAAAACATGTATTATATTTATCTCATTTCCATGTTGTAGTATTTCAAAGTCTTTCGAATAGGGCTTGAAATTTTGTTGCTTGTTAAATGTTATTTGTCTTATAAAATGAAACTTTTTAGCAAAGCAGAATTGATCTAAAAGCTCAAAACTCTACATTATTATTTAGTAAAAAAGCTTTTTTTGCCAATAAAAAACTTCATTCTAAAATGCTGAAAAAAGTTTAAAGGTGTCCCTGAAACAACAGTTTGCTACAATATAAAATAACATTGATTTTCGATTAATCAAACATATCTAACTTATAAAAATAAATGACATTTATTTCAATGAATAATAAATAGGAATATTAAAATTCCATTGCAGTTTAAATGATCATTAGACTCTAAATTAATTAATAGTAGAGTGCATTCATGATATCAGCCATATATTGTGGGACTAAAACATATACTTTATATGCCCATTCCCCAATTGTTTAATTTAATATATTTTGGAATGCCTTAGAAATAAGTTGCTTGTTAAATACATTATTTAAGACTAAATTGATTTGACTAAATATAAAATTATATAATCTATCATCTGTGTTGAATAATTATGTTATGGTGAAATACATGTTAATTTGTAATAAGTGAAATTGACTATATAAAAGTTTGACACAAAATGTATCATTGATTGATTATACATTGATTCTGTCATTATGAGAATATATTTTAAATAATTAACAAAAAATGTAAAATTAGCGTACCAAAATGCTTTTTCTGAGTATATATGCGCAAAATTCATCCTTTACAACACATTAAACATAAGCATAAAACACAGATCAGTATTCTGTGTAGATGCATAGATAGTAGCGACCAGCCCAAACATTTTATACTTCTCGATCTTCGTGAAATATAAACTGAATATCTTCTCATTTTTGCAGCAGTTTTGGCAAAAATTCTTTTAAATATTTTTCGTTCGACTGTGTAAATAAAATAAAACCTCAGCATGGTACATATCAATAAAATTATTGCAGAAGTAAACCTTTAAAAGGTGAAATAAGTAATTAATATATCTACTTGCTACATCGCTCGAGCGAAACAATTTTATCAAGAAGTGGGTAAGTGTGATCGAAGATCGCACAAAGGGTTTCGTTTAATATTCCTTTCTTTAACAAATCCAAACAAATTTCATTTTCCAAAAAACAAATAAAAAATAAATAAAATAAAAGTCATGTTTTTTTGTTCGTTTTTTAAGTAAAAATTTAACGGTCTATTTTTCTTGTTTTTTCGAAAATCTGAAGCGGTCTGATACCGGGTGAAGCCCGTTATTATACTCTGTCATAATAATATCTGTCATGTGGACTAAATGCGATATAAAATTAATCAATTTCAAAATTAAACATGTTGTATAGAGACCTTCAAAATGTTATTATATGCCAATATATCCGTAATCGGGTTTTTATCATTAGTCAATACATTCCTCAAACTCATATGACGTTATAATCACTTGTTGACGTCATATCTACTTGCTTTCTCTATTACTCATATTGATACTCTCTTTGTATTATTCTCAAACATTTTAAAAAGTCCGTTAAACTTCCAATATGACGTCAGATTAATTTTCTTTTTAATTCTCTAATGACGTCATATTAACCTATTTTCTGTACTTACACATACTCATACACCTTGTATTATTGAGAAATGTTTGAAAATTTCCGTTTTAGAACCAATATGACGTCATATTATTCTTTTTTCAACTGGTGAAACTTTTTATTTCATTTTCATTTTTCACGTGGAAATCTTTCAACAGAAACTTAATTATTGTAGAAAGAATTTTATCGTAGATTTTTAATTGTTATCAATTGCTATGACGAAAAATGTTTAAATTTAATAGGAAAAGGCAGTTAAATTTTTGGTTTTTTATTTCTCTATGTTAAAATAATACGATTTTTTAAAATGATTTTCAGCTTTTTAGTAGGTATTCAGCTATAAGTACACAAAATTTCAAGTCTGTAAGTTGTAAAGTTTCTGAGAACCGGTTCTGTGACGAAGAAACAACGTAGCGGGACGAATACGAATAGAGTTTCGTGAGATGAACAAAAAAGCACAAAACCGAATTGGAAATTGGAGAAACCTATTTTAATACCAAAGTGATACCTCGCTTGAATTAAAAAAACGATCGTCAGGCAATTTCAGTGCCGTATTTGAGAACGGTTTGAGAAAAGTCACTTTCGTTGTAAAATTTGCAACATCGCTCCTGCTGGAAGAATCTCCTCTGCAAATTTCTGCCTCATTCAGTAGTTAAATATCACGATCTAATGCGAAATTAGATAAATAAAATTTTCTTTAAACATCAGGACCAATAGAGGATATCATAATCAAATATATATGTCATTGCTTATCGTTTATGTTGCTATAAAATAATCAATAAAAGACGAATACATATGCCGTCTATGCGCCGTCGCAAAACACACCTTTTAAAATTGATTATATGAGAAGGTTCCAACTGGTGAAACAGCATCGAAACAAACTGGCTATAAATCTCAATTAAATAATGAAACTTTTTATCAATCACCATAAAAACAACACACAAGACGCGTTTCCATCTCGAAACGCGTCCTGTGTGTTGTTTTGTTTTTATGGTGATTGATACAAAGTTGCATTATTTAATTGGTTCCAACAGATGTTCAAATTTACCTAAAATTAATTGGCTAACATTTACTTATTATATAGGCAAAATCCAATAATTTTACTACTTACCCAGGAACGATATAATTATCACCGAATATATATATATATATAGGGTTCCGTACATAAAAAGTAAAAACGGAACCATTATAATATCACTCGTGTGTCTGTCTGTCTGTCTATTAGTCTGTCAGGGCCGTTTTTCTCGTAAACTGTGGAGCGTGGAAAGTTCAAACTCGGGAGAGTTATAAAGGCTGTTGATTCAAATATGTATATAATGTTAGCCATTCACAAATATTTTTAGGGAAAATTTAGGGGGGCTAATTATGTTATTTGTTTTTTTTCTTTGTGTATATCGTGTGGGGTATCCTGTGAATGGTCTCGTTACATCGAACTCAAAAATATATTTGTCTTAATTTTAGGTATTGCATTTTCTTAGATATCGTCGAAAGTGCATTGCAAAAATATCCCCCCCCCTCTACTTCCAAATATACAGAAACTAAAATTATCAAAGAATTAGGGGTAGTAGACGTTAATTAAAACTTCCAGGAAACTGTAGCAATTATCTTAGGTCACATATTTTTTGAGAAAACCGCATTTTTCAGTTACGCACAAACTTTACTTTGCGGGCGATCAGCGAGTGAATTGAGAGGCACTCGAGGTACCTATCGACCTGGAATCATCTAGGGAATGTTGATAATGATTTTCGAAAAAATTGTCGATAATTAGCCGAGATGTTAATTAAGTTGCTTGATTTTTTTTTTAATTTTTTTTAATATCGTGTATGGCATTGTTCGAAAGATCTCTTAACATCGAACTCAAAAATATATTTGTTTTTATTTTACGTGTTAAATTTTCAGAGATATCGTTGAAAATGTACTTCAAAAATATGTCCCCCCCACACCTATTTCCGAATCTAATGAAACTGAAATTAGGAAAAAAAATAGAAGTAGTAAAAGTTTATTTATACCTTACAGGAAAACTATAGCGATTATCCTATGTCACATAGTTTTTGAGAAAATCGCATTTTTCCGTTTTACATAAACTTTACTTTGTGGGAACTCAGCGGGGCAGTGGAGGGGCGCTCGAGGTACCTATCGACGCAGAATCATCCAGGAATTGTTGATAATGACTTTCGAAAAAACATTTCGGTAATTAGTTGATATATTAATTAAAAACCTATATAGGAAAACGCGGCACGGTTCAAGGCGACGTTGCAAATTTGTCTTCGAAGCCAAATTTAAACTTTGTACAAGGTCTTTCTTTTAGGTAAGGCTAATCATAGTGATAAATAGTCAACGTTTTTCCTTCCAATTGAATTCAATTATTAAAGGCAAATATTTAAAAATAATTCATAGAATAATTACAAGACATTAAATGTCAGTAGTTTCGAGACACAATCGCTTTTAACTTAGTGTATAATTCATTTATAATAAAAAAAAAATTCTCGATTACAAATCTATTCACTACTGATGCCTACAATATCATGCTTTCATGTTAAAAATGAGTCAGAAAGTTTCGTTTTTTTTTTTTTTTAAATATCACCTTAAAGTTATCGACTGTGTCAAATATGATTCACAGGTGACTTCTCGTGAGCAACTCTGCGACCTCTTTCAGAAGCGTGGTTGGCAATCGGTCAAGTTTAACTTTTGTACAAGGTCTTTGTCTTTAAAAGAGAAATATTTATCGTTTTTCATTCCAATAGAATGAAATTATAACATGTGGTATTGTTTTACGTATACGAATATATCTTCTTTGAACAGTTCTGATACTTTGTTTAACCATCTATTTTTTATTAAGATTTTGTTGGGGTTTTCTTTCAATGTATTGTGTTCTCTATCCTATTTCTTTCTCTTACACATCAATAGGTATGTCGAGGTATATCAAAATTTAATTCTCTCATGTGATTTCAATGTCAACTTCAGAAACAAAAGTAGAAACGAACTTCAAAATATTTTTAGCTCTTGGTCTAAGTTCATTCATTCAAGAATCTATTACCAGGGAAAACACAATTACTGATAATGTATTCACCAACATCCCCGTGCAGTGTGGTGTTGTTCATTTATTGTTTAGTCATCATAAACTGATTTGGATAAGGTTTTAAAAAAGTCATACAGGATATCAATATATTATACTGTTTAGGCTTCATATTTGTATGAATGTTCATTATATCCATCTATACTTTGCTAGTATATATAGCTATAGATTACCAACCCAACCCTACTTTGTATAGTTTTTTTTAAGTCTTATTATTCTTTTAGAAATGATTTTTTGTACTACTGAAGTTCGTAATTGATAAAATTAATGTACGGAACCCTTTTAGCACCTCTTGCACTTGACCTATTTTTCGATTTCTGAACAATGTGTTACCCAGATCAACTAATGGTTTTAGTTGCGTTGTATTTATGTTTAGAAGGCTTAAGAAGATGTAATAACTTTTCAATGAATTGAATTCCTAGTGGATTTTTGAATTACTGTACAACGAGTTAGCCATATCCAATGTTTTTTTTCCTGTTTTCGATCTGCGCGAAAGACAATGGGGCTCTGTTAAACCGATCAATGAAATAACTAATTTTGCGTGAACTGGGCAGCAACTTGATTTGACAGCAACTTGATTCAGCAACTCTGAATTTCATGTTTTTAACCCAATAGATTCCTGTTCAAAATGTTAAGCAAATTGGGTCAAATTTGCTATGTTTTCAAATTCGGACGTTTTTGTTACCTTTTCTTTGTTATTATCAATTAAATTAAAAGGAAACACTATCATGTTGAATATAAAAAAAATAATAATAACATCAGGCAATGGTACAAAAGTATCGATCTTTCAACGAATATTATTTGCGAAATAATCCGTAATGATTTTCTATGGAAATAGCAGATATATAATGATAATCACGTCTGAGCTACTGCAGTAGCAAAAAAATAAAAAAAAGATAAAAAAAAAGAAGAAGGAGAAAATCTTTTTAATTATCTTTTTTTTAACGAAAAATAATTAGATTCTTTTTTTTTTTAATTTCATGTATTTATAACATGCCATTGTTTCGCTTTTAAACATATATTTTTTTAATTTATGGAAATTCCAATTGCCATAAGCAAGGAGTATATAAAACGATTTTAATCGTGTTACGTTGTCGACAGCGTTATAATTGAAAATTTAATAATCAGTTTTAAAGAAATTGCTGGTATTTTTTAGGTAAAATTAATGAGAAACTTAAATATGTATTCTTTCCCCGTAACCAACAATAGGGAAAAATTTGTTTTCTATCAAAATACTATTTTAAAATTTAACGAAAAAGCAGACATAAGGCAATAAACCTTGCAAGTACCAAAACACAATATCATACACAAAAAGTTGTAAGTAATTTCCGATGGGAAAGAAATTTTACCATAATGGATATAAAAAACTTTGAAAGTTATTCCCTCAGCTTAACTGCTTATACTATATATCGGACATAGTTAAGATAAATATGTATCATTTTAAAATCCAAACAGGTAGTTATAGTTAAGGTAACATGAATAAATATGAACACTTTAGAAAACCTATTCTGAAGGCACTCAAAATATATTGATTTCGGAAAAGACAAGGTGCATTTTTGTGAAAGAAATTATATTTTCTTGATGAAAAATGGTTCTAGAAAAATGGTTCATCTTAGAAAAATAGAATTGAGCTAAAACTTTGAAAATTTGCATTTTATTGAGAAAAAACATTTATCTGCAAAATAGAAAACGATTATAAAATGTCCAATCATCAGCAGTGGTTAAATATGCCCCAGAAACATTAGCTAGCGGAAATTTAAAGTACATTGATTTTCGATTAATCTTTCATTTCTAACTTAATGCCAAATAAATTACATTTATTTCAATGAATAGTAAATGATAGGAATAATTCAAATTCTAACGCAGTTTAAATAATTACTAGTTTCCATACTAATTAATAACATACTGAATTCATTATATCAGCAATACTTTATAGGGCTAAAACGTATTAATTCTATAATCATTCGCAAGTGTGGTGTTGCAAATATTTTGGAATCGCAAGGAAATTTATTGCTTAAATACTGCATTTACTCGCGTATTTTGGGCTCTTTTTTGACAATTTTTATGGTTTTGAAAGTAGGGTGAGAAAAACACATGAGTTTTTTTATAGTTATATATATATTTTTTCAAGGCCACTTAGAATAAAAAGAGGAAGTACCTTTGATTAGAAGAATATAATAGTTTATTAACCCTTTGCGCAACTTACACAAATTGTATTCGGTTGGCATCACTTTTTTTTTAATGTTATCTTCATTTGCACAAAATGTTCTAATGTTCGAAAAGGCTCTAATTAAATAAGGCAAATATTACTTTTCTTTGTTACTGGTGCCAGAAATAAATTTATTGGATTTATTGATTGTCGCCGCAGCGGCGATAACGGAGTACAAAGGGTTAAATGAGTAGTTAAGATAAAACAAAATACACAACAGCTTCAAAAGTTCGCAGATAATTTTTGAACTGGGGCAATATAAGCATTTTCTGGAGCATTCTACAATGAAATATGGGAAAATATTTTTATGCTTCGAAGCATGAAAACACTTTAGCATCTTCTATGAGATGTATTTCCCAAATTCGAGGCCAAAAAATTTACTTTTTATTAATTTTCTTAGAGGATAATATTGTTTTTACGCTAACATTAAATAAGTGTTTCATTCACTACGAATTATTCTTCATCTTCTCTTTTACTGTTTCATTCAACAAAACACTCCATAATGAATAAAAATTTTTCAGTGTGAACAGTTCAGCATTTAATGTGTCACAATATTGCTGATATTGCTTTATCAGTTACAATACCAGTTGCAGCTTTAAAAACAGATCGCGGGGGAAAAATAAATAAATAATTGCATGCTAAATAACCGAAATAAATATTGAAAAATAAAAACTATGATGATACATGCGGTTTTATTATCTCAAATTGTCTAACGTGCTAACATGAAATAAGTGTTTCATTCACTACGAATTAGTCTTCATCTTACCTTTTACTGTTTCATTCAACAAAACACTCGATAAATAATGAATAAGAAAATTTCAGTGTAAACAGATCAGCATTTAATGTATCACAATATTAATGATATTGCTTTATCAATTAAAATACCATCTGCACATAATTGTGTTGCAGCTTCAGAAACAGACTGCGGGGGAAAAATAAATAAATAATTGTATTCTAAATAACCGAAATGAATATCGAAAAATAAAATCTATGATGATACATGCGGTTTTATTATCTCAAAATATCTTATGTGCTAACATAAAATAAGTGTTTCATTCACTACGAATTATTCTCCATCTTCCCTTTTGCTGTTTCATTCAACAAAACACTCTATAATGAATAAGAAATTTTCAGTGTAAACAGCTCAGCATTTAATGTGTCACAATTTTGATGATATTGCTTTATCAGTTACAATACGATATGCACACAGTTACGTTGCAGTTTCAGAAACAGATCGCGGGAAAATTAATAAATAATTGTATTCTAAATAACCGAAATAAATATTGAAAAATAGAAACTGTGATGACATATGCGGTTTTATTATCTCAAATTATCTCATAATCTTGATGCAAAATTTATGTGAATATTTGAAGAATACCCAAATTTTCTGTCAAAAGTATTCGTCACGTAAAATATGCGTTGGAATAAATTACGTGTGTAAATATGGTATATCATTTAGGAATAAATAGACTTGACTAATTATAAAAAAGTTATATAATCCAGAATAAGTAATAATTAATTTAGGAATTAACATAAGGAATAAATAATTATAGTAAAATAATTAACGTTAATTTGTAGTACATGAAGTTTGCTAAAGACAAATTCGCACAACATGTATCAAAAATTCATTAAATTATGGCTATAATGATATTGTTATCATGTAAAGATATTTCAAACAATTAATTAAAAAAATTATAACTAGCTTATTAATTTGGTAATTATTTTTGTTCCAAAATTAATCTTTGAAAGTTTTGCAAAGTTTGTGCAAAGTCATCTTTCGTAATATATTAAAGAGTTATATATAATGTAAAACACAAATGATATTCAATGCAGATTTGAAGTCTGAAGGTGGTCGCCATAATTATAAGAGTTGAAAATCCCTTACTTATCAGTTTCCTCCGAGATGTGGGGTTACTCTCGTAGCGACCTGTGTCGTCGACACTTGGTAAATTGGCTTGGGGGTCCGCAGTGGAGAGCGGCCCCAGGTCGATCGCAGTGCCGTGGCGAGACAAAGCCGCTGGCGCGATATAAGTCCTTTAGAGACTTGGGAGCGATGGTCGGAACGCGAGCCTACGCCCCCTTGGGCGACTGGCGGCGCGAGCTCATTTTATCCCTTACTTATAATCTGAATAGGGAATACGTAATTTTCGTTTTAATCGGCTATTTAGTTATCGCAATTTACTTGTCTTAAATATTTATTACAGATTTATATAAAATATGAAAATTATTACGTATCAATAATTATTCTAATTGTTTCTATTCAAATTGTATTATTAAAAGTTATAAAACAAAAATTCAAATCATTGATACTTATAAAATATTTTCAAAATGCTTTTAAAAATAGGAAAAAAATATATACAATGTTAACAAAATATCAATATTTTACAAATTTAATTGTGAAATAGGTAATCAGATTTTATGAAAACGATAACAAATTTAAACCACTTGCGACATCCTGATATCACATTGCAATAGTTGAAGTAACGAAAAGGTAGAAAAGAAAAAGTAAACATCATAATTTTTTCATCTTCGTTTTTTAGCAGCAAATAATTAGTTTCTTTTGTTATAATTCATTTAACTAGGTCATCCAACCTGAGATTTCCATGTCGCAGAATATATGTTAAAACTTTTTTTTTTAATTTGAAGTAAACAAAAATATTACGTCTGAACATATTTATAATTATATTAAAATCATTAAAATTACAGACATCACATTACAATTACATAAAACATTAAAAACATATTAAAATTGGGCGTTTCGGATTAACATGAAAATCCCTCATCAGCAAAAATTTTTCTTAACGTAAGTCACAATAAGTTCTAAAATATCAACACATAGAAAATACAACGCATCAAAATGTCGAGGTCAAAGTTACAGTTATATTAACACGGAGTATTCATTCGGGATTGCACCTGCTTCGTTAAGAGGTAAATCTGTAATTTTCGTATACCATCAAGGCTACACTACATACCGGGCTTGCTCATTCATTATGATGACGTCACAAAAGGTGGCTGACTAGGAGGAAAGACATACAGCGATTGGCACAAAACGATGGGCACGTTGCTTTGGACCAATCGCTGGTCGCGGTCAGCCACCATTTGTGACGTTTTGAGAGTGAATGAGCAAGCCCGGTATCTAGTGTTGCCTTGATACCAAGCTTCTAAGAAAGTACGAGTTCTGTAGTCGCTGCACCTCGATCTGTTTACAAAAGATTTAGCAAAATCTGGAAAATGGTCAGTTTTTATCGCATGATCCACTATTTTGGAATTTAATTTTTTATTTTGAAATGCATATATGTGCTCCTTTAGTCTTAACTCAAGTGTTCGACCTGTCTCCCCTATATAGATCGCATTGGAAGGTTGGCATGGAATACCATAAACTACATCTTTAAACTGAGAACTGGGATATTTATGTTTGAAGTTGCTTAAAAAAGGATGAGGTATTTTCATGTAAATCTGAAACGTCCAATTTTAATATGTTTTTAATGTTTTATGTAATTGTAATGTAATGTCTGTAATTTTTTTAAATTGTTTAATGAAAACTCTAGTATTTTTTTTTTTACATTTAATATATATATATATACCAAATGCACCTTAAGTTCGTTAAAACTTAAAAATTCATTAAAAAAATGGATGCTAAAAAATAGCGGATTGCATCAATGTTATTAGAGGGAGATCAGATTTTTTTTTTAACAAAAAAAATTGGTTCAAAAATTACCGACAGATGGCACTGCATGCATAATATGAAGCGGATAAGTGCAAATCAGGCTGTCAATAAAACCCCTTAATGCACACAGATTCTTCATTCCATGCCAGCAGTATGCTATCGTTACCAGATCAAGCACTGATGGTTAAACTCTTTTTCAGGAAATCATGAAATTTTTCAGGAAATCAGCAATTGGCGCATTGCAAAAATTCCGCAAGGGCAAAATTACTGAAGATGAGAAAAGAACCTGTTTCATGTGCTGGAAAACTGCCTGTCAGACGCTTCGCAGGGAAATTGGTCTTTTACTGGAATCCTATTTCCTAATTACTATATACCTATTTGCTCCTCCTGTCGGTAATTTTCTTAACAGCAACATTTTTTGTTATTAAAATAAATCCGAGCTCCCTCTAACCCAGGGTTCGTACGCTTTTACAACATTTTTTAATACAATTTTTCGCGTTGTTTAAATTCAGAAAAGTATTACAAATCCTGCAATTAAACGAGGCGTCTACAATTTCTGCTATTGGAATATTAAATAGAAATTTTCTAATAAGAAAAAGGGGTGCCAGACTACTTGGAAATTCCAAAGGGTGTACGCACGCTAAGTCGAAACATTCTATTAATAAAATGTGGTAAAAGCTTAAACCGTAAAATCCCATTCCTTAAAACATGAATTTTTTAGCATCATTTGTTTTTTTTTAAATGAATTTTTAAAGTTTTTAAGAACTTATGGTTCACTCCTGGCTATATTTATTTAAACTGTCCACTAACAACATCAAAAAGCATTTTATAAAAAAAAAATATCAATTATACTGTAGCGTCACGATCAATGAACTGAGTCAGGATGGCTCTTTTTAGATGTTTTTATTACACAAGTTGTAAATTTCCAACTGGACGAAAAATGTCCGGGCCAGGATTCGAGCCTGGGATCGCTTGGCTGAAGGCCAATGATGTTCTGGGCCAAGGCTGGATGAATTATGCCCTCCAGATTCGACCGGGATAGCTCAGTGGTAGAGCGTGGCGGCTTCAGCCAAGCGATCCCAGGTTCGAATCCTGGCCCGGACATTTTTCGTCCAGTTGGAAATTTACAACTTCTATGATTACTTTACCAATTTGAAATAATTGTGTTAAAAAATAATCTAGTGTTTTTATTACACTCAGCTACTTGACAGCATAATGTACCAAACAACTAGACAGAAAGAATTCTTTAGGAAATAACAACTAGACTAACATTAAATTAGTCTGTCGATAGTATTATACAGGGTCATTCATAATTCCCTCCGGGGTTTCGAAACGTTATAGTATAAAAACGAAGACGAATATGAAAAAAAGAAACATATGAAATTATTCCGAAACTATTCAAGTTTTACTTACATACATTACAGGTGTTCTATGTGTGAACCCTTGGTCACACGGCATACATCCATGCGATAGTCCAGTTCCTGCCATAGTCCGTTTCTTTAAATTTCCGGTACCACACATGAATTGTTTTGTCAGTTGGTCCCTGTTTTCGATATTTATTACGAAAGGCCCGTTGAACTGACACCAGATTTAAAGAAACGGAATATGGCAGGAACTGGACTATCGCATGGATGTATGCCGTGTGACCAAGGGTTCACACATAGAACACCTGTAATGTATGTAAGTAAAACTTGAATAGTTTCGGAATAATTTCATATGTTTCTTTTTTTCATATTCGTCTTCGTTTTTTTACTATAACGTTTCGAAACCCCGGAGGGAATTATGAATGACCCTGTATACTACCCGTGGGTTTGGCCTCGCTAAATTTCTTAGCAATGTTCGTAACTTCCCCAGAGGACATCTTATTTCTCCCGGTAAAATATGAGCCTGCGTCCAGGCTTCGTACACTTTTCGCATGGCCTGACCAAGTCCCGGCTTTTGCGGGCTCGCCTCAGTAGCGACAGAGAAAAATTCAGAGATGCATCTAGCTCACTCTCTTTCGTTCAAGTCCTCTTTTAGCCCCTTTCAGCCGTGTATATGTCCAGGCTCTACCATTGTATTTCAAATGGAGGTTGAGTATGGTGGTCTCAAGCATGTAGAGAATTATTACATTCCCATGTCAGGAGAGTCTTCAGATTTTCCAAGTGTTCATAAAATTTTGATACTTCAGCTTGTCAGAACTGAGTTTGGACCAACACTCGAAAACATTTTACGGCCTGCGAATAACAAGTTATTTATAGAATTTTCACTCTTATAGAGGGATAATTCGGGATAGCCTGAGAAAAACGTGACTTTTTATTTTTCTCAGCAAAACGATGGGAATATCTTACAATGCCTTCAAATAAAATTTTGAAATTTAATAAAAGCGATACTTTCGCCAGAGTTTGTATTGATTCCAAAGAAATCAGCAATTTTGCTTCTTACAGGAGCCTTTTTAGGTGCGTTCGTAATTATATAAATACGTAGCACCTATAGTCGTCGTTTGGTCCGTCCGTCTGTCTGTCTGTCTGTCCGCATATAACAACGCAAAAACTACCCAACCAAATGGTTTGCAATTTAAAATATATTATCTTTGCAGAATTTTGTCGAGACATTTCAAATTTTATTAAAATCGAATCAAAACTTTAGGAGATATTAATAAAAATATTTATTAAGAAATTTGATTTTTTTTAAAAATCGGTGCTTTTTTGTTATAGGAGCTTCCGAAGTTTAATCGTCAAAGCGACCGAGATACTTATTTTATGACAGAAATGAATCTGCAGATGATATAATTCATTTCATAGAATTAAAAATCATCAAGATCTGAATATTTATATAACTAGCTGATACATATATATCTGAATATTTATATAACTAGTTAAGATATTTGTATGAACAGTGTCATAAAATATATACTTAACTAGCTGTTTAACCCCGTTCTACGCACGGGATATCATGAATTTAATTCTAAAACGTGCGTACGAACGCACCTCGTTTGTAACGTTTGACGTACAATTTCCAACTTGTTAAATTCTGATCATTTCAGTGGTTTATGCGCCTGTTAAATTTGTGTTTTATTTATGTTATTTATTTATTCAATGGAGTTTTAATAACTTTATGAAGTATTTCCTTGAAACAAATGCTGAAATATTTATATTGCTTTAAGTGCAAGCTTTTGTAAACGGGCTTCACAGATAAAGATTGATTAAAAAATCCGTGCTTCAAAAATTAAAAAAAAAATCATGAAAAATCGCTAAATTGAGATACAGATTTCTAACAAATTGCATTTGAAAGTGCGCTTTTTCCGTATTCTATGGCGTAAAAATTACAATTGTGTGATATTTGGAAGTTTAATTAGTTTCCATAAAAGCGAAATCTTTGGTCAAGTGTTGCCACAGTCAATAGGACATCAGAGTTGTTCAAGGACATTTTTTGCTTTAAAATATAAATCTGTTTAAACTTTCCTTTTCAAACATCTTTAATGAAATATATGGAAATTTAAAGTATTGTCCTATGTAAAAAGTTTTAGGTAGCTTTCAATACAAAAAAGTATAAAGCTACCTATTGCAGCCGTTCGGAGGAAAGCAGTTCCGGAAAATTTCGATATATTTTCACCGATCATGACCCCCAGACCCCAAAACCACCCTCCGTTCAAATGTTGATTTATATATATATATATATATATATATATAACGCTCGTATTTATAAATCAATTTTGATGAAACTAATTGTGTGTATTAAGCTAACCAATGTCTCGACCGAGTTCGTTGGCCAGCTTGGTCCGCCATTTTGTTTCAAGATGGCGGCCATTTAAAAATTTAAAACTAAAATAAATATACAAAAAAATTAAAAATTAAAATTTATTTTTTAATTACGTTTTAGGCCTTGATACAAGGATTCCAGAGCATTTTTTGGTTTACCTCTATCTTAAAAAATGGCTGAGATAGAGCAGTTTGAAATTCTAGGGGGGCTGACATTTTGAAACAAAACAGCACATTAACGCGATTACTCGCAAATTATTTTCTTTCATTGTTGTAATAATTTTCCCAATCATACGCATAAAACTATATATTCATACCCGTTACCGCCAAAGTTGGCGACATTGGCGACAAAATTGGCAAAATTGGCGACATTTGGCGAAATATCGCCAAATTTGGCGACCAAAATAAGTCTTCATAAATGAAGCCAATTTGGCTATTGCTCAATAATTTGGCGAATTTCTTATTCAAATTCAGTATTAACGAATCTTTTGTAAACGTTTCTTTGCATTTTAACTTGCTGTTTTCGTGTAACATTAGCTAATATTTTAAAACGAAGATATAGGAAAGCTACCTTTTCCTCCCGGTACAGGCCGGAAGGACTTTTTAAAATTCGTTTAAACGTGTTGTCTTTTTTGCAGCGTTTCATTTCAGAAAACATATAACAATGTTTTTGGTATCATAGACAGAAAACTGAAATAAATATCCGTTCCCCATAAACAAGAAAAGAAAACACTATTTTTGTTTTCTTAAAAAATATTTTGAAACCTTACGTAAAGGCAGCCCATGAAGTAATAAGCATACCTAAAACTGAAATGCATTAGTGCACAAAAAAAAGTTATATGTGATTTCCGCTGTGGAATGAATTTTTCCATAATGGATTTGAAAAAGTTTTATTGTTAGTTCAAATTGTTATTTATACCAGAAATTATCAAGAAATATATATTTCATTTTTTTTTATATTCAGTTATAAGTGGATTAATGTGGTTGTAGACGAATAAATAAATGTAAACAGTTACAAAACATTTTCGTCAGTCACAATAAGTTCACTTTAGAAAAGAAAGCTTTGTTAAAGAAATTTTCTTGATGAAAGAGGAGTTCAAGAAAAACAAATACATTTTACAACAACAACAACAACAACAACAACAAAAGATTTGATGTTTAAAAACTGATAATTATATACAACAAAAAAATTATTTTTTGGCTTATAAAATTCCGTAATAAAGTGTCTATCAATAATGAATGTTTAAGTATGTCACTAAAACTTTCGTTCGCTAAAATATTATGTGTATTAATTTTTAATTTAATAATACCTGTTTAATTTACACTACCTAAATGACATTTATTTTATTGAATAATAAACGGTAGAAATAGTCAAAATTCCATTGACGTTTAAACAATTACCTGTTTCGAAGTAATTTTGTGCACTGTATTCGTATTGGAATTCGTATTTTGTAGTGCCAAAACTTCCACTTTCCATATTCGTCGGCGTTTTCTGGAATTTCAAGTACTTCGAAATTTGCTACAGAAAATTTATAACTTGTTAAATAAATCATTTGAAAATAAATGGATTGGAAGGTATGTGAAATTATTTATTAAATAAATCATTTGAAAATAAATGGATTGGAAGGTATGTGAAATTATTTATTAAATAAATCATTTGAAAATAAATGGATTGGAAGGTATGTGAAATTATTTAATCCAACAAATGTGTCAATAATGTTAATTATATTTTGGAAAAATAAATCATTTCAGAATTAATAGATTCGACTAAATGTAACGTTATTTCATTCGACATGAATCAATGATCGATTAACCTTTAAAGATACGTACGGTATGTAGTAACATAAAGACACGGATGGGGCACTCCATGCGCACATCGGTTTGTAAGTCCTAAACAGCAACTTTTAATGTTAATGCCATGTCCAGTAGTAGTATAAAAATAATAAGCATAAAATTGTTTTAAAAACTAATTAGAATTAATATAACACTGGCGGTTTGTAGTAGCATAAAGACATTAGTAAATAACGGGCATTAGTAAATAACATATCGTTCTACGTAGATTAGTTATAGAATTATGATGGAAAGTTCTGTTATTTTGGACGAAAATGTTACCATTGGATATTTTTTGTCGACCATTATCGTTGGTGACAGAATGGAAATGGCTAGGGAATGGAATAGTAATCTATGCTTGAAGTAAGATTATTATTCTTTTTTCCTGTTTCTTTTTTTTTTTTTTTTTTTTTGAGAGAGAATGTTTGTGTTACGTTTTTTAACCTAAGTTTATATAACGTATCCTCTACTGTTTTACTCATGTAGATTTCGATATATTACTGCATTCTGCATGTTAATAAATTTGTATATTTTGCCCTTATATTGCACTATTGCTTATATTCATATATTCTGCCACGATATCAGTATTATAAAAAAGCAAGAAAGAAAAGCCATGCGTCAAGCGTAGATTATTTAACCACTTTCCAACAAATTCAGAATACTGTAACAAAACTTTATCGTTTAATAAGTGAAAGATAATATCTAAGTAAACAATTCGGAAAACTCATAAAACATTTGAAAACTCAATTTCGGCAATTTCCATCTGTAGTTGGAAAATAATTCATATTCTTTTGTGAATCTCTGTATACGATCTATCTATTTGTATATTTACTATATATTACGTCAAAATTTAGTTCAATTAGGAAACACTTAACAATATTGAAAATTCTTTTTCAGAAATTCACGTCAATAAACGGAAATATATTCCATTCTTTTGCAGAGCCCTGTATTTGATGCATGTAATTTATACACATCAAGTAATATTCAAAACATTTTTTAAATTTAAAAACGCATAACGCAACTGGAAACGCACTTCCAGCTATTATTGCTCAGTACTGTAACCGAACACTTTTGCGTGTCCCTGTATATGAATTGAATATTCAACAGTAAGTATCTTGTTGTGGACCTCAGTGATATATATCAGTTTCAATATCTTTGAAATAGCCTAACATTATTAAAGTGCATTACAAACGATATTTCCCCTTAGACCATAATGTAACGGAATTCCTTTGAGTGTCCCTGTTAATGAACTATGAATGCTACACACTTCATATTTAATAACAAACATACCATAGTGAATTTCAATAACATATATCAATTACATAAGAATCCGATTATATTCACGTACGTTAGCTCGGCCAGACAGACTGCTACATGATCAGACAAACCGAATACATAAACACTTTTCAACTATGTTGAAAAGTATTAAAAACATGTCCGTGAGAATTAAACTCGGATGTCATATTGACGGTGGTAACACCTGACCCACGTATTTTACCTTTTTTTAACTTCTAAACATAGCACAATTTGAATTTTTACACCTTGGAATATGGGAAAATGTTATTTCAAATACAATTTGTTGCAAAACTGTACTTCATTTTACTGATTTTGTATGAATTTCAAAACTATTTTCAAGCATGACTTTTTTTTAAAAATCGCATGCAACCGATAAGGAAATATTAACTCATTTGCACTTTAAACAATATAAATAGTTAAACATTTGTTTGTGGCTAATAATCCGTGACGAAATTGAATTTTCTATAAATAAATACAAAACTAAAATATAAAAATCCCCGTTATTTTTACAGACATACAATCGAACTATGGGCTTTAATCACGGAAATGATCAATCTTTGGCGATTTCCTCGGCTATCTACAAAGATAATGTAGTTTTAAAACATTGAGTAATGATTAATACTCTCAAGTGTTATAATTCATATACGTAATTAAATATTTTGGATTAAGTTTGAAAATTCATCTTTTTTTAGCATTTTAAAAGTATTACAGAGAAAACAACATTACAAATTTGCCCTTTTGCTCCGCGGTTAGGGGTTAACCTCCTGACCGCGGAGCAAAAGGGCAAATTTGTAATGTTGTTTTAACCCCCTGACCGCGGAGCAAATGGGCAAATTTGTAATGTTGTTTTAACCCCCTGACCGCGGAGCAAATGGGCAAATTTGTAATGTTGTTTTCTCTGTAATATTTTTAAAATGCTAAAGAAAGATGAATTTTCAAACTTGATACAAAATATTTAATTACGTATATGAATTATAACACTTGAGAGTATTAATCATTACTCAATGTTTTAAAACTACAATATCTTTGTAGAAATATATTAATTTAAACAAAGCTTCTAATGCAGTGAAACCTACAGCATAGTGAACGGATATATCAGTTCACGGCTGGGAGAAGATTAACTCCTGGCATGCGGCTAATACTAAATAATTGCTTTTAATAAATTTCAAAACTTTATTTGAATATATTATTGCTATTTTTTATATAAAAATGCTTTTCGGTGTTGTTAATAGGTAATCTAAAATATATAAGTAATGTAAAAAAATCTATTTGAGATTTGAATTAAAAAAATAAACCTATATTCTGTATGTGTATACCTAATTCTGTATTCACCTATATTCTGTATGTGTATACCTACTTCTGTATTCACCTATATTCTGTATGTGTATACCTATTTCTGTATTCACCTATATTTTTGAATTTTATTACCCTTTTATTTACCCAGGAAGCCAGTGTTGGATCCCTAGTTAATAACAACAAAAATAGCTTCAAATAATATTTTCCGTATAAATTATTCGGTATAAAAACCTCAAATTATAAAGATAGAGGAAAAACTTTATAACAGTCAATGCTTTTAGATGCTTCTTCTTTATTTATTTTTTTTAGTACAAGTATAAATATATTATCCTTGCCATTTGAGCTTAAGTAGAAACAGTCTTGTTTTTTTTTAGTTACTTACTCTGTTTAATAATACCCTCTGAAAATGAATAATGTTCTAATTCAGTAGTTATGTTTACGACTGAATGGAATATAAATAGTTAAAATTTGGTGGATAATTGCATCGATCAATATGTGCAAATATGGTATCATTATCGCTTCTGATAGTTTAAAAGAAAAAATCATAATAATTAGACGACATAAGTACTGGTGTCGTTATAAAATTGTTAGAAGATATTTCAATTCTCAATTTTTATTTCACGTTTTTAAAAACACGAAAAAACTAGTTTCGTACTTATAAAATATATGTCACTTTAATTTGTATGCTTGTCTCTCATTCATTTAAAATCAAGTGGGGTCTCAGGTTACTCCAAAACTGTCAAATGTTCGCCAAGCTTGATAAAATGTTTTGATAAGTTGCTAAGTTTAGCGCCTAAAATATTTCGCTAGAAACAGCTTGGTCATAATACGAAATCATGTTGGTGAAATCCTGTGCTAAATCATTTTATGTTTTTTTTTCTTTTAATTAACAGAAACAACTCGGGTATTTTATATGGGGAAATTATTATTATTATTATTATTATTATTTTGTGAACATGAATCATTTTACAAACAGAATTTAAATAAGTAAAATATTACTCTCAACATTCGTAACTTTGGCCTTCGACGAAAGAATATCCATCCCAGAAAATACATTTTGAAGACAAGAGGTAATAATTACACTCAACTGAAATTCATTTCTGATACAAACAAATTATAAAAGTAAAAAATAAATTTTACTGAAATGAAGTTACTATTGATATAGACTTAACGCCTTAATTCTCGCTCCCGTCATTATCACGGGCTGAGGTGTCGTTCGTTAATTCTCGAGCCCGTCATATTTCCGGGCACTTAACTGCTGGTCCGGGTATGTAACTGCTGGAAAAAACTTCTGAAACCAGAAAATTTTAACCCCTTAATTCTCGCGCCCGTGATTTTCATAGGCAGTGTAGACTACTTTTTATTAATTCAGATTGTTTGCTTTTTTTTTAAATAGTGTAATTGGCTTTATTTTCGCATAATTTTACTTGCCGTAAACTACGATGAATATTTCTACATCAAAAAAGGGGTGGGAATCAAATAATCTGTGAATAAAAAAAAAAAAAAGTAGCATACACTTATCGGGGGGTGGCACTTAAGGTGTTAAGACACAGAATTCTCGCATGATGGCTTTTCTACAAATGTGAATTCGTTTTATAACATACTGTTTTTTTTTACCTTAAAAAACTAATTGCATATTTCATTTAGAAACCTTATAATTATTCAATTTCTGTAATAAAAAACATAGGTACTTTTTTGATTGATTTTTCCAATACTAAGCTACCCTGAAGGGGTTAAAAGCCTACACTTATGGTGCGAAGACACTTGTAAGTAAATGTTAAACCAACCAATGGCAGATTTCTTTATAAATTTCTCGTTTGCATTTCAATATTTTAAATGATATTTTAATAAGATATCTGAGGTCGATGTCTAACCGCGAGTATCTTTGTATTTTTTCAATTATCGTTGTAGTTTATTTTCCTGAGAGCATTTTCAATTTTGGAATCGAAAAATACTTGACGCTGAAAAATACTTAAACTTATAAAAATGCCATCCATGTTAAATGAAAACGGGTATTTTCATACATAAAATTAGATCCATGAAATGGTAGGGAAAAGGAAGGGAAAACCAACATTTTTTCATTTTTCTCTCAAGGTATAAGCTCACCAGTTTTATGCTTTGATGTCCCTGAGGATGACTATAAAAATTTAGCCAAAATTGTTGGATTAATTTGATTTTTAACTAAGTTTTAACATCTCCATTTTACACTGTTTTAGCAAAGTACAAATACAGTTATGTACTATGCATATTTTTTATCTATATATTAATCAACGGTGTATACGTCCATCTTTAATACTTCTATAGTAATATTTTAGTTAATTCGCAATACATATCCAATTCCTTTAAGTTACAATGAAAAATACCACTTCTTTCCCTTCAAAATATCGTAAAACGTAATAGCAAAGTAGCGGCCAATATAGCAACAAGCATTTCAAATATCAAAATACAATAGAACCGAAAAAACGTTTAAGTGATTTCCAATGTGAAACGAAATTTTCTTTTATGACTTTGGAAAAGTTTGAAAGTCGTTCCTTTAATGTAGTTACCTATATGCTTTTAGACATTGTTTCCTTTAAAAATTTAGAAAAGTAGTGATACATAAGTACCTGTCAGTACTTTAAATGTATGTTTTAATGCAACTCGAAAAAACTGAGTTTCAAAATACCAGATTGTTCTTTATAAAAAAAGTTCAATTTTTTTATGAAATCAGTAAAAATGGAAAATGTTCACTTTTGACAAAAGAAAATTGGATAAAAGATTAAACATATTTTTATTTTAAAAAGTAAAATATGCTGTCTACACAAGTAAAAATATGTTAAAATATTAGTGCCTATTTACTTTGAGTGGTTACTTTCGTTTCTAATGCAAATATATTGCTAAATTCTTGAACCGAAAATTTAAAATAATTTAGGAAGGGTTCATAAATAATGTAAAATATATATATATATATACAAGCAACATGTTTTATTGTATTGAAATACACAATAATATTTTTAGAAAAATGTATGATCAAGAAAGGTGACACCCTTGTCTGTTCTTTACATTTTAAATGTTTGTAAAACTCCAACATTTTGTAAAATTAATGGCAGGTCTGTTTTATCCACATAATCTTAATTCCTACCTTGTTTTGAACACTTTAGCAATTTACATTGCTTACTTATCTCCAACAAGCAAAAAATCAAAGCGCATTTGAAATTTTGGACACTCTGTATATGCACTAAAAATATAATATGTACTTCAGTGCATAGAAAGGTTTTTGATGGACAAAACATGTATTATAAAAAAAATCTGAAATGTTCCATTCCATAGAAGAAAGGTTTCCGAAAATTTTGCGCAAAGTATGGGTTCCCTTTAGTTCCTGATTTGTTCGGAAATGTAACACTCATTTCCCTGTAAAGTATATAAGAGCTGAGAATAGAAAATGTTTTGAAAGGGCTTGCGCATCTGTTAATTTTATGGTATTATTAAGAGGAGTTTTGCTTCAATAACTTAGATAACTCATGGGCCGATTTTGTTACGGCTTTATGCAATGATTTAGAGACAAGATTTCTAAAACGCAGACGCAAAGAAATTTTGGTAAATTGTTATAGTGACTTTACAACATTAGTTTTCTTTAAAATAGAGCGTTGAAATAAAATACATCTCTAATTGTTTTACAGAGCCGTACAAAATATTTTCGGTTACATGGACGGTAACTGTTTGAAATTCATTTTACTGGCATTATAGCGTTTCAAAGTCAAACTAGCTTCATATATGCTTTTGAGCCTACAGCGCGATATATTCTCCATTAAAAAGTTATTTACTATATTTTTATTTCTTTTACAGTTCTTCACAAACTGATGCATATATGAGGGTCAGTCGGAAAATAAGTTTCCTCTCGCGACTGTGGAGAGAGGTGTGTATGAAAGACAAAAATGTAATGAGACATTAAAGATAACACATAACTTTATTTTTCGACATAAGTACCAAGTACATTGAGACATTTGTCATACCACTTTATAAGCTTCAAAAAGCCCTCCAGGAAAAAATCAGGGCTTTGCATATGGACGAAGCGTTGAACGGCTATGGGCGAAAGATGACACAGTAGGTGAACGCGAACGTGCAAGATACCGATATCATTCGGTAGAGGTCGACCGCGATCAAGCAGATGGCGCTGTTGCAGTGCCTGCACAGATAGCGCTGTTGACTGCAATTGCGCTGTCACTGCAACAGCGCCATCTGCTTGATCATGGTCGACCTCTACCCAAGGGTATCAGTGTCTTGCACGTTTGCGTTCACCTGCTGTGTCATTTTTCGCCCATTGCCATTCAACGCTTCGTCTACGAACGCACCTAAAAACACATTCATAATTAAACTAATTACTACTAATAAATGCACCAGTTATCTCAATTCTAAAAATAACTTAATATATGTAAAAATAAAATATTCAGTCTTACTTTAGTAAGTGTAATTTTCTTTAGGCAAATTGAAGTCAAGGCCTCTAAAGAAATAGAAATTCCAAAGGACATGTTCGGCAAACAGTAACGCAACTGATCACTTCCATTTTTCTAAGACAAACTCGCTAACGTTACAATACTCACTCCAATTTTCAAGCTATTAATTTCACATATACTTTTATTTAACCTCTTAACCCTTAATTGCATAGTGATGTAAATTTCCATCACTGTTTATTTAACTTTTAATAAATAAATCAACTTCTTCGCCACCACTATATTTATATAGAAATATTAATACAATAAATTTCCCGTGAGCTATATTGCTGAACAAATTGAAAAATCTATCTTAAAATTTCTGGTGTCTAATATTTAACATATGTATAAAAAAACACAATTGTAAAAGAAAAACTCATGCAAAGAAGGGTTAATCGTCGCGTAATGTTCGTAAAATTCCTTCAAAAATTGTCGATTTTTTATTGCCCCATTTTATTATTCATAAAATTCTTTTGTTAATTAGTAAAAGAAACCGCGTATTGTTTTTATTTTCAAATTTAAAGTATTCAGGTTGGATAAAAAATTTTAAAATCACAATTTTACTTACTTGTTTGATATATATATATTTTTTAACACAAGCTATTTTTTTTAAATTCAGATTGCCACCTCTTTTTTGAAGTAGAAATATTCGCCTTATTTAATGACAGATTAAATAACGCAAGAATACGGCCAATTACACTTTTTTTTTTCTTTTTAACTGGTGGGAATCAAACAATCTGAATTTTAAAATTGTAGCCGACAATGTTCGTGAAGGTATCAGGCAGGAAGATTAAGGGGTTTAAAATAATCATTGTAATCAAATAATTCATTTAAAATAATCAATTAAAATAATTAATAATAATGACAAAATCATTGAATAAACCACACTATCACGGCTGCCATTGACAACTGTTTTGATAATCTATTCGCACCACTATTCTTAAAATATAAATTTTATATTATATTTCTCTAAGTACTGTTAAAATGCACTGAAAGATTCTTGATTTAAGAATGTGGTAAGACATAGCATTAAAATTATGAGGAGTTATGCTTGTGAAAGTCACGGGTACGACAAAATTTGTTCGCAAATTTTGCCCGTGAATGTATCGGGAACGACGATTAAGGGATTAAACAGCAAAAGGCTGTTTAAACTCATTTAAGGTCGGTGAGATATTTTTTATACCACATAATTTTATTAAGATTTGTACCAGAATTTTTTAACAAAGATCTACTTTTATAAACGTTGGTTGGCGAAAAAAACTATAAAATTGCATTTCCCTATTTTCAAATAACTTTTTCTGAGAATTCAACATTGCAGAAACGTAATTAGTTGCCCCTTAATGGATTAGTATAGCCCACAGCCTGCATTTAAAGAAAAATCAAAAAAGAATTTTTCTACTCTCCTTAATATCAATGGCTTAGTTCTAAATATTATAAAGGGGCAATATTTGAAACGTCCTTATCTACCTCTTCTTTCTTTCATTCTCTCTATACCTCAGGACGCTTCTTTGCATTTTCTTGGGTTAGGGTCCCTTGAAGGTTGAAATTCTGTCTGGTTAAATAGTACATTATTACATTTTGATAGACAGTTGTGATGTAAAAACAATTGCTCGTTTTAACCGTGTCCTCGATTTAACCGTGCTCGTATTAAACGAGTTCATCTGTAATAATAAACGAATTAAAAGCATACATAGAACAGACATATATACATACATATTTGCAAATAATCGGTAGACGAGTACATATTTTAACTATTTTTTTAATTGGTGTTACAGCTGTAAATGAATACTATATTCGAGTAGATTGTGAGGTAGTACATGTTTCTACGAATGTATAATTAGGGTACAACTTTGTCATGCGCAAATTATTTGTACACTGGGGGTGGGGGGTGGCTAATGAATACCGCCTATATATGTTATTTGAATTTTCCCATCTAACTAGCTCAAATGATTATTAGATAGATAGCTCGATGTATGTAGCTCTAGGGACTCTATTAAATTAGATACATTTTTTGTATGGCTTAATCATATATTTTTTGCCATAATTTTTTTTCCGGTGAAGAATTTCACTATATTTTTTTTAGCCTAAAAAAGCAATGAATTTAGATATCTTCTTAGATTTATTCTTCTGCATTTTTCAGTGTTTCATGTAAGGAACTCAGAATTTAACCCATATCTCCTCATCGTCCTAAAAATAGGACAGCACGCATAAGCGTACTGTATATAAATTCTCTTGAATATTTTAATTCAAATTACAGACGATTTATTATTCAAGAGTCATTTAAAGTTATCTTTGTCTTTATTGCAAGTTTAAATTAATGTTGGATATTTTTTATAAAATTTTTAAAATGGCGATTTTCGAATTTTTTTTTTTTTTTTTTTTTACTTTTTTAACAATGTATTTAAAGTATTAAGCTCCAAGAAATTCCCACATTTAAATTTATTGCGGTATTATTCCGTACTTTTATACCAGTAAAAATACATTCTCAAGAAACTAATCTAGGAGATATATTTTCCTTGCATTTTCGACTGTCCTGAAAATAGGACAAAGTACAATCCACTACTACCTAACCCCCATCAGTGAGTAACGGAGATAGTCCTTTCTTCCTCTGTTACATTCCAACCATTGCTACTCTACAACTAATGCAAGCGCCTAATAGTCTGTTTGACAGGTGCACATCAAATTCATTAAACTTTTCCCCGTTTTAATACCTTCCTAAATAGTTAAAAAGTGTTTATGATTTCTGTTTGTCTATCTGCCGCATGTCTGTGTCTGTCTGTGCTCTACTCGCGTAAATATACTCGGATTGCCATGAAATTGATATATGTTAATCATGTTTATTATGACATGTTCAGTATTAAAAATGAATTATGTAGCTTTTATAGTTCATTTACAGGGGACACTCAAAATAATTCAGGTACATTGCGGTCTATGGGCAATTTCCGATGAATTGTAATGATGTTACATTATTTCTATAAATTTAAATTTATATATATCACTCAGATATACTACAAGAGTATTACTATAGAACACGATGTGCATAGCATTTAACGTTCATTTACAGTGACACACAAAAGAATTCGATTAGAGTACTGTCCAAAAACAAAAATTGCTGGAAGTGTGTTTTAAGTTGTGGTACGTTTTTTAATTAAACTAATTCTTTGTCTATTGCTTGGTATGTATAAATTGCATAGATGATATACAAGGCAGCACAAAAGATCTCGAGTACATTTCCGTTATATTGATGAAAATTGCTTTTGCTTCGATTGCGTTTATTTTTAATATTATTTGTTAATACATTTGGAGAAGCATTAGTTGCTTCATGGAAGCTCAATAAGCTATTTAGTGATGATACCTTGCTTGATTTTTGAAGACACATAACAGTTGTCTATTTGGGACTTTCTGTTCCAAGGAAACCATCTGGGAAAAAATTATGTGTTCAACAGGTTAATGAATATTTTCTAAACCTTAAAAATGACCATTTTATTTTAAAAAACCCAAATATTCGACAAAGAAAATGGCAGCTAAAAATCTGTACAGCATAGCCAAAACCTATTTCTGAAAAATGTAACGTTGGAGTATGCCTAAGATGCTTTCTCCCATTCCACCTAAGTACAGCGCCTAGAATAAATAGTGTGGAAAACGGTTTGACCGTTTTTTAATTACAAATTTTCGAATTCAAACCGGAAATTCTGAAACAAGAATTTTTCCTTTAACAGCCTACGCTAGTCACGGGAAGAAACGCTCAAGCTAATGTTAAGTCTACGGGAAGGTTCTTGCGCGATTTCTCGTTGGCATTTTAATATTTTTAAATGATTTTTTTGCATAGAATGGCTGAGGCCGATCCCTAACGTTGTTAGTTTTTACTTTTTCGATTTTAGTTACAGTTTTTTTTATAAGCGGACATTTCTAATTTCGGAACCGGTTCTGAAAGTGAAAGTACTCTTATATAAAAAACTAGAACCATGATCGAAAAAGTAAAAACTAACAACGTTAGAGATCGATCTCAGCTATCCTATGCAAAACAAAATCGTTTAAAAATATTAAAATGCGAGCGAGAAATCGTGCAAGAACCTTCCCATAGACTTAAGAGCCTACATCAGTCATGCGAAAAAACGCACAAGATAATGGTAAGTCTATGGGAAGGTTCTTGGGCGATTTTTCGCTCGCATTTTAATATTTTTAAATGATTTTGTTTTGCATAGGATAGCTGACGTCGATCTCTAACGTTGTTAGTTTTTACTTTTTTGATTTTGGTTCCAGTTTTTTTATATAAGGGTACTTTCACTTTCAGAATCGGTTCCAGCCGGTTTCAAAATTGAAAATGTCCGCTTATGAAAAAACTGTAACCAAAATCAAACGGACATTTTCAATTTTGGAACCGGTTGGAACCAGTTCTGAAAGTGGAATTACGTTTATATAAAAAACTGGAACCAAAATCGGAAAAGTAAAAACTAACAACGTTAGAGATCGACCTCAGCTATCCTATGCAAAAAGAATCATTTAAAAATATTAAAATGCGAGCGAGGAATTGCGCAATAACCTCCCCATAGACTTAAGATTAGCTGGAGAGTTTTTCCGCGTGCGCGTTTTTTCGCGTGACTGATGTAGGCTCTTAAGAGCCTACGCTAGTCACGCGAAGAAACGCTTCAGCTAATGTTAAGTCTATGGGAAGGTTATCGCGCGATTTCTCGCTCGCATTTTAATATTTTTAAATGATTCTTTTTGCATAGAATAGCTGAGGTCGATCTCTAACGTTATTAGTTTTTACTTTCTTGGTTTTGGTTAGGGTTTTTTTATAAGCGGACATTTTCAATTTTGGAACCGCTTGGAACCGGTTCTGAAAGTTTTCTCTCGTGAACTTCTTCTTCGCGTGACTTCTTCGTGTGTTTCTTCGTTTCTTCGCGTGACTAGCGTAGGTTCTTAAGAAGTCACGAAATATCTGCCATCAAGTAACCAAAAGAACATTAGGGAATTTCTGGTATGAATGTGAAATTTTGGAATTAAAAGAAAGTCAAACTGGTAATGCTTTAAAAAGTGCTAAAAAATTTTAACCGATAAACGTGCAACGATGTGGTACAATAATAGGGCGATCACAGTGACATCTGCTTTAAAAATAGATTTACCTCTAGCTAAAATAACCGTTTCACTATTGACAACATGAAAATAATTTCTGTTAATAAAATCTTCTTGTAAGTGTATATTTCAGATGTAACTGATTTTGAAGTTAGTTTTTTATCATATCAGGGAATTAATCTTTTCCACTCTTCTAGAAGAGATTCATCCTTTGGTATGCTAAATAAAGATAGTTTCTACTTTGTTGTCTTGTATTGAGTGCTGCAACCAGGCACAAAAGAATGCGTATCACGTGTTTTATCCATGATCAATATCATTTATATTTTCAAAACTTATGAAAATCACTATCCAAGTCAAAAGAAATAGGGTACAATTTAATTATTTAAAATATTTACCACCAGCTGAAACGTTTTCTCAGTTCGATTCTTATACAATGTTTGCGTTGAAAAGAGCTAGCAGAGAGTGGCGTAGCCAGAGAGGGGGGGGGGGGGTGATCCAAATGATCTGGAACCCAGTAATATTATAAAGTTTCAAAGTCAAAATCGCAGAAAATTCTCTGATTAGATAAGGCAAAAATGTTTTTTATAAAATTAGTGGTGTCCAAACCAACTGGACCTCCACCCTGTCTACGCCACTGCTAGAAGATGTCGCTGCGATCAACCCGTTATCTTTTCAGCATCGTTCTACACTTATCGGATTCAATTTTTTAGTACTATTTTGAAGCCATTTTTCACACTATGTATTCTAGGCGCTGTAACCTATGTAACAACGAATAGCAGCGGATTTTACCACTGTCCTATTTTTAGGACAGCCTGTACCGATCAAACTAATAAAGTTTGGTAAGTTTTTTTTTAATTTTATGTGTATATATAGGCTTATAGAAACACATATTGAAGACTGCATAAAAAATATATTTTTTTTTTCAATGCTTGGCACGATATGGGTTAAAGTGGAATAATATGGTTGTGTCATATAAGCTCATTTATAAATAACTTTATGAAATTTGTAATAATTCTAATAAGAATTATATCACCTGAATTTCATTTAAAATTGTTTTTCGTTAAAACGCTTGTCAGTATCAGATGCTTCAAAACGGCTGCTTTATCTGTACATCTGCATCACTTAAAATTTAACGATTAAAGTTTGATTTTGTATTCATAAATTCAATGTATTTACCCAAGCGTATGATTTTAAAGTCTGACGCGGTTTGCATAAAATTACTCGCTTTTCCAACGGGTATTAAAATTAGTGAAGATGTTGCATCAAGTTAACAAGAATATTTTAAAGTGAAGGAGATTTAAAATGACGACATCGGTATGACTCTAGCATGAATTTAAAATGAGACATCACTCATTATTGCTTTTCTCACTTTATTCTACTGTCTTGTCTTACTTTAATGTAATTAAAAATTAAACATTCGATAAAAGTTTAGTTGAGAGATTTTTCCTACGTATTATGGAAATATGTTAGCAGATAAGTTTTCGTCTTGTTGATAAAATTTTATTAAACATAAAAAAAAAATAATAATACATTATGTCATGTGAAGCCAATTTAAAATAATTTCCCGCTAAAGATTTTTAAAGAATTCGATGCTTTGAAATAATAGCTTTAACAACACTTTTAAAACAAAAAAGAAATTGGACTAAATTCTGATATTTTTTCATAAACTTACAAGGAGTGGACAAAGCTTGGTAATCACAAATTCTTATTATTTTTATATATGTTGTAGGGTAGAAGCTCCTTAGTCTTGTGTTCAACGGATTTTATACAATTCTCAATAGTTCTCGAGAAATAGAGGGTCTAATATTATAACACAATTTAAATACCGGAATTTCCAGCCTATAATCCGCGGATCAAACAGTGATGTTTCGACCCAGAAATTTAGTTCAATAATTGAAGACACATTTTTACAGCCATTTAGTAAGTTGAGTTTTATAGAATAAAATTTCTGGGTGTTTTAGTATACAAACAATTTTAGTATACAAATTCGATTTTTAAATTCTTATAAATAAATAATTCTTATAAGGAAATAATATGACTCCATCTTAAATAGGACGTAATCACCATGGTAACCTATAATTACCTATCATGGGATATCATTGAATTAATTATGTATGATAGGATTTAACAGAATAAAGAAAACTTTTATTAATATCTTTTTAAGTTTTGATTCATTTTTTTAAAAATTTGAAATGACTCTACAAACTTCTGCAACGATTATATATATTAAATTTCGAATCATTTGGTTGGGTAGTTATTATTATCATTTATAGATACTGTTATTACTAATTATATTATTATTACTTATATTATTATATATTTGTATTATAATATTGTATTGTCATTGAAACTACACGTGTATTCAAAGTTTCAGCTCAATCGAATAATTAAAAGTGATTTATAATTGACTTGTAAGATTTGAGCTAAACGTTTTTACATACACTGTAAAGTTAATATAACTTAATGATTTGTGTTTTCTTAAGTTTCCACTACATTAGGAATGGCACTTTGATTTAAAAAAAATGCTTATTGCTTAATAATGCTTAATACTGTGTTAAAAGTCAAGATGAAGTTTGTAAACAAGATGGCGCTTATTTTCAAACAACAATAGGTTAAATCTTGTGACAAACATGTGACATATGTCCAGTAAACTCGTGCCTTCAAATATAACAGAATAATTACGGTGTGTTTTAGAACTTACAGAAAACTTGTGCAACCGTTGAAATTTCCTCAAACTAACTGCCTTCTTTACGTTCATAGTTATTTGACACCTCTGACGTTTTCGACAAAACTTGTACGGTTCTCGACAAAAGAGACATTCAACTACGAGTATACGCGGTCTTGTTAAATTTCGAGATAATTGGAAAACTGAATTTGGTCCATCTCAGAACTTCCCAAACTGGGGTACGTTTACCCCAGATGAGGTTACGTAAAACGTACATTGGTAATGGTGGATAACGCAAAAGAAGTATAGGGCAGTTGCAATCAGCTGATCAACCATTGTATTCACTTGGAGGTAAGGGTAATTCCACCAATCAGAACTGCCTATTTGTACTGTTTACCTCCAACGTGACGTCAATTGCAACAGCCCTATAATAGAAAGAGATAAACAAAACTCGAAATATTTCGTTTACAAAGAGAGACTTGTGTAAAAGTAAAATAGGCTGTTCGTATAGAATGTAGGAAAATACCTAAACTTAGAAATTGGTTGATCATTTTTTGACATTATCTCTGACCACCTCTAATAACATCTTGCGATTTCGTATGTGCGCCTCCTTTTCTATTGTTTTCATTTCTTTCTAATAATTCTAGATACAGGGTGTCCATAATTAAACGACCCTACTTTAAAGTTGTCTACAGACGAAACTATTGGTTAGAAAGTTGTGAAATTTTGTGAAGGACATAATGAAGGAATGGGAATTTGTTTCAGCGAAAAAAAAAATAGTTCAAAATTTCGCCGCCAGAGGGCGTTTTTTTACTGAATTACACACACATACATTTATTAAAGTTACAAATTTTATTTCAACAAAACATGTTGAACAAAACTTTTTTCGCGACATATTTTTAGCATTTCCCAGAAAACACTGCGGTCAACTGTGGAACATGCTATCTTACGATTCCAGATGGTAGCTGAAAATGATAGCCGTCATGTTTTGTTGTACTAAACTATGTAAACTATAGTAAATGTACGCTAAATGTGTAATTCATTAAAAAACGCCCTCTGGCGGCAAAAATTTGAACAAAATTTTTTTTTTCGCTTAAACAAATTCCCATTCTTTCATTATGTCCTTCACAAAATTTCACAACTTTCTGACCAATAGTTTCATCTGTAGACAACTTTAAAGTAGGGTCGTTTAATTATGGACATCCTGTATATCTAGAAAAAACATGAATCGTGTCGCAGCTTCTGGTTTCGAGGATTTCATTTAAAACCCATTTGAAAGCAGGTCACCATTTTAGTGTTCGACTTGTCAGCATTAGCATAAACTCATTCACGTGTATTATGGCTTTATCCCTTCCTTGTGAGTGCTTAAATAGAAATCTTTAGCTAATATGTAGTGTTTTGAGTGACTTTGTGTTGATATTGTGTTGTTCAAAATGGGTAAGTGATTGAAAATTGGAATTCTTAAGAGAACTGCCTCTAACATTCGTAAATAGCAAAAGAACATTACTAATGAACGTAAACATAATATTTGGAGCGGGTGTATGTGCGAAGGGGTACGCATAAATGGAAAGTTTAAGCAAGGGTTACGTGAGAGAAAAAAAGTTGGAAACCACTGAATCATTAAAACGCTCTACTGTCCACCGGGGAAACGAGGTGTCGTGTCGGTCCAGGGCCTCGTGCAAATTGCGATCGTGTTAGGGGCCCTGAGTCTCTCTATAGAATTCGAAATAACGCTTATTTTGTATAAAATAATACTATTTTTGCTCTAGATGTGCTTTTTAATGTCTCTTTGTGAGAAAAAGTGAATATTAACTTTATTTCTTACAGACAAAGTTGTTATAATTGTTCAGAAAATATTAACACATTTTCGATAGAGCTCAGTATCGAACGATACCTCGGTAAGAGACTTTGTGCTTCGCAGTTACTTGTGCATCTGAGGAGACTTCGTAAGTAACACCTTGGGTTTTCTTGCATCCAAGGACATTTCGCAGTTTGAATGTTTAGTATATTCTTTATTTTTGTTAACCCCTTGAGGACGAGCGACACGTATACGTGACGCATAAGATGCTCAAAATCCTCGATTATTCCCACCACTTATTTTTTATTGTAAGCTTTGTCTTATGTAATCCTAACATTTCTGGGATTCAATTAGACGAAAATTTCTGTTTTGAAAAACCGGTGGTAAAAGATTAAAAATTTTGTAAAGGACGCTCGTCGCGAAGGGGTTAACTGTTAAAGTGATTTTTATGTAAGTTTTCAGTTAAGAGCAGAGAGCTCGTGTGTGTTGGTTGGCGATCGCTGCCTAAGTATAACCAGGAGGGTTGTGTTTTAATTAAAATTTTTATAGTTTAATTTTTACATTGTGTGTATGTAATCAGTGTTTTTCTTATTAAGTTTAAAGTGAACCAGCCGAGCTATCAATAATTATCGGGAAATGCATAAATTCGATGACCCAGAAAGTAACCATAAACGAAAAAAATAAATATTTAAAATATTGTAAAGGATAGAAGAGTTTTCGAAATTAAAAATAATTATGCATATTAAATGTGAAAGTAGTTGTATTTTCCATGCATTTTATTACCTTTATTATATATTATTTTATGATACGTTCAACTTAAAAATAAATTTTATTAGCCCAGTATTACTGTATGTGTTGGGCCCCACTAACTGCTTTCCGAAGGCCTCGCATGACGACGCACCGGCTATGCCACTACACTACTGCGCTTCATTAACCAGATGCCTTATGAAACAAAACCCTTTAAAAATACTAAAATACAAACTAGTAATTTGAAAAGAATAGAGGATCTTCGGGTATTATGGAATACTATTAGGGTCGATCCAGAAATTAAGTTCCCATCAAATTTACAAATAGACAACATTGTTTATTCTCATAGAAAGTTACATCATTGGAAAGAAAAAAGTTTGCTCTATTTCTCTACTTAATCATCATCCTTTTCTACGCATTTTTGTAGATAGTGCTCCAATTTCTCTATCCCAATGTCGTAGAACTCCGGCGCCAACTCGTTGAGGAAGCGTTTCACCTCTTCTTTGATGTCATCGTCGCTCCGGAAGCGTTGGTGTTCTTTTAACCACTCCGTGCCCCAAGTGTTCCTTTAACTTGGGGAACAAGTGATAATCAATAGGTGCGACGTCTGGACTGTAAGATGGGTGGAGCATGACAGTCCACCAAAATTGAGTGAGAAAGCTCCTCGGTTTGACGGGAGACGTGAGGTCGGGCGTTGTCGTGAAGCAAGGTTACACCGGCTGTCAGTCGTTAACTGACGATGAATATCCACGGGTGGAGTCCCTCTGGCGTGCAAAAAGCGATTTACGGAACGAATCTCGCACTTGGCGGGATCAACAATGGGAATCTCCATCTCGGACGGCTGCTGTGCCAAGAATGAGCGGCGCAGCGAAGCACGGCCGGGGGAATCACGAGTGCGGAACAGCTGCACACAGCGCTGTTGCCGTAATTCGCCTCACATTTTCCCGTGCGGCTGGAACTCTTTCGGAACCTTATTTCTGGATCGACCCTCGTATTTAAATTTGGGGGGGGCAATATAACATCCCGATATTGTTTAAAACCCAAAAACCGAATACAATTATAAACTTCAAGTATCTGCGAATAGTTTTTATAGACAACAATCATTTTACCAAAATTTCATCACTTGCTAACATATAATAATAATAATAAACGTATTTTGAGGATATTGTGAGATAGTCGGGAAATATGGAATAGGGGGTTAAAATTAAAGAAAACGAACAGAATTTGGCAAAAAAAAAGATGTAATGCTATCAAGAGAGCAGGGTCAAAATATAGTGTCGAGATAGTCAAACAATATAATTGAGCTCATAATTCAAGATTTGCACAAATCACAAATAAAAGGATCTGTATTAGCGCCACTATAACCATGAAGTATTAAGATATATTGGTATTCCATATAACCCGACACCGCTGGTTTCGAATAAAATTACCCTACGTTTATTGGCATGAATCGCGAACTAAAAAACGAATATTACGTCAGAAACTGATAGTATTTCGATGTACATTAGGTTTAATTTCAATGTAAAAATATGACTTCTAATACTGAATAAAAAATATTGAAAAATTATCTCCTGAAACTTTCCAAAGACGAAAAACAAATATTTATTCACACAACGCGACCTGGCGAAGACCGACGAATTGCGCGTTTTGGGGGGGGCATTTAGGAAATGTCCTTAAGTACAACATGATATTGCCGCTTGGTGGCAACATATTACCATACAGAAACCTTGGTATCCGATATTACCCAACTATTGGATAATCCGACGTTTCTTTACTTCTATTAGTTAAACACTAGCTTGCGAATATTGTTGTGTGACTGTTGAAGGCTCTTAACAACACATCTCAAATACATAAAATTTTATAGCTAAATTTTTATATTTTCTCGTAAAATCTGTTTATTTGCTTGAGCGAATGATTTTAAAGTATAAGGCGTCTTAAATGGAAATTTACGCTCTTCTGTTGAGTATAAAGTTTGAAAATATCGGCTAGTTTACTCGATAATTGTGAAGAGATGAGAATTTAAAATAAAGCGCATTTAAAAATATCTCTATGCGTATGTTTTAGAATTTTAGACTAAAACAGCAATAAAAAATTTCTTTCGATTTAAACTATTTTATATTTTGTTTGTAGAATCAGTCGTTAAATGTTTGAAAATAGTTGTATTTAGATGTTATTACTAAGCATTATAAAGATATTTTAGGAGATTAATTTTTTTTTCTTGGGTATCGGAAAAATGTTGTGAAATATCGAAAATACCATTATACTTAAAGGTGTTTTATTTATAAAGAGTGAAACTGCATCTCCGAGTTCATGTTTGTAGTTTCTATCAAGTTAAATTAAAGTTTAAAAAAAAAACATTTAAAAAGTAATTTTTATATCAATGCAACTCAATTGACATTTCATGAAAGCCACTGCAAAAATATATGTGAATAAGCAAACTAAATCAGGTTTAACTGAAATTAACATAAAACATGAACATTATCTAATATCATAATATTTTGGCGTAAAATGTTTAATTATAAATTATCCAGAAGAAACGTAATAAAAGTAACAAAATAATTATTATCACATACTTTTGGACACATTATCAGCGTTTCCAAATTGTATGTTTATTCAATACCAGTAATTCTAGAAAAGAATGTACTTGCTAGGTTTCTAGACCATTTCCAATAGTAATAACCTTCGGTGAAGGATTCTACAAAGTTTACAAGAAAAATCTAAAATGAAGGTTTTCGTATGAAAAAAAAAATGTAATTCTTATTCAAAACGAACCATTTGGGAGCCTACATTATGCTTATTTGATATTTTTCTAATAAATATTAAATATAATGAGCCCTCTTTTCAAGAAAGAGAAACACTATGAATCCATTTGAAAATTTAAATGATAATCTTAATCGATATGTAAATTTATTTACGCCATTACTCAAACTCTTAATATTGGATAAAGCTCAAATAAAATGATTTGTTGTCATGGATTTTATGTAACGAATCAATGAATCGATTTTAACCTAAAGAAATACGTTTGCAAGAGCGTTCAAACACTTTAAAATTAAGCGTTTCAATTTTATACAGAAAGTATTAATATTTATATCTGATTTTTAACATAAATTGATTTATACATAGGCCAACATCTATCATAAGTATAACAATCGAAAAAGGAATCATGTAGAAATATAGAAAAGACTGGATAATTAATTGTTTAGAACTGTTGAATAAAAATTTATGAAAAAATTAGAAATTGAAAGCAATTGAAAATATCTGAAATTTTAGTGTGTTGATCTTCCATAAGTTATTTTCAACTGTTTGTTACATCTATTGTATTTTTGCAATTGAATGTTTAATACATTTTTCACAATTATGAAATACAGTCAGATTACATTAGATTTAAGAGGATGTTCTACTTCTTTCGCCTAAACTTCACGTGGTTTTACGATTTCTTTACTGTACAGATACCACCTTTAAAATAGATACCGGCGTCGAACTTTTGAATTATAGTATTCTGTGTATAGCATTCATCGTTCATTTACAGGGACACACAAAAGAATTCAGTACTGTCTGTTAAAAATAATTACTGGAATTGCGTTTACAGTTGTTGAATGCGTTTTAAAATTTAACTAATTTCTTGTCTATTACATGGTGTGTATAAATTCTATACATCATATACAGGGCAGCAAAAAAGTTTTTCGGAAACATTTCCGTTTATTGACGTAAATTCCAGAAGGGGAACTATAAACTTTGCTACGCGTTTCCTAACTGATCTAAAATTTAGCATTCTATGTAGTATGTATACAAATCTATAAATAATATATAGGGCTGCACAAAAGAATTCGGATATTTTTTCCGAATGTTGTTGGTAATTCCTGAAATTGTGTTTTAAATATGTTATGCGTTTTGTTGTTTACTTATATATCATCGTTCACCTTATTAAACGGTAAATATTTTAAAAATTATTTTGAAAGTGTTGGAAAGTTACATAATCTTTGCTTGACGCATGATTTTTCGTTCTTTTTTAAACAAAACTTTGGTATAAGCTGCAAAGAATTTAATATCCTTTCACAATTTGGTGACCAATTTTTTTCTGATGCTTGTGACCTGGAAAAAAAACAGTCGTCTAATTGGAAGTTTACGGTGCGAACCTGTAAGTACTCACCATCGCACAAGGTGTTATTACTATATTTTCTTGCGCAGAAAATTTTAAGTATATACGTAAAATGTCAAGAAATACATAGTTCTGAAGAAAATGGTCGCCCAGTTTGAAAAACATGGTTCCGAAAAAACAAGTTTAAATGTTACAATAGCGTTAAATTCAACGAGCAAAAGAGATTGTAACGAATTGATATATGACAAAACTGCTTTAAAGCAACAATCTACACATTTAAAGGATGCCAACAGGGCCTGTTTACCGAATAGGCTCGTGAAGCCCGAGCTTACCCACTGAAATACAAAGGGCCCCCCAAATTTACTTTTCAAAACTAATTTTTAGGAAAAAACAGTCAGTGTAAAAAATTTATTTTGAATTATAGCTAATTATAGCTACGACAAATATTTGTTGTACCTGCATTGTTCTTAGCACTGGCAAATCCTGTAATTTATAAAGCATAAAATTTATTTTGAAGTTCAAATATTCGCACCTTTTCCATATTTATAAATTCATTTACAAAATTAATTTCTTATGTATATAATAAAATATTTTTTATATGTATATAGGTAGTTAGTTTTAGTTTAATATTACAAGTATTGTTTACTCAAAATTTTGATTGTAAAAATTAAAATTGTTGAAGCATAATTGGCAAAGTAAAAGGGAGACCACCTGTGTGACGTCGGACTTCCCCTACTTCTAAGTCTTAAGCGGGCCCTGGATGCCAAACATGTAAAAAGTCGAAAATATTGACACAAAGACGTAAAACTTCCTAGTAAATTAAATATCCCTCGTATGACACAAAAAGTTATGACTATTACATTAGAATCCTAATCTGTATTAATAAATGATTTACGTTTTTCATCGAAAACCTATTAAAGGTATAAATATAAATCATATTATTTGCTGTCATGTTTTGGAAGGTAATGCAAGAAATTTACATAATGTCATTTTATGAGATGGAAATTGAAATTTGCATAATGGATTGAAAAGCATCACTATAAATTTTGGAATTTCATATAAAATGTTAAGATAAAATCTATTATTATTGGAAATTATTTGTCAATAGTAAACAAGAACGGAACATCATGGAATAAACATAAATAATATTATTTGCTGTCATGTTTTGGAAGGTAATACAAGAAATTTACATAATGTCATTTTATGAGATGAAAATTGAGATTTACATAATGGATTGAAAAGCATCACTATAAATTTTGGAATTTCATATATTAAATGTTAAGATAAAATCTATTATTATTGGAAATTATTTTTCAATAGTAAACAAGAACGGAACATCATGCATCAGGCATAGATTATGAATCATTTCCCAACATTATCCGAATATTGTTAAAAAATTTCATTTTTTCATATAATGACATGAGATCTATAAATAAACAATTTAAAAAACAAAAAACGCAGTAAAAATCCATTTTCAGTAATTGCTTTTTATATCCGGTAATGTGGTCAAATGCTTTCATGCAACCTGAATAGAGCTGGAACATAGAGCTCGAAGCCGCAGGAGTGCATAGATAGCTTGAGAGGCCTGGACCCAACACTTCCTACAATTCGAGGTGTTTAATTTGTACATATTTCTTTTCAAATTTGTCCGGTTTCAATTTTCAGATATTTTTTTTTCCTTTCTACCTGGCTTCCACGAGTGTCTTGGTATAAAAAGGGACGTGGTAAGGACCATCACATGAAAAGCCGCAGTAATAATTCATTTTCAGTAATAGCTGTTCATAGCCGATAAGGTATTCGAATTCCGTCGTGAAGCATGATCTAATGCATTTACACCTGTCATGTAATACATCAGAACACTCAGAAAAATAAACTGATTAAAACTACAAAACATGTTTTTGAGTACATTTTGGTTGTTTTAGCAAAATTCAAGTAAAATTGAACCATTTTACTTCAATTAACAAAACATTTTTGCGGACGATGCAATTTTTTTTGGGGGGAATTGCAAAAAAAAAAAAAAAAAAAAAAAAAAATGTTGATTCAAACAAAATTTTTATTGACCTATATTTAAACAAAAAATTTGTTTAAATATAGGTCAATGGAAATTTTGTTTGAATCAACAAAAAAAAAAATTTTGTTGAAAACCATTCTTTTTTTTTTTTTTTTTTTTTTTTTGCAATTCCAAAAAAATGTTTGTATTGTCAGCAAAAAATGTTTTGTTAATTGAAGTAAAATGGTTCAATTTTACTTGAATTTTGCTAAAACAACCAAAATGTACTCAATAAAAATGTTTTGTAGTTTTAATCAATTCCTTTTTCTGAGTGAAATATGTTAAGTTTAAAAATGCATATACCACAGCTGAAAACACGCTTGCAGGAATCATATTCAGACCTGCAACCGAATTATATTGTGTGTTTATGTAAATGAAAGATATACGTATATCAGTTTCATTATGTTTGAATATAATCAAAACTCATTCAATTGTTCTACGCTATCTAGGTTGGATTAAATAGTCATTCAGTTGATTTTAAAAAAATTCTTTATTTATTTGTAATTTTATTTATTATTTTTAACGATTTTTTAAGTATAGTAGATCTTTGAATATCCGGCACGCGACTATCCGACCTCCGTAATATTCGACCTAGTTATAAAAAAAAAATCTCCGAAATAAAATTAGGAATGACTTTCGCAGCTTAACTACTAATTACACTAACGCAGTGGTACGGACTACTTTTTGCAAAAATATTCTCACATCACTGTTTTCAGTATGTAATATTGTGTTTATTTAATTATTACGCCGCGGACCTCGTAGTGAGTAACACTGCAACAAAAAATAGGATAGCAGAATAAAATAACATTGATTGCTTACTCACTACTCTTTGCGAAAAGTATTTTCACACCATTATTTTCAAAATGTAATATTCACCTTTTTTAATGACAGAAATTGATTTATTTAAGGGAAATATTTCTATTTTAAAAAAGTGGTAACTCTGCGGCTTGCAGAGCGAGTAGCGGGTATCAGTAAACTAACGAAATACAAGATAGTATATGTAGTAGATTATAGAGAGAAAATAACATTGATTGTTACCTTATTCTAAAATTATGAGAAAGTCGTAAATATATATATATATATATATATATATATATATATATATGTTACGGTCAAAATGATTAATCCGGTCCTTATTAATTATGATTGGTTATTATTAATAATGGCCATATTTATCATGTTGACCGTAACATACATATTTAATTCCCCTCACACTTCTTTATTATCTTGTTGGTTTCCTCTGCACTTTTATAATCTATTAAAAGCGCGTAATTGTATGCATACCGCGTCAAATTTTAAAATCATACGCTTGAAAAAATAGATCGAATTCATTAACAAATAACCAGAATTTTTTTCTTAAATCTCTTCGAATGTGTTGTGATAGTTACAATTTGGAGCCATCTAATACTTTCAATAAATTTATCGAAAAAGTATTTTACTTCGAAATCTTTTTGGTGTATCGTAAAATGTTATCGACACTCAAACGCTCAATAATTATTGCTTAAAAATACTTTGAAATAGCCTGCAAACGCCACTTTTATCGCATATTTAACTACTAAGGTGCGTCTCAAAATTATATGGACAGGCGATTTTTGGAAATAACAGCTAAGAAAATAAAGCAATGATCACGAAAAAAATAATTAGCATATGGAATCATAACATAAGTTTATTACAATACAGAAATGTTATGTTTATATAACAGATTGTTTGTAAAAAAATAAAATTCAAAATAAGCTGTCTCAAAAATATATGGACAATGAAACGAATTGCTTTTATTACCACCGCATCAGAAAAATTTGCATTTTCTGCGTTCTGTACTTGTGACGTAATCACTTAGAAATATAAAATCACTGCTCTTATAATAAAATATAACACCTTGTAATAGTATATTACTTTTAAATGCTAAAGGTGTAAAATTAACAACTATAATATAAATTAAAATAACTTTTATTAGTTGTTTTACATGTTTCGACTCTTCTGAGTCATTTTCAAAAACAAAATGAGAATATTCTAAAGCTGCACGGGCTTTGAAGTTATTATTTACATGTACTTTTTAAAAAATTACGCACGTTATCTATTATTTTTTACTTGATTGTTTATTTTCATATCTTTGAGCATGGAGTAATTCTAGCCACAGTTTCGGTAAATTAAAAGATGCCGCATCGTTACATATTGTATTTTTGTGCGTGAGTATCTCTATGGTTTCTCTTATTATGGATGGATAGTGTAGACTGGAGGGAAATATTATTTTACTTTCATTGAAATTTATTTGGATGGTTTCTTCTTGATATAATCTTGCTAGGGCTGTAGTTTTTCTATTGTATTTAATATCAGCTATATGCTCTTTTTTTCTGCAAAAAAATTTCCTGCTGGTCATGCCTATGTAGTAATTCTTGGATCCGTCTTCTTTAATAAAAGGTATTTCATATACTCCTGAATAATTCTCAAAATTAATTGGGTCAATTTTACTGCAAATGATATTCTTTAATTTCTTAGGTGGTTTGGCTATTAAGCAGATATTGAAACGTTTAAGGCTGTGTTTTAATTTTTCGAAAAAGCTTGGATAATATTGCAGAGTATAAAGTTTGTATTTTTGTGAATCAAATTTCTTTTCTGAATACTTATTATTGGTGATATCTATTATTAATTTATTAATATGGTGTACTGTAAAACCATTATTATAGGCAATTTTACGAATATTATATATAAATTGCCTATAATAATGGTTTTACAGTACACCATATTAATAAATTAATCATAGATATCACCAATAATAAGTATTCAGAAAAGAAATTTGATTCACAAAAATACAAACTTTATACTCTGCAATATTATCCAAGCTTTTTCGAAAAACTAAAACACAGCCTTAAACGTTTCAATATCTGCTTAATAGCCAAACCACCTAAGAAATTAAAGAATATCATTTGCAGTAAAATTGACCCAATTAATTTTGAGAATTATTCAGGAGTATATGAAATACCTTTTATTAAAGAAGACGGATCCAAGAATTACTACATAGGCATGACCAGCAGGAAATTTAATTGCAGAAAAAAAGAGCATATAGCTGATATTAAATACAATAGAAAAACTACAGCCCTAGCAAGATTATATCAAGAAGAAACCATCCAAATAAATTTCAATGAAAGTAAAATAATATTTCCCTCCAGTCTACACTATCCATCCATAATAAGAGAAACCATAGAGATACTCACGCGCAAAAATACAATATGTAACGATGCGGCATCTTTTAATTTACCGAAACTGTGGCTAGAATTACTCCATGCTCAAAGATATGAAAATAAACAATCAAGTAAAAAATAATAGATAACGTGCGTAAATTTTTAAAAAGTACATGTAAATAATAACTTCAAAGCCCGTGCAGCTTTAGAATATTCTCATTTTGTTTTTGAAAATGACTCAGAAGAGTCGAAACATGTAAAACAACTAATAAAAGTTATTTTAATTTATATTATAGTTGTTAATTTTACACCTTTAGCATTTAAAAGTAATATCACTGCTCTTTCTTCAATTGTCGGATAGTTGGAAAATGCCTCGCAACGTTGAATTCTCTGCTGCTGATATTGCTAAAATTTGGCGTTTAAAGGCTCAAAATGTTAAAGTTTCTGATATTGCAAAAGAAATGATGCGTAGCAGATCTAGAATTTATGCAGTTTTATCAAAAGGTGACAATACGATTGCAAAAAAACGTTCAGGTGTACCAAGAAAAACATCTCTAAAACAAGATAGAAAATTTTTGCGATCGGTTTCAACCAAAGCCATTAAATAATAAGCCCATTCAGATAAATGGGAAACTTTTCGCAAGTTGAAAATAGCACCATCTAGCGGTTGGGAGTGCTGCATTCGGCACCAAGAATATTTTAATAAAATTTTGCTTCTAAAATTAAAGCTTAAAATAAGGAGTTCATATTTTCTAAGAAAGTCGTTTGTAAATTCCGGTGTCAGTCAGTAATTTCACATTTTACAAACATAATTTGTCTGTGCCGGAAAGGGTTAATTGCATAGTGATGTAAACTTCCATCACTTTTTATTTAACTTTTAATAAATAAATCAACTTCTTCGCCACCACTATATTTATATAGAAATATTAATCCAGTAAATTTCCACATTTTTTTTTTCATTATAGTTTTAGCTTTAATGTAAAAGATCCCAACAATTAGCAAGCTTTTAAAGGAAGTGGAAAAACAAAACATTGATAAAAATCGTATAAAATATCGATATAAATAAATCGTATCGTTTCTCTGCGACCCACTTCTGTTTTGTCCTCCTTCCGCAGCAGAGGTTTGGCGCTAGTGTGTCGCTAACAAATTTAACACTATCTGACTGAGCTTATTATTTAATGGCTTTGGTTTCAACCCAAAAGAAGTCTGTTCGTGAAATTGCGAGGACTTTGACGTTTCCTATTTCCATATCTACTGTTCTTCGTCGCATACCGGGAAGCGAAAATCGTAAAAATCGCAGAATGTGTCGGACACCTATGCTGAAAGTGCACCATAGAAAGGCTCGAGTTCTTTGGGCTAAAAAACACATGCATTGGACGGATGAATGGTTAAGTGTTTTCTTCAGTGACGAAAATAAATTCAATTTGGATGGCTCTGATGGCTGGGCATACTATTGGCAGGATTTACGAAAAAAACCTCGCGAGTTCTTTAGTCGACAAAAAGGAGAGAGTTCACTAATGGTTTGGGGTGCATTCTGTTCCAACGGAACAACGGATATTGCTTTTCTTAATGGTCGACAGTGCTCTGAGGATTATCGAAATGTATTTAAAAGCAATCTATTTCCAATCGGAAACATCTTAGGGGAGAAAAACTGTACATTCCAACAGGACAATGCGTCGATTCACACCTCCCACTCAACAGCAGCTTGGTTTAAACAGAATCAAGTGACTGTTATAGACTGACTAGCCATCAGCCCAGACTTGAATCCAATTCAAAACCTTTGGGGAGTACTTGCACGAGATGTGTATGTCCATGGTCAGCAGTTTTCTACTATTCAGGAATTACAGCAACAAGTAGAGCAGAGTTGGTTCTCTTTACAGCCGCACATACTCCAAACACTATAGTTGGAAGCATGCCTGATAGGGTTTTAAAGATAATTAAAAGGAATGGATACAAAATTTGAATTTAAACGCAAAATATTCGAAAAGTCCATATATTTTTGGGACAGCCTATTTTTATTTTTATTTTTTTACAAAAAATCTGTAAAACTTATACTTTGTTTTTTTGCTGTAATAAATTTATTTTACGATACTATATGCATATTATTTTTTTCGTGATTATTGCTTCATTTTTTGAACGGTTATTTCAAAAAATCACCTGTCCATATACTTTTGAGACGCACAATAATCACTCTAACGAAAAACCGTTCTTTTTAAAGGGATGTAAGAGGTAGCAAGAAAAGTAAAATTTATGAGGAAAAAAATCAATGCTCAAAAAAATCAATAATTTTTAACAGTCTGAAACATTTTCATTTGAACTTCAAAAATCGCAAAATTATTACAATCATTATACATTTGAACATTTGAAGGAGTGTTGCTTTGAGACTTATAACTACATAGGCTGTTTTCTCGAATGATCCATATATTTGTATTCACACAAAAACGCATACATGACTTCGACAATTACATAAATCTTCTTGATGAGGACGGGATAGACACAAGGAAATTATATCACTGAAGAATTACAGCCCGAACCTGCACAATGAATGTGCAATGGAGGTGACGGGAGTTGAACCCGTCGCTCTGACTCCTACGCTCTCAAGAGATTAGCAAAGTGGTGCCTTAACCACTCGCCCACGCAGAGACTATTCTATTTACTAAAACGAAAAGGGATTGCGTAAAGATTCACAAAAAATTGACCTCTTTGCGAATGCGTAAAATTAAATCCAGTTTTATCGTACATTAAAGCGAGGTAAAGGTGGCTGAGTGGTTTAAGGCGCTGGCTTTATGCTGTGGTTCTCTATGGTTCTGTTTTGTAGTTCGATACCCACTCCGGCCGGAATGATTTTTGTTATTTTATTGGCGTATTGGAAGTTATATAATTTGTGTTTTTTTTTATTATTATTATTTGAATGCTTTATAATTATGAAAAATTTAACAACCAAGAATGATTTTTCAATTGCTACTTTATATATGAATAGTATTTAAAGTAAAAGATTGTGCATGAAATTATCGATTAAATAAATGGAACTGTTCTACGATTATTGCTATATTTGGTATGATCATTATCAAGATGTCATACATATACTAATACAAGTATATGATTATTTTTCGTAAAAAAAAGAAAAATTAAAGGAGGGAAAAGAACAAGAAGGAAAAATATCCATACAAGAACTCTAAAAGAAATTAGCTTGATATCCATTATTTAATAATTAAACAATCATGAAAATGTAAAATAAAATTCAAGTAAATAAAAAGGATATATTAAAAATCGTTAGCTGCAAACAGCAAATTTTAAGTTCAGGGTTTTAAAATTGGGCTTATAAAAATAAAATTAATAAAAAAATGTCTCGTTGTTTAAAAAATATAAATTAGAAAATACTAAATATTGATATTTAAAAAACAAAATTAGACTGTAGTAAGTAAAAATAAATCATTCAATTAATATTTTTAGTTAAACTCTTGCTAAAAATTAAGCATAATAGGATGTAATTTACAAGCTTAAAAATTGTTGACTTCATTAGTTGAGTAGGCTGGACTGAGAACACCATCTATCGTCTTATATCTATAGGAATCGCTTACACATCGTCAAGTCATCAAGTTGTCATCAATTAAATAATGTAAAAGCAGCTAATTAAAAAACAAGTTGGAAATTATACGTTAAACGTGACAAATGAGGTGCGTTCGTTTCGTGCTGTAACTAGTTTTATAACATAAAAAAAAATCATCGTTATTATTTCAGTGAAATAAATTTTCTCGTCTGCTATAAGCGAAAGGAGGAAGCCTTTTTTTGCATCTGTAAACATGGCATACTTACGTATGCCAATGGTTTAATATTTCTATTGGTTTAATATTTCTATGACTCACGATGAATGAATATTTCCTTTATTTACTTTAATGGATTGAGATATTCGGTTGTTAACCTAATTTTTACTGAAGTTATCTCAGAATCTATACATTTTTAATGTAACTCATCTGTCAAGCAAACAATTTTTTTGAACGATTTTTCTAAAAATGTAACTTTTATGCAATTTTATTCGAAAAAATAATTTTGAATACAAAAAACCACTTAGCATATGGAAAAGATGTGGTTAGCCCGTATTTTTTTTCCTCAGTCCCATGACTTGCGCTTTTACTATATAGATTACGTATGATAGGATTTAATAGAATAAAGAAAACTTTTATTAATATCTTTTTAAGTTTTGATTCAATTTTTTATAAAATTTGAAATGGCTCGACAAAATTCTGAAACGATTATATATATTAAATTTCAATCCATTCTGTTGGGTAGTTTTTGCGCTGTTATATGCGGACTGATGAACAGACGGACGGACCAGACGACGACAATTGGTGCTATGTAATTATATAATTACGAACGCACCTAATAAAGCATTTCTAAAGGAACTTTCAAGTTATGAACCACCAAATCTTAACGGATACTATTTTGCCATTTTCTTAATTTTACTCATTTTTTTCGAAAAGTATATGAAAATTTTGCTGCTAAAGTTCTGCTTTTTTTTTTTTTCTAGGGACTTTTCTTATTACCCAGTAAATCTTCACAGTAGAAAATTTTGAAGATATATCTGTAAAGAAAAGGGAATAACCGTTAAGGACAGTGTCAAATGGGGTGACCGTACTCCTACGGAACAGTTTGTCTTCCTTATATGTTTTGAAATCTTCGTTGACAACAACCTGACCCAGTGTTTCCCTTATGGGAGCCAAAGTACTTCTTTCGTCTTCCTTCAGATTATTTTCTTAAAATTTTTATAAAAAGTCATTTATATAATACTTATAAACTATAAATAAAAAGACAAATGTTTCCTACTCTAGGATATATTATATAATCACGAACTAAAATATACAATAACTTCATAAGAGTAACCCGCGATTCCGAAAAGCGATCTTTATCTTTAGAAACCCCAGAAACCAATATATTTTCGAGATTTGAAAAAGCACTCGTAAAAAACAAAAGTTTCTTTTGCTGCCACGGATTTTCGGAAACTTCCCCATGTTGTTTTTATTGTGTATTAATCAGTTTTTAGAAACTGGAATATCGGTTTTTTGGACAAATAATACTCAAATAAACATTTTCGTATTAAACAAACATATTTTACAGACAAATATGATAAATTAAGAGTATTAACATTATCATTAAAATTACAGGAGATTCCCAAATGGTCCGTCAACTGAATACCAATAATTTTAAACAGAAACTTTCATGGTAGGTTTCTACAACATTTCCGCAAAAAATTACCTCCGAAAGTGATTTCTGCAAAATTTGCAAGAAAAATCTAAAAATAAAATTTTTCTAAGAAAATACCGGTACTTAAATAGCGAAACATTTGGGGACCCTGAAATTAGTATTATTTTGATACTCTTGCAGGTATAAATTCAGTTATTTAGCTGAAAATCTTTAAGGCTATTCTCAAATCAAAAGGAGCTACATTTTGACACAATTTTGAATTCAGAAACGGATAAAATTGGCAAGTGTTCTTATTCAGAAACTATGTCAACCAAATGAGTTATTCATTTTTTGGTAAAGGCTGAAGATCTTTCTGAAAATACTGTCAAATTGCGCGTTTTGAACAGAATTCGTGAGGCAGCAGAGCCAGAAAGGAAAAAATTGTATCGTCGCGTGACACGAATCGCTTATAACTCGACAAGTAATTTATTTAGCAGAAAATGGAAGACTCATTTCGATTCCAAATCGTTTCCATAGTCGGTCCTGCCAATTTTATGCCTTTGTGTTTAAAAATGAGTCACAAAATGAGTCAGAAAGTTTGACGTTGTTGAGCAGGTCATTTGAGAACCACCTTAATTGAGAATTGATACCATCCTAAAAACCAGTAATTCTGGCTTGAGAATTTTTCTTATTTAAATCTCTGTTTCCTCATCATATGACTTTCAGATTCTCATTACATAAACTAATTGTAACGTTACACATCTGCTGTAATGAAGAGAAATGAACAGGATGAAACTCACACATTTGAAAAATACGACTGAGGATTTATATTTTTACAGTCCCCTGCCTTCCACACACACATATATACTCTTAATACTAGAATTTTATTTGCATTTTTGCATTACTCCAGAGAATATCCAAAATTACTCTCAAAAAAGAGAAATTACAGCTTTTGAAGGACCCTTACATACCAGTACAAAAGCCAGTACTAAGAGCAGGACACATGCTTATTAAGAGAATATCCTTTCATACTTTTAAATTAAAGTAAAATAATTTGTGATAAAAGACTTAAGAATAGAAACTATGTCTGTGCGAGCAAAGCTTTCGTTTCTTCTACAAAAAGCATCTTTCATAAAGAAAAATTCCATTTTTGAAAAAAACTTTACATGTATGTAGAGAACACTAGCATCAGGAAACATGCTTATTAAGAAAACATTCTTTCATACATATAAGTTAAAATAAAATAATTTGTAAAACAAGACAAAAGAATTTAAAATATGCCTCAACGAGTAAAACTTTTGTTCCTTCCACCTTAAAGAAAAGTAAATGTATCAAAAGTTTCCATAAAGAAAAATTCCACCTTTTCAAGGAACACTTAGATGTCTGTACAGAACAGTAGCATCAGGAAACATGCTTATTAAGAAAACATCCTTTCATATATTTAAGTTAAAATAAAATTATTTGTAAAGCAAGACAAAAGAATATAAAATATGTCTCAACGAGTAAAACTCTTGTCCCTTCCACCTTAAAGAAAAGTGAATGTATCAAAAGTTTCCATAAAGAGAAATTCCACCTTTTCAAGAAGCTCTTAGATGTCTGTAAAGAACAGTAGCATCAGGAAACATGCTTATTAAGTAAACATCCTTTCATATATTTAAGTTAAAATAAAATTATTTGTAAAGCAAGACAAAAGAATATAAAATATGTCTCAACGAGTAAAACTCTTGTCCCTTCCACCTTAAAGAAAAGTGAATGTATCAAAAGTTTCCATAAAGAGAAATTCCACCTTTTCAAGAAGCTCTTAGATGTCTGTAAAGAACAGGAGCATCAGGAAACATGCTTATTAAGTAAACATCCTTTCATATATTTAAGTTAAAATAAAATTATTTGTAAAGCAAGACAAAAGACTATAAAATATGTCTCAACGAGTAAAACTCTTGTCCCTTCCACCTTAAAGAAAAGTGAATGTATCAAAAGTTTCCATAAAGAGAAATTCCACCTTTTCAAGAAGCTCTTAGATGTCTGTAAAGAACAGTAGCATCAGGAAACATGCTTATTAAGTAAACATCCTTTCATATATTTAAGTTAAAATAAAATTATTTGTAAAAGAAGACAAAATAATATAAAATATGTCTCAACGAGTAAAGCTTTTTCCCCATCCACCTTAAAGAAAAGAAAATATATCAAAAGTTTCTATAAAGAGAAATTCCATCTTTTCAAGAAACTCTTAGATGTCTGTACAGAACACTAGCATCAGCAAACATGCTTATTAAGAAAACATCCTTTCATATTTTAAGTTTTAAAAAAAAATTAAAAGACAAAAGAATAGAAACTATGTCTCTACTGGTAAAACTTTTGTTTTTTCCACCCTAAAGACAAGTAAAGGTTATCAAAAAGCTTTTATAAAAAGAAATTCCATCTTTTGAAGAACTGTTACATGTATATACAAAACAGCAGCATCATGGAACATGCTTATTGAGAAAACACCCTTTAATACATTTAAGTTAAAATATTTTTTTAAAGGCAAAATAAAAAATAATATGTCTGTACAAGTAAAACTTTTGTCTCTTCCATACTAAAGCAAAGTATCAAAAATCTTTCCTATAAAAATATCCCCACTTTTCAAGAAACTCTTACACGCTTGTACAGAACAGCAGCATCAGGACACATGCTTATTGAGAAAACATCCTTTCATACATTTAAATTAAAGTAAAATAATTTGTGATAAAATACATAAGAATAGAAACAATGTGTGTACGAATAAAACTTTTGTCCCTTCCAGAATAAAACAAAGCAAAAGTATCAAAAAGCTTCCAAAAAGAGAATCCCACCTTTTCAAGAAACTTTTATACGCTTGTACAGAATAGCAGCATCAGGACACATGCTTATTGAGAAAACATCCTTTCATACATTTAAATTAAAGTAAAATAATTTGTGATAAAATACATAAGAATAGAAACAATGTGTGTACGAATAAAACTTTTGTCCCTTCCAGAATAAAGCAAAGCAAAAGTATCAAAAAGCTTCCAAAAAGAGAATCCCACCTTTTCAAGAAACTTTTATACGCTTGTACAGAATAGCAGCATCAGGACACATGCTTATTGAGAAACATTCCTTTCATACATTTAAATTAAAGTAAAATAATTTGTGATAAAATACATAAGAATAGAAACAATGTGTGTACGAATAAAACTTTTGTCCCTTCCAGAATAAAGCAAAGCAAAAGTATCAAAAAGCTTCCAAAAAGAGAATCCCACCTTTTCAAGAAACTTTTATACGCTTGTACAGAATAGCAGCATCAGGACACATGCTTATTGAGAAAACATCCTTTCATACATTTAAATTAAAGTAAAATAATTTGTGATAAAATACATAAGAATAGAAACAATGTGTGTACGAATAAAACTTTTGTCCCTTCCAGAATAAAGCAAAGCAAAAGTATCAAAAAGCTACCAAAAAGAGAATCCCACCTTTTCAAGAAACTTTTATACGCTTGTACAGAATAGCAGCATCAGGACACATGCTTATTGAGAAACATTCCTTTCATACATTTAAATTAAAGTAAAATAATTTGTGATAAAATACATAAGAATAGAAACAATGTGTGTACGAATAAAACTTTTGTCCCTTCCAGAATAAAGCAAAGCAAAAGTATCAAAAAGCTTCCAAAAAGAGAATCCCACCTTTTCAAGAAACTTTTATACGCTTGTACAGAATAGCAGCATCAGGACACATGCTTATTGAGAAAACATCCTTTCATACATTTAAATTAAAGTAAAATAATTTGTGATAAAATACATAAGAATAGAAACAATGTGTGTACGAATAAAACTTTTGTCCCTCCCAGAATAAAGCAAAGCAAAAGTATCAAAAAGCTTCCAAAAAGAGAATCCCACCTTTTCAAGAAACTTTTATACGCTTGTACAGAATAGCAGCATCAGACACATGCTTATTGAGAAACATTCCTTTCATATATTTAAATTAAAGTAAAATAATTTGTGATAAAATACATAAGAATAGAAACAATGTGTGTACGAATAAAACTTTTGTCCCTCCCAGAATAAAGCAAAGCAAAAGTATCAAAAAGCTTCCAAAAAGAGAATCCCACCTTTAAAGAAACTTTTATACGCTTGTACAGAATAGCAGCATCAGGACACATGCTTATTGAGAAAACATCCTTTCATACATTTAAATTAAAGTAAAATAATTTGTGATAAAATACATAAGAATAGAAACAATGTGTGTACGAATAAAACTTTTGTCCCTTCCAGAATAAAGCAAAGCAAAAGTATCAAAAAGCTTCCAAAAAGAGAATCCCACCTTTAAAGAAACTTTTATACGCTTGTACAGAATAGCAGCATCAGGACACATGCTTATTGAGAAACATCCCTTTCATACATTTAAATTAAAGTAAAATAATTTGTGATAAAAGACATAAGAGTAGAAACAATGTGTGTACGAATAAAACTTCTGTGCCTTCCAGAATTAAGCAAAGTAAAAGTATCAAAAAGCTTCCAAAAAGAGAATCCTACCTTTAAAGAAACTTTTATACGCTTGTACAGAATAGCAGCATCAGGACACATGCTTATTGAGAAAACATCCTTTCATACATTTAAATTAAAGTAAAATAATTTGTGATAAAATACATAAGAATAGAAACAATGTGTGTACGAATAAAACTTTTGTCCCTTCCAGAATAAAGCAAAGCAAAAGTATCAAAAAGCTTCCAAAAAGAGAATCCCACCTTTTCAAGAAACTTTTATACGCTTGTACAGAATAGCAGCATCAGGACACATGCTTATTGAGAAACATTCCTTTCATATATTTAAATTAAAGTAAAATAATTTGTGATAAAATACATAAGAATAGAAACAATGTGTGTACGAATAAAACTTTTGTCCCTCCCAGAATAAAAAGCAAAGCAAAAGTATCAAAATCTTCCAAAAAGAGAATCCCACCTTTAAAGAAACTTTTATACGCTTGTACAGAATAGCAGCATCAGGACACATGCTTATTGAGAAACATCCCTTTCATACATTTAAATTAAAGTAAAATAATTTGTGATAAAAGACATAAGAGTAGAAACAATGTGTGTACGAACAAAACTTCTGTGCCTTCCAGAATTAAGCAAAGTAAAAGTATCAAAAAGCTTCCAAAAAGAGAAAGCCCACCTTTTCAAGAAACTCTTATACGCTTGTACAGAATAGCAGCATCAGGACACATGCTTATTGAGAAACATTCCTTTCATATCTTTAAATTAAAGTAAAATAATTTGTTATAAAAGACATAAGAATAGAAACAATGTGTGTACGAATAAAACTTTTGTGCCTTCCAGACTAAAGCTAAGTAAACGTATCAAAAAGCTTCCATAAAGAGAAATTCTACTTTTTCAAGAAAATCTTACACGCTTGTACCGAACAGTAGCATCAGGACACATGCTTATTAAGAAAACATACTTTCATAGAATTAAGTTAACCCTTTATATCCTGAATTAATTGTCCAGCTACTTTTTAGATGCTCAGAATCCTCGATTATTCCCACCAGTTATTATTTTTTTGTAAAGTTTTCCTTATCTAATCATAGCATTTTTGCGATTCAATTAGGTGAAAATTTCTCATTTGAAAAACCGGTGGTAACAGATTAAAAATTCTGTAACAGACGCTCGTCGCGAAGGGGTTAATGTGGTACTTATAAGTACCGTCAGGATAAAAAGGGTTAAAACAAAATAATTTTTAAAAAAAGACAAAAGATAGAAATTATGTCTGTACGAGTAAAACTTTTGTTCCTTTCACACTAAAGCAAAGTATTGAGTTGTCCGTAAAATTCGTGCGGTTGGAAAAATCAATTCGTATCGGAAAATTCTACTATTTAATTTTTTACATTAAATCCGATATCTATAATAATTAACAGTCAGAATTTTCCGGTACGAATTGATTACTCCCAACTGGCATGAACTTTCCGGACAACCCAATAAAAACTACCATAAAGGTTTCATTAAAATAAATCCCGCCTTTTGAAGAAACTCTTATATGCCTGTACAGAACTGAAGCATCAGGATACATTCTTATTGAGAAAACATCCTTTCATAAATTTAAGTTAAAATAAAATAATTGTTAAAAAAAAATGACAAAAATATAGAAAATATGTCTGTATGAGAAAAACACTTCCCACTCCCACTCTAAAGCAAAGTAAAAGTATTCATTAATAATCAACCACCACATTAATACTCATTAAATTTACACATTGTTGACCAGTTTCGAGCTTACGTGTGTTTACATAACTGCCAATTTGGTAGATATTTTGTACATTAGTTTTTGAAAATTATCTTTGCTATATTTAATATTAGAAATATGGGATTAAACAAGGCAAATATTACTATTCAAAAATAGTAGTAAATTAAAAGCGTAGTGAAAAAGCTATTTCAAATTAGGTTGCATGTCAAAAAAAAGTGTTAAAAGATGTTATACCATATAATCGCAAAATGTTTTCGACAATCCAATCATTTTAGAATAAAAGTAACCTTAAAAATAATTGCAACCAGAAAAAATTAAACATATATAAATGAGGAAATATAACAACAATTTTGCTTTCCGTTCAGAAATATTTTGCCATTCTGTCAAGATCCCTTTTCAGTGCTAATCTGAAATGAGGTTTAATATAAGTTTATTTTACAGTGTAATTTGTTTGTGACTAATATTGTGCTGAAACACTGCATTTCTATTTTATACTACTCTACCTTCAAATTCAACATTAATTCTTATAAAAGTGAGCCAGTTTTCCATTTGCCGGAAGACAAATTAAAATTATGCATGAAAATTCGAAAAATCGTACTATTTTAAATTACAGAATATATATCGTACGTATAAGTAACAACTAAAAAAATAACTTAGACTAATTTATTGTATGACACCTTGGCAAATATTCGTAATATAAATAATTTTATAAATTTTTAACTTACTTTGTTAAATGCTTTTAAAAAAATTAAATTTGGAACCGTAACCGAATGGTATTGCTAATAAACCAAATTAATATGAAAAACAAAACAATTGTTTTCAGAAATACGCATTGAAATTGTTGAAAATCAACAAATTAATGTAACAGATTTGTATAAATTAATTCGTATAGAGGAGAAATATTTATTTTATGCAGAATTTCTTTAACGCTTTGTCTACCTTTGTCTAATGACGCCCTTAAGGATTTCTATTTATGGTTATTTTATTTATAATTTTTAAATTAAAACAATCGCATATCCTTTTTAATACATTGAAGACTTATTTTTATACTTATTAATTAAAAAAATACAAGTAAAATAAACATAAATCAAAACTTTAAAAGGAGTCATTTGACAGCGGAAAAAATAGTGTTAAGATGTAAATTCTCTTTCCATCTTTACATACTCTCATTTTTACAACAATAAGATGTTCTATAATAAAGATTATAAATCTTAATTAATTGAAATCAAAACACTTTAAAAATCAGAGTTCGTACGGGGTCCTGGAATTTTTCAGGGGAATTACCAGTATTTCTTTTAATAGAATAACACGACCTTATTTAATCGCTCGATTGTATAAGGCAAGTTTTTCTATAAGAATATACTGGTACATTCCTTGAAAATTCCAGGACCCCGTACGAAACCTGAAATTGTATATATTAAAATGCATATTGCATTTTCCGCAAAGCTTGAGGAACACGCAATACGTCTTTAAATTGCTGAATTATTGCATAAAATCGAAATTACTATTTAAAAAGTATATGACAATGTGTATTATGTGGCTATTTGCTTCGCTGCTTGGATGCAATGCGCCTTTAAATTATTTATACATACATATGAAATTTCCACCTGAGATGCTATATTCGTTAGAGGAGGAGGTCAAAGATGAAGGAATTTTCTCTAATAGTGAAAAGTATCTAAACTCGGACTTGAGACCTTGGCTACAAGCGCCAATGCTCTAACCACTGAGCTACCCAGACGATATCCAGCCTGGCACGATTTACTACTGAACGTGCATATTTGATGGTACCAACATGTGAGTGAATTGTGATCGGCCGGTACTTCAAAAATATTTTATTTATTTAAATCTGCTGTAACGAATACAATATGGTACAGCTTTGAAGGAAAAATTGGTGAAAAAGTATAGATAAATTCTAAAAAGATAGTGCTGTATTAAGATTTGTATATAGAGTGACATAATGTTAAAATTAACGAGGTACAGCACTGATATAGACTGTCTCATTGGCACAAAACAAAATGTCGTAATCGGATTGACTTATAAACTATTTTATGTGCATAACACATTCAATGATGAAAGTATTTTATCATGCGTAAAAAAAGATGATTGCACTGCATCATCATTATAGTAAAGTCTGTTAAAACGGATTTTACATATAATAGAATTGTATCTTAAACTGAAAAGTTTCATTGTAGCAGCAAACAAAATATAATAAATTTCTATTAGATGATGTACCTGCTAAGACGGTAACCCATTTAAAACGAAAAAAAAAAATTCCGGTCCCTTCATATTCTGTCTTAGCACGTTTTATTTTATGAGTATTAACAATAAAAATATATTTATTATTGTTTTCATGTACGTGCTTTGTTCGAAATTTTGCTTATTTATCTGAAACGTTTCCACAAAACCTCTATATACCTACATACTTTGTGGGTTGGGAAAATTCTACAATCTTTAAGATCGGGGTTTTGCAAAATTGATAAAATCTGGTAGCCAGCACAAAATTCTAGCCACCATTAAAAAAATAAAATAAAAACATTTAACCACTCCTTCCTCCATCATTTTCCAAAACCACAAGTTTTTTTAATTTTATTTAATGATCTAATGGAGAAAAAATAATAAGAAGCATAGCTTAGAATTATTAGCTACATAATTTAGAATAGTACATGATTAAAAGAGATATTATAAACTAACTTTTCTAATAAAACGCGAATAAAAATTATATATTTCAGAAACAAAAAAATACTATAAATTCTCAATTAACCAGCATGTTCGAAAAGTGCTGAGAATGTCCCGATAGTCGGAGCTACGAGATCTATATCTCATGATGGGGGCATCAATGGAATAGTGAAGCAGGAAATTACTTTTATGCCTAGTTTTCTGTCAAAATCAGTCAAATAATTCAAATTTATTATTTTAATATTTGTATTTGATGAAGTTATCTTTGTTAAATTAATAGAAAAAAATTTTTTTTTGTTGTTTAATATAATTTTTATTTTTCTTAAAATTTTGGAATTATTATTATATTAACATCTATAATGAGTCATCTTATAATAATTACGAAGGAAAGAAAAATACCGTTTGTGGTCATTTCTTAGATCATTCTTGTACAAAAAAATTAACATATTAAATAACTTGGCCACCAGTTGAAAAACTTGGTAGCCACTGGCGACCTGGCGACCGCATTTGTCAAGCCCTGTTTAAGATAGTTCACATAACAATAAATTTTCTGTACCGCTGTTGTTGTGGAATATCCTGTATCTATTTTCCTGGGGATTCAAAAAGAAATCTTTAAATTCCAAAAAAACGAGATTTACTTAAAAAGTTTATACTTTATTTTCATTATCTTAAAATAATTATTTCTCACTGGAATTTACAAACAATGAAATAAAACATTAATGTATTCTTCTCCATGTTATTATTATTTAGACATATTTTCCTGTCGAAATATACATTCACAATTTATCATATTTCTAAGTTAATACAATTTCATCAAGTTAATACCATTACATCAGTTTTGATATCAATGATATAAGTTATCTAATAATGGTAAAATGTATTACATAAATTTATATTAAATATTGCAAATTTATAATAATTCTATCTGATCCATTATGCAAAATTTAGCTGCAAACTCATAAAATACCATTCAATATATCATGCATTGTATTCCCAAAATATGTCAGCAAATAATCGTATTTCAATCCTTTATAAGACATTCGATGAATGTTCTTAACAATCACGAATATCAATTGAGATGCTTATGGAATCATTCTAATAATATCAGCTATCTAAATGTCAATGCATTAGATAAAAACATATTGTAACATAAATGTAAAATAAATGGCTCGAAATATTATTTTTTATTGAATAGTTTCAAAAGTGAAAATAATATGTAATGATAAATAAATAAATAATGAATAATAAACTTAAAATGGAATTCGGAGTATTTTCAGATACAATGATGATTAAGCCTATTCAACATAACTTGATATCAAACTTATGGTCCAAATAAAATGAAAATATGTCTTTTTCTTCTTAACCAATATATATCTTATAGATAATTTTTATGCGCATACTTTCACAAATTTTAATCTTTCATTTTTATACTTGGAATATAACGCGCACTTATAAAATTTGATCAATTTTCTTATATTAAAATTGCACATTATACGCCAAGGTATGCAACAATTATTGTTTTAACAAAATTTAAATCTAATTTCTTGCGCCATTTTAGTTATTACTTGTTAATAAAATATGTTAACTTTCAGGATTTTCTTGGGGATAAAAAGAAAAAACTTTCAATTGCAAAGAAAAACAAGATTTACTTAAAATGTTCCCTTACTTCCATATCTTATTTTCATTATCTTAAAATAATTATTAGACTCTAGATTTTACAAAATATGTAATAAAACATAAATGTATTCTGCACCATGCTATTATTATTTCGACATATTTTCCTGTCGGAAGATGCATCCACAATTTATATTTCGAAACTTAATAACTTTTCATCGCTTTTGATATCCATGATATAAGTTATCTAATAATGATAAAACTTTTTGCAGAAATTTATATTGAATATTGCAAATGTACAATAATTCTATCTGGTCCATTATGCAATACTTAGCTGCAAACTCATAAAATACCATTCAATATATCGTGCATTGTATTCCCAATAATGTCCGCAAATAATCGCATTTCTGATTAAGATTGTTGAAGAATGTTCTTAACAATCACGAATATCGATTGAGATATTTGTGGAATCATTTTGATAATATCAGCTATCTAAAATTGAATGCATTAGATTAAAACACTTTGTAACCTGAGTGTAAAATAAATGTTTCGAAATATTACTTGTTATTCAATAGTATCCAAAGTGAAAGGAAATATGTAATAATAAATAAATAAATAAAAATAATTAATATGAAATTAAAATAAAATTCCAAGTATATTCTGATCCAACGTATCTTTTAACCGATTCAATTTAACTTGCTATTAAATTTATGTTCAGCATAAAATCAAAATCTTTTTTTTTTCTTCTTAACCAATATATCTTCGTATAAATCATTTTTATGCGCGTACTTTCTCAAATTTTAATCTTTCATTTTTATACTTCGAATATAGTGCGCACATATAAAATTTTATCACTTTTCTTATATTAAAACTATTATTGCACATTATACAACAGGGTATATAACAAGCATTGTTTTTAAAAAAATTAAATCTAATTTCTTGCGCCATTTTAATTATTATATTGTTAATAAAATATGTTAATTTGCAGGATTTTCTTGGGATAAAAAAAAACGAGATTTGCTTAAAATGTTCCCTTATTTTTCATATCTTATTTTCATTACTATCTTAAAATAATTATTTACAAAATATGTTTACGAAATATTTTACAAAATATGTAATAAAACATAAATGTATTCTGCTCCATGCTATTATTGTTTCGACATATTTTCCTGTCGAAAGATGTATTCACAATTTATATTTCCAAACTTAACTTTTCATCGCTTTTGATATCAATAATATAAGTTATCTAATAATGGTAAAATTTATTGCAGAAACTTATATTGAATATTGCAAATGTACAATAATTCTGCCTGGTCCATTATGTAATACTTAGTTGCTAACTCATAAAATACCATTCAATATATCATGCATTGTATTCCCAAATATGTCAGCAAATAATCGCATTTCAGATTAATCTTTTATACGGCTTTTGAAGAATGTTCTGAAGAATCACGAATATCGATTGAGGTATTTGTGGAATCATTTTAATAATATCAGCTACCTAAAAGTGAATGCATTAGATTAAAACACATTGTAACATAAGTGTAAAATAAATGTTTCGAAATATTATTTGTTATTCAATAGCATCCAAAGTGAAAGTAATATGTAATAATAAATAAATAAATATAAAATTAAAATAAAATTCTGAGTATTATCTTATGCAATAAATGTTTTAACCGATTGAACTTAACTTGATATTAAACTTATGTTCAATATAAAATTAAAATCTGTCTTTTTTCTTCTTAACCAATATATTTTCTTATAGATATTTTTTTTTCGCATACTTTCTCAAATTTTAATCTTTTATTTTTATACTTGTAATATAACACGCAATTATAAAATTTGATCAATTTTCTAATATTAAAATTGCACAGTATACTCCAGGGTATACAACTATTATTGTTTTAACAAAATTTAAATCTAATTTATTGCGCAATCTAGTTATTATTTGTTAATAAAATATGTTAATTTTTCAGAATTTTCTTGGGGATTTAAAAAAAAAAAAAAAAAGAAAAGAAAAGAAAAGAAAAAACGAGATTGACTTAAAATGTCCCCTTATTTTTCATATCTTATTTCCATTATCTTAAAATAACTATTCAGCTCTAGATTTTACAAAATATGTAATAAAACATAAATGTATTCTGCTCCATGCTTTTATTATTTCGATATATTTTCCTGTCGAAAGAAGCATTCACAATTTATATTTCCAAACTTAATAACTTTTCATCGCTTTTGATATCAATGATATAAGTTATCTAATAATGGTAAAATTTATTGCAGAAATTTACATTGAATATTGCAAACTGGTCCATCATGCAATACTTAGCTTCAAACTCATAAAATACCATTCAATATATCATGCATTGTATTCCCAAATATGTCAGCAAATAATCACATTTCAGATTAATTTTTTATACAGCTTTTGAAGGATGTTCTGAACATTCACGAATATAGATTGAGATGCTTGTGGAATCATTTTAATAATATCAGCTATTTGAAAGTGGATGCATGAGATTAAAACACATTATAACCTAAGTATATAACAAACGTTTCGAAATATTATTTGTTCTTCGGTAGTTTCCAAAGTGAAAATAATATGTAATAATAAATAAATAAATAAATAAATAAACATGAAATTAAAATATAATTCAGAATTTTTTCTGATACAATGTATGTTTTAACTTAACTTGATATTAAAATTATGTTCAATTTAAAATGAAAATCTTTCTTCGCATTCCTACATATCATCTTACATAATTTTTATGCTCATATTTTCACAACTTTTAATACTCTTCATTTTTATAGTTGGATTATAAAGCGCACCTATAAAATTTCATTCCTTTTGTTGTACCAAAATTGAACATTATATTTCCCATCGTATTTCAGTTTTCTTAAAATAATTATTCAGTACTTGACTCTACTAACTTTGAAATAAAACATTACTGTATTCTGCTAAATGTTATTATTATTTAGACATATTTTCATGTCAAAATATACATTCACAATTTATTATATTTCTAACTTAATATCGTTTCACAACTTTTCATATCAATGATATAATTATCTGATAATGGTAAAATTTATTACATAAATTTATATTAAATATTGCAAATCTTTGCTGCAAAGACGTAAAATACCATTGAATATATCATGCATCATATTCCTAAATATGTCAGCAGATAATCTCATTTCAGATCCTTTATAAGGTTCTTGAAGAATGTTCTGAAGAATCACGAATATCGATTGAGATGTTTGTGGAATCATTTTGATAATATCAGCTATTTAAAAGTAAATGCATTAGATTAAAACACACTGCAACCTAAGTGCAAAATAAATGTTTTGAAATATTATTTGTTATTGAATAGTTTCCAAAGTGAAAATAATATGTAATGATGAATAAATAAATAAATGAATAATAAAATTTATATTCAATTCCAAGCATATTCCGACGCAACGTAACTTTTAACTAATTTAACTTAACTTGATATTAATTGTATGTTTAACATAAAATGAAAATCTGTCTTTTCGACTGACAGATTTTATTTTAGCGTCGAATTGCAGTCATTATATTATGACTACTGTGGTCTTGTTTAATCTGCTTTTTATTATTTTAACTTTCTCCTCATCAATCAATTGTCAATTGTGGTAACTCTGTACTAGATACTTTAGATTATCGTAGCAATTTTTTTCAGTTTTAATATAGAAAAACAACTCTTGAAATTATTTAAAAAGTCACTAATTTAAGTTTCAGTTTTCCAAAAAATTAAATTCCAAAGTAATTTTTTCCCTATTCGATGAAATAAAAATATAAATGATGTAATATTTAAAAGGGATGTATGATCAATAAAGGGGAATGAAGTCACTCTCATATGATAGCACATATGTGTTTTAATATAGATTTTTGTTCAAGAAATCTTGCATTATCTATTCAAACATTATTTGAGTGTTTAATCTGCTTTTTATTATTTTAACTTTTTCCTCATCAATCAATTGTCAATTGTGGTAACTTTGTACTCGATACTTTAGATTATCGAATCAAATCCTTCATTTTTAAGATAGTAAAACAAATTTTTAAAATTATTTGAAAAGTCACTAAATTGAGTTAAAATTTTCCAAAAAAAAAATCCATTCCAAAGCCAATTTTTCCCTAATCGATAAAGTAAAAATATAAATGATGTAATATTAAAAAGGGATGTATGATCAATAAAGGGGAATGCAGTCACTCTCATATGATAGCACATATGTGTTTTAATATAGATTTTTGTTCAAGAAATCTTGCATTATCTATTCAAACATTATTTGAGTGTTTAATCTGCTTTTTATTATTTTAACTTTTTCCTCATCAATCAATTGTCAATTGTGGTAACTTTGTACTCGATACTTTAGATTATCGAATCAAATCCTTCATTTTTAAGATAGTAAAACAAATTTTTAAAATTATTTGAAAAGTCACTAAATTGAGTTAAAATTTTCCAAAAAAAAAATCCATTCCAAAGCCAATTTTTCCCTAATCGATAAAGTAAAAATATAAATGATGTAATATTAAAAAGGGATGTATGATCAATAAAGGGGAATGCAGTCACTCTCATATGATAGCACATATGTGTTTTAATATAGATTTTTGTTCAAGAAATCTTGCATTATCTATTCAAACATTATTTGAGTGTTTAATCTGCTTTTTATTATTTTAACTTTTTCCTCATCAATCAATTGTCAATTGTGGTAACTTTGTACTCGATACTTTAGATTATCGAATCAAATCCTTCATTTTTAAGATAGTAAAACAAATTTTTAAAATTATTTGAAAAGTCACTAAATTGAGTTAAAATTTTCCAAAAAAAAAATCCATTCCAAAGCCAATTTTTCCCTAATCGATAAAGTAAAAATATAAATGATGTAATATTAAAAAGGGATGTATGATCAATAAAGGGGAATGCAGTCACTCTCATATGATAGCACATATGTGTTTTAATATAGATTTTTGTTCAAGAAATCTTGCATTATCTATTCAAACATTATTTGAGTGTTTAATCTGCTTTTTATTATTTTAACTTTTTCCTCATCAATCAATTGTCAATTGTGGTAACTTTGTACTCGATACTTTAGATTATCGAATCAAATCCTTCATTTTTAAGATAGTAAAACAAATTTTTAAAATTATTTGAAAAGTCACTAAATTGAGTTAAAATTTTCCAAAAAAAAAATCCATTCCAAAGCCAATTTTTCCCTAATCGATAAAGTAAAAATATAAATGATGTAATATTAAAAAGGGATGTATGATCAATAAAGGGGAATGCAGTCACTCTCATATGATAGCACATATGTGTTTTAATATAGATTTTTGTTCAAGAAATCTTGCATTATCTATTCAAACATTATTTGAGTGTTTAATCTGCTTTTTATTATTTTAACTTTTTCCTCATCAATCAATTGTCAATTGTGGTAACTTTGTACTCGATACTTTAGATTATCGAATCAAATCCTTCATTTTTAAGATAGTAAAACAAATTTTTAAAATTATTTGAAAAGTCACTAAATTGAGTTAAAATTTTCCAAAAAAAAATCCATTCCAAAGCCAATTTTTCCCTAATCGATAAAGTAAAAATATAAATGATGTAATATTAAAAAGGGATGTATGATCAATAAAGGGGAATGCAGTCACTCTCATATGATAGCACATATGTGTTTTAATATAGATTTTTGTTCAAGAAATCTTGCATTATCTATTCAAACATTATTTGAGTGTTTAATCTGCTTTTTATTATTTTAACTTTTTCCTCATCAATCAATTGTCAATTGTGGTAACTTTGTACTCGATACTTTAGATTATCGAATCAAATCCTTCATTTTTAAGATAGTAAAACAAATTTTTAAAATTATTTGAAAAGTCACTAAATTGAGTTAAAATTTTCCAAAAAAAAATCCATTCCAAAGCCAATTTTTCCCTAATCGATAAAGTAAAAATATAAATGATGTAATATTTAAAAGGGATGTATGATCAATAAAGGGGAATGAAGTCACTCTCATATGATAGCACATATGTGTTTTAATATAGATTTTTGTTCAAGAAATCTTGCATTATCTATTCAAACATTATTTGAGTGTTTAATCTGCTTTTTATTATTTTAACTTTTTCCTCATCAATCAATTGTCAATTGTGGTAACTTTGTACTCGATACTTTAGATTATCGAATCAAATCCTTCATTTTTAAGATAGTAAAACAAATTTTTAAAATTATTTGTAAAGTCACTAAATTGAGTTAAAATTTTCCAAAAAAAAATCCATTCCAAAGCCAATTTTTCCCTAATCGATAAAGTAAAAATATAAATGATGTAATATTAAAAAGGGATGTATGATCAATAAAGGGGAATGCAGTCACTCTCATATGATAGCACATATGTGTTTTAATATAGATTTTTGTTCAAGAAATCTTGCATTATCTATTCAAACATTATTTGAGTGTTTAATCTGCTTTTTATTATTTTAACTTTTTCCTCATCAATCAATTGTCAATTGTGGTAACTCTGTACTAGATACTTTAGATTATCGTAGCAATTTTTTTCAGTTTTAATATAGAAAAACAACTCTTGAAATTATTTAAAAAGTCACTAATTTAAGTTTCAGTTTTCCAAAAAATCCATTCCAAAGCCAATTTTTCCCTAATCGATAAAGTAAAAATATAAATGATGTAATATTTAAAAGGGATGTATGATCAATAAAGGGGAATGAAGTCACTCTCATATGATAGCACATATGTGTTTTAATATAGATTTTTGTTCAAGAAATCTTGCATTATCTATTCAAACATTATTTGAGTGTTTAATCTGCTTTTTATTATTTTAACTTTTTCCTCATCAATCAATTGTCAATTGTGGTAACTTTGTACTCGATACTTTAGATTATCGAATCAAATCCTTCATTTTTAAGATAGTAAAACAAATTTTTAAAATTATTTGAAAAGTCACTAAATTGAGTTAAAATTTTCCAAAAAAAAAAATCCATTCCAAAGCCAATTTTTCCCTAATCGATAAAGTAAAAATATAAATGATGTAATATTAAAAAGGGGTGTATGATCAATAAAGGGGAATGCAGTCACTCTCATATGATAGCACATGTGCGTTTTAATATAGATTTTGTTCAAGAAATCTTGCATTATCAATTCAAACATTATTTGAGTGTATATCGACATTATTTGGACCCTGTATACGTATCTGTAATCACGAGGCTCGAAAAACAATATTGTAAAAATCAAAGTGAGCAAATTATTGATAAACCATTTACACATGCATATTTTACCGAATTAAAATAAAATAAAACATATTTTATTTAAAGTAAAAACCTTCTTGAAGCATTGAAACTTTAATTTGTACCTTTTATATGTAAACATAAAAATACAACTATGGTAGAAAATAATTTAAACGCATTTAACCTTAGTAGTTAGCTAGCAATAAATTAATTTTAAGGCGTAATCAAAGGTTCCCTGAGGTCCCGTTAACATTACAAAACATTGTAACTAATGATGTATTTGATATATATCGTCGCTGTTTTACTTAAAGTATTATGTTCCATTGATTTCTGTCAGAGTAAAGTAGAACTGATAAATGCAACTTCTCTACTTCCAAACTCCTTTTGAGATATTTTCTTACCAAGAAATGTTTTAACACAATAAATTAAGAGTAAATTTTAGCTTCTCTTAATAGAACAACTTGAGCGTTACATATTTTAAAATATTAATACTTTTCACATATAAAACAAGTTCAGAATGCTTAAATTCCTTAAAGTAAATTCATTAAATTCCTCATCACTTTTCAGCTATATATGTGAACATACTGTTCACAAGAATGTGATCTGGACGTTTGTTTCTAACACCAGTTTTAATTGTAAATCCTGATGAAGGTTGTGTTCACACCCGAAAGTGCTCGATTTTATTTTAATGTTTTAAGATCTAAATAAATAAAGTTTTAGTTACCTTTTAGGTAATAAAAAATCACATGTTTTTGTGTGTATTTTTATTTTAAATAATATTTTTCCTTTTAAAATTGGGTTCTAATGTATTTAGGAACTATCTTTAAGTAATGAAACACTCTCAGCAAAAATCTTTTAAAATGTTAAATACTTAAAAATAAAATTTTAAATTTCAAAGCAATGACAAAGAGAGACAGAGAAATGACACTAAGAGAGTAAAATAACGACAGGGGAGTGATAAGAAGTAAGGTTAGCTTGTCTACTATCAAAAGGAATTTCACTTAAAAATTATTTTAAAAACTCAATACAAATAAGAATTAATCGTTCACTGAGCTTTCATTAAAGAATTAAGTCAAATAAAAGAGACTGGGTAATGACAGTGAATAAGAATACTTATTAACATGTAACTGAAAATCTCTAAGCTTTACTTCTCCATACTTGTTTGTGCAAAAATAACAATTCAATATAACTTCTCTGATGATGCCACTGATCACATGTGGAATTATGCACTGTTGCCAGATGTTATAATCATTATTTTCATTTTATGACAGAGAAATGACAGCAAAACCAAAGGACATTTTTTAATTATTTTTTTCAGAAAAATACAAAACATAAAAAATCTTTACTTTTTCAATTTTTAGTATTATATGACAGTTTTTTAATAAGTTAAACAACAAATTTATAGCAAATATATTTGGAAGATCAACTTTTAAGAACCAAATTTGAACTAAAGGTGACGGCAGACACATAGAGGAATGACATTTATTACATAAAGTTCTTATTTCAGTGGCTTATATTTATAAATATATGTATTATACCGTTATACAGACACACAAACATGTGATTAACGTATTATAACAATCTGTTTCGTTTTTATACAAGTTTATTAATTATTTTTGAAGCGGTACAGGAATTTTGCTGTTTAGAGAAAATAACCCATACATTAATTGTTCGGAGTGAAAGTACTTAGGAGGAAAATTAAGTACATGACACATTTTTAATTAGTCTGTCCGACAAGGTATCATTTTTATATTAAATTATTATTAATTGCATTTTTCTATATACTTTAGCAATATATATCCTGTAATTTAAAATTAACTTGAATTGTTTGAGTTTTTAACTCTGCCCAATTGTAATTTATCTTTCAGTTAGAGCTGAATTAGATCAACATTACTTGAATTAATGTTGAATTTAGATGTACAGTTGTATAATGTTCAAATTTAATATTATGACTGCTATAACAATCTAACATTATACACACACACACACACACACAAAAAAAAAAAAAAAAAAAAAAAAAAAAAAAAAAAAAATAAAGCACCGAAAACACAAAATTGTATTGGTTACTCTTTGGAGATTGATACTGAAAATGTATTTAAAAAATAACATTAAAACATACAAACACGAAAATCAAATGTAGTTTTAAAATTTTTATATATTTACTCTTTTAATTTTCCTTGTAGCAATCATGATGTAGGTTAATTTTGTTCTGAAATGTTAGAATTGAATTACGTACATGTATGATTTCACTGTTCAACAAGGTATCTGTTTCTCATCTAATTAACGGTAACTTTTAAGTTTTATGGGATGGTAAAAAGTCATAGAAGAAGGAATATAAATAGAAGTAGGATGTAGGGTGTTTTCGCCCGTCATTTGTTACGGGGGTTATGGGAAGGTGTTCAAACAGAATGGCTCGCAACCCTCCCGTTATTGGCTGCTTATTCCCCGCCTTTGAAATAGTTTCGGAAAATAGCGTAAATAAAAAAATCCGTGGCAAACGGCGAAAGAGGAAAATGGGCGAAAACACCCTACATCCTACTTCTATTTATATTCCTTCTTCTATGGTAAAAAGTATATAGCATTGAAAATTTACATCAAATAATTTGATACAAATAAAAGCCATACTGTTGATTTTAATACATTTTTATAAAGGGGGGGGGGGCATAAAATATGATATTTGGTCATTTGAATTTAGTAATAAAATAATGGCTGGAAAATCGGACTCCAATATTAAGAAGTTACAGTGTTAATTAATGTTTTAGTAAAATTAAAGGAAAATTTTATAGTCCCTGTCGGAGTAACGTATGTATGATAGGAGTAAATTGAGCATAAACTGCAATTTTATTTTATGAAACTTAACATAACTTTTTTTTTATACAGAATTATTTAATTTATGCCTATGTTTATACCGTGTTTCTTATCGCTGGACTGTGAAAAAGCTTTAAATAACCAAGGTTACTCTCTGTTAAAGAAAAAAATATTCATTACCAGTATGTGAGTAGAAACATCAACTTAAAAACAGTCGTGGGTTAACAGTCGTGGGTTATTAAACCACGAGGGTTAATAATACATTATGTAATCTTTTATTTAATTTTTTTAAGGTAAAGACTTAAAATATGTCATTTTGGAAATTTTAATGTATTATACCTTAATATTATCACAGACCTTTTAGAAAAAACTTATTTAACTATTTTTATTCTTAACCAAAGATTGCTTCTATATTTAAAAATTTATTTAACATACATATTCAATTTTTAAAAATTAGTTGTTGTTTTTAACACTTTCCAACATAGTTGAAAAGTGTTTATGACTTCGGTTTGTCTGGCCGTCTGGCCGTGCTCTAACTCCCGTAAATATGCTCGGATTGTCCTGCAATTTTTATATGTTATAATCGTTATCTATAGCATGTTCCCTATTTCAACGGAAGTGTGTATCACTTATAGTTTTTTTACAGGGACACTCAAAAGAATTCCGTTACATTGCGGTCTATGGGGAAAAATCATTTGTGGTTTACTTAAATAATGTTTCACTATTTTAAACGCATTGAAATTTATATATATCACTAAGGTGCATTAGAAGAAGCTTAATATGGAATAGGGTGTGCATAGCACTTATACTTACTTTACAGGGACAGTCAAAAGAATTCCGTTACATTACGTCTATGGAGAAAAATCGTCTGCGGTTTATTTAAATAATGTTTCACAATTTTAAACGCATTGAAATTTATATAAGGTTCATTACAAGAGACTTACTACAGAATATTGTGTGTATAGCAGTCATCGTTCATTTACAGGGACACACAAAAGAATTCTCTACTGTCTGTTAACAATAATTCCTGCAAGTGCGTTTTAAGCTACTGAATGCGATTTTAATTTTAAATCGCTTTTTGTGTATTACGTGGTGTGTATAAATTCTGTAGATCCTATACAGGGAAGCACAAAAGTTCGGGAACTCATTTCCGTATTATTTAACTCCAGACGGAGAATTTTAAACTGTGCTACGTGTTTCCTAACTGAACTAAAATTTAGGATCCTATGTAGTATATATACAAATCTATAGATCCTATACAGGGCTGAATAAAAGTATTCGGATTACTTAGATGTTATCTTTTAGCTGATTAAAGAGTATGATTCGTAAAATTATTTTGGAAGCGTTGGAAAGTGTTACATAATCTATGCTTGACGCATGATTTTTCGTTCTTGTTTTATATAGTTCTATTTAACTGATTTAAAGTATTCAGTCTTACACTGCTTTAATCTTCAAACATTGAATTTTAAAATAATTTTCTTTTCACTGAGACGACAAATTATTCAAGTGTGATAAATCTGGGAAATCTTTGATCAAACCACTTCTTTATAAAAAAGAATGATATGGCTTTAAACCTTTAGGGACTCGTACTGAATTTGTTGACATAACAAGTGTAGAATGAAAATCAAAGGCATATAGCATTGATTTTTTTTATTTTTCTTGAAGTACGGCTGTTAGAAAAATAAAAGTTAATAGACCCTTATTTCTTTTTTTTTTTTCAGTTTTGAAATAAAATAAATTAAAAATATCTTAAAATGGTGTCCCAAAAGTCTGGAAACGGTCAAATAACTCGAGAAATATGCATCGGATTAAAAAACGGCAAAATGCATGTTCAATATTTTTGAAAATCTATTTAGGGATATGAAAGTTGCCCCCCCCCCCCCAACTTTGCTTCCCGGGGTGAGGGGGGAAACTTTGAAGTATTAAATGATGACCCCCATTTTTTATTGCAGATTCGGATTCTACGGGGGAAAATACGTAATTTTTGTATCAAACATTTTCTTCGAAACGTTGTAGATGGCGCTGTAATCGAGTGCAATGCTGTGAGAATCGTTACTATTGCAATGTCTGGAAACGCTCGAATAACTCGAGAAATATACATCAAATTGAAAAACGGAAAAATACGTGTTTAATATTTTAGAAAAATGGCAACTTTGATATCCCAAAATATATTTTTCAAAACTATTAAACATGCATTTTTTCCGTTTTTCAATACGATGTATATTTCTCGAGTTATTTGACCGTTTTCATACTTTTGGGACACCCTGTATAATAATAAAAAAATTGAAAGCGTACATTATAAAAAAAATCCTCAACTGTATAATGATATGCCATTTATACTATATATTCAATATTAATAAGCTGAAAACCTAAGAATACTTTCTTTTGAAAATTTCAAAGCATTATACCCAGAATGCGTACGGATCTACCACAATTCTCGGATATAATTTTTCATTAATTTCATTAATTGCAGGAAAATATTAAATTTCCTGTGATTATTAGCAGAAATTTTTTTTAATCTGATAAAATATTAGACAAAGATTTTCAATCTGAAATGCTGGTACCGTCTTCCTTCGAAATTCTAAGGAGTGTTTTATATCTGTAATTATAGCTGTCAATTTTTACGCTTTTCATTACCAGTAAAATTTTATAAGTAACATATGTTTTATTGAATCGACGAAATCTTCGATTAAATAAGGCAAAAATTTCTATTCAATTTTAGTATTAAAAGCGTAAAAGTTGGCAGATACGCGTAATATGTCACCGAAACATTTTTTTTAACTTTCATAAAAAGTTTACTTTTAAGTACTTAGTTATACACAGTGGGTGATCGGTTAACGAACTTAATATGTTCCAAAACAATGTTCAACAATGTGTCTTAATATATCCAAAACAAAGTGCCTTTCGATTGCTTTTCTCTCTTCTTCAGGATGTTTCTGAATTGACTAACAGCATTTTCGCTGTAAAGATCCCCACGCCTATAACATCAGCCTATTTTGGGTGATATGGTAATATGTTCCAAAACAATGTTCGCTATTCGAATTGTTCGTTAACCGATCATAGATTTAGTATATATTTGTATGGGAATTCAATGAATTCCTTCTTAAAAGCTAAATAATATATAAAAATTAATATAAATTCTCTCTAAATTTATTTAAATGTAATAATAATAAAACATATATTAATATTTCATTGATACAGTGTTCCCTTATTTCACTCCTTTTTGTTTTAGTTTGTGGGGCATTAAAGTGCCTTTCGATTGCTTTTCTATCTTCTTCAGGATCTTTCTGAATTGACTAACAGCATTTTCGCTGTAAAGGTCCCCGCGCCTATAACATCAGCCTATTTTGGGTGACATTTTGAGACCGTGGTCCGATTTCCTCCCACTTTTTAAAAAGTTCTTTTATAACAGAAGTGGAGCCTAAGAGCCTATTAATACTTTCTGAACTAAATTTCTATTAAAATAATTAATTTCCAATTAAAAATATTTCTTTAAAAAGGGACACAAAATATAAAAAATAATGTTTTTAATCTGTTCATTCTAATTAGGGGGCCTTAAGATGTAGGACCTGAACCCACGGCAGTCCATGAATTAATTAGGCCATAAGTATACAACTGTTTAAATGTTCTCTAAGTTGATAATAGATGCAATTAAGCACAGCTCTGCAAATCTGAAGAACATCATTGCTTCTTCTGGGCTTTGTTTTGTGAGGTGTTCGTTATACGAACATAAAAGTATCTCGCGAAAGTGTTCGTTAACCGATCTGTTCGTAAACTGAACAGTTCGTTAACCAATCACCCACTGTACGTAATTTAAAACCTTATTGTATAACTTAAAAATTTATATATATTAAATTCTGAAAATTTGGTTGTTTTTAATGTAGTCCTATTTAACTGACTTATTTTCAAACTTACATTACAAGTTTCAAAATAAATTTTATTTCATTTATACGACAAATCAGTCAAGTGTGATACTTCTTAGATATTTTTTTGACAAAACCCTCATTTTATAAGCAAGAATGATGGCTTTAACCCTTTAGGGATTTGTACTGATATCATATCTGGATTGGGTTGAAATAACAAGTTTAGTAGAAGTAAAGTCCTATAGGACTGATGTTTTTTCTTTTCTTCGAAATACTGTTGATCCAAAGATAAAATTGATAGATTTCCTTTTTCTTAACATTTTCCAATTTCGAAATAAAAAGGAAATAGAGAAAAATTGTAGAAGTGGAAATGTCACATAAACTATATTCGAAGAATCATAATGATGTGTTATGATATTCTGAAATATTAAAGTAACGAATATAAAACAAACGCATTTTATATAGAAAATTTAAAGATTTCATAATAAAATACTTACTTAAACAAGTAAAAAGAAAATAATTAACGGTACTTTTATGTTATACAGGCGCAAATCTCACCTTGGTATTCTTGTTTCTCGCCAATAGCAGGTTTTATTTTTCGCGTGTATAAATTAGAAACAATGCTTTGAATTTGAAATTAAATGTTTTGGTTTCTGATATTGTTTCTTATTACTATTTAATTTGAAGAAAAGATATTAGTCAAAGATTTTAAATCTGAAATAGTGGTACCATATTCCTTCAAAATTCAAAAGAGCGTTGATGTAATTATAGCTGTCAACTTTTACGCTTCTTTCTTACCAGTAAAATTTTAATAGTAAATTTTATTGTATACAATCGCCGAAATCTACGACTATAAAAAGGCGAAAAATCTATTAAATTTTAGTATTAACTCGGGAGAAGTCGCGCATACCCAGATAATGAATGGCTTTTACATTGTCACCAATAAATACAATTAATAATCGCCACCCTATTCACACTCTAAAATTGGGAGGAGTGAGAAGTTGACTCTTTGGAAGAGTGAGAGGCATTTTCACTCTTTTTGGAGTGAATTTTATAAAAATACACTCCTTAAAGAGTGGAATTTTCCACTCTCTAGAAAGGAGTGAAATATGTCACTCCGTTGTCGAGAGTGACTGTCTCACTCCTTTGACAAGAGTGACATATTTCACTCCGTTGAAGAGTGAAAGCCTGGCATTATATAATTTTGTCCAGATTTATTTATTGAGAGAAACGAAATTATCATTTTTTCTTTTTCTTTTTATGTAGATTTCGTAAGAAATACTACCTATTACATTCTCCCTATGTTGGAATTTCTGAAAATTTTTGCAGATCTACGCCGATCGTGACCCATAGAAACCCCCCCCCAGTTCAAAACTTTATCTATCTATTTGTCTATATAGCTATATAATGTTTTTATGGACACGATAACTTCAATAATTCTGCACAAATCTCTTCCAAATTGATACATATAATCAAGGGACATAAAATCTCGATCAAGTTCGTTAATGGGCAAAATCGAAATGGGGGGGGGGGGGGAGTTGTGAAAACAGAAAAAAAAACCACACTGCAAATAGAGACGTCTTAAATTCCGACACATATGTGTCTGAAAATGTATTTCAGCACTCTAAGTGTCTGAAAAAATAATTCAGACACTTTAAGTTAAATTTCAGACATCAGAGATGTCTGAATTTAAGACACACGAGTGTCTTACTATGGACACAGTATAAACGAACTGAGAAAAATGTCTTAATATTGATGATATGTCTGAAAATAAGACATTTAGAAATTTAGACCCTTAAGTGTCTTAATTTGCATGTGATGACTGTGATGCGATTGTATCACTATATATGCTAGCATTATAACCTTCAGAGAATGTTTTCTAATTGATGAAAGGTGCTAAGATTCTTTTTCATCTACTAACTAATATTACTTTGTAGAAGATGTAACAAAAGTAGTATGTCAAAAATTTTCAAGTCTGCGTACAAATCTTGAAAACAAGTTATTTTTGTGCATTAATTAAATAATTCTTTTCGCAAAAATATAAAGCGCTGCAAAAATTACTTGCGTTCATGGACGTACGCAGGAGGAGGGGGTGCAATGAAGGACACCCCTTCCTTAAATATTTGAAAATAGTAAGATATGTATCTTTTAATACAATGAGAGGTGAGCGCCGGCAGAAAGAAACGTGGGGAGGAACAAGCTTTTGCAAAAGATATGCCTCTGGTCCACAGCCTAGACCGATTTTTAAAAATGCAGATTATAAACTTAAAAATGCAGATTATAAGCTAAACATAAAATATTTTGTCAAACCGCATCCACATGATCATTTTTAAACATACCAACTTAAAAAAACAATATAAAAATTTACAATTAAAAATATTAAATACTTAAAAATAAATTTCTAATAACAGTTTTGAAAATGCAGTTTTATAAGTGCAAATTAGCAGGTTTTAAAAAAAATTCATTGGACTCTGGTTACCCGAACAATCCGTTTAAGATAAATTTAACGCACATGGGCGTAACAGATTTTTTTTTTTTACGATAAAGTTCAGGGGGGGGGGGGGGACTTCTCTGACGAAAACTTCTCAGATCCTTTCCTTTTAAGGTTTAATTATCCCATAATCACTTGGAAGTGTAAATTTTATTTAATTTTTAATAATCAGAGAAACAAAAATTAATTTATTAAATTTCAAAATCTAGGGAGGGGCAATGCCCTTCACTGCTTCACCTCCTGGCGGGAATTATGCTAAAAGAATATACCAACTACACATCTCATCTCCCTCCCACAGACACATCTAAATTTGAAGTATAAAAATTGCTTTTTAATTTATCAAAATTCGAGTAATTATTTAAATGTGAAACGACAAAATATTTATTTTTTCCCTGTTTTCATTCTGTTTTAAAGTACCATAATTGATAATTGTAACACTTAAAAAAAATACGAAATAAAGAAAAGAAAAAATTCCGTTTGTATACCCCCACAAACCGCTGATAAAAACCTAATGATCTGAAGTCAACTGATGAAATCGAATATGAGTCAGGCATGGCTAACGGAAATGCTGACATGCATTTTTTTTTCTTTTGTGTGTGTGTGTGTTCTGTGTTCGTTGGTAAGATCGACTGTTGCTCATTACTATTTAAATGTTCTTTCAACGAGTGTTCTTTTTGCGAGAAGTGACGACAAGTGATTTTTTTAGTTTCATTTATACTGTGAAATGCTAAAAAGAAAAACATTTTATTACAATATCGAAGGACCTATTTGGATATGAATTAGCATAGTACTTATAACAGTATGCGTGTTCTTACAGCAATGCCTGGGCTTGTTGAATTTCATATTTAGCTACAATATAGCTCGTTGGTTTTTTTTTTTCCATTATTCTACAGCATATTTAAAGAATCATAGTATAAAGACTGTGGAAACGCCGTGCAAATAATATTTTAAAAACATATATATGTTTTAAAAATGGCGTTTAATCGCTTTATTGTGGAATACTATATTTTCTTTTACATTTTCAGCAACTTGGATTATTATGGAGGTAAGGTTGGGTTTGTGTATGATATAGGTTTGTGTATATATGAATTCAATTTCAATCAGGAATACAGGAAAATATTAAACTTTACTACATAGTGTACACTGTTATTTATTCAGCTTTTAAGTTGTTTTTATTAGAGTAATTTGTATTTTATATAGTTACGTGCTTTTTTTTTATATCCAATAAAGATGTTTAGTTTTTATATATATCTGTGTGTTCATTTGTGTGTTTTCAATAAATGCGTACAATTTTCAGTATTAATGAATTTTTAATATTTCTTTAGACCTATATTTTTTATAAAATGGAATATTTTTTAATAGTTGTTTTCAAACCATGGTATATTATTATGTGAAACTTAATTTGATAAGATTTCAGATTAGTTTTAATGGCAATTTTAATTGAAGAATGCAAAATTTCAAAATAAATTTTAATTGCATTGTGTATTATAGATCGTACGAACCACGTAGAAAGAACCACGAACTATATAAATGACTCATATAAGAAGTAAATCGTTGTGACTTAGTAATTGTTTAACTTAATGAATATTCCAATTTTATATTTTTAATAGTTAATTTTATTAATAATATATTTTTTTTTACAACTAAAATTTGATTTCATGTAAATAAATTATATGAATAATTATTTACCTTTGCTTTACTGCTTAAAATTGTTGCTTTACGTTATAAGAAACTGGAGAAGATGTAAAATAATTTTAATTTTGATTTTTTATTCCTTTTTTGTAAAAAAGTTATTTTAAATAAAAAATGGAAATTAGAAAAGCTACAATTTAATATATTTACTTACATCAAGTTAAGATGTATATTTAAGACATGATTAGTTTTGAAACTAGAATTATTTTTATCGATCTGTTATTAAAAAAGAATACATACATTTTTTTAAAGAGTTATTACGATTATCATCTTATCTGTATATAAAAACAAATTGCCCATATGGTCATCTTAATAACAAAAATATAAAATTTTTAATTAATATTGCATTATTAAGTTCTTTCCTTGCAATTTCTAGTTACATTGCATTATTGATATATTTTCAGTTTTAGTGACAGATCAGTAATTCTATTGCAAATTATATTTTCGAAGCCAATGGTTTCAAGTTAAACAAAATTATATTTATGTGGGGAAACTTTCCTGAACATTGTTGTTACTAGACCAAGAAAACGAATCACAAAAGCATCGGAATCTCTGTTGAATTCAGGGGGAGGGGGGTGACATTCTCCCCTGGAACATATAAATGCCCCCCCCCCCCCGAAAATGCGATTTTATGATTTTTAATGGTCAAAAAGCGCAATTTCCCTCCCGAAACTCTATAAACGTCTCCCCATGGAGATAGAAATCCCTCCCAAAGAAAAATGTCTGAATTCAACAGTGATCGGAATCAAGTTATCGTGAAATTCTGAATATTTTATAAATAAATTTTCAATATTTCCTATGGGAATGGATTTTTTAAAAATATTTCCTTATGAAAACTTGCTCAAAACACAAAAACTGCATTTAGATATATTTGCTGTGTTCCATCTGAATAATACAATTAAATTCCAAGATATACAGCCATTAGCATTAAATTGAATAATATTCTAAGTAAAAAATCAATATAATGTGAAACGTCGTGGTGGTGTGTATGTGTGTGTGTGTGTGTGGGGGGGGGGGGGGTGAGTAGATAAGACCCATGTTTTTCAGATGGCAGAGCTAATTGGTTCTTTTGTTTTGCTTTAGACTATTTAAGTATGCTAAGTACAAGATAAAAAATATAAGTTGTTTAGCAAATTTTAATATACTTTGACTTTTTTTTTTTTTTTTTTTTTTTTTTTAATAAGAAGGGTTTATAACACCAGCCTTGGTTTTTAAAGATGTTAATATTTGAATGATAATGTAAAACATTCAGGGAAAGAAAATATCTTTATTTATTATTATTATTATTATTATTATTATTATTACTGAATAATTCTATTCAAATGTTAAACTAATTCAAAGCATACTTCAAGCAAAGAAACTTGTACTTTCTACTAAGAAAATGAACTGCAAAAATGAAACTTCTCAATAGCGGATACCTCGGGACTGCGGTGTTTGTCTTCTGTTTACCTCTATTTAGCGAACTGGGTTGGGTTTGCTTCATGATTATGCAGGGGCAAATTGTTCCAGGGCTCAAACCCCCGCCCCTGGATTTTAGATGCCTTCCAAATTCGGTAAGCAATTTCCGTAAAGCTGATATTTTAAATCTCTTTCGACGTTGTACTGATTGATTATTTTAAATATTTTTAACTTGTAGAGTAGGATAAAATTAAAAACAAAAATTATATTTACCCAAATACTATTAAATACATATATTTTGTTTTTAATCTTACCCTTTGACAGTTCAAAATATTGAATCTAATCAGAACAATGTCGAAAGAAATTTAAAATATCAGCTTTACGGAAATTGCATACCAAATTTGGGGCCCCCTAAAATCATGGGGGAGGGGGTGTTATGTCCATGACCCAGTTTGCTCATGCTTTAATCAGGTTCTGCTTCTGTAACAATCCTCAACTCTGCTTTATGGGCAAATATTTTACCATTTATTGAGGATTCAATGTGGTCAAACATGGCTGCATTTAATGATTAAGAAAAAAATAAAGTGTGGTTAGAAATGGCTGCTTATTGCTCACAAATCAGAGCAAAAAATGGCCGCGATTCACACGTTTCAAGTGTCTGAAATTCAGACACAATTAAGTGCGTCTTAAATTTTTAAGACACTTTAAAGTGTCTCTTTTTTTAACCATCCGTCTCAGACACTTAGTGTCTGAATTTCAGACATTTCAGTTTACAGTGCATAACTTCTTAATTATGATACGTATCAAATCCGTTTACAGTTATTATTACTTCTAGGAAAAGGACCGAAAATTTATGTATGTCAGATTTTTGAAATCATTAAAAATGGCCTCAAGGGGGGAAGGGGGGATAAGAGTTTAAGAAGAAAAAAATTCATAACTTCGTAAATTCCCAAGATAAACATCCGCTTCTTGGAAAACATGAAAAAAAAATAAATTGAATGCACTTAAAATAAAATTTAATATAACAAAGCATACCTTTTATTATACACGTGAAATGCTACTGCTTCGACCGATCGATGGGGTCTTTTTTTCTTTTAAACATTTCAATATCAATTTTGCTTTTTAACCATAAATATAAAATAAACCTATGTGGAGAAATGATATTTTATCTTTTTTGTACTACTATTTATTTTTTTATAATCATTGTTCAGCACTATATAATGCGGTTATTTTATTTTTGTGGCAACACTAATTTGAGGAAAAATCTTGCATTTCATTTATAAAAACAATGCCGATTTAATTTTTAATTAATAGCAATATTTAATCAAAAACCATGTTTTAACGAAATGTGGGTGTAGTACTATGTCAAAAGCTGCTTCAAAAACCTTTTGAAGGAGAAAACCTCGTTTCTTGTTGTATGTTTTGTAAATTCATAGAAAAAGGGATGTTGACAACAGAAATAATATGTATGATTTTAGAATAATAGGACTTTGCGAAATAGCGCTAGTTTACTGAAAAGTACGGTCAAAAGATAAGAGTTTATATTTAAAATAAAAATTAAAGTGAAATCACACATTGTTAGTCATAGAATATCCATCTATTAAATAGTTATTAATAAAACTTAAAAAAAAACTAAAATACAGTAAACAATAATGTTTGATTAGATTTAAATTCATTAGCAATTAATACAGAGATCTAAAGATTTAAAATTTGAATTACACATGAAAAAAAATAATAATAACGTACATCACAGGAATTATTAAAATACTAAATACAACTTAACGGGTATTTGAAAAAGAAAGAAATAATATTAACTTATTAAGATTTTGGTTAATTACTTGCCCTTATGAGCATTTTAAAACTATCATATCATTATAAGGCATGCAATGAAAGCAAACACAATAGTGATAAGCTTGGAATAAAATATTTTAGTTTATTTCTGTCAGTAATCTAATTTAATTCATTATGTAACTCTAATTTAATTTTTCCTTAAGAGTTCAATTACTGTTACAAACTATGAATTAAATAAATATTGCTAATAAAGTATTTTATTCCAATCTTTACCACGCTTGTGTCTATTTTCATTGCATGCTCTAAAATAGATGATTCTTTTAAAATGCCCATAAAAGAAACATAAAAAAAAAATAATTCACTCCATAAAAAGTGAACATTCACTCCTATGAAAGAGTGGCTATTCACTCCTGTCAGGAGTGAGAATTCCACTCCTTTTGCAAGAGTGAATAGTCACTCCTATGAAAGAGTGGATAGCCACTCCTATGAAAGAGTGACTATTCACTCCTATCAGGGTGAAAAAACCCACTCTTTTTACAAGAGTGGATAGTCACTCTTCTGAAAGAGTGAGTATCCACCCCTGTTTAGAGTGAATATTCACTTCTCGGGAGTGAGTATTCACTCTTTCAGAGAGTGAACAATTTCACTTTTGCCTAGAGTGAATAGTCACTCTAAAGAGGTTGGGCAAATTTAGACTCTGCGATATAGTGAATATCCACTCCTCCGGAGTGAATAGTCACTCTTTCTTATTTAGAGTGCAGTCTAAGACAACTGTTACAATTTCTATGATAATGTAAATTTTAGATTACTTTTCGAAAATTAGTGGTGACAATTGTAAAAACCGCACGCACCCTGGGGTATGTCATACCCCATGCGACTGCTCCCAGGTTAAAAGAGTAAAAGATGGCAGATATGCATAATATGGCATTATTGTTTTTTGTTACTTTGAGCCAAAGTTTACTTAAATACTTCCTTATATAATAATCCTTATTAATATAAAGCTTTATTTGTATATTTACTTTAATCTCTGAAACTTTTTAATATAGTCCCATTTAACTGATTTAATATCATCTTCAAACTCACATCACTAGTTTCAAAATATTTTTTCTTTCATTTATACGACAAATCAGTCACGTGTGATAATTCTAGATATTGTTTTGACAAAAACCCTCTTTTTATAAGCAAGAATGATGGCTTTATCCTTTAGAGATTTGTCCTGATATCATATCTGGATTGGGTGAAATAATAGCATATTCGAATGTGTTCTTGTGTGTTAGCATATTCTTATGTATACAAATAACAAATTTGTAACAAACGGAATAAATTTTTGAGAGTTATAATATTAAAAACAAATTAACGGCGTTCATGGTAAAAAATCCTCACTTGTTTAACGGTATAATATTTCTTCAATATTACCAAGCTTAAATCCTGAGAACACCTTCATTTTAAATCTGCGATTAAAACTAGTCGTTGGGGGCCACCGTAATACTTACCCATCATGGATATGCATAATGTAAAATATTAAAATAAAAATGTGTAAACTACTTATAAAATGCATTGCAATTCAAATAAAATCGTGGATTGATGTTGTCATAAACTTTAAAGGCTCGATTACTGAATTACTTGAAAGAGGTTTTTCCTTATAACTCCAAAAATAATAATCCTATTAACTAGCGGTTTATTGCATCTGATTAAGCGTCGAATTTCCATTTAAAATATATATTTGAAGTGAAATTTGATGAAATACAGGGTCATGAAAAATCGAAGAGTGTGTAAAATAGGATTCCAAATATCTCGGCAACTCATTATCCGATCGACTTCATGCTTTATGCACAGTTTATGTTTTTTATTGTCTTTTATGTTCATTTCTTAAAATAAACAATTTCGAAATTTTTTATAGACCTTTTATCAGAACGAATATTTCGAGAGTCCGAAAAAAATAGTTCCGGATAATCGAGGTTATTGAAATGAAATAGGCTTCTTCCCATTATTACATACTAAGTACATACCAAATTGCAAGTCTCTATCTCCATTTTTTCGGGAGATAGAGCGTTTACAGACACACAGACACACAGACGGACGGCAAAATTTTTTTTCTAAAAATATGTTTTTCGGAATCTCTAGTGTCTGAAACGTGTAAATCCGTCAAAAAAAAAATTTCCGATTTTCAAAACGTTTACAAGACTTACCCTATACTACGTATGATGGGTAAGTAAAATACAAAAATTTCTATTAAATTTAAGTGGTAACAAAAAAGCTATGCCGTAATACGTCGTGGTCATTTTTTTAACACAGAGAAAAAACTTAAATACTTATTGATATGCTTAATTTAAAGCATTATTTGTAAATTTTTAAATGTATTTATATTAAATTCTGAAACTTGGGTTATTTTTAATGTAGTCCTTTTTAACTGATTTTATATCATCTTCAAACTTACATTACTAGTTTCAAAATATATTTTCTTACATTTATACGACAAATCAGACAAGTGTAATAATTCTACATATTTTTTTGACAAATACCCTTTATTCATAAGCAAGAATGATGGCTCCCTTTTGGGATTTGTCCTGATATCATATCTGGATTGCGTTGAAATAGCAAGTTTGGTAGAAGTAGAGCCATATAGCGCTGATTTTTTTTCTTTTCTTCGAAATACTGTTGCTCCAAAGATAAAATTGATAGAATTTCTATTTCTCGTCTTTTTTTTTTTTTTTTTTTTTTTACATTTTCCAATTTTGAAATAAAAAGGAAATAGAGAAAAAGTAGCAGTGAAAGAGTCAAATAAAATATTTTCGAAGCATCATGAACATGTGTTACGATATTCTGAAATACTTAACGAATTTATAACAAACGCATTTTATTTCCGAGATTTCAAGATTTCATAATAAATTCGTTATTTAAACAAGTGCACTGAAAATAATTAATGGTACTTTTACGTTAGCCTTCCGCAATTCTTGCCAATCTTTTTTTTCTCGCCAATAGCATGTTTTATTTTTCGCGTGTATGAATCAGAAACAATGCTTTGAATATGAAATAGACTGCTTCTGTTTGTGATGTTATTTCTTTTTTACTATTATTTCTCATTACTATTATTTCTTATAATTATTATACCCAAAAAGTCATTATAAAACCATTTGAATTTTTGAATTTACAAGCAAACCTGTTGGACGATTTTCACCAAAACCTAATCTGCACCAATTTATATCAGGGAATAACTGAATATAAAGTTTTATTACATTTCGTGCATTAGTTCTTGAGATAGAGCGCCCACAAAATTTTTGTCGCAGACAGACAGACAGACAGACATTTTCAAAAAATAGTCAGTTCGTGTTCAGGACCTTCTAAAACTTATAAATCCGTCCAAAACCGGAAGTCGAAAATTTTCATGAATCCAATACTTTCTTTTTGTAAAGATAGAAGAAAGTAAAAAATACGTGCATATAGCTGCCAACTTTTACACTTTTTTCCTACCACTAAAATTTTATAGTAAATTTTAGCTTATTGAATCTGCGAAATCATGTGAATCGATAAGGGAAAAATTTCTGTTAATTTTCAGTGGTTAGAAAAAAGCGTAACAGTTGACAGCTATGGTACATAGACATTTTTCTGATGACAACTCAGCACTAATATTTTTAGAACTTAATAATGAATTAATAAATCATTTTTAAGGGATTTTTCCGTTAGGCGGGCGCAAGTGATAAACCGACAAATAATCTTTATGATTACAAATCTATACATGTTTCAATAACAATAGAGTTGGTTATGTTTCAAATCACGCTCGCCAAATTATGCAGTTCTGTATCAACACTCTCCCCATAGTGCCCTGCAAACAACCTAAACAACCAATCTGTAAAGCAAAGCAAAAATTACTATAAAACCAAACATCATAAACACATTGCTAATATAATGCGCATTAATGTGTCACATGTTTTACCTATGCATCTATTTTTGAAGTAATTTTAATATAGAGATACGATGCGTTCTCAGTTTATTAAGTACTGACATATTGAAAGCTTTACATAGTTACAAAAAAGAGAAATATTATTTTATTTTAATCGTAATAAATTAAGGATTTATTACGATTGCCAACTTTACTATGATTTATGTAGCAGTTTTTTTGCGACTTTTTTCTAGAACATCGATACATATATCAAAATTAAAGAACTACTTAGCGCACGAATTTCAAACCTGAGAATATGTTGAATAAATTTTGAGAAAAGGGTGTACCAGAAAGTCATGTTCTATGATTATTGAGTTAAGGAGTATAAAAAATGATTTCTTTCCAGAACATAGAAACATATATCAAAATTAAAGAATTACTTAGCGCGCGAATTTCAAACCTGAGAATATGTTGAATAAATTTTGAGAAAAGGGTGCATCAAAAAGCCATGTTCAATGAATATTGAGTTAAGGAGAATGAAAAATGAGTACATGTTGAATCAGTTTTGAAAGAAGATGCAGTTAAAAAATAAGACCATGTTTTATTTATTTATTTATTATTATTTTTTTTAATATAAATAATTTTGCGTTGGAGACAATTCTGACTTGGAGTTTTACAAAGTATAAATGTAGTAGGCAGTTACTTAAAATCTATATATATTATATTTTCTCTAGAATTAAACTTAATAAACAAGCAAAATTGTGAATTTTGAAAGTAAATTTTCAGATTTTCTTGTTTAACACGTTCACAGCCTGGTTAAAATTACCAGAATTTTAATTTATTTTGAAAATTCCAATTCACACCAGAAAATACTAATAGCAATATTTAAATAATTTAATTACAGATATTTCTTGATTACATAATAAAAATTCTTCTTTCGAAAATTCCGGTGCGAATTCGTAATTTTAGATTGTAAAACCACGAGTATAATCGTGGTTGCCAGTGAATGGGTTAAGAGAAAATTCTACTAGTTTGTGCCAAATTAGATTTTTTAATTTTGCATTTTTTGCTTTCCTTAAGTGTGTAGATAGTCTCCCTAAAGCGGTTTCGGTAACTTTCCACGGGCGGTTTCCAACTCCTTACAATCTCTTTCGTCCATTGAATGTAACGCACACACATAACTCATTAAAAATCCATTTTCATCAATTATTGCCCACATCCGAAGTCTTTCATGCAGCCAATCTATATGATCTACAGTATTTGTAAACAACACGCAATACACTAAAAAATTACATAAAATGGCATAACACAGCGCAAAAAGCACTTCCAGCAATTACCGATTATCGCCAGTCCTTTAACCGAATTCTTTTCTGCGTCTCTGTACATGAACGACAAATCCTACTCACTCCATAGTTTATAGAAAACAAGTTACAGCGAACCTTAGCGAGCCTTTTAAATTTCATTATGTTTGAAATATCATAACATGTTCAAAATGCAGCGCAAACGATTTTTCCCCTATATATGATAATGTAAAAGAATTGTTTGTAAGTCCTTGTAATTGAAATATAAATGCTAGTAACTGTATACTCCGATGAAAGCATGTAGTAGCTCACCTCAGCAATGCACATCAATTTCATTATGTTTGAAATATCGTAACATCAGTAAAATATCCCGCAAACGATTTTTCTCCATAGACCATAATGTTGCGGAATACTTTTGAGTACGTTTGTAAATAAAATATAAATGCTAGATACTTCATTTTAAATACTAAATATCCAATGGTAAACTTCAGTAATATATATTAATTACATGGCAATCCGAGTATATTTTCGCGAGTTAGAGCATGGACAGACAGACAGACAGACAGACACCCAATTCTTAAACAGTTTTCAGCTATGTTGGAAAGTGGTAATATAAAATATCCATTAACACTTCAAATAATTCAGAGAAATAAGCAAAATAACTATCATAGAAACGGTAACGCTTTGATTACAGGACAGGACTGGCGACTATTTTTTTTTCAATCGGACCAAAAAAAAATATTTGGTCAGATTTCTCATGAAAATATTCTAGTATAAGTATATCGCAGACATTTAAAACAAGAACGAAAAAGCATGCATCAAGCATAGATTATGTAACACTTTCCAACGCTTCAAAAATAATTTTACAAATCATTACCCTTTAATAAGCTGAAAGATAACATCTAAGTAAACAATTTGGAAAACGCATAACATATTTAAAAACGTAATTTCAGGAATTTCCAACATATATAATATTCAGAAAAATATCCGAATACTTTTATTCATCCCTGTGTATGATCTACAGAATTTATACACACCAAGTAATAGACAAAAAGTGAGTTAAATTTTAAATCGCGTTCAGCTACTTAAAACGCACTTCCAGGAATTATTGTTAACAGACAGTAGAGAATTCTTTTGCGTCCCTGTAAATGAACGATAACTGCTATACACACAATATTCTGTAGTAAGCCTCTTGTAATGCACCTTAGTGATATATATAAATTACAATGTGTTTCAAATTGTGTAACATCATTAAAATAAACCGCAAATGGTTTTTCCCCGTAGACCGTAATGTAACGGAAATCTTTTGAGTGTCCCTGTAAAAAAACTATACGTTCTACACACTTCAGTTGAAATAGGGAACATGCTATAGATGACGATAATAACATATAAAAATTGCAGGGCAATTCGAGCATATTTACGGGAGTTAGAGCACGGACAGATGGCCAGACGACAGACAAACGGAAGTCATAAACACTTTTCAACTAGGTTGGAAAGTGTTAAAAAAATGGTACGATTAGAATAAAAAAATAGTCCATTGGGACGTATAAACCCTGCTCCGTAGTCAATAAGTTGAAAAAAAAAAGAGAAAGATTACTAATGGTGTTTAAGAAGCACAAACTGAAAAATCAATTAATACCAGGAATTTTAAACTGCAAAAATGTTAAATATTAAATTAATCTTAATTTCGGCGTTATTGAATATACTAGCTGGCTTCACCCGCCAGCGGGCCCCTAATTTACATCGGTGCCTCGAAACTTTTGTATTCTCCGGCTCGCACCCCTCGAACCGAACGAACCTCCGACCCGGGTCCCCGCTGCCTTCGGCACCGTACACCGGTCGTGCTACGCATGCACCGGATAATCCCATAATTTGCATAATCCCTTAATTTGCACATCGAATAGTATAAACCTCTAACTGAACTAATCTCCGACCCTGGTCCCCGCTGCCTTCGGCACCGTATACCGGTCGTGCTACGCACGCACCGGATAATCCCTTAAATTGCACATAGAATAGTATAAACCTGTCACTGAACGAACCTCCGGCTCGGGTCCCCGCTGCCTGCGGCACCGTATAGCAGTCGTTCCGACCCTGGTCCCCGCTGCCTTCGGCACCGGATACCTGTCATGCTACGCATGCACCGGATAATCCCTTAAATTACACATAGAATAGTATAAACCTGTCACTGAACGAACCTCCGGCTCGGGTACCCGCTGCCTGCGGCACCGTATAGCAGCTGTTCCGACCCTGGTCCCCGCTGCCTTCGGCACCGTATACCGGCCGTGCTACGCACGCACCGGATAATCCCTTAAATTGCACATAGAATAGTATAAACCTCTAACTGAACGAACCTCCGGCTCGGCTCGCCCCTGCCTGCGGCACCGTATAGCAGTCGTGCTGCGCACGCGCTGCAGTATACGTTAGTTCCACCTTCCGCCACCAGGTGGCGCAAATAGAAAAAATAAACCTCGAATAAGATAAACCTCGAACTGAACAAACCTCTAGAACCCCACAGTTAAGATAAAAAAAACTTGAAGGGGGGGGGGGGAGGGGGGAGGGCACTGCTTTTCCTTAAACAACTGAATTAGACTGCCGGAAAAAAAAATCTGATGTCAAACAACTTATTTAGACTACCGGACTTCTTGTTCAAAGACAAGGACCTGTAGGAAAACTTAAAACTGAAAAAAAAAAATCGATAACGGGCGAAGCCCGCTTTTCCCTATCATAATATCTGGTTGCCACTCTAAAACAAAAACTTAAGATACTCGTTATGGCAGTTTTTAGACGCGGCCTACTTCTTAAAATCGTAATATCTAGCCGGCACTGTAATAGAAATCTTTTTTTTGCTTTAATTATACAAATAACGATGATTAATTATACAATAAAATAATATATCGGCTCCTAATGAAGATATGAGAATAATTTTTAGATATTCTGAAAGCAGAATCCATTTTGAGTCGCCCTGTCAAAGATTGGAATTAATGCGCCCCTTAGATTCGGAAATGGGGCCCCCCTCTGAAAAAACGCAGTTGAAAGTCACGTGACTATTTTATCTCTTTCAGAAATGACTTATCCACAGACGATTTGTCTGCGTTGAATGTTGAAATAAAAAAGAAGCTGTCTCTTCGGAATAGAAATAAATTCATTTACCGTGTCATTAATGAGTTTTAATTGATATCTTTAAAAATTACTGATCGATTTTTACGAATTTTTTTTTGTTGAATTCGCGATTTTTTTATACACGTGTTAGCAAATTTTCGCGAATGTAGAGTCATTATTTCCACTTGTTTCAAAAAGGAATGGGGCGATTTCATTTTGGATCTGTCGACCCTGCATTCTTTACGGCAACCTTTTTTTACGTCTGGGGTCGATGTTGGATGTCTGGTCAGTTTTTGGCCGAAATAAAGAAAAGTTACGGTCCGAATTTCAAAAAATTTGACATTTTGGAACGACAAAAATCGGCCGCGTGTGTACCCCGATTTTCGGATCGATACCTCCGGTAGATTTTTTTTTATTCGATGATGCGTTAAAAAGCGACAATTTGGATGTCTGCGATTATCAAAACGGAAATTTTTTTCGATTCTTTTTCCAGTTCGGTTTCGGTCGGTAATTAAAACACTTTCGTTCATTAATAACTCCCCGGGTCCGGGTCGGAATCCCGACCCGATCGAAACTTGAGCGTCGCGCCTTTTTTGCGAATTTTTCGGTCCGCGTCCGCCGTCCGTGCGTCGCCTGGTCCCGGAGCCTTTGCGTGTACAAAGGTGGAGTGCACAGACAGACAGAAAGAAACACACACAGACGTTCACGGACATTAATTATCCGATTAGGAATGAATTAAAAAGTATGGAATCTAATGTTTAGTTTCCATAAGAAGTTTTAACAAATAAAGGAAGGATCTAAGATTATTTCTAGTGTTAAAATGTTTGTTATGATGCTGTTTTTGAATTATATTTTCTTTTAAAAAATAATTGTTTGCTACCTCTACCAATTTTTCAACAGAGGCAGAGAACCGACCTGTGAACAGCATTGCTAGTCTGAGAATGAGTTAAAATTGGTATAATTTAAAATAATTTCAAACTAATTTTCTCTTACGATTCCTGAAGTTACATAGAATCACATCATCAGATTGTTTCAGTGGGCGGAGGGGATATGAAGCTCAATAAAATATTAACCATGGATGCTTTTATGTTTGTATTATTATTAGGATTTTAGGAGTTATACAGAAAAAGGAATCCACATAAAAAAAGGGCATAAATCTACAAATAAAGATTTTTTTGAACAATAAAAGGGTTTCGTATACACAAAATATGCTTAATAATATGCACAATTACTATGAATCTTAAAATACTGAAATAAAATATAATTTTATGCATATTTCTAAACGTTACAAATTTCCTTTTCATCGTCTTTACTAAAATACATATTGCATTGAAATTTAAATCTCTGTTAAAACATGGAAATTACATTTACCAAGATTTATATGAAAATGTTCATAAATATATTCTAGGTATAATGTTTATTTTGCTGATCGTTTATGTAACATAATTACATTAAAGTTGTTTTGATTAATTTTAAAATATGGTAATATATAATGCAACGATGGACAATTTCCATTTTTTCAAAGTTTAAAATAAATATGATATCAAATAACATAATTCTTAATTCCAGGGTGCGTACTACACTTACTTTTGTGTAGACTTATTTCGGAATATAAAACTTTGTCTTATTTATTCGCAGAAAATAACGACAAATTAGGCGATTAAATAAGGCAAAGATTACTAATCCAAAAAGGTCGCGCTACACAACTCAGAAATTCTAAGAAGTGTACGCCCATTGGGTATCTCACTGATCATGATTGCATAATTTGGAGTTTAATATTGCATTTAATTAATTTATTTATCTGTTAATATATATTTTATTACATTACAGAGGTTAAAATTAATACGATTTAATAGTATATTTCAGCACATTAATTCTATCTGTATTAAATTGATGTACATTACCGTGTATTAAAGGACATTACATGAACATAACATGATGGTAGAAAGAGCAAATTATGTAAAGCATATTATCAATTAATATAAATTAAATAATATTGAAAATCATTTAAAATAATTTCAGATATTTAAATTCTTTCAGTTATTTAGAAAATATCTTTACATTTTTAAAAAGTACATAGAAGTAAATAATAAATGTCGAAATTAATGAATTTTCCCATTTTTTTTCTAATTTCATAATAAAGTCCATTACAAAAATGTAAAAAAAAAAAAAAAAAAAAAAAAAAAAAAAACAGTTTATTAGCCAGTTTATTCCAAATAATCCCTAGAAATAAGCAAAATAGCATCATAACGATTTTAGATGTTTATGAGACACACGCATTCACATTTAAAAAAAGATAGTAATAAATTTCATTTCAAATAATAAAACTTCAAGTATACATTTCGGATACACAAAATATGCTTAATAATATGTAAGATTTCTATAAATCTTTAAACAGTGAAATAAAATGTGGTTTTTCAGACTATATTAATTTATTTTTCCTCTTTACTAAAATATTTATTACATTTAAATTTTAATCTCTTCTGAAAAATAAAATTGTATTTACTAAGTTGTATGAAAATCTTGATATAAATTTGCAGGGCATAATTTATATTTTGCTGATTTTTTGCATAAAATAATTTGTTTATGACTGATTTCAGGTATTATTCGATGTTTAAGTTAATGAATTTGTGAATAATTAAGGATTTCTTAAAATAAATTTGTTTAACATAAATATGATATTTAATTTTTTTTTTAAGTACGCTTACACATTTTAGCATAATTTGGAATTTAAAGTTTCATTTCATTAATTTCTTCTTTATTTGTTAATATGCATTTTACAATTTTTACAGTTTAAAATTTACACGATTGAGCAACGCATATAGGTCAACACATTAATTCTACCCGTATTAATATTGCTGAACATTAGTGGAAAACATGTTTTTTTAAGATATAATTTCAAGATATTTGAAAATGTCATTAAAAGTTCATATTTTCTGGTATTAAATTCTGTTAATTTTACGAAAAATTTGATGTATTTTGAAAACAATACATGAAAGCAACTAATAAATGAAATAATGAAATAATAATGAAATAACTAATTAATGATTTTTCATATTTGTTCAAATTAATTGATAAAGGGGAAGTTCTACTTCGGTAACCTAAAATTCATAGGATTTTTACGATTTTATCTCGGTTACCAAGAACAGCTTTTTGTATTATATTCATTGACATTTCACGTATATATTTAAATTTTGGTGTGTAAAAAAATACCAATGCGCCTTCTGCAAAGGGCAGTACCTGCAGGTGTGTACCATGTGCTTGCGATCGGGCACTTCTTTTCTCCGGTCACAAGCACATGAAAGAAATTTTTTCGATAAATCATAAAAGGGCATCAAATTCTCTGAAGCGTACATGAACATTTCTTTTAAAAACTCGAGTTTTGACAAGATGGCGGGCATTTGAACAAAAGCTATTTATCTATCTATCTATCTATATTATTTATTTATTTACATTCTTCCTTTTCTTTTACTTTCTGTGGGATCGGAAAAGAAGTTAATCAATGAAAATTATACTTTTGTACCGTGTGCTTGCGATCGGGCACTTCTTTTCTCCGGTCACAAGCACATGAAAGAAATTTTTTCGCTAAATCATAAAAGGGCATCAAATTCTCTGAAGCGTACATGAACATTTCTTTTAAAAACTCGAGTTTTGACAAGATGGCGGGCATTTGAACAAAAGCTATTTATCTATCTATCTATCTATATTATTTATTTATTTACATTCTTCCTTTTCTTTTACTTTCTGTGGGATCGGAAAAGAAGTTAATCAATGAAAATTATACTTTTGTACCGTGTGCTTGCGATCGGGCACTTCTTTTCTCCGGTCACAAGCACGTGAAAGAAATTTGTTTGCTAAATCATAAAAGGGCATCAAATTCTCTGAAGCGTACATGAACATTTCTTTTAAAAACTCGAGTTTTGACAAGATGGCGGGCATTTGAACAAAAGCTATTTATCTATCTATCTATCTATATTATTTATTTATTTACATTCTTCCTTTTCTTTTACTTTCTGTGGGATCGGAAAAGAAGTTAATCAATGAAAATTATACTTTTCGGTGGTATACGCTGCAGCTAAAACGATTACTTTTTTTTTTTTTTTTTTTTTTTTTTTAAAGAAAGAAATCGGTCGAATAGGTTTCGAGAAAAACAATCGTTCATTTTGAAAACATGTTTTCAAGAAAAATAGTTTAAAAAAAAAAATTATTATTAATTTTTATTTTTTTTATTTTTTTGGACATGGTTTCAAAACGCATTTTTGACAAGGTTTCGAGATGGTTTTTTCGATATGTTTTAGACAGGGCTTAGAGACGTTATACAATTCGAGCGTTGAGCTGCGCGTAGAAAGCAGTTTTCTTTCTGCTGCGGTGTTGCGTGCAACAATCATCGTGATCAAGACCTCCTTATCATAGTATCAGACCTCTCAATCAGCAAGTTGCCTTTGACCGCTATACTTTTCCTGCTACTAGCGCCATCAATCGTCAGTAATAGTATTTACGACACGAAATCACACGAAATTTTTTCACAGCTCCATTTGTTCTATGCATTTGCTTATGAACTAGTAGTTTTCCTACCACTAAAATTTTATAGTAAATTTTATCTTATTAAATTGACAAGATCGTGTGATTACATGACGAAAAAAATTCTATTAAATTTTAGTGGTAAGAAAAAAGCGTAAGAGTTGGCAGCTATGCGGTAGCAGACCAGCTAGATTTTTCTATAGATTTTTCTATTATATTTTTGGATACCAGTTTTTTAGTAGAGACAATTTTGTTTTGTTTGATCGGAGAATTCTGGGATTTAAAAGAACAATATTTTCTCTAAAAATATACTGGTGTTCAAAAAGCCCGAAACATGGCAACTGTGCGGTAGTATCCGCCAGGCGGCGATACTTTCCGGAGAAAGTCAATGAATAAGTTGGCAATTACCGCGGACATTTTCTCCCATAGACTTTCTCCGGATTGTCAAGTCTGATCTATGATAAGGGAGTCTTGATCGTGATATTCCAGGTTGTAAGTAACTGAAAAATCAGGAAGCCGCTTTTGGTCAACAACCTACAAAAAGGACGCAACAATGTAAAAAAAAATTTCCACCCAAAAAAGTAGAATCTTTTTTAAGTCATTTACAGAAAACGTATAAAACGTATGAAAGACTGTGGATCAGCATTTCAAATAATTCAGAGGAGCTAGCAAAATAATATCACAATCAGTTCAGTTGTTAATCAGAAACGTACATTCATATTTAAAAATCTGTAGTTACTTCACTCGACTATCCAAATATTTTATAGATTATCGTTACTTCGGATAAATTTCTGACTTTTTCAACCAACCAGGGCGGTCTATCAAAAATGGTTTCGACATGGTTTCAAGACTCATTTTCGACATGGCTTCGAGATGTTTTTTTTTTCGATATGTTTTGGACATGGTTTCGAGATGATTGTTTTCGATATGTTTTGGACATGGTTTCGAGACGCGGTAAACTGCATAGAGCTGCGCGAGGGAAGCAAAGTTCTGACTGCTTCGGTGTGACTTTCAAGGAGCAAAAAATATTGTAAGTAATTGAAATATCACGAAAGCACTTTAGGGCAGGGGTGTCAAACTGTGGCCCGCCGGATACCACTAAAATTTTACAGTAAACTTTGTCTTATCTAATCATCGAATTTTTGCGATTCAAGAAATCGACTATTTCTGTAAAAAAAAAATTAGTGGTATCTGGCGGGCCACAGATTGACACTCCTGTTTTAGGGCAAAAGAAAAAATCGAAAAGTTTTGCCTTAAAAAAGTAGAACTATTTCTTATGTCCTTTGCAGAAAACGTATTAAACATATAAGAGTCTCTTGATCAGCATTTCAAATAATTCATATTGTTAAACAAATGGACATCATAACGATTTTAGTTGTTTATGAAAAACGCACATTCACGTTTTAAAAAAACCGAAGTGACTCGACTTTCCGAAAATTTCACAGATTATCGTTGCTTCAGATAAATTTCTGACACTTTTGACCAACCAGGGCGGTGTATCAAAAATGAGTTATCTTACATCTCTTCTGGTAGGTAAACTACTGAATGCGAGCCACAAACAGGTCACCCGTCCTCGGCAATTACGGAAGAACACCCCCGACAAAAACTCCGTCTGACTTCGCCAAGGACGGAAACATTGGGTGCAGTGTTGCAAGTGGGCTACTTTTTTTTAATTCAAATTACTTGATTGGCACCAGTTTTTTTTAACGGTATAATTCGCTTTGTTTTCGCTCTATTTAGTCTGTCATTACATGAGACGAATTTTACTTTCTCAAAAAACTGGTGTCAATCAAGAGAACGGAATTAAAAAAAAGTAGCCCACTGGTAACACTGATTGGTTGTTTTTTTACTTCAGAGTGAAAATATATTTGACAAATTAACAATACGCTGACATTATTTTACAGACAAGTAGAACGTAGAATGCAATGCCTAATTCTGATACGAAACAGAATGATAAACAATAATATACTTGTATTGAACCTTCAACAATAACAGCCATGATTGCGATTTTGATAACCGTTAAAGTCTTACTTATATTATGTCAACTTATAATACGGTTTTAACCTATTAAATTTGCAAGAAGTTATGCCTTTCTTTTACCTTTACCACAGAAAATAAACATATATACAGATACCTTTTTCTGTACGTACACTTTAATCAAGAATACTAATTCTTCGACCAACATTTATTATTTTTTTTTTAATGGAATTTTTAAAATATGACTTTCGGAAAAACAAAGAGTACTTTGATAATACTATACTAAACTCCCCACCGCCCTCAAAAACAGAAACAAAAAAAAAACTGCTGTCTAAAATATATTTAGAGCTTTAATTTACTTTAGTATAAATATTTTACTATAAATTTTTACTGCACCTGTCATTGAATATTTCTTACAGATTGCTTAAATGTGCTATTCAAGATCTGAAAAATACGTTTATTTAGTGAATTTCAATCTATTTCAAATACTTCAACTAGGGGATCCAACCCGGCCTTGTATAGTTACAGAATATAGGTGAAAACCATTTTTTTAAAAATGAGAAACTGTAATATATATATATTTTTTTTTTTTTTTTTTTTTTTTACATTATATTATATTTTGTTAAGTTGCCTATTGGCAACACCAAAAAGCATTTTTATATAAAAAACATCAATAATGTATTCAAATAAAATTTTGAAAATTATAAAAAACGATACTTTCTTATTAGTCGCATGTCAGGAGATAATAGGCAAACCAATTCAAAGATTTTGCTACTTACAACAGTCTTTTTAATTATGAAAATTTCAGTGTTTTAATCGCCAAGTTCTATTGCATATCTACTAAATTTGTGTTTTATTTTAAACATTTTATTTATTTATTGATGAGGTCTTAATTTCGTTAAGTAATATTAGCCGGAAATAAATGCTCAATTATATTGTTTTAAGTGCACGCCATAGAGATTGATTATAAAAAAGAAATCTTTCTTGAAAATTATTTAATAAACTAACTACTATTACCCCCTCCCACTTTAAATTAAAATACAGTTTTCACGCAAATTTCATTTGAACTCTTATAACACTATCGTAGATTTTACACAAGTTTTACTTTATATCTCGCATTTTAAATTATTCAATATCTACTATTATGAACACGAAAAAAATGGATATATTTCAAATACATTAAAAATTTGCTGAATACATCTATAATTTTTGTTCTGTATAACATATTTAAACAGTTTTCAAGCAAAAATCAATCAGAAAAGCAATTATTATAGATTCTAAATTATACTAGAACGATCAAAACATCATAGAAATAATAAAGGAAAATCATGCGTCAAGCATAGATTATGAAACACTTTTCAATACATTCAGAATAATGTAACATAATATGATGAAATATTATGTCTAACAAGAGACCCACTATTGGTGTAGCTCGCACCTGGTGCATTTTAAAGACTAATATTACGAAGTTTCAGAATCGATGAATTTTTTCTGTTAAAATCATCTGTTTTGATGTTACAGCTGCATAACTTTCTGAAAATCCAATTTTCGAGATCACTTATCGGACTATTAACATGGAAAGTTTTTTTGAAAAAAGTACTTTAAAATACAAATTAGGTTATAATCATAATAAAATATTAAAAAAACGGTTAAAAATTCTTTTAAAAACCTGCGAATTTCACTTTGAAAAAATACAATATTATAATTGAATTTTTGGCGGAGCGACATTGGCTGTAGACACTGTAAAAAAAAATCCGTTAAATTTACGGCAAAAACTGCTGGCAGCAATGTTGCCAGCAGTTTTTACGTAAAAATTGCAGTAAAATTCGATGTAAATTTTATCGCATATTTTCCGTCATTTCAACGGTTATAATTGTAGTAAATTTCACCGCCATTTTTCCGTACAAACTACCACAAAAAGTTCTGTAATTTTAACAGTCATATTTCCGTACAAATTATCACAATAGCTGCTGTAATTTTAAAAGCCATATTTTTTTTTTAAATCATTGATTTTATTCGGCTTTCATTTTTAGATGATTATTAGAATAGTCATAAAGTTCATCGTTTGTTTGAAAAATATTGGAATTCATTATTTTATATATAGAAATTCAATCCAACATTAAAACATTTCTTTACTGCTTTGTATATGATATATATAAGAATTCAGAATTTATTAATAGAAATTTTTTTAATGTGGCAAAACTGACACATCAAATATTCATTATAATACTATGTGTAAATACATATATATATATAGAGAGAGTATATTTGTAGTACTAAAAATAGAAACACTTCAATTCTGAAGGGCGAGAAGAATTTAGATAATATATATATATATATATATATATATATATATATATATATATATATTTTAGATAATTGAACAAGAATTAAAAGCTTACGTTCATCTAATACAAATATAAAAACCATTTGTAATTGAACACTGATATATAAACGATTCAGGCTCGTAAACGTACATTAACACACCATTTTGCTCGCTTTGGCAGTCTCGCGGGAAAGAGCACGTACTCAAAAGTAGAACTTCCTTGCGCAGATCATGCTAGTAAGATGTCTTTGCGCGCAGGCGCCGATCTTCAAAATGAACGATGTGATCTGATTAGTTGTTCGCATGATAGGATGTTGAAATCGAAAACACTGGTTAAATCTACTGTTATATTTGCGGTATTTTTACCTACGGAAGTATTACGTTGCGATCTACTGCAATAAATGTAGTGAATTTGACAATCATTTTTTACAGTGAATTTTTCCCGGCAACCCGGGCTGAATGCCATAATTTTCTGCTGAGCGTGAGTGAGAAGTGGTTTGGATTCGTAGCATCTTATTTGATGGCTTAACTCGCATTTGACATGAAATTAACAATTAAAAATCCAATAATAAAAAAATAATAGTATAAAAAATATATAAAATATGATTTTAACAGAGAATTTTTATTGGTGTCAAAATTTTATGTATAGGGCTATACAATGCACCAGGTCTCGATGCAAGGTACGAACTGCACCAAAAGTAGTTCCCTTGTAAGATGATGACCAAAAACGTATAATTTTTTGTGTCTCTCTGCTGAAAGAAAATAATGAAAATCAACACCGGAAAAATAAAATAAAATATTTATTTAAATAATTCAAATTTGACATTAATGTTATACAAATTGTTCACAAGTAAAGTAATCTCGCTGCCTCTAACTAATAATTTCTGATTGTTAGAGAAGCAAGAATATTCAATAATGATAAAAAAAGAAAGAAAAATCATGCGCATAGTTAATGAAACATTTTCCAACATATTCAAAATACTCTAACAGAACTTCTCCGTCTAATAAGGTGAAAACGAATAAAACATGTGAAAAACCAATTTCCACAATTACCATCTGTAGTCAGAAAAGTATGCGAATTATTTTGTACAGTCCTGTATATAATCTATAGATTTGTATATATAGTGCATAGTATGCAAAAATTTAGTTCAGTTTAGAGACGTATAACACAGATGAAATTTCACTACAACAATTTCCGATACGGCGCCCAACAACAAAAGTCCTTCCGGCCGGATGAATAGCTACTTTATATGGATCTTATTTTAAAATTGATACACCTTTAATGTGATGTATTGGATACCGGGAGGAAAAGGTAGCTTTCCTATATCTTCGTTTTAAAATTTTAGCTAATGTTACTCGAAAACAGCAATCTAAAATGCAAAGAAACGTTTGCAAAAGATTCGTTAATACTGAATTTGAATAAGAAATTCATCATTATGAAAACTTATTTTGGTCGCCAAATTTGGCGATATTTCGTCAAATGTCGCCAATTTTGGCGAGAATTTGGCGCTAACGGATATGAATATATAGTTTTATGCGTATGATTGGGAAAATTATTACAACAATGAAAGAAAATAATTTGCGAATGAATGTCAGACACCCTAGAATTTCAAACTGCTCTATCTCAGCCATTTTTTAAGATAGAGGTAAACCAAAAAATGCTCTGGAATCCTTGTATCAAGGCCTAACACGTAATTTAAAAAATAAATTTGAATTTTTAACTTTTTTGTATATTTATTTTAGTTTTAAATTTTTAAATGGCCGCCATCTTGAAACAAAATTGCGGACCAAGCTGGCCAACGAACTCGGTCGAGACATTGGTGAGCTTAATACACACAATAAGTTTCATCAGAATTGATTTATAAATACGAGCGCTATCGTATGACATAGGTCAGATATATATGTGAATATATATATATATATATATATATATATATATATATATAAATCAACATTTGAACGGAGAGTAGTTTTGGGGTCTGGGGGTCAAGATCGGTGAAAATATATCGAAATTCTCCGGAACTGCTTTCCTCCGAATGGCTACAATAATTATACAATAATTAGCTTTATACTTTTTTGTATTGAATGCTACCTAAAATGATGCTTCTTGGTGCACCAACGGCGGCAGAATTTAAATTCATACCAGACACTATCTTAACCAGCTATGAAATCGACACGGACGAAGTTATTGTTCTAAAGGCCCTAAAGAATAAACGTGTTATATTAATGCCAACCTCCTTAGGTAAGGCAATAATTATGTTACGGACGGTGGACTTACTATCGGCATTAATCACTGTCCACTCAGACAACATACCTCAGTCCAGAGTTGCAGAAAGTGTCATTCTTCCGCTCACCAAGAAAAACATTACCCTGATTTACACTTCTGTGATAACTGCAGTAAAAAACACTCTCCACGAGCATGGGATGCTCCTTCAGCTTGCATAAACTTCAAAGAAGCCAACAGAAACGAGGAAAATCTACATAGGAACATCGACCAAAGGGCCTTAGACACTGCCACCGAGAAACACTCAAGGCCGAAGGACAAGAAATGTGACGTTATTGCTAATGGACCGATTTCTCACATGTCATATATCAAAATCAATTTGAATTTTTCTATAAGAATATACTGGTAAATATCATTTTTTTTTTTTTTTGGTCAGGGGAAAATACAGTAAAAAAAATGATAATTACCAGTATATTCTTATAGAAAAATTCAAATTGATTTTGATAACTGACATGTGAGAAGTCGGTCCATTAGCGATGACGTCACATTTCTTGTCCTTCGGCCTTGAGTGTTTCTCGGTGGCAGTGCCTTAGATCCCAGCTGCGAATCTTTTCGGGAAGCCTACCGTCGTAAACGCGAACGTCTAGATGAAATCATAAACTCATTATATACATGATGTTCCAAAACCCTAGATCAAAAACCTATCCTACGCAAAGACTCTGATCACCCTAAAACATACCGGCTGTTTTCTGCTTGTGAACCTCAATAAAATCACGCGTTTCCTGGGAAATGTCACTTCTTTAACAGCACAGAAAAACGCCATACTTATAGATATTAATAACTATACCCTTTCATGTGAGTTTAACGTTTTCTCAAATTTAATGCCGGGATTGTACTACTGGAGTTTGATGCTGTGCACTTAAGCTGTAAATCACACCAACAAATATGTATAGTTTCACAATTATTTACTCTTTATTATTATTTTAATTGCAGCAGCGTTTTCTATTGTCAAGATTTTGAATTTATTTTTCATGTTTAAAATTCCCCTATCACGGTGAATAATCTGCAAGAAACAGATCCCTAATATCCACAGATCTTTTTATTTATTTATCTATTTAATTGCGTTTAATTTTCTCCGGACATTTAAAACGACAAATAAACAGAAATTAAATGATTATTTTGACGTTCAAAAATGGTACTTGATGTTTTAAATATTTTAATGATAAATAATTTTATGCAAAACATCGAAAATTTGAAAAATTGTTCATGGTTTGCAAAGTTTTAAATTTTTAAATAAAATCAAATATGTTTTTTATGTATTACTGAAAAAATATACAATTTCTACTTTAAATTTGAAAGTTAACACGTTGACGGACACTTGCGGCTATAGCCGTCAAAGCGAAGTTCACAATGTGGCATGACGGCTATAGCCGCCCAAAACGAAACGGTCGTTTTTAGACACTACGGCTATAGCAGCACAAATGTGCATTTACCGGCTTACAAGTAAAAACCCAGTGTCATGTTTTGGAGACAATCGTTTAGGTTGAAGTTCGTTTTCCACTTGTTATACAAGTTGCAGCTTCAGTATGCACGTGCTGGGTGGCTAGTGGTCAGGGAAAAATACAGTTAAAAAAAAATGATACTTACCAGTATATTCTTATAGAAAAATTCAAATTGATTATTTGATCGAATAATCAACATAAATTTTTCTATAAGAATATACTGGTGTTTATCAGCTTTTTTGACTGTTTTTTTCCCTGACCACTAGCCACCCTGACGTGGTTGTGAAGGGAGTAGTGCAACCTAATTAAAGGTGCTGATTTAATCAAAATTAAGTTTATTTAAGCAGAAAGAGTAAAACTATACTTCTAATATTCTAAAAATTACAAAAACATATAGTGTCAATTTTCGAACTTCGTCCGTCAACGTGTTAAAAAATATATATTTACTAGAAAACAAAAATCTTACTTGCTTGCAGTCTATTCTTTCAAAATAAATGTTTTGCTTAATGGGATTCAACTAAATATGATATTTTTATTCTCTAAAATTTTATGTACTTTTAATTATTTACGCGCTTGAAAATTTTTTTAATTTAATTGGAAGTAATATTTTTAAATCGTTTCCAGACTTTTCTTTACATATTTCCTTTTAATTATGATAATCAACTATCAATAATTTTCTTAAAAGTAAAATCCCATTTCATGGGTTTTATATGTATTGTTTGATAAAAATATCAAATATTTATTTTTTTAAATAACACGTATCGATATCTGTGTAAGAATTAACATTTTTTTTTATTAAACATTATAAAGATATGAAGTGCCATGCCGTTCAGTTCCGCTTATCGTGAAAAATTAAATGGTTTTTTTTTTAAATGTAAATAATTTATTACATACTAATTATTGTAAAAGAGAATTTCAAAACTCCAAAAGAAATAATTAAATTTTTTTTTGCAATTAAATTATAATTTTTATTTATGTCAATTGAATATTATTAAATAAAGTGTATTACTTGATTAAGAGTCAAAAACGATAATTATTCTAACGGTAAGTAAGTTGTTTACTTTATGTTACTTTTAATACAAATAGTAAATTATTTTTTGAAGGAAAACACGGAAAATTTTGTATAGTTTAGTTCAAATTATATAAATTGACTTTTTAAAAGAAACAAAATAACATATTGAGCAGCATTTTATTTTTCATCTTTAAACTTTTTATTTGCAAAATAATCTTTAAATTTAATCTGAATTATGAAATTATATCCTTTTTTATTCTATAAAATTTCATGCATTTATGATTTTTACTCCTTTGATTGAACTGAAAATAATAAATATTTTTATAAGTAATCTCTAAAAATTATCTCCATTCTTTTTTACGTATTTCATTTTAATCGTGGATATTATCAATAGTTGATTCACTAAGAAAGTTTCTTTTTTGTGTGTCTCATATGCACTTTTCAAAATAAACATCTAAAGTATTTTATTTATAAATTAAAATCAAAAATTGTTTTATAAGAATTTAATTTTTTTCATTTAATTGAAAGGTTAAAGAAATTATGGCGATATTCTAACTAGTTGATTTTGCTGCTGAATATGACGGAATCAAATGCCATTTTGTTAAATTTATCTTTAAAATTAAAATAATTTATCAAATACATTTTTTTTTCTTTTGTGAATGAAAGTTACGACAGATCAGAGTGTGTATGCTTCATAGATAGAATTTTCAAAGAGTATGGCATTACTATTTAAGATTCATAAAACATATTTTCCCAGTATTTTTCTTCAGATTAGAGATTTTTCTGCGGTTAATCACAAAATTTGTAATATTTTTTCTGCGATTAACTTAGGCGAAAATACTATTCTAAAATTGTGCATAGCTGCCAACTTTTACGCTTTTTTCCTACCACTAAAATTTTATAGTAAATTTTACGTTATTAAATATCCGAAATCATTGGATTCAGTAACAAAAAATTTCTTTAAATTTTTAGTGGTAACAAAAAAGCGTAAAAGTTGCCAGCTATGATTGTGGTAAAAATGCGCGCATCCTGCGAAATGTGAAGTGATATTGCTGAATGCAATGTAGATTTTTATTTCAAATAAATTATTATTTTTTTAGTATTTAACGAATATAATTAAATCAAGTGTTTTCTTTTTAAAAGAGTTAACAGTATCAATATGATAATTAGAAATTGTCAAGGTAAAATAAATAATTTATGGTACTTTTAATTCAAATATTGGATTATTTTTTCAACTCAAACTTGAGGATTTTATAATTTTTTATAAAAAATGTTTTTATTTATTTCTTAAAATGTACAAAACAATATTTCACGTAACATTTTTTTTTCCTTTTCATGTAAACTAATTTTCTGATGTATTTTATTAAAAACAAAATTGTACTGATTTTCCCCAAATACTATTATTTCATATAATAAATTGACAAGTTTAATAGATCATAAATGGAGAAGTTACACTCTAATTTTGAAATATGTCATTGATTGTCTCATCATATTTACTAATAACTGTGATTTTTATGGTACGAAATGTCACATATATTTCTAATATTGCTTCGTACCGTGTGCGAACTTGTTAGCTTTTTTATTCCAAAGGTATAAATACATATAACATATACATACTTACATATACAGGGTGTCCATAATTAAACGACCCTACTTTAAAGTTGTTTACAGACGAAACTATTGGTCGGAAAGTTGTGAAATTTTGTGAAGAACATAATAAAGGAATGGGAATTTGTTTAAGCGAAAAAAAAATGTTTAGTTCAAAATTTCGCCACCAGAGGGCGTTTTTTAATGAATAACACATTTAGCATACATTTCGGATAGTTTACATACTTTATGGCAACAAAACATGTTCCACATGACGGCTATCATTTTCAGCTACCATCTGGAATCATAAGATAGCATGTTCCACAGTTGACAGTAGTGTTTTCTGGGAAATGCTAAAAACATGTCGCGAAAAAAGTTTTGTTCAACATATTTTGTTGAAATAAAATTTGTAATCTATCGTGCTAATGTAAATGTATGCTAAATGTGTAATTAATTTTTAAAAAACGCCCTCTGGTGGCGAAATTTTGAACTTTTTTTTTTTTTTTTTGCTTAAACAAATTCCCATTCCTTCATTATGTCCTTCACAAGATTTCACAATTTTCTGACCAATAGTTTCGTCTGTAGACAACTTTAAAGTAGGGTCGTTTAATTATGGACACCCTGTACATATGTATATAGAATATAAGTTCTGGACATACACAACAGTTTTCGGAAAGGTTGAGTAAATACCAACCAGACATTTTATACGGTTTGTTTACATATAATGCAGTAGCATTAAATATATTATTATATAACATACAATACGTGATGATTTACACATAGTACACTGAAAATATATGAAAGCAATTTACGAAATAAAAAGTTGTTCATCTTGAAGTTTAATTGCTTTAAAAGCTGTACATTTTTTTTAAAACTGCGCTTATGTTTTTTTATTGTGATTATGGGCGTTAAGTGAAAACAAATGAAAGTTAATTATAAAAAAAAAACTAGTTTTTTAAAACTAAATTGAAGAAAAAAAGTGCCAGCACATACTAAGGCTAAATTTGTATTACATTTGTTTAATTTTAAATATTTCAACCTTTTGAATAGTGCAGAGATAGTCAGTCTTTAGTTATATCTTTAATTATTTATTCTTCTAATGAATTACTTTCCCATACAGCATTTTAATGTTAATGATAATGTAAAATGCAAAATTTGAGATCACTAAATATATTTATCTGTTTTTAACGCTAACGCATGAAGTAGTTCTATTATAAGGAATGATTCATATAATGAAACATTACAACAATTCTTTAATTAGAATAAATTGTTCCTAATTTTTAATTGTTTATTACTTTTTTCATACTGATTCATAAAGATATCATACAGACTGAAAATTTCCCAATTAAATTAAAAAGTGTCCTGTCCAGGAGTCGAATCAAAGACCTTTCTTAACCCCTTCGGGACCGGCGGCTTTTATACAAATTTTATTCGGTTGGCACCACTTTATTTAGAAAGCTACCTTTAGTTAAACTATCACAAAAGTGCTCTAATTAAAGAAAGTAAATAGGACCTATTACTTTTAATTTTACTGGTGCCTAAAACAAATTCTGTATGCTCTTTTTGACCGAATGGGTTAAATTGCCAACTCCCTGCCTGTACTGACAACCGGCCGGCACATTCCTCCCAGATAACCTTATTAACCTTATTGGTAATAGAGCTCCATTAGAACGAAGGAAACGTATATACAATTTTTAAAATTAATTTTAACTCAATCATACTGATTGATAAAGATATCATAATGGAAGACCAGATGCTATTGCCAATAAAGTTATCTGAGTAGATAATGTCGGCCGGTTGTTGGTCCCTGTAGCTCAACAGTCAGAGCGTTGACAATTTACAAAGGTCTTGGTCTCGACTCCCAGCCTGGTCACTTTTTCATTCAGTTGGGATAATATCAATCCGCATGATCCAAGTTTATTTCCAAAAAGCCTAAGTTGAATGATTTAAACAAATATAGTTTACGAAATAAAAAAATTTGTCATATTAACATTGATTTCTACAAGAAGTAACATTGTTGTAGAAACCCAGCAAGATTTTCACATTTATTTATTTTTATTAAATTCTTATTTTATATTATTATTATTATTATTATTTAGCCAACGTTTAAAATCAGCAAAGTTTCTGCTCTGGATACGAAATTGCTCATGTTACATAGGAAAATATACCTAGTACCCCTTATATTATATTATTTATATAGATGACGCTGCTGATTTTTTTGGGGGGTGGGTTTTTTTGGGGGGGGGAGTGGATTTGAGTTAGGGTTCAAGCAGAAATATTAAGTAGATCTTGGCAACCCTGAATTAAACAAGGCGAATTATACTACTTCACTGTGGTAGCAACCATACTCTGAATAATAATTAAAAACAAAAGTAGCGCATTGACAACATTGTATTTTATTACCACATTTCAACTACATATTATACTTAACCTGCAAATATTTTATTTTTTTAGTGTAAATGTAATTATTTTGTCCTTTCCAATTATGCGAAAAATAGTCTTTCTTTAATTAACTTCAGCCATTTATTTATTATCCCCTTCTGCTTCTGAAATAGTTTTCCATTTAGGTGTTTTTTTTTTTTTTTTTTTTTTTTTTTTTTTTTTTTTTTTTTTTTACGATTTTGTAAAATGGAAATTTTATATTCTAAATTTAGTAATTTCCTTTAAATTTCAGTGTAAGGCTATTTTTTATACTGACTGTTTAGGTAGCATAGAATTACAATAGATTTACATTTATTCATTTGAAAAATCTGATTTATCTTTCTTTTTGAAAACCCAGGAGGAATGATTTAAACGAATGTAATTTACAAAATAAAAGATTCTTGAACTTTCAATTGCCATTGTTTAGTGAAAACGTTCTGTTGAACAGCTGTTTTATTGGCACAGATTTAATTTATTTTCGCGGTAATTTTGACCATTTAATAAGTGCAAAAGAAAATTGCTTATAAAAAACTCTAATAGTTTAATTTACATTGCAAATACATAGATAGAATGATTTTTTTTTTTTTTTTTTTTTTTTTTTTTTTTTTTTTTACGATTTTGTAAAATGGAAATTTTATATTCTAAATTTAGTAATTTCCTTTAAATTTCAGTGTAAGGCTATTTTTATACTGACTGTTTAGGTAGCATAGAATTACAATAGATTTACATTTATTCATTTGAAAAATCTGATTTATCTTTCTTTTTGAAAACCCAGGAGGAATGATTTAAACGAATGTAATTTACAAAATAAAAGATTCTTGAACTTTCAATTGCCATTGTTTAGTGAAAACGTTCTGTTGAACAGCTGTTTTATTGGCACAGATTTAATTTATTTTCGCGGTAATTTTGACCATTTAATAAGTGCAAAAGAAAATTGCTTATAAAAAACTCTAATAGTTTAATTTACATTGCAAATACATAGATAGAATGATTTTTTTTTTTTTTTTTTTTTTTTGCATTAGCATATTTCCACTGCAGGTTTTATTCAGTTTAAATGCAAATATTGTAAACCTGCCAGTTTTGAAGATATAATCTTCTTTAAATTAACTTTTACTATCTATTTAATTTTCTCTTCTACTAGTGAATTAATTTCTCATTCAGACTTTAATAGCTTACAATACTGTAAAATGCAACACTTTTTTAAAACCCCGAAATAATTATTACAATGAATGTATTAAGAAATAATACATTCTTCAACTTCCAATTGCTAGTGTTTATTGTAAAACATTCTGTTAAATGGTTATTTTATTTGCAGAGATTTATTTTTTTTTCCTTGTTGATTTTGTCTTAATTTATAAAATGTATGAGTATTATATTGTATGAAAAATCGAAAGAAAAACTTAGTGAATACAGGGTGGCCCTCCCCCAGTAAAATTTTTTCAGGAAAAATTCCAATTATTTTTTTACAGAAAATTTGGGATTATTTAATCGCGGTCACTGGTCAGGGAATTTTCAGGAGAAATACCAGTATTTTATTTTATAAAAAAATTACCTTATTTAATCGTGACCAAAGCTCAGGAAATTTTTTAGGGATATTACCCGTTTTTCCCTACAGGCAAATTCCTTGACCGCTAGCACCCTGTAAATATTGCTGTTTGATTTCAGGATTAATTCATTAGCTTAAATAAAATTGTAAAATGTATGTAGCAATTTCTAATCGTAGTCATGTTATGTACAATGTTTAGATGTTTAACTCACTCTAGTAATAGAATTTAAATAATTTTATAATAACTCTAAAACTTGACTTACAGTGTTATTTTTTCACGTCAGATTAAAATAAAAAGGTTCTATACAGTTAATCTGTCAAGTGCGATAAATCTGCGATTTTTTTTTTTAAATCTCTTTAAGAAAGAATGATGAATGTAAATCTTTAGCGACATGTCCTGATATCTTACCTTGATTTGATCGATTCACAAGTAGGGAAGAGGAAGCAAAGTTGTAACATCAATTTTTTCTTCTATATGTAATCTTGCTTGCAAGATAAATTGTATTACATTCGCTAAATTTTCTCTTCAAGTTAAGTTTTGCCTTTCCATTTTCCGTTCACAAAGTTCAAGAAGAAATCATATCAGTCAAATGAGTTTACGAGACTTTAAAAGACTTGCTTGGATGATTTTCGAACAGTATTTTTTAAAATTTAATTTTTAGAAAATCTGTTCGATCTTCAGCACATTTTCCCTATTTATTCTTAAACATTCTTTGCATGAGTTTTTCTTTTACAATTGTGTTTTTTTATACATACATTAAATATTAAACACCAGAAATTTTAAGATAGATTTTTAACTTTGTTCAGCAACATAGTTCACGGGAAATTTACTGGATTAATATTTCTATATAAATATAGTGGTGGCGAAGAAGTTAATTTATTTATTAAAAGTTAAATAAAAAATGATGGAAATTTACATCACTATGCAATTAAGGGTTAATAACATTTTGCTATAAAATAATTATTCCACTCACTCCTTTTTGTCTTCGAGTTAATTTTGCCTTTCAATTATCCGTTCGCAAAGTTTAAGAAGAAATCATAAGCTAAATGAGTTTAAGAGACTCTAAAGACTTGCTTTGATGATTTTCAAATAGTATTTTTTTAAAATTTAATTTTTAGAAAAGCTGTTCGATCTTCAGCACGTTTTCCCTATTTATTCTAAATAATATTTTGCTATACAAGAATTATTCCACTCACTCATTTTTCTTTTTCGGGTTAAGTTTTGCCTTTCAATTATCCGTTCACAAAGTTAAGAAGAAAGCAAATATCAAATGAGTTTAAGAGACTTTAAAAGACTTGCTTGGATGATTTTCAAACAGTATTTTTTTAAATTTAATTTTTAGAAGAGCTGTTCGATCTTCAGCACGTTTTCCTTATTTATTCTAAATAATATTTTGCTATACAAGAATTATTCCACTCACTCATTTTTCTTTTTCGGGTTAAGTTTTGCCTTTCAATTTTCCGTTCACAAAGTTAAGAAGAAAGCAAATATCAAATGAGTTTAAGAGACTTTAAAAGACTTGCTTGGATGATTTTCAAACAGTATTTTTTGTAATTTAATTTTTAGAAAAGCTGTTCGATCTTCAGCACGTTTTCCTTATTTATTCTGAATAATATTTTGCTATAAAAGAATTATTCCACTCACTCTTTTCTTTTCTAGTTAAGTTTTGTCTTTAAATTTTCCGTTCACAAAGTTAAGAAGAAAGCATATGTCAAATGAATTTAAGAGATTTTAAAGACTTGCTTGGATGATTTTCAAACTATTTTTTAAATTTAATTATTAGAAAAGCTGTTCGATCTTCAGCACGTTCTCACTATTTATTCTGAATAATATTTTGCTATAAAAGAATTATTCCACTCACTCATTTTTCTTTTCGAGTTGAGTTTTGCCTTTCAATTTTCTATTCGTATAATTTAAGGAGATATCATTAAAGTCAAAGTCTATTTAAGGGATTTTAAAAAAATGCTTGAAAGTTTTTCAAACACATCTTCTTTAATTTAATTTTTAGAAAATCTGTCCGATATTCAACACGTTTCCCCTATTTATTCTGACTAATCTTTTTCTATAAAAGTTATTCCACTCACTCATTTTTCTGTTTAATGTTAATTTTGTCCTTCGATTTTCTAATCATAAAACTTAAATCATAAAAGACAAAAACAAAAGTTTGAGAAAATTTGCTTTGAAAGTATTTTAAACAGTTTTGTTTAATTAAATTTTTAGAAAAGGTATCCAATATTTGACAACTTTTCCTTATTTATATTGAATAATATCTTCCTATAAAAGTTATTACACTCACACATTTTTCTCTTGAAGATTAATTTTGCATTTTAATTTTTTCATCCCAAAATTTAATAAATCATCTTAAAATTCAAAATCAAGCGTTTCAAAGTCTTCTGAGAAAATTACATAGAAAGTTTCTCAAACCGTATTTTTTGTCAGCACATGTCCCTATTCGCCACATTTTCCCTATTTATTTTTAATAGTATTTTTCTAAAAAAGTTATTAAATTCATTAATATTTCTCTTGAAGATAAGTTTTGAATTTCAAATTTTTGATCAATTTAAGGAGAAATAAAAGTTAATATCAAACGTTTAAAAGTCTATTGAGAGAATTTGTTTCGAAGTTTTGCAAACTGTATTTTTTTTTTCAAATTTAATTTTTGGAAAAGGCATCCGATATTTGGCACATTTTTCGTATTTATTTTGAATAGAAAATAAAGTTATTAAATTCACTCATTTTTCTTTTCTAGATTAGTTTTGCATTTCAATTTTTTATCCACAAATTTAAGAAGAAATAAAAGTCAATACCAAACATTTTAAGGGCCTGTTGAGAAAATCTGCTTTGAAGTTTTTCAAACAGCAATTTATTTATTTTTATTATTATTATTTTTAGAAAGAATATCCAATATTCCGCACCTTTTACCTCTTTATTTTGTATAATATTTTGCTACAAATGTTGTTCACTATCTCATTTTCCTCTTTAAGTTTAGTTTTGTCATCCAATTTTTTTTATCACAAAATTTAAGTACAAAACATAAAAAGCGTTGAAAAATCACTTGAAAGTTTTTCAAACTGTATTTTTTACAATTTAAATTAAAGAAAATTGTTTCCGATATTTGGCACCTTTTCCCAGCTCAACCACAATTTTAAATAGAACTTTTCGCGCTATTTAATCGGAGAAAAACAACACTACAAGTTTTGCGATTAAATAAAGTGTATACAAATTTTGTCACTTAAAATATCTATATCTACATATATATATATATATATATATATATATATATATATATATATATACATACATACATACATATATATATATATATATATATATATATATATATATATATATATATATATATATATATATATATATATATATATATAACTTGTATTTCAAATAATAGTGCCATACTACTTGGAAATTTTAAGAAGTGTAACATCTTGTTTTTCCTATTTAGTCTAAAAATATTCAGCAATAAACTAAAACTTTAAATATCAATTCATAACAGTATTTTGTGGAATCTCTTTTGAACTATGAAGATTAAAACTTATTTTCCACATGTCACATACAAATGTTCATGCTCTGCATTTTCCTCTGCATTTCCAGGACATAATTAATTTATTGCCAATTTATATTGGATGCAAGTAATACCTATATAATTTTCCCTCGAACACGAAACAACTTTAGAGCACTGCAAAATACTAATTAAAAATTTCTGTAGCAGAAAATATAATCAATATTTTACCAGAAATAAACATTACCTAAGATGAAATAAAACTATTTTATTTTCGTTAGTTCTGTGCTTTATATAAACTACGGGATTCAACCCAGGCTTTTGGTTTTACAGAAAATAGGTAAAAACAATTTCTTTCAATTAATAAAAAGTAATATATTTTTTGTATTTAATACTTTTTTAATTGCGGCCGAACAACACCAAAAGCTTTTTTATATTATGTACATCAATAATGCATTCATATAAAGTTTTAAACTTTATTAAAAGCGATACTTTCGTATTAGCCGAATGCTGAGTTAACAGCCGAAGAAATCTCCAAAGATTTCGTTACTTACAGCAGTTATTTTTATTTTGATAATTTCAATGGTTTAAGAGCGTTGTTTGAATGGAAGTCTGTTAAATTTGTGTTTTATTCATATTACCTTTTTTTCGAAAAATTTATGAATTAAGATTTAATTTTGTTATAGAACAAATTCTAAACTATTTATATTGTTTTTAGTACAAACGAGTTAATCTTTCGTAATCATGACTGTACGCGCGATACAGATTAAAAAAAAAAAAATGCAAGAAAATTATTTTAAATTCACAAAAAGAAAAAATCCGTAAATTGAGATACACCTTTTTTTTATTGCTTTTGAAAGTACATTTTCCCCTCTGTTCGACGGTGTAAAAAATTAAATTGTGCACTGTTCAGATGTTAAAAAGTATGCAGTGTAAGAAAAATTTATTGGTTAAGTTGTTAGTATCGTCAATATGACGTCAACGGTAAACACGGATATGTTTCTGTTTTATAATATAGAAAAAGTTTAAAATTTACATATACCAATATATTAAGAAATCAGTAATATACTCGTATAAAGGTAAATAATAATTCTCGTTTTTTTAAATGTATTATTATAAATTCACAAATGAAGTAATGGCCACATTTTTCCTATAAGGATTTTAAACAAAACTTAACTGTTTCCAGTAAGAATTAATCATGAAAAACTGTGCATAAAAAAACCCCTTTTTTACATTAAAAGGAACATGTTTTATTTTAAAATTCACGCATTTTATTAAATACAAGTATATTATTTTTAATCTGATGCAATTTATTTTAATTGGAAATTACCTACTCTCATGACCAGTTAGTTGTTCATTTTAAAGATTGGCACGAAAAACTAGATTCGTCATTTTAGCGGTTAAAGTTTTGCCTCTTCGGTTGTTTTGTTTAACTTACGATCTTTAAACATAAATATTTAAAATTTAGGAAATAAATAATATGCTCATTATTTTATTATAATACTACATTCGAAAAATAAAGCTTTTGTAATCCATTAGTACCGAGAGTAATCATATCAACAGGATAAAAGAAGTGCTAAGAAATAATTGTAGATAGTGCTAAAAAAAAGTTTATAAAAATGTTATTATTCACATAGATATCTTACTTAACATTTTTAACTAATTTTCTTATATTTAATAAATGATTTTAGTTAATAAATAATTGTTTTTATTTACATTAAAGGATTTCCTTCACTCATCCATCTCTCACGTTAACGAAAACCAAACATGTGTTTCTCTTTTTAACCTATTTCGAGTAAATTGAGTCTCGCTTAATTTTAGCTAGTCTCTACACTGTAAAAAATGACCAGTGTTTCTTATTTTATGAAAATATGCTATAACCACGAACGAAAATATAATATAATCTTCTGAGCTATCCGAAATTTCAAATAGCATGTTACATTGTCTTTTGAATCCCCAGAAACGAATACATTTTCAAAATTTAAAGAATAATTTATAAAAACAAATTATTTTTAGCTGCCCGAATTTTTCAGAAACGTTTCCGAAGGGTTTTCATAGTGTATTAATGAGTGTCCTCAGCCTGGAATACCTGTTTTTCGAATGCTATCAATTCTGAAGTAAACATTTTCATGCTCAAAAAAATGTTTAACAGACAAACATGCAAAGTTAACAGCGTTAACAATTATTTCTTTACTCTTTCATGTATAAATTAACTTATGCGGCTGAAAACGTGTACTTGAGAATGGATAACATTCGAAAAACATGTATTCCAGCCTGAGGACACTAATTAATACGCTATAAAAACCCTTCGGAAACGTTTCTGAAAAAATCGGGCAGCTAAAAATAATTTGTTTTTATAAATTATTCTTTAAATTTTGAAAATGTATTCGTTTCTGGGGATTCAAAAGACAATGTAACATGCCATTTGAAATTTCGGATAACTTAGAAGATTATATTATATTTTCGTTCGTGGTTATAGCATATTTTCATAAAATAAGAAACATTGGTCATTTTTTACAGTGTATCTACACTGTAACAAAATACAAATTTTTATATTATAGGAAAAAATAAGCACGAACAAAAATAGACAACAATTACTTCCGTTTCCAAAAAGCGTTTTTTACCTTTAGAAACTGTTTAAACCAATATATTTTCACGATTTAAATAATCATTTGTATAAAAAAAAGTTTCTTTTGATGTCACTAATTTTCGGAAACGTTTGCGAGTAGTTTTCATAATGCATTAATAGGTTTTTTTCAACCTGGAATATAGATTTTCCAGATGCTATCAATTCTCAAGTAAACATTTGCATAGTGAACAAGCATGTTTTAACAGACGTACATGATAAACAAATAATAAAAAAAATTAAGTCAATTCCTACTTAGGTGAAAAAGAAATTTTTTCCAGCGATCTACATGCTTCGCCACTGACGGTATTTATTCCTAAATTTATATCCTACTACGTATATTACATAAGAGAAAAATTTTTCTCCCATATAAAACTAAAATTAATTAATTAAATTTATTAGAATTTTTTTTTTATGATGTTAAAAAAAGTGACTTTTCATGAACAACCTTATATACAACCAACATATATTTCTGCTTTTTCTTTTTTCGAATTTCTGAGTGAATTTTGTGAAAATAACAAAACTTTGCAACGATGAGAACCGAACCCGCAGTCTTCCGTATACTAAACTGGAGGTCCCGACCAGTACGCCATGACTAGATATTCCACTGTCTTAAGCGTTGCTACTTATTTTAGTCGCTTTTTATGACGCAAAAACTAAAATTAATTAATTACATTTAATTAATTAATTAATACTATTTGGATAAACTCTATTAACATCAAGTGTCACCCACTACAAGTTTAAAAAAAATGTATTTGAACTTGAGTAGATGAATAAAAAGTATTTTATTAACGATTGAAAGTTTGAACAAGATATATAAATATATATAAGGAGAGTGTGATCTAATAGTAGAAATTGAATTAACAGCATTAATATTTACATTAAAATTATTATTATTTTGTTACTCTTGCATGTATAATTTCAGTTACGCAACTGAAATGTTTACTTTAGAATTGGTAGCATCCAAAACACCGATATTCCTCCGGTTTGAGTAATCTGATTAATACGCTATAAAATCTAAGGAAACGTGTTTCCGAATATCAATGTCAGCAATTCTTAATATAAATTCTTATTATAAATCTCAAAAATATATTGGTTTCTGAAATTTAAAGTTAAAGAAAGCTTTTGAGAATCGTGGGTAACTCGGATGAGATTACTGTGTATTTTTATTCGTGATTTGATATATTTAGAAACATTTGTCTTTTTTTTTAAATGTGTACATTCTAGATAAATTGATTTATTCACGTTCTCTGTTGAATTGTTTTCAAACAAAGTTTTAAACCAGTGTATTGAATAGGTTTTCCAAGTTTATTTTACCACCAATAAATAGCGAGAATTCACTTTTAGTAAGTAAAACGTTTAGCTTATTTTTAACTTATATCTTCAGATGTATCTTCAGATGTATCTTCAGATTTCTTAAACATTTTGTTAAGCTGACACAAGGGTTTCCAATACTTGCGTCAAAATCCGTCCTTGTGTCCACAGCACAATGTAGTCACACGAGAGAATCTTAGATATACCTAGATCTAGATATAATAGCGAGAATTCACTTTTATTAAGTAAAACGTTTAGCTTATTTTTAACTTATATCTTCAGATTTCTTAAACATTTTGTTAAGCTGACACAAGGGTTTCCAACACTTGCGTCAGAATCCGTCTTTGTGTCCATAGCACAATGTAGTCACACCAGAGAATCTCAGATCTACCGCAAAACTTTTTAAAGATCATTTATTAAATATTTAATTTTTCACTAATTCTCAAGGGACATAATCCAAATAGTGGAAGAAACAAAATTCTATTACGAATAAACTTTAGAAGAACATTTAAGACTATGTGTGCCCCAAAATTTAACTCTATAAAGAAAAAAATATTATTATTTTTAAATATACAAAGCTTAGCTTCTTTATTTGGGTTTAAAATGTAATAAATATAAAAATACAACAGAATAAATGTGAATATAAATTCGTTTTAAAAGGATGCTAACTTTTACCACTTTTTATCACAAATAATAGTAAGTTTCTTTGTTTTAATGTAGTATATTATTGATAAATCTCAAGACAGATGGTCCAAATATTTTAATATATACTAGTGATAATTCTCAAGATAGATAGATAATCCATATATTGTAATAAACAAAAGTCGATCAGGAAGAATGAGTTGCTTTGTTTTAATACATATTACTTTTAATTCCCAAGTGAAATAATCCATACACTGTAATATATATTAGGGATAATTCTCAAGGAAGATAATCAAAATGCTCTAAGAAACAAATGTCGAACACGAAGACAGAGCTGTTTTTTAAAATATATATTAGTGTTAATGATCAAGTGAGATAATCCATATATTTTAATATACTATATTGATGATAATTCTCAAGGGAGATAATCCAAATATTGTAAGAAACAAAAGCCGATTACGAAGAATCGTTAAAAAAATATTTAAGGCAATCAATGAATGTTTACCCCAAACTTCAACTCAATAAAAAAAACATTTTTAAAATATACAACGTTGAGCTTTTCCATTTCGTTCTCAATTAAGATAATCCATAAATTGCACAGTGGTAATTCGCAAGAGAGATAATCCATATATTGTAAGAAACAAAAGCCGATCACGAAAAATCTTTGAAAGAATATTTAAGACTATCAATGAATGTTCACCCCAAAATTACACTCAACAAAGAAAACATTTTAAAAATATACAATGCTGAGCTTTCTTATTTGAATATAAATTAGTTTGGAAAGATTAGTAATATTTAACTTTTATTACTAATTATTCTAAGTTGCTATAACGTAATATATATTAGTAATGGAAAATATTGTTTCTATTAATAAATGAAACAAAAAGGGTATTGTCTTTTTCTCTTATTTTTGATCATGATGACGCAGAAGTTTTAATAAAGGTTCAAGTGTTGAAAGAAGTAAAAATGTTTGAAAACACCGTTCTAACGCATAAACAAATTCATTTAGTCGTAAAACAAGGTATTTTATATATAAACCAAGGTGGTTATATTTATCTTAATATTAAACATGGGTAATTCTAATAATTCAAATAAATACAAATCAAAAATTTACATTATTTACTCACCTATCGAAAAAGTTTTCATTTTTTCCAGATATTTATCATTGATCCATACAGTCAGAAATTGCAAAAAAATCCATTTTTGAATATGTTATTCAAACTTACCTGAAAAGAAAAAAAGAAATGTTTGTAAAACATAACAAGAACGAAAAATCACCCATCAAGCACAGATTATGAAACACTTTCCAACACATTCAGAATGCTATAATAAAACTTCACTGTTTGATAAGGAGAAATATTATGTCTAAGTACACAATTTTTAAAACGCATAACACATTTGAAAAGCTAATTTCAGCAATTAAAATCAATAGTGAAAGGAAATCCGAATTGTTTTGTTCAGCCCTGTATATGATCTATAGATGTGTATATATACTACATAGCATGCTAAAATTTAGTTTAGTTAGGAAACACATACCACAGTTGAAAATTCCATTTCAACAATTTCCATCAATAAACGGAAATGTAGTGAAGATATTTTGTGCAGCCCTGTATATGATCTATAGTACTTATACACCTCAAATAATATGCAAAAAAATGGTTAAATTAAAAAAAACACAAAAATTGAAAACGCATTTTCAGCAATTATTATCCTTAGACGGTAATGTAACCAAATTATTTTGTGTGTCTCTGTAAATGAACGATGAATGCTATGCACATAGTATTCTATAGTAAGCATTTTCCCTTCATCTCGGTGATATATAACAGTCTCAATATGCTTGAAATAGCGTAATATCATTAAAATACACCGAAAACGATTTTTTGAAATAGACCGTAATGTAAAGGAGTTGTTTTGGGTGCTCCTGTAAATGAACGATAAATGCTATGCACGCCGTATTCTACAGTAAACATATTGTAGTGCATCTCAGATATATATATAAATTTATATATGTTTGAAATACTGCAATGTCATTAAAATACACCGAAAATGTTTTTCCCCATAGACTGTAATATAACATAATACTTTTGATTGTCCCTGTAAACGGACTATAACTGCTACACACTTCATTTTCAATACCGAGCATGCCATAGTAAATCCGAATAACATTTATCAATTTCATGCAAATCTGACAAAATTTACCCGAATTAGGGAGCCGGACAGACACTGCAGACAGACCAACAAACTGAATTCATAAACACTTTTCCTGTATATTGGAAAATGTTAAAAAACGATGCTTAATTATTGAAGTGTTGCATTTTAAAATATGCAAGCATTACATGCCAAAGTATACACTTCGTAAATTATTATTCGCCATTGAAGTTAAGTCATAAGGAGTCAACTTTTAAAAGGATTATAATGTATTAGAAGATTAATTACAGGTATTAATAATCTATTGTATAGGAAATTTAATTTCTATAATGTATCTTATAATCCATTTTTAATGACAGTAACTTATACAAAAGTTTTGAGCATATAATCTACTTGTGCATCATCCCAGAGGCTTTAAAAGGCGTTAAGTTTAAGAAACTGGCTTGTTATAATATTAAAATTTATCATTAATATTTAAAAAGGAATTAAACTTCTGAAAGGCCAGAGATTAAAATTAAACACAGTCTTTGTTTCAAAACAAATAATTAATACGTTAATCTTTAAATTTCATTCATATAAGAATTTAGACTTATAAGATAATGTCGGTATTAAAATTCGATATCGAACTAGTCGGATGTGTCAATCCCAAAACTTTCTTCTATCTCACACAGGTTTCGCATACACTAAAAACGAATCAGCACCAATTTATATCTAAGGTCTAACTGAAACCTAAGTTTTATTAAATTCCGTGAATTATTTCTTGAGGTATGACTATTGCTAAAATCGTGTAAATCCAGCAAAATACTGCGTAGCAGCGACGTTTGGGCGATTTTTACCAAAAACTAATCAGCACCAATTTATATCAGAGACTAACTGAATATAAAGTTTTATTAAATTCCGAGCATTAGTTCTTGAGATAGAGCTATTGCGGAATTCGCGAAAAATGCTGCATAGCAGTGCCACCTGCAGGGCGATTTGTACCAAAAACTAATCAATTTATATCAGGGACTAGCTGAATCTAAAGTTTTATTAAATTCTGAGCATTAGTTCTTGAGATAGAGCTATTGCGGAAATCTCGAAAAATGTTGCATAGCAGCGCCACCTGTAGGGGGATTTTTACCAAAAACTAATCGGCACCAATTTATATCAGGGACTAACTGAATCTAAAGTTTTATTAAATTCCGAGCATTAGTTCTTGAGATAGAGCGCCCACAAAATTTTTGTCACAGACAGACATTTTCTAAAAACAGTCAAATCGTGTTCAGGAACTTCTAAAACGTATTAATAAAAAGTCGAAAATTTTCATGAATCCAATACTTTCTTCTTGTAAAGATGGAAGAAAGTAAAGAAGAAATGGCACCAAGTGCAACAGAAAATCTTGATATTAATCAAGAATTATTTTCTTGATTTTCTTGTGAGGAATTCAAATATGTTATTTATTTTCAGGCCATTTAAACATGTTACACGAGTTATTCGTAATAAACAGTTTATCCTGCATTGCAACAGGGAAAAGAACAACAACCAGAAGGCTGAGTTTTGCAGAGAAAAGGCATCCGCATCTCGTGTCAAAAACCCACGTTGGACAGGAAATTAGTTTCGTGTTTTCAAACTTTTCACTCATTAATTTAAAGTTTTCAGCTTTTCATTTATGTATTTATTTATTTATTTTATTTTATTTATTATTATTATTTTGTTGGGTTTTCATTTATTTTTTCTTTTATTTATTTCTTTTCTTTTTTTTTCTTTTTTTTTTCTGTGGGAGTTTTGAAATTCTGCAGTCTGTGTATCTACTTAACAGAATTTTTAAAATAATTATTATTTTTATTGATGTGCGGAATTGAAATATGTTATTTATTTTGAGGCCACTGAAACATGTTACACGAGTTATTCGTAATAAACAGTTTATCCTGCATTGCGACAGGGAAAAGAACAACAAACAGAAAGATGAGTTCCGCAGAGAAAAAGCAGCCGCTTCTCGTGTTCAAAACCCCCGTTGGACAGGAAATTAGTTTCGTGTTTTCTTTTAAAACTTTTCACTCATTAACTTAAAGTTTTCAGCTTTTCATTTATGTATTTATTTATTTATTTATTTTTATTTATTATTATTATTTTCTTGGGTTTTTATCTCTTTTTTCTTTTCTTTCTTTTTTTTCTTTTTTTCTTTTTTTTCATCTTTTTATTTATGTATTTATTTATTTATTTTATTTTATTTATTATTATTATATTGTTGGGTTTTCATTTCTTTTTTCCTTTCTTTCTTTCTTTTTCTTTCTTTTTCTTCCTTCTTTGCTTTTTTTTCCTCTTTTTATTTATGTATTTATTTATTTATGTTATTTTTATTATTATTATTATTTTGTTGAGTTTTCATTTTTTTTCATTTCTTTCTTTTCTTTTTTTTCTGTGGAAGTTTTGAAATTCTGCAGTCGGTGTATCTACTTAATAGAATTTTTAAAATATTAATTATTTTGATTGATTTCCATGTGCGGAATTAAAATATGTTATTTATTTTGAGGCCAATGGAACATATTACACGATTTATTCGCAATAAACAGTTTATCCTGTATTACAACCGGGAAAATAACAACAAGCAAAAGGCTGAGTTCTACAGAGAAAAGATATCCGCCTCTCGTGTTCAAAACCCACGTTGGACAGGAAATTAGTTTCGTGTTTTTCTTAAACTTTTCACTCATTAATTTAAAGTTTTCAGCTTTTAATTTTTATCAGCTTTTTATTTATTATTATTATTTTGTTGGATTTTCATTTCTTTTTTCTTTTATTTATTTCTTTTATTTATTTCTTTTTTTCTGTTTTTTTTTTTTTTTCTGTGGGAGTTTTGAAATTCTGCAGTCTGTGTATCTACTTAACAGACTTTTTAAAATATTAATTATTTTTATCGATTTCCATGTGCGGAATTGAAATATGTTATTTATTTTCAGGCCACTTAAACATATTACACGAGTTATTCGCAATAAACAGTTTATCCTGCATTACAACCGGGAAAATAACAACAAGCAGAAGGCTGAGTTCTGCAGAGAAAAAGCATCCGCCTCTCGTGTTCAAAACCAACGTTGGACATGAAATTAGTTTCGTGCTTTTTTTTTTAACTTTTCACTCATTAATTTAAAGTTTTCAGCTTTTCATTTATGTATTTATTTATTTATGCTATTTTATTTATTATTATTATTTTGTTCGGTTTTCATTTTTTTTTCTTTTATTCCTTTCTTTTCTTTTTTTTTTCTGTGGGAGTTTTGAAATTCTGCAGTCTGTGTATCTACTTAACAGACTTTTTAAAATATTAATTATTTTTATCAATTTCCATGTGCGGAATTGAAATATGTTATTTATTTTGAGGCCACTGGAACATAAACTAATGGTACACGATTTATTCGCAATAAACAGTTTATCCTGCATTACAACCGGGAAAAGAACAAGAAGCAGAAGGAAAGGCAACCGCGTCTTTGGTAGGCGCTTTTGGTAGTTCTGAACCAACATTGGATAGAAAATTAGTTTCCTGTTTTTCTCATGGATACTACTGGATAGGTAGGTTCCTTGTTCCGTGGTTTTTTTAAACTTTTCACTTGATATTTTACAGCTTTATCCCGTTTATTTATTCATTTTATTATTATTATTTTGTTGACTTTATTTTTATTATTTCTTCCTTTTTTCTGTAGTAGTTTTCAAATTCTGCACAGAAAAGTCTGTATCTACTCAACAGATTTTTTAAAATATTAATTTTCATTTAAAATAACAGGTGGATATATCTAATTTACTAACGAACAAACGCGGCAAAGTTCCGTTATAGAGAGGTGCCTCTGGGCTGGATTCGCTATCAAGTCTCAAAATGGACTTGTTTGTTTGCACTACGAAGTTGGATTTTTATTGTAACCCTTTTAGTGCGGGAGTCGACTAATGTCGACATCTAGGAGTTGGGTGCTGTAGACTACATTAAGCGTCGACAAAAGTCCCCTAGGCGTTCACGGCGTGTATTGTGCTCACTGTAGTGCGTCATGGGCTTAGCAGTGATCACGTATTTCGCCTGCGTAGTGCAGTAATTTGGCTATAACCAAAACCAGTTGCGTAATTACAAATTACATATACAATTCTAATATGATATTTTAGTATTTCTCTATATTTAACAGAAAAATGACATTAGCCAATATTTCATAATTTATGTATTTATTTATTTTTATGGAGATTGAAAAATATATTTACAAAACATCAATCAATCTCAAATGTATATGGAAATTCTAATAAAATGTTAAAGTAATGAAAAAAATGTTAAAGTACTGAATCTTATTTAAAAATGCTAAATAATTGTGTAATGAATCATTATATTAGTAATGGAAAGTAAAAAAAAGTGTAAACGACATGTCTAATTGTTTTTAATTACGCTTTCATTTATGGCGAATCCGTTACTTAATAAATTCCTTCTATTTCGTAAGTTAAAATGTTGCTTACTGATTCATTTTCATTCCTTTAATTACTACTAATAAAAACACTCCAGTAATAATAGAAATTATTACTTAAATTTCTACTTAACATTTAAGAGATTTCAGAAGACAAAATATTTTTAATACTGAACGGTCATCATTTATTCAAATATTTTTTCATTCCATATAAAACTGTAATAATGTGGACATAAAACATTTATTATTTGATTTTAGATAGTTAAATATTATGTTTTTGATAAATTAGCAGGTACTAAATTTCGCAATAAAAATTTAGAGTTCAAAATATTTTCTACATGATACATACTAGTACCTCATTTCTTCGTTCATGATAAAAACACTCCAGTAACAATATAAATTGTTACGTAACTTTCCACTTAACATTTTACGAGGGCAGTTTGATAAGTCCGTGACTTTGAAATGAAAAAACCAATATACATATCAAAATGCATTTTATTTTTCTATATAATATCCTTTCATAATGATACACTTTTTCCAACGATGTTCTAACTTTCTAATCCTTCCAAAAAATAAGATTTAACAAAATCTTCAAAATTGGAAGAAATTTAGGAATAGGAAATTTGTGGCATTAATAATATCAGAATTTGAAGAAAATCTCTTTCCACCAAGCCATTTTTTTTAAATTTGGAAAAAGAAAAAAGTCACTGGGAGCCAAGTCAGGAGAGTAGGGTGGATGAGGGAGCAATTCGTATCGTAATTCAACCAATTTAGTGGCTGCGATTTCAGACGTGCGCTGGTGCATTGTCGTGATGAGAAAGCATTTTTTTCTTGGACAAATGGGGCCGCTTTTCTTTCAATTTTGCATTAAAACGGTCTAATAAATCAGCATAATACTGTCCGGTGATCGTTTTTCTTTTTTCTTGATAGTCAATGAGGATTACGCCCTTTTTGAGTCCCAGAAAACTGTGGCCGTAATCTTTCCGGCCGATGGAACTCTGTTTGCCTTTTTCGAGCAAGTTCATTAGAAGAAGTCCACTGTTTAGACTATTCTTCCATTTCTGATGTGTAGTAATGTATCCATGTTTCATCAACTGTAACATAACGCCTCAAAAATTCGCTTGAATTGCGCTCACACTTGTCCAAACATTGCTTTGAAATGGCTACACGAGTCCACTTTTGATCCACTGTCAGCAATCGCGGCACCCAACTTGCTGATAACTTTTTCATGCCCAAATGTTCATGCAAGATATTGAATACACGTTCATTTGAAATGTTTACCTTCTTAGCTATCTCACGCACTTTCACATGGCGTTTTTTTAACACGTTATCATGAATTTTGTTGATCATTTCTTCAGTCGTGATCACAATTGGACGTCCAGAACGTTCTGCATCTGTTGTACTGGTACGGCCACAACAAAATTCCGTAAACCACTTGTGAACCATACCACGTGATGGAACAGTCTCCATAATATTTTTTCAACTTTTTTTTTTCAGTTTCGGTAATTGTTTTTCCGCGCAAAAAGTATTTTTTTTATCAAAACACGAAATTCTTTTTTCTCCATAATCAAAACAAACACTCCAATCGTTTGCTTTTGAATCCAATAGAAGACAACGTATTTAAAATATCGTCTGCAAATTGCACGAATCTTGCTGCAGATAATAATAAATGGAAAACATAATAATAAGAGTGCGATCAGACCGCCACCTTTTTTTAAAGTCACGAAGATATCAAACTGCCCTCGTAAGAAATTTCAGAAGAAACAAGTAATATAAATTTTTTTTAAAGTCAATTCCTACTATTTAATCATGTAAATATATAAAATAAACCCGTGCAGCATTAATGTCCCACGTTATCTTTATTGAACATGTTTTTATAATCATCATTGCGGTATTTTATTTTTGGGGCACAACTAATTTTAGGAAAATCTTTCATTTCATTTATGAAAACAACGGGAGAAATTTTTTCCTCCCATATAAAAATAAAATTAATTAATATAATTTAATTAATGAATTAATATTAGAAAAAACTGTATAAACATCCAGTGTCACCCACTACAAGTTTAAAAAAATTATTTTAACTTGAGTGGATGAATAGAAAATATTTTATTAACGATTGAAAATTTGAACAAGATATATAAATATATAGAGAGTGTGAGCTAATAGTAGGAATTGAAAAATATCTTAAATACTGAGCGGTCATCATTTATTTAAAATCTTTTTTCATCCCATATGAAACTGTAATAATGTGCACATAAAATATTTATTATTTAATTTTGGATAGTTAACTATTATGTTTTTTGATAAATTATCAGGTACGAAATTTCGCATTTCAAAATATTTTCGGCATGTTAGATACCTCAATTTGTTCAATAATGATAAACTGTCTCCAGTAATTACATTTATTCCAGCCATCTATAGTAAATACCGCAAATATATAAATTAATGGTTTTCACTAAAGTGTCTGAAACTTAATTTCAATCTGGTAAATTGCCATTCTGTTCATTGCATTATGTAAAATTTAATTTCAATCTGGCAAAATGCTATTTTATATTTTATGCATTTTACCTCAAAGAACGAAAATGGATATTCTCATTACTGTTTGATATTTTATTGGAATTTGGAAGAATGAATGACAAATAGTTATGAATAGTGATGGCGGTGTTATTAAATGATTTTAAATGACTTTTAAAAATAAAATCAGAACTTATTACATAAAATATGTTAACATAAAAAAATATACAATTTTAAAACTTTTATTTAATTTCTGACGATAAAAGTAGATTGTTACTGTGCAAAAAGTTGCTCTCACTTCATGGAAACGATTTCGTTATTAATTTATATGCATAAATTCTGTATTTCTTGAAAGGTTTTAAATCTATTGGATATTCTTGACTTTGGTATATAATTTTTCCTTGAATATTACACGTTAGTGTAATTTTTATCTGTACAGCCATATAAGTTTTCTTGCACTCTTTTTGAAGGATCGTCCAATGTTCGTGTATGATGTCTTCCTTCCATTTATTTTAATAAGCCAAAGCACAAATGCCCATGAGGGTTGCGTCTGATGATTTGACAGGTTTTTATTCAAATGGTTCACGATGTAAAAAAAATTACGCTTAAAATATATGAAAAACCATGTAAAAACCATAAAAGGAAAGTCGGAAAATTTTATGTAAAATTAAGAGTGAAAAGTCGCATTCTTTGCCCAGCATTTGGTAAGAGTATGTTCTTTTCCCAATATTTTAAATGAAAATATTCTAATAGTGGTAATTCACATACAAAGAAACATGGAATGTTATTTTTATAATTTATTTACCAGTGTTTTACCAGAGGAAATTGTCTCTAGAATATTTTCATTTATACTTTATTTGACTTACGAGTACAGTTCTTTCGTACATTTTTCACCAACCAATATGGCGGCTTTTAACCCTCCCCACAACATGGTTGCCTGTTTGGCTTATTAGTTTGGCCTAGCTCAAAACCACAGTGCACTTGGTAACTTGCCACGGCACTTGGTAACAATACGTTTCTTTTCCCAATATTTTACGGCCCCACCAGTGGCTGAGAGGTTGTGCTCTCGAAGCTGGTAGACGGGAGGTGCTGGGTTCGATCCCAATCGCGCCCGTCGGCCTAATCGTTCGGAGTTTTCGTGGTTTTCTTCGAGCCGTGGACTTCTCCATGCGTAAATACGGGTTAGGTTCCCTTAGAAAGACCCCCACGAAGGGCACTCCCCCCGGGCCTATATCCCAAGCGTAGATAATTGGCCGTCAATAATCAACCCAACCCAATATTTTACATGAAAATATTGTAATAGCATAGTGGTAATGCACATACAAAGAAACATGGAATATTTCTCATACATAATTTATTTACCGGTATTTTACCAGTGGAAATTCTTTCTGCAATATTTTTATTTATATTCTATTTTACTTACTATTACAGCCCTTTCGTACATTTTTCACAAACCAATATGGCGACTTTTAACCCTCTCCACAACATGGTTGCCTGTTTCGCCCAGTAACGGATGGGGACAGCTCAAAATCACAGTGCACTGCCCCGGCACTTGGTAAGAGTATGTTTCTTTTTCCAATATTTTAAATGAAAATATTGTAATAGCATAGTGGTAATGCACATACAAAGAAACATGGAATATTTCTCATACATAATTTATTTACCGGTATTTTACCAGTGGAAATTCTTTCTGCAATATTTTTATTTATATTCTATTTTACTTACTATTACAGCTCTTTCGTACATTTTTCACAAACCAATATGGCGACTTTTAACCCTCTCCACAACATGGTTGCCTGTTTGGCCCAGTAACGGATGGGGACAGCTCAAAATCACAGTGCACTGCCCCGGCACTTGGTAAGAGTATGTTTCTTTTTCCAATATTTTAAATGAAAATATTGTAATAGCATAGTGGTAATTCACATACAAAGTAACATGGAATATTTCTCATACATAATTTATTTACCGGTATTTTACCAGTGGAAATTCTTTCTGCAATATTTTTATTTATATTCTATTTTACTTACTATTACAGCTCTTTCGTACATTTTTCACAAACCAATATGGCGACTTTTAACCCTCTCCACAACATGGTTGCCTGTTTGGCCCAGTAACGGATGGGGACAGCTCAAAATCACAGTGCACTGCCCCGGCACTTGGTAAGAGTATGTTTCTTTTTCCAATATTTTAAATGAAAATATTGTAATAACATAGTGGTAATTCACATACAAAGTAACATGGAATATTTCTCATACATAATTTATTTACCGGTATTTTACCAGTGGAAATTCTTTCTGCAATATTTTTATTTATATTCTATTTTACTTACTATTACAGCTCTTTCGTACATTTTTCACAAACCAATATGGCGACTTTTAACCCTCTCCACAACATGGTTGCCTGTTTGGCCCAGTAACGGATGGGGACAGCTCAAAATCACAAAGCACTGCCCCGGCACTTGGTAAGAGTATGTTTCTTTTTCCAATATTTTAAATGAAAATATTGTAATAGCATAGTGGTAATTCACATACAAAGTAACGTGAAAAGTTATTTTTATAATTTATTTACCAGTCTTTTAGAGAGGAAATTGTCTGTAGAATATTTTTAATTATAATTTATTTGATTTACAATCGCAGTTTTTTCGTGCATTTTTCACCAACCAATATGGCGGCTTTTAACCCTCTCCACAACATGATTTCCTGTTTGGCCTAGTAACGAACGGGAACAGCTCGAAACCACAATGTTAAAACTTGAACTGCATTTTGAAAATTGAATGCGCATGCGTGAGTTAGACAGTAGCATAACGATATGGGGACAAAATCTCTAGCCTGCGTACCTTGTCAAACAGTTTACTTAAAATTTTGTTCTTAAGGTGCTCTGGATTGAATGCGCGTTAGCTCTGTGATATGTCGTCTGATCTCCAATAATACGGTAGACTTAAGTTCGAATCGAAACGACGGTAACCTTGAAAATGTGGAAGGTTTTTATGTTTTCAATGTTTAATTAAGTTACATAAAACCAGAGGGCCCGTGCGAGGATTTCGCACTGAAATCTAATATTTTTTAGGTACTGCTCTATTATGCCGTCGACCACTTTTCATAGCAAAAAACTATCGCCAAACTGTAAGATTAAAAGCAAAAACGGAGTCCCATTTATTTGATGTCAGAAGCATTATACGTGTTTGTTACGTCATCAAGTGGTTTTTAATTCGACATTTGCGTGTATTTTTCATTATGTTTTACTGATTTATTAGTTATTTCATTAATTAAAATAACAATTGTGTCCTTAAATTCTTATATTTTATTTATTTATTTATTTTGATATTCCAATGGCAACGTTCTCCCGTTTATTTGGCGATAGTTTTTTGTTATGAAAATTGGTCGACGGGATAATAGAGAAGTAGAATTTTTATTAATATGTAATAGTTATTAGATGCAGGTTTAAACTTTTAAAGAAAAAGCAAGGATAAAAATATCTGCAAAAACATTTAGTTGTTAGTCAAGCCAGAATATCATCTAATTTATTCCATCAAAGTTAGAGTAAAAATTGATCCAAGATTGCTAAAGGCACGCTCGAGAAAAAAAATTAACAATCGTATTTTAACTGCATTAAAGGATGACGTCATCCGCTTCGGGAAAAAAACATGGGACATAGAAATATCAATCTAAACATTTCAATTTCAATTTCGCTTTTTAATCATAAATATAAAATAAACCCATGCGGTTTTTTTATAATAATCGCTGAGCATCATATAATGTGGTATTTTATTTTTTTGGCAACAATATTTTGAGGAAAACCTTTGATTTCTTTTATGAAAACAATGCCGATTTAATTTTTTATTATCAGCAAATTTTAATCAAAATTATGTTTTAACGAAATGTTAAGTGTGCTATGTCAGAAGCCTGTTCAAAATCCTTTCATATGCTATCTCATTCGTCGTTCTGCGTTTCGTATTTTCAGAGAAAAAGGGATGTTGACAGGAGAAATAATATATATGATAATTTAAATAAAAAATGGAACTTTCTTTTTTTTCAATATTTAATTAAGATATAAAAATTAATTTAAAATAATATTAACAATTTATATAATGTGAATTTTTTAAATATTCGTTAGAGTGATTTGGTTTTCAGGAATTTCTCATTTTTCGAGATTCAAATTCAACAATTTAGCCGAATCAGCTTATTTTGTTTTATTTTTTAATTGACTCAGATCCCTTATACATTAGTGATCGCGGCTTTAACAAATTTCATGCATTTGTGAGATTGCTACGCAGTGAGATTGCTAAACCCAGAGATTTTTGTTGTTGTTTTCATTGGCGCGAAGTGCTCATACATGCGTTATTTATAGCGGCTTCAACAAACTTCACATCTTTTTAATGAAATAGCTGTCATTGAATAAAATACAAATTTACTAATTGTAATTTCTAATATGATTTCGGAATTTCTGAGTGAAAAAGGAAGTCAAACCGACAATCTGCTACACTCTTCCTTTTCTAGTTTATACATATATTCACCATTAATTTTCATGGGCAATTTATTTAATTTACCACCGCAGAGGCAATGTTTGGGATCACATGATTACGGACCACTTTAATAAGGGAATGAGAGGGTTTTATTATTATTATTCAAAATTTATATGGCTCTGAAAAGTTCCTTTCGTGTGCGTTGGAAACAACTGGTATACAAAACCTATGAAATCGTATAAAGTACGTCCTTGTCGTTTTAAATCGTACACAACCTCTGTGGCTTTATGAGCGTTTGTATGTCGCTTACCCCATTCTAAAACCTATCTATATAATATTTCTTTTAAACAAATATTGTACTATCATGAAAATTTCAAGACTGAACTAAGTCAAAATTCAAGCATACCCAAAAGAGTCAAATTGCTGATAAGAATATGACCTTTATGCGTAGAAACTAACTGTGAAAATCTTTTCCAAAAAGTGTAGACGACACATTCTGTAAGATGATCCTATCGAAAGATTTGAAGAAAACATGTTGTATCAAGGTTTCAAATATAGAATACAATAGTATGCAATGATAAAGCAATATGTTTGGTACTATATATTAACATATATTGGTTATGCGGTAAGTTTTATAGTAAATATATTCGTAATTTTTTCTAAAAATAAATTGCGGGAAGGTAATATTTATTGAAAACGTTCCTTTATGTTTTGACATTTGAAATGTTTCTTTACTTTGTCATTGAAATTAAAAAGATCACAGTTCTCGTTTAAAAATCCATTATCTATTTTAAAACTAAACTAGTAAATACAAAAAATATCGAGTCTAAATTTTGGCCACTTATCATGCTTTCATGTTAATTTAACCACAAATCATTTAACATATAGTCTACATGATTTTATGTCAGTGATAAAGATCTTCAGTAGTTTTAGATTACAGCAAGCCTTGTTTAATACCGCAAACATAGAATCCATCTCTTTGATCTTCAACGTAAAACTTAATTTCCTGAAGTGTCATTATAGATTTCATACACTTTACAATCTCATTTCAGTTAAATCCTACTTTAGGTTTTGGGAGTTTGACTTAAATATTCTATTAAACACTAATTAATAGCCTTACTATTTGATTTTAATTTAGGAGCAATAAACTTTTGTGTTAGAGGATAAGTATTGATTTTAAATATAATATTTTACAGTTATGTTATTTAATAATTCACAGTATTTTTTTCATTAATTGATAAAAGTATACATTGATGATTAACGATCTCCAACAATAGAAGAATTTTTCTCAGCAATCCCTTTTGCATAATTTACACAATCAACAATATTTTGATAAAAATGAAATCTTTAAAATATGATACACAAACATGTACTTAGTGTTTCTTTTCCTTTGCATATTAAATAGTCATAATTTCCATTTTAAAATCTTAGTTTTTATTTTTGAATTGAAGAATACGTTAAAGTTCTGCTTTAAATTCCAGTATAATTTAAACTTCGTATAAGCATACACAAATCAATATCGTTTCTCCTTGATACATTTCACATTTTGACTATCAATGACTTTTGCTTAATATAGGCAGTATTCTGTAATTACAACATTCATTCCATGAATCTATAGTAAATGCAGAAAAAAAATATTATTTAATGCTGTATAAATTATACGAAATTTCCTTTCAATCTGTTAAATATTATTGTAAATTGCATCAATTCACTACATTATATAGAACTAAAGAATCCAACCCCGGCTTCCTGTGTTACAGAATATAGTGTTCGGTGCACAAAACATAAGTGAAAATCGACGTTTTTATTATTATTGAACGCGCTAATACGAGTGTTTTCTTTTTTCAACCTCCGATCGAGTCCCTAAACAGCCAGACAACTGATAAGATGTAAGGGTGCTCGGTGAGTGACTGCCCATCCCCCTAACTATAATCTCCGCTACTATCGACGCCAGCTCGTCATTTTGAACTGAGCTGTAGGCATGGAAACATGGCTGGTACGATCGATTCTCCAGCCAAGTGCGAGTTACTTAGCGTTATCCGCTTTCTTCAAGTAGAAAGGAATCAGCAGAAATTCACCGACGAATGACCCAAGTGTAAGGGGTAAAACTGCCTAAGCTGTTTTAATAGCACAGTGCTATTATAACCAAACAGCTGATGGAGCAGTTTAAATGGAACATGCTTGATCACCCGCCATATAGCCCGGACTTAGCGCCGAATGATTTCCATCTCTTAACTGAATTAAAGAACTGGTAGGAGGCAAAAGCTTCCAGACGACTGTGAGCATCACGCCACCCTTCAGGCTCATCTTACATCACTGGCGGCAACGTTCTCCGAAGAAGAAAACATTCTCATCGATATGACAAATGCCTCAATTTTCACGGCGATTATGTAGAAATGTAGCCATGTTTGTACATAACTTTTGGTAATACATTCATTTTGTTCTTTATTTTTGTCTTTTTTGTTATGGTCCATCAGAGATTTAAGGGAAAAAAAACAACCCTTGTACACTTTTTTGCTTTTAATATATATATATATATATATATATATATATATAGATTGCGTACTAACACCACCAAAAAATATTTTTAAACACGATTATCAATTATGTACTCAAGTAAAGCTTTGAAATTTATTAAATGCGATACTTTCGTAGTAGGCTCATAATAGCAGAATAAATTACCAAAGATTTTGCTATTTACAGCGGATATTCTGATTATTTTAATGTTTAAGCGCGTAGTTCGATTGCATATCTGCAAAATTTACTGATATTATTTTTATACATTGTTAATTACGTTATGAAATACTAACCGGAAACAAACGCTAAATTATTTAAATTGTTCTAAGTGCCAGCGGGATACACTCTCAGAAAAAAACTGCAAATTTATGAGAGTTTGACCTTCAATTTTCACGGGCAACAGCCTTATTTGATGAAAAAAGGTCTGATCCACTAAATAAGCGGCCTTATCTCTTAGATAATTAGAAAATTGAGAGCAATCCACATATTCTTAGAGTTCTAGCCCATATGTTAGCAAAAATACGGTACGACCCCATACATTGTCCTCCGCTAGGGTGTAACCCTTCATTTTACTCGTGTTTCGAAAATTTTAACCCGCCAAAAAAGCGATTCTGTGATGATTATCTAACATGCTACGTGCTACGGAGCAGTAAGTAAAGTGTTATTGTGTTTTAAAGTGCATTATATCCTGTGCATTATAATGCTGTATTACTTTGCCCCGTAAAATTACGGGCTGCACAAAATGATGGGCATGGATTTTTTTTTTACGGGGTATGACTGGAATCTCTGCTGCGGCCTCTGCCCGTAATTTTACTGCATTTTTTTTTACAGTGTAGATTCGCACGCGATAGAAATAGATTTTTAACAATACTTCAATTACTTAGTACTTCCATTTTCTGGTTTGCTGCATCATATTCTAAACTTTATTTTAAACATCCACAATCGAAAATATTGTCTCCAGGATTCATCGCTCCATTTGATTAATAATAATAAAGCTCTCCTATAATTACAACTTTTCCCCAGCAATCTATAATAAATGCCGCAAACACATAAATAAATTATTTTCACTAAATTGCGAGAAACTTCATTTCAATCTAGTTAAATGTCACTGTATATTGAATCCATTCATTTTATTGTGTGAAATTTAATTTCAGCCTAAGCAAAATTACGTTGTACATTTAAAGCATTCGAAAGTATGAGAGTAGTAGATTATTTCCATTTCCATTTAATAGTCTGAGCTTTCCTAAGAATGAAGTAAATATTTGAGAATATTTAATGAGATCTTGTTAAATTAGTCTTAAATGATTTTAGCAACATATGATATAAAAGAAGAAGTTATGGTACAAATCTTACAGACGCACCGGGGTTTCTTTTTGACAACAAAATGGCAATTTTTTGCCTGTGGTGGCAACTTGGCGATTTTGGCCAGTAGAGCATGTCAGGTTTCTGACTTTAGCAAAACTCATATTGTATATCTAATTAATTTAAGTAATTATATTTATTCATGATTATATTACTGTATGCCAGTATATATTTTTATTTTGCTGTAAAACTGCCGTATGTGATTGACAGTTTGTATTTCCCCTGATCCTATTATCTATTTGGGGGAGGTTCCCGTTTTCTTTGTAAAGTACTAATCCGGCTTTGGAAAGAACAACAATGAAAGGAATACAATGAGAACCACATTCCTAGCGAGTTGGATTTCAGAGAAAAATGCAAGGGGAGGATGATCGAGACGAAGGCTGGGGTGGGAAGATCTAGAACAAACGCTCCCACGTGTATGGAAGCTCCGTGAATGAAGAACTAAAGCCCCGTCGATTTTTAGTGTGAGCGGGACAGAGCAGATAGTCCGCATTAATCAAAGCCTTCGAATATTAATAACTGAGTCAGATGTATTCTTGAAAATGAGTGTGTTTTCTAATAAATTAAACTTTGTGTATGTTTTATAATAAAATAAATTGTGTGTTTTATAATAGAAATTTTGTGTGTTTTATAAATTTTTTTGCGTGTTTTATAATAAATTGTGTGTATTTTATAATGCAATTATGTGCGTTTCATAATGAAATTGTGTGTATTTTATTAAAATAACTTGTTTCTTAATAAAATAAAACTAAGATGCCGTTTCCACAGGCTAAGTCTAACATGTATTCGAAAACGAGGTTTCGCTCCAAAATGGCACAACAACGTAAATTGCGTCCACCCCGATGCGTCTGCGACATCTGTTCCGAAGTTATTTATAAAGATAGTGGAATCGAAATTAAATGCTCACTTTTGTTAGTTTTGTTTAATATCACCATTCTTTAAATTTTGAATTAAACTGTAAAATAAATCTGCTGATAGATAATCGAGAATATATAGATAATTGAATAAAAATCGAGATACTGAAAATAGATAGTATGTTATTAAATACAAGATATTGCAATAAACACTAATAATACAGCATATTTGACTTTGTACATTAGAATTTTTTGGTTCCAAAATTTCAGTTTCAGTCTAGAAGTGTTGGTTCGGATATTTAAAGTGAAAGAAAATGTGAAGAAGTAATGTTGCAGATGCCATCTCGGATTTAGGGATAAAAAAAAAACTTTATATTTATAAACACCATCAGATAGTTTAACTGGTGTTCATAATGAAAATTAAATATGCTTGCAGAGTGCTAGCTGAGAGTGTTAACGTACAGACACAATACGAATGTAAACTTTATACAGATATACACCCAGAAAAAAGTTTTGTTGAATCAACAAAAATTTGGTTGACCCAACAAAACTTTTTGTTTAAATATAGGTCAATGGAAATTTTGTTTGAATCAACAAATTTTTTTTTTTTTTTTTTTTTTTTTTTTTTTTTTGCAATTTCAAAAACACTATTTGTATCGTCAGCAAAAAATGTTTTGTTAATTCAAGTAAAATGGTTCAATTTTACTTGAATTTTGCTAAAACAACCAAAATGTACTCAACAAAACATGTTTTATAGTTTTAATCAATTCCTTTTTCTGGGTGTATATTTTTTAATTTCTGAGTTCAAACTAGACAACAACAAAGCAGAAGAAGCAAGGAGTATCAAACAAGCATTTCGAGATGCCACAGTAAAAGAACGAACGCAATGGAGTTGTTAGAAACATTCTGATCCGGCGATATTAAACTCAAAAATAGATTACGTGGACACGCAGCATCAGTCATCGGAAACAACAAACTGTGAACGTTAATTACGCCTGAACCTAGCCAAACTGTAAAGGACTTGACAGAGCAATTATACTCTGTGTAATTTCATTTGACATCTCAAGGATATCCATCCTCCCCACGTCATCCCTTCTTTGTCACGAGGAACTAGTCAGATGTGTCAATCCCAAAACTTTCTACTATCTCACACAGGTTTCGCATACACTAAAAATAATTAGCACCCATTTATATCAAGGTCTAACTGAAATTCAAGTTTTATTAAATTCCGTGCATTATTTCTTGAGATATGACTATCGCTAAAATCGTGTAAATCCTGCCAAATGCTGCATAGCAGCGCCACCTGCTGGGCGATTTTTACCAAAAAATAATCAGCACCAATTTATATCAGGGACTAGCTGAATATAAAGTTTTATTAAATTCCGAGCATTAGTTCTTGAGATAGAGCGCCCACAAAATTTTTGTCACATACAGACAGACAGACAGACAGAATCACAGACAGACATTTTCTAAAAATAGTCAAATCGTGTTCAAGACCTTCTAAAACGCATAAATCCGTCGAAAACTTTCATGTCGAAAATTTTCATGAATCCAATACTTTATTCTTGTAAAGATAGAAGAAAGTAAAAATAGAGTGGTCAGTCAGCTATATGCGCCTATTGACATAAATAGTTATTGACCTAAAATAAGTACCGGGAGACTGTCCTCGTGCAGTCAATTGAAATTACTAGCAATTCGACAGTTTCTCTTTCTCGTGTACGCACATCGTAAATTAAAATAAAATTGGAAAAGTGGGTTCCTTCTGATCTCGCTGAACAAGACCTGAATGACCGGAAGTTTGCACTTTTCTGTTTACCCGAAACAGAAAAGCCCCGTTTTTGAAGAGAGTAGTGACATGTGACGAAAAAGTTGATCATGTACGGACAATTATGTCGCCGATCTGTACAATGGCTAGATGACGACGAGGCTCCGAAACAAATGCTGAAACAAATTCCTCAACAGAAGAAAATAATAATGACTATTTGGTAGCATGCAGTTGTTTTTGAAAAGGGATAAAACTATTAATACAGAAAAATACTTCCAGATTGACGAACATAGATGAAGTTTTTTACTGCTTCATAAATACTCGTGACTACACATATCCAGAACAACTGTCCAAAAATTACAGAGTATATACATTATGAGTCACTTCCTAGCTCTCTATACTTCTCAGAACTTTCGCCAACCATTAATCACCCTTTTACGCATTTGGACCATTTTTGGGAAAGGAAAAGTTTCACCGATGACGCAGCCTTAACCCCTTGAAGGGCACCGGTATATTATATATACCACTTAATTTTAATCCCAAAATGCCACAATGACACCAGAATTTTATAATCAAATATTGAATTTATAAGGTAAATGAGGAAAAGCTTTTACTTATTTTAAAATAAATTCGTTCGTGGATCCTGGTGTCAACCAATCATTTCAATATTTTAGCTACAAAAGTATTTTGCCCCTGAAGGGGTTAAAAAACCCATTTGAGGAATTACTTTGCTCCAGAACAAGTGGCATAAATGCTTTGGTATTTCGATGGGAGGTATGTATTGCATCTAATTGTGTCTACTTTGATTAGTAAAATTCAACTGCCATGGATTTATTGTTGTTTAAAATATTTCTACCAAATCTGACATTTCATCTTCAACGACCTAATATTATTCTTATTTTTTTATTCAATTTAAAAGTCTTTATGTTTAAAATTTAGCTGTTATCTAAAACAATTCAAAACCCCCTTTTTTATGAAATAAAATGTACATAGAGTTTTTGTTCCAAAATTCTGCAAATCATGTATGTCGAAAATGTAATATATGTTTTACTTGATTAATTAAGTTAATTATGAAACAGCTTTAAGACGAATAGAATTATGTCAAAATTTTAATAACGCAAATTTGTAAATCTTTAATGTGAAACTTAATTCTCTATATGTCCTTTTAAATTTCATGCTTTATTTTACAAAATAGACAGGATATAACATCCCTTTAGTTTAAACCTTATTAAAGTTTTGAATGATTGACGTAAACAGTTATGAATACTGTTTAAAGTCTTTGTTGTATGATTTTAATGATCCCATAATAAATATTCATCTTTAAGAAGATGGATTAAATTAACCTAAAACATATATTAATGTTGCAAATTTTGAAAATTCTCTTTAATACAAGATTATAAAAGTCCTATATAATCAGTAAAATCAACATAATATAAATAAAAAATTGAATTATTAAGGCAATCATTTGCTAGAACAGAAGTTTGTAACTATGTCAAACTTAAAAATATTCATATTGACATATTCAATTATGATTTAACAGCTATAAATTTTAATAATCACGTCCTCACCATTTATGTATTTCCGGCTAATACAAAACATGAAAAAATTAAACATTAGCGAGAAGTTTATGTAAATCTAATTTAAATCATCTGGGTGAGAACGACGGGTTTAACATTAAAGATCTCAAAATCTCTTCAAATTCACAAAACTTAACTCAAATTATTTCAGAAACTAGTCGTTGGAGGCCACCGTAATACTTACCTATCGTGGATATGCATAATATAAAATATGAAAGTAAAGCATGTGTAAACTATTTATAAAATACATTGCAATTCGAATAAAATCCTGGCTTGATGACGTCATAAACTTTAAATGCTCTATTGCTGAATTGCGTAAAAGAAACATCCTTATAACTCCAAAATTGATAATCCTATTAACGAATGGTTTACTGCGTTGGGTTAAGCTTTCATTTCCAATTAACATATATCATTGAATTGAAATTTGATGAAATACAGAGTCATAAAAAATCGAAGAGTGTGGAAATGTTATTACAAATATCTCGGCAACTCATTATCCGATCGACTTAATTTTTTATGCAAAATTTATGCTTTTTTATTGTATTTTATATTCACTTCTTAAAATAAACAATTTCGAAAATTTTTATATACCTTTTATCAGAACGAATATTTCGAGAGTCCGAAAAAAATAGTGCCCGATAATCGAGGTTACTGAAATTCAATAAGCTTCTTCCCATTAATACATACTAAGTACACACCTAATTTCAAATCTCTATCCCAATTTGTTGGGGAGATAGAGCGTTTACAGATACACAGACAGACGGACAGCAATTTTTTTTTGTCTAAAAATATGTTTTTCGGAATCTCCAGAGCGTGAAACATGTAAATCCGTCAAAAATTTTTTTTTTGATTTTCAAAAGGATTACAAGACTTACCCTATACTATGTATGATGGGTAAGTAAAATCAGTACTACACAGAAAATGACTAGACGAATTGAATCTACTTTCTGAAAGAAAAAAAAAAGAAATTTACTTTTCGATCTTTACAAATAACAGTCTCGGTGAACTCTGTACTATCTTTATTTGTAATGTATAAAATGGGAATTTATTACAAATAGAAAGTTACGACAGCAGCTCAGATAGTTTCATTGAACCAGACGACACTATAAAAAACAGCCTATCTCAAAGAAATCATCCTCTTAAATACAATTAGAACTGCATTTGCAATTACATTGTTGAAACTGCAATTGCAATTAATTGCATTGTTAAAATTGTATTTGCATAAACTCGAACTTTTTCCGAGTTTCAGTGGCAACTTCGGAAATTTAGTTATCTTCACAGGAAGAGTAATATTCAGTAATATTCATTCGCGTACATGGTGTTACTTACGAAAACAAAACTTCCGCATTCAAATAAAACAAGAGCAGGGAAGACCGAGCTATGCTTGGTCAAAATTAGCTTTGAGTTCAAATATCATGACCCGTGATCAAAATGACCCACTAATCGAAAGTTCTGGATCATTTCCGATCAACAAGGACAATTATAAGTGAACTTTTGAAATTGGATATGAACATGCAAAAACTCGAACAATCTGAATGTTAAAAAAGGAAAAATTGTGCATTTTGCCCGTACAATTTGCGTAGAATGACGCGCAACTTTTGACTAACATGTTCTAGAGCAATGTGTGGTAAACATCACGTAATATGTGTAAAGATTTCTTTGAAAATAAATAAATCTTGCTTTCTTGCTTACTTGCAGATAGAGAGTGATAAAGTCACCTGCAGGTAGTATACATTTATTCTAATTAGCTTTTAAAAGTTATTTTAAGCACGCCTACTCACATTTCGTCTGGGAGACGAATGGTTATCATTCCCGTAAGCTTTTCAAAGGATAGCATTCTATGGTTAAGATAAATATAGCTTGACTCATAATTACCCATGACCAAAATGACCCATTAATCGAATTTTCTTGAACATGTGACCAAGCCCAACAATCTTTTCGTGCCCGAAAAACGGAGGATGCAAAATTTAGTCTAAATAGTCTGAGCCGTTTTTTAGATAAAAATAGCTTGACCCACAGTGACCCAAAAATTCCCAGTGATCGAATTTTCTCGGACATTGACCTAACCCAATTTTCTTCTCATGGTAGGATACAAATTTAATCAAAACTGTTTGAGCCGTTTTTAGATAAAATTAGCTTGACCCTAACCCATAATGACCCAAAATGACCCACTAATTGAATTTTTTCAAACTAGCCTATTGGTTTTCTGGTCCCCCAAAACGGTAGGATACAAAATTTCGTCAAAATGATTAGAGCCGTTTTTAAGAAAAAAATTGCATATATATATATATATATATATATATATATATAACCACACACACACAAGATTTGCTCATATTATAATATATGATTCGTAAAGTGCTTCGTCAGTAGATCGTCAGTTTTCACCACGATGATAAATGATTGAAGTTATCCAAATTTTTGTTTGCATTAATATTGAAAAGCTGTATACAGCTTGATCTCCGCAAACATAAATTCACGAACACAGTATTCGAATACATAATAATCGAAACTGCATGATGATTCTTGGCTGTAGACTTTTTTGTTTTATATACCAAAAAGAAGGCAAAAACCTGTATAAAAAATAATACTGCTTATATATAATATATATAACAAAAATAACTTTGCTTATATATAATATAGGAAACAAAAATAATATTGCTTATATACAATATATATATAACAAAAATAATATGGTTATTATTAGTTATTTTTGTTACTAAAAACTAAATTTTGTTGTCCAAGCTTAAAATTCACACGGTTTACAAAAATATTCAAAATAACAGTCTTTAGTTTTGCTTGTTGGAATAAAAAAAAATGGGCACTTTCGTGTTATAGCGGCCCTCAAGGATAAATTGCCAAGCGACCAAGATACATCGCCAAATTATAAAGGATGTATGACATTATAATAATATATAATGAATATAACATTTCGGGACGTGTATATGGCTAAGTTATAGTCATATATGACGCACATGTATGTATATGTGTGTATAAGACGTAGATGATGCATATATAACGTATAAGATGTAAATAAAATGTCTATAACGACGCTATGGCATGTATTCGAATACTCGAAATATATATATGCGTATATAGGATGCCTATAATAAGCTTTGTGATGATCTTGGCGAAATCATAGCTGGAACCTTGTCGTAATCGTAATTGTGCGGGCCGCTATAACACAAAAGTACCAAAAAATGTTCTGTATATCTAAATGGACAATATAACAGAGAACACTAAAATATTAAGAATGATGGTAACTTGAAAGTTCTTATATTTATCTCCAAATTTAATTTTATATACATATTAAAATTTTCTCACTAAATTAACATCATACAACTATATTTTGCTTATTTTTACCTACATATACAATCACTTAGAAATACAGTTAATTTAGGGCGTTTTATTTACTTATCTTGTTAGAGATGCGGAAAAAGACGAATATATCTAAATGACCGATGTATCGAGGTGGAGTATAAAGAGGTGTTTCTGTATTTAATTTTAAAAAAGTCTTACAAAGTTAAATAGATTATTCATGTAAATTTCACGAACTTATTCATGTTGCTGTTGCATATTAAACAGTTACAATTGATTATGTTATCTATGTTTATATGATTCATTACTTTGATTAATGTTAAATGGTTTCCTTTAATAACATAATTTATTAAACCAATTTATTTTAAATTCCGCAAATGTATAAATATATTTATCCAGTCCGTTGTGTTCAATTTATTTTCAAACATAAAATGACAATGTAAACTTCAGTATTATTATAAAGAATGGCAGGAAATAATCCGTTTCTATCCTTTATTAGATTTTCGAAGCTTTACGTAAACAATTATGAATATCGATTACAATTCAAGTTGAAAGTTTATAATAGCTATAAGATTGTTGTGGCTTTATATTTAATATTTTGCATTACAAATATTTTGTAAGATTGAGAAAATCACTTTGACTTAAAATGGACTTTATAAACAGGTTTTAAAATTGAGGAACATAGTTGGAAATTGTACTTCAAACGTGACAAATGAGGTGCTTTCGTATTGTAACTAGTTTTATAAATATTCAGATCTATATGCTATAACTGTTGCAATCTTATGCAAAACTGCATGAATACAAAATTTATTTTATGTGCAGATTTTCATATTAAAGATATTAATTTTATTTTATGAAATTAAGTTTCAATATACACTTACAAACAATTAAATACAATTCTGTTACATTAAAATTATACCATGCGCAAATATCCAATAGAAGACAACGTAAAAAAATCATCGTTATTATTTCACTAAAAATAAATTATAGCGTCTGTTACTGTGATATGATTAATTTCCGTAATAAAATAAGTACATTTTATGTTGGCAACATTTTATCTTTTGTTGGCAATTACAGAAAATCCCAATAGGAAACGTAATCCTATCTTTGAAAATTTCAGAACTTGAAATCTATATTTAGACTATTTTTCCGTTTAATATCTATTTCTATGGAAACATCCATCCAAAAAACAGTCAGTAGATTATAATTATTGCTATAATTAAACAATTTTAGTATACAAACTCGGTTTTTAAATTCCGTAATACGAAATTAATATGACTTCTTCGTAAATATGATGTAATCACCATGGTAACTTATAATCATTACCTATCATGGAATATTATTGAATAAATTACGTATGATAGTATTTAACAGAATGGAAAAATCTTTTATTAGTATATTTCTAAGTTTTGACCGAATTTTCATTAAATTTGAAATGACTCGAGAAAATTCTACAACGATTATATATATTATATTATAAAGCAATCGGTTACGTAGTTTTTGCGCTGTTATATGCGGACAGACGGACGGACCATACGACAACTGTAGGTGGTGCGTATTTATATAATTACGAATGCACATAAAAAGTGGAATTTCAAATAGCCGGCTCACTTTATGTAAGTGCGCTGTTAAAACTGTGTTTATGTAATCAAAACAAAGTTCCTTATTTTCAAGCATATAATGTGCTTGGAATAGTTCCGCAATAAAGTTACTTAAATGCGACAGCACAAGATATCTGAAAGCACAAATTATTATTTCTTAGTTACACACTCTTCGGAGTTCTTATTTTTTAGATAATCATTATTCAAGAGTTTTTAAACATGTGATCTTTCTTTATGTTCAAAGTTTCTCAAGAATTCTTTGAAACTCCACAAACTCAATATAGTTTTCACTCTGTAATACATATTCCTCTTCTTCACAGGCGTGGTCTAGTCTGTAGTTACACAAGTATTCCCCATATTGCAGTATTTGATTTGATTTGATTGCCTAAGAGGGACTGCTCAGACAAGGAAACCAAGTCTGTAGAGCATAGTATCCCTCCCGGTCCCTTTACATTCCTACGCTGAAATGGGTAATGAAATTCACAATAAGTATATTTTATTATATCGTCGATAGAGAGTGTTAATAGCGATCGAGATCAAAATTGTCTTTACTTTCTAACACTCCTATTCACCATCGACCTCAACTGCCGGCTAGCGCAAAAGTCTCGGTCGAACTCTCACATGGTATTCACCATTAATCTGATTGGACACGATCGTCGTTGAAGATCAATCAGATTCGTGAATAACCATTTGATCTTTCCATAGAGTTTTCGTGATTAAACAGCAGTTGATTTAGATGGTGAATACAAAGTATGAGGTCAAAATCTGAGTGATACCGTCACACGCGATAAGTAATTCCATAAGAGAGGATTCCGCTGTAAAAAAATAAAGGGAATTCTTTTTTTCCCCTTTATCCTAAAAGATTCTACTTTTCTTTCTGCTTTCAACGCCGCCTTCCAAAATTCACCGCAATAATATGTTTAAAATTCATCACTTTCGTTAATATTAAATGGTTTCCTTTAACAATAGGATTCACTGAACCAATTTATTTTAAATTTCGCAAATGCATAAGTATATTTATCCCATCTGTTCTGTTAAATTTATTTTCAAACATAAAATGACATTGTAAACTTCAGTATTATTATAAAGAATGGCAGGAAATAATCTCGTTTCAATCCTTTATTAGATTTTCTAAGGTTGACATAAACAATTATGAATACCGATTAAGATTCTTGTTGAAACCATTGTAATAGCTATAAAAATGTGGTGGCTTTATATTTATCATTTTGTTTTATAAATATTTTGTGAGATTGAGAAAATCATTTTTGCTTAAGATAGATATTATAAATTGGTTTTAAAATTGAGGAATATACTTAAAAACCGGAATTTCAAATAGCTGGCTTCTTTTTTGTAAGCGCGCAGTTAAAACTGTGTTCTTGTAATTAAGGCATAATTGCTTATTTTCAAGAACATCATGTGCTAGGAATAGTTCCGAAATAAAGTTACTTAAATGCGAAGGCACAACATATTTAAAAGCACAAATTATTATTTCTTAGTTACACATTCTTCGGAGTTCTTATTTTTTAGATAATCACTAATCAAGAGTGATTAAACATAAGATCATTTTTAAGGTTCAAATTTTCACAAGAATTCTTTGAAACTCCACAAATTCAATATATATTTCACTTAGTAATACATATTCCTCTTCTTCACAGGTATGGTGTAGTCTGTAATTACATAAGCATTCCCCAACTAGCCGGATTTCTGAATTTTACTTTCTATTCGTACGCTGAAATGACTAATGAAATTCACCATAAATATATCTAATTATATCATCAATAGAGGGTACCAATAGTGTTCAAGATCAAAATTGTAAGTTGTCTTTAATCTCTAACACCCGTATTCACCATCAACCTCAACTGCCGGTTAGTGCGAAAACCTCGGTCGAATGCTCAATTGGTAGTCACCTTTAATCTGATTAGACATGATCGCGGATAAAGTTCAATCAGTTTCATCGTGAATACCTTGAGCTTTCGGGGTGTGTGTGTGGGGGGGGGGGGGGGAGGGGGAGTCGTGCTTAACCAGCAGTTGAGTTAGATGGTGAATACGAGCGTAAGAGGCCAAAATCTGAGTGATGCCGTCACACGCGAAAAGGTATTCCTTAAGAAAAGATGCCGCTGTAAAACATTAAAAGAAAAGTCATTTTTTCCTCTTTATCCTAGAAAATTTAAATTTTCTTTCTGCCCTCAACGCTTTTCCAAATTGAATTCAATAATACTTTAACACTATTGAGAAATTTAAGGACTTATTACAGATATAAAAATTCACAAGCTTCATTTTTAATTATTAGGAACATATTTAAAATAACATTTACACGAGTTGAAGAACATTAAAATTTGAGAAAACGTTAATTAAATTTGGAAGAACACTTTTTATTCTTTAAACTCCCTTATGATTTCTGAATTAAATTATTTCATCCTTCATTTTAATTACCTATTTAAGTTCTTTAAGGTATAACTATAAAATATGAAAGTTAATTGAATGGTACTGCAATTAATACAGAGTAAAATGCAAAATAAAATCGTAGCGTTTTTATGTTTAGGACAATCACGAATACACTTTTATGTATTTAATAAAAAAGCAAGTTTGGCAATTTTTAAAGTTTAATGATATATATATCTGATAAACAAAATATACATAATCATATGCAATATTTAAAAATTATATTTGAAAGCATTAAAATACAAAAATATTTCTACGCAGGTGTTTTTAAAAGGTGAAAATTTGCATTTCATCTTTACAGATATTAAAGAATTTAAACTTTCATTTCATATTTAACGAACTAGACGTTTGATTAAAATTAAAATTTAAAACTTTGAACAAACAGAAATACAGCGTAAGATGTTATTTTTACAAAATATTTTCGCATATGTTTTTGTAGTCTAATTTTTTTTTTTTTGCTGTCTTTTCGTGTAAAATAAAATCTTTAGATGATATCGTTATATATTTAATATATATTTAATAATAAATACATTTAAAATTTAAGAATTTGATGAGTACTTAAAATTTTGGTATTGACATTTTGTTTGGTTTTACACTTGTGGCAAAATGATGTTTTTGTAACATAAATATCGGCAGAATAATTTTTTTGAAGAATAATATTATGTTATTTTCTAATTTCAAAAGTGTTAAATCATTATATCCCCCGTGCTAATGACAGAACAAAATAATGCAGTTATTCTAATTGGAAAATATATTAAAAGGAGAGATTATGAAATGCTCAAAATTGTTTTTTTTTTCGTTAGAAATATATCAACGCGATAAAACAAATATTTTCTAATGTATAACTTCATAATATATCTGGTATTTGTTTAATCTTTCTTACCGTTTATATTTAAAAGTTTCACAATGTTATATATTTTATTTTGTTTTGTTATTACTAATTGTAAATACACAAGTACTTTTATTATATCAATATTTTATTGTAAGACATTGGAATTGGAAAAATATAAAGAACTGATATTACCTTAATTTGTTTTATTTTAAACGGAGAAATATACATTTTACCATGTGATAATTTAATGATTTAATAAAGAAGCGGAGTTAGTGTACATAAAGTTTATCTTTTATTAATTCAGGGTTATCACAAAGGTGACAGTAGTTATTTCAAAATGGCCTAACTATAAGATTTTAGCAACTATAAATTATTTACTAATATACCAAAAGATGCAGAAAACATTAAAGTCTTTCTTTATCTACCTAGTGTTGACTGTGAAGCCACAGGGAATACCATGCCTCTATATAAGAGTGTCGACATACGATGTTCAGACTGTACTTAAACAGACGCTTTTGTCCAAATTTTGATAAACATTTGGCAGGAACTATTCCAGAACTTGGCGATACGTGCCAATTATGCGAGTGAGAAAGTTAACAAGCATTAGCTTGGTGATAATGGCAGGCTCACCAAGATGCTTGGTGATTTGCTTTTATACAGAATCGTCTCAATCAATCAATAGTTATAGCATTTATGTCGCCTAGCTCATATCTAGGCTCGCTAACTGGAAGCATTCGTAGATGCATTCAGTCTCAGTCGCGCGTCATCTGTTTCACTAATCTGTAGTAATGTGCACGTGACGTCGCGAAGCAACAGCACTCAAGTTTAGAAGTACTTTTCAATATGATGTTGGCAGAAAATAGCAATTCTTGCACAGATAGTAATCCACAATGTATTATTACGCATATATAATATGCTATATTGTAACTGATGAGAATTACGAGCAATTTAGCGAAACATATAAGCAATTTAGCTTGAAATTTTGCCTACATGGAGTTCACTAGACAACTATCAAGCCAATTTTTTGACAAACAGGGACATTTTCTATGACCTATGAATATTTGATTTGGGAATTATGGGAAAAATATTGTTTACGCTGACAAATACAGCGCTTTGACCATTTAAAAAAATAAATCACAATAACGACTATGACTTCGGATCTGATTCAGCGCAATTATTATAATTCAAAGACTTTACGTTTGGTATAAATTTAGTTATGTTATTTTGAAATAGCGCCCACCTTTTTCGGTGGTCCTGTATTTACCGAAGCTTAAACCGAAACGCAGTTACATAACACTGTGAAATTATTTTTAAAGATATCTACATTCAAAATTTCATTACCTAAATAAACACGTGAAACCATTTTTCTAAAGTTGCGACGAACTTACTAAATTTCATATTCTAAAATCCCCTCTATTTAAAATTTCCTCTCCAGTTACGAAGAAACCTTTCTTAATTTTATATACAATAGAAAAGTGTCAAGTCCTACGTTAAACACTGCACTCCTGAGAAAAATTAATGAAATTTAGAAGGGAAAAATCAAAATTTGGCTGTTAAATTTTATGTGCTTCTCAGGCGTTGATAATGTAGAAGTTTGAGGAACGAGATAATTTCTAGTGGTTTCACGTGAAAGGATGAATTTTAGATTAGCTTCAAGTGACATAATTCATTTTAAAGTTGCATATGTTATACTATAAAATGCATGAGTAACCACATGTGTTTCGATGGTACATTTACAAAAGAATGAAGATTGAGAGCTCAATAATAATAAGATACTTGAAATGTCTTATGAATTTTAAATGTGTTGTAACGGTGTATGCTTTCTAATTATTTGTATAGTTGTTTTAAATGGGTAAATTCTTTCGTTTTACCGAATATGTATTGAAAAGCAATTTGATTCCATAGAAAAGAACTTTGTATATTGTTAAAAAGATATATGCATTAATTACTGGTTGCAATTTTTAAGAATCCCACCAAACATCTGGGTTATCCTTAATTTACATTTAGCGGTTAAAATAAGCAGAATGATATAAATGTTTTCTTTTTTAGAATTTGATCGGGATTTATTAGGTTATCGTGCATGTAAATAACCTTAAAGAAATAATTAGAATTACTAAAGAAATTAGTTTTGTCATTTTCAATGAAGCCCTGGCTTATGAATCAATTAAGTTAATGACACAGACATCTAACTCTGTTAACATTAACTTTAAAAGTTGTTTGGCGAGTATCGTAACCTAAATAAAAGTACCACCAGGATGCAAGGAAGGACAGAAACATCAGTTAAAATAATAATAATATTCATTTACAATATACACATATGCATACAAGAAAAAAACATTATCTTCAAATGGTTAGGGCATAGCATCATTTATTTTGGATCTTTTTGTCCTAATATTAATAATTTTTATTACTTTCTTAATTGTTACTTTAAACATTGGTTTGTATTTCAGTTTAAACACCTTAATTCCACTTAGCCAAATCGCATTATCTTCCATTAATATTAATTTCTCTTTAAAAAATTATAGTTCAAATGCCTAATTTTCAGATTTCATCCCTGGGATTCCTACGCAAACATTGATAATTCTCCTTATGTATTTCAAACATAAAGTACTTGAACAATAGAATTTTATATAAAATACTCCCGGCCAGTAGCGGCTCGTGGCTGTCTCTTTTTGGGGCACTAAATGCATGGCTGAAAGTTTTATTCTTTTGCTACCATTATTTTTTTAAAGAAATATTTTTTCTTATTTTAATGGCAGAAATTGTTCAATTGAAAATTACAAAATAGTAGGAAAGAAATAATAAATTTTCGAACCATGTATTCAGTGTCCCAAATAAAGTCAGACACAAGCCGCCACTGCTCCCGGCATACATCGTCGTTTCAGAAAACATCAGAATTCCTCTTTCGCGCGTTTTAGGCAATAAGTGGTTGTTCTTTTTGCAAACTTCTCTTTATTGATTTAATTACGGATCATAAGGTCAAACGTAGGATGTTTTAAATAATAACCAGTGATTTTTTTATTCTGTTTTTCTAAGAGCAAACCAACAGAGTGAAATATGTACAATCCGGGAATAGCCCTTGAAATAGCGCTCCAATGCTCTACATTTGAGCTACGAGGACAATACCCAGCCTGGCATCTTTCACTTATATATGTCGGTAAGTTTGCAATCGCAGCCCAAGAACGAAATGTCATCATGAGCACGCAAACTGCTGCGGCAAACATGAGACGATATACAAAGGTCAATATACGACATCACGCTTACGGTTACGCTGTTTAAGCTTAGGAAAGCAGGATAAAAATTCAATGGTTATTATTCAATGATTACAGGCGTAATTCCGTGCTGAAAAACGAATTAAAATTAAATAGGATGTTTTATTTATATACTCCATCTATTATGGATTTTAAGACTGGGCCAGAAAAAATTACATTCTTGGCGAAAAATCAACGAAGTCTTAACAAGCAACACTAGTCTTGGCATTCTGTCAACCCTACGATAAAACACCAAGTGAGTCAAGTCAACGTGTATAATGCTCTTATTCACCATCTACCTCAACCGAGATTATCTCGGTCGAACGCCCAAATGAAATTATCGATTAAGGGGCTGTCCATAAATGATGTCACACTTTTTTTCAATATTTTTGACCCCCCTCCCCCCTTTGTCACAAAGTGTCACACTTCACCATACCCCCCCCCTCTTGTCACATGTCACACTATATTACATAAACATATACTTGCAGTTCAGAAGCAAAGCACTACGTTATAGATCATATTTCAAATTTTATTTTCAAACTTTAACTATGTGTTTTAATGACATTTGTGAGCATAACATAAAAATGATTTGTGCACTTATTTTGCATGAAATAAGATTAAGGTTTACAACAAAAAATATAATTAATATACAACAGTAATAAAATATTAACATGAAAGAGCAATTGTTTTTTTGTTTTTTTTAACCCTTTGAGGGGCGGTGGTATATATTATATACCACCTAATTTTAATCCAATTCAAACCAGAAACTTTTAATTAAATTTTACTTTTTAAACTTTGACGAGAAAAAGTTGAAAATTGCTTATTCTTATTTTGAACTAAATTCTTTCCTAAATTCCGGTGGGAATTCAACGTTACAGGAGCACAAGTGCTTGCCCCTGAAAGGGTTAAGAAAGGAATATAAGTAAAAACAAATCACATGAAAGTTGTTTTAGTCACGATTAAAAAATACCCTCAAATTCTGGTAATTTCAAAATAACTTCAAAATTTATTCTGCTGATTTTAAATGATTTTATTTAAATCAAAATGTGTGATGTCACACTTCTTCTTACCCCCTCCCACCCCCTTGTCACAAACTAACACAATTTCATGAACCCCCTCCTCCCCCCTCCAAGCGTGACATCATTTATGGACGGCCCCTAACATGATTGGACCTAATCCCGGTCGATGTCCATTCAGATTAATGAGCGGTCGACCCACGTTTTCTAGGTTGAAGTAGAAAACCAGCCAATATAACTTTCAAAATCATTCTTCTTTAAGGTGAGAACCTCAGACATCTCGACGCCTTAGCTAAAAACAATACTTTTACATTTACAGCTGTACATACAACTGTAAAGCTCTATCTAAAGTATCAAAACACATACTTAATATTAATCAAATTAAATAGAAATTTAATCACATATATATAATCAAGTCTAGAATAATAATCTATAAAATTTATCTCACTAACTAATTTAATCTTGAGTTAATTGTCTCCCGTAAGTCATTTACGCTGAAATTGCGTATATGATGGATATATGTTGAACAGAGAAATTGAGATGCAATTCATTTGCCTAAAGATTTTAATTTAATTTATTTTATTTTAAACTGGAAAATATGCATCTGTCCGTGTGATAATTTAACAATTTAATTGTAAACGGATGTTTCAATACTTTGATATAATTGTTTATACATATTTGTTTGTTTATTTATTTAGTTATTTAGAAAAAAAAAACATTTGGCCTAAAACAACAAAAGTTACATAGCTGCATAAATGCTTTGGGAATATTTTTAAAAACTATCTACATCTACTAACTAATTATCATAAAAGACCTTATTAACTAAATGAACAGGTGAAATATAGCAGCATTATTCTAAAATTGCTTGAAATTTACTAACATTCTTATTTAAAAATTACCTCAACTCAAAATTCTTCCCTTCAATTAACAGGAAATCTTCCTTAATTTTATAGACAAAGGAAAAATGCTAAGTTCAACTTTAAAACTACATGCCTGAATAAATTAATGAAAGTTGGGGAAAAAAATCCTAACTTGGCTGATAAATTTTATGTACTTTTCAAGCGTTGATAATGTAAAATTTGGGAGAAACATCGAGGTTTCACGTGAAAGAATGAATTTTAAATTAACTTCAAGTGACATACTCCATTTCAGAGTTACGTATGCTATGCATAAAATAAGTACTTGTGTTTTAATTGTGAATTTACTGAAAAATAAAAGTTGAGTGTGCACTAATGTTATAAGATATTTGGAAAAGCTCATGAATTTGAAATGCGTTAACATAATTAGGGTAAATTACTGTAATTTTTATTTATTTTTCTGCTTTTATTCAGATTTTGAATAACATTTATTTATTTTCATTTATTTTTTATTAATTATTTGAGATATTTAACGAAAGTCATAACCTTTAAGGCGGTTCTATATATATATATATATATATATATATATATATATATATATATATATATATATATATCTCCCCGCGAAACTTTCTGACGCATATTCTGACTCATTTTGAACGTTAAAACATAAGACTTGCAAGCATGATTATTGAAATGCTTTTGTCAACGAACGAATTTATTTCATTTTTCGATAAATTAATTACATCTTGAGTTATAAGCTAATAATGTTTTATTACTGCTGCGTTGTCTCTCATACGCGCTGTCGCAAAAGCATGTTAGGTTCAAAACCTCAACTTTGAATGCATTTTCTGAAAGATCTCCTCATTTTACAGAAGAAAAAAAAACAGTTCTTAACATAGTTTCTGAATACGAGCACCTAATAATTTAATATGTTTCCGAACGAAAATGAATTTAAACAAGAACGAAAAATTTCGCGTCAAGCATAGTTTATGTAACACTTTCCAACGCTTCAAAAATAATTTTACAAATCATGCCGTTTAATAAGCTAAAAGATAACATCTAAGTAAACAATTTGGAAAATGCATAACATATTTAAAAACATAATTTAAGGAATTTCCAACATTATACAATATTCGGAAAAATAACCGAATACTTTTATTCAGCCCTGTATAGGATCTATAGATTTGTATATATACTACATAGCATGTTAAATTTTAGTTCAGTTAGGAAACGCGTAGCACAGTTTAAAATTCTCCGTCTGGAGTTTCTGTCAATAAACGGAAATGTTTTCGCGAACTTTTGTGCTTCCCTGTATAGGATCTACAGAATTTATACACACCACGTAATAGACAAAAAGCGAGTTAAAATTAAAATCGCGTTCAGTAACTTAAAACGCACTTCCAGGAATTATTGTTAACAGACAGAAGAGAATTATTTTGTATGTCCCTGTAAATGAAAGATGACTGCTATACACACAATATTCTGTAGTAAGCGTCTTGTAATGCACCTTAGTGATCTATATAAATTTTAATGCGTTTAAAATAGTGAAACATTATTTAATTAAACTGCAGACGATTTTTCTCCATAGACGTAATGTAACGGAATTCTTTTGACTGTCCCTGTAAAGTAACTATAAGTGCTATGCACACCCTATTCCATATTTAGCTTCTTCTAATGCACCTTAGTGATATATATAAATTCCAATGCGTTTAAAATAGTGAAGCATTATTTAAATAAACCGCAAATGATTTTTCCCCATAGACCGCAATGTAACGGAATTCTTTTAAGTGTCCCTGTAAAAAAAAAAAAACTATAAGTGCTACACACTTCCGTTGAAATAGGGTACATGCTATAGATAACGACAATAACATATAAAAATTGCAAGGCAATCCGAGCATATTTACGGGAGTTAGAGCACGGACAGACGGCAGACGGCAGACGGCCAGACGGCCAGACGGCCATACGGCAGACAAACCGAAGTCATAAACACTTTTCAACTAGGTTGGAAAGTGTTAAAAAGGCGTCAGAATGTAGTCAAATTGAATTTGAGTAACATAACAACATGGTCATAGTAACATTAAAACACTGACAGCGTATTCTATGCGTCAAGGCCGATTAAAGCCTAAATATCATATTTTAAAGATATCCAAGCGATAAAGGTATTCAATGAGATATAAGAGAATGCAAGTACAGTAGTAATGTAAAAATAACAAACATCATCATGATAAAAAAAAATAATTAAGAATTAAAATAGAATTAATTACACAAATAAACAGGTGGCGCGTTCCGTAATGCCAGTAGTGATTTACGAATAAAAATAATGAAAAACATCAGACAAAATGCGGAAATTCAACTTTTAATATTGTTGAACACTGAATTGTGTTTGGGAAGGTTGGTAAATGCGGCACAGGTGCTAATTACGTATTCTTTTTCAGATCCCAGCTGTTTTTTTACTGGGTTGAATAGCCGATATGTTGTTTGTGTTCTTAAAGTTAAGCAAACATTTATTAAATGCTATATTCCGCTATATCTCACCCCAACGGATATCTCAAACCAATTAAAATGCATTCTAAGAAATTGTGTTAGAGACTGCTATCTAAATTAAACAAATCATAAATTGTACGTTAAACGTGACAAATGAGATGCGTTCGTACTGTAACTAGCTTTTTAATGTAAAAAGATCATCGTTATCATTTAAGTGAAATAGATTCTATCGTCTGTTATGACGAAATGAGCATGTCTTTTCTTTTATTATGTATGCAACGTTTACAGATGCGAAAATTTTTGTACACCAGACAGCGCTGCAAAATTCACCATGGAGATAAATCTTGCTTTGCGAATGATTACCTCCATGGTTTAATATGTTTATGACTCATGATGAATGAATCTCTTGTGTTTATTTGCTTTAATGGATTGAGATATTCATATTTGGCTGTCAACCTAATTTTAACTGAACGCTCTCAGAAATAAAACACTCAATTTTGACGATTCAACAATCCTTAAGCTGTATTTCGTTATTTTTGACACTCATTTCGTCACAGAGCCAGTTGGTTTTTGACGAAACGCGAAACCTCAAATATCAGACGAAACTGTTTTCTCACTGTCAAAAATAAAACTCTCACTTTTGACGATTCAGCAATTCTTGAGCTATATTTCATCATTTTTGACAGTCATTTCGTCTCAAAATTAAGTGATTTTTAATGAAATGGAAACTCAAATATTTGACGAAACTATTTCCCCATTCAGGGCCAGATTATTTTTGTTGTTACAAAATCGTTCAAAAAAAAAAAAAAAAAAAAAAGGGGTTTATTTTATTTAAGAAATATATTATCATATAACAATCAAATTTAAAATATGCATAACTGATCCCTTTCCCTTCTATAAATAGTAACGTGTTAAAATCTTAACCATAATCTAAAACTTATAATCTCCTGCACTTCAAAATTTATTATTTCTGACCAACAAATTAACTAGTCCATATTCTAATCATTCATTGAACAAAAGAAATTTTTCTAACAAATTATATTAATCAATCCATATTCTAATTATTTATTAACCATAGAAAAAACATAATAATAATAATCTAGCCTTACTAATTAAAACATGCAGAAATTAAAACAGCACCAATAACAGTACAATCTACCTTTTAAAAATATAAACACACATGTACCCAGTACATACATTTAAAATTGAATTCACGCAAGGCCCTGCTGGCGAAGCAGGCAGCGCGTTGTTCTCCCACGCTAAAAGGTTGCGCGTTCTAATCTCCTTGAAGACTTGAGAAAAGCGATGTAATTTTTCCCTCCGTCAATTATAGCTGCTTCTAAAATTGTCAATAGATGGCGCCACCGGCCTTTTATCACACTTTAGAGCAAGCAATTTCACCAAATTAATTTCCTCACTTTTTTGTGGATACAAATTTTCTCGATTTGACGAAATATTCGCTCGGAGCATTTCCCAGGAAACAGTTCCGTCAAAAACGAAGAAAATTTCGTTGAATTTGAGTATTGATTTCTGACAGTGAAGTTATCTCAGAATCTATACACTTTTTAATGTAACTCATCTCTCAAACAAAGAATTCTTTTGGACGATCTTTCTAAAAATGTAACTTTTATGCAAATTATTTTTAAAAAAATTTTTGAATAAAAATGGGTACTTTTTTACTATGTTGGCTATAAACCTTTTAAGCAATTAAAATTTGAAAAATTATGATGTCACACTATTTTAAGCAAGTTGAAATTGATATATATCACTGGGGTGCACTACAAAGAGCTTACTGTAGAATATGGTGTGCATAAAATTTATCACCCATTTACAGGTAGATAAAAAAAAATTTGGTTACAGTACTGTGTATGAACAATAATTCCTGGACGAACGTTTGTCTTACGAGTTTTTAAATGTTACTATTTTCTTTGTCTATTACTTGGTGCGCATAAATTCTATAGATCATATACAGGGCTGCACAAAAATCTCGACTATATCTCAAGTAAATTGACGGAAACTGTTAAAAGAAAATTTTCAACTGTATTATACGTTTCCTAACTGATCACAATTTTAGCATACTACGTGATATATACATACAAATATATAGATCAGATACAGAGCTGCACAGAATAATTCAAAAAAATTTCCGCCTATTGATAGTAATTACAAAAATTGGGTTTTCAAATGTGTGTGAGTTTTCACTTAGACATTATCTTTCATCTTAATAAACTTTGAAGTTTTGTTCAAATAGTCTGGAAGTGCGGGAAAGTGTTTCATAAACTATGCTTGACGTATGATTTTTCGCTCTTGTTTATTATTATTCATGAATTTATTTTCTATACGTATTTAGTGCACATTATTATAAAATATTTAACAAATTGTTTAATACCAGAATTAATATTGCGGAAAATAATAAATATGGAAATAGTAAACGCGATCAAGTATATTATATAAAAATATGCACTTTTATATATTCATGTTATAAAGCCATCGTCAATGGTGGCTTTAAAAATAATATAGATCAAGACAAAATATTATGAGGGGGTAATATTATATGATATTATTTTGAATTATCCTATCATTATTTTCGAAATGTGTTTGAAGTGTTTAATAATCTATGCTGACGCATGATTTTTCGTTCTTGTTTAATGAATGAAGACAATTTTCAGAAGCGTGTAAATCTAAAAACTTTTACGAAACATTTTTCTATGAAGTGATAATAAACTTCTATGAAGTGATAATTAAACATAGTATAAATAAAAATATTAAATAATTGAAAGATAATGAATAAGCGCCATTTAATATGCACTTCACTGAAAAACAATCTTATTCCTATGTCTATATTGAATAACATTACTGGTATAAAATATGAAAACATTCATGAAAATGATTCATTAAAATTTTACTAAAATGGGTGTTAATGAAAGTATATATATACAAAAGGTTTTTTAAAACTTTAATCCCTAGGTGTTTGATTTTTTTTCTCCTTGATAATGGGTTGGATTGTAGCCGAAGGTGCTCGGAGAGACATTTGTACTGTTAACATCTAGGGTTTAAAGTAAAAAAAAAAAAAAAAAAAAAAAAAAACTTTTGTATATATTTTTTCATCAAACACCTGTTTTACTAAAAAATAAATAAAATAATAAAAATTTTTAACGAATTATTTTCATGAATTTTGTCATATTTTAAGTAAACAAAAGTGAATCTATCGTTCGAATTATAATTTAGTTATTTTATTGGTTTACTGGTATATCATTGTTTTTAGAAACGCTTTTTTTAATTAATGAAAACAGTTTTTCGAAACCTCTACACAGAAAATTTATGAGAAACATTTCTCTTCTATGACGTAAAATATGTATGTTGTAAAGATAAAATATTTGAAAACTTTCGAAAAATTAATTAAAAAAATGCAAGATAATGTGTGATAATTACAAAGATTAATACACTTTGTATGTTTAAGACTACTTTTCTTAGAATATTTACAAAGTCTTTCTTAAGTACTTGCCACGAAAAATAAAACGCCCGTCAAATGGAAACAAGGTAAACAGATTTTTCTCTCTTTAATAAAATATAGACGTTTCCCAGTTTTTGAGAGTCGCTTTATTTTTTTTAGTCACTTTAAAGTATCTTTTCCTAGAAAATAAAAAAAGTTCTGTAGAAAGTTTTGAAAATTAATCAAATATTATGTTTATTTTATATTTAAATTATTTTAATTTGGATAATATTTTAATGAAAATTCAAATTTATTGTTTATGGCAAAGAATATATTCCTGGAAAATAATCTGAAATAATTGTATTAATTTAATTTCATGCGTTATGCGTTTTCAAAATCGTTTACTTGGTTAAATATTTCTTCTTATTAAACGGTGTTTTATTAAAGTATTGTGATTGTCTGGGGCATTATTTCATAATCTATGCTTGACGCACGATTTTTCGTTCTTGTTTGACATAGAGATTAAACAAAAAAGGGCTGCGAAATCCTTGTATCAATACCGAACACTTAAAGCAAAAAAAAATTTTAGATTTCCATTTTTTTTTTTTTAATTTGAAATTTTTAAGTGGTTGCAATTTTTATTTTTTGAAAGAAGATGGCAGATGAAGCTAGTCAATGAACTCGGTCCATACCTTGGTATGTCCTGTAGACATGCTCCGTCATATCTAAATTGCTTCATAAATTCGATTATTACCGCATGACAAAAATCAGATATACAGAGTGTCCGAAAACTATTGGACACATTTCAAAATTATGTAAAACAAAAACTAGATAGTACAGAAACAAAATGTGTTTAATAGCTTACAATAGAAGTACAAAAGTTAATACATCTGGATGTGAGATCAGATGGTTACGTGAAGTAGCAAGCGATACTCGATTTCATTCTATGCATTTGAAAGCATCTGAGGAGTTATGGATGGAAAAACAGCTCTGATAAACTGCTTCAGTTCCTGCAAATTAGTACAAAGGGTCTGATACACACAATCCTTCACATAATCGCATATGAAAAAATTCAACGGGGTTAAATCTGGTGATCAACTAAGCTAAGGAATCGGACACACGACGAACAATCTATCTTTTTGGGAAAATTCTAAGAATAACAATGCTGCGGAAAAAAAAAAAAACTTTTGGAAACAAGTTATTAATACGTGACATCGAAAAACCACCGCTGTTATAAGATTTTTTTTTCATAATTTCGTAATGTGTCTGAAAATTTTCGGACACCCTATATCAGGGCATGAAATTTCAGTTGAAAAAGTACTCGCCAGACTAAAATTTTTGCTCGCCACTATTTTACATTCATTCAGACAGCAACGTCGGCCACCAAACCTGCCCATAAAATGAAATATTTAGGACAAGCTGAATTTAAATGGAACAGTGTAGTGTTAGAAAGAGCTGTCTGTTAAATCCAGAATATTTTACATTCAGAAAAAATATGAACAATTTTTTTAAATGTTAAAAATTTGGGAGAAAGCGAAGAATTTTTAGCGTGTTTCAAGCAGCTGCTCTTAGATGGCAAATCCTGATTCACTTTGCGCAGGAGTGAAGAGTTATCATATTCGGCATCGCAAGCGACAAAAGCAGCTTTGGCTCTTGCGCGTTGCGAAAGCAGGGGAGAAACGAATGCAAACAGGGGAAGTTCGTTCCTCCGTAGGAGAGAAATAGAAGTATGTGGCTCGCATTTTTTTTTCTTTTGAAAAATAATTCGCTTGATTTTAAAACCCTTCCGCGTGTCGTTGGATTGAGGCACGATATTTCGAGCGTATTCAGTTTGATTTGCAGCACAGCATTTCAAAAGACCAAACTTACTCGCCAACCTTAAATATTTGCTCGCCAGAGGCGAGCTGCCGAGCGGAAATTTCGCGCCCTGCCCTATATATATATATATATATATATATATATATATATGAACATTTAAACGGGGCGTGGTTTTGGGGATTTTGAGGGTTATGATCAGTGAAAATATACCTTATATTACTGGAATACATTTTCTCTGGACGCTTCCAAGCTTATTTTTTGTAATAGAAGCTATATAATAAAGCATATATTTGTATGTTATCATCTTTCTATTTTTTTAAATGTTCTCTCTTATATCGCTTTTTCGGATGTATAGAGTTTTTTCTATGCTTTTCACCTTACCCAATATTACGAGGAACTAATGCATTAAAATTGTATAACGTCTGTGACATTATAAGGAACACACGCTTTAAATTGCTGTAAAAAAAAACGGATGTTATTTCCAAAATCTATTTTTACTGCAAAAGAAACTTTTTCAACTTTCGAAAAGATATTCTAGAATAAAAATATTGTAAATTTAGAAAGTAAATCTTTTTTTGTTTTTGAAATGTTAGGCGGCTAGCACTCCATTTCAGATTCTCCTTCCCACCCCCAACTGTTTCTTGCAAAATAATCTGTTTTTCTTCTGCCATTTTTTTTTTTTCATTTCATTTTTTCAACTTTTTAGAAGTATTTTTTGAAAGAAACACAATAAATATTTCTAACAGAATTATATAATTTTTTTAACTTACAAAATATCACTTTGTTTTTTTTCCCTACACAACAAAATACCGCCTCTTTTTCGTATGTAATTCTTTACTCTGACAGTTTTTTCTTTCTTTTTTTTTTTTTTTTTTTTTTGCTTTATCTTTAAACCAATATTAAATTACCATTTGTGATTTAGTGTTTCTTTTATATCCTAATAATTTGACATGCTAGGTCTCTTTTTAGTAATATATATATATTTTTAGAAAACGGAGAAAAATTGGAAGTACTATGCATTAATGATACATACAGTTCTCAGATTGAAAAATAAATGCTTTTAATAATAAGGACAAACGAATTCTTCAAGAATATTGTATTTTGAAAATAAAATAAATGTTAAATATTAATGGGAAATCCGATTTATTCCTCAATCCTATTTTAAGATCTTTCAATGAATTATTATGGCTTTTTAAAAACATAAAGTTACGTTTAAGTGTTACTTAAAACGTTATTGCGCCATTTTCTATAAATCATTGTACAGTAGAAGATATCATAGAATTAGAATATATGAGGTATCTAATGAGTCATGAAAAAATAAAACGGAACTTATTTCGAAATAAATACTGGAAGTACGAGGGTCGTTCCGAAAGTAAGTTTCGTCATTTTTTTTTTTTTTTTGAAAGAGAAGATGGTACACCAGGTGAAACAAGCAATCATCATAAGAATCCACACCCGTTGAAGGTTCAACGACGGAAGGAGCGTCAGCGGAGGAGGAATGACGCATGCGCAGAGCGCCGAAGAAGAGAAAGTAGCAGTAGACTGGCGTGTGCGATATTATTAGAATACAAATTTCACCAAACGCAGGTCCGTCATTTGACGAAAGAGACCAGGGCTCTTGAGTGAATCTGTTGTGATCTTGGATGACAACGCAAAACCACACACAGCAAAGCTCACATAACATCAGATTCGTCGCTCCGGATGGGGCAGATTGGATTAACCAGCGTACATCCCCGATCTTGACCCATCGGACATGTACCTGTTCCCTACATTAAAATCCGCACTCTCGGGACGTCACTTCCTAAACAATACTGAAGTGGAGCAGACTGTGCGACAATTCCTTGCATCGCAAGGTAATGAGTTTTCCCAGAGTGGTTTCTTCAAACTGATTGCACGCTACGACAAATATATCAATGTCAGTGGTGACTATGTCGATAATTAGTGCAAGGTGTATAGTGCATGATGCCATGGTGTATTTTGTTTTGACAGTAAAATTTCCGTGTGAAAAAAATGTGACGAAACTTACTTTTGGAACGTCCCTCGTAGTTCTACTACATTACAGTTTTGCCTCGAGTGCAGTTCGGACACTTGGAAAGGGGAATTTTCTGACTCGCTCAAATGCTGCAGTTAATTTTCTACATCAGCCAATTCATTTAACGGCATTTTCACTTCAGAGCAGTCCACAAACAGAATGCTCTGATAGTTCAGTAAAGACTAGATTGCAAAAGAAGTGTAAACCGGATTCTAGACAAGGTTTTATTGCTCTTTCTTCACACGGGAAACAAAGCGAATTTGATTTAACTTTCTTCTTATGTCGCGCATTGCAAATATTATTTGTATTTTTTTTTTTCAAGTCTGAGTTACAGAAGAGCTAAAATTCATGCATCAAGACCAGATTAAGAAACATTTTCCAACATTAACAGAATATTATTGAGAAATTTCTTTTTTTTGCATACAGTGAAATCAATCCCAGTCAGTAACTGAGTTTATTTTCTGTAAATGAACGATAAATTCTGCACTGTTTATAATCTATAGATTACATACTGTATAATATATTATGTCCTCAATAATCCTTTTTAGGTTCGTTCTTATTTATATAAATACGTAGTACTTATAGTCGTCGTCTAGTCCGTGCGTTTGTCTACATATAACAGCGCAAAAACTACCCAACTGAATGGTTTGAAATTTAATATTATAATTGTTGAGGAATGTTGTCGAGTCATTTCAAAATTTATGAAAATCGAATCAAAACTTAAAAAGATAATAATAAAAGTTTGCTTCATTCTATTAAGTCCTATCATACGTAATTGATTCAATGATATCCCATGTTTGACAATGATTCTAGGTTGCCATGGTGATTGTGTCATATTTAAGATGGAGTCACATTACTGAATTTAAAAACCGAATTTGTATACTAAAATTGTTTAATGTTTGCAATCACATAATCTACCGACAATTTCGTGGCTACATGCTTCCGTAAAAATAGCTATTAAATGAAAAAATAGTCTAAATATGGAAGCAAGTTCTGAAATTTTCAAAGCTATGTTTAAGTTTCCCATTGGAATTTGCAAATAAATGTCAACAAAAGATAAAATGTTACCAGCTTAAAATTGTACCTATTTTATTACCGAAAGTAATCATATTATAATAACGTGGTTTGCGACCCCATGGTCTATGGTAAGTTTTCATTCTGGATTATTTTTTAACACAATTATTTCAAATTGGTAAAGTAATCAAACAAGTTGTAAATTTCCAACTGGACGAAAAATGTCCGGGCCAGGATTCGAACCTAAGGTTAACTGGATGAATTATGCCCTCCAGATTCAACCGGGATAGCTAAGTGGTAGAGCGTGGCGGCTTCAGCCAAGCGATCCCAGGTTCGAATCCTAGCCCGGACATTTTTCGTCCAGTTGGAAATTTACAACAAGTTTTCATTCTCTTGATGCCTTCTATCATCCTTCTTAATTTGTCGGTTGCATTTTGAAACACCCTGTATACGAAGTTTGGTTCAATTGTATACATAACTTTCTACAATTGGCTATGATACAATAATGAAAATGGTACAAACATCTGTACCACAGCGCCCCCTTCTGGCGGAATATCCCCAAATTCAAATGGGACCTTCTGGCCATAGCCAAAATCATATAAATAAAATTTAGTTCAATTATTTGCATAACGCCACACACTTTTCGATGATGCAAAAGGACACACACATAAGTTTTTCTATTCTATCTTTTTCTACTTTCTTCTATTATCGATAGAAGAAAATAAAAATCAAGTTCCATTTTAAAAACAAACGTGAAGTTTTGTTTATTGCTTACTTCTTTTAAATAAACTCAGTTTTCATGTGCATGCATCTTTTAAAAAAATATTTTATTTCATTAAAGATATGTTTTTTTAATTTATAATTTTATCATTTTTAATTCAAAGATTTTTCTAAACTCTAAATGTTTAAAAATCCACGTTTCTAAAACTTAATTCATTAAAAATAAAAAACGTTAATCAAAATTAACTTCTTTGAATTAAGGATTTCTTCCCTGTTAAAAATTACAGGGAATTTTAAAAATCGACATTTTAGTTATTCCCGATAAAGCTGTAGCTCCAAAGATTTGGATATGAAATTAATACAATGGTAGTGCTAAAAACCGGATAAAAACATTACAATAATTTCTTTCATGCCAACATCGAATCAGAAGATTCTTACAAAGGCAATAACTGACTTGTGATTAATCTTAAGAAATTCTTCATCCGCAACCTTTTGGCAAAAGTGATGGTTTCAAACCTTTAGGGACATTCCCTTCTATCATATCTCTATTGAAGTAACAAGTGTGGAAGAAGCAGCAGCATGAAACTTACAAGATCGATTTCCTCTTTCTTTTTTTGACGTATTATTACTGGAAAGATAAGAGTTATAAAGCACTTTTTCATCCCCTTCACTTATATATTTTCGCTTTTCAAATTTCGAATAAAAGGTTTTAGAGAACAATTTTACAAGTGAAAAGCAGTTTTGCAAGAAATATAAACTTATGATAATTTATTTGTATATTATAACACTAAAAAAATCAGAGAATTATTACTCAATTTATATTAAGCAAATCTGCGAGTTTTTTAAATACATAAGAAAAAAGCAGTTTATTTGCGTGATTGCATGATAAATTCGGATATAAAAATAATCCTTACGCTAGTTTTAAAAACTAGATAAAAATTTATTATAATTTCTTTAGTGATAATATGAAATCAAAAGATTTCTTTACAACGAATCACGAACTTGTGATTAATCTAAAAAATCTTTTATCCGCAGCATTTTTACAAAAGTGATTCGTTTAAACCTTTAGGGACATGTCTGCTATCGTATCTATATTACTTAGTAATAAATAGCTTAAGTACGATTATAACTTGTTCTCAAAGGGTTACGTACATTAAGTTTATCAATTAATAAACTTCTGCTACCCATACTTTTTTCATAATTTTAGTTTCAGTAGATTCCGAAATAGGAGGAAGAGGGGACATATTTTTCCAGTAGACTTTCGACGATATCTCTAAAAATATAATATCTAAAATTAAAACAAATACATTTTTTAGTTTGATATTACGAGATATTTTGAACGATACCCTACACGATACACTGAAAAAAATGAGTACTCAAAATTGAGTAAAAAGTATTCAATTTTGAATACATCACATACTCAAAATAGCTCCGATCCAAATGTACTCAAATTTGAGAAACACATGTACTCATTTTTGATCCCATGGATGTATTCAAATATGAACTGCTATGTATTCATTTTTGATCCCATGGATGTATTCAAATTTAGAAATTTTTATGTCATTAAAATAAAATTTATAGGATAAAAAAAAAGTTACTTCTCGAGGACGACTTTATAAGGAATACATACATTTCGGCTCATTTTTTTTCATTCCTGCGTGAGTTTATAGTAATTAACCAACCCTTGCCATGAGAGGAATCGAACCCGTGATGTCCTGTGTACTAACCTGACGACTCAGACCAACGCGCCATGAGTGGTCACGCCTTCCTCTCAAATGTTGTTAGTTACTTTATGATGCAAAAACCTTGAGGTTTCATCTGTAGATGGGTTTTTTTCAGTTCCAATGTTTTTGATATTTTCTTTGCATAATTTTCAATATTTTGCTGTATGATTAGGTGCCTTATAACAGATAAATTTCAATTTATTATGTATTATATGCGTAAAACATTGCATTAAGAATACTGATTGCTTCTTTTTGCAACAGTACCAACATTTTCTTTATTCTAACATATACTTTTTTTTAAATTATTTGCCTGATTATCTATTTATCAATTCTAATAAAAACAACAATTATCTTAATCAGACGTGTTTATTACATGCTATTAAAATATTTTTTTAATGTCTTATTATAAAAAAATTATGTAAATAAATTTTTTTATAATAAATTAAATTATTATATTTCAGCTATGCTGAGAGCTTTTGCGTACGGTTCTGTTAAACTAAATAGTTTAAAAAAATTATTTTTAGAGACAAATTTGAAATTAATGACCTTGAGATAGGTAGGTTTAAATCTGGACTTATTGATTTAATTTAAATTAAAAAAGTTTAATTTATAAAAATATAAGCTAAAGAAATAAATTAAAAACGTTATAAAGTTAAAAACGTTATAAAGTTAAAAACTTTATTTTTATAAAAGTAAAAAAATATATATTTACTAATTTTATAAATTTAAGAAAAAAAATATAAACTTTGTAAAATTATAATTTATAAAATAATAAATTTTAGCGTAATTCATAAATTTGTAAGCCAAATCAGTTTAGTTTAATACCAATTTGCATAGCTATAATTTGCAAAGATATTATGTTATGAAACTTTTAAATAACACAATATTGCCTCACGTAAAAAAAGTTAAAATAAATTTTAAAAAAATAGTGGAAAAAAAATCATAATTTTGAAGTACTATCAAGGGGAAAAAAAAAGTAGATACGTAAAATGTGAGAGAAAAAAAAAGAGTAGTAAATGTGTTGTAATGGATCCACTTTGATGAAAATCCCGAACAACCAGATCCACTTTTCATTTCTCTTATTCTTCTTTTTTCCTTCAAATAATAGCTTCTTAGGCTCCGAAATTTCGTCATTACACATTCTGAAATATACAAGTACGTTGGGTTTGATCATGTGCTCTTTTTTGATCCAAAAACACTCATTTCGAAATGAGTACATGAACTTACTCATTTTTGAGAATACATATGTTCATTTTTGATCCAAAAATACTCATTTCGATATGAGTACATGAACTTACTCAGTTCTAAGAATGCACATGTTCATTTTTGATCCAGAAATACTCATTTCGAAATGAGTACATGGACTTATTCATTTTTGAGTATTTCATTTTTTTTTGTGTATATATAAAAACGTTTTTCTTTAAGTAACGTAATTAATACAGCGGCTAATTACCGACATTTTTCTTCGAAAATCATTATCAAATATCCTTGGATGATTCTGCGTCGATAGATACTTCGAGCGCCGCCCGTCAACTCCACCGCTGACCGCCCGAAAAGTAAAGAATGTGTGTAACAGAAAAATGCGTTTATATCAAAAACTGTGTTACCTACGAAAATCTCTATAGTTTTCATGCAAGTTTTAAATAAACTCCTAGTACCCTTAATTTTTTTCATAATTTTAGTTTCAGTAAATTCGGAAATAGAGGGGGGAGGGGCATGTTTTTGCAGTGAATTTTCGACGATATCTCTGAAAATACAATACCTAAAATTAAAACAAATGTATTTTTGAGATTTATTAAATTGAGATTTAACAAATTAAATTGAGATTTAACAAATGTATTTTTGAGATTTCACGAGATCTTTTGAATGATACGCTACACGATATATATGTCGTAGGCTAAATGGAATTTTCAGGTTCAAGTTGGGTACAACACCATATTTTGACAAAGAACTGGTCATTTTCTAAATAGGCATGGTCATTTTTCAATTAGCCTAACACTATCTAGGTTCCTTGCAATGAGTCTAAAAAATGTCAGGCTGATTGAAAAATAAATGACCATATTCCAATTAGCCTAACGCTGTCTAGGCTCTTTGCAATAAGCCTGAAAAAAATCAGGCTGATTGGGAAAAGGGAAATGATTCTCCAATTAGACCGGCTCTTTGCAAAGAGCCGGATTTCCCAATTAGCCTACCACATATATATATAAAAGTGTTTCAAGTAACTTTCTTTTTTTTTCAAGTAACTTAATTAATATATCGGCTGATTACCAACATTTTTCTTCGAAAATCATTATCAAATATGCTCGGATGATTCTGCGCCGATAGCTACTTCGAGCGCCGCCCGTCAACTCCACCGCTGACCGCCCGAAAAGTAAAGTATGTGTGTAACAGAAAAATGCGTTTATATCAAAAACGGTGTTACCTACGAAAATCTCTATAGTTTTCATGCAAGTTTTAAATAAACTCCTACTACTCTTAATTTTTTTTAATAATTTTAGTTTCAGTAGAGTCGGAAATAGAGGGGGGGGGACATATTTTTGCAGTGAATTTTCGACGATATCTCTGAAAATACCTGAAATTAAAACAAATGTATTTTTGAGTTCGGTATTACGAGATCTTTCACACGTTATACAAAAAGAAAACTTTTTTTGTTCAAATAACTTAATTAACCCCCTAAATTTTTCCTAAACATATTTGTGAATGGCTAATAACCTGAAAATATGTGGGTAAAAAGGCATTATTAGTTTCCCAAGTTTGAACTTTCCACGTCTCATAGTTTACGAGAAAAGGGTTCTGCCAGACGGACAGACAGACACATGAGTGATCTTATAATGGTTCCGTTTTTACTTTTTAAGTACGGAACCCTAAAAACAAATTCATGAGTAACGCTGACGTCAAATTGACGGTGGCAGCACCAATTTGTACACCGTAGAGAAGAAAAAGAAAGTGTTTTCAAATGCAATTTGTTTGAAAACTAACATTTAAATTTACAGATTTATAATCTTTCTCAAAATAATTTTCAAGCACGATTTTTTTAAATGCATCTGTCTTGTGTGTGTAATATATTTTTTGTTTTATTGTAACTTATCTAAAGAAGCATGAAATATTGAGATAATATAAATAGGTATATAAAAAAAATAGAATAAAATATTCAGTATTTTGTATGTTTTAGTTACATTCCATTCAAAGAAAATCAACGTTTTGAGTAAATCATTTCTTTTGAAAGTGAGGCAAGTTCATTGGAGCATACCAAATCCATGATTGCTTTCAACTAACACAGATAGCCATTATTGAATATTAAATATACATGAAATGAGACCATGAAAGGTGTAGAATAAGAATATTACTAATTACGAATATTTTAAAACCCATTCAAATGTAAATCATTAAATATATACACTAGACACAATTATTCACAATTAGACACACACTGACACAATTATTCAAATGGGCAAAGAAATCATATAAGTTGTAATTTTCCTAACTGGACGAAAAGGTCTGGGCCAGGATATATCTTTATTATTTCAATGGGACTTTATCGTCCAGTTTGGAAAATTACAACTGATATGATTTGGACTTTTTCATCCAGTTGGGAAAATTACAACTTACATGATTTGGAATTTCTCGTCAAGTTGGAAAAATTACAATTTATATTATTTGGAATTTTTCGTCCAGTTTGGAAAATTACAACTTATACGATTTGGACTTTTTCGTCCAGTTCGGAAAATTACAACTTACATGATTTGGAATTTCTCGTCAAGTTGGAAAAATTACAATTTATATTATTTGGAATTTTTCGTCCAGTTTGGAAAATTACAACTTATACGATTTGGAATTTTTCGTCAAGTTGGGAAAATTACAACTTATATGATTTTGAATTTTTCGTCCAGTTTGGAAAATTACAACTTATATAAATTCTTTACCACTTTGAATAATTATGACAAACTTAGTCTAGTGTAGTCACGTATCCAGCGTTTACTGGTGTTCCCATATCTGCGATTTATTCTGTTCAGCGGATTCAGATATCAGACCATATGCTATGGTCTGATAACCATCAATAAGGTTAACTGGGTGAATTAGATAAGCCAGATTTGTTCGGGATTCCTCAGTTGGTAGAGCACTGGCAGCTTCAGCCAAGAGATCCCTAGTTCGAATCCTCGTCCGGACTTCTTCGCACAGTTGGGAAAATTACAACTTATAACTTACATTAAATATCTAGCAATAACATAAAATGGACTTGACTCACATTAAAAATGAACAGTTCATGTATAGCCTGTCTCATTAAAATTTGCTTGAAAATTATTTGAATGTGTTATGCAATAATATAAACATAGGTTTATAGAGCATATGTTAACCCCTTAACTGTTGGGCTTTTTCGACACTATAAACTAAAAATAGGAACGATACACCACTTTTTCCGTACTAAAACATTTGTTTTATATAATCGAAAAATGTCTGCCAAAAAATAAAGCGAAGATTGCAATTAAAATTTAGTGGTGCCAAAATCTTTTAATAACGAAACAAGCAAACTCTTCTTGCCCGAACTGGGCGCCGTTCGGGCAAAAAGAGTTTACTTGTTTCTTACTAAAAGCTTTTGGGCACCACTAATTTTTAATTGCAATCATTGCTTTACTATTTGGCAGACATTTTCCACAAATCCATAATTAGACAATAACATTTATCTACTCCCTGTAAAGCAGTATTGCACGAGAAATTTTTGTGTAAAATAAATTCAACACTTGTTCTAATACTGAATAGAAATTTTCTAAATAATACGTCAAAATAAAATAAAAACATTCTTATACAGGGAATCACTCACTTGTGATTAAAGTCAGAAATTTTCCAACCGCAAACCTTTTTACAAGAAGAGTTATGTGTTTAAACATTTAGGGACATGCTCTGATATGATATCTTGATTGGCCGGTGTAACAAGTGTGAACAAAGACAGAACAGATAAGATATTGTATTGATTTCTGCTATTTCTTCTAGACGTATTAATACTAGAAAGACAGAAGTTATATATATATATATTTTTATCCGTTGAATGTATATACATTTTTTATTTTAAATATATTTCACAAAAGATTTTTGTATGAAATAAATTCAACGCAAGTTCTAAATACTGAATAGAAACTTTCAAAATAATACGTCAAAATCAAATCAAAAGATTTTTATACAGCGAATCAGTCACCTGTGATTAAAGTCAGAAGATTTCCCAACCGCAAATTTTTTTACAAGAAAAGATATGTGTTTAAACCTTTAGTAACATGCCCTACTATGATATCTTGATTGACCGGCGTAACAATTTCGAAAAAATAAGCAACAGATAAGATACAATATTGGTTTCTGTTATTTCTTCTAGATGTGTTAATACTATAAACATAAAAGTTATATATATATATTCTTTTTCCGTTAAATTTATATTTTCTTTAAAATTTTAAATATTGCACAAGAGATTTTTGTATGAAATAAATTCAACCCAAGTCCGAAATGCTGAATAGAAACTTTCAAAATAATACGTCAAAATCAAATCAAAACATTTTTATACAGCGAATCACTCACGTGTGAGTAAAGTCAGATGATTTCCCAACCACAAACCTTTTTACAAGAAGAGATATGTGTTTAAACCTTTAGGGACTTGCCCTGCTATGATATCCTGATTGGCTGGAGTAACAAGTGTTGGATAAAGAAATTCCAGATAGCATACAGTATTGATTTCTTCTATCTCTTCTAGGCGTGTTAATACTAGAAAAAGAAAGTTATAGCGATGTTTGTTTTTTTACCCCGTAAAATTTATATTTTCTTTTAAATTTTAAATTCAAAGCTTCAGGGGATAATCGCGTTGGTACAAAAAAGCCGCATTTAGAAAAATAAACAAATTTATTCTAAATAATTTTTGTATATATTTTATTGTATTTCTTAATGTAAATACAAAGTATTTAATAGCCTAAACTACGCAAGCAAAGACTCGCACTAGATAATGTTAAACCAATGGCAGCGCCTTTTTCAAATTTATCATTTGTATTTTAATATTTATAAATGGTCTTTTTTTTGTATAGTATAGCTCATGTTGATCTGAAAACGGATCATTTTTTAACTTTCTTTTAAAACCCAATAAGCGGTTTGCCGTATTTTTCTGTTTCTCCAAAATAACTTAAATCAGCTGTAGACAAAAATATTTTTAACAGAGTTGTATTTTAAGATACTTGTAAAATAAAGTGACATGAAGTGTATTTTGGAAACAAACAGGGAAAGAGAAAATTCAAATTAATATTAGTTTTACCAAAATTTTAGTGAAAATGCAGGAAAACCCTCAGACGCTCAGAGGGTTAAAATTTGGTTGCAGATTTATTTTTGTTTTATAAGATCCCTTTTATTTAGAAATCGGTTCTAAAAGTGAAAGTATCCGAAAGTGAAAAAAAAATTCAATCAAAATCAAACAAGTAAAAAAACTCACAGTTAGAGATAGACCTCAGCTGTTCTATACCAAAAAAAAAGCATTTAAAAGTATTAAAATGCAAACTTAAAGTTTGGAAAATAGCACTACCATTGCTTTACCATTAGCTTGCGAGGGTATTCACTTTATTAGCATAGGCTACTAATTTTGAAAATTAGTAGCTTATATACATATAAGAATTTAAATGATACTTTGTTATCGTATTTAATATTATTTATTTTAATTTTTCTTATATTTCAAACATAAATAATACAAAATAAATAGACGATAAAAAAGTACATTGAAAAGCAAAATTAACAACAGCGAAAAATCATGCGTCAAGCATGAAACACTTTCCGACACATTTAGAATACTATGATAAAACTACACCTTTTAATAAGATGAAGGATGATGTCAAAGTAAACAATTTGTAAAACACATAATCAGGGCTTGACAAATGTGGTCGCCTGGTTGCCACTGGCTACCAAGCTTTTTGATCTGGCGACCAATAAATCATTTAATCTTTCGAGGAGATTTTTGTAAAAAAAAGTGACGTAAGAAATGAGCGACATTTTTTCTCTCCCCCAACCTTACTCGTGCGTGGCAAGCAGTGATTTTCCTCTTCTCTCGTATTTTTAATGCAAGTACTAATATTAAAAGGCATTTTCCAATTCACGCACAGAAAACACCATTATTTTCAGCTATAGTCAGCTAGTATATGTCACTTGATTAGAATGTGAGGGGAGAGGGTATATTTCAATAAAACAGTAAGAAATAGTGTCAATCCAGGCTCTGTGGCATCTAAAATTGAATACAATGCTAAAAATGCTCAAGGTTTTTTTTGGGGGAAATTTTAAATATATTTTTTGTGTTTATATAAGTTGTCAACATATAAATGATTAAAATTTTTATAAGTTTCATTAGAAAACATAGTTTATATTATCTTTCTAAATTATGTACTACTCTAAACTATGTAACTAATAATTCTAAACTGTGCTTGTTATTGTTTTTTCTCAATTAATTCATAAAAAAATCTTATGTTTTTTTAAAAATCAATTATAGGGAAGGAGATGGGGGTAAATAATTTTTACTAGCGATTAGTATTTTTTTCTGGCTCCCAGAATTTGCAAGAATTTGCAAAGCCCTGTACATAAGACATCTGAAAACCTAATTTCAGCAAGAAACAATAATAGTAGAATAATTTCTGAATTATTTTGTGCAGCACTGTATATGATCCGTTGATTTGTATATATACTACATAGCATGGTAAAATTTAGTTCAATTAGGAGACGCATAGCACAGTTGAAGATTCCCTTTTAGCAATTTCCGTCAATAAACGTAAATGTACTGGATATGTTTTGTGCAGCCCTGTATTCTATATGATCTATAGAATTTATACACACAAAGTAATAAGAAAAAAAAATAGACTTGAAAACGCGTACCATAACTAAAAACGCACTTTTAGCAATAGACAGCACTGTATGATTACTGCATAGACAGTACTATAGTGGAATACTTTTGTGTGACTCTGTAAATGAACATTTAGTGCGATGCACAGTGTGTTTTATAGTGAGTATTTTGCACACTTGACCCCTGTGATATATATCAACTTCAATATGTTTGAAATACTGTAATAGCGCAATGCAAACACATTGATACAAATTTATTTGTTACTATAATAGGTGCAAATATTTAAAACACAGTTTTAAAGCATTAAAACTATTTATGATGTAAAATCAGATGTCAAAATACCTAAGCTCTTTCAGCTAAACATAAGCCTTCATCAGAGGATAAAAACCAGTCGAAAAAACACAGTTCTGAAGAAGTCCACTGGACAGGGGGAAAACGGACGAAACCAACAAACCATGAATTAGAGGTAGTGAAGGAAGATGGGACGTTATCACTAAAATCTCGGGGGGGGGGGGGGTCAGCAAAAACAAAAAACACCAGTAACACCATGCACATAATTGTCTGCGAATATTAGCATTTCAGAATCTGCAGAACATTGAATTTTTATCCTCTGGTGATGGCTAATGTTTAGCCAAAAGCGCTTAGATATTTTGACATCTGATTTTAAATCATAAATAGTTTTAATGCTTTGAAACTGTGTTTTTAGTATTTGCACCTATTATAATAAAAAATAAATTCCTATCAATGTGTTTGCATTGTGTTTTTCAAGTTTAAGAAGGTGAATTTGACGTTTTACAATATGGAATTTTCTATGTATTTTTAATTTTACTGAAATAGCATTAAAATACACCGCAAACGATTTTTCGAAATAAACAGTAATGTAACGGAATTATTTTGAGTGTACCTGTAAATGAACGATAGATGCTATGCACACCATATTCTATAATAAGCATCTTGTAGTGTACCTCAGCTATATTTATCAATTTCAATATGTTTGAAATAGTATAACATCATTAAAATACTCCTTAAATTATGTTCCCCATATACTGTAATGCGACGGAATTCTTTTGATTGACCCTGTAAACGTACTATAAATGCTACACACTTCATTTTGAAAACCGAACGTGCTATTTTAAACCTCATTAACGTATATCAATTTCATGGAAATCCAAGCATATTTAAGTGAGTTAGAGTAGACACAGACAGACGGGAGACAAACAAACTGAATTCATAAACACTTTTAAAACTTGTAGGAAAGTGGTAAAAAGTTCATGGAAATCCGAGTATATATACGCGAGCTATAGCATGGCAGACAGACAAATAGAATTCATAAACATCTTTAAAACTTGTAGGAAAGTGTTAAAAATTTCATAAAAATCCGAGTATATATACCGGAGTTAGAGCATGGCAGACGGCAGACAGACAAATCGAATTAATAAACACATTTTAACTATGTTGGAAAGTGTTAAAAATAAAAACTTAAATATAGTCTAAAAAACGTTCGTTTTTGTGAAAAATGTATTCTCAGCAACACTTTGCGAATATCGACTATTCACCAACTGCAGCATTTACTAATGCATCGTAAGACGTCATGGGTATTTGTAGTAGCCCTAGTTTTTTCCATTGACACTTGCTTGTAAATAGAAGTGCCGAAATAAAAATCAAAGAATTTAATTTTCTTGCTGGAAACATGTGCCTACTTACTCATTACTAAATCTTCATTTCTTCATTCAAAATTGCTTTATTTACAGATATATTTTTTTTTTTTTACCTTATGCCAGAAAAGAATAATAATGAATTGCTCTGGTTGACATATAATGAATAATATGGGCTTAAAATAACAATTTTAAGAAAAACACAAAGCATTTTTTTTGTATCTTACTTTTAATTTTTTATCGTTCTCCATTTCATCACATTTATATGATTGTATCCTCCCTCCCCTCACCCCGCCAAAAAAAAAAAAAAAAAAAAAAAAACGCGATACGACGAGGGGCAATTGTATTACGTAATCTGTGTCCTCATTTTCAAGTCATCTTTTGAGGAATTCTTAAAATATGCGAAATAACGATTACTTCTGAAAAGAATTTCGTAGTCACTGCTTCTTAAAACAAGTAGTTGTAGTTGTAATTGTAGTTAGCTACATTTTCGATAAATTAGTTGTAGTTTTAGGTTCGTACTAAAATAAAGTAATTTTCCGACCACTGCTTTGTATATAAATAATACAGAATAACATAATGAGTCTAATATATATGACTTTGTTACTTTAAAAATCTATGCTAAGTGCACTATACGTTAAGCTTGTGACATTTACATTACATTTCAATTAATTTTTCGATTTAAGTACAGTAAAATAATAGAAATACAAATTACTAATTTAATGTTGCGTTCTATTTCGACTATTATAATAAAAAAAAATCTGTTATTATTTGTAAAACTCAAATTCTTATTGATTTTCTATAACTTCTTTTTCGACATATGGTGCTAACAAGCTTCTAAAAAATGAATTACAACTTTCAAAATAACTCAGAATAACAATTTTCAAAATAACTCAGAATAACAACTTTTAAGTTTAGATACTATCTTTTGACGAACTCTTAAATTAGCGAAATAACGACCACTTCTGAATAAAAATTTGCAGTCGCTGCTTCTGAAAACAAGTAGTTGTAGTTAGCTACATTTCCGATAAAGTAGTTGTAGTTTTAGTTTCCTACAAAAAAAAAGTAGTTTTCCGACTACTGCTTTGTATTTAAATAATACAGAATAACATAATAAGTCTAATAAATATGAGTCTGTTACTTTAAAAATGTATGCTAAGTCTATTATACATTGTTACATTTACATTACATTTCAATTTATTTCTAGATTTAAGTACAGTGAAATAATAAAAATGCAAATTATTTTAATTATATATATATATATATATATATGTGTGTGTGTGTGTGTGTGTGTTATTCGCAGTGGCGCGGACCGTTAAGCTCGGTTCTCGTAAGATCACCGAAAGCGAAGCAGCATCGACCAAGGTCAATGCTTGGGAGGGTGACAACCTCTCTCGACTACCGCTGCTGTGGGACCGTATACGTTAATGGGAGCTGGTGTACGTAAAATCTGTTCGTGGCTCCAATGTCCTCCAAGTTTAGTATTATCGTTACCTCTGGGTGTACCAATCCAGGTGCAGGTCTCTCATCTGAAATTGGTTCAAAATTAGGAGACCATCTCTGGAAGTCCAACCTCTGTTGAGGCTCTGGCATCCCTCCTTTCAGAGAAGTGCCTTGGCACTTTCTCTGACACGCCAACAACAACAACAACATATATGTTATTATTTTTAAAACTCAAATCCTTATTGATTTTCTATATAACTGCTTTTTCGACATATGGTGCTAACAAGCTTCTAAAAAATGAATGAGAACTTTCAAAATAACTCAGAATAACAACTTTCAAGTATAGATACTATCTTTTGACGAATTCTTAAATTAGCGAAATAACGACTACTTCTGAAAAAAAAATTGTAGTCGCTGCTTCTTAAAACAAGTAGTTGTAGTTAGCTACATTTCCGATAAGGTGGTTGTAGTTTTAGTTTCCTACAAAAACAAAGTATTTTTCCGACTACTGCTTTGTATTTAAATAATACAGAATAACGTAATAAGTCTAATAAATATGAGTCTGTTACTTTAAAAATGTATGCTAAGTCTATTATACATTAATCTTGTTACATTTACATTACATTTAATTTATTTCTCGATTTAAGTACAGTAAAATAATAAAAATGCAAATTATTAATTGAATGCTGCTTTCCATTTCGACTATTATAATAAAAAAATATATGTTATTATTTTTAAAACTCAAATCCTTATTGATTTTCTATAACTTCTTTTTCGACATATGGTGCTAACAAGTTTCTAAAAAATGAGTGACAACTTTCAAAATAGATTTTATCATGTTAGAATCACATTATATATTTTTTCCTTTTAACCAATACCAGAAATTCTTGATCCGTAACCTTTCTTTATGGAAAGGATCACAAGTTTGAATCCTTTGAGACATGTCTGGATATCACATACTTGTTCCTTGGAGTAACAAATTGGGAAGCGATGGAAAATGGGAAACGGTATCAGATTCTCTTTTTTTTATAGCGTTATAGGAAAAATATCATTATATCAGGATTTTTTTTTCAAATTTTCAATTTTTAAAAATATTTTCACGTAAAAAATCAAGAGAAACAGTTTACCAAAGGTACTTTATTGTAATTTACAATACTGTGTTTATTGTAATATACACAGAAATTAGATTCACACTTATTTTTAGCTCACAGGCTATCAAAGCCTGAGAGCTAATGTGCCCGCTAGTTACGTATGTATGTACGTATGTACAGGGTTGTTATAATTAAAGTTCGCCTATTCAGAAGGCTCTAGAGCCGGTTCTATGGCTCCAAACGAAACAAAATTTCATTAGTACGTAGTTGAAGAGATGCGCTCTGCGAAAATCAAAAAAAAATTAAAAATTTTTGTCAATAGGTGGCGCTGCGCCAATATTTAAGCCGATATTTGCTGATTCCTTTATTTTGTAAAAAACAAAATACAGGAAATTTTATTTCACAGTTGGTAAAAGTAAACTTTTTCAGATTTGTTATATCAATTTCGGTAAATCCAGATGAAACACACAAAATCACAAAATTTCACCCAACGCTTGAAAAAGATCACATTTTATTCAAATTTTCGACGAACGACGTCAAAGTGACGTCGCAACTTCGAAAACTTGAAATACCCTTCTAACCACCTAACGATTTAAAACTTGCCGATAAAGTGTGTCTGTGATTTCTTTGACACTGGAACAGTTGATTGTTTCTGAAAAGCATTTGAATCTACGCTTTGTGGAGAATGTTAACTTTGAAAGAAAAGGCACTTCTTGTAAAGTTATTTTATCAAAATAACAGCAACGCAGCTGCAGTTCTTCGAAAATTCCGGAAACTAAAAGATGTTAGACGTGGACCAATGTCGGTTCTTGGAGTTCACAAAATGATTAAAAAGTTCAAGGAATCAGGAAAACTCGACATTCTTCCTGGCCCCATTCTTCCTATGGACGAAAAAAGGTAGACATTTATAGCATTGAAGATATTGCTACTGCTCCCGTGGATTTAGCAAGCCAGTCATCATTTGGTAATGCAAGTGTGCCAGCTATTGCGAATGAAGTCGATATGCCGATTTCCACTGTGAGAAAAGTCATGCGTCAAATTTTGCGCTACTATCCATACAAGATTCAGAGGGTGCAACAACTAATACAGGGTGATACCGAAAGTCGGCTATCATTTTCACTACAGTTTCTTGCACAAATGAATGTGGACAATTCTTGGACCTGGAATATTCTATGGACTGATGAAGCGCATTTTTATTTAAATGGACAAGTGAACACACACAACTGTCGAATTTGGGCGAAAGAGAATCCTAATGTTGTCCAAGAAGTTCCATTGCATGCAGCTAAAGTGACGGTGTGGTGCGGTTTCACAGCTACGTTTATGATAGGGCCATATTTTTTTGAGGAACTGACATCCACAGGACCCATTACATGTTCCGTAAATGGGAGAAGGTATCTCAATATGTTGTCAAATTTTCTGATTCCAGAGCTGCAACAGCGAGGATGACTTCAAAATATCGTGTTTATGCAAGACAGTGTACCACCGCACATTACTAGAGCCGTTCGGACTTTCTTAACAAGCCATTTCACAGAAGACTACATCATAAGTCGTTATTTTCAAACAGTATGGCCACCACGATTGCCTGATCTAACACCATGCGATTTTTGGTTGTGGGGATTTTTGAAAGATTCTGTATCTAAAGACAGATGTCAGACAATCTCTGATCTGAAAGACAGTATTAGACTTCATATTCGCTCAATCTCACAGGAAAGTTTACGCAATGCTGTAGAAAGCACAATTCTGAGAATGGAATGCGTTATTGAAAATGGTGGAAGATTCATTGAGCATGCGTAATGTTATTCTTCGTTATTTCCTCGCTGCCGAGCGACATGTTTTATTTTGGTTGATGTAGATTACATCACATGAAATTATATTCATTTTTCTGTATTGTTTGGAGTCATAGGTCAGGCTCTAGAGATGTCTGATTAGGTGAACTTTAATTATAACAATTCGCAGTTCGTCGAAGTTTGTTGAAACTTTTAAATTTGTGTGCTTCGTCTGGATTGACTGAAATTGATATAATGAATCTGCAAACATCGCCTTAAATATTGGTGTAGCGACACCTACTGACGAAAAATGTAATTAATTTTTTTTTTCGATTTTCGCAGAGCGCATCTCTTCAACAACGCACTAGTGAAATTTTGTTCCTTTTGGAGCCATAGAACCGGCTCTAGAGTCTTCTGAATAGGCGAACTTTAATTATAACAACCCTGTATGTACGTATGTACGTAACGCGATAACTCTTGACAGAAATAACCGTTTTGCTTCAAATTTTGTTTCTAGGTTCATTGAGATAAGGCACTTCCCTGTTTAGTTTTGAGGGTTCATTGGGTAAGTCTAAGGGGGAAACGAGGGCGAACCCCCTCCCTTGATTTCGATAAATGGGTTTTTCATGCAGACTTATACGATTTTCTTCAAATTTTGTATATAGGTTCATTGTGATAAATCGCTTCCTTGATTAGTTTTGGGGGGTTCATTGATTAAGTATCAAGGAGGTAGGGCTAACCCACCTTAATTTAGATAAATGGGTTTTTCATGCAGAAATATCCGATTTTCTCCAAATTCTGTATGTAGGTTCATTGTAATAAGGCGCTTCTCTGATTAGCTATGGGAGTTCATTGGATAATTGTATGGGGGGAACGGGGGTATGGCCCCACTTAATATATTGTCGATTTGTTTATTTTTCGAGGGGGCTTATTTCAAATTCTTTGAAATAAGAGTATAATATACAATTAGTGTGAATAGCCTGTGAGCTCAATGCCCTCAGTTTAACTGGGCAGTTTTATTTTTATTTTCTTTGTGCTAACACAAAGTCATATTTAAGAGGGACTAAATATTAAGATAAGTGACATAGTGATAAAATTAAAAAGTCATCTGAAATTTTAAAGTATATATTATATAAACAAAAGAGCAGAAGTATTTTGGGTGCATTATGAAAAATTTAAAACTTTACATAGGAAGGGAAATAATAAATACGCTTACAATGTCAATGACGATTTTAACTTAATGAGGTGTGTAATGAATATAGAAGTTTTTAATTTCTTATCACTAACAATTGTTTTACAATAAAGTTCATTTGGATGCCCAAAAACTTTTGGGTCCTTTAAACTTGTGGGCCCTGTAAAACTACCTAGAGTGTCTTCCGAGGAACAGGGAATTGATCTTCAAATGAAAGTATTTTGATGAAAAAAATATTTTTATTTGACTTTGCCCCAAGCAATATTAATTTACTGTTCAAACAAGACCAAAGCCAGAATATTCTGTTGGAGGGGGTGGGACAACTTTATAGATTTAAAGCTACAATGACTTTCCTTTAAATAAAAGTATATAAAAAGACACATATTACGTTTCAACTTATTTCGATTAGGAATCGGCATCGTGCTTCCTTCCTCCTTTTGAATACGGCGTTATTGTCAAAATTATTTTTGTTAACAACACAATCCAGTGCTTTTTGCAAGTCTGAGAACATTATCGACACTTCAGTCAGCGACCCCTTCCTCCCCCCCCCCCACACACACACCAATGAAATAGTAACCGGGGTATAACGCTGTAAATCTTTAATCAAATTTGGTTGTCGCTTCCTTAAACAAATTTAATTCAGCAATGAAAAAAATAATCAATAACTTTATTTTTCAGTATTGATACGTACAAATAATATTTCAAATTCTCTAATAAGTATTATTATCTCTTAGATAGTTTACTTCTTATAAAGCTGCTGACTCTGTAACTGAACTCTATCTAATTAGACGGTTTCAGTGAAACAGAATTGCCTATTATTCATTCTGGTATTGGTTGTCAGTAGTGTATATTTGCATATATCTTTAGTAAATAAAGCACGAACACATTGAAAACTGCATTCTTCACAAAACGATGTTGATTGCAGTTTGTTATGCCATAAAAATATTATAAACTGCAGAAAGGAACATCTTATTACATTTACATGGAATTTATCTATATAATTTTACATCAGATGATTATTGTAGCATCAAACAAAATTCAAAAGAAATGCTTAACAAGCTGTAGTTTCCAAACAACTTTTAGAACGACCTATAAATAGGAATTATATATATATATATATATATATATATATATATATATACAGGGTGATTTTTTTTAAAGTTGTGAAAGTAAAACCCTATAATAAAAGAACCACTGATCCAAATGACATGAAATTTCACCAGTATACTCCCAAAGCAATGAAAATTTTTTAGGCGTGATTAAAAAAAACATAAAATCGTACCGACAGATGGCGCTGTAAGTTAGCAGAAACAAAGAATACCGTCAGTGGGAGGAAAATAATGGAGTTACTTTGAGAAACCATCTTCCGTAATTCCTCTGTCATCATTGGACCTTTTCTTAAACTCTTAAGTGTCCTAAATCTTCTAAGAGCAATTACTGCGCTGTCATTATTCTGATAATACAGTTTCACTAATAACGCATGGTACGTCAATGGCACAGTCATTGCGAGGATATCCGTAGAATAATGAACACGAGGTGTGCGTACTTCACTTTTTTATCCCCAATGTGCGTGTGTCGGGCGCAAGTTCGTCTCCCGACTTTACTGCATCTACAGCGCCATCTGTCGGTGAGATTTTAAGTTTTTTTTAATCACGCCTAAAAATTTCCATTGCTTTGGGAGTATACTGGTGAAATTTCAGGTCATTTGGATCAGTGGTTCTTTTGTTATAGGGTTTTACTTTCACAACTTAAAAAAAAAATCACCCTGTATATAAGGTGTTCAAAAAGTCCTTGATACATTTTAAAATTCAATAAAAGCTCTGGCCATTAACGAACGAAAGTGCGGTTTGAACGAAAATGCTTTTTATGATTGAACATTTGTTTCAGCAAATAAACAAATTAGTTCCAAAAATTTCTCATAGATGGCGCTGCTTCCAAAAATTTATTGAATAGGTAGAATGCCTTTATACACAACAATGGCGAAAGACGCACAATGTGTATGCATAGTTTTTGTGCAAACTGTGGCAACCCACATTCCAAAAGTTAACAATACTCGCCTTCATGAGTTCGATTAGATGAATCAAACTCAGGGGGGCGATAATTGTTAAGTTCTGGAATGGGGGTTGCTATACTTTGGACAAAATCTGTGCATACGCATTGTTTTGCCTTTCGGCCCTGTTATGTATAAAGGCATTCTACTTCTTCGGTAGCTTTGCAAAAATAACACCACTTCTGAGAATTTCTGAAACTATTTTTTTTATTTGCTTAAAAATATTTCAGATCATAAGAAGCATTTTCATCCAAACCGCATTCTCGTACGCCAATTGCTTGATCTTTTATGGAATTTTAAAATGTATCAATTACTTTTGGGACACCCTGTATATATATATATTCTATTTTAATATTTAGTTGTTTAGTTATTTATTTTAAATAACTGTTGCTTTTTAATTATTTGTTAATTGTTTAATATTGTTTATGCCAATTTTCATAAATTGGCTTTAATATCGTAATTATTTTCAAAATATACAATGATACCTAAGAATAACGTAGAATATTCGTTCCAAAATCACGTCCGTTTATCAAATAATCGTGAACTGAAACATGATTTTCCGTTCAATTAATATGCAACGCACTGCATTATGTTAGATTTTACTTTACTTCTTTAAGAAGTTTGTTTTAAGAGATGTTTAAACAGCATTCAATAGTCGCAAAATCCTGAATTCTACACTGCACAGTGATGCATGCATATATGACTCAATTAAAATTTAACGTTTAATAAATAAAATCAGTTCTAACCAGAGCCATTATACTTAGAGCGTACTTAGAGCGTGCTCAGTACATGGGAAATTTGTTATCGCATTAGCGCCAAATACCCTAGCGACCGATAGTGAAAACCGAAGTGCCACTGCAGGTGCATTATATGCAAATTTTGTTCGCGTACATGAGTGCCACTTTCTCCTCCTACGGCAACATTCTCAAAGCAAAAGTTCGTGGGAAAAAATAATAGCTACTAGTAATTCATAGGTTCCTTAACCCTTTCCGGCACAGTGGTCCCACTCCGCGCACCTAATTTTAATTCCAAATTTACATTCGACACCAAGAATATTTAATAAAATTTTATTTCTACCTTGAAAGCTTAAAATAAAAAGTTCTTATTTTCTAAAAAAGTCGTTTGTAAATTCCGGTGACAGTCAGTAATTTCTCATTTTACGAACAGACTTTGTCTGTGCCGGAAAGGGTTAAGCCGTCTTACTGACTTTCTGCAGCGTGGATTTTCAATCCAGGGTTACGTTTAATCTACATTTTCATTCTTATGTGCATTAATGAGCAGGGAAGGCCGAGCTATGCTCGGCCAAAATTAGCTTTGAGTTCAACCCATGAACAAAATGACCCACTAATCAGATTTTCTGGAACATGTGACCAAGTTCAATTGTCTTCTCGTGTCCGAAACACGTGGGATATAAAATTTAGTCCAAATAATCTGAGCCGTTTTTTTAGATAAAATTAGCTTGACCCACAGTGACCTAAAAATGACCCACTAATCGGATTTTCTCGAGCATGTGACCTAGCCCAATGATTTTCTCTTGCCCAAAAACCTTAGGATACAAAATTTAGTTAAGATAAAAAAAAAACTTTACCCATAATGACACATGACCAAAATGACTCATTAAGCAAAATTTCTCGAACATGTAATCTAGCCCAACAATCTTCTCGTGTCCGAAAACCATGGGATGCAAAATTTAGTCTAAATAGTTTTAGCCGTTTATTAGATAAAATTAGCTTGACCCAGAGTGAATCAAAAATGACCCACTAACAGCATTTTCTCGGACATCTGATTTATCACAATGATTTTCTCGTGCCCGAAACTCGTAGGATACAAAATTGAATCCAAATCGTTAGAGTCGTTTCTTAGATAAAATTAACTTGACCCGCGTTGACCCAAATTTGACCCACCAATCGAAAGTTCTCGAACATGTGACCCAGCCCAATAGTCTTCTCATGCTCAAAAATGGTAGGATACAAAAATTTAGTCAAAATCGTTTGAACCGTATTTTAAATACTATTAGTTTGACCCTGACCCATGGTGACCTAAAATAGAACACTTTTCAAATTTTCTCGAACATGTGACCTAGCCCAATGTTTTTCTGGTGCCCCAAAACGGTAGGATACAAAATTTCGTCAAAATCGTTAGAACCGTTTTTAAGATAAAATTTGCATATATATATATATATATATATATATATATATATATATATATATATATATATATATATATATATATATATATTATTATTCTTTGTTGTTTATTGGCTTTTTCATTTTTGCTGTAATTTGTTGTGTTCTATTGTTTCTAGTTTAAGAAGTTAGTTGTAATTTCTGGTTCTGTGTTAATGTAGTTTGTTTTGTTTTCTTGTTTTGTATTTATGTGGTTTATAGATTTTAGTTGGCTTTTGTGATATAGGTTCTGCATGTGTTTTTCATTGGAGTTTATTATTATTATATATATGTATATATATATATATCTATACACACACGCACAATTTTTCCTCGTATTAGAATATATGATATTTATCATTTTCGCTTTGTGATTTTTCTTGTTTGAAACTATTAGTTTCCAGCATTGTAATTAAAAATTTGTGTAAATCAGGTAACTAGGAAAATAAATAATGATAATAATGAAATAAAATAAATCTAATAAATAACTCCATTTTCCGAGATGTATTATAAGTTATTTTAAGCACAAAAATGTTTAATGTTTTGTGAATCCAGTGTAAAAAAAATTGTCAGAAGAGACTCGTAGTTGGAAACACCTTAAACATTTTGCTAGTATATATTACCGTCAAAATTCGAAATAAGTTAAAACCCGATTTGACTACTTAACACTGGAAGTACCATGAGCCGTCATTTTGACGGTTACCAAATAATTATATTTCGATTCGAACCAGAAATTTCTTTTTTAAATAAATTAAATATAAAACTCACAGTTATTCGTTAAATTAATAAGTTAAGTAGTTTTAAATTAAATTTCTGGTGAGAAATAGTTTTTAAAAACTTGAGTAAAATTTCCGGTAGTTCTAGTGTTAAATCTAGTTTAAACTATATTTCTTAGTCAAAATACGTTTTAACTATTCAACACTAATTTTAACCTAGATGCATAGTCAAAACAAGTATTAAATAATCCTTAGAGACGCTAATATCTGACTAAATAATATTTCGAGATTAGTGAACATTAGTTTTAACTAGATAAAACAAGTATTATCTAACATGTTTCAGTTAACGCTAGAATTAAGTAAGTACGATGGGACATTTTGAATTATTAATCGTTTTTAGCAGTTACCCCAGGAGCAATCGCGCCAGATATGACATAGCTATAGTACGTACGGTGTTTGCAATTCTCACCACAATTTTTCGAAAAGTAACCTTCAACTTTCTTTATCGCAGAATTTGAAAAGATTGTCTCCGACAAAATAGCCTTATGGCTATTAATTGCATTTACTGGTGACAAAGTAAACACAATTTATACCCTGGGTATTCGCGACTTCTCCTGGGTTAACACACTATCGGCGGGAAGGGTATTAATACCTTTTCCACAGACTGGCTCTTCTCGGCGGGTCGGGTATTAATACCTCTTATGCAGAACCTACGCTAAGTGTCAGTAAAACACTTACCAATGCTTTTTCATTTTTTCATTGTCACTAATTTTTGGGCAGGAATGATGTTTTTGGTTGTTTTTCGTAAAGCCTGACCAGTGTTTAGTCCAAAATTTATTAATATGCTTTCGTTACATCTGTACTCCGCCCTCACTGTCTTTTACATTTAAACTCCGCCCATCGTCATTATTCGCTCAGAATAAATCATCAGTGCAGAAAATCTAGCTTTATAAAGTAGGCGGAGCATCATCTACGCGGTACAATTTGAATACAGATGTAAATTGTATTAATTTTTTTTAAAGAAAAACTAATAATTTTATGAAATGTGCTATTTTTACACTGCAAGTTTCGTGCTTAGAAAGTAACATAAACTCATTTGATTGATTTTGATAGCATTGAGTTTAAGTTTTCTGTAAGTATCAAGTGGATATGTGTCGTTTTACGGAAATGACAAAATACAAAGTTTCAGGACGTAATAATAAGAAATTTGCCTGTACTATCAGAGTGCGTATAGATAAGGGGCAAAAGAAAACAATTGACAACGCCCATCGTGTAACGATAGAGAAAAAAGAACTTTGTGCAGATGTGCTGTTCTTTTGATTCCTTTTTCCAAGAATTTCGTTCGGAGAAAGAGACTAAAGGACTCTTGTTCATGTCCATTTGTGCTTTTTTTTCTTCACACTAAAGTGAGAAAACCTTCGCTCAACTGTATATAAGTCGTTTTAGCGAAACCTGATGAATTTTTCTTTGAATGTGTGCTGTTTTGACCGAAATTTTCTCAGAAAATAATGGTAAATTAAAAAATAATAATAAGGCAGTTTTGTGCAGAACTTATAATTATGGCAAGTGGTGTAACGATTTCCCTTTAATTTTCCAAATATCATTGAAATCCTACAATTAGATGTGAAGATATTACCGTAATTTCCGGCGTATAATCCGTGGATCAAACAATTCGGTTTCAACCCAGAAATTTTATTCAATAATTGAAGCTAAATACTTACAGCGCTCTGGGAAGTAACACTTTATAAAATAAAATTTCTGGGTCCACCTTCCGCCAAACATGATTCTTTCATCTGCGGATTATACGCGGAAATTACGGCACATGTTTTCTAAAAAATGCACTTTTTTCATACTTCACTAATTTTCACCCGCTATACGTGTGAGTTAAGCTCATGATGTTACCCGCCGACAGTGTGTTAAAACTTGTTCTAACTGAAAAGTATGTTTTATCGAGCTTTTAAACATAAAATTCTCCAGTTGTAAGACATTATTGTTGAACAGATTTGAAATCAAATAGCATTTCATTTCTGAATAAATATTTTACTATTTCAGCTTTAAATGACTGCTTTCGGATGATAACATTTCTCGAGCTGTCGTGTTTAGAATGCCAACTTTGATAGCATTTTCTGAAAAGTCTTTTGCCTTTATTGGAAAATGGTAAATACTATTTCATTTTTTTTTTTCAGTAGTAGTCATTTAAAGCTACAATTAAGTAATTAGGATAAAATATTTTCAATTATTAATGGTTTTCAGCAGTGCTACTTGAAAAGTATATTACAGTGAAGTCAAGAAATCTGTTAAGGTAGTTTTCAAATGGATCTGCTCGTCAACGCGAAACTTTCTGCCACTTTTTCTGATCAATTTTAAAACGCAAAGGCATAAAATTAGCAGGCTTGACTATTAAAACGATTTGGAATCGAAATGAGTTTTTCATTTTTTGATAAATAAATTACTTACCGAGTTATTGGGTTTTTCGTAAAGTTTCTCCCGTTTGGGAAAACCAATTCGTACTGAAAAGTCCTGCACGTCAATTATTAGATATCGGAATTTATATCTAATACTTAAGTGATACAATTTTCCGGTATGAATGAACTTTCTCAAACGGAAAGAACTTTTCGAACAACCCAGTACAAACTATTCGTGTCACCTGACGACACATTTTTCTCCTTTTTCGGGCTGCAGCGTTCAAATCGCCGACTTTGACAATATTTTCTGAAAGATATTCTGCCTTTACCAAAACATAGAAAACATCTTTCGATAACCAAGTTTCTGAATAAGAACACTTGCCAACTTCATGTGTTTTCGAACAAAAACGAATTAAAAAATATGCATAAAATAAGCCAGTTTGGATTTGAGAACAGCTCTCAGGCAGTTTTTAAATGAGTATTATCCCCTGCAAAACAGTGCGAAACTTTCTGACACATTCACGGACTCATTTCTAAATGTAAAATCATCCAATCGGTAGGAACAACTGGTTAAGTGGTTTGATAAATAAAAAGGGTTAATTAATAAAAAGAGAATGTGAATTATATATATATATATATTACTCACCTACGGAAACAGCCGTTTGGATATTTTATGTTAACCATAAATAATGAGAGATCGAAGCAATTTCATTTCCAATTGCCCATTATGAGTAGGTTTTAAAACTTACCTATAAAAGAAAAATGAAACCTATTTAAATAAGAGAACTGACATTTATATTAAATAATATTACATTTCCGTTAATATAATATATTTAAGTATTTACTGAGAAATAAAAAAATATAAAATAAGCAAAAATAATTTAACCTTAGTAATAACATTTTAAAATATAATCAGATTATACTTCATTAGATGTCAATTACAGACATATAATTATTCATACAGAAATTTTAATCCGATTTATGATACTTTGATCAACACTTAATGAGGATAATTTCATTTTAAAGATTTTTCGAATAGATCCTACCTAACCACTAAGGCATCAAAACTTACCATATGTTGAAAGTATACTTTAAAATATTAATCCTTAACGAACATATGCCGCTTAATAACGCTTCCAATTGTTATTGTTCTGGTACCACTTTTTCTGACAAACTTTTTTTGAATCATTTAATTGCTAAACAGGCAGTGGCTAAGCAGTGTGATCAGATTTGACGGGTTTACGACTTGACCTGAACTTTACGCCCAGACAATAGATGAGTTTGAGTTGTAATTTGACAATTAACGGAAAAATGTTTGGGTCAGGATTCAAATCAGGGACCTCTTGGCTGAAGCTGCCAATGCTCTGCCAACTGAGCTATCCCTGACGAAACTGGAGGTGGTAGCAATCAGTTCGTCTACAATCATTTCGTCGACACCACTTCGTCGACAGGTACACCACTGTTGCCAGTGGGCTACTTTTTATTAATTCAGTTTTTTTGATTGCCAACAGTTTATTGAGAAGGTAAAATTTGCCATATTTCATGATAAATTAAATAAAGCGAAAGAAAAGCGAATTATACCATTTTAAAAAAAGTGGTGCCAATCAAGCATTCAGAATTTTTAAAAAGTAGCCCACTGGCAACACTGAGGTACACTTCGTCGACATATCATTTCCCCAACATGTACACTTCGTCGACATATCATTTCGCCGACATGTACACTTCATCGACATATCAGTTCGCCGACAGGTACACTTCGTCGACATATATTTCTGATATGTATTACACATAAGTATTAAAGTATTAATCACTAGGTGGCGCTGGTTTAGTCATTTCAGTAATGACCAACTTACAAAAATAGATAATTGTTAATATAATTTTATTTAGAATCAACACTTAATGGGGGAAGGCATACTAATGAAACAAAATAGGGAGTTTCAAATAAATTTAACAATTGGTATATCAATAACTAATAAAATACTTATAAAATTAGTTAATTATTCAAGCTAATTCTTAATTGCTTTATCATAGGATTAATAGAATAGGATTTTTGCTATTATTTCGGAAATTCGCAAGGAACAAAGAGAAACTGAATCAGAAATAAAAAATATTGTACTGGGTAAACCGCCACAGAAAAAACAAAGAACAGAGAATTCCAAATGTCTTGGTAAATAGAACAAATCTGTCTAATTTAGATTTTCTACGAGGAATTGCACAGAATATCTCATTATAAATTTCTTTTTACTGCAATTGTAATATGTTTTAATTTGTATTTTTTTTCACAATGTAATTTATGTATTGTACATTTTTTGTACATGTATTTTTTTTGTAATGTATTTTAAACAATAAAAATTGTGTTCACAAATCAAATTGTCGACGAAAGGTAAATTACATACAATGTGTAGACAAAATGCTATGTCGACGAAGTGTACCTGTCGACGAAATGATATGTCGACTAAGTGTACCTGTGGACGAAATGCTATGTCGACGAAGTGTACCTGTCGACGAAATGATATGTCGACTAAGTATACCTGTGGACGAAATGATATGTCGACGAAGTGTACCTGTCGACGAAGTGGTGTCGACGAAATGATATGTCGACGAAGTGATTGTCGACGAAGTGTACCACTTCCAACTGGAGGATCTAATTCACCCAGTTAGCCTTATTGATCATAGCATCTGGTCTTATATCTGAAGCAATTCAACAGAATAAATCGCAGGTAATGGAACTCCAGTAAACGCTGGATACGTAATTACACACTAGACTAATTTTAGCTCACTTATTCTAATTGATAAATAGAGATAAATACTCAGCCAAGAGGTCCCTGGTTCGAATACTGACCCGGACATTTTTTGCACAGTTGGAAAATTACAATTCATATGATTTATTTACCAATAGATAGAAATAGAGGTCGATGGAGAGATAGATCTGCGATAGATTGAACCCTTTAAAATGTTCAGAAGCAACGTTAGAGAAGAGCGCGGTCATAAACAAACCGTGAAAATCAAAAGAGGCTTGTAGACCGATGTTCGCAATTCCACTGTCTGACGTTATCAGCAGTCCCTTATCCAGAATGGCCATCATTTTGAATTCAGGTGTTAATTTTATGAAATATTCATTACTGCAGTTCTGAAAATTCTAAATTAAGTGTGCGAAACTCGAAATTTAAGTAATATACATTACTACAATTAAAAGATTCAATATTTGAAAATATTAAATACTATATTACTTAGATATAATAAATACTATATTACTATACTATTACTATACTATTACTATATACTGTATTACTTACTATTACTTATGTATATTAAAAAGTAATCATTTGAGAAAACTTTAAAAAAATGAACAACATTCTTAACTGATGATAAAATATGTCATTTTCAAAGAGAGAATTTTAAAGTCATTTTCCTCAAAATGTGATTTTGGAGCATTGCGCGCAAGGTAAACAAAAACTTTTCGATATATTTTAAGGAATTTTTCAGGATATGTAGTGTATGTTAGGCCGTATAAAGTACACCTAAATTTTCGTCTTTTTCTGTTGAAACAAAAAAAAATCTGTACATAAATATTTTTCCAGGTTAAGTGTAAGCACAAGTATATCAAGTATAATTAGATACGAATATTTTTCTTTTATATACAGAAATTCGTTTGTGATCAAGCGCGCAACCTGTGATTCCATTTTTTTGTTTAACAGGTTATAAACCCCTGTAACAGCTAATTTTCCCTATTATAATTTTTAAAATCATCTCTATTTTCCCATATCATTCTACTATATTTTCACATATCTCTACATATATCACAAAATTATAGTGCAAAAAAAAGTGGTGTGCGTAATAAGGCGAATAAATCTAAAAATGGAAAATATCGTCTGCAATAGTAAGTGTGTGTTATGCGTCGAAGCGCGTTATTTATACGGAAAATACGGTAATTCTAGCATTTGCAGCTGAATAACTGACATTTTTCTTAAACATCACTTGGTTTATTACTAGAGAGCTTTTTCTTTCGTTACTTATGAAGTTGTTCAGCAAGACAGTTTTTGCTTTTTTTTATCGTCTTAGCGGAAAGGATTACACATATACACAAGGTTAAAACTTTTAAATTAATTTTAAATATTTCAGCAAATTTTTTTTGGTATTAATTTTGTTTTTTGCAACTTTTTTCGTCTAAGTCAAAATATGAACACTAGCTACTGGGTGTTTAACGAAAAACAACTAACTTTGAAAATAAGTAACTCGGAAACGGTGATAGATAAAAACATAAAACCAGTGGTATGTTTATTAAAAGAACCGTAAGAATCTGATACAGAAACCTCAAAATTTTAGTTTAAAATATCGCCGATAGATGGAGATGCAGTAAGTCTTACGGATCCTTATGAAGAGATATCTTTAGCCCCTTAAGCACCATATTCAAATTAGTGATAGTATGCTGAATACCAGCTATGTTAATTTTCGTCAAAAATACAAAAAAAAAATGCAAAATTCATACCGCAAATTATAAAAGAATAATTTTAATTTATACAATCACGAAAAGTCTGTCATTGTATAAAATACAAATTACTACTATAATTTTCTTGTATAAATTCAAAATTTTGAATTTTAAAAAATGCCAAACTGGCCACCTGTACGCACGCACACAGGAGTGCAAAAATCTAGGCTCCAATCGGCCGATTCCCACCACTAAATTTTTAGTATTCTTCTCCCATTAAGAATACTGACAAAATTTAGGCGAAGTATACTAATAAAATTTGACGAAGAATACTAATAAAATTTAGTGGTGGGATTCAGTCCATTGGCGCCTAGATTTTTGCACCCCTGCACGCACATACTTCCTGGTATTTCAGATAGAGATGTTCATGACGTACGCAGGTACGTCGTGGTGCTTAAGGGGTTAATAACTTTAAATTACTATTTTAAATGTGATTGTCAACGATGAACAAAATTGGCAATCATTTATGGCGATGTATCTTCTGGGTACGTATAATAAATAAGTTACGCTATATGTTTCTGAATATAGTGTATAGGAAGAAATGGGGGTGGGGGGGTGTACATTCTACATTTTCATATATATGCAATCCTTTAAAAAACAAATGTCATATCTGAAAGCTATATTTAATTTGTATAATCCTATAATTAGAAGAATTTTTAAATCATCTGTGATTTAAAAGATAATTTTCATTACTTCTATTTTAATGAACAAAATTGGCAATCATTTATGGCGATGTATCTTCTGGGTACGGATAAGTTACCTTATATGTTTCTGAATATAGTTTACAGGAATAAATGGGGGAGGGGGTGTACATTCTACATTTTCATATATATGCAATCCTTTAAAAAACACAAAAACAAAACCAACACAAACACAAACGCCATTTTAAAATTTACACAGTGTATCGAATTGGAAAATTTTAATGTATTTCCACCTTAGGAAATGTAAACGCTTTTGGAAGCTGAAATTTTGTTCATTGGTACATTAACATTTAAAATATTTAAATTATAAATTGATCTGCATAAAATTTTTATTTAAAATATTAATATACGAATTATACTACAAAAAGCTTTAAAAGCTTTGCAATAAAAAATCAAATTTAAGGGGATATTTTTGTCTATACATTTCTTAAGAGATAAAATATGAAATAAATGAGTCTGGTTCTATAATGTTGAAATGGAAATCAGAATGGTATTAAAAAATTGCATTAGCATACATTTAACTTTAATAAATACGAATGCATTTAAGACGATTTGCATATCATTATCTATTTTTATTTATCAGAAGGATGTTCGAAGATTTAAACTTTTTTATTTTATATTTTACATTTTTCATTAAATGAGAAAATATTTCAAAAATTATTGTAAGAAGAATTTCAAATTTGTCTCATTTCTATAATATTCTGGTTTAATTTCAAAGCTATTCGATTAGTTTTTTTTATACTTTATAGCTGCATTTTAGAGCATTCAATTGTATAAATATACATTCTTTAGATAATATTTTTCGGGCAATATTAAATAAAATGTCTTCAAATTTAATTGACGTTTTTATTTATATTTTATTTAGCATTACATATTTGGAATTTTATTTTAAATAATATAAAGTCGTTTTCTGTGACTAAACCTTAAGATTTTCTGCCTATTTATATTGATTATACCTATTAGGAAGTGCTTATCATTTGTAACCTAATGAGCTCTAATGCATTTCTCTAATCTCTGAACAATGTATTACCGTTAAAAATTACCATGTTTCCGCTTAAGAAAACGAAAACAAACTTTTTATATGATGTCAGCCGTTGAGAAAGAATCAGCAACAAGTTAAAAAAATACTCAGATGTTTGTTATTTGAGACTGTATAACGAAAAAACTTAAATATTTAGCAGTTTTAATTTTTCCAAAGAAAGTTATTTGAATTAGCAAGAAAAAATGACCCAAAAACCAATGTAGATATTAAATGTTTGTTCATCTTAATAACGCTATATATAAAACATTTAAATTATAAATCGATCTACATAGATTTTTTTTTGTTTAAGACGTTAGCAAAATACAAATTTAAAAATTACTTTAAAAATTACTTTAAAATTTATAACTTATATAATTTATAATTTATAATTACTTAAAAAAAAATATGAAATTCCAATAAGAGATAAAACTTAATGCGATATTCTTGTTTGAGCATCTTTTCAAAGAAGATATATGAAGTAAACAAGTTTGTTTCGATAATGCTAAAATGGAAACCAGAATGATTCTTTTTTTAATATTATAATACACTGCAGTCCAAAAATAAAGGAGCAGTAACCGGACGTTTTTGCTTTTTACACGGTTTGTCGAATATCTACTGAAATTCTTGATGTATTGTTCTTGAAATTTGAGGATGTAAAGCACATGGTTGACTTCAAGAACAGTAGAAACAGTATACTGCAATTCAAAGATTAAAGTATTGAATATTCGATGAGATATGACCATTTGTATGAAATAATTTTTAGCTGCGCATGCGCAAACTATACCAAAGATTTTTTTTTTTAATGATTTCATAGTCAATTCTATAGAGCAACTCATATAAAAAGGCCAATCAAATATCGTGAAAACTCAGAAAGATATCGGCAACACAGTCAGCTAATTGACAAATTGGAAGGAAAATCCAATTGTATGATAAGGGATTTCTCCCCCAATTTGTCAATTAGCTCACTGTATTAGATATTTGTGGATTAGATATATGTCGTCACTGTATTAGATATCGGCAATACCGCTGTATTGCCGATATCTGTTTGAGTTTTCACGATATTTGACTGATCTGTTTATGTGAGTTGCTCTATAAAATTGACTGTCAAATCAAAAAAACAAATCTTTCGTATAGTTCGCGCACGCGCAGTTAAAAATTATTTCATACAAATGCCTATGTCTGATCCAATATTCAATATATTAATCGTTTAATTGCAGTATACTGCTTCTACTGTTATTGAAGTGTAACCTGTGCTTTATATCCTTAAAGTTCAAGGACAATTCGTCAAGAAATTCAGTAGGTATTCGACAAACCGTGTAAAAGGTGAAAAAGGCGGCCAGTGCACCTTAATTTTTGGACAGCAGTGTATATTTCATTTTAATATATACGAATGTCTTTAAGACGGTTTCCATATCATTAGGCATTTTTATTTAACTGCAATATTTTTAAAGATTTTAAAATTTCTAAAATATTTCCAATTATTTCTTATTAATTGAGATAAGTTTTCCATAGTAACTGTGAAAGAGGGCTTTCAAATTTCTTTTGCGATATTATTTTGGTTTAATTTCATAGATATTGGATTAGTATTTTCATATTTCATGCCTGCATTCTAAGCGCTTAATTATATAATTAAAAAGTTTAAAACTGCAAAACTAACATTCATGAGTGATTTTTAGGTAAAATTATTTTAAATTTAATGATTGTTTCCTTTGAAATTTTAATTAGTTTCAATTCATGTAATTAAAATATATATATGGTTTTCTTATTATTATACATTATTTTATTTCTAGTATTAATTTTTTTCTGGTATTCCCTCTTCCTAGACAGCTTTTGTTTTTATTTTGTTCCAAAGATTTAATGAGAACTCTTTTAAAAGAATTATATATAACTAACTATTAAAAATTAACGTGTCCGTGCTTAAGAAATGCAAAAAAAATTAAACGAAGTCAACCGTTGAGGAAGAGTCAGTAACAAGTTAAAACAAGTTGAAAATTGTACGTCAAACATGTCAAATGAGGTGCGTTCGTACTATAACTACTTTTATAAGTATTCAGATCTTGGTGCAATAGCTGTTGCACTCTTATGCAAAAATGCATGAATACAAAATGTATTTTATGTGCAGATTTTCATATTATAGTTGTTAATTTTATTTTATAAAATTAAGTTTCAATAAACTTTTACAAACAATTAATTACAATTCTATTACATCAAAATTACACTATGCGCAAATATCCAATACAAGATAATGTAAAAAAAAATATCGTTATTATTTCAGTGAAATGAATTATACCGTCTGCTATTACGATATGATTAATTTCCGTAATAAAATAACTACATTTTAAGGTGGCAACATTTTATCGTTTGTCTTTATAAGCCTAGCTTTGAAAATTTCAGAACTTGAAATCCATATTTAGACTCTTTTTCCATTTAATATCTATTTCTCCGGAAACATCTATCCAAAAAACTATCGGTAGATTATATGATTTCTATAATTAAAAAAAAATTAGTATACAAATTCGGTTTTTAAATTCTGTAATACGGAAATAATATAACTCTATCTTAAATATGACGTAATCACCATGGCAACCTAGAATCATTAGCTATCGTGGGATATCACTAATTAATTACGTATGATAGGATTTAATAGAATGAAGGAAACATTTATTAATATCATTGTAAGTTTTGGCTCGATTTTCACAGAATTTGAAATGACTCAACAAACTTCTGCAACGATTACATATATTAAATTTCAAACCATTCGGTTGGGTAGTTTTTGCGCTGTTATATGCGGACGGATGGACAGACGGACGGACCAGACGACGAGTATAGGTTCTACGTATTTATTTAATTACAAACGCACCAAAAAATAATCAGTGGTTTTTGAGATTGTATAGTCCAAAGACATAAAACTTAAGCAGTTTTAATTTTCCCCAAGAAATTGCTTTGAATTAGTATGTAAATAATGACCCATAAACTAATGTAGATATCAAATCGTTGTTCATCTTTACGATAACATAAAAAAAAATTACAATACGATTTGCATAGATTTTGGTTTGCTTAAGGAATTATCAAAATACGAATTATACTACAAAAATGTTTACATGAAATTCCAATAAAGGATAAAATTTAATGCGATATTTTTGTCTGAGCATCTTTTCAAAGGAGAAATAGGAAACAAACAAATCTGTTTCATTATTAAGGAAATGGAAATCAGATTTGTTTTTATAATAATATTAGAATACATTTAATTTAAATAAATACGACTGCATTTAAGACCATTTGCATATCATTATGTATTTAAATGTAACTGCAACATTTCTGAAGATTTTAAAATTTCTAATAATATTTCCTCTTTATTTTTAATTTATTGAGATTAACTTTTACAATTAACTGAAAAGGGTTGTCAAATATACTTTGCTTATTATTCTGGTTTAATTTAAAAGATATTTGATTAGAATTTTCATATTTTATAGCTGCATTCATAAGCACTTTATTAGATAATTAAATTAAAGTTTAAAACTGCAAGATTAACATTCATAAAGAATTTTTAAGTAAAATTATTTTAAATTTAATTAACTTTTTCCCAACATATTTTAATTAGTTTAAATTCATGCAAATATTTTTAAAAGTTATATGATTTTCTGATTTTAACAATACATGATTTTTTTTTTACTTGGATTGATTGCTTTTTTCTTTCTCGTACTCTTTCTTCCGGAGCAACATTTTTTTTTTTTGTTCCAGAGATTAAGAAAAACTCTTCTTAAGGCGGTATTCAAAAAATATATTTTTCCACGCTCAACAACTCAAAATTTTGAGACACATTCCCAGACTCATTTTTAAAAGTACCAACAGGAAACTTGGTGGCGTGATTTATAAAGACATTTATAAGAAATCAGTTGTCATTTGGCCTGTCACTTGTTGGACTGCTTTATATTCATAGATTTTACGGTAGAACATGAATATTTCTCACTTACCTAGGAATGTTTACACTGCAAACGGATTATATTTAGTTTATTTAAGTAATACTTTAAAAACATAAATTTGTACGTGTTATTTTAAAAACAATCTTTTAGATAAGATATTTGTATTAACTTGAAAGTAGTTGCGTTTTTTTAGAAGGTTATTGTTCGATCTTTTTGCCGCTTGTTCTTGATGGCGGAAAAAAGGAAAAAAAGAAGTTTTTATTAATAATTCTTCTATAACTTTTCAATGAAGTTATAAAGTTGAACTTTACTGAAATTAGTTAATTTTCTCATGACGTATGAAATATTTAGAAAGGGTGAAAATTAACTGTTACTAGTGATTATGTCGTGGTCCTTTCTACGAATTTCACCTTTTTTTGCCAATATATACATGACAAAAGCTACTGTAATTTCCGCGGATCAAACAATTCTGTTTCAACCCATAAATTTTGTTTAATAATTGAAGTCAAATATTTACAGCGATCTAATAAGTTACATTTTATAATATAAAATTTCTGGATCGAAACATGATTGTTTGGTCTGCGGATTATACGCCGGAAATTACGGTAGATTGTTCTGTAATTTTACTGTGTTTGTGGAGAAATATTTAAGGTCAGCTATATGAAATCTCACTACTTTATTTATAAGGGGAGATGACTTAAACGACGATAATTGATATCGGCGGCAAAAAGACAAGCACGCGACTGCTGCCTGGTTAATAAATATACCGTAATTTCCGGCGTATAATCCGCCGCTCAAAGAGTCGTTTTTCGACCCAGAAATATTATTTTATAAAATGTAACTTAAAAGATCGCTGTAAATATTTCACTACAATTATTGAATAAAATTTCTGGGTCGAAAAACGACTCTTTGAGCTGCGGATTATACGCCGGAAATTACGGTACTAGTGGGTTTTCGCCCGCTTAGCTGATTGGTTTTCGAAACGATCCTCGAAATAAAAGAACCTGGGGCTAGGGTTCCATAGCTTTCGGCAGCAGCCTACCTAAATGGCACATGTATGGTGTGCCAATTTTTTATTTCTTAAAGATTCCGAAAAAAATAACAAAAACATATCATTATTAGTGTCTCCGAATTGTGTATAAAAGCAAAATGGAGAAACAAAGTAATCACCTGCATTTTATCATTTAAAATTAAAAGTACGTTTGAATTTTCTATTGTTATGTTTTTTTTTTTAATTTAATTATTAAAAATTCGTAAAATGCGTAATAATTTTCAGATAAACTTTTTGCGAAAGAGCATTTTTCGTTCTACTCTAGTCTATAAAGTTTGAAATCATGTGACATTCAGAAACAAAGATGCGATTGATGAAAGAAAATATATAATACCAAAAATAGAGTAATATATCCCTTAACCCTTTAACGGACATTGTTTTCCCTATGAAACCACAAAATTTTAATTACGAAATCCAACAATGACAGCAGAATTTTAATAGAATTGTTTTCGATTTATTATATATGTGAAATATCGTTTTTTTTATATATACAAATAAATTTGTCACAATTTCCGGTGTCAATCATTTATTTCAACATTTTAGCAATCCGTTAAAGGGTTAAAACTTCATTGAAAAAAATCTAAATCAAATTTTGTAAAAAGCTCTTCGAGGGGTTCTCGGGTTTACACTTTTGCTGGACAGTCAGATGGTTAAGAAATGCTGTGTTGTGCAAGCTTCAGCCTGGATACAAAATGAACCATTCACATTAAACCATATTGTTCTTAGCATCTTTCATGTTTGATTCCAAAGATGGTTGTGGATCTGCTTACTGAAGATTATCTAACGTGGTATTGTTCTCACCCAAACTTTCTGGTTATTCTTCGATATTCGGGATACACACTAATTGTTTTGTCGTGTTTGCGTGGGTATAAATACATTTAATAATGGAAACTGAAATCGGACACGATGCACATACTTTACTATAACAACACAAACATTTATATACACAAAAGGTACAACATTTTCTATCTATGCTCAATCGGCATACAACTACTCATAGCCATCTTATTAAACACAACAACTCGTATTCCATAATCTCGTTCACAGTATCTTATAATATAGTTTATTCAGTTCATCGATATAAACCATAGAGTCAATGTCACTATTCAGACACCACATCTCCTCCCCCTTTACAGGTCAAGCTTCTTGGGTGGTCGGCGAACTCTCTGAGATCGTCTGGGTATTACAGTCGGGCTTGCTTGAACCGGTGGAGTATCTGCCGTAGCGGGAACTCTTGACAAACTACTTGGCTGTTGAGTTGGCGAAGTCAAGTCTGGAGTCGGATCATCCGTTGAAGCTGATGCTACTGGTTTCTCATTGGAGATCTGGGGAGTGATACTTTCAGCATTGGAATGTTCCGGCTCTGAAGGAGTGTCTTTAGACCTTGTTGTTGGAAATCTTCGATATTCATTTGATATAGAATCATTCTCTTGTACTTGTTCACCCACTGAACGGATTTGATCAACATGGCGTCTTACTAGTGTGCCTTGAACATTGATGGTGTAATGTAGAGCACCATCTTTATTAATGATTCTTCCAAACATCCATTTTGAATTGGCTGATCTATAATCTCTCACCGCTACAGAATCACCGATGTCAAATTTTCTGTCTGCGAATTCAAATACTCCCTTTCGTATTTTTTCTTGAATCCTCGATTTCAGTTGAGGTACTAGTAAATCAATTCTGGTTCGGACATCTCTTTTTAAGAATAACATTGCTGGGCTATAACTTGTTGTTGCATTGGGTGCTTTTCTGTATTGTAGCAAAAATGTACTCAATTTTTGTTGAATACTTCCTTCATAAGTCCGCATAGCTCGCAGCGACTGTTTTACTGTATGCACATAACGTTCAGCTTGTCCATTACTTGATGGTTTAAATGGTGCGCTAGTTTTGTGCTTGATACCGTTTCTTCGCATGAATCTCCGAAATTCATCAGATGAGAATTGTGGCCCGTTGTCACTGACCAGGACTAATGGCAATCCAAATCGCGCAAAACTGTCTCGTAGACATTCAATCGTTTTCTTCGCTGTGGTCACCTTCATTGGATAAACTTCTAACCACTTCGAGTGAGCATCAACTATCACCAAAAACATATATTCAAATATAGGACCGGCAAAATCAACATGTATACGTTCCCAAGGCATGCTGGGATATTCCCAATAATGAACTTTTGCCTTTGTAGGATCTGATTTGTGTCTGGCACAGTCAGCACAATTTCTGGCTGCTTCTTCTATATCATTATCAATCCCTTTCCAATAGACGAATGATCTTGCGATTGCTTTCATTTTAACCATACCCAAGTGGCCTTCATGCAATTCTTCCAGAACACTTTTTTGATATTTCTTCGGAATACACACTCTTTGTCCGTACATAATGCATCCATCTTCAATAGTATATTGTGCTTCTCTTCCGTGCAAATTCTGACCTTTTCGTAAGGCTTCTAAAAGTGGACCTAATTCTTCATCTCTCCACGTTTCTTGCCGTAATTCCCTTGCAGTAACTGGTAGTGTTTCAATTTGTGACATCTGGAATATTGTAATGTCATCTTTTACTTCCAATTCTTCAGAAGTTTTAGGCAATCTTGACAAAAAGTCTGCATTTCCATGGTCATCAGTTTTTCGGAATACTATGTCAAATTGGAATGATTGTAAAATCAATGCATAATGTAGTAATCTTGTGGCTGCTAATACTGGTAACCCTCGTTTTGATCCAAAAATCGCTACTAGAGGTTTGTGGTCAGTTATTAAAGTAAACCTTCTTCCCTTTAGGTATAAGTAAAACTTTTTTACTGCCCACACTATTGCTAAGGCTTCTTTGTCGATTTGACAATATTTCTGCTCAGTCTTGGTTAAGGTTTTGGATGCAAAAGCTATTGGCCGTTCAGAACCATCTGGATATCGATGAGATAAGACACAACCAATACCAACTGGAGATGCATCACTTGCCAGGATTAAGGGAAGTTTCGGATCATAATGAACTAAGACTTTTTCTGAACAAATTTCTTGTTTTATTTTCTCAAAGGCAACGTGACAATTCTTCGACCATTTAAATTTCACATCTTTTCTTGTCAAACTATTAAGAGGATTTGCAATAGTCGATAAATTTTTACAAAATTTACCATAAAACGTTACTAATCCAAGGAAACTCTTTAGTTCTTGTACACTTTTAGGTACAGGAGCATTTAAAATCGCTGAAATCTTCTCGTCAGTTTTATGTATGCCATTTGCATCAATTTTATGCCCTAGAAAATTTATTTCATATTGAAAAAATTGACTCTTACTTAGATTAAGTTTCAGGCCATGCTCTTTACACGTTTTGAAAAACTGCTCTAAAGCTTTAAGATGTGACATTTCGTCATTTCCTGTTATTCTAGCATCATCCATGAACACTTTTACCCATTCCATACCTTGGAATAATCCATCAACGTACCGCTGCCAAATTGCAGGTGCTGCGTTTAACCCAAACATAAGCCTCTTGCAAATATAGAGTCCCTTATGAGTATTTATTGTGAACAGTTTTTGACTTTCAGGATGGATCTTCATTTGTAAATACGCATGTTTGAAATCTAATTTTGAAAATTGTTTTCCCCCATTTAAACTAGAGAATATCTCCTCCAACTTCGGCAAAGGGTGTTGTGGCACGATTAAATTGGGATTTAAGGTTACTGAATAATCCGCACATAATCGTATACTGCCATCCGATTTTACGACTGGTACTACTGGCGTTGCCCATTCAGAGCTTTCAACTCTCTCTATAATACCTTCCTTTTCTAATCTTTCTATTTCATCTTCAACTCTGTTTTTTAAAGCAAATGGCACTGTTCTAACCCTACAAAATACAGGTTTAACATCTGGTTTAAGTTCGAGCTTAGCTTCATAATTATTTATTTCCCCGAGTTTATCATCAAAAATATCTTTATACTCTTCCAAGAGATCTTTTAAGTTTAATTTATTTGTAGCTCTTAATGCCTTGATAGCGTTCCAGTCTAGATTTATCTTATGGAGCCATTCACGGCCAAAAATGGTATCCAAGTCCTCCTTAACAATGTATAAGTTCAAATTCGAAATTTGATTTTTATATTCAACTTTAACTGTAACATACCCCATAGGTACTAATGCTTCACCATTATAGGTTTTAAAAACTATATTAGTGGGTTGAATTTTCTTCCTTGAAATTTTCCTAAAATTCCTTATACTCATAACACTGACTGCCCCGCCAGTATCTAACTCCATTGAGCAATTTTTTCCATCAATTTTTAAATTAACCATTATTGGAGGTCGTCTCGGTTCTTCCTCACGTAAAGTACCGTCATTGGAATTTAATCCAAATAATGGGACCTGGTTATTGTTTTCAACCACATCCTTAAAATTTACTTGTTTTTGCTTAACTGGTCTAGCATTTGCTTTTCTTGCTGCGAAACATGCTTTTTTTATGTGACCAATTTTTGAACAAAAATCACATTTACTGGAAATAAATCTACATTTAGCTTTGACATGGTCTGTGCCGGTGCATCGCGTGCAAAATAAAGATTTTCGCTGTTTTTCAGCATAATTTGATTTCCTGTTCCATTGTTTTTTTACTGCATGAACTGTATTTATTCCTCGACCCATAATATCATTTGCCCCTTTAAATGCTTTTTCCATGGCTAAAGCTATTTGCAAGGTTTTATCTAGATCTATGTTATCTTCTTCAAATAATCGATCCAGAATTGTTTTATCGCGTAATCCGCTAACAAAAACATCGCGTAACATGATATTTAACATATTGCTATCATAATCGCAATTAATTGCTAGTGCTCGGAGTTCCGCTATATAAGTATTAATACTCTCCCCTTCCCGCTGTTTACGATTCAGAAATTTATGTCGAGAAGGTATAACCAATGGCTTTGGGGTTAAATGTTTTTTCAAAACATCTTTCAATTTTTCCAAGCTTTGCGCAGAAGGAATTTCTGGAGACAGCAAATTTTTTAATAACTGATACAATTTAGCACTTAAAGAAGAAATAAATACTTTAGCCCTAGCGTCTTCTGGGACTTTTTGTACATCTAAATATGTGAGAAATCTTTCAAAAAAACTATCGAAGTTTTCATATTCTTCATTAAACTTTTCAAATTGCACAGTTACTTTGTGAGAGCTACTCTCTTTATTCTGGAGATCAAGAATCAGTTCTTGATTCTGCTTCAATAACTCTTGAATTTGTTTCTCCATAATTCAAAACAGTAATTAAAAAATGAAAATTTTTTTTTACCTTGAGCCGTCTTCAAACAGTTCAATTTTTAAATACTCGTCGCCAGCTGTTTTGTCGTGTTTGCGTGGGTATAAATACATTTAATAATGGAAACTGAAATCGGACACGATGCACATACTTTACTATAACAACACAAACATTTATATACACAAAAGGTACAACATTTTCTATCTATGCTCAATCGGCATACAACTACTCATAGCCATCTTATTAAACACAACAACTCGTATTCCATAATCTCGTTCACAGTATCTTATAATATAGTTTATTCAGTTCATCGATATAAACCATAGAGTCAATGTCACTATCCAGACACCACACTAATTAATATATTTTAGCTCGTTTGGATTTGCAAACTAGAATACTTTAATCATTGGTAACCACATTTACTGCCATTATCGCCCACTTTTGGCGATAAATATAGGCCTGCAATCAGATATATGTAAATACACTGACAGTCTTGTAGACGACGAGATCTATTCGATTTTTTGTCATTGCTCATGACTCACATTTCCAATAAATTGTGAAAACACATGTTTCTGGACATATGACAACGAATTTTAAATAAATAAAATATCTTCAGCTATTTACACGAGCTTTTCATGAATTGTGTCGTCTAGTTGCAAAACTGGCCATCTCCAAAAAGTAAAATTTTGAGAAAAAGATGATTTTTCGCCACACTTAGCCAAAATAAGATTAGAACCAAAACTCTTTAGTTTTATAGTCGTTAAGAAAGTATATTTGAAAACACAAAATAAGGTGGCAGGGGCACATGAAATGAGGGTGTTACTCAAGTCTTTGTTTTGGATTTGGCCACCTTTGCAACTTAATTTGGAGTTGGACGGTTTTGCAACAAACCAGAAATTAATTTAATGTGATATTGGGTTTTTAGGGGTAGCAAACACAAAACAATGTTCGGGGAAGCGTTGAGGAGCATTGGTAAGCTTTTAAAGAGTGCCCACACCTTGGATTTCTTGGATTACCAGGAGGGCAGTACCGGAAAAAAATAATGCCAGTAATTATGAAAATGTAATCACAAATGTATTCTCAGATTTAAACTGTAGCAAAAGCCCGTTCATTCCGCATCTACAATCCTCAAAATACTAAAATTTATTTTAAAAAAAATAAATGAAAGAATATTTTATTAAAAAATTAAATAGATTAAAAAATTCTTAAATTATCAGAGAAAATTCACTTACAGTTTTATGAAAGCGAAGGGAGAGGGCACAGAAAAGTATTTTCCCTAAAGCATAAAAATATGTTAATCCGCACCTGGTTATCACAAGGTGAACTTTGGCTTTTTTTCCTTTTCCACGTCGTAGGGTCACTTTTCTTTTTCCTTGATTGATTAGGAGATACTTCCTCCACAAACTTTTCCATAGTCAGAGAAAACACCAAACTAAATTATTAGAAACTTTGTATACACCAAGGAGGAGCAGTCACACCCAAGAGAAAACACTATAACATTAATCTAATCAACAAGTGAGAGGTTACTGTGGAGAGAAGCAGAAGTGCCGTCTAGTGGATATGGAGATGGCCGCTTTTGAACATCACTAGTTTATGGATTTGGCCGGTTTTGCAGCACATCAGGATTTTCAAACGCATATAACACAGGGATTTGACAAGCTTAGGCTTGTTTCTTGTTTCCAGATGGTAGAAAAGTTTACTTAGAACTTAAAAGCTGAAAAAACACATTTTCAAATTTTGAGGAGTTGGCCGGTTTTGCAACTAGACGACACAATTATAACAGTGATCTTATACAGATTTTCCTCTCAATGGTTTGAAATTGCTAGATGAATATCATGCATTTTGCGCTAATTTTCCATATTAGTTATTGCATCACTTTGGCTTTAAATGCCTTAAATAAGGATGCCCAATTTTAATTGACTTCCAAAGAAGGATGTTATACAATTCGCGTATATATATATATACAGGGTGTCTAAAAAATATTGTCCTCGACATTTTTTCCTTAAATATTGATCATAGATATATATTATAAATTATTTAATTACTTGCATAAAATGTTGTTAAGCTGTGCTCCTGATATAGCGTAAAATATTTCTTTTCGCATTTGGCTTGAAAATTAATGTCATTGAAGTAATGTTCCTTTGATATTATTCGGTATACAGGGTGTCCCAAAAACATTGACTTCGGCATTTATTCCTTAAATATTGATCATAGACATACATTATAAATTACAAACTTACGTAAAAAATAGGTACATAATTTTATGAAATGGATTAGTATTTTCAAGGCTACTTAATTAATTTGAAGAAATGCAAAATTAAAATTTTTTATACCGCCCTCGTATAAAAAAAATCCCAATTAATAAAACACTAGTAAGGTCATGTACAAAATTTCAGCATTTTATCATAAAAAGTCAAAATAAGGGATATTTTCAAGAATGGGGATTAAAATGAATGTGAACAAAAGTCCTTCATTTGGTGGATAACCCGATTTTATCCGAACGCGACACGAGATGCGGTTCGGTTTGGGTGGTCGCTAATTTGCTTTCGTTTCAATTCTGGTTCAAGTTGGGTGAACACTAACTGATGGGAGTTTGGGATAGATTCTGATTCTTGCGGGTAGAGTTTAGTAACACGTTTATCAAAAGAAAGTCCACAATATTGTTTCAGATGAAAAAACTATATAATATTTAAATATAAATGGGTATAGATTTTTTCATTTTTCTACGTAAAGGATATAGTTGATACTAGACACATAATTGTAGAGCGTTTTTCATTAATTGCATTAAAATATGTTTGTCTTTTCAATAATTTCAGTTCAACTTCTGTTTGAAGTTCGGGTCGGGCTTTTAGTCAACAAAAAAGTACTTTTGAGTTCGGAACGGGTCGTGGTTTAACTTCAAATGAAAAATAAATTTCGGTTCTACTATAACCCGGTTCATGACAGACAGCATTGTGGATGGCAATAAAGTGATGTCACGAGAACACGAAGATTAATACAATTACTTAAAGTCAGTTTTATTTATTTTTCCTTAAAAATCACATGATGAAAATGCAGTTATATTTTTACGTTGCAATAAGTAGGTATGTTTGAAATATTTGTAACAAAAGCCATATTTTCTAAAAAAATACAATTTTTGAGTAATTGAGATTGGGATAATGATAATAAAATTACAGGAATGTCTTCATGACTTCTGTAAAACCAAATCTACAAAATTACGCTGTTTTAACAGAAAAATAATTCGTAATTTTTGTGAAAATTGAAATACAACCAAAACTGTTTTTCTATTTTATTTTTCTATTATTATGATGTATGCAATGTAAAAAATGACCAATGTTTCTTATTTTATGAAAATATACTATAACCATGAACGAAAATAATCTTCTGAGTTATCCGAAATTCCGAATAGCGTGTTCCATTATCTTTTGAATCCCCAGAAAGCAATACATTTACAAAATTTAATGAATTATTTATAAAAACAAAGTATTTTTCGCTGCCCGTATTTTTCAGAAACGTTTCCGAAGGGTTTTTATAGTGTATTAATTAGTGTCCTCAGCCTGGAATATCTGTTTTTCGAATGTAATCAATTCTCAAGTAAACGTTTTCAGCCGCATAAGTTAATTTATACCTAAAAGAGTAAAGAAATAATCTTAATTTTAATGTTATTGTTAACGCTGTTAATTTTTGTCTGTAAAATATATTTTTTGAGCATGAAAATGTTTACTTGAGAATTGTTAACATTAGAAAAAGAGGTATTCCAGGCAGAAGACGCTATCTAATACACTATAAAAACCCTTCGGAAACGTTTCTGAAAAATACGTGCAGCGAAAAATACTTTGTTTTTATACATAATTCTTTAAATTTTGCAAATGTATTGGTTTCTGGGGATTCAAAAGACAATGGAACACGCTATTCGGAATTTCGGATAACTCAGATGATTATATTATATATTCGTTCGTGGTTATAGTATATTTTCATAAAATAAGAAACATTGGTCATTTTTTACAGTGTGGCTACATGATTTTAAGTAAAAAATTCTTTAGATTATTACTTAATCTAAGCAAATTAGTAATTAAAAAGTACCAAAACATCCTCAAATAATATATATCGATTATATATAATTGTAAATATATCGAATAATTGTCGAATCATAAATAACGTTTGTTACGAAATATCTAAGACATTGTTTTAAATAATTGGTTTAAAGTTACAATGTATGCGGTACATTTTAAATTTCTTCATTCTATGCTACGCATTAGGTAATTAAAAAAACTGAAAGGAATTAATTAAAATATTTAAATTCTGTTAAGTAAAATTTCTCTTACACACAAACATTTCCGGAATTTAATTGCCAATAGAATTCAGTCTTTTACAGCTGTATTATGAAACATCGCTTTTTGCAGATAAATAAAAAAACGAATAAAATGTAACATCATAAATTTCTTTTAATTTTGCAACATGAAAGGCGAATATTTTGCATAACTAAATACTTAAGATTCTTTTCTTGAAATAAGACTTTATGCATTTCGGTAAATCATCCAATTTCTCTTAAAGTATATATCTTTAAAATAAATTTCCAAATACACAAATATTTTAAATGATAATAGTATTTCTTCTAAATTCCATAAATGTATTGATGAAATTTTTAAGGATGAGAAATAAATATTTCTATTTAATGTTTTTTTTTAAAAAGAAGATTTCAACAAAGAAAATCCTTAAAATATGTTTGAAAAAAATGCAAATAAATAATAACAAAAAGCTAATTTATTTCTACTTTACATAAAAATCACCATTTTTTTTTAATACACACAAAAAAATCCTGAAATGTTGAATGGATTTTATAATCAGGAAAATATTCAGTAATTAAAATATCTTATGAAAAAGTTTATGAATCCAAAACCTCTGGGGTCCCTTTTCCCGGATATAATATCCAAATCAGAAAGAGTAATAAAAAAGGAAAATGAACAAACAATATAGAAGAAGAACATATCTTTCTTTCTTTTTGTCTTAAGATATTGTTTCAATGGCTATAACAAGCATTTTTCTTTTTTAATTTTAGCAAAACTTTCGGAAATGCAATATATTTCGGAAAGAGTCCCATGAGATTATATAGCGAATCTTTTTCATTCAAATTTATTAATGCATGAACAAGCTTATGGACAATTAAAAACTCTTTTTTTATATATTAAAGGAAACAGAGTTTTTATTACCAATAAAATATGATAAAATTTAAACAAAAAGGAAGAAACGCATGTCCCGCATATTTTACGAAACATTCCATCAATCAGAGTTTATATTTACAAAAGACGCATTAACGCTGAGAGATAAAATTGAAGAATGAATTTGGAAGAACATGAAAAACTGAAATTAGATTCATTTGAAAGATTCATTTTCGACCCCATTAAAAATGCTTCTATTATATCGCGTTTAAATAATGTCATTCAATTGGTGAATATTACAAAAACACGACACGCCGAACACTATGCACAGTGCTCGGAAATAAAGAGCTACAAGTAGTCGTTATACTTTTTCCAAAAGTTTGTATAATAGAAGTTTAATTAGTAGTAGTAATTTTGTAGCAATAATTTTGTAGCAATAATTTTGTAGTAGTTTTAGCACTCTAAATTTTAAAAAATGTAATGTAGCTAATAGCGTGATATAAAAAATCAATAGTTTGTAGCGAAGTACTGTTAGAACATTACTCACTGTTAAAAATTGGGGCAAACTGTCAACTCATTCGACTGTTTTTACAGAACACGGTTACATAACCGTAATTTAATCCTATTCTGACCATAATATTAGCAATAATATGGTCGGAATAGAGTTTAATTATGGTTACGTAACCATTTTCTATTAAAACGGTCAAATGACTGGACAGTTTGTTGCAAAATTTTAACAGTACTTTTAACCCGACTTCAGGGATAGAAATGTGTCATTCTTCTAGTCACGTGGTAGTCATTTGCATCTTTGGTACAACATGTGTTCTGCGCAATAATTTGCGAATGTCAGCAACTCAGCTGCAGCGTTTAGCAGTGTTTATGCATGTTATGATATCGTATGTATCGTAATGTTATGGTACAATTTTATGGATTTTGCCATTGACACTCGCTGGTAATTCCAACTGCCAAAATCAAAATCAAAGAAATTAAATTTTCTTTTTGGAAATACTTGTCTACTTACTTATTCTTAGACTATTTGTGTTTTTTTTAATGCCGCGTTTCTTCTTTTGTAATTGTGTTATTTAAAAATTTATTACTTTTTGACTTTATGTGTTTTGTGCAATAATTTGCAAGTGTCAGCAACTCAGCTGCAGCGTTTAGCAGTGTTTATGCATTTATGTTTTTGTATGATTTGATGGATTTTTCCATTGACACTTGCTGGTAGTTCCAACTGCTAAAATCCAAAAAAGAAATTAAATTTTCTTTTTGGAAATACTTGTCTACTTACTCATTCTTAGATTATTTGTGTTTTTTTTTAATGCCGCGTTTCTTCTTTTGTAATTGTGTTATTTAAAAATTTATTATTTTTTGACATTATGTGTTTTGTGCAATAATTTGCAAATGTCAGCAACTCAGCTGCAGCGTTTAGCAGTGTTTATGCCTGTTAAGTTATCATGTGATTTGATGGATTTTTCCATTGACACTTGCTGGTAGGTCCAACTGTCAAAATCCAAATCAAAGAAATTAAATTTTTTTGGGGAAATACTTGTCTACTTACTCATTCTTAGATTATTTGTGTTTTTTTTTTTTTTTTTAATGCCGCGTTTCTTCTTTTGTAATTGTGTTATTTAAAAATTTATTATTTTTTTACATTATGTGTTTTGTGCAATAATTTGCGAATGTCAGAAACTCAGTTGCAACGTTTAGCTGTGTTTATGCATGTTAAGTTATCGTATGTCTCGTAATCATATCGTATGATTTGATGGATTTTTCCATTGACACTTGCTGGTAGGTGCAACTGCCAAAATCCAAATCAAAGAATTTTCGGAAATACTTGTCTACTTACCCATTCTTAGATTATTTGTGTTTTTTTAATGCCGTGTTTCTTCTTTTGTAATTGCGTTATTTAAAAATTTATTATTTTTTTATATTATATGTTTTGTGCAATAATTTGCGAATATCAGCAACTCAGCTGCAGCATTTAGCAGTGTTTATGCATGTTATGTTATCGTATGTATCGTAATCTTATCGTATGATTTGATGGATTTTTCCATTGAAACTTGATGGTAGTTCCAACTGCCAAATTCAAAATCAAAGAAATTGAATTTGCTTTTTGGATATACTTGTCTACTTACTTATTTTCAGATTCTTTGTGTTTTTTTAATGCCGTGTTTCTTCTTTTGTAATTGCTTTACTTAAAATTTTATTATTTTTTGACATTATGTCTGAAAATTAATATTGAATTGCTCTAGTCGGCATATAACTAGTAATATTTGTTTAAACTAGCATTTTAGAAAATAACACAAAAAAATTCTTGTATATTTTATTTCGTAATTTTTTATTGCCTTTGGTGTTATTGCATTTATCTGATTGTATCCAGACAAACGCGATATAACGAAGGGCCAATGTATTATACTTAATACGTGTCCTCAATTTCTAAGTGTAGTAGATACCATCATTTTACAAAATCTGAAAGTATTGGGTTGTCAGGTAAGTTCGTGCCGGTTAGGAAAATCAACTTGTACCGGAAAATTGTGACGTTAATTATTAAACATTAGATATCGAATCAATGTCTAATGATTGAATCCGGACAGCCCAATAGTACAGTAGAGACTACCTTTTTTGAAAAGTAGTTTGTAGTCTCTAATTTTTAAAACAAGTACTTGTAGTTGAAGTTGTAGATCGCTACAAAAATGAACTATTTTTTCCAACGCTACAAAAATAAAGTAATTTTTCCATTCACTGATTATGCATATTCCATTTGCAGTCAAATTACCTGCAGAATAAACAAAACTCGCCAAATTTATTAATGCGTGATCAACGACAGTTAAAAATATATTTTTGTATTGAAGCAATATTTTTTTATATTTGAATAACATACGATAAAATTTAAACAAGAAGGATCAAGCACGTTTAAAGACTGATCCTCGAGGCTTATTCTCTAAACTTGCAAACAGCTAATTAAGAATAATTCATATTCTTCAAAGAATGAGAGTGGAATACATTACTGAAATATCACAAGTGACGTTCAACTGTGAAATAATTATATTTATTAATTTTTAAAGACAAAAATGTGTGAACTCATTACAAATAATCTTAAATATTCTCGGTAAAGAAGGTCATACGTATCTTAGAATGTTAATGTTATTGATACAGGTGCTTTTTTCAGTGCCTTTTAAGATGTGAGATGGGAAGTTCTATCGATTTATAGATATACAAATACGCTATTTAACAATTAATATTTCTTGATTCTTGCACTTGTGCCTGTCTAAATAACAAATCAGGATCCGTATGTTTCAGGGAATTCTTCAGGAAAATACCAGCATTTTATTATAGAAAGATTCGCCTAATGTAATCTAACGAAAACTTCGCATCATTTTTTAAGAAGCAATTTTCTATAAGAAAATATACATATAAGAAACATACACAAAAGAAAATATATCTATACGAAAATTCCACAGAATTTTATAGTCTGGAAATTCCCTTACCCGTAGGAAGGCTGCATTAATTCTATTGTTATTTGTGATCTCATCAGATATTTCCTTATGCAAAGTATCAAATTAGTTTCTTCAGATAAACAATTCGTTGAAATATTGTTTTGGTATAAACTGGTTGATACAATTAAAAAGTTTCAGGAACTAAAATTATTTAGACTATAAAATGGCGTATTGCTCCCTTTGTTCGGTATAAATGAAATTGTAAGTGGTAGCACATGACTATAAGCACACACATGACCTACTGATGACACATAGGCATTATAAAATGATGTATTTATAGCTCATTAACACGTTCACTACCGGAATAAAATTACCACGATTTTACGTTATTCAAGAATTTTTTATTCACACCAGAAAATAGTAACAGCAATATTTGTTTTATTTAATGCCAGACATTTTGTGATTACATAAAATAAAAACAAATTCTTTCGAAATTTCCGGTACGATTTCGTAATTTTCGATTTAAAAAATTGAATATCGAATGAGTGACCAAGCGACGCCACGTATGCGACCTCGGTAGCGAACACGTTAAAGATAGAGAGAGGCTTCAGGTCAACATAAGTGTCTTAAATTTACCCCAGGGATGTTTCAATTTTATGCTTTTGTTTCAGACTAGCAAGCTACGAACACTGCGCTGATCGGTTTCTACAAGTGAACCTTCAATCAAACGAAATATATCGTTTTATTTGACCTTGTATTTGAAAGCAATCTGTATAATTACCTGGAATATCCTTCCACATAACTGAAAAATGACGTCATTTCGCTGTTATATTTTCTAATGTGCAGTCAAAATTTTAGCTGGTAAGGGCCAACTCTTTTATTTGCTCATTTACAGTTAGGGTTTGCTAAAGAATGATAAAACTATATGCAATATACTAAAACCATCACTAAAAATTTTGAACTAACAATGCAAGCAAATTAACTAACAAAATCTATTCAATAGAAGTTTTTATAAAGACTAATCCTTGATAATCGGGTTCTTCTGATTATAGAACTTTTCCACATAATTCTAAAACATAACAGAACGATATGAAATATACTAAAACCATCCTTGCAAATTATCCACTTAACAATGCAAGTCGCAAAAAATACGCCCAGTAAAAACTTTCAAAAAGACTAATCTTTCGGAATCGGGTTCACCTGACTTCACACATAAACCTTCACACACATAGAACCTTCACACATAACTGTTTGACTAAGCAACGTAGAACATTATGTAGTACACTATAACCATTCCTGAAATAGCATCTAACTAACTAACAATACAATTCTCATCAAAATCTGCCCAGTAGAACTTTTACAGAAGGCTAATCTTTCATAATCGGAATCAAATATTGAAAAGGCTAATATTTGATAAAAAATGGTCACCCGATTTTCGAATTTCCCCTTATAATTCTAGAACTAAGCAACGTAGAATGATATGTTATATAATAAAACTTTCCCTAGAAAATTATCTAACAGTGTAAGTTCCATCGAAATCCATTCGACAAAATCTTTTAAAAAGGCTAATCTTTCATATTCGGATTGATCTGATTGTAGAACTTGCCATAACAATTCTATAACTAAGCTACGTAAAAAGATATGTTATACAATAAAACCTTCGCTGAAAAATTATCTTACAGTTTAAGTTCTACGAAAATCCATTCAGCAGAACTCGAGTTATAAGCAGCCGGAACGAAATTTCATATATGTAAAAGTAAATAGAAGTATATTGCCATTAATATAGTTTGCATTTGAATAAAAAAAACGTACTTTTCGGTTAGCCGGGCGCCAGTGATATATGTACATATATAAATATATATCTATATACATATACATATATATATATACATATATATTCATACATATAAGTGTATATATATGTATGTATATATCTGTATTTGTGTAGATATATTTGTGTATTATATATAGTATAGATATATTTGTGTATATTTGTGTAGATACATGTATATATCTATCACTGGCGCCCGGCTAACCGAAAAGCACCAAAAAAAAAATACTGCAAAAAGGCTGTCGTACACTTGAAAAAACGCCTTTTGGCTTAAATTCTCTCATCCAAACTGTTTTTCTTTTTTTTTCTTTTCTTTCTTTTTTTAAATAAAATTAGTAACAGTTTTTTCTTTTATTTTTCCAGATGTATAGCCATTTCAATTCTTTCTGCAACAAAAAAAAAAAACACCTTTTGGCTTAAAATCAAATTGTTTGGGGTCAAAAGTAAAATCAAAATCGCCAAAAACAACAGATAAATAGCCAAATTTTGTTTCAATAGCAATCTTGCCCCTTGAATAATTTTTTAAGTATTACAAACATTCCTAATCATGTTTAAATTAAATATTTTCGTTTCATAATATTATCTCTCATCAAAACTCTTTTTCTATTTTTTCTTTACTTTCTCTTTCTTTTTTCTTTCTTTCTTTCTTTTCTTCTTTTTAAATAAAATTAGCAACAGTTTTACTTTTATTTTTCGAGATGTATAGCCTTTTCATTTTTTTCTGGAACAATAATGGTCGCCAAAAAATTAGCAATGGTAACCTTTTCGGCCAAAATAACAGAACTTTCTATCATAATTCTGTAACTAATGGACGCAGAACAATATGTTATATACTAAAACCTTCCCTGAAAAATTATCTATCGAACAACGCAAGTTCCATCAAAATCCATTCAGTGGAACTCGATTTATAAAGGAACAGAACGAAATTCACATTTGTGTTATATATATATATAGTAGATTTGATTGTTGGACACAGATGTCATATACGAACCAAGTTGGCGAGATTTTTTTTCCATGGCCGATTTGGCGCAAAATTTGTTTTTGAATATTAGTTACAAATAGCATGCAATAATAGCACGTGATTTTTTTTTTCAATATAAAAATAAAATAACGCAATAAATGAAATAGTTTCTATTATTTAAAAAAAGGCAATAAAAATAAATAAATGATAGTTTGATATAAAAAAAATACTGATATAAATAATAAAAATAATTTATAGAAATAAAATAAAAATAACCGGGTTACCATGTGAGACATTGCCGTTTTATTGCAATCGCACCAACGTGGTGCGTATATGACATCTGTGCCGATTGTTGTATTTATAAAAAAGGCAAATAAATAATTGTTTTCCTTTAGAAATCTATTTAGAGAAATAAGTAATAAATAGTTATAGAAATAATCACGCTTTTTGTCTTTGCTTTTTTATCAATTTTAAATAATATAAATAAACTTTTTTGTAGAGAAACCAAGCATAATCTCCTTGGCTGGTGTTGATTGCAGCCAAGGCAATCAGTTCCAATTAAAAAGTCTGCTATAAGTGGTACATTCATGGACCTATTTCCAGTCTCTGGTAATTTAGAATAGACTTAGACTATTCAAAGTTGATAAATAAATCATTACAAAGGTTAATCCATTCACTGCCAACCACGAGTATACTCGTGTTTTTTCAATCTAACATTACGAATTCGTACCGGAAATTTCGAAAGAATAATTTTCATTTTATGTAATCACGAAATGCCTGTAATTAAATAATGTAAATATTGCTATTATTATTTTCTGGTATGAATTCGAACTTTCTAAATAAAATAAAATTCTGATAATTTTAAGCCGCCAGTGAACGTGTTAAGTATTCACGCGTGTTTTTATTTTTATTTTTTTAGAGTCTCTGTCAATTTTCAATAATCTTTAGCTTAATAATTCTCTGAATGAGTAGATTTTAACTTTTAGACTTTAGAGACGCACAATCAGTATGAATAGAAAAAAGTTATAATTACAAAGAGATCACGCCAAAATTTATTATCGTTATAGAAAAATTAGATAAAAAATAGAAATTAGATATAGAAAAATTAGATTCTCCTAGAAATTATGTCTCCTCCAAAAAATTACCGTTATAGATCGGATCACGCCAAAACTAGTTATCGGCAGATTTTGTTTTCATTAGTTCCCATAAGAATCCTACCGAAGCGGCAATAGATATCGTTGTAAACAGGTTCACAACAAAATTAATTATTGCTACAGACATATTTGGCTTACATTAGTTTTCACAGGAATCGTGCCAGCATCACATAAATGATCGTTATAAGACAGTTACACATAAAAAATAATTAAGCCAACTAACCGATTTGGTTTATATTAGTTCTCATACGCATCTTGATAGAAAAAATATTTTTGTTCGTTGTTGACTAGTTGATATCCAAAACCAATTATCACTACATAAAGATTCGGCTTACATGAATACCTATAGGATCTTCGCCGAGAACATATACGATATCGCTGAAATAACCCTTAGAAGAAAATGCAACTTATTGTTATAGACAGTTTCACGTCAATACTAATTATCGTATCAATATTAATCATTTTTGTAAAAGAATTAATGATTTTTGAAAATGGCGATGTCCCTAATTCGTTAAAACATAATTGAATACTGGTGACGTGTTATTTCAAACACGATTATTATTAGATTGTACAGAAATTATTATTATTATTATATTGTAGAAAAATATGGCAGCTATGTAAAAAGATAAGCATTTTTTATGGAGCCCATACCCCCTCTCCCCCCCCCAAAAATAATTAAGCAATTAGAAAATATCTACTTCCAAACCCCTTACTACGGTATAGTCATTAAATAATAATGCAAAAACAGTTAACGTTTGCAAATTTGCAGATAGTCCATGTATGCTTATTTCTACTACAGCGGAACAAATAACCCGTCTCCAAAGACTTAATCCCATTGAATACAATTTGGTTTGTAGAATTTTAATTGTGCATAAAATAATTTTGTCCAAATAACAATTGTAATTTGATCATTTATTCAATCAAAAAACCACTTAAACAAATGACAATTGCGAGTAGAACTCGTACTGTGGGGGTTTCATAACCGTTATGTCATATCACCATAAAACTTAGTAATTACCTAATTTAATTGCAAATATACATACCTAGGTGTGTGTTTCTTGTAATTGTTGTATCGTGAAACTATACTTTATTTAAGTATTTAATAAATGATAACCAGATTTGTTTGTGATGACTAAAGAAAGAATGGTATTGTATATCGAAGTTAGAAAAATAATGTATTTCACTGTATTGCTCCTAATAGTACTTTCGCTTAGTAATTGCTGCATGTCTCTATTGAAGAGTAATATAATCAAATTTCGTCTATAATACATTAATTTGGCATATGTCCCGAAAAACGTTGTTTTAAGGCCGCAACTTATTATTGCATTAATTTAGAAGCTCGAAAGCTTTAAACAACATGGAAATTGGGGGCCTTATTATTTGGTATTTATTTAAATTTAATACATTAAACCCGTTCTTGAAAAAAGACAGTCTTGTCAGACAGTCGGAAAACATACAAATTCACTCTCAAAACCTATACGTTACTTCCCGTTGACCCATAATCTCGAAATTTGGCAAGAAGGAAATTCTTATACCACATGTAAAGGGAAAAATCCAAAAACATTAATTTATAAACCTATGTCGATTTATTACTTGATAAACTTGTCTGACTCGGCCTTAAAAAGTTGTTTTAAGACCGTAATTTCTTATTGCATTAAGTGAAAATCTTGAAATTTTATATAACAATAGGACCATGGACCTTATTTTTTTATATTAGTTTCAACTTGATAACTTCAGCCTTTCTTTAAAAACGGTCTTGACAGACAGACGGACAACAAAAATTCCGTATTTTCCTTTTGATGTACGCAATCCACCAAAAAGAGAACAAAATCCAGAATTATTCCAGAATTTAGAAATGAACAATATGGAAAATTTATCCATGTTCATCATATATTTTATAAATGCGTATCTGCCAACATCTATGGTTTGTGTCACGACTATTGTTTCATAGGAATCTTTGTCTTATTTAATCGCAGAAATCTCTGATGAAACAACGCAAAGATATCTATCCGAATAAAAGATAAAAGATAAGAATAAAAGATAAGAAGCTTTTATTCGAGAACAGCTGGTACAATTATTCAACACAATCTTCAGCACGCATCAAATGACCCGCCGAGGTATGTAAGTCAAATTACATATATTTTTCGGTAAAAATATAAACAAGAGAGAAAGAAATAATGATAAAACCGTTGAATGTAATTTATACGAAAAGAAAATACTAAAATTAAATATCGAAGAAATAACGTTGTATTTAAGAAATTCTGTCAAGAGGTTTAAAAAGAGTCATTTCGCAAGCCGTCATGATGGTTAGTTCAGTGGTTAAAGCATTTTTATTTTCTAAGAAACGAAATTACAATATTATCCCACTGACTCAAAATTATCTTTAACCCTAGAATTACCAGAAATTTTACTCAATCTTGATAAAAACATCTCGATTCGATCTCATCAGAATTTTTATTTAGAATTATTTAACTTGTTTATTTACTTTAGCTCTTAATTATTTCCTTTCCTTGAACTATATTAAATACTTTTATATCACTTTTATTTTCTTTCATGCAGTTTACGACACATTATTTATTTATTTTTTTACTGCTCCCAATTTGCCTCGCAAGTCGCTTACCTATACACTGGAAGAAAAGTTGCTACGCATCTGCATTGTTCCATTGTTCCGTGTTTTATATTTAACTTATTTTAAGAAAAAAATTCTGGTTCGAAAAATCATTTTGAATGTACCTGTCGATTCTATTGGAAACATCTGGTTGGCAGAGGGTTAAATACAGCCATACAGAAGGTAAGAGAACACTTCTAATCCCGATCATGAAATATTTTATCTTTACTCACATTCAACACTTTTTATCTTTTCAGAGCTCATTCCAGCGGAATTTCTAACAAAGTTAAAACAAGTGTTTCGTTTTTTTTATTTCAAAAATTAATAAAAAATATTTATCTCCCAAAATTAAAAAATCTTCATTTGACATTGCGAAATTATTGTCGAAAACTGCCTCAACATATTTCACCGAACACAAGCTAAAAATTACAATTTATGTTTACTTGTGCGATAATTATCGTTTATTTTGCAGCACTGCACGTATACAGCTTAGCAGTTGTCTATCTTCATTCTTGCGGCAAAATGTTTTTTCTAACTATTACTAAATTATCGATCGTTTATCAGCAATCGACTAACTTGAGTTTATGCTAATCAAAAAAATTAATGTACATGTTTTTGAAATTAAAACTATATTTTTAATTGTATTTCCTAAAATTTACGGTGTGCGTTTTACTTAAAATTTCATTCTTCTATTGGAAGTATTTCGTGGATATGTTATCAAAAACTCGTAATCAATTAAAGACAGTTGCAACTAATCTTATTCGTAAATTCACTTTTAACTATGCTTCTTAGTAACAACTAAAGTAAATTAGTTAAAAATAGTTTTAACTAGGTTCATTACGGAAAAATAAAATTTCTTCAAAAAATCTTAAAAAGGAACAAGACATCACAGTGACGTCAGATCAAAAATGTAACCACAAAGCTTCCAGGATGTGAAGTCATATTGTGATTAATATGTTATTTTTAAATATCTTTGATAATGATGAAAATCATTTTCAACAAGTCCGGCATTTGACGTCATGGACCTGATTAAGTTTTGTGGTAACCTTGCAAATTAACCAATAATTACTAATTTTTCAACCTACAGGAAAATAATCTCTAAATAAAACAATTTTAGTTAATGCGTCATTAAAAATTGTGATACGAACTCTTCACCTGATTCAGAATATAAATACAACGATACTACTACTACTAATAATAATAATAATAACAAAAATAACATTATTACTACTAATAATAACAATGATAATAATAATAAATTTTTACAAATTACTTTAAATAACATATTTAACACTTAAATGCTATATGAAAATCCGATGAGTCAGTGCTGAATATACAGAAGCATGTAAAACGAAGTTTACAGAACAAGGATAACCATTGTTATTGCTGACACATCTCGGCGACAGTAAACTTAACGCCATCAATATAAAACAATTTGCGGATGTATGCTAAACACTATATGATAATATATATATATATATATATATATATATATATCACGCGACGATTTTAGACAAAGTCTACAATGTGCTTCACAAAAATATGTTTTTATATTAAATTAAGAGAGTTTTTCAGCTGCATTTTATTCTTCATGGAAAATCAACATGCTGCTATCGAAATCGACAGTACAACATCCAAATCAGACAGGGTGTTTTTATTAATATTATTATTTTGTGTGTGGGGAGGGGGGGTAGTTTTGTGACAAACTGATGCTATGAAAATAATAAATATTTTTATGTCCTTAAACATGTTTTATTATTATTATTATTATCAAGAGAATACTGTAATGATTTAGAATGGAAGGATTGGACTTTGTGCCGTTACATTAAAACTAACGTATTTATTTTTAATACTGTAAACAACTGGAATATTTGAGTAATTGAGATTAAAATTATTGTAAAAAAATTACTCGAAATATTTATGTACTCTGTAAAACTCAAATATAATAATTGCACTATCTTAACAGAAAAATATTTTGTACATTTTGAGAAAAGTTTATTATAAGGAAAGCAGTTTTTTCAATTTTCGCATACCATTCTGATGTATGGTTTCATAATTTTAAACAAAGAGTTCTTTAGACTATTACCTAATATACGCAATAGTAGAGGAAATTTGGGTATTATGGAATACAATTTACGTTTGTGGCAATATCACAGCTCGATATGTTTAAAACCCGAAAACCAAATACAATCACAAACTTCAGCTATCTGTGACTAGTTATTTGTAGACAAAAATCATTTTACGAAATATCATCAAACGCAAACAAATAATAATAAATTAAAAACTTTTTTGGAGGGTATTATGAGATAGTCGGGAAATATCGATTAGGGGATTAAAAATGAAAACGTTATGCTAATCGTTATGCTAATAATAATTATTGAAAAAAAATTGGCAAAAAACAGAGGCAATGTTATCAAGAGTGTATGAACAAAATATAGTGTCTAGGAAGTCAGCCAATATACTTCAGTTCATACTTCAGATTTTCACAAATCACAAATATAAGGATCTGTCTTTGCGCCACCATAATCATGGATTATTTTGGGATATCAGGGTTCGTACGGGTCCTGGAATTTTAAGACCAGGAAATTATTCGATACCAGTATTTTCTTATAAATAATCTCTTTTTAAATAAGGTGAAATTTCGCACGTTTGAACTTCATGTATTTCTTTCGAAAAATATACTGGTATGCCACCTGGAAAAGTAACGGTACCCGTACGAACCCTGGATATTGGTATTCCATATAACCAGATACTGCCGGTTTAGGAAAAAAATACTCGATATTTATTGGTGTGAATCGCGAGGTAAAAAACGAGTATTACATTACAAGTAATATTAAAAAAAAATTAAGTCAATTCCTACTTAGGTCAAAAATAATTTTTTTTTCCAGCGATCTACACGCTTCGCCACTAACGGTATTTATTCCTAAATTTTTATCCTGCTAAATATTTTATACAAGAGAAAAAAAAAATGCCCATATAAAACTAAAATTAATTAATTAAATTTATTAGAATTTTTTTATAATGTTAAAATAAACGTTATAGGACCAAAAAAAAAAAAAAGGGGGGGGGGGGACTTTTCAAGAACAACTTTACATACAACCTAGATATATTTCTGCTTTTTCTTTTTTCGCATTTCTGAGTGAGTTTTGTGTAAATCACAAAACCTTGCCACGATGAGAATCGAACCCGCAATCTTCCGTATACTTAACTGGAGGTCCCGACCACTACGCCATGACAAGATATTCCGCTGTCTTAATCGTTGCTACTTATTTTAGTCGCTTTTTATGATGCAAAAACTAAAATTAATTATTCAAATTTAATTAATGAATTAATATTTGAAAAAACTGTATTAACATCAAGTGTCATCCACTACACGCTTTAAAAAATGTATTTGAACTTGAGTGGATGAATAAAAAGTATTTTATTAACGATTGAACATTTGAACAAGCTATATAAATATATATAGGGAGAGTGTGAACTAATAGTAGGAATTCAATAAAAAGTTAGTATTTCGGGGTACATTATGATTAGTTTCAATTTAACAATATTTCTTCTAATAATGAATATAAAATATTGAAATATTATCTCCTGGAAATAATGAATATAAAATATTGAAAGATTATCTCCTGAAAATAATGAATATAAAATATTGAAAGATTATCTCCTGAAAATAATGAATATAAAATATTGAAAGATTATCTCTTGAAAATAATGAATATAAAATATTGAAAGATTATCTCCTGAAACTTACCAAAGACGGAAAACAATTACTATTTATTCACAAAACGCGCCCTGACGCCGACTGGCGAGCTGCGTATTCTGAGAGGCAATCTGGAAACGTTCTTGAGTAGTTTATGATATTACCACTTGGTGGCAGCACTTTACCAAACACAAACCTTGGTATTCCATATTACCCGACTATTCCATAATACCAGAAGTTTCTCTACACTAAAACGCCATGTAGGAATCAATTAATCAATTTTACTTCCGACCAAATGATTAAATGTTGATTTGTATTATAAATGTCTTCATCCGCAAATCAGACAGAAATAAGTTAAATAAGTTAAATAGCTTTAAATAAAAAGACGCTTAGATTTTATTACTTACGCATCATACGTAGTATAGGGTAAGTCTTGTAATCGTTTTGAAAATCGAAAAAAAAAAAAAATGACGGATTTACACGTTTCAGACACTGGAGATTCCGAAAACCATATTTTTAGAAAATAAAACTTGTCGTCCGTCTGTCTGTGTGTGTGTGTGTCTGTAAACGTTCTATCTCCCGAACAAATTGAGATAGAGACTTGAAATTTGGTATGTACTTAGTATGTAATAATGAAAAAAAAGCTTATTGAATTTCAATAACCTCGATTACACGGAACTATTTCTTTCGGACTCTCGAAATATTCGTTCTGATAAAAGGTATATAAAAATTTTCGAATATTCTAATTAATTTTTCATCAAAGCTATAAAGTGATAATTACCATCCTTTGTATTTCAAAATTTTCAAAATTGTTTATTTTAAGGAGTGAATATAAAAGAGAATAAAAAAACATAAATTTTGCATAAAGAATGAAATCGATCGGATAATGAGTTGCCGAGATATTTGTAATCCTATTCTCCGCACTCTTCGATTTTTAATGACCCTGTATTTCATTCAAATTCGAATTCAAAGATGTATTTTAATTGGAAATGAGACACTTAATCCGACGCAGTAAACCGTTAGTTAATAAGATTATCAGTTTTGGAGTTATAAATGGATGTTTCATTTACGCAATTCAGTAATAGAGCATTTAAAGTTTATAACGTCATCAAGCAACAATTTTATTCGAATTGCAATGCATTTTATAAGTAGTTTACTCGTTTTCTATTCATATTTTATATCATGCATATCCATTACGGGTAAGTATTACGGTGGTCCCCAACGACTAGTTTTTCTATAAAACATGAGTAAAATTTCCTCTAGTGTTAAAAAAGTTGCATGCATCATAATTATTGAATCATAAATTTTTTTATTGTGAAATAGCTGATACACCGTTTCAAATAATGGCTTTTAAATTTATAATATACACAATGTGTTTTAAATTTATTTCTTTTGTGCCTGCATTAACTTATAAAATATTTTGTATGTAATTATTTAAAATATTGAAACCGAATCCACTCTGTTAAGTTATATTTTTTCACCAAACAGACATTTCCGGAAAATAATTGGCAATAGAATTTAGTCTTTTAAATATGTATTGAATCGTCGCTTTTTAAAGATAAAAAAAATGAATTAAATATAACTTCATAAATAGATTTTATTTTTGCAACATGAAAGGCAAAAGTTTTGCGTAAATAAATATTTAAAATTCCCCTTTATAAAAATAATTGAATTTTGCGAAAAACCATTCAATTTTTTATAAAGTATAAATCTTTAAAATAAATTTTCAAATACACGAATATTTTTATCATATTTTGTTTTTCGTTGCATGAATTTATTCATGTAAATTTTTGAAGAAGAGAAATAAATATTTCTATGTATTATTACTTTTTAAAGAAGATTTCGACGAAGAAAAGGCTTAAAATATGTGGAAAAAAAACTATTTCATTTCTAGTTTACGCAAAACTCTTCATTTTTAACTGATAAGGAATTAAAACATCTGAAATGTTAAGCTCAGTTTTATCATCCGGGAAATATTCAATTATTAAACTATCTTATGAAAAGGTTTATGATTCGACATTCTCTGGGGTCCCCCATTTCTCGGATATTATACCCAAATCAGAGAAAATAATGAAAGCAGAAAATGAACAATGTAGATTTAGAACAGACTTTTTTTTTCATTTTTCTTGAGATGTTGTTTCTATGACATTAAAAAGCATTTTCTTTTTAATTTTCGAAAATATACTTTGGCAAATGAAATACTTTTTGGAGAGAGTCCCGTGAGATTTTTATAACGAATCTTTTCAACTGAAATTAATTAATGCAAAAATAAGTTTATGAACAGTTAAAAATGTTACGGAAAATATTTTTTTATTAGCAATAATTTACGATAAAATTTAAACAAAAAGAAAAAAGAAAGAAATGCGTGTCCCCAAAAGGTCGCTAAACATTTTCCATCAATAAGAAATTATTGTTTCAAAAGGTGCATTAACACTGATAAAAAAAAGTCGAAGAATATACGTTTGTAGAAAATGAAGAGAACTGAAATTAAATTGATTAGAAAGTTTCTTTTTTCGAGCCCTTTAAAAGGCGTGTATTATATCGCGATCAAATAATGTCCTTTACCCGGTAAATTTGGCAAAAACACGACACGCCGATCACTATTCATATCACAGAATGTAGTAAAATTATTTGACATGATAATTCAAAGTAAAAACAAGAACGAAAATTCATGCGTCAAGCATACATTATGGTAACACTTTCCAACACTTCCAAAGTAATTTTACAAATATTTACCGTTTAATAGGGTGAAAGATGATATATAGTATGTAAACAATTTGGAAAACACAATTTCAAGAATTGCATCAATATTTGCAAAAATATCCGAACTCTTTTGTGTAACCCTGTATATGATCTATTGATTTGTATATATGTTACGGTCAATATTATTAATCCGGTCATTATTAATAATAACTAGTTATTATTAATAATGACCGGATTAATCATCGTAACACATATACTACATAGAATGCTAAATTTTAGCTCAGGAAACGCGTAGCACAGTTTAAAATTCCCCTTCTTGAATTTCCGTCAATAAACCGAAATGTACTCAAGAACTTTTGTGCTGCCCTGTATATGATCTATAGAATTTATAAACACCAAGTAATAGACAAAAAATGAGTTAAATTAGAAAACGCATTCATCAACTGAAGAAGAACTTCCAACAATTATTATTAACATACAGTACCGATTTTTTTGTGTGTCCCTGTAAATGAACGATCAGTGCTGTTCATACAATATTCTATAATAAGTACCTTAGTAATGCATCTTAGTGAGGACCACAGTATGTATAAGGTAGAAGACAGTTTTGGGTTTGGCGCTTCCGGCTAATTTTTATAAAATGGTACTCTATAAAAATTACAATATAAATATTATATAATAGATTTTTTAATTTAAAATGTAAAAAATTAACAATTACTAAAAAGATTAACAAAAATACATAACAAAGCATATTGAAGCAGTGAAGATTGGGATTTCGCACATCATATGGTGTAAATGTCTGCAAAAAGTGTCAGTTCGTCGCAGTGTGCGTCGCAGCGCGAAAACTGTCCAAACTTGGAATTAGAACCGGGATCCTTGGAATAACGCTCAAATTCTCTACCATTGAGCTGTGAAGACGACATTCAACTTGGCATCTCTCATTCACATTCCAAGGATCCGGGTTCGATTCTCGCCTTAGACAATTTTCACTCTGTTGTTTATACGCTTATTCAGCATTGTGGGAATTCATGTATTTAATGTTCAATAATTTCGGGCTGATAATTTTCACTGATGGCAATTAATCGGAAAAAGTATTTAAATTATACACACTATAAGAAATGTGTTTTATACTAATTTGTTGCATTAATATTTTGAAATAAAAACAAATAATACATTAAAATTTAAACAAATATACATATTAATCAATCGAACATGCAACTGGGATTTGTTGAGCAATTATGACAATTCTCACAGATGTGCTAGGTTAATTTTATATGTTTTTGTGTGTTATATTAAAAATACGAGTGGCGTATTCCGTATGCTAGAGGCGAGAAGAAATAAAGCAGGGAAACTATATATATTGCGACCTTTAACTTTCAACACTTGTTGAAAACTAAAACGCTTTGAGTGAATAATGTTGGTAAGACGCGGGCGTGTGTTGATCGGGTTATTATTTTGGCATTAGTAGATATATTTTTCGAAGAATATACACAATATACTGTCCCTGCTATTAAAGATTAATTAAAATTATTTCAAATTAATAATGTTGGTTTTATTTAATTACATAATATATACGTATATGTTCATTGGAAATATTCTTTATTGTGGTAAAAATTATGATGAAAAGTAATATAACATAATGGATAACTTTAAAAAACTTATAAAAATTTTAAATTTAAATATAAGAAAAATAGAAAGAAGAAAAAATTAGGAGAAAAATTAAATTAGATTAAGATTACAAATTAAAAACCTTTTTTAATATTTATTCTAGAAGCCTGGATTGTGAACATGTATAACATGAGCAATGAAAAAATACATGCATACATTTATTTGGTAGCATATCTTATTATCAAGTAAAATAAATTGCATTTCAGTTAGAAGTGTAATAGCAGATAATTCTATCTGATCTCAATATCCAAATTGTTTCCTAATTTGATTAGAGTAATGTTATAATAGAATATTCCCAGCATCTATATTGATTTATTCCATACATTGATCTGTTTTATGACAAAATGCATTTTCATTATAATCATACAGAAATTTCTAAACTAGATTTGGAATGATTACTTTAATGTTGTTGAATAGTTAATTGATTGCAGTAACGTAAACGTTGGCATTTAATTTATTTCCATAAAGAAAATCTGTTTACTAATGTGAATGATTTACAGAAAATATTGACAGATGTACAGAGTGTACATAATTACTACATGTATTTCCCTAATTTAGGGTGTCACAAATAGAGGCTTTTAGAGGTGATAAATTCAATAATCCAAATTCAGAAAGAAATGAAGCATTATTTAGACTATGGAGATAAAACGAAAACAAGAACGGAAAATCATGTGTCAGGTATAGATTATGAAACAATTTTCAACACATTCAAAATACAGTAAGAAAACTTCACAGTTTACTCAGTAAACAAGCTCAATGGCAAACATGACGGGGGTCCTACATTTTGGCTTAAGCTCAACTAGCCCCACCCATCAGAGGTGTTTACTATTTCGCAAACGGCACCCGAGAGGCGGAGCGACGAAGAAAATTCAGGTGAGAAATGAGACGCGCGGATACCGGGAAGACTCCCGAGAGAGGTCATTGCTCGATCTCCTGACCGTCGACGAAAGTTTATTGAAGAACATGTGAGAAATAATCAGGGCCTGATTACCAACGGTGCACACTTCCACCAGTAAAAAAGAATAGATTTTTTTCACTTATTCACAGCAGTAATTTTGCATGATAATAAGACGAATTTTGCATTTAACAAGACGAAAATTTCTATTAAATTTTACTGGTGGAAGTGTGCCCCGTCGGTAATCAGGCCCTGGAAATAATACAAAATTTTACAAGAAGCGGTCCCCATTCAGTCAAGCCTATATTACTAAATTCAATAAATTCTGTGTTTCTCAATATAACAATAATGCTTGATTACAAAAAAATTCTTTCGCGTTACAAATTACGGTTCAATACTACGTACAATTGAAATGCAGTACTTAATACAATATTTGATACTTAATGCTTGGTGATATTTAACCTCAAATAAAGATGCTAAATTCAATACTAATTGCAATATATAAGTTACAAAAACCACTGTATTGAGATTTAAGACCGAATTGCTTATAGCCAAAGTACCTATGAGATGTTGCGTAATTACAAGTCAATGAAAACATAATTAACAAAATGTTGATTTTCGTAAATGAGTGAATTACTAAATTAAATAGAATACATAAGTATACTAAAATAATTAAACACAAATACAGATTCAGTAATAGTTCAGTATAGACATTATAATAAAAATGTCAAATAAACAAATCAACTAGCTAGTATTAAATAAAATAAACTAATATGAGATAATAAACCATACCTGAACTTTGAAATTTTTTACATTATAAATTGTTTATAGTTTACACTTGGAAATATGCTGTATCTTTGTCTGACCCAAAGAAGCAGAGATAAAATAGTAGTAAAATTGCTAATTAAGTAAAAAGCCCTAATGCAAGAGGAAAAGTGCATGAAGTTCCAGTTACGCAAGAATAGAATTAGCCAAAAATGAGCTAACTAGAATAAAACAAAGTAATTCAAGATATAACTGAAAATTTAAGCATGCTGAATTGAAACAAAAGAAAATCAATGTTGTCCAAGATATATAATAGTGAGGACAAATGTGAAAATACTAATATACTTTATGCATCGGCCCAATGTAGACCGAGAGACGAAATAAAGTAAATGAGCCAGAAATGTAAGTATCTTAAAGTAAATACAAAATTAAATTGAGAATGAAATAAAAGTTACTCTGTGTCGATAAACATGAAAATAGGACAAAATGCATTTTTCACATATGGTGACTTCCACGAAGCTACCAGGGAATAATGTTTTAATAGAATCTTTCTGGTTTTCGTCAAATTACTGTCTTTTAACATACAAATTCAAAAACGGTATTTTGTAACTATATTATCGTCAAAAGCACCTACTTTATTAATTTATGCCTTGTTGAGGAGAATATTCCCTCAATTTGGAGGTTTCATAGCGGAAGAGTTTACATTCAGAGCTGGAGGCCTGGTGGTCGATTGGCAACCGTTGAATGTATCTTTCTCCTGTATGCAAATTATTGTATGTTATAAAGTTAATACAATGATAACAGTCAGAGTTATGTCTCTCGTTTACATTGATTGGTTTCATGAGCTTCTGCACAATATGCACATCTGGAAGAGTTATCTGAAAGGCATCTGGATGTCATGTGGCCAAATCGCTGACACCTGAAGCATCATTGTAGATAAAGATATTTTTAACGAAGCTATAGCGAAAATTGTAATGAATTTCTCCTTGTTTTAACAAGGTGTTTGTAGACGATGTAACATTTTCTATGATTTGAGTGTAGATGTTACCTTTAAGGAGCTTTTTAATTCAATTTAGTTCTGTTAAATTTGGAACTTTCTTTTGTAATATAGTGGTTAGAACTTCATCTGTTATACTGATGGGTAATATAAATATTATTAATTTTCTTTTTTGGTTAAGTTCAATTTGATTTTTCATTTCAGAGTTCTTTATTGTGTTCTTTAGGTTACTGTTTTCTTTTGCACTGTTTAACTGTAATTGTAAATTGACATTTGGCAATTTTCTGATGGGTTTATTTTCCAATTCTTCTAATTCACGTAAATTGACTTGTTGTAATAAATCTTGTATTGGTTGACTTTGATCTTTATCTAACAGATATATTTTACATAATATTTTGTTGAATTTATTGTTGTTTGGTTGTTTATAATCTTTTACCTCCTTTTAATCAAGCTTTAACATATTTATAGCCTTAATTGTGTCTTGATGTAATTTTTAAAAATTATTCCAAATTCCATCTTCTGCTGACTGTTGAGTTAAAAGAGTATTAATTACTACTTGTTTCGAAGAAATTTACTCTTCCAACTCCCTTATTTTCTGCTCTGTATAATCAATTACTTTTTCTGTTTCTTTAAAATTTTCTGCTACTTCTTGTATTGCAATTATTTTTCCATCTCTTAATTCACCCAATTCATCATATTTATCATTTAATAATCTTTTTTGCCAATTAAGAATATTATCAAAATATCCTAAAAATTGCGCTTTTTCTTCCCTTAGAGGAGCACAATTTTTCAATAATTATCCTTAACTGATTTTATCTAAATCTATGGAGTCATCTTTTTTCAGATGTTTCGTTTTTTCACTTACTATGAGCTCTAAGTTTTCGTTTTCACATTTTAATTGTGTTATTTGAAGTTGGAGATTTCCTATTAGATCTCCGTTTTTATTTAAATCGTTATTCATATCAAGAGATATTACTAGATCATGTTTAATTCCTTTATAATCTGATCTTTATCAGTTATTACTTCTTCAACTTCTATACAGCCATTGCCTTTTCTTCTTGTAATTGAAAAATACATTTATCTATGTCATTTTTCATCAACTCTGTCATCTATTCATTGTATTTATTTGATTTATCTAATTCTTCGTTATGTTCTTGTAATTGATTACAATAATTCAGTAACTCATCCATATCAGTGTTATCTTCATCGAGGTCTAATGACGCTGTTTAAACGTCTTCTACGTCTTCTGTAGAGTTCTCATTTTCTCCTTTATGCAATGACTCTTTATCTTCAATACTTATTAAATCTTCACATTGTTTATTTTGTGAAGTTATTTCTAGTAATATTAGACTACCGTGAGCTTCTTTAGGTTCATTTTAAGATGGTTAGTTTTCCAAGTTTAGATTCCGTTCTGATTGTAATTTTTGTGTTGAAAATATTTCTTCACTAGTGACCGATGTAAGAGGAGAATTGATAAGAGGATTCTCTTCCAAACTTAATTTATGATTTAAAATTGATTGAAAAATAATTTTGTAATACATGTGAAAAAAAGTATTTTTATTTTTGAATCAATTTTTTCGTAGATTCTGGTGGCAGTCAATCATTTCAAAATTTAAGCAACATAAATTATATGCCCGTATAAGGGATAAAAACTTCCAATCATTCTCACAATTTTGCCTAGTTCTGTTTAAGTATAGCTTATTTAAAAAAGAAATGTCTATAAATTCCAATATATTGCATTAAATTCTGGGTGTTACTTTCCATTTGTCTTAAAAACTTCGGAAAAGCAAAACAGAAAACAGAAGTTCATGTAGCAACCAACACATAAAATAAAATAAATAAATAACTGAGGGAAAACTGTAAGTGATTTCCTGCGTGAAACAAATTTTCTCTAACTACTTTGATAAAGTTTGAAAGACACTTTACCACTTTAGCTATTTTTAAACATTTAGACATATTTTGAAGCAGTGTGTTTCATTTTTAAAATTTAGATAGGCAACGTCATTGAAGAAAACTTGAATGAAAGTCTGTATTTTAAAGGCATTATACTTTGAATTCTTTCAAGATAAATTATATTTCTGAAATTCTAGAAGATTTTCCATCAGAAAACTTCTCGTTTTTAAAATAAATGTCGTGTTTCATGGTCCAGATCTTTTCTGAGTTACAAAGTTTGGTTGTAATCTTGAACAAATCTTTTTTTTAAAGTATATTATGAAAGTTTTATAAAAATAGTTTTATAAATATTTTTTAAAAATCTTACCATAATCAAAGAAAAATATTTTAACTTTATATTGATAATTATATTTCACCAGTTTATTTAGACGCATCAAACTTTAAACACATATTACCTCTCTGATTGTCCAAAATAACGGGCAGAAATGTAATGATGTTTCCTCTGTACATGTTTTTAAAGGTTATTTTATAAATAGATATTACATATTAATTTATTTAAAAAAATTAATCATTTTCAAAGCTTTACCTGAATTGTTTAAAATATTGTAGTTTGTAATAAAACTTGCTATTATAAAAACTACTTTTGATTAAATTACCTTGTTCTCTTTCAAATTAGTTCAAAAACATTTAAAAAGCAAAATAAAAATAAAAGTAGTTTAAGAAACAACCAAAAATAAATAAAAACAAAATGTAAATAAAATCGGGAAAGAGCTGTAAGTGATTTCCAATGTGAAACAAATTTTCCCTAATGACTTTAGAAAAAGTTTGAAAGACATTTTCCCACTTTAGTTATTTTAAACTTTTAGACATATTTTGGCGCAGTATGTTTCATTTAAAAAAAAAAAAAAATACACATTTAATTTACGAAAACTTGAATGAAAATCTATATTTTAAATGCAATATATGTGAACTGTTTGAAAATGAATTGTATTTCATAAAGCCCAGAAAGAAAATTCTCCATCCTGAAATTTCGCGTTTTCGAAAAACAAGTGACATTTCACGATTTAGATCTTTTCTGAGTTGCACAGATTTTCTGAAATCTTGAATAATTCTGTTGTGAAACTTTATAAAAATAGTTTTATAAATATTTTATAAAATCTTATTTTAAAAATATGAATTTATATACAATATTCATATTGTCCTATTTTTAAAGAGTTCAACTAATGTTTAATCCATAAAGGGGTAAACTTACTATGATATAAGATAAAAATCATACTTCGAAACTTTGCAATGATAGTATGATTTTTACAGCATATACATTTATTATTATGACTTCGTGTCTTTAAGAATACAGGTAATTAAAGATTTAAATTACTTAAATTTTTATTATATTTAGAATGTTACCTAGCTTTTTTAAAATATCGTATTATTATATAAAACGTGCTATAACGAAAACTACATTATATTAAATAAACGGGTTCAATTTCCAATTACTTACTTAGGGAACGTCATACCGGAAAACTTTAATAAATTTCTGTGTTTCAAAACCATTGTATGTTGAATTTTTTCGGGCTGAATCGTTTTTCAGAAATTCTACAAGATTCTCTACCAGGAAACTTCTCTACCAGGAAATAAAAGTTGAGAAAGCAAGCATTTAAGCATTGAAAAAGCAAAACAAAAACTATTAGCAGGAAAAGAGCTACCAGTATTTAAAATAACGAAAAAAAATATTGGAGATAAGCTCTAAGGGATTTTGATTGTGAAGCAAGCATTCTTTAACGACTTTGGAAAGTTTGAAAGACACTTTTTTACTGTAGCTATTTGTATAGTTTTAGACATACTTTGGAGTAGTATGTTTCATTTTTTAAATTTAGACAGGGAACGTCATACCGGAAAACTTTAATAAATTTCTGTGTTTCAAAACCATTGTATGTTGAATTTTTTCGGGCTGAATCGTTTTTCAGAAATTCTACAAGATTCTCTACCAGGAAACTTCTCTACCAGGAAATAAAAGTTGTGTTTCATGATACAGATATTTTCTGAGTTACAAAGTTTGGTTGAAATTTTGAACAATTCTTTTTTGAAAGCCTGTTGTGAAAGTTTTATACAATTTTTTTTTATAAATATTTTAGAAAATCTTACCTTAATCAACGAAAAATATTTTAACTTTATACAGATAATTCATATTTTACTATTTTATTTGGATCAACTAAGTTTTAAATACAGATTAACTGTGATTTTCCAGAAAAAGGGCAAGAACTTAATGTTGTTTCCTCTGTAAAATTTTTAAATGCTACTTTATTTATAAATATTACATTTTATTAATTTTTAAAATTTTAATCATTTTTTAAATTTTATCTTATTTGTTTAATATACAGTATTTTATGACAGAACTTCTTATTATGAAAACAACTTTTTATTAAACTACCGTGTTCTCTTTCCAATTATTTCAAAAACATTATAAAAGCAAAATGTTTCAAGAAGCAACAAATATTAAATAAAAACGAAATACAAAATATTAAAAAAAAAAACTAACAAGGGGACCGCCACACATGATGCGCACAGATTTTGATGATTTTAAAGTACGTTGTTGGGATCATACCCCTAACTATTCAGGTCAAATGTTTCCTTCAAATGGGCTTTAGTTTTCAGGAAATTTGGGTTAAAGTTCAGCATACGTTTCAAATACCCATTAGTTCGCGTTCTTGAACAAGGTCTCCGCGGTGCAGAGCTAGCGTTCACAATTTGAGTGCCAGAGGTGAGGGTTCTGTCCTCTCATGCGACTTTTTACCTTTTTCAATAAATTTTATATATTTGTCGCGTTACAAGTTTTATGCAGAGTTATGAATTCTGCTTCTTTGAACTTTTTGATATTTTCCTAATAAATTCCATTTACATTTTAAAATTTTTCGTAAAAATTTACATTTTTTTTTGTTGTGCAGTTTTGAAATTAATATTTATATTGACGAAATTCCAAACTAATTTATGTCTAGATTTTGTTTATCTTGTTTATTATTATTTACCCTGTATATTTTAATGTTGAGTAAAAACCTAAAACCGTTGAGTAAAAACCTAAATAAAATTCTTCAATATCTAATTACATTTTTCAGCAGGGCTGAAACTACGCCGGTCATTGATACTATCAAAAGATGTGAATTTTCATTTTGCTACACAGCGTACAACCAACTGAGCGAAAAATGTCCAGACCGGGGATCGAACCCGGATACCTTGGTATAGCACACCAAGTGCTTTACCATTTAAGCCACCAGGGCAACATCCAGTCTGGCACTTTTCACTCTTATAAGTTGGCAAGGTTGTAACACCGCAGCACAAGATGGAAAGTCATACATGAACACACAACTTTAGCGGCATACATGAGACGAACAAGTTGTCAGCATCGGAGAATATATTTTTATATCTAATTAAATTTTTTAGCAGGGTTGAAACTACGTCGAAATTAATACTATCAAAGGATATGAATTTTCACTTTGCTACACAGCGGATAACCATAAATTTTACAACAGGGATGAAACGCTGTTGTGAAATGGTTGCACGTTATGTAGCAAAGTGAAAATTCCCATCCTTTGATAGTATTAATTTCCGGCGTAGTTTCAGCCCTGCTGAAAATTTAATTAGATATAAAAATATATTCTCCTATGCTGGCAACTTGTTCGTCTCATGTATGCCACTAAAGTTGTGTGCTCATGCATAACTTTCCATCTTGTACTGCGGTGTTGCAGCCTTGCCAACGTATAAGAGTGAACAATGCCAGACTGGATCTCGTCCTGCCCGCTTAAATGGTAAAGCACTTGGTGCTCTATAACAAGGTATCCGGGTTCGATCCCCGGCTAGGAAAATTTTCTCTCTGTTGGTTGTAGGCTGTGTATACAGTTGTAAATTCACATCCTTTCATAGTAGAATTCTTCATTTGAAAGGAATTTGTACTTTGAATTCTTTCAAGCTGAATTGTAATTCAGAAATTCCAGAAGATTCTTCCTCAGGAAACTTCGCATTTTTTAAATAAAGGTAGTGTTTCATGACCAAGAGCTTTTGTGAGTTACAAAGTTTGTTTGGAAACTTGAAACACTCTTTTTTGAAAGCGTACTATGAAAATTTTATAAAAACTTATAGAGTAGTATAGTAATTTTATATAGTTTTAAAAATAGTTTTATAAGTATTTTAGTAAATGTTATTTTCATGAATGAAAAATATTTAAATTTTATGTAGAAAATTCATATTTTACTATTTTATTTAGATACAGAAAGTTTTAAACACAAATTAACTCTCTGATTGTCCAGAAAAGGGGCATAAATGTAATATTTCCCTGTAATTGTTTTTAAATGGTATGTTATATAAATATTGAATATTAATAAAAAATCACATTTTATAATAAAACTTGTTATTATCAAAATTGTATTTTATTAAATTGCTGTGTGTTCTCTTTCCAATTACTTCAAAAGCATTGAAAACGAAAACAAAAATAGTAGTCCAAGAAGCATCTAATATTAAATAAAAACGAAATACAAAATAATTGGAAAAAAGGTCTAAGTGATTTCCAATATGAAATAAATTTTCTCTAATGGCTTTGGAAAAGTTTGGAAGATATTTTTCCACTTTAGCTATTTGTAAACTTTTAGACATATTTTAGCGCAGAATGTTTCATTTTTAAAATATACACAGGTAATGACATTCAAGAAAACTTGAATAAAAGGTCTCTATTTTGAAGGCATTATATTTTAGACTCTTTCAAAATTTGTTGTATTTCATAAATTCTAGAAAATGCTCCATCAAGAAATTTCGCGTTTTTGAAATAAAGTGATTTTCATGATCTAGATCTTTTATGACTTACAGTTTTAGCTATAATGTTAGGTAATTCACTTGTGAAACTTTATTTAGTTTTATAAATATTTCAGAAAATATTATTTTTATTAAATATAAACGAATTTATATACAGTATTAATATTTTTCAAGTTTTAAATAGCTCAACTACTTTGAAGACAGAATAAGGTAATAAACTTATAATGACCAAAGCTAAAACTCTTACTTTGTGAACTTGCAATGAGTATGCAATTTTTACAGTAGTTAGATTTATTATTAAGGATTTATGTCTTTAAAAATACAGGTAATTAGAGACTTGAATTGTTTAAATTTATACTCATAATCAAAACTTAACCTATTTCCTTTAAAATGTCGTATTTTTATATAAAACTGGCTATAACGATAACTATATTATATTAAATTACCGGGTTAAATTTCTGATCTCTTCAAAAGCATTGGAAAAGCAAAAAACAATATCAATAAAAATAGCCTCCAATGGGGAACAATTTTTCTCTAATGATTTTTAAAAGCTTAAAATATATATTTTTTATTTAATGACAAAACATTTTTCTGTGATTGCATAAAATAAAACTTTTTCTTTGAAAATTTCCGGTATGAATTCGTAATTTTGGATTAAAAATGCAATGTCAAATCAGTGACTAAGCGAAACCACGTATGCGTGGTCGGTAGCGAACGTGTTAACAAAGATATTTTAATATTACTTATTATTATTGATATTAACTTACTATTTTAACTTATTTTATTACTTATTATTATTTAGTATTTATTTAACAAAGATATTTTAACTTATTTCAGGGTGAATTGTATTTAAGATATTCTACGATATTCTCCATCAGGAAATATCGAGACTTTGAAATAAATGATCCTGATCCAGATCTTTTCTGAGTTACAAAGTGTAGTTGCAATCTTAAATAAATCTTTTTCAATGTGTATTCTGAAAGATTTATAAAAATATTTTTTAGGTATTTTAGAAAATCTTATCTTAATCAAAGAAATATATTTTAACCTTATATTGAATTCATATTTTGCTATTTTACTAATTTAGATACTGTAAGTTTTAAATAAAGATTAGATCTCTGAGTGGCTAGCAAAACAGCAAAACTGTAATGTTGTTTCCTGTAAAAAATATTTAAATGCAATTTTATACATAAATATTACACATTCATTAATTGCAGAAATGTTAATAATTTTTTTAAAGTTTTATCTGATTTATTTAAAATACCGTATTTTATAATAAATCTACATTTTATTAAACTACCGGGTTGTCTTTCCGATTACTTCAACAAAACTGCCAAGTCTCCGGCTTTTTGGATACCAGTATTTTAGTACAGAAAAAGTTTACTTGTTTAATCGGAGCAATCTGCGATTTAAAATAACAACATTTTCTCTAAAATAATACTGGTGTACAAAAAGCCGGAGACTTGGCAACTCTGCTTCAAAAACATTGAAAAGCAAAGCAAAAAATAGTAATACAAGAAGAAACCAATAACTAAATTAATATATTATAAATAAATAAATAAATTATAAATAAAGTAATATACTATAAATAAATAAATAAGAAGTGATTTTCAATGTGAAATAAATTTTCTCTAATGTCTTTGGAAAAGAACCACTCTAGCTATTTTTCAACTTTTAGACTTATTTTGGAGCAATATGTTTAAAATTTAGATAGGCATCGTCATTTAAGAAAAATTTGAATGAAAGTCTTTATTTTAAAATCTTTATATTTTGAATTATTTCAAGATAAATTGTATTTCAGAAATTCTAATAGATTCTTCATTAGACAATTTTGCGTTTGAAATTCTAATAGATTCTTCATTAGACAATTTTGCGTTTTTGAAATAAAAGTGGTATTTCATGATTTAGATCTTTTCCGAGTTACAAAGTTTAGTTGAAATCTTGTATAATTATTTTGTGAAACTTTAGAGGTATAGTTTTATAAATATTTTTGAAAATTTCATTTTACTAAAAATAAAAATTAAACCATATATAATATTAACATTTTCCTAGTTTTAGAAAACTCAACTAATTTTTAAGACACAATAAAGGGTTAAACTTATGATGATCTAAGCTAAAAATCTTACTTCAAGACCTTGCAATGACGATATGATTTTTACAGCAATTATATTCATTTTTATGATTTAGGTCTTTAAAAATACAGGTAATTAAAGACTGGAATTGTTTAAATTTAAAATCATATTCAAAATATTACTTATTTTATTAAACATATCATACTTTTATATAAAACTTGCTACAGTAAATATTACATTTAAATGAAGTTTCAGTACCGGATACAATTTCTAATTACTTAAAAAACATTAGAAAAGCAAAACAAAAATATAACTAAAAGTGAAAATAGGAATTATTATTATTATTGTTATTATTATTATTATTATTATTAATTTTTTTTTAAGAGAGAAAGATAAAAAGGGGAAGACCTAAGTGATTTTCCAATGTGAAACAAATTTTCACTAATGATTTCTTCAAGGATATTATATATTAAATTATTTCAACCTAAATTGTATTTCAAACATTTTGAAAATTCTCCATCAGGAGACTTTGAGTTTTTAAAATGAAACTTATGTTTCATGATTTACATTTTTCTGAATTACAAATGGTGAGAGAAATTGGTTAAGAAATTTTATTTGATCTGTTGTAATAGTTTTATACAAATATTTAAAAAAAAAAAAAGAAAATCCAATTTTAATTAAAAACAAATATTTTAAGTTTCTATACAGCATTTATATTTTCGTAAATCGTTTTGTTATGATAATCCGCATTAAAATCTCTTTTTAGACTTTGCAATGGCAATGTGATGCTTTAGAATATACATGTTCATTATTATGATTTTGTGTATTTGAGAATTATTTAGATATTTATTAGTGCATTTAATAATTTAGGTATTTATTAGTGCATTCAAGAATTTAGGTATAAATTTATAATCAGTTTTTACAGTAAATCTACTTTGCTTAATATTTCGTATTGTATATAAAACTTGCAATATTGAAAACTACATTATAGTATTAGGTTGTATCAAAAGTATTTGCGTTTTTTTAATGTTTTTATAGCAAAGCCTCTTGCTGGCGCTTTATTATCCCTATTGTTGAACTAAAAATGTTATTTAAAAGGATATATGTCTCTCTATATCATATAATCATACAAGATTTTTCTTTCATTTTTAGGTTACGTTAAGAGTGATACAAATGCTGAGATTTTATGCATCTTAACGCATAATTTTAAACTAGGCCTTAAATCCAATAAAACTGTCCTCAAAACTCGTGCAGTCGAAGGCTAGGACAAGAGTAGTATCCGGACAGTTCAAAACAAATCCAGACGTTTTGAGGAAGGGGACCTTAGTCTTGAAATCAAATCAGGAAGTGACAGGCCATTAGTTGCGAATTTTGACCAGTTGAAGAGAAAAAAGTGGAGAATCCAACTAATACATGGGCTGATAAATTCCCGGTCTAATAAAGAAAACACAACTTTTTTATATAACTTTATAACTTTAATAAATAACATAACTTTAAAATTAAATAATAATAATTTAATAATAATGATAATAATAATAATTGAATAAAAAAATAAAAATAATAATTAAATAATAAGTAACATGATTTTATAGCGAAAAAGCTCCAAACAGTGCTCAGATTCATCGACTCGTTGTTGTTTTTAGTCAAAAGTCAGCATGCGCGGCACCCACTTTGACAACAGCTTTTTAATAGACAAATGTTCATTCAAAATAAAACCTACACGTTCCTTAGATATTTTCAGAGTCTGAGCTATCTCCCGTAACTTCACTTTGCGGTTCCCCATAACGATTTTGTGGACTTTTTTTATGTTTTCCGGATTATTCACCTCTTTTGTGTGGTGCATCCCTTGTGTCCGTACGACCATGTTTAAATTCAGAAAACCAGTCAATAATGGTTGATTTACCTGGTGCAGTGTTCGGATAACGATTATCAAGCCAAGCTCTTGTTTGAGTGGTGTTTTTCCCCATCAAATAACAATTCTTGAAATTCTTGTTTCTCCATTTTTTTGTTATCAACTAAGTCGTTCAACTAAAACCACTCTAACGTTTTAGCCACACGGCGAATCGTCATAACATTTTTTTCTGCTACCTTTTAAAGATTAGTGTTTACTAAAAAAAGCATCGGTTCGGCGATTGCAGCGTCATCTGTTTGCCAGACAGGGAACTTTTCAGCCCATATGTTACTAGCATCCGAAAACTGTCTGAGGAACTAACTACAACGCGCCAATTAAGCCAGATGACAAGTTTTACATAAGCTGAAATAAACTTGCAGCGATTCAAGAAAACTCAAAAACTGAAAATACTTTTGATACATCCTAATAAATTACCGGGCTTATTTTGTATGTATTTTAAAAGCGTCGGAAAAGTAAAACACAAATATTAGTTATATTCGAACCTATCAAAATAACGAAATTAAAAAAAAAAATATCTCATAAAAGCTCTAAATGATTTCTAATATGAACAGAACTGTGACTAATGACTTTGGAAAAGTTTGAAAGACACGTTTCCATTTTAGCCGTTTGTAAACTTTTAGACATATTTTGCAACAACGTGATTCATTTTAACAATTTAGACAAGTGACGTTACTGAAAAAAAAACTTGAATAAAAGTCGGTATTTCAAAGGAATTATGTTTTGAATTCTTTCAAAATGATATGTATTTCAGAAATTCTAGAAGGTTCACCATCAGGAAAAATCGCGTTTTAAAATAAAGCTGATGTATGATACTCTAAATCTTTTCTGAGTTACTAAGTTCTTCAAATTTTTGAACAACTCTTTTTTCAAAGTCTATTTTTAAAATTTTCTAAAAACATATTGATAAATATTTTTGAAAAACTTATTTGAATAAAGAACTGATAACCGACAAACACATTTAAAGATTTACGAAACTGTTTGCGAACAGAAAAGTTTTTAAAATATCTGGCATTTGTTTGCAATGCAGTTTTTCTTGACTCCTATAAAATCACAAATCTTGGCTTTATAGTTTTTTTTTTAAATCACCAATTCCTTTTAATATTGTTGATTTTTTTATTTAACAACTATAGGCATAAAGTTATAAAACATAAATGATTGTTTCACTGCAAAAAAAGACAAATGGTTCTTAATCTGAGAGTTTATAAGTTAGTTAAATAATTTATTTAATAAACTATTTAGTTAATTGAATAATTTATTTAATAAACTATTTAGTTAATTTAATAATTTATTTAATAACCTATTTAGTTAATTTAATAATTTTTTATTAACTATTTAGTTAATTAAAAATAGTATGTTTTATGTATTTGCTTTTTACATTTTACTCAGTATGTAAAAATCTAAGAACACTGTTAAAGAATACAGAGGTTTTTTAGGAAAATATAATATAACCACGAATAGAAATATACAATAAACTCTTACGAGTTATCCACGATTCCGAAAAGTGTTTTTTTATTATTAAAAACTTAGAAACTAATATATTTTACAGATTTAAAGAAGCACTTACAAAAACAAATTTTCTGCTGCTTTCACTGATTTTTGGACACGTTTCCGAGTAGATTCAATGGTGTATTAAACAGGTTTCTCAAGCTACAATATCCGTTTTTTGCTATCCATTCTCAAGTAAACATTTTCATGTTCAACAAACATGTTTTACAGACAAACATAATAAATTAACAGCATTAATATTAACATTAAACTTAATATTGTTTTGTTACACGTTCATCTTTAAATTCTCTTAGGAAGCTAAACAGATTGTTTGAGAATTGATAGAATCCTAAAAAACGATATTCTGCTTTCAAAAAACTGTTTAATACACTACGAAAACTACTCGAAAACTTTTCCTAAAATCTGTGTCCGCAAAGGAAACTTTGTTTTTATAATGTTTCTTTAAATCTCGATAAAATAATTGTATATTTTTTTAATGGTTATATTATATTTTCGTAGATTAAGAAACATTTACCTCCCTTTTTTTTTACAATGTATATTGTAAAACATTACGTATTACTAAAAACATTGATTAGCTAATTCTTTTAAACAGACTTTAAACTAAACAAAAAATATTTGATCGCCCAGATTCGCCAAATGCCATGTGGGTAGTTATAAGAAAAATATTTTAGTTTTTGTAATATTTTCATGTTACATTTCCACGAAGCTACTCGGTTACTAATTGCAGACCAATGTAATAAGCTATAAATAATTCTTTCTTGCAAGATATTTTTGTGGTGGTTGGGGACAGTTGGTATAAATAGATAAATACAGTTGTATAAAGTCAAAATTAAATTTTTACATAAACATGATAAAGATAATAAATGTTCCCGCATACATTGCTGTTGTCTATTATACATAATCCATTTGCGTCAACACATTTCAGTTACTTTGTTTTTCTGCATTGCATGAAGAGTCCTGTCCAGTCAAATTACAGGAAAATTTTAATTCCTTAAGGAATATTTGAGGAAATGTGTTGTTACACAAATGTGTGTCTTCAGAGTTCCGCAAGTGTGTCTTGGACGCATTAATTTATTTTCGGGATTTTATAATTCGGGATTGATAATTTCTGTGCTATATATATTTTGTTTGCACTTTTTCTTACAATGAACATGAACAAAGGGTATCTAAACAACAATTTTTCATTCAGCTAGTCTATTCTTTATGAAGAACTTTCACGTTACTGAAAGAAAGCAGATGTTTCACTATGAAGATCTTTTCTCAGATACAAATAAGTTTTGTAGACAACTATGAACAAAAAAAAGATGGTTTCATAAACACTTTGAAGGGACTTATTCAATAAATGGAAAATGTTATTTTAGTTTATTCTGATTTTATGGTGATCTGAGCTTAACATATTAGTTTGAAGACTCACAAAAAAGATAATAGCTTTAAACAAGTTACATTATTTTTGAAACATTTGTGTCTTTATTAAACGGGCACTTAATGCTTGATATGTTTAAATTTATTATATTTTAAACATTTATCTTATATATTAAAAATATAGTCTTTTTAAAATATAACGCGATATGAATTACAACTGTTTTAAAACAGATTATCAGATTCACTTTCATTTTTTTAAACACTTGGAAATGAATAATAAAAACAAGTGGGTAAGTGTGATCGAAAATCGCACAAAGGGCTCCGTTTAATATTCCTTTCAAAACACTATCCTTTCTTTAATAAATCCAAATAAATTTCATTTTTTTAAAAAAATGTCATGTTTTTTGTAAAGTAAAAATTTACCAATCTATTTTTCTCGTTTTGTCGAAAATCTGAGCCGGTCCGATAACGGGCGAAGCACCCTATTATACCCTGTCATAATAATATATATCATGTGGATTAAATGCGAAAAAAAATCTATTTCAAAATTAAACATGTTGTATAGAGACCTTGAAAATGTTAAAATATGCCAATATTTATATAATCGGGTTTTTATCATGATTCAATACGTTCCTCAAACTCATATGGCGTTATAATCACTTGCTGACGTCATATCTACTTGTTTTCTCTCTTACTCATATTGATACTCTCTTTATATTATTCTCAAACATTTGAAAAAGTCCGTTAAACTTCCAATATGACGTCAGATAAATGTTCTTTATAATTCTCTAATGACATCATATTAACCTGCTTTCTGTACTTACGCATTCTCATACTCCTTGTATCATTGAGAAATGTTTGAAAATTTTTGTTTTATTACTAATATATCGTCATATTAATCTTTTTTTCAATTGGTGGAACTTTCTATTTCTTTTTCATTTTTCACGTGGAAATCTTTCAATAGAAAATTAATTATTGTAGAAAGAATTTTATTGTGGATTTTTAATTGTTGGCAACTTCTATAACAATTTTTTTTTTTAATTCATAGGAAAAGGCTGTTAGATTTTTGGTTTTTTTATCTCTCTATATTAAAATAATACGATGTTCTTACATTTTATGATTTTCAGTTTCATAGTAGATATTCAGTTATAAGTACACAATATTTCAACTCTGTATGTTATATAGTTTCTGAGAACCGACTCTGGGACGGACAGACAACGTGGCGGGAAGAGTTTCGTGAGATGAACGAAGCTCTAATAAAAAAAAAAAAATAGAATTCCATAAAAATTATACAGAATTTTTTTCAAATACATTCTTAATATTTATCTTTTCATTACAATTAATCAAAGCCGGTAACCTAATTGGACGCCTGATTCTTTCGTTGTTACTAATGCTTTATACCAACATTTAGGTAAATCATTTAAGCTTTGCCGATTTAAAGGAGTCTACTGTACAAATATTATTGGTCCAAAATGTTTGCGATTAAGGTAAATATTTGCTCATACCTGTCAATTACTTTAAAAATAAATGAAAAACTATATTTTCATAATTATCATTGTACAAATTTTATTTTAAATAGATAAGTCATTTATTAATAATGATTCAAAATTTGTGATGGTATTCAAATACACTGACGGAAGATACTATTATTGCAACAAAATTAGCGATTCCACAGTCACAAGCCTGTCAATAATTTATCTTCCTAGTACGATGGTTAATTATAAATATTATTTTATTTCACTTCAAAATGCAGTAACCGATAATTTAAAGTCATCTGCATCTCAGAAGCTAATAATTAGTTTAGTATTTGGACTGCGAACTGACTATTCCAGTGTCTATATTGATTTACTTTATGTGTGTTGAATAGTATCATCGGACATAATTTATCTTCATTGCAAATATACAAAGTTTCAAAACTATATCTAGAACCAAATAATATGTAGAATCGACCTTTAATTTGAAACGTGTAATGAATGGGTAATTTATTGATTTTTTTACAAAAGATGTTAGAAAAAGGAAAGATTTCAATAAGGGTTACTTACGTGTGATATGTATAGGCGTAGTGTAAGAGTATACAAGGAACTCACTGACGTACTTAAAATATAAAATCCAGTAATTGGTAAAATACAATAAATATAAAGAAAAATAAAACATGATAGCAGAAAAATTTGAAATGACGAAAATAGGCTGAAGTTTGATTCTGGATTGGGGAGATTGTTATTAATTTAGACTATTATTTTTTTTTTTGCATTTATTTATTTATTTATGTTCTATAGAAATTCAAAATGTTATTTAAGTTATAAAAAAAATAGCAAAAGTATTAATAATGTACAACAAAATGAAAGCTGACAATTTTTTTGTTTACAAGATTTGGAAGTCCAGGCTCCATATTTTACTGTCGACAATTCTTCTTTACACTGCTTATTACGTTGTCTCTTAATTACAGCTCAAACAAAACAAAATAGAAGTATAGAAAACAAAAACAAAACATCCAGTATCCCCAAAAGTTCCATTAATCCTTCCATTACGGAGTTGAGACGCCGTCTGGTCCAGCTAACTACTGTTTCTTTATTCTTCTCGCGCCACTTTTTGAAAACAATTCTCTGCCATACAGTTGCACTGGGATATTTTCAAGAGAAATCCCTAAACTGCAAATTAATGCATTGACGGACAGTAGGAAATAGTGAAGTTCGAAAATTGACACTATATGTTTTTGTAATTTTTTAGAATATTATAAATATAGTTTGACTCTTTCTGCTTAAATAAACTTAATTTTGATTAATTCAGCACCTTTAATTAGGTTGCACTACTCCCTTCACAACCACATCAGGGTGACTTGTGGTCAGGGAAAAATACAGTAAAAAAGTGATAAACACCAGTATATTCTTATAGAAAAATTTATGCTGATTATTCGATCAAATAATCAATTTGAATTTTTCTATAAGAATATACTGGTAATTATCATTTTTTTTACTGTATTTTTCCCTGACCACCAGCCACCCTGCACGTGCATAGTGAAGCTGCAACTCGTATAACAGGTGGAAAACGAACTTCAACTTAAAAATTGTTTCCAAAACATGACACTGGGCTTCTACTTGTATGCCGGTAAATGCACATTTGTGCTGCTATAGCGGTAGTGTCTAAAAACGACCGTTTCGTTTTGGGCGGCTATAGCTGTCATGCCACATTGTAAACTTCGCTTTGGTGGCTATAACCGCAAGTGTCTGTCAACGTATTAACCCTTTTTATCCTGACGGTACTTATAAGTACCACTTTAACCCCTCCGCGACGAGCGTCTTTTACAGAATTTTTAATCTGTAAAAATGTTTCAAATGAGAAATTTTCGCCTAATTGAATCGCAAAAATGCTATGATTAGATAAGGAAAACTTTACAAAAAAAAAAAAAAAAAAAAAAAAAAAAAAAAAAAAAACTGGTGGGAGTAATCAAGGATTCTGAGCATCTAAAAAGTAGCTAGAAAATTAATTCAGGATATAAAGGGTTAAATCCGATTGGTTGCTTTACGAAAGCTAATCTTGATTGGCGATCTTACATATTTCGGATTGGCTGATGAAGTTAACGGTGAAATCCTCTACTTGTTTTTCATTTTACAGTGCATTTTTTCTACTTTTACATTCTTTTTTTTTTCAGGGCTCCTTTAAGATGTACTACACAAATACTAATATACAGGGAATGGAGTCGATAAAAACTGGGAATCCTCTCGAAACAATCTACTGTTTCTGTTTGTTTTTTTTTCAAGAGAAATCTACTTGAAAGAAGGATATTTTTTTTTCAAGTTATGGCATGGAAGAATATAAAAATATTCCACAATCCTGGCCCGTAATCAAAAAGTTAAATTTATTCACATATTTCTCAAATAAAGATTTTCATGTTCAAAAAACATGTTTCACAGTCAAACATGATAAACTGAAAGCATTAATAATGACATTAAAATTAATAGTATTTTATTACTTTTGCAAGTATAAATTCATTTACGTAGCCGAAAAAAAATGAGAAATGCTAGTGTACTAATAACCGATATTCCACTTTGAGAAAACTGATTAATACACTATGAAAACTACTCGGAAACGTTTCCGAAAATTAGCAGCGGCAAAAGAAAACTTGTTTTTATAAATGTTTTAATGAATCTCCAAAATATTTTCTTTTCTGTGGTTTCTAAAAATAAAAAACGATTTTCGGAATCATGGGTAACTCGGAAGAGATTATTATATGTTTTCGTTAGTGGATATATTATATGTTCGTAAATTAAGAAATATTTGTCTTTTTTACAGTGCATGTGGAAAGAAAAGTTGATGAATCAGTTTTGAAATATACCTCCATACATTAAATAATACCTCCATGCATTAATAATTTAAGCTCTTCGGATAAAAAGTATTTGTTTTCGCGTTTGAATTAATTCTTTCTAAAAATTCAAATGTAAATTTTACGATTCATTATACTGCTGTTAGTATGGCTCCGTGTACTACAACACATTCTTTTTGCATGTAAGCAAATTTTTAATTTTGTACTGCGTAAAATTTCCTTTCTGATTACTGAATTCGAAGAATTTGATGTAGAAGAATATAAAAGTTTAGTTTAAATTAATAAAAATTTCAAACCAAATTTTAAATATAAAATTTCAAATGATAAAACAACAACAATCTTGGAAAACCCCGCAGCACTTTTTACACTCTTTTATTAGGTGCGTACGTAATTATATAAATACGTAGCACCTATAGTCTTATACGTAGCATCTATAGTCGTCCTTATTTAACAGCACAAAAACTACCCAACGGAATGGTTTGAAATTTCATATACAGGGTGTCCATAATTAAACGACCCTACTTTAAAGTTGTCTACAGACGAAATTCAGATATACAGATTAGACATTCAGATAGACAGAAATACAGATTCGGTCAGAAAGTTGTGAAATTTTGTGAAGGACATAATGAAGAAATGGGAATTTGTTTAAGCGAAAAAAAAATACTTCAAAATTTCGCCACCAGATGGTGTTTTAAATGAATTACACATTTAGCATATATTTACGATAGTTTACTTATTTTATTGCAACAAAACATCCTCCACATAACGGCCATCATTTTCAGCTACCATCATCAGTGTGTTCTGTGAAACGATAAAAAACATGTCGCGAAAAAAGTTTTGTTCAACATGTTTTGTTGTAATAACATTTGTAGTCTATCCTAAATGCGTAATTCATTAAAAACGCCCTCTTGCGGCTAAATTTTGAACAACTGTTTTCGCTTAAACAAATTCCCATTCCTTCATTATGTCCTTCACAAAATTTCACAGCTTTCGCACCAATAGTTTCGTCTGTAAAGTAGGGTCGTTTATTTATGGACACCCTGTATATAACCGTTGCAAAATTTTGTCGAGTCATTTCAAATTTTATGAAAATCGAATCAAAACTTAAAAAGATATTAGTAAAAGTTTTCTTCATTCTATTGAATGTACGTAATCTATATAAGAAAAACGCAAGTCACGAAACATACCAAAAATTATAACTTTTTTAGTACAGTCGGTAGCTATCGCTTTCTACCAAGTGTAAATCAAAGCGGTGAAATTCCCTGAAGCCGGTGCAAAATTAACGTATTTTAACGGACATATTTTGGAACAGAATGAATTATGAAATTAGGCACGATTTTTAAGTTTAATCTTAAAAATCGTGTCTAATTTCATAACTGTAAACGAGCATTAAAAAAAAAAGTATTTATTGTAAAGCTATCTGCCAATTTAAAAGGTGTTCGGTTCACCTAAACGTTGATACATGAATCGCTGAAAAAGTTATAAAAATCACCAACTCTAAATCATAACAAGTTTGAAATTGTAAGTTAAACGTGACAAATGAAATTAGTACGTTTTATTTCGTACTATTACTAGTTTCACAATGTAAAAAAATCATCGTCATTATTTCAGTGAAAAGATTTATATCGTTTGCTATGAGCAAAATGAGCATGTCCTTCACTTATTACGTATGCCACGTCACTTATTGCGTATGCCACATTTACAGATGCGAATTTTTTTTTTCGACACTAGACAGCACTGTAAAATCTTGCTTTGCGAATGATTACCGCCATGGTTTAAATATTTTATGACTCATGATGAACGAATCTCTTGTGTTTATTTACTTTAATGGATTAAGATATTGTCTATCAACAATATTTCAACTGAAGCTATTTCAAAATCTATGCATATTTTAATGTCACTCGTGTCTCAAACAAACAATTCTCTTTGAACGATCTTTCTAAAAATGTAACTTTTATGGAATTTTATTCGAAAAAATAATTTTAAATAAATGTAACCTCCTGTCAAATGAAAAAAGAAATGGTCAGACTGTATTTGTATTCCTCAGTCACATGGCTTGCGCTTTTATTATATAGGTTACGTATGATAGGATTTAATAGAATAAAGAAAACTTTTATTAATATATTTTTAAGTTTTGATTCAATTTTCATAAAATTTGAAAACACACGATAAAATTATGCAACGATTATATATATTAAATTTCAAACCATTCGGTTGGGCAGTTTTTGCGCTGTTTTATGGGGCCAGACGGACAGATGGACACACCAGACGACGACTATAGGTGCTACGTTTTTATAAAATTACGAACGTACCTAAAACGAGTCTCTGATATTTTAATGGTACATCGATGGGAAATAACGCATTTGTTCCACACAAAATCACGAAACATAATACAACTAAATGTTTTACGATGGCGCTGGAGCACCAATTTCTACAAATGGGACATATTTTCTTTATTTTTTACGAAGATTCCATATCTTAATTTTCTGCCTGACAAAAGTGCTTCAAATATGTTTCAAATCAGATACAAGATGTATATCAGACGATAGTTAATACTTTAAGTAAAAATAATAAAGGCAAAACAATTTAGTAAAGAAAAGTAGTATCGCAATCCGTTTCAGTAAAAAAAGAAGGGTGTTTCATTACCAGCTGAACCAAATGTTTCGTTCACAACTTTAACACTTACATAGATATATCTGATATATTCATCAGATTATCTCTAATTGGTATGAAATAGAATGATACATTGAGAAGTGATAGAAATACCCTGTAATTTTGTTACTAACACCGGATGTACTGCCAGTTTTAAATTACTTTCTAAATTACAGAACGTTTAATATGCAGTATTTGTTTGGATGCGAATGGTGGGAATTTTCAGTACATTCAGGGATGTCATCATATTTCGTATACGGAAAAGTAACTCTGTTGAAAATAACATTACAATATCTTTATTATTGCGAATGTTAGAACTAAAATCCTACTTCTGCTTGGAGAGCGATACCCTGTATTTTACTGAATACGTAGATATCTCTTGTTTCTTATAGAAAATTTTTTTCTTTTTACGTGTATCTGCACTGTTTTGACCATTATTTTATGTACATTCTGCATATAACAATCCTTATATTACATATAAAAATTTAATTACTTCAAAACCAGTAAAATTTTAAAAGAAAATTTATTTTAATAATAAAACAATAAAGTTATGCATCATTTTACGATATTCCGACTTTGGACTGCAGAAAAGTGCTACTATAACACTTCCGGCATTTCGCTAACGCAATGAAGGTACTTAAGTTCATGTCAATTAACTGACATGTGATCTACAAATTTTTAAGATTGATAAGTTAAAACCTGGAAGCGAAATCAATTTCAACAACCTAGAACATGCCCACTTTTATATGCACTGTTAATTAAACTATGAAACTAACTTAAATGATATTTTTAACATTGCTATTTGTTATAATAAAATATTGAGAGTATTATAAAAGAAATAATTGGAAACATATGAGTGATAACACATATAGTCTACAAGGCAGGTAAAGTGAACAATTGAAAGCGGACATTTTCGTGCGTTAACAGAAAAAAACAAGTTGGAACTTGTATGTCAAACGTGACAAATGAGGTATTTTCGTACTATAACTAGTTTTATAAATCTTCAGATCGTGGTGCAATAGCTGTTGTGATCTTATGCAAAATTTTCATGCATGCAAAATTTATTTTATGTGCAAATTTTCATATCATAGATATTAATTTTATGATAATATTTTATGAAATTAAGTTTCCATACACTTTTACAAACAATTAATTACAATTCTGTTACATTAAAATTATACTATGCTCAAATATCTGACACAAGACAATGTTAAAAATCCTCATTATTATTTCAGTGACATGAATTACATCGTCTGTAATTACGATATGATTAATTTTCGTAATAAAATAAGTACATTTTAAGTTGGCAATATTTTATCTTTTGTTCACATTTACTGAAAATTCCAATGGGAAAATTAAGCCTAGCTTTGAAGATTTCAGAGTTTAAAATCCATATTTAGACTCTTTTTCCATTTAATATCTATTTCTCCGGAAACATCTAACAAAAAAATTATCGGTAGATTATATAACTGCTATAATTAAGCAGTTTTAGTATACAAATTCGGTTTTTAAATTCAGTAATACGGAAATAATATGACTGCTTCTTAAATATAACGTAATCACCATGACAACCTAGAATCATTACTGATCATGGAATAGCATTGGAATACCGTAATTTCCGGCGTATAATCCGCAGCTCAAAGAGTCGTTTTTCGACCCAGAAATTTTATTCAATAATTGTAGTTAAATAATTACAGCGATCTTTTAAGTTACATTTTATAAAATAATATTTCTGGGTCAAAAAACGACTCTTTAAGCTGCGGATTATATGCCGGAAATTACGGTAATTACGTATGATAAGTTTTAATAGAATGAATAATGTGATTAGAACTTGGTCATAGAGGTTATGAAATGTCATATACGCCATATATGACTATAACGTCCTTGTGTGATAACTTGGCGATATATCCAGATCGCTTGTCGATTATTCCTCGGAAGCTGCTATAACAAGGAAGTACCGATTTTTAAAAAAATCAAATTAATTAATAAATATTTTTATTAATATCTTTATATATTAAATTTCAAACAATTCGGTTGGGTAGTTTTTGCGCCTTTATATGCGGACAGACGAACGGGCCAGAAGATGACTGTATGTTCCATGTATTTATATTATTACGAAAGCACCTAAAAATGCAACGAAAATATACTTCAAATTACGGAAATTTTTAAAAAATTGACACATTACTACTCTATGTATGGTTTTCTCACGATAACTTGGAAGATGATCGTAAAAGAGCTTGTGATGCTATGGGAAAGAAAGTTGCTAAACCGTAAAAAAAGACAAATATTTCATAATCTAGGACAACATAATATAATCACGAAAAAAAAAATAAACAATAGCTTCTTCTGAGTTTAGAAAAGCGTTTTTTATATTTAGAAACTTCAAAAACCTACCTATTTTTGGGATTTAAAGAAGCATTTATAAAACAATAATTCTTTTCCTTCCAATGATTTTCGGAAATGTTTTTGAGTAGTTTTTATAGGTTACTAATCAGATTATTCAATTCGAAATATAAATTGTTTGGATGCTATCATACCTGAAGAATAAGTTTTCATGTTCAACAAGCCCTGTTTTACAGGCAAACATCAAAATTAACATCATATACATTAACATTAGATTAATATTATTTTGCTACTGTTATATGTATAAATTCTATTACGCAGCTAAAAATGTTTACTTCAGAATTGAAAGCGTCTTAAAAACCTATATTCCGCATTCAGAAAACACTATTAAAGCATTATAAAACTACTCGGAAACATTTCCGAAAATTAGTAGCAGCGAAAAAAACTTTGTTTTCACAAATGCTTATTTAATCCTCGAAAATAGACTCGTTTCTGCGGTTTCTAAAGATAAAGAACGTTTTTCAGAATCGTTGGTAACTCGGAACAGATTATTGTATATTTTCGCTCGTATATTATATTTTCTTAGATTAATAAGTATTTGAATTTTTTACAGTGTAATGGACACATGGTGCAGGAAATGCATTATTTAATGAAAAGCTAGATTCTGACTGTTACTAGCAGTGATTTTTCAGTTTAATTAACGAAAAAATTAATCTATATTTGCGCACTCATATACCATATTATACAACTATATTTATTGCAGTTTTGTTAAGATAACAATGAGGAAATTCACAGATATATTAGTCTCAGACTCAGAAGCAGCGTTATATTTTGAGAACCAATTTTAGCGTCAATGATTTTGCTATATATCATAGATTAAATAATACTCTGCAATGTGAAATGTATGGCAACACGATTAACGATGATGTCTCCGAGTTGGGATAAAATCAGTAATCGGTTCATTTCACGTACTAGCCAGCTGTGTAATGTAGTTATGCAACACCCACCTCACTTCCCTGCTTTTGACTCCTGCTGACAGGCAGTTTGTACTATCTAAGATGTGATAGATAGCAAAATCATCGACACAAAAATTGGTTGACAAAATGTGACGCAGCCTTCCGGACAATATGGAATCAAAAATGTGACACAGTATTATAAGAATATTGTTACAATTTGTTAATAATACGAATGTGTAAACTTGTTGCTTCGAGATCAAAGAGTGCTCGAATCACAAAATTCATTAAAATTATTTTATATAATAAGCATAGCACAAAGTATCACAGATATTCTTAATTTGCAGCTGTTAGATAGCGATATCTCTAACTGTTAAAATAAATAAAAATATTGCCGAATAAAACTTTTGTGATAATACTAACTCAGTGACTGCCGATCAAATATAAATATAATCATGCTTTGTTGAAAAGTTCTCATCCCCCCCCCCCCTCTTTTTTTTTCAATGTTTGTTTCATCCTCCGATATTTAACCAGTGTGCATTCTGGAAGTTACTGGATATTTCTCATTCATTACCGTGATGATGGCCAGGTTCTGGATGAAAAAACTCCGGCGAACTTTTTAATATCTGTGAATTGGTTTTAATGTTTTAAAACGTTTTATATTGTTTTACATTGAGTAATGAATAAATTATGAATCATTTTAAATGTTTTTATGTTTTGATTAGTTCTTATATAATCTAATCTTCTCCTATGTGTCGTAAACATATGACTTTTACAAATAAGTGTTCGAACGAACTAAAATTTTGCCTTCAAAATCTCAAATTCACTAAATTTGTTGAAGTGTCTACCTAAAAACCACTCAATACATTATAGTATTTACATGCTAATGCAGAAATACCTAATGATTGTAAACTTACAGACAGTTCATCTCATCATATTTCTATTACAACGAATCAAATGACCCGTCTGCAAAGACCCATCTTAAATATATAAAACTCTGAGGTACGTGGCGGCGAAAGAGCGGTTATTTATCTTTTCCCAATCTCAACGAATTGTTTGTGTAGAAAAAATCAAAGTTGCTAAATTGTTTTCACTAATTAGCGAATATTAAGGAAAGTGTTTGAGGTATTGATTTAAAACTCACCACACATATGTAAATACTGTGTGTAAATATATAAACATTTTCTTCATCCGAAAATCCAATTTTTGTAAAAAATGGCCAATAATTTTTCTTAGTTTTTGCAAAAAACTTAAAAAAAAAAAAAAAAAAAAAAAAAAAAGAACGCCATTTTGTTTTTGTTAGTCATTCTGTTTCAAATGCACCATTTATTTATGTCTCAAAATTTACCGATATTTGTTAATGTTAAAACTCATAGGTTAAATTTTGCGGGGGGTAGGGGAGTTCGGTCATAATTTAAATATCGCGTTAATATTAAAGGTATATAGAAATGTCCCCCTGGCGGTGGAAGATAGACTTAATTCATTTTTGCAGTGTGTGCGCAACACTTCTGCTTTTTGGTACCGTAGGCAGCGTGGACCCGTGCTGGAACTTCGCTTAGAATAGAATGCACCCCTTAGCGATGAAAGGTGATGCTAGAAGATTTTCCGTCACGTGCGCAGCACGCCTTCTATACGGCACCGATGGCAGCGGGGACCCGTTCCGGAGGTTGGTTCGGAAAGAGGTTTCTTTAGAACAGAATGAACCTCTTGGCGGTGGAAGGTGGAAGGTGGAAGTAAAATGTATTAATCATTCAATGTTCGTTTGGAAAAATCGACTAGAGAAGCGGGCGTAGCCTGCTAGCATATTTTATTACTTATGTATGGCAAACTATGCCATTAAATACAATTTGCTGTGTACATAAAATAATTTTGTCCAAATAACGAATTCAATTTGTTAATTTATTCAATAACAAAAATACTTAGAAATAAGATAAGAAAATTCTGATTTCTTCCTTAATTTAGAAATGAATATTGTCACGAATATTTTAGCATAGCGATCTTAGTCTTACTTATGACATTAGGCAAAGATTATTATTGGAAAACATCGGTGACGTTTATTAATATACGTGGAGTACAATCTATTGCACATGTCAACTGATACACCGTGGTATGTAGGTCCAGTTACATATTTTTGTGTAGAAATATAAACAAAAGAGAAAGAAATACGAAAAAAAAAAAAAAACGTTGTATGTAAATTAGACTAAAAAAATAGCAAAATTAAATAGCGATTCGGTAACGTTTTATTCAAGAAATACTGCCAGGATATTTTAAAAGTGTAATTATACCCGTTATAGTTGGTTTGGTGTTAAAATATTTTACAGCATTTCAGTGAACGAAATGGCCAGTGATTCAGTTACTTATAATCATACTTTAATAGAAGCATAGAGTAGATATACAACAACATCCCTCCCCATCCCTTATGGTAAAATATTTTATATTTCCCCACATCTAAAACTTTTATGTTATTTATTTTTTGTAAGCTCATTTCGGATGAATTTGCAACAAACTTAAAGGAAGTTTTCTTTTTCGATAGTTAAATCTTCATCTGCCATTACGAAGTGATCGTTTAAATTATTACCCCCAACATACTTAACCGAACAGAAGGGGATAATGTGTCATATGTTTAAATGTGCGATAATAATATTACATTTGTCAGAGCATAAGTTTCTCCGACCATCGTTGATGGGATGAAAGTTTCTAACAATTCCTAAATTATCGATCGCTTCTATGCAACCGATTGATTTGAATTATTCGTCTTTGAGGTTAGCAGTGCTTTACTGATAAATAATATTTATATATTTATTTTTAACTTATAATATTTACGGTGTAAGTTTTTATTAAAATTTATTTCTTCTATTGGATGCATTTTTTGGATAAGTTACCACGAAAACCTGTAACCAGTTAAAAACAGTTTCAACCGAGCTAATTCGTGAATTTTTTTAACTGTACCCCTTAGTAACAACATAACTAAAGTAAATTTTATAGTAGTTTCAATTTGGTCCATTAAGGAAAAGTCGTGTCAGTGTACAGAATAGATAAGGGTGGAGGGAGCTTTAGTAACCCTAAAGTGGAACCAATACAGGGTGTTCCGTTAAAGGGGTCCAATATTAATAGGGGTAATAGAGGAGATCACATGGAGCATAAATCAGTATATAAAGCCTGGTCGGATCTCAATAGTTTTCAAGTTACAGCAAATAGAATGAAAATTCGGAAAATTGTAAAAGAACCCTCATTGCTAAACTATCGATAATGCTACATAAAAACGAAGCACATATTTAGAAAGAGCAGAAAAAAACCTACAAAATGACATCAATTGTATTAAAATAGCAATATTTATTGACGAGTTACAAGCCCTGAAACAGTGAAAAAAGTACGAAATCCAATATACATCAAAATAGTTAATCGTTAATTCCAAAAAGACAACTCTAGCTACAACAAGGAAAATGTAGTAAAATTTGGTCCATTCCGAAAACTTTCGAAAAAGCTTACAATGAACCATATCGGTTTAATTGTGTGAGAGAAATTAATCAGTTTCTTAGTTACAACTCCGCTTTCTTTGACACTAGCAAAGGTTAAACTCCGCCCATCACGATTGGAAACACCGCCTCTTTAATTACTCTCAACTATACATTTTCGATCATGCTTCTTCTGAGATGCAACATTTTTAATTATTCAAGAGTTGAATGAACCAAAATAACTTTACAATAATAGTCTACATTTTAAAGTGGTCTTTTATTGATATAAAGCTTAAGTTAAATTCCTTAAAATTAAACTGGTGGTGAAAATTCGGAAATAATTAAAAATATTGCGATTTGTAACTATGCAAGAAGTTTCAGTACATGTTTTACATGGACAATTATTGTATGTATATGTGCATCATAATTTATGATAGGAAATAATAATAACAAATAGCATAATAATTTTATTAATTATAAATTCAAAAAAGACACTAAATTTTAAATTAATTCATACAAACTTTGTAATTTACAATTTGAGTACACCACAGTCTGTGACTTACAAAATACTGTGCCAAAAAGTGTTGAAAATAAAAGAAAAATGACAAATAAAGAATTACATTCCACGTACTTTATGACATATGTGAAGCATAGTCTTCTGGCCTGCGCTGCACAGTTCAATGTCGGAAGGCAGACGAACGGACATTATTATAATAGGTGTTCGAAGTTGCGCCCATTAACAGAATCGCACAGCCGACAGCGACGTCGTAAAGATTGGCGAACACGCCGAAAAACTCCGACGGAGTTGGGAATGTCTCCTGCAGCGACAACGATTCGCGCTAGTAAATCCTCCGGTGCATCCACAGGCGTTTCATACACCAGCGATTTAAGGTGTCCCCAAACAAAAAAGTCTAACGGATTGAGGTCTGGAGAGCGTGCAGGCCAAGCAACAGGTCAACTGCGTCCAATCCATTTCCCAGGATATGTTGAATTGAGGTGATTGCGAACACCTATGAAAAAATGTGCCGGTGCCCAATCGTGCATAAACCACATATTGCGGCGCAATGTTGCTGGCACATTTTGCAGTAACTGCGGTAAGATATCCCGTAGGAAAACCAAGTACGTACTGCCATTGAGTACATCTGGGAGTAAATATGGTCCTATGAGATAATCGCCGAGGACACCTGCCCATATGTCCACACTGAACTTTTGTTGTGCGTTCGACGGGAAAACAGTGTGCGGATTTGTATATGACCATGTGTGCAGATTGTGCGTGTTTACCACGCCCTCTCTCGTAAATGTTGCTTCATCAGTAAATAAAATATTTTCCAGAAATTGTGGATTATTTTCTGTTACATTAAGCAACCAGCGTACGAATTCTGTCCGCTGAGCACAATCTGTTACTGATAACAGTTGTACCTGCTGCACATGAAAGGGGTGCATGTTTTCTGCACGCAGAATACGCCACACACTTTGGTGAGAAACACCGACTTCAGACGCAGCAGCTCGTATACTCGTGGACGGGTTATCTTTAAAAATATTCAGTACATCTTCTTCCATTGCAGGTGTTCGTACATGTCGAGGTTTCCCTGCATCAATGCTTGCTGTATTAAACGATCCAGTCTCCCGTAATCGTCTATCGATTTTTATGAAGAGTTTCGAACTTGGGCAACGTCTACTTGGAAATTGCTCACGGTACATGCGCTGTGCTAGACATGCATTTCCATGAGCTTGCCCGTACATCAGATGCATGTCTGCATATTCTTCGTTAGAGTATTCCGGCATAATTATTATACATCAACTTACTACAATCCCACTTACAACAGCCTCCCTTTAACATAACGCCCACTGATGACTGCTGTTTTATTACACTTTTCTTCCTATACACATAGAAAATTTGCATAAAAAGTACTTCTTCTTCATCATCCTGAAAGTTCATGGAGGAAACGCAGCAGTCACGGAGTTTGCTTTAAGACAAGGCGAGAGCTGCACAATATGTCATTCACTTGACCAGACTGAATAATGAAAGGGTATTGATAGAGGTTGATCAGAAATGTATAATTGAAAGATATTAAAACGGGGTGTTTACAATCGTCATGGGTGGAGTTTCGCTCTTTCCGAGCGTGCAACAGTACAGAGTTGTAACTAGGGAACTGCTTGATTTCTCCCATACAATTAAACTGATATGGTTTATTGTCAGCTTCTTCGAAAGCTTTCGGAATGGACCAAATTTTATAACATTTTCCTTGATGTAGGTAGAGTTGCATTTTTGGAATTAACGATTAACTATTTTGCTAAATATTTGATTTTGTATTTTTTCACTATTTCAGAGCTTGTAACTCGCCATTAATTCTCAATATTCTAAAACAACTTATGTCATTTCGTAGGATTTTTTCTGCTCTTTCTAAATATGTGCTTCGTTTTTATGTAGCATTATCGATAGTTTAGCAATGAGGGTTTTTTTACAAATTTCCGATTTTTCAGAGCTTGTAACTCGCCATTAATTCGCAATATTCTAAAACAACTTATGTCATTTCGTAGGATTTTTTCTGCTCTTTCTAAATATGTGCTTCGTTTTTATGTAGCATTATCGATAGTTTAGCAATGAGGGTTTTTTTACAAATTTCCGATTTTTCATTCTATTTGCTGTAACTTGAAAATTATTGAGATCCGGCCAGGCATTATATACTGATTTATGCTCCGTGTGATCTCCTCTATTACCCCTATTAATATTGGACCCCTTTAACGGAACACCCTGTATACAGGGGTCGTACGGGGTTCTAGAATTTTCATGGAAATTACCAATGTTTTCTCATAGAAAAACTCGTCTTATTTAATGAAGCGATTATACACGGCGAGTTTTCTTCGAAAATTCATCATAACGAAATTTGATATCTGATTTTATCGCCAAAGGCCAGCATATGTTTGCGAAAGGAAAATAAACAAATTACAGTATCGTTAAATTAAATTGAGAAGCTTCTTTTACTATTTTTAAACAGATTGTTAGTTGCGTTGTTTTACTTCGTTTATATTTTTCGCACGGTAGTTTCATTTAGTATATTTTAAATTTATATTGTTAATAAAGGGTGCTTTTCACTTGAGCATGTCGTTTATAAATTATGAAATATAAATGATAATATTACATATTACTGTGTGTACATAAAATGTAAGATCATATACAGGGCTACACAAAATATTTCAAGTACATTTCTGTTTATTGGCAGAATTCGTTGTAGGGGAATTTTCAGCTGTGCTGTGCGTTTCCTAACTGAAATAAATTGTAGAATAATGTGCAGTAAGGTAAAGCTAGGAGAGTCTCCGCACAATTCAATAGAATGACAATAAAAAATCTAAATATTAATTTTATTCTAAACAATTCATGAATAATTTTGCCTTCATTTGTTTTTTATGCATTTCCATTGCTGTTTTGTTGTTATGCTGCATTTAATAGAACAACTGTACTAAAACCAAGAAAGCTGTTTTACGCAATCTGTCCTTACATTGTTGGTGTGATTGCGCACGTTTGTAGGACAGATTGTTATTAATAATAACTACAATTGTTAATAATAATAACTACGATTGTTAATAATAATAATTACACTTATATGACATTGTTGTATGATTTTTGTGAACGGATGTTATTGTATAAGGAGTAAATATTTCAACCTCATGATTAAAAAATCAGAAAAAGGAAAGAATTTTAAGAACAATTAAAATATTTTAATTAAAGAAAAGTAAAGAATCAGAAAAAACAAAGCTAGAAAAGATTACAAAATAACCTTAAGTTACATCATAACACGTTACTTAAAATTAGTCTATTTTCATTTTCATAGTTTCAATGTTTTCTAGTTTGCTGACCGAAGTTGTTGTCGTTCACAATCGATGCACTTATTGTTGTAAATGGTGCAGCTTTCGTGCCACCACCTGCTACAAGTAATACGTTGCATCTAGTACCTTATCGAAGCTGTATCCTGGTACAGTTCTCGACATTCAGTCCACTCATCCTCATTGCCCTTCGTTTTCTTTCCGTCAGTTTTTTTTTATCGCACTTCTTCTGGAAGCATCTTATCTTCAACTTTTTGCTTTTTTTGCAGCTGTTCCTTCTGAAGTCTTTTTCATGTATTTTGTGGATCAGTAACATTTGTTGCACCCTGTTTCCTTTTTGATTTTGATGGCATTAAACTACTTGTAATGGATGATAGCTTTTCAAAAACTTTCGAAGGTGTATTTCTGAGAGTAACATTAGACTCCCCAGAAGTTAATAGTTAACAAATGCATGTAGCTACTGCAATGGGATGCGAGGATAGGCTTAGAACAGGGGTGCAAAAATCTAGGCGCCAATGGGACGATTCCCACCACTAAATTTTTAGTATTCTTCGCCTAATAAGAATACTGATAAAATTTAAGCGAAGTATGCTGATAAAGTTTGACGAAGAATACTAATAAAATTTAGTGGTGAGAATCAGCCCATTGGCGCCTAGATTTTTGCACCCCTGGCTTAGAATATGAGAAGTTTGTCTTTCAGTGGTTGTAACAAGTACTGTTGTTGAAATGGATTGATGAGAATTCGGATGGTAATTCAACGGTTTCAGACACAGCTTGAATCATGCATTGATCACAGTCTAGCTATTATACGTGTTCTGGAATCACTTCAATATTTAAAGAGTAAATTCTAGGTTTCGATAATTATGTGTTTTTATGTGTTTTTTTATGTGTTTTCTGGGAAGATTATTATGTATGAACATGAGAAAATTTGACTTTCATTTTAATAATAAATTCGCTTTCGTTTTTTTAAAAAATATTATTAGAGATTATCTAATACGATTAATTATCTTCCTTTCTAAATGTTCTGCAGTTTATATAATGTTTATACCTAAATAAAAAAGCTAAATACCATATTTTAAATAAATAGGTTTATGTTATTTTATAGTATAAGAATGTCAAATTCATTAAAAAAAATTCTATTATCTGAACATCTCGTATTAATGTATTCATTTTATAATATAATATTACTAGGATATAATTCTGACCATAGTTTATTTTAATCTATATCAGTCCATAAGTCAGACATAACAGTAACCGCAAAACTCATAAATATAAAAGCACTTAGCGAGAGCGTTCAATGCCCATTGCAACTTTATTGATTTACGGAATGTTCGTTATTTTAATATTGAAACATATGTATTTTTAAGTCCAAAAATGATTGAAAACTAGATCTTAACTACAAATTGATGTCTTTATGCGTGTAATACATTGCTAGAAATACTACTGTGGGCAAAAAATAGTCAGAGTTTGTACATAATTTTAAAATTCTTAATTTATTCTTCCAAATCTATTTCGTCCCGCTCAAAGTAATCCCCCCTGGCCCCAATACACTTGTGCCAACGTTTCTTCCAATCCTCGAAACAGTTGTTAAAGTCAATTTCCGGAATAGCCTTCAATGCGCGTAGCGATTCACGTTTAATGTCTTCAACTGACTCAAAACGGTTTCCCCGGAGTGGTCGTTTGAGTTTGCTGAATAGCCAGAAGTCACACGGAGCTAAATCAGTCGAATACGGTTGTTGCGGCACGATATTGGTTGAAAATTTGGCGAAAAACTCACGAAGAATTAATGCAGTATGCGACGGTGCATTATCGGTGCATCTGTCAAAATGATTTTCACTGATCCTTCCGATATTCCAACGATGCCAGTAAGGTCTCTGACTGTTAATCGTCCATTCTCAAGCACCAATTCCTCGATTTTATTGACGTGTTGATCATCAGTTGATGTTGATGTGTTACATCAACATCCCGTGCGGATGCAACAGTTGTGTGCCGTCCTGGACGTGGTTCGTCGTCAACGCGTTCTCGACCCTCTTTGAATAATTTGTACCAATCAAAAACACTTGCTCGCGACAAACAATTATCACCGAAGGCCTTTTGCAACATTCTGAACGTTTCGGCACCAGAAATTCGATTCCGCACACAAAATTTAATGGAACTTCTTTGTTGAATAATTTCACTAATTGTAAAAATCGCCGAATGGACTTTTTGTACTTCAGAAAGACAAGCGTATACTAAACACTAATGATTATTTTAATGTGACATTTGGCACAGATGTCACTGACAGTCATACCAACCTAGAAAAAAAATATTTCGACGAATAGGTTTTCGCGCGAAATTTAAATAAAAAAGTCTTACTATTTTTTGCCCAAAGTAGTAAACGTTTGCTGCTGTATTTCATGGAATCGGAAAATGAAGTGCTGAAAATAAAAGTTAAATAATTACTTATTGCTTTTGGATGTAATTAAATAATTTCAAATTATACAGTAAAATTTCAAAGATGCACAATATTTCTTTTCGAGAAATGTTACATTTATTTACCCATCATACGTAGTATAGGGTAAAGTCTTGTAATCGTTTTTTTTTTTTTGACAGATTTACACGTTTCAGTCACTGGAGATTCCGAAAAACATATTTTTTTGAAAAAAAAATTTCGCCGTCCGTCTGTCTGTGTGTCTGTAAACGTTCTATCTCCCGAACAAATTGAGATAGAGACTTAAAATTTGGTATGTACTTAGTATGTAATAATGAAAAGAAGCTTATTGAATTCCAGTAATCTCGATTATCCGAAACTATTTTTTTCGGACTCTCGAAATATTCGCTCTGATAAAAGGTATATAAAATGTTTCGAAATTGTTTATTTCAAGGAGTGAATATAAAAGACAATAAAAAAACATAAATTTTGCCTAAAGAATGAAGTCGATCGGATAATGAGTTGCTGAGATATTTGTAATCCTATTTACCACACTCTTCGATTTTTCATGACCCTGTATTTCATTCAAATTTCAATTCAAAGATATATTTTAATTGGAAATGAGACGCTTAATCCGACGCAGTAAACCGTTAGCTAATATGATTATCAGTTTTGGAGTTATAAGGATGTTTCTTTTATGCAATTCAGTAATAGAGCATTCAAAGTTTATAACGTCATCAAGCCACGATTTTATTTGAATTGCAATGCATTTTATAAATAGTTCGAACATGTTTTATTTTCATATTTTATATTATGCATATCCGTGATGAGTAAGTATTACGGTGGCCCCCAACGACTAGTTTTATTTACGATTTATTGACATTTCTTATCAAATAATCTTTCTTCCAAAACTTTCAAAATCTATATTCATTAAACATGTGAAATACAATTTTGTTCATTCTACTCATATAATGCATTTATGGAAACACGAATTTGTTACTTTATTTGATGTAATGAGAAAATGAAAAAATACAAATTAAGTTAAAGAAAACTCAATTATTTTTAATGCAGATAAGTAATCTAAAATTACACAATAAAATTTAAAAAGATGCAAGTATTCTTTTTTGAGAAATAATATTTTTGAAATCGATAAAATTTATTAAATTTTCCCCTAAAACAATCTGTTAATAAAATTGATAATTCTAATACTTATTGAATAAGTGAAAGCCATTTTCATTCATTTCAAAAGTATTAAGATTTATAATAAAGAAACAGTTGTTTTTAAACAGAAAAGCAATTGATGCCACAAAACACAAACGAGAAACAAAACATTAAGTGATTTCCAATGTGAAATTACTTTCCTTGTAATGACTTTGAAAAAGTTTTAGAAACATTTCACATTAACTGCTGGGAAACTTTCAGCTATGTTTTAGAATAACATGTTCTACCAAATAAATTTTAAAAGGTATTACGATGGGAATTTTCTTTAAGACATTTGAAAGGATTACCAGCTTTCATTATATGCTTAAAATATACTTATTTTTCTCTGCAGCATAGATTAATGTATTTAATACAGGGCGCTTCAGAAAAATGTATACAAACTTTGAATCATTATAACTCCAGTTTTTATTCGCATTTAACCTCCTTCGCGACGAACGTCCTTTACAGAATTTTTAATCTTATACCACCAGTTTTTCAAAACAGAAAATTTCGCCTAATTGAATCGCAGAAATGCTATTATTAAATAAGGCAAAGCTTACAATAAAAGTAACTGGTAGGAATAATCGAGGATTCTGAGCATCTTATGCGTCACGTATACGGGTTGCTTGTCCCCAAGGGTATAATCAGGACCGCACACCGTACAGATAGACCGCGGGCACCGGTAATATTTCCAATGCGTGCCCCTCACCATAAGCCTGATAAAATAAAACCTGTTAGACGAAAACGTACGGAAATTCAATTTTAAATAACTTTTTATTCGTCTTAAAAGGTATAAATACATGGAATTTTTTTGGCTAGACCACGATTTTTTCTCCGTTTACGGCAGAATTCCATTATATTCGCATTTACTGTATTAGAAAATAAATATGTTAGATAGTACTTTTTTAGAAAATCTATATAGTATTTTCTTACATTTTTATTATTTTTCTTTTACAGTATTTTACAGTAGTATTACAGTTTATGATGCATTGGTAGCACCTTTTCATTTAAGTAATTTAAACAAAAAATTAAAATATTGAAAATATAATTAAATTTTAATTCAGTTCATCAGTTAAGTCGCCGATTGCATGACGCTATTGCAACTTTTGTTATTGTGTTTTACAGTTTAGAAAATATTTGTTCTTTAAAATATAGATAAACGTGCAAGACACCGATACACCATTGGGAGAGGTCGACCGCGATCAAGCAGATGGCGCTGTTGCTGCGGTCGACCTCTACCCAATGGTGTATCGCTGTCTTGCACGTTTGCGTTCACCTGCTGTGTCGTCTTTCGCTGCAACAGCACCATCTGCTTATTCGCGGTCAACCTCTACCCAATGGTGTATCGGTGTCTTGCACGTTCGCGTTCGTCTGCTGTATCGTCGTTTGCCCATAGCCGTTCAACGCTTCGTCCGTATGCAAAGCCCTGATTTTTTCCTGGAGGGCGTTTTGAAGCTTATAAATCGGTATGACAAATGTCTCAATGTACTTGGTACTTATGTGGAAAAATAAAGTTATGTTTTATCTTTAATGTCTCATTACATTTTTTTGTCTTTCATACACACCTCTGTCCACAATCGCCAGGGGAAACTTATTTTCCGACTGCCCCTCGTAGTAGCATTTCCCAAAGCACATCATTTAAAGTAGAGATGAGTAAATTAAACACAATGGTCAAAAAATCAAATGAGTTAATCAAAATAATGCAAGTAATAACACAAAATTACATTGTTTATGATCAACACCTTTTTTAGTGATATGAAATATGAGCGTAAATTTACATAAATATATTTCGACTAGCGTATATATATTGAAAAACTTTTCGATATTATCAGAAATGAAACAACGATGGCGTAAATGAGACGCGTAGCCTCCGTTCTCGGGTTGCGCTTACAACATACTATGAAGGTTTGAATTACTTTAATTTTATTACTTAGTAGGGGAGATGGGGGGTGAAAGGGACATTTTCACAAAAATATTTATTTTAAATATTTTATATAAGTTATTATCAATATTATATATCACATGCCATACATTAAGTGTTTGACTGCATCTTATGCACAATATTTGTTCAAGATTATTATTATACGGATATATAAATTAATTTTTAAAAAAAGTTCTTCTGTGTCCCAATCATCCCCACAGCAGGGATGAATGGGACACAAACATTTTCCTCCACGTATTCAATGTTAAGGACTAAAAACTGACAAAAATGCCTCCTTGTCAAAAACTGAGAGATTATAAAGTGCAATATGATCCCCAGGATTATTTGTTAGTCAGTGATCTTGGACTCATCTCAGCTTTGCCTTAAAAGGCTCATAAACGGTGGATTGAAGACGATGGCTACAGTAAGGATGAAATTTTAAAAGAATAATTACCATAAAGTATTAATTTATCAACCTATATAATATTATTTAGTTAATAAATATATCTTTCAGCATCCTCTAGGAATGAATGAGACAGTTCCATTCATCCCATTTGAAATGTCTCAATCATCCCCATGGCTCATATATTCAATTGTCAGCCATTTTGTCTCAAAAAGTATTTTGTCACAATGTTTAATATGCATTCATTTTAATTACCAATATTGAGACTTTAAATAAGAAACTGCAACATATATTAATTGTTTATATTGCATAAGATATTTAAGTAACTTCAAATGTTAAAAAAATTACTTTTAAGCGGAGTTTTCAGGAAATGCAAATTTGAAGAAAACTGAAAACAGCCATGTGCTCTTGCTTTTGGTTCTTACTTACTTTGAAAAAAATTAATTTAAATTTTAAAACAGTATTTTTGAAAAAATAATTTCCCACATAATATTCAATTTTCAATTGTTTTCAGTAATAAAATTTAGTAACAAATAGTTTTTTCAAGTTTCATCATCATTTTCAATTTTTAATTAAATATACTGTGCTCATTTTTTTTTACCAAAAATTTTTGCAGTATTTTAGAATATTTTTATATAAAATATAAGTAGTGTAAATCGCAGGGAGTGGGGGGGGGGGGGAGGAAATATGAAACAGGCTAAAAAAAAGGAGGTTAATGTTAGGCACAGAAAAAATAGTACTTACTTATTGTTCTAGTAATAAATTTCGATTTGTGATTATTTTGCAAGTAATACATCATTTTACATATATTCATTACGAATAAAAGAATACAAAATAATAATCCAAAAAAATATACAATGCATAACCTTACTTTTTTTTCAAAAAGTTATAAACTTCACTTTAGTGAACAATTCACCTTGAATAAATAATAAAAAATCAAAATACGTAGAATTCAGAAGTGTTCAGCAATTTCAGTTATTAAATGGGAATGTTTTCGAATTAATTTTTACAGCCCTGTATCTACATAATTTATACACACTAAGTAGTATGCAACAAACATTTTTTTTCATTTAAAAATGCATACCACAGCTGAAAAACACATTCAGCAATGATCGCTCATACACAGTACTGTAACAGTACACTTTTGTGTGTCCCTGTATATGAACGATTAATGTTATGTGCACTATATTTAACAGTAAGCGTCTTGTTGTCACCTCAGTGATGTATATAAATTTCAAGACTTTTGAAATAGTATAACACTATTAAAATACTCTGCAAACGATTTTTCCTCATAGACCATAAAATAAAAGAATCCTTTTGAGTGTTCCTGGAAATGAACTATGAATGCTATATACTTCATTTTCAATACCGAACATGACATAGTAAATCACATTAACATGAAAAGTTACATAGCAATCCGACTATATTTACGGGAGAGGGAGCTCGGACAGACAGACGGGCGGCCATACGGTCAGACAAACCAAAGCTATAGCTGTCACAGACGAACCGGGGTAGCTATTTGGCGCCAAAATGACGATTTTATGCCTGGGCAATCCGTACATATTTGCGAAATTTGGCTTCGTTTGGCAACCCGGTAGAGCAGATCTCGTGTGTTTTTAATAAATCAAATATTGTGTGCTTTATAATAATTTAATCATTGTGTGTGTTTTGTAATAAAATAATTTGCATGTGTTTTATAATAAAATATTTGTGTGTGTTTCTAATAACTATTGTGTGTGTTTTGTAATAAAATATGCTGCTTCATAACAAAATAAAACTAACATGCTGTTTTAGCAAGCTAGAAATAACACGTAGCCGAAAATGGCTCAAAACACATAACGCACCAACCCCGGTGCGTCTGCGACAGCTGTTCCAAACCGTATTCATACACACTTTTCAACTTTGCTATAAAATATTAAAAAGGGAGAAAATGACTATATCCGGGAGCCAAAATTTACCTCTTTATCTACATAACTATTTCACAATTCACCAGGAAAAAATACTGGTGTACATATGGCTAAATTTACAATTTACCATTCAGATAAATAATCTAAATTTTTTACGAAACTGTAAGTGATGGAACTTTTCGCGTACTTTTATTAGAATTAACATGGAAAATACATAAAATACACCCTTGAATTAAATTTTGAATAAAAAAAATTTCATTGCAGTCTAGTTTAATTTCATGAAAAAGTTTTGTTACATTTTTTAGATGCAATAAATTCCGTGTATATTTTCCGTTTCCATAAGATTTGTCTATAGGAATAGAATAAACAGTTCCAGAAATATTTTTTCTTGTAGTTCAGAGTATAAAAATAAACCATCAACATCAACGTATCAAAATTTCGAAACGAAACCTAAATGAGAAAAAAATCAGCAAATTCACATTAATCTCATATTCATCTCACATACATCTATTTATTTTGTCTGCTGAAAACTCGTGTATCCTAATTTAAAAAAATGAGTAGATGTAGAATTGAAAAATATCGGATTATTGATTCAGGAATTGAAGCAGAAAAGTCAGGATTATGCGTGATACTAAGAAGGTTCTTAGAGATGTAGTATTATGTTTTTACAAATATTCAGAAAATCTCAGGAAAAATTCCGAGCACATACTTTATTTTCTTAGTGATGGAATCGTCTTACATAAACAAAATCTCTCTAACTTGTATGTTTTTCAATAGTTTCTAAAAATATACAAAAATGTTCCATTTGATATTCTGGGGCAAATATCATGCGTAAAAATGATACCAAAAAATAAAGTTCTTTAGCAAAAAAAAACAGATACAGCACTTGACAAAATTTAACTCTCAACACACCAGTATATTCTAAAGAATTTTCAATTGTACTGTACAATAACCAAATAAAACCTGTTTTATTGGCTTTATTTACAATATAAAATTATGTTTGAAGTTTGAAGGGGGGGGGGGGCTTTGAGACCTATAGCGACATAAAAAACTGTTTTCATAATAAACAAACATAAAAGTACTTGTTTTAACTTTTACGCAAGTTTATTTAGGTGATTTTAAGTAGTCAGCTTTCATCGAAGTGACGATCTTTACTACAGGTTTAAACGGCTGTTCTTGATACTAAACTACACTGGTGTGCAAAACTTAAGCAACAAACACAAAATGCTAATTTCTGAACACGCAAGTACTCAAAAGGAAATTCTATAAAGAGCAAGTGTAGAAAAGAGGTACTATCCTAACAGCACGCTCAGTCGATGTGAAGTCCCCTTGACGTCACACATGGTTAGAAGTGTCACAATCGCTACGGTGAATCAAAATATGGGATATTTCACTGTCTCATTATTACTCTCAAATGACTATTAACACTGAAAAGTCACTGTGACTGCTTTGTGATGGGTCACCAGGTGACATTTCAATGGAGTCACCTTGTGACTCTCATGTGACTGTCATTTTGACACTCCATTGCAAAGTCATCATGATAGCTGTTCTGTGACGAGTTCCCAAGTGACAGAAAATGAAATCATCTGGTGATTTTTCATAAAGGAGTGCAATGGTGACTTCACAATAGAGTGTCGATCACAGGAAAGTCCCCATGCGACTTCATTGTCACGTTATTTGGCGACTCATCACAATGCAATGCTCACAGTGACTTCAAAGTTCAAACTTCAACTGACAGTGACTTGAGAATCACAAGGTGACTTTATTGTAATGTCACCTGGTGACCCATCACAAAGCGACAGTCACGGTGACATTTCAGTGTTAACAATCATTTGAGAGTAATAATGAGACAATGGAATACCCCATATTTTGATTCATCGTAGCGATTGTGACACTTCTATCAATTTGTGACGACAAGGGGGCTTCACATCGACTGGCTGTGCTGTTAGGGTAGTACCTCTTTTGTACACTTGTTTCTTATAGAATTTCCTTTTGAGTACTCATATGTTCAGAAATTAGCATTTTGTGTTTGTTGCTTAAGTTTTGCACACCAGTGTAATATCTAGTGCACAACTTTAGAAGAAATTCTCGCTGTATGGCAATGTAGAGATGCAACTCCAAGGAAATCGGGCGAAGTACAATGCAGAATTTATATCTCCATTAATTTTCCCGGGTTCAATCAGGACGAAAACAATCTATTTTCTTTATTTTTATTGTACTCCATTCATACACAAGTAAGCAAAATGTACTATAAACAAACTTTTTTTTTTTGGGGGGGGGGGCGGTTGTTAGATTTTTGACAGGTAGAGATGGACAGGTAAGAATGTTTACCCCTCCCTTAAATGCACAAAGACTGAAATTGTTCTTCTTTGTAACACTTTCAAACATATTTGAAAAGTGTTTGTTTATTAATTCGGGTTCTCTGTCTGTCTGTAATCTAATTCTCGTAAATGTGCAAGGATTTCCATGGAATTTGCATATGTTATTGAGGTATACTATATAATGTTCTGTATTAAAAATGAAGTGTGTAATTTTTATTGTTTGGTTACAGAAGCATTCATAATAGTTCTGTTACATTACGGTCTATCGGAAAAAAATCCTTTGAAGAGCATGTTATTGATCTTGCGATGTTTCAAACATAATGCGATTGATATCAATCATTGAGATGGACGGCAACATACTTTCTCAGAGTATAAAATTAGAAGCAATTATAATCCGCTTACAGGAACACTCAGAAGAATTGCAGTACATCATCATCTATAAGGAAAAATTGTTTGTGATGCATTTTAATGGAGTTATGATACTTCAAACTAATGAAATCACGGAAGTGCACAACGGCATGTTTTCTATATATTATGTAGTGCATAGCACTTATTTTTCATTTACAGAGACGCACAAAAAATTTGATTACAGGACTGTCTAAGATCGATAACTTATGGAAGGTGTTTTCCTTTACATGTTATCTGCAATTTTAAACATTTAATTTTGAGTGCATTAAGTGATGTGAATAAATTCTATAGATAGCATAGAAAGCTGCATGGAAAAATTTACACTCATATCCGAAAATGGGCAGCAATTGCTGAAACTGGGTTTTTACATGCGTTATGCGTTTGTTTTTAAATTACTTTTTTAAATATTTCATTTCTTTGTAAGAAAAATAAAAATTTCTTTAATTCTGTTTTTGTGTTGGGAAGTGTTTCATAAACTATGCCGCATGCATGATTTTTTGTTCTTTTTACTTTCTTCTACCTTTACAAGAAGAAAGTATTGGATTCATGAAAAATTTCGACTTTCGGTTTTTGACGGATTTATACGTTTTAGAACGTCCTGAACACGATTCGGCTGTACTTAGAAAATGTATGTCTGTGACTCTGTGAGTCTGTCTGTCTGTCTGTATGTGACAAAAATTTTGTAGGCGCTCTATCTCAAGAACTAATGCACGAAATTTAATAAAACTTTCTATTCAGTTAGTCCCTGATATAAATTGTAGCTGATTAGTTTTTGGTGTAAATCACCCAACAGGTGGCGCTGCTATGCTGCATTTTTCGCTATTTTTAATCAAACTTCAGATTCAGTTAGACCTTGGTATAAATAGATGTTGATTACGTTTTGGTGTAAATATCCCAACAGATAGCGCTGCTATGTTACTTTTTTGTGATTCTTACGATAACTATATCTCAAGAACTAATGCCTCGATTTTCATCAAACTTCAGATTCTGTTAGACGTTGACATAAGTTGTTGTTGATTAGATTTTGGTGTAAATCTCCTGACAGAGGGTGCTGCTATGATGCATTTTAACAGGATTTACACTATTTTAGCGATAGTCATATCTCAAGAACTAATTCACGGAATTTAATAAAACTTCTGATTCAGTTTGACCTTGATATAAATTGGTGCTGATTCTTTTTAGTGTATGCGAAACCTGTGTGAGATAGAAGAAAGTTTTGGGATTGGCATATCCGACTAGTTTCTGAGTAGTTTTGGTTTTCTTAACATGATTTCAGAGATGCGTGCGAATGACAAATCACCCGATTTTAGCGGAAAACTCCTGTTCAAATGACTATCACATTGAAGAACATTTAATGAAATTAATTTTCTGGTTCAAAGTATATATATATATATATATATATATATATATATATATTTAAAGTATGGAATGTTGGCAAGAACGAAGGAAAGTGAAGAACAGAGTGGATTTAGAGCAGAAAGATCATGTATGGATAATATATTTTGTCTTAAACAAATTGTTGAAAAGGAAATGGCGGTAGGAAATCAAACTCATCTTCTATTTATTGATCTTACGAAGGCATACGATAACGTTCCAATCGCAAACTTATGGAATGTATTAAAAGAAATGGATATAAATCAAAATATTATTGCTGCAATTCAAGAACTTTACAGATAATCAAAAACAAAGATTAAAATAGGCCTAAGGCTGTCAAAAGGTTTTATAACAGATAAAGGACTCAGACAGGGATGTTTTATCTCCCCAACACTTTTTTTAATTTATGTTGAAGAATCATTGAAAATTTGGAAACAAATTTGCCGAGGAATGGGACTTAATGTGAATTAAAAATCAATTTTCACTCTGCAATTTGCAGATGATCAAGTTATAATTGCAAAAAATAAAAATGATTTAGAGAAAATGACGATTAAAATCAAGGAAGAATATGAAAAATGGGGACTATACATGAACGTTAGTAAGACCAAATACCTATGCGTAGGAGGAAATGAGACAGAGCTAAATTTAAATAATAACATAAAAATAGGAAGCTGTGAGTATTATAGATACCTTGGTGTAGACATTGATAGAGAAGGCACAGACTCACAGGAAATTAAATACAGAATCTGCCAAGGAAGAAAGGCTGTAAAACTTTTAAACTCTATTTAGTGGAGTGAAGAAGTCTCCAGGTAAAGAAAATATAATATATATAATTCTATAGTAAAGAGCATTTTGTTATATGGAGCAGAGGTATGGAGAATTATGGAGACTGAAAGAAAGAAATTAGCAGCAGTGGAAATGGGTGCCCTAAGAAGATCATGCAGGATATCAAGAATTGAGAGAATAAGAAATGAAAGAATAAAAGAAATAATGAAAATAAAGGGAACCATATTAGACGATCTCCAAAAGAAACAATTAATCTGGTATGGCCATGTTAAAAGAATAAGTGACGAGAGACTACCCAAAATCACATCTAATTACAGAACAAACAAAAGAGGATACGAGGAAGACCACGAAAGACCTGGATGGATGATATAAAAAAAGCCATGAGGGATAGGGATCTGGAAGAAGAATGGACCCTTGACCGGAAGAAATGGCGTGGTCTCTTGTAGATTTTTTGGATGGCGGCACCTGACGCCACAAACCGAGTTTATATATATATATATATATATATGTTGGCAAGTATGCTTTATGTTTCATATCAACTGACAGAGAAATGAAAAATTAACAAAACTGTATTGATTTATTCAATTTACTCACCGTCTAGAACATTTTTTTGCAGATTTACGTATGTCATATCCAGTCGGTAAAAGATCTTGCAGAAGAGTTCAAAATAAAGACGAAGATGATTTACTTTAAACTTACCTGTAAATAAAAGAAGGGGTAATTAAAATTTAAAGAAATGATATTAAAAATTATGTAATTAAATTGCTTCTAACAGTTGTTAATTGTAATTAACACTAGATCTACCGGAAATTTTACTCAAGTTTTTAAAAATTATTCCACACCAGAAATTTTATTTAAAACTACTTAACTTATTCATTTAACGTATTTTTGTGAGTTTCATATTTAATTTATTTTAAGAAGAAATTTCTGGCTCGAATCGGATTTCATTTGTTAACTGTCAAAATGGCAGCTCATGGTAGTTCTAGTGTTAAACTATTTTTGGTAGTTAATTTCACCGGATTTTTAAGTACTACACTCAGAGAAAAGAAATACTTACATATCATATATTCTAATACGTGCAAATCTTGTATGTGGTTATATATATATATATACATATGCAAATTTTATCTTAAAAACATCTCAAACAATTTTGACGAAATTTTGTATCCTATCGTTTTGGGGCACCAGAAAACGATTGGGCTAGGTCACGTGTTCGAGTAAATTCGATTAGTGGGTCATTTTGGGTCATCAAGGGTGAGGATCAAGCTAATTCTATCTAAAAAACGGTTCAAACGATTTTTACTAAATTTTGTATCATACCATTTTCGGGCACGAGAAGACTATTGGGCTGGGTCACATGTTCGAGAACTTTCGATTAGTGGGTCATTTTGGGGTCAACCCGGTTCAAGTTAATTTTATCTAAAAAACGGCTCTTACGATTTTGATTAAATTTTGTATCCTACGAGTTTCGGGCACGTCAAAATCATTGGGCTAAGTCACATGTCCAAGAAAATTGGATTAGTGGGTCATTTTTGGGTCACTGTGGATTAAGCTAATTTTATCTAAAAAACGGCTCAGACTATTTAGACTAAATTTTGCATCCTATGGTTTTCGGTCACGAGAAGACCGTTGGGCTAGGTCACATGTTCGAGAAAAATCGATTAGTGCGTCATTTTGGTCATGGGTCATTATGGGTCAAGCTATTTTTATCTTAAAAGCGTCTAAGAGGATTTGAACTAAATTTAGTATCCTACAGTTTTAGGGAACGAGAAGACTATTGGGCTAGGTCACATGTTTGAGAAAATTTGATTAGTGGGTCATTTTGGTCATGCATCAGAATATTTGAACTCAAAGCTAATTTTGACCGAGCATAGCTCTGTCTTCCCTGCTCGTGTTAACAAAAACAGAAATTTTCGTGTTTCAAAAATTAGAAGAAAAAAATATTTATCTGATACGTTTTTTCTTAAAATAGGGCAAATCTATTTTGTGAAAACAATTAGTTAAAACTAAATCCTGTTACAAATTGACATAAAATTTACGTTCTAATCAATCTACAAAAAATTTTTTTTTAATTTCAGCATAAATTTGTTAGTAGTAATTTATTGGGTGAACGGTACTTAAAATGCATTGATTTTGAAAGAGTGACAAGTCAACTAGAATTATTTTTTATGACGCATAATATTAACAAGCGAAATCAGAATTTATTATGAATACTTTAAACATCTTCACACTATCTAAATTAACAAATATAATTATGTGCATACAGTTTATTAATGATTTTTTTCTCCGCTTTTCCTATGTATCTATATTATAAAGAACAAACGTGTTCGTGCGTAACGCTGATGTCATTTTGATGTTGGAAACATAAAACGATTAAATATAGCTTTTACTGCAATTTTTTTAACTTCTACACATCGCGCATTCTCAATTTTTACACCGTCGAATAGGGCGAAATATGTACTTTCAAACGCAATTTGTTTGAAAACTGTACCGAAATTAACTAATTTTATAAATAATTTAAAAAATAATTTTCAAATATGATTTTTTTTAATTTATTTCTATCGCTTGCAGACGATTACGAAAGATAAATCAGTTTGTACTTAAAATAATATAAATTGTTCAGCATTCGTTTCCGGCTTATAGACCACAAAAGTCTCGATTTTAATAAATCTCAAAACTTTATTTCAATACATATTCAATTTTTACACCGTCGAATAGGGGGAAATATGTACTTTCAAACGCAATTTGTTTGAAAACTGTACCGCAATTTAATAATTTTATCAATAATTTTAAAAATAATTTTCAAACATGATTTTTTTATCTATTTCTATCGCATGCAGACGATTACGAAATATAAATCAGTTTGTAATTAAAATAATATATTAAAAATAGGTGTTCACTCGTTAATGTCTGTATGTATATTTATTCATACACTTTACCAATTTCTCTCAGACATTACCTATAAAAAAGCATGGTCAAAATTTTTCATTAAAAATGTCCTTTCTTTAAAAAATTAAAAACAGTCTCTAATAAAAACTTCCACCACCTCACAAAAGCGCTTTCACCCCCCGCCAGGGCATCATCAGTTGTGTTCTTTATCCAACTTCCTCTTCATTATATAGATGACTGGTGGCTGTATAGGGGGAGCTCTACAGCGCTTCGCCCGTCTAGATGATCGATTCCGAGGCTCTCAAAAAAAAAGATAAATGCAAGTGATTTCGTTTGACTTACTCTCTAAATGCCGGCAACAATACAAACTCGGCGTTTCAACGTATTATTAAAACAACAACAAAAAACAAAAAAAACAACTAAAGCGTAATTTTATTGCGTTATTTGATCAGAAACTAAGTTAATTTGAAGAGGCACTTTTATTCTGTTCCAAATAACATTTCTTAAAATTACACCTACTTTCATGAATGTTATTCCTGTTGCTGCATAAAAAAAATTGTTACGATTTGCTAATTTAAAATAGACCCCGATTATGAAAAATATTATCACTAAATGCATTAGAAAAATATGTTTTGCTTTTTTTTTTTTTTTTTTATAAAATATAGCAACATGAAAAAAAAAAAAAAAACCTTTAAAAGTACTTAATCAAAATTAATTACATAGAAATTTTATTAAGAAAACATGAAATTTGTAACGATAACTCATCATTTTCTATTCCGGCTATCTGGAAATGTATATTGAAGGGACTTTGATTTCGTTGAACATGATTTCCAGTTAAGTAGCTGGTTCATAGAGGTCGCTACCAGGCGTATTTTGAATATGTTTTGTAAATTCCGTTATTTTAGCGTCTTGCCAGTTGGAACATGTGACTCAGTTATGTAACACATATTTAATTTTTTGCTGTTTGTATTTATGGAAATTTTCTCCTGAAAATGGTTATGAAGAATGACCGAAACGTCGAGAATTGTTTATATATGTAGTTTTAAAGTAACTCATATTAAATTAAACGAAATATACGCTGAAAGCAAATGTTTGATGTTAGTACTTAATCAAGTTTTTTAAACGTAATTTCAACGTAATTCGCAGTTTTTTTATACACAGGTTGTATCGTGAACGATTACCTCCATGGTTTAATATTTTATATATTATATCGTATTTCAAATAAAGAAAAAAAAAAATAAAAGAAATATGATAAAATGCTTCAATAATTTATTTATATCCTTCTATATATATATATATAAATGTAATGGTTTGGAAATGAACCAATGAAAATCTGCGTAGATACCGCGAAACGCATCTGATTGGTCAGAGCTTTCTGACTTTTCTTAGGGGGAATTAACGTGAAAGTAGAGAATTTAGATAGGAAGGGCGCTATTAGGGGGGTTACCAAGGGGAAAGGACCCGGGTCTACCACCAAGTTTATCGCCAGCTTGGCGATATATCGCCAAATTTGGCGGCCAAAATTAGCTGCCCGAAGTGGCGCCAACTTGGCGCTATTTCCAGTAGTTCGCCAAATTTCCGTAGACTCCCATTGAAATCCAATAGCGTTTACTCGCTTGCAAAAAATCAACAAATTGAGATATTGCAATGCAACAAAAAATTAATATTAGCTTATGAATAGAGCTTAATTGAACTATTTACATTATTTTTAAGCATAAAACACTAACTATTTACATTATTCGTAACGCTATATATACAATTGGTACTTGTTTGTTATCCTGTCGACCAAATTACTGTCGCCAAATTCACATATATTAAACGAGCAAGGGATTTTCCCGATTATTCATATATATTAAACGAGCAAGGGATTTTCCCGATTATTCATATATATTAAACGAGCAAGGGATTTTCCCGATTATTCATATATATTAAACGAGCAAGGGATTTTCTCGATTATGAAAGACCTAAATAGTGGAGTTATAGTAAAGTAAACGACTGGGAAGATTTTCACGAGACTTGCCCCCTATACTAAATAGAGCACGAGAAAAAGATCTAGCTAGGTTCCGAATACAAGGAAATTCGTGTTTACAGGGTAAAACAAACTCAGCGCTGAAAATGTTTATTTGTTAAACGATACTACTTGTTTGTTAAATGTTAAAATATACTTAAACGGTTTACACGAAACGTGTTACTTATACTAATTCGAGCACGGGAAATCCATCAAGCTAGGTTTAGAATTCGGGAAAGGTCATTTTGATCTATTAAAACAAACTCAGCACTAAGAGTACTTGGCTAGGGCGCGGTTACAGCATAATTTCCATCTCCACCGCCGATCGACGATTGGGACTTTTACGCTTTCTGATTATTTGTAAAATCAAACGCTTTTTAAGTCATTTCCGGTATTTTAGAGGATTATGAAGATATAGGAAGATATAATATAAGAAATTAATATATATTATTAGATTATATAGAAATATTAGATTAGATAGAGATTAGATTATATAGAAATTAATTAGATTATATTACTATAATATTTATTATATTACAGTTATAAATTAATTAGATTATATAGAAATTAATAGATATTATATAAGAAACCAAGTTCAACCAGTAATGACTTAAGAAGCGTTCGGTTTAACAACTAATCAGAAAGCATGATAATCGCAATCGTCTATCGGCGGTGGACAGGGAAATTATGCGCGGTTACACGGGCGGTTGGTGAGCGTAGCGAGCAGGGGGGCCGAGCCCCCCCTAGTATATTTAAAAAGGAAAAAAAACTAAATTCAGTATTTGATTTTATTGCGTTTAGAAATTATAAAAGAATATTATCTTTGTTTTAAAGTAAATGACTATTATGAGAAAATTTCTTTTAATTCAAAATGAGAGAAAAATGTACAGACTAAGACTCGAACCTAGTAAATCTGGCTCCACGCCAGGACTCTGCCAGCTGAAATGTTCCAAACAGCTCTGGCCTATATTATTAGCAATAAACCTATTGGCAATAATATCCAGTCTGCAATCCTGTCTGCATACAGTTTATAGTCTCAAGTATATATTTTACGAAATGCAATTGCGATTTCTTTTACTACCACAAAAAATAGGTATTAGGATTAATATTCTTTATTTAAAAAACAAACAAATAATGAGTAAACTCCCTGAAGACATTTCCCGTATGTAAGTTAATAACATACATTATTATCTGTCGAATGGCACCTTATGTTTTCTTCTTACGTAAACGGATTGCAAAATATTTATTTTACAATATAGCAGGTGTGTTCTTAATTCAAATTTCAGAGTCATACACATATTTAATATAACTTAAACATAGGTTATGCACAATGCGTTTGGTTTTCTTTAATAAGTTTGCAAATCGACAAAATAGTTTCTATTATTTTTTGTTTAAACCTTGCTGATATGTATTCTCAAAACTAAATACGTAATAAACTTAAGTAATATACCTAAAACTTCCCATGTTTACTACATAGTTTTTGCATCACATAAAAAATATAATTATCTTTTTTTTTTTAATTTAATTTTCTTTCGTTTACATTATTCATCTTTATATAATATTATGTTGCTGTAGAAACCTCACTAATAGGAATCATATATATGATCAAATATGAGTCAATAAAGTAATTCGTCAAAAAATATTTTTGTTAATTAGATTCAGATAGTTTACTTAGAGTCATTCGTGGCTTCCTCAAAAGCTGAATATTAAATGCATATATATGCTGCCAGATAACTTAAAATTTTAAAATACCACTGCTCGTAAATTTCTAAATAGTTAGAATGCATTAAAATATAGTTTGGAAAGAAGTTTTGCCATTCAAAATTTTAATTCAAAACTCATATTTTGTGTTGCAGTACAGTTGAAGTAATTGTGAGATGTAAAAAAATAATAATAATACTTTTCATTTCTCATGTATTTTTAATTTATGATAATATTTATTATTCATATAAAGCAAATTATTATATCAAATGTGGTAATGAATGGAAGCTGTCGTTTTATAAAGGAATTACCCGAAATGTTGTACTGGTGTGTTGTAATGTTGTAAGGTGATACAACAGCGCAACTTTGTAGCAAAGTTGTCTGTAAAATTACTAACACTATTAATTAACACTAATAAATTAAAGAGCAAAGTAAAAAGAAATGCATTTAAAAATTTGTAAAAAAAAATATGAAAATAAAATGTTTTATATTTCCCGAACAGATGCAAAAAAATTTCCAATAATTTAAACAATTAATTTCTAAATTCTAATGAATGTATCAGCGAATTTTCAAAGCTATTCGATATATTTAAAACATCCAAATCGAAAATTTAGCATTAATAATTTTACGTTTAAATTCCTTATTCAAATATGCGATTTTCATTTCAGTTAAAAATGAAATTTGAAAATCGTCTGCATTCCCATTGGAAAGCATTATGACCTAAAAAGCAGTGTCCTATATTGTTCGAACGAATGAACCAAATGTAACTAAAAACTATACAGCTAATTCTGGGTACCTCACCAACATACCCACCAAAAATCAAGGCCTATTTTTACGACAGTTATCGCGGAACAGAGAGACAGACAGACAAATAAACAGACAGACAGAAACCAAAATTTTTTCACGTCTCCACAGTGAGTCTCATCTGATGTTTCGGCAACTAGGTTGGAAAGTATTAAAAAAAGAAATAACGACTCAAAAATATTGAACTTGCACTTCAATTTCGTAGCAAAACTAGTTTTGCAAGATTATTTTGTTGCACAATATAAAAATTTTGTTATTGTTTTATTTTACAAATTAACAAATATATATATATATATATATTATTTCTATAAAACATATAAAACAAGTTGGAAAATTGTACGTCAAACGTGACAAATGAGGTGCGTTCGTACTATAGCTAGTTACACAAATATTCAGATCTTGATGATTTTTAATTCTGCGAAATGAATTGCATCGTCTGCAGATTAATTTCTGTAATAAAATAAGTTAAGTATCTCGATCGCTTGCCGGTTAAACCTCGGAATCTCCTATAACAAGAAAGCACCGATTTTTTTTTTTATTCAAATTTCTTAATAAATATTTTTATTAATATCTTCTAAAGTTTTGATTCGATTTTCATAAAATTTGAAATGACTCGACAAAATTCTGCAAAGATAATATATCTTAAATTTCAAATCATTCGGTTGGGTAGTTTTTGCGTTGTTATATGCGGACGGACGGACAGATATACAGACGCACAGACGGACAGACAGACGGACGGACGGACCAGATGACGACAATAGGTGCTACGTATTTATATATTTACGAACGCACCTAAAAAAAAATGCAGAAAAAAGTGATAATTTAAATTAAAAACCTACTTCGTAATGCTATATCAAATTTCGTTTAATTTGCGTTATTTTAAAATTTTGTGGTTGCCTTAAGGGAACGGTGGACGTTAAAATGTTTTTTTTTTTTCATCACACACACACACATAGATATATGAAATTTTGTGCATATATACATTTCAACATAAGTTTATAGAATACCTTAAAAAAGTGTCTAATCTTAATATAATTTTAAGATTTTTCAAAAATTAAAGTTTTTTAAACTAAATTTTAAAATGCTCCTTACGTTTTAATTTTTATTAACACTTCTCAACCTAGTTGAAAAGTGTTTATGACTTCGGTTTGTCTGGCCGTCTGGCCGTCTGTCCGTGCTCTAACTCCCGTAAATATACTCGGATTGCCCTGCAATTTTTATATGTTATTGTCGTTATCTATAGCATGTTCCCTATTTCAACTCAAGTGTGTAGCTCTTATATTTTTTTTACAGGGACACTAAAAAGAATTCCGTTACATTACGGTCTATGGGGGAAAATCATTTGCGGTTTATTTTAATGATGTTACACAATTTCAAATACATTGTAATTGATATATATCACTAAGGTGCATTACAAGAAGCTTAATATGGAATAGGATGTACATAGCACTTATAGTTATTTTACAGGAACAGTCAAAAGAATTCCGTTACATTACGTCTATGGAGAAAAATCGTTTGCGGTTTAATTAAATAATGTTTCACTATTTTAAACGCATTGAAATTTATATATATCACTAAGGTGCATTACAAGAGACTTACTACAGAATAGTGTGTGTATAGCAGTCATCGTTCATTTATAGGGACACACAAAAGAATTCTCTACTCTCTGTTAACAATAATTCCTGGAAATGCGTTTTACGTTGCAGAACGCGATTTTAAATTTAACACACTTTTTGTCTATTACTTGGTGTGTATAAATTCTGTATTCATATACAGAGCAGCGCAAAAGTTCACGAACACATTTCCGTTTATTGAAAGAAACTCCTGAAGGAGAATTTTAAACTGTGCTACGCGTTTCCTAACTAAACTAAAATTTAGCCTCCTATGTAGTATATATACAAATCTATAGATCATGTACAAGGCTGAATAAAAGTATTCGTATATTTTTCTGAATATTGTATATGTTGGAAATTTCTGAAATTACGTTTTTAAAGATGTTACGCGTTTTCCAAATTGTTTACTTAGATGTTATCTTTCAGCTTATTAATCGGTGATGATTTGTGAAATTATTTAGGAAGCGTTGGAAAATGTTACATAATCTATGCTTGACGCATGGTTTTTCGTTCTTGTTAAGATATTTCCTTGATTTGGCATTTGGATCAGTTAAAACTATATTTCAAAAGAACCTGTGTATCAGTTATTTAATCGCTTGAATATTTAATTTTTGAGAGATTTATTTCCGACTTCCATTCCGATTTTCATCAAAATTTAGCATTTTAATAAGTTATAAATTAAATTTAATTATCTGGACGAAGTCTAATTGTAAAATGCATACAGATTTTCTTTGTAAACAGTTTCAAGATTCTTCCTTATTAATGTGATGATTTTTGAATGAAAATTAAGACGCATGGAGCATTTCAAAAATCTAAAAAACGTGTAATATCGGTATTGAGAAAAACAGGTATAAAGTTTACTAAAGCACCGAAAAATGGATTGTGTGCATACATCAAACGCTTGTAACTTTGTGAAAAATCTTCGCAGCTGCATGTAGTTTATCTCAAAAGTTTGAATACAAACCGAAGAACAATAATACACACAAAAATAAATTTCGATTTTCGGGTCGATTTTTAATCAAATAAAGGTCCACGGACCCGTTAAACAAATGGGGAAATTTTAGTGCAAATCTATTAGAGTATAAATAAAAATGGAAAATATATGAAACATATAAACATCATATCATTTAAAAGAAATTCATAAAGCCATTTTTGAGAGTTTAAACCCTTCACAGGACTGTTCATGTATAAACAGTCTCTTTAAAATAAGACAACCGAAATAGTGGTATTGAATTTATCTTCTAATATTTATAAAGTATTGAGAACGTTGAAAATTGAACGAAAAACAATAGTTCAAAGAGCAAAATCAATCGAAGTAACGAAACACAAAAGACAATTAGAGCTTAAAGAGTTTTCCAATGCAAAATTACTTTCCTGTAATGAGTTTGGAAAAGTTTGAAAACATTGCACTTTAACTGCTTGTAAACTTCAAGATATATTTCAAAGTTAAATGGAATTCTTCTAGAATTTAGATTTTGTTTCACTTCTAAAGAAGGTATTTTGTAGAAATTAAGTTATACCGAGTTTAAAATTAGTTATCATACTAGCTATATGTATATTTTTTTCTAAATAGAGAAGTACTTAAAATTTAATTTTTTTTTAAATAAACATTTTTAGTTGCGAACATTATTCAAAATTTCTGGAAGCGTATGGTTTTTCCAGTCATTCTAAGCCGGTAGTATAATAGTTTAATAGTCATAGGTAACAATTATTGATATATATATATATAGTATATATATATATATATATATATATATATATATATATATATATACATATACAGTAATCTCTCACTTATACGTCCCTTCTTTTATGCGTCTCTCTCATTTACGCGTCGATTTTCGGCAGTCCCGGATAAAGATATAGCAATGCAATGTTACTTTTTTTTCCGCTTATGCGTCGTAACGTGAATGTATCTCTGACTTATGCGTTGGGGAAATTTCAAGTTTCCCTTGCCATTTCTTTCCCTTCTACACATATCCTTTCTAAGAAATTTCACACCAGCTTGTAAATGAGAATTCAATTGCTTGTCTTTTTACATTTGTTTTTTGGACATTATTATTAGCTGCATTCTGCACACCTGCTACTTCTAAGAGAACTGTTACACAAAAGTAGGTTTCAATCTGAAGACATTTGAAAATGATGCATCTTGTGCAAAGTTCAACCAGTATTAGATGAAGAATGGCATGCCGTTTCTTGGGGAATGATTAATTTTAACGATTTTTTAGATTTTTATGAAAATGTAATAACAGAAGAAAAGGAGGTATACACGAAATAGTCGCAGAAATTAAAGATGATGCTAATGAAAAGGAATTAGATAGCGAAGAAAACGTAGAAACGCCATCCACCGACTTTTGCAAAGGCAATAGATGCTCTGGAAACCCTCCGTCATTACATCCAACAAACTTATGCATCTGGTTCAATATAGTAATGTTTCAATGAACTCCAAAAAGCTATTTTTAGGGGCAGGTATCAAGCTGTATAAACAAACTTCAATTTTAGACTATTTAAAATTATGGAGTATGTAAGTAAAATTTTGAGATGTATGTATTTTAGATTTGAATTAGTATATCTTTAACAATCTAAATAATTCGTATTTTTCATTATTCTGCATGTTATTTAACAATTTAATGATGAATTTTGTCTTAAAATTTAATTTATTTCAAATGTAATTTTTACTCGGATTTCATTTATACGACTCTCTTGTCTATGCGTCGTTTATGGTTAGTCCCTTGCACCGACGTATAAGTGAGAGATTACTGTACATATAAACTTAATGTAAAGTTAAACCTTTGAAACACAAGAAATTGACCATACACAATGAAATCAATACCAAATAGTAGAGTCAAATTACAAATTAAATTATGTAGTCCTAAGAAATGAAATATTGTTAATTCAAATGCAAAAACAAGAATATAAACAAAAATGAAAGCTTATAATGAAAATCACGTTTTCAATGGCAGGGGATTTTCAATTATAAGCAAAGAACAATCGATTTCTGTAGGAAAGCTGGCTTTATCCTAAAAATTAGGGTTTTTTCGCTGCCCGATGGATTGTTAAAACAAGACAGCTTTTAAATGGAATATAATAAAGCAAACAAGCAATTTAAAAAAGAGAAAAAAGAAATGTTTTATACTACTTACATTAAATATATACTAATTTATTAACTCTAATGCTATTTGCACATGTTCAAATATTGTACATATCGAAAAAGGTAAATTTAACCTTTAAGTTGTATATATTTTAAATCATAAATTATAACCAATGGTCGCAGTTATAATAGTATAACCACAGAGATTATTACATGTTTTCAAGTTAAAAAGGGAAAATAAAGACCTAAATTAAATTACTATAATGTTAAATTAACTAAATTAAATTTTATATAATATTACTGGCAGCTTTTGTAAATTGCAAGATATATTGAATTTTAAATGTGCTTCATAGGAAATTAAGAAATCAGGTCAACATTGGAAATCAAATGCGAGATTTTAACGAGAACGGAAAGCTATGCGTCAGACAAAACTAGCAGAATATTATTAGGAAATTTCATATTAATCATAGAGATGAAATGAGATATATTAATAAGCAATAAAAAAACACATAACGCACTAAAAATCCATATTCAGCAATTGCTTTCCATATTGGTTAATGTTTGCAAATTATTTCGTGTATGGGATCGTTTGAAATTACACACACCACCTAATACACTCTAAATTAGATAAGTTAAAAAATGCATACTACAGCGGATTACGTACTCATTTAAAGTACGCATTTATTGATCAAGGTGTGGCCTATAACCGAATTTGTTTGCGTGGCACTGTAAGTGAACGATAAAAACATGCACTCTATAATCCATGGAAAGAAAGTTGTATTGCATTTCAGTGATTTTATAATGTTTGTAGTATCCTTGTAGTGGATTGGTGACTCCTCATAAAGGCAGTCGCTTGTTTTTATTGAGATTGTATGGTGAAAATAACATCTGTGTACATGCAGCGACATCTATACTCTCTTTTAATTTAATTTTCGACGAATATATGTGTCTTTTGGAATTTGTGGGTTTTCTGCATTTCGCAGCTGTTTTATATACATTTTGTCTTCTCTAGTCAGTTGGTCGTCAGTTAAGCAAGTGAAAGTGTAAATGTCGTTGGACTTGGTCGCATCTCTCCCCAAGAGAGGTTAAGACTATTTCTGATACTTAAGAGAAGTTGAACTGCAGTTTTGTTGGTTACTTAGACTTGAACTCTGGATTTGGTAAGAGATTTTAATTTGTTACACTCAATAAAGATTATTTTTGTGGCCACGGGCTACTTTATTTTGCTAGTTCGACATCTCGTACGGAAGCTTTGGAATGCGGCGCATCGCTGCAGAAAGAGTTCTGAAGTTGTAAAGTCAGGTCTCAGCTGTGTGTAACTTAAAGTTTCATTTACTCGTCTTATTCAAGTGTTATATATTATAGTTTAGTTAAGTTGTTTAGTTGTTTAGTATAGTTTAGTTGCTCGAGTAGGATTATTCAGTTAACAGTGCTCAATCAGAATTCAAATTTTAGTGAAGGAGACTTACCCACCAGCCTCCCCTTAAGATATTAAATAAAAGATAATTTTTAACTTACTTCTTGACTTTATCACTGAGCTAGCTCGGGTTCAATATGCAACGGATCGTCACATCCTAACAACAGTAAAGTGAAATGCAAATGATTTTTCCTCATGGACCATAATAGAATAGGATTATTTTCAGTGTTCCTGTATAAATGCTACACATTACAGTTTCAATAGCAAACATTCTTTACTAAACTTGAATAACATATAGAAATTTCATAGCAATCCCATTTATTGTACAGAGCGCAGACAGAGATGCCACATTCATAAACTATTTTCATCTATGTTGAAAGCTGTTATAAATAATAAGGTTTGAAGCATTTTAAAGAAATTCGGATAAACATTTTTGATAATATTACGAGTTTACTGAACTCGTATGTCATGTAAAAAGATTCTTTTAACGTATTAAAATTGTAATGCGCTTATGCAATTTATTTACTTTTATTTATAGAACATTCAAACAAATAACAAAGAAAGAATAGTCCACAGAGCGAAAGCCAATAGGAAAAAAAACAGAAACACAAAGCAGAAACATAACATTAACATTTAAAAAAAAACTTGTAAAAAAAAACGTACTTGATTTCACAATTTAACCGATGACTTTACATTAGGGTCATGAAATTGCGATCGCCTGTGCGTCGTAATGTGAGGAATTAAAGTATTCTAATTTGGTCACTGTTCTGAATGTGATACTGGTAATCATTTGTATTAACACAGTGACTTCAAATACACACTGTAAAATGTAGACAAATGATTCTTAATCTAGAAAAATACATCATAACCATGAATAAATATGGATTAATCTCTTTCGAGTAATGCACGATTCTGAAAAATTTTCCTCATCTCTAGAAATCTGAGAAACCAATATATTTCTGAGAATTAAAGAAGCATTTACAGAAACAAAGTTTCTTTTGCTGTCACTGATTTTTGGAAACGTGTCGATTAGTTTTTATAGCTTATTGTATTAATCAGTTTTCTCAAACCGGAATATCCATTTTTAGGACGCTATCAATCCGAAATTGAATTTAGTATACAAACATATTTTAGGTTCACGGATATACAGGGTGATTATAATTAAAGTCCCACTTTCAAAATGTTGTAGAAAAGGAATCACTGGTCACAATATACTAGCTAATGAAAGTTTACATATTAAGAATGAAGTGTCTCTCATTGTATGTTTGGATACCTCCCCTGATCTTTTTGCTTCCTTTTGGAAACAGCGAATTTCAAGCTTATTCTATCGACGATTACTATCAGAATGTTTTTGAGACTTTCACAAAAGTTGGTTTATACATTTAGCTAATATATTATGCACAGTATATTTTGATTGAATTTGCGCATGCGCAGTGAAACAATGTTTAGTGAACCTGCTCATTTTTCATCCAATATTTATGATTTTGTAATTCTGATTCCAGGGTATTGTATATAAAGTTGTGCGTCATCGTTCCTGAAAAGAACATTCTTTTATATTAAGAACTCTGAAAATTATAAGCAAAACACTTGGTGAAATTTGGGATTGTTTTTATAAAAACCTTCATTTCTCCAAGAATATACGTGCTATCCTTATAAAAATGAACATAGTTTATTAAAAGAAGTCTCCTAAGCATGTGCTACCGTTTCAACGCTTTTGCATATAAGTTTTTACAGGGTTCTCCAAAAAATATTAGTTTTCTTGAACTTATTGACGGACCCCTATGGGGTTTCGGGAAAAAATCTTCGCCGAAATATATGACGTCGACTATGCTGTTTACACGCCTGAAGTTTCAGGATAATTCCTTATGTATTTTTCTAGATATTTAATAAAACGTCTAAAATTGCAAGTGACCGGTCATCATTGGCCATATAGTGTATTATTTAACAGAATATGAGAATAGTGACAAATCGATATAAAACGAAGCAACGCTTACAAGTGTTAATGATGGTATGGGTGGATAGATTACTTTAATGACTTCACCTTAAAAGATTAATTAAAAACTTTTTTTTTCAGAATCACACAAATACAGAGCTCCCAAATGATCCGCTCTTTGAATACCGGTACTTTAATTAGAATTTTTTTATTTTTAGATTTTTCTTGCAAATTTCGCGTCGGAGATAAATTTTTGCGAAAATGTTGTAAAAACCTACTATGTAAATTTCTGTTACAAAATATTGGTTTTCAGTTGGCGGTCTATTTGGGAACCTTGAAATATCAAGTATTTATTTTTTTTAAATATCACTACACAGTAAAAAAGACAAATGTTTTTTAATCTAGGAAAATGTAATATAACACCAAATAAAATGTAAAATAACCTCTTTCAAGTTACCCACGATTCGGAAAAGCGTTATCATTAGAAACCTCAGAAACTAATATATTTTCCATATTTAAACAAGCATTATAAAACAAAGGTTTCCTTGGCTGCAGTTGATTTTAGGAAACTTTTCGACGTTGTTTTCATACCGTATTAACCAGTTTTCTCAACCTCAAATATACGTTTTTCTAATGTTATCCATTTTTAAGTTCGACAAACATGTTTTACAGAAAAACATAATAAATTATTAGCATTAACGTTAATATTAAAATTAATATTATTTTGTTACACTTGCATGAATAAATACAATTAAAATAACGTATTAAAACAAATACAACATTTGCTAAATGGTACACACATTAAAATCGTGTATTTACAAACACATTTAAAAATAATCTACGTTTCTTTTCGCTTTCGCGAACGTCATCAGTATGTTACAACTCTAAAATTTTAGACTTGTAAAATCCAGATGACGTTCGCAGAAGCGAAACGAAACGTAGATTATTTTTAAATGTGTTTGTAAATTCGCGATTTTAATGTGTGTACCATTTAGAAAATGTTGTATTTGTTTTTAATACATTATTTTAATTATATATTATGGTGCAATTGTCCTATTTTTAATTATGAATAAATACAGTTACGCAGCTGAAAATGTTTAACCGGGAATTGATAGCATCCTAAAATCCTAAATTACATGTTCAAAAAACTAATTCAAACATTAATCTACCAAATAGACGTGAATGTTCTCATTTTCACAAATTGCACATAAACAATAACATTGTACTGATGCAATGTAGATAAATGCAAATAAAACTGAAGGTAGGGCACAATTTGTATGAGTTGAGTTGGGTTGATTATTGACGGCCAATTATCTACACTTGGGATATAGGTCCGGGGGGAGTGCCCTTCGTGGGGGTCTTTCCAAGGGAACCTAACCCGTATTTACGCATGGATAAATCCACGGCTCGAAGAAAACCACGAAAACTCGGCGCGATTGGGATCGAACCCAGCACCTCCCGTCTACCAGCTTCGAGAGCAGAACCTCTCAGCCACTGGTGGTGCTCAATTTGTATGATGAGGGAGGGGGTAGAATCTCATACACAAAAACAAAACAGTTAATACAGGGTGTCCATAATTAAACGACCCTACTTTAAAGTTGTCTACAGACGAAAATATTGGTCAGATAGTTGTGAAATTTTGGGAAGGACATGAAGGAATGGGAATTTGTTTAAGCGAAAAAAAAATAATTCACAATTCCGCCACTAGATGGCACCAGATTACCGCAATTTCGGGTGTAAAAGCCGTGGCTAAAATAAATCGGTATCGGACCGGAAATTGTTTTTATAGAAATGTACCGTTTTACATCTTGGCACTTATTTGCATTTCTTTCTATAAAAAATAATTCTGGTTTGAAACAGACTTAATTTACCCGCGGCTTATACACCCGAAATTACGGTACACATTTAGCATGCATTTGTGATAGTTTAACAATTTTATTACAACAAAAGATGTTCAACAAAACTTTTTTCACAACATGTTTTTAGCATTTTCCAGAACACACTGCGGTCAACTGTGGAACATGCTATCTCACGATTCCAGATGGTAACTGAAAATGATAGCCGTCATGTGGAACATGTTTTGTTGCAATAAAGTATGTAAACTATCGTAACTGTATGCTAAATGTGTAACTAATTAAAAACGCCATCTGGTGGCGAAATTTTTAACGAATTTTTTTTTTGGCTTAAACAATTTCCCATTCTTACATTATGTACTTCACAAATTTTCACAACTTTCTGACCTATAGTTTCGTCTGTAGACAACTTTTAATTAGCGTAGTTTAATTATGGACACCCTGTATATTTCTGCAGCAAAGAACTGACTTCCAGTAACTATTGATAACTGCTCGATAACTTTTGAAAAATCACAGCTTTGATTTGCATTTAGTAGAAAGTGAAAACGAGAAATTTTGTTAAAGAAATGTAAATTTTGTTTAGTTTCTTTTTTTAAGATAGTGCAGTAGTAAAGAATAAAGTATTATTTAAAATATATATTTACAGTTTCTAAATTGTTTTCTCAACGTATAATCATAATTTGAATAATATTAAAATATTAATTGATTATATAATATTAAGAAAATATATATTACACTCTTTATTTTATAATTATATCTTCTACGGTTTTGTGTTTAATATAAGTTGTTGCAGTTACAATATTAACCATAAAGGATGTTTCGGGATTTAAATATTGTGACCATCGAAAGGAAATATGTCTTAAAATTAATTTATTATTTTATATTTAAGTTCTACAAAGCTGAAAATTATGCGTCTTCGGAAACACACCTGTATGATTCTAGCATATTAGAAAATGTGTGAAAAATTGATTAAAAAATGCAATCTTTACATTAAAAAAACAAGTTAAGTTAAATAAAAAAGCGTAAAAATCGAGACTACTTTTCAAACTGATAATGTGTGACACAAGAAGACATAGAATGGAAATAAGTTTTGTCTATTTTTTCCGGTTATTATGCGACATTTTCAAAAATTCTCTATAACTAACTTTTTAAAAATAATATTGAAAATAACTAGATTCTTTAGATTTCAATAAATGAAATATTCTTTAAATTCCAGTAAACATTTTTTTTGGTCATTTTGATAGCACCTATATTTATTCGCGTTTTAATATGACATTTTCAAACATTTTTCCATAACGTACTTTCATTAATGATATTAAAAATAACTATATTCGTTAAATTTCAGTAAATGATCTATTCTTAAAATTCTAGTAAGCCTTATTTTTTTGTTATTTGGGTAGCATCTTTTATTCTTTTAAAACAAGAAATATTTTTTCTCAAAAAAAAAAAAAAAAAAAAAAATTACAAAAAGATTTAATAGAACTATGCAGAACTATTAGTGCTATTAGAAATCTTACTTTTTCATTAAAATGGTATATCGCTTGATCCTAACACTCAATTATGTTTATTGCTTAAATATTTCATAAAGGAAATTACTATGGAAACATGTACTAAGGAGTGCAAGCCACGATTTATAGAATAAGCAATTATATTTAAAATTTCTAAATAAATAAATTAAAGTAATTAATCGATTAATAAAATAGGGAATCTATTTTATTATCAAGTAGAGATATCTCGGTTTTGTACAGCAGTGTATGCTTCTATATATATATATATATATATATATATATACTATAGTGTCATACAACAAATTAAAAATCGTTAATATTAGAGAAAAATGATTATTTTTATTTCATTAATTTCCGACAGAAATGAGAGTAGCGTTTTAAAAATCTTTCAGCTCAATATTTTAATCCGAAAAAGCAATTGAATGTGCATATTTAAAAATAAATCAATAACCGGTAAAATATGCAATATCATATGGTGTAGACAGTATTATAAAAAGTATAATATTTAAAAATCGAACTTTTATTGCAAAATCAATTATGGATCTATAAAAACCAATAATAGATTGTACAGAGAGCACTCACTGCTGATTGAATTGTGGTATTGCATTAGTTTTAAGAAGAAAGTTATGGGATATTTTATGATATTTTTTAAATTGTTGTAATTTCCTGTATGGAAGAATCTTATCTATACGATAGCATATAAAGAGACTCTAAAGGAACTGCGTTTCCTAGCGTGGTATGCGTATTTACGTTTAATTAAATTTGCACTAAACGATTAAACCTTTGTTTTCGGAGCTATGTAAGTATGCATAAGTATTCCAAAGTTTGTAATATAGCTACATACGTTTCATAAAGAAGATTGTGAAAAAAATCTAATGTTTTTGAAACTACGTTAGTAGGTAAGAAGCATATAATATTTGCGTGCATGCTAATCCTCTGTGCTCAGGTAATCTATGCAGATTTAAAATTCTCTGGAATATGCAGTATTTATTGAACTGCTTTATAATTATATGAACTGCTTTATAATTTTATGAACTGCTTTATAATGATATGAACTGCTTTAGAATGATATGAACTGCTTTAGAATGCTTTTGTAATTTCCTGTATGCAAGAATCTTATCTATACGAAAGCATACAAAGATACTCAATGAAGTACGTTTCCCAGCGTGGTATGCGTATTTACGTTTAGTTAAATTTTTGCACTAAACGATTAAACCTTTGTTTTCGGATCTATATAAGTATGCATAAGTATTCCAAAGTTTGTAATATAGCTGCATACGCTTCATAAAGAAGATTATGGAAAACATGTTAATGTTTTTGAAATTACGTTATCAGGTAAGAAGCATATAATATTTGCGTGCATGCTAATCTTCTGTGTTCAGGTAATCTATGCAGATTTAAAATTCTCTAGTATATGCAATATTCATTGAACTGCTTTATAATTATATGAACTGCTTTATAATTATATGAACTGCTTTATAATTATATGAACTGCTTTATAATACTTTTGTAATTTCCTGTGTGTGCGAATCTTGTCTATACGAAAATATACAGAGAGACTCTCAATGAAGTGCGCTTCCCAGCGTGGTATGCGTATTTATTTTTAATTAATTTTTGCACACTTTTCTTTTCGGAGCTAGAATTTTTATCATGAATCAAGAAATCGTTTTTGAGTAATATGCAATTAAACATACTTGCAAATATACAATTTTAACAATAACTGTACCATTTAAAAGCATTTCCAAATACTCTAATTTTAGATTAAAAAACAATTCCGTAATTTTCTAAAAAAAAAATTAAATGCTTTCAAAACTGATATAATTTGTAGCGTTTAAGAAGCGTATAACATTAGAAAATGTTGTATATATGCACCTCAAATGTATTGTATTACGTCCAAATTAAGAAAAAGAAACATATTTTCATATTCACAAACTGCTACAATAAATGTATCCTATATAAGTATGCATAAGTACTCCAACGTTTGTAATATAGCTGCATGTCTTAAAAAAGATTATTAACTTTTGAAATTACGTTATTAGGTAAGAATAATATAATATTTGCGTGCATGCTAATCTTCTGTGCTCAGTTAATTTATGTTGATTTAAAATTCTCTAGTATATGCAATACTCATTGAACTGCTTCATTGGATTTATTTTTGACACATCTGAAAGTTTAAAACAAACTGTACATAACTGTACATTTATATTATGCAAAAATTATATTATATAGAAATCAGTAACTCCATCTTCTATATTGGTATGGAACTATAGGCTTATAATTAAAAAAATGTGTTAACTTGCTTTTTATTGAAAAGCAGACTATTAATGAGACTGTTGTAATCAACTGAAACGTTAATTTGTATAAATTTACAGCATAAAGTTAAGCACTGGCTTCCTACTAGGCATACAAATTGTTACGTGACATATGTATGAATATTATGGAAAACGTTTGAGGAAGAATTCCTTTGTTCAGCCGTTATTCAAGCATTATTAATTTAAAATGTTATTATTTGCTTAAAACATTTATAGTTTAGAATATTTACTGTCAATCTTATGCAACATTTAATACTTACATATACTTGCCTCATTACTGTGCACATTTTGAATACATTAGAAGAAAACAGAAACTTTATTTTTACATTTTATTTTCTTAGCTGCAGTCGCATATCAGTCTTTTGTCCAATAATATGATTCATGTTCCGCTAAACCATTTAACCTTAGAAATACACAGCGGAAATTTCATGTGGCTCACATTAAATAACTAGTCTCCACTATATTAATGTTATCAGCGATACTCTTACTTTTCAGGTATATATATTTGACAAGCAACGTTGAAATACACTGAAACGACACGACGCTATCACCAGTGTCAGGTCATTTTGGCCCCAATATGTCAAAGATCTAAAAGAAAAGTGTATAAAATCAGAAAACTGTAACTTTATAAGTTCACTTTAATATTAAAAGGAAATTTCTTCGTATTTTTTATGTTTTGTCAGCTAGAACCTGCTTAGAAAGACATATCGTGCCTAATATCGGTGTAAAAAACACTCGAAGTATAGAAAAAAAATAAGGAACCTTCAACGAAAATTATTATACAACATATCTTCGCCATTAAATTCTGAACTAACAAACGAAATGAAATTATATTTCAATTAAATTACTCTGAAAATACATATAATATCGGTTTCTATTTCTTACCTTTAAAGAAAAAGGAAATGGAATCTGGTAAAATCGTAAGAATTGGATGCACTGCTGACCAACGTTATAAATGCTTCTTGAATTCAACTTTTTTCGCTGAAATAATGATGGGTTATTTTGCAGAAAAAAATAATCCAGCTGGTCGATTACTACTCACATTTATAAAGTACCTGGAAGAGTATACAAATGTTTTTGCCACAGCTGATATTCGTATATATTTTGAAGATGAAACACTCCCAGACCAAGCACTTGATAGGATGATAACACATATACTCTATTCAGAACTTGACATTGTATTTCAGATAAATTTAATGAATGAATATACAACGGAATTATTTGATTTTTTTTACCCATACGAGCATAAATCTTTTACATTCATTACTCCAAAACCAAAATACAAACCACTGATTTTCGGCATTTTTCAAACTTTCTCATTATCGGTTTGGATAGCTATCACAATAGTAATAGTTTTTATGTCAATAATACTTTACATTTTGTTGCACTGGAAATGCACTTTGAGCAAATCTTTTCTCCATGTCTTCGCAATATTAATGAAGCAGAGTTCTGTTATCGTACCTTCATCATTTGGAGAAAAACTAATTTATTCATGGGTGGTGGGAGCAATGTGCCTTTGCCTTGCTTATGATTCAGTTTTTTTATCATTCCTTTCATTCCCGCCTGTTGTTAAAATTAAACACTTGACAGACTTGGCTTCAGCGGTGAAAAGTGGAGATTATCACTGCATAACCATTCCCATGTATAACACAATATTTTGGGAATCTAAAAACAAACATTTAAGAATAATTTTAAAAGATTTAGAAGCAAATAATTTAAATTCCCAACATCCCTACTCCGTTTTCATTAATGAGAGTAGGAATAGAAATATTGCTTTATTAGATGAAATGTCCTTAATCGATGCTTTTCCGAGCCATTTCTTCAAATCAGAAGACCGTTTTCATGGATATATGTTTGGACGGATTGTCCGAAAAGGCTTTTGCTGTAAGAAGTTGTTAGATACGTTTGGGCACAGAATGATGGAATCGGGAATTAACCTCAAGTACTTACGTGATGCTGCTTTTTGGGATTGGTTTAATATTTTACCTGAATACGCGGAAACAGATACAAAACGAAAATTAACTCTTACAGATGTTGCACCGGCATTCATATTTTTATTACTTGGTTATTGTATATCGTTTCTGGTTCTCATTGGAGAAATTTATATAAATCGCAAAACGAAGGGCAAGCATTTAATAAAGCCTAAAAAGCAACATAAAAGTAGAATTCATGTTGAACATTCTGTTTAATTTATTCTACGCACTAATATACTTTATTTACATTGTTTCAAAGCTCCTACATCATTATGGCCTCAGTCATTTACTTCAATTGCGAAAGCGATGCTCTTTTTTAGTTTCATAGCCACTAATATTTAAACCACTATTATTTAACAACAGGGTTTCCTGAGTTACAGAACGTACTACTCGAGGGCAAGAACAGGCGTAAAAACGATTTTATTTAAATTGAAAACACTAATAGATTTTTCAGATTTACTACACACTTTTTGTTTATGCACTAACAACACCAAAAAAAAAAAAAAAAAATGTGACAAAGATGAATTATGTTTTCGAACAAGATTTGAAATTTACTAAAAGCAATAATTTCCCATTTTCTGCATGTCAGATGTTAATAGCCTAATAAATCGTCAAATATTTTGTTATTTTCAGTGTTTAAGCATGCAGTTATATTACGTATGTGTTAAATTTGTGTTTTTTATACTACTTTATTTATTTAAATAATTAATGATGGAGTGCGAAATTTATTATGTAATATTATCCGAAAAACTAATCATGAACTGTTTATGCAGTTTTAAGTGAGAATTCTGAAGTTGGGCTCGACAAGATAGAGATGAAGTTTAAAATAAAAATCATGCTTAAAAATCATGCCTTTTTATATATACCGCTGACCAGGCCCCTACCTGCCAGGCTTTTGCCTAAAATTATTTTAAAAAACATAAAAAAGTCCATAAATCGAGATACAGTTTTCACAAAAATTGCTCTTGTAAGCACATTTTTTTTTCCTTTTTCGAAAAACGAAACCTTTTTTGTAAAAACGAAAATTAGAAGAAAATTGGGAAATGGATTTCACACACTTTTACCAGTGTAAATTATATGTTTTACGATCTGGTTAATCGTCATCTATTTCCCATGAGCATGTTAGTTCACTAAATCGAATTTAGTCAAGATTTTATACGAGAAATATTTCATGACAATGAATTCAAATTTATTAATATTGTGGAGTAGCAAAGACGCTTCTGTATCTTTTCCAGGTGTTGCTAATTGGTCAGTTTTTTATTTACAGTCGAACCTTGATTTAATGATTGCAAATAGTCCTTTGAAATAAATAGGCAAATCAAAGTTATCGTTAAATTGGTGAATGCGTTAGATAAAATTTAATAGGATAAAAGTTATTTCATTAATTTTTTAACATTTATCTACTGCTGGTATTTAATTAGACATATTTTCCTTTCAACATATTTCTCCTGTTTTTATGGGTTTCTGAAAATACGTCTTTGTGTGAAGTTAAATTAATGATTTCTGCAAGACATATTCTAGTATGGGAGATTTTTTATTCCCTGGCAAGATTTGTTATTTCTCCTGTTTTTATGGGTTTCTGAAAATACGTCTTTGTGTGAAGTTAAATTAATGATTTCTGCAAGACATATTCTAGTATGGGAGATTTTTTATTCTCTGGCAACATATGTTATTTCTCCTGTTTTTATGGGTTTTTGAAAATACATTTTTGTGTGAATGATTTCTGAAAGACATATTCTAGTATGGGAGATTTTTTATTCCCTGGCAAGATTTGTTATTTCTCCTGTTTTTATGGGTTTCTGAAAATACGTCTTTGTGTGAAGTTAAATTAATGATTTCTGCGAGACATATTCTAGTATGGGAGAATTTTTATTCTCTGGCAACATATTTTATTTCTCCTGTTTTTATGGGTTTCTGAAAATACGTCTTTGTGTGAAGTTAAATTAATGATTTCTGCAAGACATATTCTAGTATGAGAGATTTTTTAATCCCTGGCAACATATGTTATTTCTCCTGTTTTTATGGGTTTCTGAAAATACGTTTTTGAGTGAAGTTACATTAATGATTTCTGCAAAACATATTCTAAGATTTTTTAAGCGGGTTTCTCTATATAACTTTCGAACAAGTTAATAGATTCACATGAAGTTTTCTTTAAATAAGGCAGAATAAACTCTCTACAAACTATAATTAAAAAACAAAAAGAAATTTTTTTCATCAAGTTAGTACAAAACAAATGATAGATTTTAATGGATTTAAAATTTTTCATTATATTTATTAATTTTTTTACAATATTTGTATTGCGCATATAATTGACAGACAAAACTAAATGCAGTATGAAAAAACAATTTCGAAAACTGAAAAAGAAAATAAATAATCTGGCACGAAGATAGATAATCGAACTATGCAAGAAAAATCGCTGCTATTACAAATGGTGCATTTTCCTCGAAATGGTAAATTGATAGATCATGCTTATTGGATAACAATCGATCATGCTTGCTGGATAAATTTTCAAAAGGTAAATTACTATGGAAACATGTATAAATGAGTGCAAGCCGCGAAATATAGAATAAGAAAATTTCTAAAACAAATATATTAGATTAATTAATCGATTAATAAAATAGGGAAACTGTTTTGCAATCGAGTAGAGATATCCCGGTCTGGTACAGCAATGTACCTTCTTTTAAATTGCTTGTATATATATATATATATAATATGCTTCCATACAACAAATTGAAAATCATTAGTTTTAGAGAAAACAATTATCGCATTAATTTGTGATAGAAATGGTAAAGTCGTTTAGCTAATTTTTTTAATCAGCAAAACCATTTAATGTGCATATTTAAAAATAAATCAATAGCCGGCAAACTATTAGTCAGCATCATATAAAGTAGACAGTTTGCTAAAAAGAAAATTATTTTAAAATCGAACTTTTATTGCAAAATCAATAATGGATCTATAAGTACCACTAATATATGATTCCTATATAGGCTTAAATAGAAAACACTCATTCCTGATTGAATTACGGTATTGCATCAGTTTAAAGAAGAAAGCTATGGAATATTTCATATTTTTCAAGTTGTTGTAGTTTGCTTTATCTAAGAATCTTATGTATTCGTAATCATATAAAGAGGATCTCATTGAAGTGCATTTCGAAATGTGGTATGCTTTTCAATATTGAATTAATTTTCTGCATTAAGCGATTACACTTTTGTTCATTTTAATCATGAATGAAGAAATCATTTTCCAGTACAATGCATTTTAATGTGAAACTATACTTCCAAATATATATTAATTTTAGCAATAACTGCACCATTTATAAGCACTTCGAAATACTCTAATTTTAGATTCGAAAACAGCTGCATAAATTTCTGAGAGAAGATTATGAAATTTTTTGAAATGTTTTGAAAAGTGATGTAATCATTAGCAGGTACGAAACATATAATAATTAGAATATGTTGTATATATGCACAATCTCTCCAAAGATTTCTTTTACATCCGGAAGAAATATTTTTTTTCAAATTTATATACTGTTACAATAATTGTGTCCTATATAATCATATGGCAGTATTCAAAAATTGGTATTATACCCGCATTTTTTTTCAGGAAGGAAATTAAGGAAATCATTCTAAAGTTTTTGAAATTACGTCAGTGGGTAAGAAGAATACATTAATAGCGTGCATGCTAATCATTTGTGCTCAGATTATTTATACAGATTTAAAATTCTCTAAAATACTCTAAAATACTCTCTAAAAAACTCTCTACAATATTCATTGAACTACTTTATTGGATTTATTTTTGACACATCTTAAAATTTAAAACTGGTACAGAACATCACATTTTCGTTTTGCAAAAACTCTATATACGATAAGTGTAACTCTTTCTCCTATATTGGTTTGGAGCTTAAAGCAGAAAAATATCAATTTGCATTTTATTGAAAAACAGACTATTAATAAGATTGTTGTAATGAATTGAAACGTTAATTTTTGAAAAATTCCGTCATACAAGTTGCACACTGACTTCCTACTAGTCATAAAAATTATTAAGTGATATATGTATAAATTTGATCAAAAACGTTTCAGAAACAATTCTTTTGTTCAGTCATAATTCTAGCATTGTTAATTATAAAATGTCACTGTTACTGTCAGTCATTATGCAGCTTGCGATATTTACGTATGCTTGCCTCGTTGCTATAGATATTTTAAATGCTTTAGAAGAAGAAAAACTTCGTTTTTCCGTTTTCTTATCCCAGCAGTAGTCGCAAGTCAATCTTTTGGCCACTAATATAATATTTAACAACTGCCATTTTCGGGCTAAACCGTCTCACTATAAAAATACATAGAGGGAATTTAATGAAGCTCAACTTAACCCTTTTTTTCCTGACGGTACTTATAAGTACCACTTTAACGCCTTCGCGACGAGCGTCTTTTACAGAATTTTTAATCTGTTACCACCGGTTTTTCAAATGAGAAATTTTCACCTAATTGAATCACAAAAATGCTATGATTAGATCAGGAAAACTTTACAAAAAAATAACTGGTGGGAATAATCGAGGATTCTGAGCATCTAAAAAGTAGCTGGAAAATTAATTCAGGATATAAAGGGTTAAATGATTCTTCTCTGATATTCTAATGTTATAAGAGCTGCTGTTATTTAGCAGGTATATATTGACAAACAAAGAAATGAAAAGAACACGAGTCACTTGTGTCAGATCATTTTGACCTTTCCCCAATATTTCAAAGATCGCAGAAAAGTGTATATAATATCAGTAAACTTTATAAGTTCACTGCAATATAATACTCGAATATTAAATGGAAATCGTTTCATATTTTCCATTTTTTGTCAGTTATAAACTGCTGAAAATGACCAATCGTGGCCAATAGCGTTCGAAAAAAGACGCGAATATTCTAGAAGTATAGAAAGACTAAGATAGAAAGACTAATTAAAGAAAGACTTTAACGAAAATTATGCAAAATTACTTCCTGATTAAATTCTTAACTAACAAAAAATATGATATTATATTTCAATTAAATTACTCTGAAAATAAATAACTTTGAAAAAGATCGTTTTCTATTTCTTACCTTTAAAGAAAAGAGAAATGGAAAAAGGTAAAATCTTAAGAATTGCATTTACTGTTCCCCAATATTTTGAACAGTTTCGAAATTCACCTTTTTTCTGGGAAATAATTATGGAGAATTTTGCAGAAAAACGTAATGCAGGTAAACGATTACTACTCACATTTAAAAAGTACCTGGAGAATACAAGAGTTTTTGACGAAGTTAACCCTTTCAAGGGCGGTGTTTGCAAGGCGCAAACGCTTAATTTTAATTCCAAACTGCAAAGTGGCACCCAGAAATTTTTAATAAAATTTTGCTTTTATAATATTCGCAATGAAAAGCTTTTAATTATTTTCAAATAGATTTGTTCGTAAAATCTGGTGTCATTCAAATATTTCAACATTTTAGTAAAAGAAGTGCTTTGCCCTTGAAAGGGTTAAGCTTCGAATATTTTTTGAAAAGGAAGATAGCCCAGGCCTTGCATTTCAAGAAATTCTAAGACAGATATCCTATTCAGAGATTGACATTGGATTTCAGCTAAGTGTAATGAGTGAATATACAACGGGAATAGTTGATTTTTTTTACCCGTACCCCCATCACGCTTTTACATTCATTACTACAAAACCAAAATACAAACCACTTATTTTCGGCATTTTTCAAACGTTTTCATTACCGGTTTGGATAGCTGTCGTATTAGTTACAATTTTGATATCAATAATACTTTACATTTTGTTACGCTGGAAATGCACTTTGAGCAAATCTTTCCTCCATGTCTTCGCAATATTAATGAAGCAGAGTTCTCTTATCGTACCTTCATCATTTGGAGAAAAACTTCTAACCTATTCATGGGTGGTGGGAGCAATGTGCCTCTGCCTTGCTTATGATTCCGTTTTTTTATCATTCCTTTCACTTCCACCTGTTGTTAAAATTAAACACTTCACAGACTTGGCTGCAGCGGTAGAAACTGGAGATTATCACTGCACAACCTTTCCCTGGTATTATAAGATGTTTTTGAATTCTAAAGGAAAACATTTTAAGGTAATTTTAGAAGATTTAGAAAAAAATAATTTAACTTCCGTTTTGGCCTACTTTATTTTCATTAATGGGAGTAGGAATAGAAGTATTGCTTTATTCGAGGAATCGTCGATCTTAGATAGCTTTCCGAGACATTTCTTCAAATCAGAAGACCGTTTTTATGAATCTATTAGTGCACGGATGGTACGAAAAAATTTTTGCTGTAAGAAGTTGTTAGATACGTTTGGGTACAGAATGATGGAATCGGGAATTCAGTTAAAATACGAAAATGATGCTGCTTTTTTGTATTGGTTTGATTTTTTATCTGAATACACGGAAAGAGATACAATGCGAAAATTAACTCTTACGGACGTTGCTCCAGCATTCATATTTTTATTATTTGGCCATTTTATATCTTTTCTGGTTCTTATTAGAGAAATGTATGTAAATCGTAAAAAGAAGGGCAAGCATTTAATAAAAGCTAAAAGGCAATATAGCAGAAAAATTCGTGCTGAACATTCTGTTTAATCAATTCTGCACAATAATACATTATATTTGCATTGCTTCAAAGCTACTACAACATTGAGGATTTGGTTTTTAATTTCCCACTATGAACACTAAAGATAATTTTTATATGACATCAAATATGCATTAAAAAACCTCTTTTAAATTTATTAAAGACAATACTTTCGTATTATCTGCACACCAGGTGTTAATAGCCTAATAAATATCCGGAGATTTTGCTATTTAGAGCAGCCACTAATTATTTTAATGTTTAAGCAAGTAGTTCAATCACATATCTGTTAATTATGTATTTTATTTATACTACTTTATTTAATTAATTATTTATTGAGGTTGTGCTAAATTCATTATGTAGTATTAGCCAAAGCACATTCTGAACTATTTATATTATTTTAAGTGCAAATGAGTTAATCTTCAATAGTTGGGCGCCTCGCGATATATATAGATTTTTTTTTTTTTTTAATCATGCTCTAATATTATTTAACAAACCTTCCAAAAAATCAATAAATTGAGGTACAATTTTCGCACAAAATGCCCTTTACAGTGCATTTATTTTCCTTTTCCGACGGTGTAAAAACAAACATTATGTCATGTTTAGAAGAAACAAGAACGAAAAATCATGCGTCAAGCATAGATTATGAAACACTTTCCAACACAGCCAGAAAACGGTAATGAAACTTCACCGTTAAATAAGGTCAAAGAAGATATGTAAGTAAACAGTTTAGAAAACATATAACACATTAAAAAATACAGTTTTCGAAATTACCTTCCAGTGTCAATATAGAATAAAAATTATTTTGTGCAGCCCTGTATATGATCAATAGATGTGGCTATATAGCATGATATAATTAATTCAGTTAGAATATTCACATTTAGAAATTTTCGCCAATCGATGGAAATAGACTCGAAATCTTTTGTACAACGCAGTATACTATCTGAAGACTATTGTACACACCACATATTAATCTACAAGGCAACTTTAAACTCACTCGCAGCAATTACCAACCGTAAACGACAATGTATCTTTTTCTTTGGGTAGCCCTGTATCTTAATTTATTTACATACTCCACAAACTTCTATTGGTCTACTAAATATATTTCAGCAGGAAAATGCGTAACACCATTAAAAACTACCCTTAAGCAATTCACTCCCATAGTCTGTAATACTTACGAATGCCCTTGTGTAGCCCTGTATATGGTCACCCGAGTTTATAAACCGACACGTACTACGACAAAATTTAGTTAAACTTAAAAACAAAAACCAAAGTTGAAAACGCTCTTACCACACATAGACTGTAAATGTCCCACATGCACTGCAACCGATATCTTTTGTGTGTCCCTGTAATTAAATGCAATGCACACCACACTTTCAAGAGAGCAATTTATAGTGCACCTCAATAATACATATAATTTTCATTATGTTTGAAATAGTAAAATATGACTAAATTACACTACAAAAGATTTTCCCCCATAGAACGATGTGTAACAAATTTTTTTTGATTGGCCCTGTAAATGAATAATAAATGGTCTCCACCCCATATTCTGAAAAAAGCACGTTTTAATGCGCTTCATAATTATATATAAATTTTATCATGTTTTAAATGATGTAGCATTATCAAACTGCCCTTGAAACGATTATTTCCCATCGACTGTAATGTAACGGAATGTTTTTGACTTGCTCCTGTAAAAAAAAACTATAAGTGCTACGTACTTCAGCTGAAATAGGGAGCATGCTATAGTAAACAACAATAACATACAAAAATTTCAGGGCAATCCCAGTATATTTACGCGAGTTACAGCACGGACAGACGGCCAGACAACCCGAAGTCATATATATTTTTCAACTTGGTTGGAAATTGTTAAAAAGGGGAATGGGTTTCTCAGAATTTTACCACTATAAATTGTGTGTTTTACTGACCAGTTAATCGTCAGGCACTGTCTATGAATTAGTTTGTTCATTAAATTTAATCTAATCTCGATTTTATGCCAGAAGCATTTCATCATGATGAATTCAAATTTATTAATATTATGGAGTAGCCAATAAGCTTCTGTATTGCTAATGGGATAATTGTTCTGTGTTGCTAATGGGTCAGTTTTTTATTTACATTCAAACCTCGATGTAATGATTGCAAAGTGTCGCTTTCAATTCTTCGTTAAATTAAAATTATCGCCAAACCGTAGAACACGTTATATAAATTAACACGTTCGCTACCGGGTTAAAATTACCTAAATTTTATTTTATTTAGAAAGTTCGAATTCATACCAGAAAATATTAATAGCAATATTTATTTTATTTAATTCCAGACATTTCGTGATTACATAAAATAAAAATTCTTTTTTCGAAAATTCTGGTACGAATTCGTAATTTTAGATTGAAAAACAACGACTATACTCGTGGTTGGCAGCGGATGGGTTAAAACGATAATAAAATTAGTTATTAATTTTCGAAAGTTTTATCTACCACTACTATTTAAATTTTAACATATCAAAAACACACTTAAAAAAAATTAAATGCTTTTTTTTCTCAAATTCAGGTGATGACATCTAATCCAGTATTTAATTCATTTAAAGTAATTTGGGAGATTGTATCCGGATTTATATCTCCAGACGTTAATATACGAGTAAATCGCCAAACAGTTTGCCATTTATAACCGTCGCGCAGTGAGGCGTTTTGATGATCTAGATCAGTGTTTCTCAACCTTTTTTAGTTGACGGCACACTAAAAATATCTGAAATTATTTGCGGCACACCTGAATATAAAAAATGGGTACTTTTCGGTTAGCCGGGCGCCAGTGTTATATATATCGATAGATATTTATGTAAATATAACACCGGCTGACCATAAAGTACCAAAAATGTATAAGTTGTATGACACACACACAAAAGAAAAAAAAGAAATATACAGGATGTTTTTTTTTAAACTGACGCTATTCAGAGCCGCCTGTAGCTCGGTCTAATAACTGGATTGATACAAAATTTTGTGAATGGACTAAGAAAACCATGGGAAAAAAAGATTTAAAAAAAAAATTAGTTCCAATCACCACCGATAGGGGAAAATGTGGCGCTGTGGTAATTTATGCAACTGAGAATTAGCATAAAATACGGGCAATAAATGCTAATGCAAATTTTTACTTGCGCAAGCGACAGTAGCGCCAATAGTTTAAGTTATAAATGCATTCGAAAAACACCGAGAAACAATTTCAGCTCAGGTTGAAAATGAATGTCACGTTACCGCAGCGCACGTTACTTCTGAAGTTCTATTATTGTAACCAGAGCAATGCACCAGCCGCTCTTCGTTTACTTAGAACACGCCATAAACTGCGCAAAGGACCTATATCAGTTAATGTATTGAAAGCAATGATTCTGAAATTCGAAGAAACAGGCTCGCTAGCAGTTCGGTCAGGCAGAGGACGTAAACCGGTGGCAGAAAAAGTGATAATGGATGTTTCAACTGCAATCAACGGAAGGGAAAGTGTAAATGATGAATAAAACATGGCATTTTATCAAAATTATTAATTTTGTCTGTTTCTGAGGTTTTTTTTCAATTTACAGCGCCACATTTCCCCGTATCGGCGGTGATTGGAACTACTTTTTTTTGTTGGAATCTTTTTTCTGATGGTTTTCTTAGTCCATTCACAAAATTTTGTATCAATCCAGTTATTAGAACGAGCTACAGTCGGCCCTGAATAGCGTCAGTTAAAAAAAAAACAAAAAAACACCCTGTATTTGTTGAATATTTATATAACTAGCTATAGTACAATCGCACCTCATTTGTCACGTTTGACGTACAATTTCCAACTTGTTCTATCTGCAGAAGAAAAAGGGTAAATACATAGCTGCCTACTTTTACGCTTTTTTGTAACCACTGAAAATTAATACAAATTTTTCGGTTATTGATTCACGGGATTTCGTAGATTTAATAAGTTAAAATTTACTACAAAATTTTAGTGGTAGAAAAAAAGTGTAAAAGTTGGCAGCTATGGTAAGTGAATCTCTCACATGTTACCCATTACATAAATGGATCTCTCACATACTCACCAGCATAAATGGATTTCTCACATACTACCCCCCACCACATAAATGGATTTCTAGCATACTCACCACCATCTATGCGATGTCAGCGTTACTGAACTATGTATTTTGTACTAAAATATAAATAGCCAGAAAATTATACAAATCGAAAACTAACTCTTACACATGTATCTATGACATTCATTTTTTTATTAGGTGGCTTTTTAACACTTTCCAACAAAGTTGAAAGAGTTTATGAATTTGGATTGTCTGTCTTTCTGCCGTCTGTCTGTCGGCGCTCTAAATCGCGTAAGTACATTCAAGTTGACTTGCAATTAATATATGTTAATGAGGTTTACTGTGGCATATTCTGCGTTGAAATTAAAGTATATAGGACTTATAGTTGTTTTTACAGGGTCATTCGAAAGAATTCAGTTACATTACGGTCTATGGGGAAATATTATTTGCGGTTTATTTTAATGATGTTACACAATTTCAAACACATTATATAACACGGAGGTGCACTACAAGAGGCTTATTATGAAATATGGTGTGCATATCACGTGTAGTTCCGTTACAGAGGCACTCAAAAGAATTCTCTAACATTACGGTATGCAGAAAGAAAATCGTTTGCGGTTTAATTTGATAATGTTTGATAATGAAATTGATAAATATATATTGCTAAGGTGCATTGCAAGAGACTTACTATAGAATATTGTGTGAATGGCATTCTCCGTTCATTTACAGGGAACACACAAAAGACCTCGCTACTGTCTGTTAACAATAATTGCTGGAAGTGCATTTTCAGTTGCTGAACGCGATTTTAAATTTAACTCATTTTTTGTATACTACTTGGTGTGTATAAATTATATAGATCCTATACAGGGCAGCAAAACAAGTTCTCGGGTACATTTCCATTTACCGACGGAAATTCCAGAAGAAGAATTTAAAACTATGCTACGCGTTTCATAATTGAACTAAAATTTAGCATTCTATGTAGTATATATACAAATCTATGGATCATATACAGGACTACACAAAAGAGTTCGGATATTTTTCCGAATATTGTTGGTAATTCTTGAAATTGGCTTTTTAAATATGTTATGCGTTTTCCAAATTGTTTACTCAGATGTTATCTTTTAGCTTATTAAACGGTATGATTTGTGAAATTATTTTTTGAAGTGTTGGAAAATGTTACATAATCTATGCTTGACCCATGATGTTTCGATCTTGTTTATTGGAAATTATTGGAATCGATTGCTCGAAGCAAAAAAAAATGGAATGAAGATTAGTAAACTATTTGATTAAGGGGACGGTGGACATTAAAATTGAATTATTTTATTTTTCATCATAGATATAAGAAATTTTGTCTATACATAGATTTCACCGTAAGTATATAGTACCTTAAGGAAATTTCCAAATCTTAATATAATTTTAAGATTTAAAAAAAAATTATAAACAAATTTTAAAATGCTCCTTGCGTCTTAATTTTTAAGATATTTCCTCGATTTACCATTTGGTTCATTTAAAACTATATTACAAACAAATCTGTGTATCAGTTTTTTAATCCCCCGAATAGTTAATTTTTGAGAGGTTTTTTCTAAATGCCATTCCAATTTTCATCAAAATTTAGCATTTTAATAAGTTATAAATCAAATTTAATTATCTTAACGAAGTCTAATTATAAAATGCCTACACAGTTTCTTTGTAAACAGTATCAGGATTCGTCCTTATCAATTTCATGAATTTTGAACCAAAATTAAGACGCATGGAGCATTTCAAATATTTAAAGAACGTGTAAAATCTGTATTGAAAAAAAAAACATGTATAAAGTTTACTAAAGCACCGAAAAATTCATTGTGTACATAATTCAAACGCTTGTAACTATGCGAAAAATTATCGCAGCTGCATGAAGTTTTTCTCAAATGGTTCAGTACAAACTGAAGAATAATAATACACATAAAAATAAATTTAGATTTTTTTAGCGATTTTTGATCAAATAAAGGTTCATGGTCCCCTTAACACTTTGCGCTGAACTAAAATGCATTTCATTTTGTTCAACATAAAATAATATAAATTAAGTTAGATCTGTCAGAAAATACTTTAGAATCTGTACTTTAATTTGTACTTTTTATTTCTAAAATTTTTAGTTTACGGAGTATCTATTGAATGCGTTATGAACTGTATTTAATCTGTTAAAGATCTTTTATATGTCTTCAATTATATATATATATATATATGTAGCATTTTGACGAGGTTGAGATATTACGATGAATAATATTCGATGAAAAGATGGCAGTCCTTCAACGATATAGCAAGTTGCAGTCGATATTAGCAAGTATGGCGAAGTAGAAGGCAATGAAATGATTCCACCAAAGTTTTCCAATAAATCCAGCCAATCTCCAGACGAATAATTTTATTAGAAGATGAACAACACAGAACAATTCCAATAGGTCTAAAACTTATATACTCGGGCTAACGTTGCTTCACTTCATTGAATTAAGATGTTACTGGGCCAGATGAATATTCTACGGACATAAACATACCAGACACATATTTGTTTAGCTTCCGAAAACGTCAAAAATCTGCCGCTCCGACCGGTGCGGGCGAGTTTTGTTCTCTCCGCGGAAACATACACAGAATTACGTCACGAGCGCACAACCCAATGAGTGAGAAGCTAACTCCAGCCCAAATGAATGAGGCTAGAGGGCGAGGCTAAAACAGTAAAGAATCCCTTACTTTTGTGCGGACCAATTTAGAAGTTAAAATCCCAAGCGCGCGAAAAATTCAGAGCAACAATAATAATAATAATAAGAAGAAAATGGCTTTAAAAAACATTCGAAATGAGAACGCGTCTCTGAATTTTATAGATTGGGGAACTGATAAAAGTTACGAATGATCTTAAATTTTAGATTAAGATTTGGAATAAAATAATTATTAATATACGGATCTTTACTTTTAAAGGACTTTAAATAGGAATAGATATTATTAAGAATTAAGGAAATACTGACTATGACAGAAGTTAGATTAATTTTAAAAGATTAATGCGAATAAAATGGAAGGATACGAAGGAAATAAATTTTTATATAACATATATATATATATATATATATATATATATATACATTATAAAGCAAAACATGTCCGTGAGTAATGGCTACGTCGTATTGACGGTGGAAACACCTGATCAATAAATTTGACATTTACTGCAAATTTCCCAACCTCTAAACATAGCATATTTTTAATTTTTACACTGTCGAGTACGTTAAAATGTTCTTTCAAATGGAACTGGTTGGAAAACTGCGTCACAATTGACTATTTTTTAAACGTTTTATAAAATAATTTTCAATAAAGAATGTTTTAAAAATTGATTTTTATTACGTGAAGTTCGATTACGGAAGAAAAATAACCCGTTTCCATTTTTTTAAGTGGCTTTTTCCTAGTTTCTATAACCTGATAAAACCGGTTTTATACCCCTGTTGAAAATATAAAAGTGTTAAATGGACGGTAATTGTAAAAAATAGAATATGCTGGAATGCATCCCAAATTGTGTGAATTTTATAAAAATAACAATAGATTTTTTTGTGCACACAGCTAAATCAAATGATCAGTTACTAATCCCATATAGAAAAAATAGCATATACTGTAAACCAGTGGTTCCCAAAATGGACAAATACACTCCCAAATACACTCCCATAATCTACCATTAAAGCGTCTTCTAGGAGGCGATGAAAATTTTAAAAAAGTTCATTACAGAGTAAAATTTGGGCGATAAGTATATTTTTTAATCAGCAATTAATTATGAAATTTTTAAATAATTGTCAATCATGGTGTTTATGTCACCCTTCTAACTATCGAATTCCATGTATGTTACTTATGAATTTGTACAATCACTGTTGACGTTGTATTGCATAAACGTCGCTTTTGTAGAATGATTATGACTCACAAGGATTCAAACAATTTTTCATTTGGAAATACAGGAAACAAATTATTCATTTGGAAATATAGGAAACAAATTATTCATTTGTTTCATTCATTCGCTTCAAAAAGCTTTTCATTTGCAAATCTTTCCTGCCATGATTCACTGTGAGATTTCGCTATTGCTAAGCACAAAATGCCCAAACGAAATATAGGTAAGTCAGAACATAGGCACTTTAAAAACTTTTCAACTAGGGAATATATCAGAATTGATTCGTTTTATATTGTTAAAATTTGGATGATATTCAAAAGATTTTAACCTCTCATTTTGAAGACAAACACAAATCAAAATTAGGTTTGGAAATCAAATACTAAACACGGTGCAGAAATGGCTACGTAGCAAGTTATGATTGCTAACATCGTGGGGAAAATTTATTAGTTACAATGTTTAATATTGTCTGCAAGAAGAGTTATTGTGTATCTGAGTAAAAAAAAAGTGCTGAAGTAGCTGCGGTTCAGTAAGGTACGTATGACACCAAATACTATAAAAATAATGCAAATTAATGAAATAAGCACTTGCAAGAAATATATCAGTATGCAATGTGACTGCCATGATGTGATATTTAAATTTACACATGTCGTGGCAGGTTGTGAGCTACATGATTCAAGGGTTGTTATTGCAAGATGTCGCACTCCTATTTCTGGGCACAGCTCAGAGTGTCCTTTTTTATCTAATAATATATTTGATGAACAAAATATCACCACAAGAACTTCTCAAAAATTTTCAACGTAATTTATGTTTGTGCCAGACGAGGCATGTTATAATCACTGTCAAGAAAATTATAAATAAATGTCCTTTGCACTAATTATTTTTTTCTTCTAAAGTATAATGACACGTTATTTCCACGAAGCGAAAGGTGTGCACAAAAGCGCCAAGTAAAATTTAAACATGATAGAGCAAAACTTCATTAATGACTTGATCGCTTTCCATTCTTGACTAAATACAAATACAGTAAAACCTCTAAATAACGGACACATCGGGAGCGCAGAAATTGTCCGCTATTCGGAGGTGTCCGCTATTGAGAAATCTTCAGATATTCACAAAATCGCTACGAAATGCTTAACGTTTCATTAATTGGCTTTCATATGTCCGAGAACTTCTATTATATGATTAATGAGAAATTAAAATGACTTTTTTAAGCAATAAAACTGAAATGAAATTGTACATACATTTTTCCACTGTTCATTATATTCTTACGGGAAAAATCTGTTATAAAAGTTTGCTTTTACTCGCGATTACATTTAGATAGTTTTTCTATCTGACGTTTTAATGCTATCAGTAGTTTCAATCCTTCTAAATCATCTTTTTTTTTTTTTTTTTTTTTTTTTTTTTTTTTTTTTTTTTTTCTAAAAAAGAAAAAAAAATGTTTAACTGCTCACTGTATTTTGCCGCTTCTTAGAAATTCGCGATATTGCAGGAAACATCCCCTGGTTTCAGTATTTGATTCATATCACTAATAGAGTCAACTTTTGTTGAAGATTCTGAAGGAATATTATCGCCAACGTCAACTGATTCGTGAAGTAAACCAATTCATAACTATAGAATCAATTTCAATGAAATCAGTATATCCATAGCTGTCAACTTTTACGCTTTTTTGATACCACTAAAAATTAATAGAAAATTTTGCCGTATTCAATCACGTGATTTCGGAGATTTAATAAGCTAAAATTTATTATAAAATTTTAGTGGTAGGAAAAAAGCGTAAAAGTTGGCAGCTATGGATACCTTAATTTCGCATTTTTGGTGTTAGAGTTAGTAATTCACAAATTCCTTATTTCTTCTATATTTCGTAAAATCTCTCCCGCTTGTGTTTTACCTATTTTAAAACATTCGCCAAGTATCCGTAAACTCAGGGGCGGATTTATAAAGTGAGGGGCCCCTCTCACTGGAACTTTTTGGGCCCCCCTCCATCTGAAAAACGGGGTATATTTATAATTTTAAAATAATAAACAGTTATTAATTAGAATAATTACAAATTAATTAAAATTTATTGAAAGCGTTAATTATTAATTATACAAAATTTACTTTATGCAAAGTTTCCCATCAGGACCGCTTAAACTGTGCACAACCTCGTTTGGAGTACATAAAACAAGAACTAAGAACTATACCTTTTTGACCCATTGTTTTCAAGTAAAATGCGAAAGAAAGGTATGACGTCATATCCGGTGCAAGTAAAAAAAACTTCATTGGAAACATGAAATCGGTATTTCCATATGCTTGCAGACGAAGATGCAGCGTGCATATCGAGCATTCGCGCGCGAATGGCTAATTGCACACATTGCAGCAGCGTGGTGTTCACAAAAGAGTAGTTACTAGACGCAGCATTTTAAATACGCTTCAAACAACGGCTTATCATTCCACGATGCGCGCATGCATGCCTGAATATCCGCGGTGGATATTCTATGTCTGAAAGCATATGCAAATACCGATGTTCATGTTTCCATTACTTTTTTTCTTGCACCGGATATGACGTCTTTCGTATTTTTTTCGAAAACTATAGGTCGTAGAGGTATAGTTCTTTGGTCTTGTTTTATGCTGTCTAAGTGAGGAATCTGACTGTGCAGAGTTTGGGTGGTCTTGATGGGACAACCTATATTTTAATTACATCAGATCTAAATGTTATAAAAATTTTCGTCTGGCTTTAACTGCAGCAAAATTGTCTATGATTTCATCATAGTTTACAGAGTTTAGAGAATTGCACTCAATGTATAATATTGCGAGGTTATTCAAACGCACACTTGAGAAAGAGTTGAGCGTAGATAATTTTTCACTCTTTTAAGAGCACTAAACGATCTTTCTCCACCGGCATTTGATACGGGTAATGTGAGAAAAAATTTCAAAATGGTTTCCACATTTGGAAATGTTTCTTTCAACCCGTCACTATTCACTAGCAATTTATACCATTTTTCGGGCTCTGCCGAGTGCACATCTTGCCCCATTACACTGAGAAAATGACGGAAATGCTTCAGTTCATCAGTGAACTGTTTTCCATGTATATCTTTCGTATATACTTTTGAAATGGAACTGGTGTTAGTTTCGGGCGAATTAGGAGGTTCATCAACAAAAACTTCTTTGAATATATTAGAAACATATTCTAATTTTTCTCTTCTTTTCTCAAGTTCAACTACTAGGCTGTCGCAAATGACATTCAGAATCTCAATACGTACTCTTTCTGTTCCTTCTAAATGTATTTCGCCATCAACATTTTCGTCTGGAAATCTTTTCCTTTTTCTCTTTCTCTTATTCTTGCCATCATCTGATCGCAGAATGGATGAAGATAAAACTAAAACTTCTGCTTCAATTCCCGAATAATCATCACGCACTTCCTCAAAGAATAGCTTTAAGAAATGAATTTGGTTTATGGCCATCTTTAAGTTTATGTTTTTTTTCTGCAAAAATTTGCTAACTTTGTCCATTTGCCTTAATATTCTGTCCCACAAAATTGTCATAAAAGCAATTTCATGTTTATCAAATTTTTTTACTAAAGAGTTAGCCTCTAATTTGGTTGAGGGCCTTTCAGTTTCACAGTCAGAAACTTTGATCAGTGCTTGTTTAATCTCGCTGTAACTTTCACATAATGCTGATACAGCATCGACTCTTGCTGACCATCGAGTGTCACTCAATTGTATTACTGTACGCTTTGATAGAATGTGAGATTTAAGAATCTCCCATCTATAGGTTGAAGCTGAAAAAAATAGAATATATAGTCAGAATATATAGACAGAGAGGCGATGTTGACGCGAGTTTTCAAATACTGAAACTGATGCTAGCTACTACAATCTCTTGAGAAGTATAGGAATAAAAAAAATTGCATAAAAGGGTTTTGAGCATTATCTTCTGTAAAAACTTTTCTTTTTTTTATGAAAATTACGCAAGAAGAGAAATTATCTTAAATAATAGCTGAAGATTGTTGAAGCTTTCATGAATTTTCATAAATGTGAGTTTAATAAATAAGTTAATAAAAGGCATAAAAAAATCTATGTTTAATGACGTTAAAATGAGAAAAAAGGTTCCATTATTAACGGAATTTTGATATTGTCTTATAAAACATGCAAACAAAATTTATTCAGTAAAATTAGAGATAATTAGTTTTTAAAAATAATAATAAAAAGAGATGATTGTTTGAAAATATGATGGAAATGTGGAATTATTTATGTATACTAACTTATTTATAGTTGAATTTGTTTTTAAATTCATTTATATTTTACATACCGCATATAATTTTACACACACGCGCTGCCCTGTAGAAAAACATAAAATATCATGCAACATTTTCTGTGGATAAGATGTTATTGTGAACCTCAATAACAAAAAAATCATAAGTATAAATGGAAATTACTTATTAATGTTTTAATTAAGTGGCCGTTCTAAGCAAACGTATAATCTAATTTCAACAGGTAAATTTTACTTTCAAATTTCAATTTATATAAAAATTCTCAAATAACTGGATGGGGGTTGCTCAAAAAATTTAGTTGACTATGGATTTGCTAATAGGAAAACAGAGATGTTGAGAAAATTTTAGTGCGAAAGCAAGTTACTTGAGAAAAATACAGCTGATAATAGTTTTTGAGTTATTTTTAATCAAAATAAATAACCAAGGAGTTTATGGATTTTAAAAGGAAATATCTTAACCGTTAATAAAAGTCAGCAATTATTCACAGCGCAGATGACAAGAATGTTGAGATATGGTACAGATTTTAGTGGGGAACCTTTGGTCTGATGGTCTCGATAGGGTAGTGATTCGAATGCGGGCCCTTAAGAATTGTATTAATAAATAAAATTGCTGAATAATTACTGTTTTGGAGTATTACAAAATAGTTTAAAATTTAAATGTATATTAACAGAGTACAGAAAAATTCGTCTGCCGTTAAAAGTTTAGCGGTCAGGTCAGATAATAATTTTTAGCTGCCACTGGTGCAGTTAAAGCTGGGGATCCCTAGCTTTCCGCCATCTTAGCCACTCGATAATTGCACTGCTGATAACTTATTAGTAAGTGAAAAATAAATAAAAAAAGAAAGAAAATGCCTTTTCTTAGTGCTGTGCAAAATTTAAAATACACAAATTATGCGACTCTGGGATTTGATTTTTCTTACTTGTTAGTTATTTTAACTTGAAGAATTTAAATAAAAATCAATTTCACTGTACATGTTTTAATTATTTCATCTAAAGACAACTGACGCCTGTGGCGGACGGTTTAAAAATGGCCGATCTTCGGTTAATTTGTACTGGCTCCACCCCTCTCTTTGCGACCCACTCCCCTACATATCCTTTGATATGTACAGGGCCCGACCAAGCCAAAGACAGGCCTAGAATCTGATGTTCATTTGAGAACCTGTCACAAAAGAGAAAAAAAACTGTCTTAGAATACATATTTCAAAATATAAATAAATATTTTGATAAACATTTTTAAAAAAATCTTATCCTACTCGGGCCTTTATTATCGCGCCCAGGAGCCTCGGACTTCAAGGGGCCCCCAAATTCATATATTAATTTATAAAATATTTACTTTCTTTTTTCCAGTTCCAACTGAAAAATTTCAAGTAGAAAATAAAAATTTAATCTTTAAAAGATTCTACTAAACTTTCTGAAAACAATTTTTATTTAGTGCTCACAGAACTCAGTGCTTTCGCGAAGCTAACCTCAACCACTCTGTAGCTTTAACACCGAGCAGATATAGTTAATGGGCATTCTAAAAAACATATTAAATGTAAAAAATATATTAAAGTTACCAAAAAAAAAATTACGTGCGATGCTTTTATCCGCAATTTTTGAGATTATTTGTTGATACATTTTTTCGTTAACTGCAGTTTTTTAAATTAACGTGTTTTAACGATATACAATTATACTACATCAAAAGCCGCTTTCAGAACCTTTCGAAAAATACCTAATTCATCTTTGTGCCTTTAGTATGTGCAGAGACAAAGGGTGTTGACATCAGAAATAATTTATCTGATGTTTTTTTACATATATTCTGTAACCCGGGAAGCCCGGGTTCATCCCCTAGTTCGAATAATTTTGCAACGATTTGAATGGGGCCCCCTAATTTATCTTTGCCCAGGGCCCCAATTAGTCATAATCGGGGCCTGATCCTACTCTAGAAATACAAAATAATGATTATAACTGGTAACAAAATCACAATAGATTTCAAATATCAGCTTTATGAAACTGCATATCAAGTTTAAGGGCCCCGAAATCAGGAGCCTCAGAATTCACGATCCACTTAGCCCCTTTTGTTTAATAACATATGTTGTCCTGATTGCGGTGGCCCCCAAACTTGGTATGCCGTACATTTATATATTAAAATAGCTGTAAAGAGCCTCTAACAAGGTTCCTTTCAGCTCAGAGCAAAGCATATTTGTCTCCCTTAAACCCCACTCCTACCCTTCACAAATGTTCACAGTCTTAATGAAGGATAACAGAAAAAAATATAAGGAAAAACTAAAGTATTTCTAGAAATAACAGATAGTGGAAAAAAATATCCTATTTATTACATGAAAATGATGTAGTAAAACTAATTGAAAACATAAAATACAAAAATCTTTGATCAAAAGTCACTTTTTCTCTTTCAGCATAAAAGAAGATTCAGGGGCCCTTGGGACGCGAGGCCCCTCGCGATTGCGACCATCGCGACCCCTTAAATCCGCCCCTGCGTAAACTCAATTTATGTGTTTCAGATTAACTTACACTTACAGTTTCAATTTTTTCTTTTAAAGTTGATCGCTTTCGTTTTGAGGCCATTCTCGAAACATTAATCACAAACAAGACACTAAATTCGAACTCAATATATTCAAAAAACGATAAAAATGGTTTTAACATATCTTGAAGCTTTGAATAATGTATGTCAATTAAATCTGAAGAATCAAACAGTAATCAATACAAAATACATACGATATTGGGGGATTCCCAAGGCCACTGGGTATTTTCCTGAGACTACCCCCTATATTTATATATGGTCACAAAATTTGTGACACATTGCCGTGATAAATTTCGAGGCTTTTTACTTTTTTTTCAATTTTATTTCTCGTTAAAAAATTATTTTTCATCCTTGATCGCCAAAACTACTGTCCGCTATTCGGAATGTCCGCTATTCAGAGGTTAAACATACAAAAATTTAGATTTTGGGAGTGGGGATTTGAAAAGTGTCCGTTAAATAGAGGTGTCCGCTATTCGGGAGTGTCCGTTATGGAGGTTTTACTGTACATGAAATATTACGCGACCATTGATCAAGAGACCGGACTATACTGTGACACTACTTGGACTATATCAATATATTTCATTAATTTTATATGAAATATAAGTATTGTCATTCTCCTGCGAGATATGTTACCGTCCAAGATTTATCGTACACTTATCAGAGAAAAGTACAAATGGAAATTCTTTCTCAGTCCAATTATGATGCTACGGATACCATTGAATACGAATACTACGATGGACTAACGACAGTGAGATATACAGAAAAGATTTTAGGGCATATAAATCTCTTTATCACCTGCATACAGTTTCTCGGGATAACTGAGTTCCTTGTCAACTTGCCAAAGGTAAAGTAATAGTACGCTGAGGTTTTTTTTACCTTAGGAAGATGTACTTACCTTGAAAGGTCGTCGCACTGCGAGAACGACCACGTCACTTCTCTGTATAAACACTTCTTTTGTTTGAAGAGTTTTCTGAGAGTCGGAAAATAACTTATATGACTTATATAATAATAATAACTTAATAAAATATGGCAGATTTTCTATTCCCTGGCAACGTGTGTTATTTCCCCTCTTTTTTCCGGGTTTCTGAAAATATGTGTGCTTGTGAAGTTATTTTAATGATGTATGGAAGAAATATTCACATTCTTTCAGTTGCCGATTGATCCCTTCAACGTTCAGATTTCTTTTCTAACAATAACGGCCATCCTTCACTAAACGAATACATTAAATGCTTTATCTGCGCTATCTCATGACCCATACGTACAAGAAACAAAAAAATTACTTACGTGCTTACGCTTCTTATAGGATCGAGGATTTGTGCGAATTAACAAATTGTGCTGCTTTCGATATTGCGGCTGTCGTCTTTGGAAATTACAGCTATCCCTAGATTTTGTCCATTAGTGTATTCTCCCATTTCGAATTCGAAATTGCAACTTTAAACACTATACCATATATAAGGAAATATATGTGGGTAGTATATAAATATAAATATATAAATAAATGTACTATATATAAGGAAATTACATGTATCCTTGAATTTGGTCCATATTTTGTGAAATTATCGTACATGTATCCTTAGATTTTGCCCATCTTTTGTGAAGTTGTTTTCCCATTTGAAATTCAAAATTGCAACTTTAAACTCTGTACCATTTCCCACCTCGTCTTTTGTTAAAAAGGAAACTGATATCAGTTTCGAAGAACAATGTGTTGAATTGAAGAAGCTACAATTAAATTTAAAATGTGATCATCACTTTGGTATGACTTACATTGTGTTCTGACTTATAGAAATTAGTTGCAAAATTCTATATTTTTTTCGAATTTATATTACTTGAGTTGTGTCTCACTGCAGAGTCTCAAATCTTCTGACGAAAAACATGAACATGCTACAAATCCCTAGTAGTTAGTTGCTGCTTATATTGATGAAACAACAAACATTTAAAAATGTATCCATCAAAAAAACTATTTTATTAATTGTTCTTGCATTTTAGTATATAATTCTCACAAAATAAGTTTATTTTAGAAATTTAAAGTATTTCCTGTTGTCCATATATTGCATATATACATATATATATTTTCTACATCAAAGAACCTATACCTTGAAGAATGTAATATTATTGGCGGCATAATTTGAATTACTTCCTTATTTGAATATGATATCATAACTCTTTGACAGTTGGGCTACGGAAAAATATCGTCCCTTCTAGATGTCCGATGAACAGCAAAAATTTGGAAAAATGCTGCATACGAAAATATTTCACGCAGGTGACATTATTATGACGTAAGTGAATGTTTTACGAATTGGTATTTTAAACGAATGAGTGCAAGTAGTCATAATATCTAATTACTATCATAATTAGATATTACTATCATAAATCTAACATTTGTAAAAATGTATAATTCGCTTTCCATTCATTTCAAAAGAATAGGATCTAACAAGGAGACTGCCAAACATGATGCTCACAGATTTTGATGATTTTAAAGTATGTTGTAGGAATCATACCCCTAACTATTCAGGTCAAAGGTTTCCTTCAAATGGGCTTTAGTTTTCGAGAAATTTCGTTTTAAAGTTAAGCATGCATTTCAAATGCCATTACTTCGCAATCCTGGGCATGGTCTCAGTGGCTCCGTGGTAGCGTTCGCGATTTGAGAGCCGCAGATGGGTGTTCTGTCCTCTCCTGTGACTTTTACCTTTTTTTAACAAATTTTATATATTTGTCGCGTTATAAGTTATATGCAGAATTATGAATTCTGCATCTTTGAACTTTTTGATATTTTCCTAATAAATTCCATTTACATTTTCGAATATTGCGTGAAAATTTATAGTTTTTGAACAATTTTTATTCGAATATTTCTGCTGGCGAAAATCCAAACTAATTTATGTCTTGATATCTCGTCTTTTTAAAATGATTATTGTTTACATTTATGTATATTTACATATTTATTTATTGTATTTATGAAATAATACATTTTTTTAAATTTACATTTTCTATTTAAAAAAAATTTTAATGATTAAGAAAAAATTAACAAAATATATCCTTTTAATATTTGATTTGTTCTAAACATATTGAAATATGTTAACTGCTGAAATACTAAAATATTTATCATCACCGAAATCGACATTTTTAGTTTATTAAATATGGAACTAATTGTGTTATACCTATCGCAAAAATATTCTAAACAAATTTCGCATTAAAAATCGCCTTTAAATAATTGTTTTAACAATATTGGAAGAATGTATAAATTAGCATATTATATATTCTTTAAATACTTAAATTGTGATAAATATATTTAAAAATGCATTAAATTTGAAAAAGAAATTATTTCAAACGTGGTATTTGTCTGCAAAGGACGCGAAACAAAAATGATAAAAAGAAAATTTAATTTATTCTGCTATTACCGTAAAAGTTGTTGCAGACGATTTTTTTTTTCAGATATTTTTTATATGTATTGTAATTTACAAACGATTTTTCACTTCTAGTTGAATTTTTCTGTTTGGCATCGACTTGTTAGACTGAAAAAAAAATTAATTGTAATACATTATTTTTTATTTGTGCAAATCAAAAATGACGGTGAGTTTGAACTTTACAGTTAAATGTATTTAAATAACATAAAAAAAATATATATAACTGGCTAAAACTTGGATATAATCGTTATTGCTTTAATATTTTATTACACCTTTCAAGGTATGTTTTTGGAATTAGTTAGTTTGGAATTTCGTCAATAGAAATATTAATTTCAAAATTGTACAAGAAAAAAAAAAAAAAAAAAAAAGGAAATTTTTACGAAATATTCGAAAATGTAAATGGAATTTATTAGGAAAATATCAAAAAGTTCAAAGAGGCAGAATTCATAATTCTGCATACAACTTATAACGAGACAAATGTATAAAATTTGTTTAAAAAGGTAACAGTCACAGGAGAGGAGACAGAACACTCATCTGCGGCCCTCAAATCGCGAATGCTACCACGGAGCCACTGGGACCTTGCCCAGAATCGCGAAGTAATGGCATTTGAAATGCATGCTTAACTTTAAAACGAAATTTCTCGAAAACTAAAGCCCATTTGAAGGAAACCTTTGACCTGAATAGTTAAGGGTATGATACCTACAACATACTTTAAAATCATCAAAATCTGTGCGCATCATGTTTGGCGGTCTCCTTGTAAGTACAATGAAAAAATCCTTAGACCGAAAACAATTGAGAGAAAAAGAACATCATAAGTTCTCCAATGTAAAATTACTCTACTTTATTGAATTTGAAAAAGATTCAAAATATTACACCTTAACTTCTTGCAAAATTTTAGATATATTTCAAAGTAACGTGGTATTATACTTCTAAATCTGGATTTTTTTTTTCCAATATTGAAGTAGCTATTGGTTTAAACAATAAAATTTATTTTGAGTTTAGAATCTTCTTTCTAGCAATCTACAGTTTTATTTTGTTAAAAAGTACCGTAATTTCCGACGTATAATCCGCAGATCAAACAATCATGTTTCGACCCAGAAATTTTATTTTATAAAATGTAACTCACTGAATCGCTGTAAACATTTCACTTCAATTATTGAATAGAATTTCTGGGTTGAAACAGAATTGTTTGATCCGCGGATTATACGCCGGAAATTACGGTACAATCCTTAACCCTCTGCACGGAACATCTTTTTTTTATTAGTTAAAAGGAACAGCGGTCTCTCAGGCTAGGACATCTATTCCTACTAACCTATGAAATTGAATCACATAAGGAGGGTGGACTAATTACAATATTTAATATTTAAAAAAAAAATATTTATACAAAAATACACGCTAAAATATACATAATGAGAAAAATTCACAATTTTAAAGAAATACAAAATTAGAAACATTGATCGGTCCGAGAGACCTGTGTTCCGAGAAGAGGGTTAAAACTTGCATTCGTAATATACTTATAAAAATAAAGATTTTCAGTTGAGGGCAGTGTAGGATAAAACAACGTTTTAAGTACCAGAACTTTTTAACTATTTGTAGACTAGTTTTGGTAATATTCATCATGCCGTCATCATTACAAAGAATGATGTATTTTGCCGATATATATCGTCGCTACCATGTCAAACTATGGAATGTGAAAAAATGCATTTTTCATTAATTTTAGAAATGAGCCGATTGTCACCACTAAATTTTAATAGGGTTTCAGGAGTGCAACATCACCAGGGTTGGCAGTTTGGCGTCCTTTTACATACAGAAATTTCGAATCCATACCAGAAATTTTTAATAGAAATTTTTGGTTTATATAATGACAGCCTATTTTGTGATTACTTAAAGTAAAAAAAAAAATTCTCAAAATTTCCATTATGAATTCAGCATTCCTGAAAAAAAAAATAAAGGCCAAACTGGCAACCACGTTCTTCACAGAAATTTGATTAGTAATTTTATTAGCCGAAGAATTCTAATAAAATTTAGTGGAGCCAATCGGCCCATTTTTAAAAGTAATGAAAAATGAATTTATCTATATTCGATAGTTCGACATGGTAGCGACGATATCGAGGAGAAGTGAATTCGAAGTATAGCTATATTGTCTGACAAATAGAATTTTCTTGCTTATGTATGAGTGAAATTCTCTCATTTTTTGCACTGATGACGATACACTGAATTGCTACCAAAACTAGTCTGCAATTGGTTAAAAAGTTCTAGTGCAGAAAACGTTTTTTTTTTCTTTCTTTTTTAAATCTGTGTCAAATATTATCTTAATTGTCATTATTGGATATTGCTTGTTTTAGGTATGCTCATCAGATGGCAGTACCTTTCATGTTTTCTTTTCATTTGTTTTTGAGTTGACTAACTGTGACCTGTAACTTATGTAGTTCCTTTTTTGTACCATAAAAATATGAAGCATTTTATTATTTGAGATTTTTTTTAAACATTATAATTAATTGTATATATTTATTAATCAGTGTATTTGTAGCATATTAACCTCTTCACTCCCAGGACGTACGCGGCATACGTCCTCTCATTTCAGCAATCAGCGACCAGGACGTACACTGCGTGCGTCCTGTCATTTCAATAATCAGCGACCAGGATGTACGCTGCGTACGTCTTCTCATTTCAGTAATCAGTGAACATTATGTACACCAATACGTTTCACTATACCTATTACGTCATTATAAGAAAGAATAAAAGAAAATAAATAGAAAGAAAATAAATTCCTAAGTTTTATGTATATACAGGGGCTAGTGGTCAGGGAAAAATACAGTCAAAAAAAGTGACAAACACCAATATATTCTTATAGAAAAATTCATGTTAATTATTCGATCAAATAATCAACATGAATTTTTCTATAAGAATATACTGGAATTTATCACTTTTTTTTACTGTATTTTTTCCCTGACCATTAGCCACCCCGATATACTGTATGTATGTATATAATTTGCAAGTGTTATATGTTATTTTATACGTACTATGATAACGTTCTAATCCTTTAACGACCTTACATTCATTACTATTAAATCACGGAAGTTATTAAATGGTTTATGACACAAACATTTTGCACTGCACAGCCTGGTATATAGCCCTTCACCAGCGAAATTAAGCCTGGGAGTGAAGTGGTTAAATGATCTCACAGTTATAAGAACTCACACATTATCTCAGAAGTGGTTGTTAGTTTAGCATTTGAGAGATTTTTTAATAAACTTCTCTTTATGGCTAATAAACTTACTTATAATACTGCATCTAGTTCTTCAGTGTACAAGACACTGGTAACAGAATTTTGAAGATTATTTAGAGACTATGAAATAAACACGAAAAACTGAAAACTGCACATTTTGACATGTATGTGTTTAATCTTAAAGTATTATCTAAAGTATTATCTTAGATATTGTTTGTTTAAGATAATATATGTTGCGTTGGTCACTAGATGGCAGCGCCTGTTATGTTTATATTTGATTTCTTTTCATAATCTTTTCAATTTCTGTAAACTGTAAGTTTTGTAGTTTTATTTTGCATTATTAAAACATGAAGCATAACGTAATTTGAGAGTTTATAAAATTTTATTATTAAGATTTATGTAAACCTTCTAAAAACTATTTTTTGTATCATACGTGGTGTGTATAAATTCTGTAGATCCTATACAGGGCAGCACAAAAGTTCGCGAACACATTTCCGTTTACTGACAGAAACTCCAGAAGGATAATTTTAAACTCTGCTACGCGTTTCCTAACTAAACTAAAATTTAGCATCCTATGTAGTATATATACAAACCTATAGATCCTATACAGGGCTGAATAAAAGTATTCGGATGTTTTTCCGAATATTGTATATGTTGGAAATCCTGAAATTATGTTTTTAAATATGTTATGCGTTTTCCAAATTGTTTACTTAGATGTTATCTTTTAGCTTATTAAACGGTATGATTTGTAAAATTATTTTGGAAGCGTTGGAAAGTGCTACATAATCTATGCTTGACGCATGATTTTTCGTTTTTGTTTAGATATTATATCCAGAGACTCTCCTATGATAGCTTTCTGGTAATTACTTGTGCGAAACATAATTTTGGATCCATTGAAATTAAATTATTACATATTATTATATATTATTATATGATATTTTTAAAAGGACTTTAATGTGCTTTTAAGTGTTTTATGTATGTTTTTACGCACCTTCAAGCGATATATTTACATTTAGTTGCATCTTTATGAATTTTAATTATTAAACAAGGCGAATTTGCACTGAAATTTTAACTTTTTGGTGCCTGTCATGTTTGTATTTGATTTTTTTTTTCAAAATGACTAACTGTAAACTGTAAATGTTTTTAGTTTTATTTTGTATTATCTAAACATGAAGCATTACGTTATTTGAAAGTTTTTAAAAACTTACTATTAAGGTTTCTGTTAACCAAACATCTTTCTAAAAACTCTAAGCTGGATGTAGAATACTGTAACGTATAGGTATGTTAGTTTTAATATAAGTCAAAGATTTTATTAAAGTTAAATTTTCTTAATAGGAAATTAAAGAAATAAACACAGTTATATTGCAAATATCAATGCGATCTTTGATAAAAAGAGAAAGTATGAAGTGTATATTACGTAATTATGGTTTAAAGAACTACGGAAAAACAGTTTTGGGAGTTTAATTAGTTTTCTGAGCTTGACATATATAAACACGACAATTCTTCTTTTAATATAAGAAAATTGTAATAGGTTTATGAAAATTTTACTTAATAAATCTTTCATTTGTAAAACTATGTAATCCACGTTCGATTCATTTCTGAAGTATTGGATCCATGAAAAAATACCTAAAACGAAAAACAATTGAAGTAACGAAACACGATCCATAAAAGAACATTAAAAGTTCTCCAATGCAAAATTACTTTTATTTACTGAATTTGGAAAAGATTAAAAAATTGCACTTTAACTTCGTGCAAACGTTTAGATAAATTTCAAAATAACGTGGTGTATTTAAAAAATTTAGGATTTTTTTTCAGTACTAAAGAAGATATTTTTTAACCACTTCAACGGCTTCATTATAGTGAAACATAGTTATTACACCCGACCTATCTCGGGGTAGCCGTTGAAGTGATTTAACCCTTTCCGGCACAGACAAATTCTTTTCGTAAAATGAGAAATTACTGACTGACACCGGAATTTGCAAACGACTTTTTTAGAAAATAAGAACTCCTTATTGTAAGCTTTCATTACAGAAACAAAATTTTATTAAAATATTCTTGGTGCCGTATGCAAGTTTGGAATTAAAATTAGGTGTGCTCGGAGTGGGACCATTGTGCCGGAAAGGGTTAAAATGTAATTGCCTTTCTTGCAATCTACAGTTTTATTTTCTTAAAAAATACAATCCTTAAAAGTAGTATTTGTTGCATTCTTATTAAAATAAAAAAAAAATAGTTGAGGACGTTGTTGTATATTATAGGCAGATAAAAACAATATTTTAAATACCGGAACTTTTTAACTATTTGCAGACTAGTTTTGATAGCATTCAGCATGCCGTCTTCACTGTAAAGAATGATGCATTTTGCCCATATATATATATACGAGCAGGGAAGACCGAGCTATGCTCGGTCAAAATTAAATTTGAGTTCAAATATCATGACCCATGACCAAAATGACCCACTAATTGAATTTTCTCGAACATGTGACTTAGCCCAACAGTCTTCTCGTGCCGGAAAACCATAGGATGCAAAATTTAGTGTAAATTGAGCCGCTTTTTGGATATTGACCCACAATGACCCAGAAATGACCCACTAATCGAATTTTCTCGAACATTTGACCTAGTCTAATGATTTTCGCGTGCCCGGAACTCGTAAAATACAAAATTTAATCAAAATCGTTAGAGCCGTTTTTTAGATAAAATTAATTTGACCCGCTTTGACCCAAAAATGACCCCCTAATCGAAAGTTCTCGAACATGTGACCCAGCCCAATAGTCTTCTCGTGACCGAAAATAGTCGGATACAAAATTTCGTCAAAATCGTTTGGACCGTTTTTTAGATACAATTAGCTTGACCATGACCCAAAATGACCCATTAATTGAATTTTCTCGAACATGTGACCTAGCCCAACAGTCTTCTCTTGCCCGGAAACCATTGGATGCAAAATTTAGTGTAAATTGAGCCGCTTTTTAGATCTTGACCCACAATGACCCAGAAATGACCCACTAATCGAATTTTCTCGGACATGCAACCTAGCCCAATGCTTTTATCGTGCTCGAAACTCGTAGGACACAAAATTTAATCAAAATCGTTAGAGCCGTTTTTTAGATAAAATTAATTTGACCCGCGTTGACCCAAAAGTGACCCACTAATCGAAAGTTCTCGAACATGTGACCCAGCCCAATTGACTTCTCATGCCCGAAAATGGTCGGATACAAAATTTCGTCAAAATCGTTTGAACCGTTTTTTAGATACAATTAGCTAGACCATGACCCAAAATGACCCAAAATGACCCACTAATCGAATTTTCTCGAGCATGTGACCTAGCCCAATGGTTTTCTGGTGCCCCAAAACGGTAGGATACGAAATTTCGTCAAAATCGTTAGAGCCGTTTTTAAGATAATTTTTGCATATATATATATATAACCACCCACAAGATTTGCTCGTATTAGAATATATGATAGAGAGAGAATAAATGAATTCGATGTCCCTGCATATATATGGGCAACATTCCATTATTATTTGCACTGATGAACCTAGGTAACGTGACGGTTCGCTTAATGCTAACAAAGCTAGTCGGTAATTGGTTAAAATGTTCTGGTGCAGAAAACGTTGTTTTATCGGTCTGCATTGTACTGCGCCAAGTATTATCTTAATTTTCATTATTGGTTACTGTTTGTTTTAGATATTATTTGTCATTTTTCTTATTAGATGCCAGTACCTTTCATGTTTACTTTTCATATGTACATGAATTAACTAACTGTAATCTGTAGCTATTGTAGGTCTTTTTGTATCATAAAAAATAATGAAACATATTGTTATTTGAGAGATTTTTTAAATCTTATTATTAATTTTTTATATTTATTAATTGCTCATTAGAATGGCAGTACCTTTCATGTTACTTTCATATGTACTTGAATTAACTAACTGTAATCTGTAGCTATTGTAGGTCTTTTTTTGTATCATAAAAGAATGAAAGATTTTGTTATTTGAGAGTTTTTTTTTAAATCTTATTATTAATGGTTTATATTTATTAATTGCTCATTAGAATGGCAGTACCTTTCATGTTTACTTTTCATATGTACTTGAATCAACTATCTGTAATCTGTAGCTATTTTAGGTCTTTTTGTATCATAAAAAATAATGAAACATTTTATTAATTGAGAGTTTTTTTAAATCTTATTATTAATTGTTTATATTTATTAATTGCTCATTAGAATGGCAGTACCTTTCATGTTTACTTTTCAAATGTACTTGAGTTAACTAACTGTAATCTGTAGCTATTGTAGGTCTTTTTTTGTCTCATAAAAGAATGAAACATTTTGTTATTTCAGAGGTTTTTTTTTTTAAATATTATTATTAATTGTTTACAATTATTAATTTCTGATTAGAATGGCAGTACCTTTCATGATTACTTTTCATATGTACTTGAATTAACTAATTGTAATCTGTAGCTATTGTAGATCCTTTTTTGTATCACAAAATAATGAAACATTTCGTTATTTGAGAGTATATTTTTTAATTGTTTATATTTATTAATTTGTGCATTTTTAGCATATTGAATGGTATCAGAGTCATAAGACCGCACATATTATTTACAAATTAGTACTAACTTTTGCATTTTAGAAATTTTTTAAATAAAGTTCTCATCATGGCAAATAATCTACCTACAGTTTTACGTTTTGATGCTGGATCTAATTCTTCAGAGTTTTGAAGACACTGATAAAAGGACTTTGAAGATGATTTAGCAAATATGAAACATAGAAATGAATATTAAAAACTTAAAACTGTACATTTTAGATATGTATGTGTTTAATCTTGCAAAAGGTCATTTAGATATTGTTTGTTTTAGATATTATGTGTTATGTTGCTTACTAGATGCACTGTAGTGCACTAGACCTTTTATCTGTACTTTTGATTTATATTTGTAATGACTAACTGAAAACTGTACCTTTTGTAATTTTATTTTGTAGAATTAAAGCATGAAGTATTACGTCGATTGAGAGTTTAATAAATCTTATTATCCAGTTTTCTGTAAACAAAACGCTTTTCCAAAAATTCTAAGCTGGTTGTATTTCAATGTAATATATAGGTATAACAGATTTAATATTAGGAACGTTCAAAACGTAACGAGCCGGAGTCCTAGGAACAGAAACTGGTACATGTATTTCAGATGTATTGGCCCTGGCTGTTGAGGAATTGGTCCCACTGAGACACAAGGCGGTGAATGGCTGTCTCGTAAAATTCCTGGGGCTGCGATGTGAACCAGTTCCGCACATACTGCTTGACGTTGTCGTCCGAGGTGAATCGTTTGCCCCTCAGAGCCTTTTTTAGGGGACCAAAAATGGCGTAACGAGTCCATCAACCAGCTGGACGATGTCATCGGTAATGCGTTTTGGTGTTCCCGACCGTGCATCATTGGCTAAGGAAACCCGCCCTTCCCTGAAGCGATTGTGCCACACCTTGACCCTTGCAAGGGACATGCAGTGTTCACCGTACACCTGTGACATTCTTTGATGAATGGCCGTTCCCCTTACTCCTTCCGCTGTCAGAAAACGAGCAAATTCTCTTTGCTATTCTTTTGACGCCTCTATTTCACTGCTTACAACACGAATGAACCTTGGACGATTGATGCATGCTTCTGCTAGCTTTGTAATCACGTGACTTGCACTCGTGACCCTCTAGCGGCGAGCATGTGGACTTCCGCGCTCTTATCGGAAACCCTCTTTGTTACTGACGCAACGATATTACCATTCTGTCACTGGTTTGCACAATCCGGACTCCGGTTCGTTTCTTTTTGAACGTCCCTTATATGACTGAAAGATTTAATGAATGTTAATTTTTTTTAACTGAAAATTATAGAAATCAGCACAATTGCATTGAAACAATCAACGAGAACTTTAAAAAAATGGGAAAGTATAAAATATATAATACATTGTTCTGCTTTAAAGAACTGCAGATATATATTTTGGGGATTTTAACCAGTTCATTTTTAAACACGACAAATTTCCTTTGAATATTAGAAATTATAAAAGGTTTATAAAATGTATTTACTATCGTTTACAGAACTAGAGGGTTCTGCCCCTACGAGCAACGCTTGCCAACCGCAGTTCAGATTCCGCTGATAAAATATAAATATATTTCTCGTTAGCAATAATTTTGTATCATATAAAATGCAATCCTTAAAAATGTATTTCAACCAGTTTTGAATGAGTTTTGAAGGAGAGTGCTAGCTCCAGCTCCGATGTCGACTAGCTTGCTGGACGACTATTTTTCAGCACCATGCTTACAATGTTTTCTATAGCTAAGGCGTGTTACTCCCGCTATGGCATGCAACATGAACAGTAGTGGCAGTAGGAACGACACTACAAACACCCTGCCTGATAGTTACTTTTAGAAAATGATTTAAGGCATATTAAAATGTCCTATGAAGAAGTCGATAAAAATATTAGACATGCTTTGTTACTATGCTACGATATATGTAATTTGCAGCTCACGTATTTTTCTCCGCCGTTTGTAGCTTTCAATATAATTGCGTTCGCTGTTCTCCGCATTCATTTTTTTCAGCATTTGTTCAGTAGTTGTTTAGTAGATGCATTATTCTCATGTCCGGTCGTCTTTTACGCCCACAAGAAAGATGCATCTATCGCATTTATATATATAATCTAGAAATTTATTAAAAGCATAATATCCAAATTACCAACTAACTAGAATCTTTCATCCCTATAAAGGGAATATGCTTTTGTAAGACAGACAGAAGAATCATTATTTAATTAACAATTTTTTTCGTGATATTTCTAGGATATAGTTCTCAGTTTTCAGGTTGTGCTGCGCAGTGATAACTGCTTATGTGAAAGCTAACACAATGGATTGAGCGAGCAAACTGACGAATGGTGGATCATATAAAGATAAAGAGAAAACTGCCCAGTTAAACTGAGGGCATTGAGCTCACAGACTATTCCTACTAATTGTACATTAAACTCTTGAAGCGTCTTATTACAATGAACGTATATAAAAAATTGAAGCAAATCGCATAATTCTGCATGAAAAACCCATTTATCTAAATTAATGGGGGAGGGGGTTAGACCCCCTTTCCTCCTTTTTACTTAGCCAATGTACCCCCAAATCTAATCAGGAAAGCACCTTATCACAATGAACCTATATACAAACTTTGAAGAAAATCGGATAATTCTGTATGAAAAACCCATTTATCTAAATTAAGGGGGTTTCAGCCCCCCCGTCCCCCCCCCCTTTATACGTGACCAATAAGCCCCCAAAACTAATCAGGGAAGCGCCTTATCACAAGGAACCTATAAACAAAATTTTAAGCAAAATGTTTAGTTCTATCAAGGGTTATCGCGTTACGTACATACATACGGAACGGGCGGGCACATTAGCTCTCAGGCTTTGATAGGCTGTGATCTAAAAAACACATAAGCGATTTTCTTACCTCTATTTTTGCATATTAAGATATTTAAATATAAAATGAGGTGTTTCCGAGATGAGTATATATTTCTATAACAGATAAGGTGTGTTATATTCACGCCTATGACATGTAACATTGACGGCAATGGCAGTACGGGCGATGCTACACTCCTTCTCCCCTGATAGGTTTTTAGAAAATTATTTAAGGTACATTAAAATGTCTTATAAAGAAGTGGATAAAGATATTAGAGTTCTGTATAGCATAAACGGCGAACCCCAGAATTATTTTGATGAAACCGATGAACGGTAGATAAATTGGAAAGCCAACGATTTTGAAACTAGGATATTTTTCGGCATATCAGCCGGTTAGCGAAGCAAATTAGTGTCACTCCGTATTCCTTTCTTGGCATTAGAAGATTCCTAGACTGTAATTAATGTCGGTAATAATGTCATTTCGTCTGTAAGTTTTACCTTCTAGTACCTAATGAGTATTCTTTTGGTGAATAAGTTTAGGAAATATGCAGATGAAAAGTTTAAAACTCCTCATGTCAAATAATTTTTAATAGTAAAAAATGCAACGAGGTTAGTCTTTTACCATTACTCAATAGCTACTTGCTGGAATGAGGTGCAGTTTTGGATTCGCATTTTCTTGAAATGGATTTTCGTTAAAAGTTTTATAGGTTACTATATATATATGTATTTCTGTAGGTTACTATATATTTTTTTATTAGTTTGCAGTTTGTTTTGCAACTGTTAAAATATATTTTAAATTAGGAGTTCGAACATTTACATCTGAATAATTTTTAACTTCAACACCAAATCACTCCCCGTATTGTATTAGAATGTAAACATTACCAAAATATCTAAAAATGATATCAAAATTAGCTGATTATCTTGAATATAAAATTTTTGTTATACTTTTAAACTTACTTAACAGGTATTGAAAAAAAATGCATAATCTAAGGGCATTTTCGTTATTTTATGAGACAATTTGATGATTAAAATATAGTGGATGTTCATTTTTTCCGGCGACTGTAGCTTGTATATAATTAAGGGTAATGCTCTACTTCTGACAAGATCTGAAAAAGAATAAATAGATGATACTTTTTTGATAGCCGAGCGCAAATTTTCTGAATATCAACTTTTTTTTCGCGTATGTACATCAGAAACATTGCTTTGGTGTTGAAATAAAATATTTTGGTTTATGGTATTATTAATTTTATTTTTATTTGTATATGTATTTATATATGCTAGATGAAATGGGAAAAGGCATAATTTAAATGTATCGAATATATATATATATATATATATATATATATGTTATATAAAATTTTATTCCGCAATATTCCTTTAAATTAATCTAAATTCTGACATATTCATTATTTCCTTAATTCTTAATAATATTTACTAGCAGGCTTCGCCCGCTAGCGGGCCCCTAATTTACATCGGGGCTTCGAATCTTGTAAAACCTCGAATAAGATAATCCTCGAACCGAACGAACCTCCGACCCGGGTCCCCGCTGCCTTCAGAACCGTATACCGGTCGTGCTACGCACGCACCGGCTAATCCCTTAATTTGCACATCGAATAGTATAAACCTCTAACCGACCGAACCTCCGACCCGGGTCCCCGCTGTCTCTACCTCCGACTGCAATAAACTACTAATTATTACAGATAGTTACTCTTCTATGGAAGTATTAAAAGTTGCTTTTCCTAGAAACTACATTATCAAAAACATTTACAATCAATTACTTCAAATTCCTGATAAATCCATTATAATAACATGGACTAAATCTCATGTGGGTGATACTGGCAACGAAAGAGCTGATCTCCTAGCAAAGCAAGCCATCTTACAAGACCAATATCAATCAAGAAAAGATCTGTTGTTCCCCATTTAAATAGCAAAATTGTATTTTAAAAAGAAAACCATCTCTGACTGGCAAGCCATTTGGGACTCATGTAATAAGGGCAGAGATACCTATAAAATTATAAATAAAGTCGATCCAAATTATCTCTGCAAACAGCCAACACTGCCGTATTATCTGAGTAACCATGGCAGTTTCCCACAATACTTACATAAAATAAGAAAAAGAGCCTCACCTAGATGTCCATGCGATAAAGCAGAAGGAGATGCAGTTCACTACATATTCGGATGCTGCCCTCTTATGATCCATCACATCCCTTTAGATAAGAACGAAACTCTCAGATATAACCTTCGTAATATCATTTTCAATCCTTCAAACTCTCAAAAGTTAAAAGAGAATTATAATATTCTCAATAAAAATATCTCTTTCATTACGAAAGAATTAAAAAAAAAAATTGACTGAACTGACCATTGACTTTCTGAACTAAAATACCATAAATTTAGGACATTATGAACTTATAGTACTTCGAAAATATTTTATATTTAACTTTCAATTTGCAAAAAATTGTTATTTTTTACCTTTTATATTTTATTATTGTTATGTAATTATATTCATTGTTTCAAATCTAATAAACAGGCGCCTCCTGCGGTGGGGGTTGGAACGGATGGGTGCTATCGGTGCCGGGTAGCGTTTATTTTTCCCCTCGTGGACTTATTGTTCCTATACCTCACGGGTGGCTGTCCACGAGTGGGTGATTTCGGTCCCCGCTGTCTTCGGCTCCGTATACCAGTCGTGCTGTGAACGCACCGGATAGTGTCTTAATTTGCACATCGAATAGTATAAATCTCTAACCGAACGAACCTCTGACCCGGGTCCCCGCTGCCTTCGGCACTGTATAATGGATGCCACGCACGCACCGGATAATCCCTTAATTTTCACATCGAATGGTATGAACCTCTAACTGAACGAACCTCCGACTCGAATCCCCGCTGCCTGCGGCACCGTATAGCAGTCATGCTGCATAATATGATTAAGCGATCACCGACCTTTCCACCGATATATCACATGAGGGGTGTGTGCAAAATTTAGAAAAGAGCCCCCTTGGGGGGCAAATTAGGGGGATGGACACCGGAGATGCATAATATGATTAAGCGGTCACAGACCTTTCCAACGATATATTACATGAAGGGTATCGGCAAAATTTAGAAAAGAGACCCCTTAGGAGGCAAAGTGGGGGGATGGACACCGTAGATACATAATATGATTAAAAGGTCACAGACCTTTCCAACGATATATCACATGAGGGGTGTGTTCAAAATTTAAAAAAGTACCCCCCTTGGGGTACCCCCATATTTTTCCCCATATTTTTCGACACGGCCTCATTTTTAAAATTTATGTTATGTGTTATATTATGTGTTATGTTATGTGTGCCGGTGTCCATCCCCCTACTTTGCCCCACCAAGGGGGCTCTTTTCTAAATTTTGCACACACCCCTCATGTGATATATCGGTGGAAAGGTCTGTGATCGCTTAATCATATTATGCAGCATGACTGTAAAGTTTCAAACAGATCGCCTTATTATATTTCTTGATATCTGAGAATAGAGTGGCCTTAATATCTGGCATTGAATTTTAAGCTGTCTGATAATTAAATAAAAAAAATATTTGTAAATTCCTTCCTAATTATCGGAGGAAAACCAAATTTACATATTTAGAATCCTCGTAAAAATCTAAACATGGATGAATAAATTTAAAATCGATAAATCCAATAATAATAATTAAAAAAATAACAGGGTCCAAAATCTCTTAGTTTGAAGAAAATGCAGTTTTTTATCAAAATGTTTCATTCTCTGAAATATCAGATCACGTGTCAATTTTTTAGAAATGAATTGCTTTGTTAAAGGGTTTTTAATTGATATTTAGAATCCTTGTTCAAAAATACACGTGGATGCATACATTTCAAATCGATAAATGCAATAATTAAAAAAATAATAATAACGATTCCTAAAAGCCCTAGTGCGTTTTTCCTGTCTTTCGGAAATAAAGTATTTGCCAGACGATCTGTCACCGAGAAAAACATCCGTCGCAGTATCGAAATTAAAACTCGTCTTTTTTCCACACAAAATTAAAACTTTTTTAATTGATATCTCCCGGAATTATTACCCAATTTTTACGAAAATTAATTTTTTGGACTCGGCATTTCATATTACGAAGGGATACATAATTTTCAAGTCCTTAAATTCAATATTTTTAATAATTTTATATAGCCTATAATAACTCCACTTAAACTGGTTTCATATCTTTCATCCTTCTAGACAGCTAGACGTCCCAATGTCTGGCTCTGAAAGAAGCAAGTTAAAAGGAATAATTTTGATGCAATCAAATTAAACAAATAAAAATTAATATCTTTGGTTCTAATGGATGGTTTTCCTTAGTTTTTACAATCTTTTAATGTGGAGAGAGAGATGATTCACGTGGTGTTATTTTCAAAACTGTAGGTGATTTAGATTTTATAATTTGCATGCCTATTTTAAAACCCTACTTCCGTATTTTTAGCCGCAGACACTTCGTCTCTTTCTTGCTTGGAAATAATTTTTCAAACGCAGCTGCAGATTGGTTAAAAATTGTGCCACTAATTTACATCGTGGCCTCGAATCTATGAAAATCCATTAGTTCCACCTTCCACTGCCAGGGGCGCAATTTGTCCTATACGAACCTCGGGCACGTGTCCCCACTGCCTGCGGCACCGTATAGCATACGTGCTGCGCAAGGGACCCGTACGACAGGAGATATTTGAAAAAGAAATAGCAGATTCCTTAGCTTTTTCTTTCTTTTTTTTCCTATACAAAAATTGGAATTTTGCTAAAATAAAAAATTATGGCCCGAATTCGAAAATTTTTTGAATCGCTGAAATGTCAGCCCTCTCTGAGCTTCAGATTCGAAAATCCGATATTTAAAAAAAATTTATTTCGCCTATAAAAACAGTAATCCTTTTCAAATGTATCATTTTATGAATTTTATCTCTTTTTTTTTCAGAAAGCGTCACGATGTCTACTATTCTTTCACTGAAATCAACAAAACATGTGCAGTGAAAGACAGCTGTTGTGTTGACTTCCAAAAAATTCATTTTCTTTTTGAAAATTAATGATTTTTTAATTGATATCTTCGGGAATTATTATCCGATTTTTACGAAAATTACTTTTTTGGACTCAGCATTCCAAATTACGTAGGGATACATAATTTTCAAATCTTTAAATTCAATATTTTTAATAATTTTATATAGCCTATAATAACCCCACTTAAACTGGTTTCATATCTTTCATCCTTCTAGACATCTAGACGTCCCAATGTCTGGCTCTGAAACAGCGCGTTAAAAGGAATAATTTTTATGCAATCAAATTAATGAAATAATAATTAATATATTTGGTTCTAATGGATGGATTTCCTTAATTTTTAAAATATTTTACTGTAGAGAGAGGGATGATTCACGCGGTGTTATTTTCAAAACTCTAGGTTAGATCTTATAAAAATAAGAAATATAATCTAATAAGAAATATATATAATAGAAATTAGATCTTATAATTTGCAAGCCCATTTTAAAACCCTACTTCCGTATTTTTATCGGCAGACACTTTGTCTCTTTCTTGCTTGGAAATAATTTTTATCAAACGCATGTAGCTGCAGATTGGATAAAAATTGTTCTTTTCCGGCAATTTTTAATGAGTTTTTAATGTTTTTAATTAATATCTTTTCTAATTACCGGCGGATTTTTTCGAAACCTGAAAGAACAGAATTCTCGAATTTTCTTGCGTATTTTGATACCTTTAGCGCCTCTCTACTCCGTCTCTGAGAAAAATTTTTACAGTTACAGACAGAAACAATAGACAGACAGACAGGCGTCGTTTTCAAACATTAATAATTATAGATTCCAATTTAATGTCTTTTTAAAAGTAATAACACGTATATTAATAATTATCTTATCCCAAATCTTAATCTGAAACTGTAAATTTATTCGTAACTTTTATCAACTCCCCAATCTATAATATTCTGAGAGACGATTGTTGTCATTTCGAATGTTTTTAAAAGCCAATATTTTATTCCATGTTTCGCTTCACGCGCTGGCTATTTTTCACGTCAAAATCAATGCGCAGCTGGGATCGGGATTATTTCTTGTTAAATCTTCTCCATCGAACCTCATTCGCTTAGCTTAAATTCGCTTCCCACTCATTGGTTCGTCCATATGTTACGTAGCTTCTGTAACTTTGCGCGGAGTTAACAAAACTCGCTGGCAAGCATTTGGAGGGAGATTTTTGTCGTGTTTGGAATTGCTGACCAAAGCGTTATCTGGTGTTCGGTGATATAGAATTTCTAACAGCACTTTAAGATCATTCAATAATGTATTGAGTTAACGTCAAGCCTTAGGGCTATATGGTTACACCTTGATACTGTCTGAACTGTTATTGGCATTGCTCCTGTTCGTTAATAAACAATTTAACTGAAAATTGGCTGCACATTATTGGAAAAATTCTTATGGTGTTTCATCATTGCCTAACCTCCTCGCCATGATTTTTGATAACGACTGTAATAATTCTTCATCTGTAACCAACTGACATTTTCTCGGGAAATAATAAATCATCTTCGTAAAAAGGTAACATACAGGGTGATTATAAAAAAGCTATCCCGATATATGAGTCCTTAACCATCACACCGTTCACAGAAACTGACTGAAATTTTGGTTTTAAGTATTTTGAGGTATGCGCTCAAGAATCGTATGAAAAAAAAAACAGTTAAACTCTAACAGTTACGGTTACAGTGACACATTTTGAAAATTTCAAATGACAACACCTATTTTTTTTATTGGAATGTGATCTTCATAGTGAAAAACCATAAAAAGCGTTGGAACGGTACCTGTAGCATGAAAATCGCCGGCGCTAGACAGACTAAGAAAAATGTGAAAACAACGAATAAGGGCAGAGAATCAACAGAAAACAAAACATTTTATTGTGTTTCACAAATTTTCCACGTCACACACGAAGACACGTTGCATGCGGCAGATGGTGAATAGCACTGAATAATAAAATGTTTTACTTTCTGTTGCTTCTCTGTCCTTTATTTGTTGTTTTCATTTTCTTCTTAGTCTCTCTAGCGCCGGCAATTTTCGTGTTACAGGTACCGTTCCAACGCTTTTTATGGTTTTTTACTATGAAGATCACATTCCAATAAAAAAAATAGGTGTTGCCATTTGAATTTTTTAAAAATTTGTCACTGTAACCGTAACTGTTAGAGTTTAACTGTTGTTTTTCATACGATTCTTGAGTGCATATCTCAAAATACTTAAAACCAAAATTTCAGTCAGTTTCTGTGAACGGTGTGATAGTTAAGGACTCATATATCGGGATAGTTTTTTCATAATCACCCTGTATATACATATATATTTAGTAAAAGTTGTGTATTTTAAGAGATATGAATGAAAGCTTTACATATTAAATGGAATTAATGCACTATGAATGATGATGATGATAACATTATTTGGCAATTTATCAACTGCGCTCAACTAACATAAAAGTACCGAATAGTTTTTCATTTAAAAAGTTTAATCTTTTGAACAAAGCTTTTTGTTGCTGTTGTTGATGTTCAATGAAGTAAAAAGTATAACCTGTATCGAATATATTACCCGTATCGCATATATGTATATCGTATATATATATATCGGGGAGGGGTCCAAAGTAACATACAAAAATTGATGATAATCGGATTACAGAGGGCACCGTAACGCAGCGACAGTCATTATAAAATTTCACCATGTGTTATTACACTGGATACATTAAATAGTTTCTCAGCCATAAAAGTTTTAGTTGCAGTCTCAATAAATGACAGCAAGAACTGAACACGAATACAAGATTGGCATATATTTTAGGTTATTTGCATAAATTAGTTCGCTGCTTTCCGTATTTATTGTTTTTCTAAAAATAATATTATTTAATTCTTCAAATATATAATGCAAAACTAATAATTTCATTTTCACATAATCAAATTAACATTCATAAATTTTAAATTTAAACTTTCTTTTAATGAAAGATTCTGCTTTACTCATTCTAAAAATTTGTTATAAAACTAGTCGTTGGGGGCCACCGTAATACTTACCCATCATGGATATGCATAATGTAAAATATTAAACGTCACAAACTTTAATGGCTCGCTTACTGAATTGCTTGAAAGAAATATCCTTATAACTCCAAAAATAATAATCCTATTAACTAACGGTTTATTGCATTTGATTAAGCTTCAAATTTACAATTAAAATATATCTTCGAAGTGAAATTTGGATGAAATAGAGGTTGTCATGAAAAATCGAAGAATGTCGAAAATAGGATTTCAAATATCTCGGCAACTCATTATCCGATCGACTTCATGCTGTATGCAAAATTTATGTTTTTTTTGTCTTTTATATTCATTTCTTAAAATAACCAATTTCGAAAATTTTTATATAGCTTTTATCAGAACGAATATTTCGAGAGTCCGAAAAAAATAGTTCCGGTTAATCGAGGTTATTGAAATGAAATAGGCTTCTTCCCATTATGACATACTAAGTACATACCAAATTGCAATTCTCTATCTCAATTTTTTTCGGGAGATAGAGCGTTTACAGACACACAGACACACACACAGACGGACGGCAATTTTTTTTTCTAAAAATATGTTTTTCGGAATCTCCAGTGTCTAAAACGTGTAAATCCGTCAAAAAAAATTTCGATTTTCAAAACGATTACAAGACTTACCCTATACTACGTATGATGGGTAAGTAAAAGTATTACTTAATCGATTTTTCGTTATATGCTTTTCTGATGTATCGTATGTTCTTTATAGATTACTGTAGAAGTTATTATAAGGCATTAACATTCATTATAACTTAGAAATCTGTTGATTTTAATCTCATAAAATATATTTAAATGCCAAATATTTAAGGCATTAAATTTAGTATAAATTAATTCACTGCTCTGCTGCGAAGCCTTAAGCTCATCTTCACGCGATAAATTAATCAAGCAGAAATAAAGATTAAAAATCTGTAAGTTATGCCTTTATTTATCAAGAATTCCACTTGTTAAATGTAGAATTCGAATTGAGATAAAGTTGGTAAAATTATATCTCACATGGTGGTAGTTTTGTGTACAAAATCGCAAGATCGTAATTTTAAGATCTTACAGGTACTACAAATATCGGGCTTTCTTTTTTGGTTTCATTATGAAATGTTTTCTTCTAAAATGAAAATATGTAAGTTAGATTTATTGTCTCTTTTATAACCTGAAAAAAAGTTAATATAAGATAAAGCTAGGAGAGTCTGCGCACAATTCAAAAGAATAACAATAAAAAAATCTAAATATTATTTTTTTGCTAAACTATCCATGAATAATTTTTACTTCATTTGTTTTTTATGCATTTCCATTGATTTTTTGTTGTTATGTTGTAATTTAATAGAACAGTTGTAATAAAACCAGGAAAGTTATTTTGCGCAATCTGTCCTTACAGGGTTGGTGTGATTGCGCACATGGGTAGGAGAGATTGTTACTAATAAGAACTACAATTAAATTGTTAACAATAATAATTACACTTAAATGACATTGTTGTAAGGTTTTTGTGAAAAAATATTATTGTATTAGGAGTCAATATTTCAACCTAATGATTAAAGCATCAGAAAAAGGAAATAATTTAAAAAACGATTAAAAAATTTTAATTAAAGGAAAAAAAATAAAGAATCACAAAAAAGCAACTCCAGATAAGATTGCAAAATATTAAGTTACTTGATAACACGTTTAACTAAAAATTAGTCCATTTTAATTTTTTATTTTTTTATGCAATTTTACCAATAAGCTGTGTAATCTCTCCTAGCATGGAAACTAATGGGAACAATGCGCCATCTCTCCTAAATTGCAAATGCGCAAACTCTCCAATTTCGGTAGTAAAGATTAGTAGCTTATGAGAAATCGTTTAAGTTAAAAATATTTTGTACTACTGACATTGTATAGAAATTCTGATGAATAGCTATGAAAATTCAAGCACTTACTTTTGGAAAACAAAACAAAATAGCAATGTTTTATCTCAGAGGCTCAAAACAATAAACGTACACTTTCAAGTAGACACTGCACTACTACTGTTGTACAACTACTTGGAGTCCCTGCGCACTCACTGTGCTCATTTCCCCCGAACCTCTATGTGCGCAATCTCTCCGACCGCGCCCTCTGTCCTGGCTTTACCTTACTCAAATTTCTCCTTGGGTGAGGGATTTTATGTATAATATGTATTAACAAAAAAATATGTGTTTTATGTTCTATATTTTAATCACTCCTCTATACAGACATTCAAGTAAGAATATATTTTGGATGATTATTCATGAAATTCTACTAAGCTTAAATCTAGGATAAGCAGCGTGCATTGATTGCCCCCTGTATCATAATCACTTCTTGACTTCTCCTGCATCAATTTTGATATCATTGTCGTCATATGTCACGAGTCTTTTACTTACATACATGCTAGGCATGCCTGGAAAAGAACAACAAGATTAGTTTATAGGTTTGGTTCTAGAATTAGACCATACACCCAAATTAACACGCATTTAAAAAATTATAATTATGTACTAAGAACTGCCATTTAAGATAAAACTTTTAAGACGAATTATTGTGGTACTTTTCGGTTAGCCGGTGTGTATATGTGTAGATATATGTGTATATATGTTACGGTCAATATGATGAATCCGGTCATTATTAATGACCGGACATAATGGCCGGTTATAATTAATAATAACCGTTTATTATTAATAATGACCAGATTCATCATATTGACCGTAACATATCTATATGTGTGCGTATATACATGTATATATATAGTCATACATATATGTATGTATATATATATGTATATGTGTAGATATATGTGTATATATGTTACGGTCAATATGATGAATCCGGTCATTATTAACGGCCGGACATAATGGCCGGTTATTATTAATAGTAACCGGTTATTAATAATGACCAGATTCATCATATCGACCGTAACACATCTATATGTGTGCGTATATGCATGTATATATACTACTTGCGCTCGGCTAACCGAAAAGTACCATTATTGTATACAAATGTATTGTAAACATATGGGAATTAGAAACTTATAGATAAGATCGTTTTATAACAACATACTTTTGAAGTTGATGCTTCTTCTCGCACACTTAATGAAATACCAGTGAAACTTTTTGTGTTATTAGAGAGTAACCTTGGTTATATAAAACCTGTTGAGACTGAAATAATGGGAAACATGGTTTAAAGATATGAAATAAAGAATCATATTAGGTTTTATAAAATAAAAAGAACGAAAAATCATACGACAAACATGAAACACTTTCCAACTGCCATTTAAGATAAAACTTTTAAGACAAATTATTGTATACTAAAGTATTGTAAACATATGGTAATTATAAACTTGTAGATAAGATCGTCTTATAACAACATGCTTTTGAAGTTGAAGCTTCTTCTCACACACTTAATGAAATACCAGTGAAACTTTTTGTGTTATTAGAGAGTAACCTTGGTTATATAAAACCTTTTTAGACTGAAATAATAGGAAATACGGTTTAAAGATATGAAATAAAGAATAATATTAGGTTTTATAAAATAAAAAGAACGAAAAATCTTACGACAAGCATGAAACACTTTCCAACACATTCAAAAGACTTTAAAAAAACTTCACAGTTTACTAACTAAAAAATTTCGAAAACGCATAATCCCTTTGAAAAACCAATTTCAGCAATTACTACCAATAGTTGAACAAATTATCTTTTGTGTAATTCTGTGTATGATTTATATATTTGTATGTATACTGCACAGTATGATGAAATTCAGTTGGTAAATACATAGACAATTGAAAATCCCTCTTCATAAATTTTCCGTCAATAAATGGAAATGTACGTGAGATTCTTGAGTAGCCCTGTATATGATCTATAGAATTGATATGCACCAATAAATATGCAAAAAAGTGTCACATTTAAAAACGCGTACCAGAACTTAAAACCAGCAGCCAGCAATTATTATCCATATACAGTACTATAACCAAATTATTTTGAATGTCCCTATAAATGAACGATACATTCTATGAACACCATGTTCTACAGTAAGAACCGTGTAGTGCACCTCAGTGAAATTTGAATCAATCAGCGAAATTTGCGATCAATTTGAATTTCTTTGAAATAGTGTTTTGAATATGTTTAAATTTAGTGTAACATCATTAAAATACGCCGAAAACAATTTTTCTCTACATTGTAAAAAAACTCAGAAGCGTTTCGGCACAAAGCGGAAAGGTTTCCAGAAATGTATAGTAAACTTTGTGTTCTCCTCAGTTACTTGTTATTTCGGAATAGTTACACGTATTTTCGGAAAAATATTCAAAGCGGTGAATACTCTGAAAAAGTCAGAAACGTTACATTCCATAGCGAAAAAGTTTCCGAATAGGTAGTGTAAAATGTTGGTTGCTGAAAAATTCGGAAATGTTACACTCATTCCGTGTAAAGTTTAAAAATGGAATTCGAAATGAAGTAATATTTACGTATGCTCACATATTCTGAACTACTGCGCATGCCATTATCACGTGATTTGTATTATTCTTGATAGTAAAGACATAGTTTAAAACAGATGCAAATGCAACATATTTGGATGAGCAGTACGTATTCTGTTTTATAATTTCTTTTATGTGAGAGAACGTTCTGCTTTTTTTAAAGAATTAATATTATCAGATTCTATTTTATTGCATATTAATGTTAAATTTGCAATTAATATTTTGTTGCACATACAAAGTTAAATAATTCGTTCGATAGTTCCCTTATTCTCTTGTTCCATGAATCTATAATAAATATTAGATATTTCATTGATGAATAATAATGTAGTACTAGTATTAATGAAGTACAGATAGCACCGTTTATACGTCTTTAACATCTTTTCGTTTTGAGATTGGTTCTGATTTGAACCAATCTTTTCTAATGATGAAATGTATCGTTTATATGACAGAACAAATTCCTAATGTCAGGTATACTATGCGTTTTTTCTTCATTTTTTATGAATCAGATATTTATAAATAAATATAATTGAAAATTTGATTTATAAATCTATAAATAATTCTTCTTTAAAATCCGGTCTAGTGAATTCCATTCTGTAAACAGATACATATACGTTATGATAATGCTTTATTTCCTAAAATAAGTGTATTATTTTTAATACCTTTAAATAAATATATTTTTTAATCTTATAAGTAGAGATATTATGTCAAAAGATTTCGTATCTATAAATAATTATTTTGTTTCATGAACTGTATACTTATAAAAAGGTATACATTTTCTCAGGTTATTTCAGCACTTCTCAAGTTATACAATTTCACAGTATGATGTAATTCAGTTGGGAAATACATAGACAATTGAAAATCCCCTTCATAAATTTTCCGTCAATAAATGAAAATGTACGTGAGATTTTTGAGCAGCCCTGTATATGATCTATAAAATTGATATGCACCAATAAATATGCAAAAAAATTTCCGTCAATAAATGGAAATGTACGTGAGATTTTTGAGTAGCCCTGTATATGATCTATAGAATTGATATGCACCAATAAATATGCAAAAAAAGTGTCACATTTAAAAACGCGTACCAGAACTTAAAACGAGCTGCCAGCAATTATTATCCATATACAGTACTATAACCAAATTATTTTGAATGTACCTTTAAATAAACGATACATTCCATGCACACCACATTCTACAGTAAGAACCGTGTAGTGCCCCTCAGTGAAACGTATCAATTTGAATATGTTTGAAATAGTGTTTCGAATATGTTTAAATTAGTGTAACATCATTAAAATACGCCGAAAACAATTTTTCACTATAGACCGTAATATAACGGAATTCTTTTGAGTGTCCCTGTAAACGAACAATAGATGCTGCACATTTTATTTTCAATACAAAACATACCGCATGAAACCCCCATAACATATATCAGTTTCATGGCAATCCAAAAACATTGACGCAAGTTAAAACACGGACAGACATACTGAATTCATAAACGCTTTTCATCTTTGTCGGAAAGTGTTAAAATGCAATTTATACCCAAATTATCCCGATTGTGTCTACTAAAAAAATTTCAAATTTTATCGTAATTAAATTAAATTCAAATTTCTTTTTAATGAAATATTATCCGTTACTCCCATTAATTTCAAAAATGTAATAGTAACATTTAATCGATTTTTCAAAGTTCTCCTTTACTCTTACTTTATATATTCTCGAATGATGTTCGATAATGTATTATAATTCATTAAAGATTGGAAATCTATTTAATTTGAAGTTCACAAAATAACTTGAAATGCCAAATATTTGAAGCATTAAATTTAATATCAATCGATTCAGTGCCATGAGGCGATTTCTCAAGCTCATACTCTCGCGATAAATTAATCCTGCAGAAATGAAGACTAGAAATCTATAAGTTATGTCCTATATTTATGGGGAATTTCACTTGTTAAAATGCCCATTTAAAAATATATTAAATTTATTAAAGCTATTCGAAAATTTATTACATTTCTTACATAGCTATTAACTTTGTTTTCATTTTTCGTTAATACATTATTGACTGTTCACAAGTATATTCATGTTTGCATAACTACCTACTTTTAGGCTCTTCTGCAACCACTATTCTTTGAAAAAAAATTCTCCTCATTTAATTGCAGATTTCTAAAATAAATATTGCGAATATTATTAATAAAACTAGTCGGATGTGACAAGTGCCAATCCCAAAACTTTCTTCTACCTCACGCATATATCATACACTAAAAAGAATCAGCACCAATTCATATCAAGGTCTAACTGAACCTAAAGTTTTATAAAATTCAGTGCATTAGTTCTTGAGATATGACTATTGCTAAAATCGTGTAAATCCTGCAAAATGTAGCATAGCAGCTCCACCTGTTGGAAATTTAGACCAAAACGTAAGCAGCATCTATTTATGTCACGGTCTAACAGAATCTGAAGTTTGATGAAATTCCGAGTATTAGTTCTTGAGATATAGCTATCGCAAAAATCAGGAAAAAAGTGATATAGCAGCGCCACCTTTTGGGATATATACACCAAAACGTAATCAATGTCTATTTATGTCAAGGTCTAACAGAATCTGAAGTTTGATGAAATTCCGAGTATTAGTTCTTGAGCAGTTTCTATCGCAAAAATCAGGAAAAAAGTGGTATAGCAGCGCCACCTGTTGGGATATCTGCACCAAAATGTAATCAACGTCTATTTATGTCAGGGTCTAACTGAATCTAAAGTTTTATGAAGGTAAGTGTATTAGTTCTTGAGATAGAGCTATTGCGGAAATTGTTAAAAATGCCGCATAGCAGCGCCATTTATTGAGCGATTTTCACCAAAAACTAATCAGCAGCAATTTATATCAGGGACTAACTAAATATAAAGTTTTATTAAATTTCGTGCATTAGTTCTTGAGATAGAGCGCCCATAAAATTTTTGTCACATGCAGACAGACAGACAGATTCGCAGACTCACAGACAGACATTTTCCAAAAATAGTCAAATCTTGTTCAAGACCGTCTAAAACGTATAAATCCGTTGAAAACTGGAAGTCGAAAATTTTCATGAATCCAATACTTTCTTCTTGTGAAGATAGAAGAAAGTAAAAATATTAAACGCATTCAAAAATTTGTTGAATTTTTTAAATAACAATTAACTTTGTTTTTATTATTTGTTTAATTTCATTTAACACATTGTTGATTGGCCACGGGTATATTCCTATTACATCATAATCTTTTACTATTTTGGTGTACATTATGCTTAATGTCAATGTACAAATATTACTTCTAATAATGAATAAAAAATATTGAAAAATATTCTACTAAAATTTTTCAAAGACGAAAAACAAATATTTCTTCACACAACACACCCTGTCTCTGACATACGAAATGCTTCTTCTGGGGGGGGGGGGGGGGGGCTGGTATTCTGGAAATGTTCTCATGTAGTTCATGATATTACCGCTTGGTGGAAGCACTTTACCAAACAGAAACCTTGGTATTCTATATTACCCGACTATTCCAGAATACCCGGTGTTCTTCTACGTGAACGTATTTAGAAATATTGTTGAAATTGAAAAAAAAAATTAAAAAAAAAATCTATTATAAAATATAATTTTCAAAATAAAAATTTTAAATATGTCGTAGTTAATGTTTAGAGTAAAAAAAAAAAAACGTATGAAAATCAATTACGTACGTTTACATTTATTAACCTTTTTAATGACTTTTTATGCATATAGAATTAAAAATTATTAAATCATATTAGTTTTTTTTAAAGCTCCTTTTAATATATTTCTTGTCAATCACGTCATATAAATTATTTCTTATTATTATAAAATATTTAGAAAAAAAACATTTGGGACCAGGTTTTATTTTAATTATTTAAATTTCGTATTTTTTGCACTTTTTTTTCTTTGTTTAATCTTATTTCAATACACAGTATGACAACAAAGAAAAAAATATGATTGAATATAGTGATATCAAGATATGCTAATGTTAGTTTTTAAAGTGCAATTTTTTTTATATTAATATCAAAATCTGAACAAAATTTCTTTCACTAATTGCACTCTGTTACAGAAAAAAATAATTAAAGCATATTATTATAACATAAATATAAAGAGAAATTTGGTGGAAGGTTGATGTCTTTGTAAATGACATTCATTGTTTTTTTTTTTGGTTTTTTTTACGTGATATAATTAGAAAACTTTTCTTTTTCTTGAAAGAAGAAAAAAAACATTTTTAATGTATTCTTTAGTACACTGTCAAATATGTCATTGTCAGATGTTTAGGGAAAAAATTTTATGAAAACCTGTTCTTACCTGAAATAGCATTTTTGCAAAATAATAATAATAATAATAATAAATAAATAAATAAATAAATACTATATATATATATATATATATATACAAGGTGTCCGAAAAGTCTGGAAACGGTCAAATAACTCGAGAAATATACATTGGATTGAAAAACGGCAAAATGGATGTTCAATATTTTTTAAAAATCTATTTAGGGATATGAATGTTGCCCCCCCCCCAACATTGCCCTCCCGGGTGGAAAGGAGGGCAACTTTGAAATCTTAAATAATGATCCCCATTTTTTATTGCAGATTCGGATTCTACGGGAAAAAATACATAACTTTTGTATTGAACATTTTGTATTGAACACTCGATTACAGCGCCATCTACAATGTGTCGAAGAAAATGTTCAATACAAAAGTTACGTATTTTTTCCCGTAGAATCCGAATCTGCAATAAAAAATGCGGATCGTCATTTAAGATTTCAAAGTTGCCCCCCTTTCCCCGCGGTTGGGAGCAACTTTGATATCTCTAAATAGATTTTTCAAAACTATTGAACATGCATTTTGCCGTTTTTCAATCCGATGTATATTTCTCGAGTTATTTGACCGTTTCCAGTCTTTTCGGACACCCTGTATATATATATATATATATATATATATATATATATATGTGTGTGTGTGTGTGTGTGTGTACCTTCTTGAATATAGCAGAAAAAATAAAGAGCTATTGGTTTTAGGTCTTCATATAGACGCATTCAAATCTTATCATTAGTAAATAATAATAATAATAATAATAATAATAATAATAATAATAATTTTATTTTCAAAGTTTCCTTGTATATTAAAGAGCTATGCAAATCTTGCTCTATTCTTTTTGCATCGCTAAACATGAATTTTAAAATTAAGTAAAAAGTGAAACTTTTTTTGCTTTTCGTGAAGTTACATATTTTTATTTTAGATATATTTCAAAACAAGTAACAGTTGTTTGCATTTATTTTTAATATTAAAATGATACATAAATTTCATACTTCAATGAAATATATCGTATCAAACTTGATAATAAATTTTTACATTTTTAAAATTTATAAATTACTGCCTATGAACATCGAATTAAATAAACCGTTAGTTAATATGATTAACATTTTTGGAGTTATAGGGATGTTTCTTTTACGCAATTCAGTAATAGAACATTTAAAGTTTATGACGTCATCAATCCAGGATTTTATTCGAATTGCAATGCATTTTATAAATAGTTTACACATGTTTTATTTTATGCATATCCATGATGGGTAAGTATTACGGTGGCCCCCAATGACTAGTTTCATATTTCATCTAGTACAACTATCTATTCAACTTGTACATTTAAGTTTTTTTTATTAAAATGAAACTATAGGTAATAAATCTATACTTTTATACATTAAAGAATCTATTAAAAATATAATAAATACATGTAAACTGGTCACGTTTTTATTTTTTACGCTTTTTAAATGCATTGGAAGATATATTGAAAGAGAAAAATATCATTCACAATCTATAAAAAAATATATACATTTCTAGAGAAAATAAAAACTTATTCAAAAACATAACTATCAGTTTCTAGTATTTGATAATAAATCATTATTAAAACGACATATGTAAGCTATGTATCGGTTTTCATTTGTTTACGCAAGTTATAAAAAATATCATTATCGGCAACAATAAAAATGTCTGCTTATCTGACGCAAATTGAAAATAATGAATTAGAAATTGAAAAAAAAAATATTTTTTTTTTACTAGAACCATGAAAATATCGCCTAATAAATATAGTAAGTTTTGACCAAAAGATTTTAGTTATTATCCAATAAATCTTTCGGAAAATATAATAAACATGAAGCATTTATCGATTGGTTTTAACTAAAGATTTAAAAAATAATGTGCACCAAAACATTTCTTTTGTTAAAAATAATTATTGGTTAAAAGAGCTATTTTATTAAAATTTAATAAAATAGGAAAAAAATTAGTTGATAAGAATAAAAAGTGTTACCGAAAATTGAGTCATAAATTATAAATAATAATAAACAGTCTTTTCTTTAGAAAAGAGTATTTATGTTGTAGAATTGTCTTTTGTATTGTTTGAAGCTGGAATTTACATTATATAAAAATTATGTCATCGCTACAAAACGGTCATTTCAAATGCGTAAATTTCTAAATTTTTTAGAAATAAAAATCTACAAAATTATATCATTTGCTTTGCCAAAATGCATTAACCCTCTCACCAATGTGCATCCATATGTGTCCCATCAAAATTTTATTCCGTTGATGGTTTAGATTTATTCCTCAATTGAATTAGACAAAAGAAAACTGCGCCTCCAGGTGCCTGAGGGGCGCCCGGTGCGTAGGCGACCACCGAACCCAAGTCCTGAAGGACTTTTATCGCACCAGTAGGAGCTGCTTCCCACGGCGCTTCGGCGAGCCAGAGGACCGCCACCTGCGGACCCTCCAACCTTAAACCCACGTGTCGACGACGTAAATCGTTGCGATACGCAGTGGAACCCAATAGGGAAATCGCCACGAGACACTTGGGGACGGGCCGGCGTCCCCCAACAGCTTCCGGGCTAGACACCCACAAGGGAACCAGGCCCTATGCCTTAAGTCGGGTTTTTTGACCTGTACTTGCTTTACCAGAACTCGAGGGATGTGGAAACCTTTAAAGGTATCACAGTTCCCTCTCGTAGTGGAAGTGAATTAGATAAAACAAAACTGAAATATCAATAATAATACCGTTTTCAAATATTTAATTACAACACTTTTATACCGATTTTTCTTACTAGTATTTTCTAGTAATAGAAAACACATACTTGATTTGTTTGTCACGTGGGTTCAGTTTACAATAAAATATACTCACTAGTGTAAGGGTTAATTGAACGGGTGAGTGAAAAAGCATAACATTCCAGCTGATGTAAATATCGAAGAAACACAAAAAACATTTATGTAAAAATATATCGATTTTAGAGAAATTTTCACTATTATTCGATTGTAGATCTAGTAGATGGGGGATCATCCTATAGATTTTAAAGAAAAATAGTCCTTCATTTATTAGTTATTATTAATTAAAAATGGTTGAATCTTATCTCTTTTCCACTGAAATCCCTGATAACAAGTAAAATTGTAAATAAAATATTTTTATGGCACTACGACTACACCTTTATCAAAAAAAAAAATAAAGAAAATATTTACAATAAGTGAAGAAAACAACAATTGAAGGTAATAATATTAAGTTTTTCAAACATTAAAAAGACCTTCTGGAATGTACCGGGAGGAAAAGGTAACTTTCACTGTCCATGTTTTTAAAAAATTAAGTCATTTTACTCAAACACCTGAAGCTCAAATTTTCGAACACAATTATTGAAGATTAAATCCCGGTTTTCGTTAATACTGAATTTAGATTCGAATTTCAGCATGAGAGTTACAGCATAATAAAAATTAGATTGTTTCAAAATATCAGCCACCGTATAAATTAAAACTGCCATATCTCAGACAATTTTTAAAGTATAGCCAAAACAAAAAAAATGTTCCAGAATCCTTGCACCACGTTCTAACACTTAACAGAAACAAGTTTTTCAATTTATAATTTTTTGTACATATTTTTGAATTAAAAATAAATTAACTGGCCACCAATTTGCAACAAGATGGCGGATGCACCTGGCCAACGAACTCGGTTGAGACCTTGGTATGTCCTATACATATACTCAGTCACCTCCAAATCGATTCATAACTAAGTGAGTTACAGCATGACAAATGTCAGATATATATATATATATATATATATATATATATATATATGGATAGAAAAAAATATATAAATCAACATTTGAATGGAGGGTGGTTTTGGGTTCTGGGGGTCATTATCGGGGAAAATATACCAAATTTTTTTTGGAATTGCTTTTCTCCGAACGGCTGCAATAGCTTTTTTTAATGAAAGCTACCTAAAAGTGGATATTTTTACAATTATCTACTCGTCACTATCTTCAGTGGTGGTAGTGAGATACTGAAGTATTCTGTTATAATATGGTTTTTCTTCTTCAGGTATATAGTGCATAATTTTGGGAATGTCCTGCATTTTTTAACACTTTCCAACCTATTTGAAAAGTGTTTATGACTTCGGTTTGTCTGGCCGTATGGCCGTCTGCCGTCTGTCCGTCTGTCCGTTCTCTAACTCCCGTAAATATGCTCGGATTGCTCTGCAATTTTTATATGTTATAGTCGTTATCTATAACATGTTCCCTATTTCAACGGAAGTATGTAGCACTTATAGTTTTTTTACAGGGACACTCAAAAGAATTCCGTTACATTGCGGTCTATGGGGAAAAATCATTGACGGTTTATTTAAATAATGTTTCACTATTTTAAACGCATTGAAATTTATATATAACACTAAGGTGTATTTCAAGAGGCTTACTACAGAATAGTGTGTGTACAGCAGTCATCGTTTATTTACAGGGACACACAAAAGAATTCTCTACTGTAAGTTAACAATGATTCCTGGAAGTGCGTTTTAAGTTACTGATCGCGATTTTAATTTTAACTCGCTTTTTGTCTATTATATGGTGTGTATAAATTCTGTATATCCTATACAGGGAAGCACAAAAGTTCGCGAACACATTTCCGTATTATTTTACTCCAGACGGAGAATTTTAAACTGTGCTACGCGTTTCGTAACTGAACTAAAATTTAACATCCTATGTAGTATATATACAAATCTATAGATCCTATACAGGGCTGAATAAAAGTATTCGGATTACTTAGATGTTATCTTTTAGCTTATTAAACGGTATGATTTGTAAAATTATTTTGGAAGCGTTGGAAAGTGTTACATAATCTATGCTTGACGCATGATTTTTCGTTCTTGTTTATAAATTTCATTGGAACTTTCCCATCCGCTGTTTATTTAACCCACTATTATTTCAAATGTAAGCGGAAACTGGGGTAGTTAGCTCCACATGATCTTGTTTTTAGGTGCGTTCGTAATTATATAAATACGTAGCACCTATTGTCGTCGCTTGGTCCGTCCGTCTGTCCGTCCGTCCGTCTGTCTGTCCGTCCGTCCGTCCGTCCGTCCGTCCGCATATAACAACGCAAAAACTACCCAACTGAATGGTTTGAAATTTAATATATATTATCTTTGCAGAATTTTGTCGAGACATTTCAAATTTTATTAAAATCGAATAAAAACTTTAGGAGATATTAATAAAAATATTTATTAAGAAATGTGAATTTTTAAAAAAAAATCGGTGCTTTTTTGTTATAGGAGCTTCCGAGGTTTAATGATCAAGCGACCGAGATACTTATTTTATGACAGAAATTAATCTGCAGACGATATAATTCATTTCACAGAATTAAAAATCAGAAAAGATCTGAATATTTATATAACTATCTATAGTACGAACGCACCTCGTTTGTCACGTTTTACGTACAATTTTCAACTTGTTTCAACAATTTGAAAGTTCCATGGGTCAGACTATCAATGAATTCCATAGACTTGACGCAACCCTTCATATCATCTTTGTAGATGACCTAATATTGAATATCATGTTTATTTTTTTTCGTTATATCTTTGCAAGTTTTCTTGAAATACCGTGATCACCAGTACTTGAAATTGAGTATCTGGTTGTGTGAAGCCTATTTGTTTGATACGGGAGATTGTGCTTCCTAGATGTTCGAATATGTTGCAGAGAAGCACCGTTTTCAGTGAAAGGAGTATAGCAGTCCGGGAATGTTATCTTTCTTCCACTCAATAAAATCTCCAAGGCGTATACTGATGAATAGAGGCAGGAATTTTACCATTTTTCGACTCATTAGATAGCTGACAACAAAACCTTGATAATGGCTATCTCACTTCATTTCACTTATTTTAGCATTGTTATTCTTTCTCTCCTCACCCGTTCAAAGTGCATCTATATATGATTTCAAGATCAGGGTTTTGCTACTCACCAAAAGAAACTGCGATTTTGCATTGCATTAAATATCGTTTCTCAGAGTTTGTAATAGACCGGGAGGTGGCAGCACAGACAATCACCTCATCGAGTTCACGGCTGAAATTCCAGAATTAGTTAAAACTTGATTTGCATATTAAAACGCAATCGGTCTGCCAAGCCATATACGGTGGAAAATACCTGAAAATCCGATTTTAGCGGTTGGCTCGTAGGTTTACCATTGTGTATTCCTGCTCCCAGTCCTCCATGTTTTCATACCTTTGGGTGCAGGAAAACACAATGGTAAACCTACGAGTCAACCGATAAAATCGGGTTTTAAGGTGTTTTCCACCAAGATATCACTTGGCAAACCGATTGCGTTTTAATATGCGAATCGAGTTTAAACTAATTCTGGAATTTCAGCCGTGAACTCGATGAGGTGATTGTCTGTGCTGCCGCTTCCCGGTCTATAAGTGTATATCAGGAAGAATATAGCCTTGCTTATTATTTCTCTTTCATGTGCTTGTACAGTACAAATTTTGGTTATAATTAAGGAGAAGGTGTTTAGCAATCGATTATGAAAAACATATGGTAGCCAATGGAGCAGTTTTGGTGAACGTACGTTTCAGAACACCATAATTCGATTTTGAAAAAAAAATCCATAACGGCCCACCATTCTTCATTGCAAGAAATTACAGGTGCTTTGAAATGTGCGTACACCAAATTTGATTAGTCGTACACAATGTTGCCAGATGGAGGTATTTCCACCTATAGTAGGGTGATTCATTGTACGTGTATGAGGGGTCGGTGTTATAAAAAGCTTTTGGATGGAATTTCCAGGTACCTAATAAAAAATTAATTATGGTTAAGAACAATAACGAAAAATCATGCATTAGGCATAGATTATGAAACGCTTTCTAACGCTAACAGAATAGTAATAAAAACTTCGTTTTTACTTGAAATGAAATGAGATGTCTAAATAAACACTTTAAATAAAACGATTTCTCCACAAAGATCATAATGTAACGCAATTCTTTTGTGTGTCCCTGTAAAGTAACTATAAATGCTACACACTTTATTTCCAACAGCGAACATTCTATGGTAAACTCCATTAACACATATCAATTACATGCCATTCCGAATATATTTAGGCGAATTAGATAACAGATAGACGGACGGAAAAGCCGAATTCATAAACATTTTTAAACTGTTTTGGAAAATGTCAAAATGAGATGAATATTTTATAATGGAAATTTGATTTTATCTACACTAGTGACTATTTTTATATTCTATTCGCATCACTATTTAAAAAAAAATGAATTTTTATAGTATATTTCTCTTATCTGCAGAACTCTCCCAATGACATTGTGAGCGAAGCGAATAACATTTTTTACATGTTTCCTTCGTCTCACAAGAAAATCAGGTAATCAATAAGCAGCTGAAGAAATATTCGAAAATAATACTTAAAGCTGGAGTATTCTTGGTATGGAATTTTCTGTACTACAAAAATATTCTTTCTTCGAAATAAGTTACAATGAAGATGCAAAATCCGCATTATGTTATATCAGATCTGTTGGGATTCCAGGTGAGTTTATTAAGAAAAATGCAATATGTAGGGTCGTATCACACACGTGTTACTCAAAATTCTCACTTGAACTCACCAAGAGCCCCGAAATTCTATTGGTGTGTTCTTATGCAGGTTGTTAAAAATAATTCACAGCTGAGCTTTATAGTTAAGGGTGTAGAGGTGGCGAGACGGGTAAGTATTCCTGTAACATGAACTTAACCCTACAATGTCGCCGACAGCTTAATATTGTTGCGTGTGAAAGTATGTAGACGAATAGCTAGAACAATAAAGGTTAACCAATTATTTTATTAACCTAACAAACATAAGTTAAGAAATTTATAAAATAAAAGTAACGTGCTTTTTGCACTGCTAAAGACACACATAAGGCTATAATAGTCAGCTTGCTTAGAAGGCACTGTCATGCTCTCCCGTCTTCATTAGGCTTCGCTAGACTTGCTTCTTGTCAATAAATCTCAGCTTAAATACAAGAGCATTCGACTGTTGCCATTGTGAAAAGAAGTAATAAGTCCAGTCCTGTGAGAGATCTTGCATCTTGTCAACCCGTCCGATTCTGTCATCAGACAATTCGCATCGGAAAGCAGAGCCATCGAAGTGGGTGTCGAGAAGTACTTCCATATCTCAGTACCAGTAGGTCTCGCTGGCGAAATTTGTCCACTGTCGAAACAGCTGGACTGACTGCATGAATGAGTTGCTCGAATCTAGGTTAGTTAGATTCTAGAGATTGTCCACAGCGGCAACAGCTAGAGAGCACTGCACGGATGAGTCGCCACAAGGGATATCATGGGGGCTAACCTTACACCATAACAAAAGAATCATAGGTGAGGTCTTTTGTGTGATCCCTGGATGGAAAATGCAGAGTGAAGTTTCTTCAGTAAAAGTTTCAAGTAAGGGAGAATACAGAAACTAATAAATAAATAAATAAATATAATTCATAATAAATATAATTCATAATAAAAGTTTTGGAAAGATCAAAGATTTTTTTTGCTAGTGTACAAAAATAAGTCACGTACACGCATGTTAGATAGCGAAGGGTTAGAGTTTCGAATGATTGTAAAGTTATTGTAAGAAGTTAGCGAATGCGAGGGCTATGGGAAAGAAAAATACAACGATTGGGTTTTAGTAAAAAGAGGAAGAAAGAAAGGAAAAAAAAGGAAACTAAAGAGTAGGGGGCCACAGGCAGAGAGAGATAGGATTTTTCAATAAACTCGTACAATCGTCAAAGGATTTGGTAGAGTTAAAAAAAGTTCGAATACTTCGGGATTATATAATGTGTTAGTGCCATTACAGTGATTTAAGTGCCAGTTTGTAAAAAGGAGAATTTAAAGATATATTCCTGCCAGTATTATCTAGCCATCATATCCTAGGTAAGCACATTTATATTTACATCCTTCTTGCAGCATTTTTATATCATTTGTGTTAATAAATTTTATGATTAAGGGAATTAATATTCCAGGGTTAATGAAATGCTGTATCTATCAAACGTGAAGTCATATATAAGTATAATTCAATATTATATTCAGAGAACTGGCTGTTTATTTGATTTATCGTAATTATTGATTCATGCACATTGGATTAAATACTCATCTGTTTTGAGAGATTCAATAAACTTGTTTTCATTTCTAAAACATTGTCTTTATTTCTAGATCTCTGATTATTGTCCAATTATTCATATTCACTAAAGTAATTCTCGGCCCATTCTAAAATTTAATAGTTTAGCAATAATAACATTTCCTTCATTTCAGAATTTTACAGAATATAATAGCATAACTATACAGTTCAAGGCTATGTAAGTAAAATATAGATAACAGAACGCCAACAATATTGTCTATGAACTACCTGATTACGACGTTTATAGCCCTTCTAAACGTAAAAGACCTCCGTATTCTAATATTTTACCTGCGTAGTTATTCTTGTGCTAATATTGGGTTCTCCGGAAAATTCGTGCCGGTTGGTAAAATCAAATCCTACTGGAAAATTGTATCGTTTAATTATTAGACATTAACTCCGATATCAAATGTCTAATAATTAAAGGGCAGAATTTTCCGGTACGAATTGATTTTTCCAATCGGCACGAACTTTCCGGTCAACACAATGCTTTTCGCTTTTGTCTTTTTTTTTAATTATATTAAAAAATGATAATAAAATAAAAATAAAAATAAAACTACTCAAATATATTTCCTATCCTTTTTCATATACCAACTGTAATTTAAGCCAAACATTTATGTATGGCTATGTAAACTGCCTTTTTTTTGGTGAGGGGGGGTGCAAATTTACGCTATTTTCTCCGTTTTCCTGCCTTTTTTGCGAACGATTCTCCATTGGACACAGATAAACGTCTTTTCTCTTCACTTTTTTATTTATTTTTCGACGTAATTCTTATATTTTAATGTTTTTTATCCCATTTTTTCTATTTTCTTCTCTTTCTGACAAATTGTCAGCGAAGCCCCGCCTCTTCTACCGGCAGTTAAATTTGATAGGCTGGCTACTCTCTCTTCTCTCTACGTAACGCCAGTTAAATTTGATTGGCTGTTAAAGTTTTCAGTCGAATCCCTTACTTTTCTTTCCTATTGTAGTACAAATGTGCTACAGTTATACTTTTATTCCTGGCTCCTTTAAGATGTGATATACAATTACTCATATTCAGGGAGTGAAGTTGATTGCAACTGGGAATCCCAAACACTCTACTGTTTCTGTTTTCTTAAAGTGCACTTAAAATATTTTTGTTTTGAGAAGGTGGTGCGAGATAAAATTAAAAAATAGTCGTCATTGGCAGCCTTGCATCTATTTCCAGGTAAACGCATTTCTGATTAGCAGTTTTCTATTTTAGACTGTCACAAAACAAGATATGTTTATTGTGTCTATTTTGTCACCTTTTACTTCGTTGATTCTTCTGCGAGGACTTCTATTACATTGTACGTTTTCAGCTATTAAGGCTAGTCTATTCATTTTGCTTCAGTTTATTATACTGTGTTGAGAGTTAACTTTAGTTAGAATGCAATAGAGGTGATGCATACCATTTTAGTTTCGAATGCAGGTTCTTTTCCAATTCTTACTAAAATTCTTTTCATGAAAATCAATCGAGAAACAAAGCGTCGTTAAAATATAAGCACACAGCAGTTAAAATCGAACAAACATCTTCTTAGAAAAAACTTAAACTATTTTATTTACATATTAACCGAATAATATTATTTTATAACACTTGTTTGAACGTTCAAATTATCACCGAACAATCGGTTCAGAGAAAAGTTACATCATCATCTCACAGAAAGAATAAAATCAGAGTAAACAAAAAAAGCCGTTGCCGTTGGTAACCGACAATCGTCTGCTTTCGCCAAGGAAGCATTCGTAACAAGAGGAACTAGTTGATGATTACGAATTCGAAAGTCTTGGTACCTCTTCATCGGAGTAGTCGTCTGAAATGTGTCAAATAAATCGAAGTTCATATACATGAAAATTTTCTGTAAGGCCAAAGTTTTTTTTTTGTAGGGGTGGTAAGGATATTTTTCTGTATTTTGTAGGGACAATTCATATTTAAATGTCCAACATTGGTCGTAGCAATATGTATATTAGTAAAAGAAAGTTTTTTTTTTCTGTTTATGTGTGTGTATGTCTGACTGGTTGCTTGTTTGCAATGGCTAGAGAAAAATCTATCGTACGTAGAATTCTTCAACTATGTTCTGAACAAACGAAGACAGAACTAAATATACCTAAGGTTCAGATGTAGGATTTTTTATTACATTTTTTGTTACTTTATATTGAACTGAACAATTCGCGTATTTACCAGATTTTCCAAATTTACCAGTAATTTTGATCCATCCATAAAAACCATTCTAATTCAACCCCTTATATAACAAATTTTGTCCTCTTTTCAGTAAAAATTATTTGGAATTTTCATAAGAATTTTCACATTTTTTGCAATTTTTAACATTCTCAATTCGCCAAAAATAATGTTTGTTTTTTAAGAAGCAATATCTATTTCATACTTTATAGACCCGATAATTTATTTTATACCTATGTATGAAATAATTTTGTGACTAGTTATTAAGAAAGTAACGCCGTCGTTTTTTATTCTGAAACGCTGCTCATCTCCAAATTTCCAACGTTTGGTTTGCTAAATAACCCCTTTATCACCAAAACTGCGGCAATTTCTACCCACGTGATCTACCCATCGTGAGATTTTCTTATTCCGCGCGGGAAATAAGTTCGTTCGAAAAAACAAACCAGCTTAGCGAGATATATTTAAAGAATTTCCTGAAGCAGTAAGGTATGTTAAATTACAGTTAAAATTATTATCCAGATCCCAGGTAACTCCGAACGAGTGTAATCTATACTATCTACAGTGTCTCACATAAGTGATGGGACACTTGTGCTTTACAAAAGGAAACTAATCAAATAAATTAAAAAAACATGTACACATTTTTTTTGTGGGTGTGTTTCATACTTAAATTTAGTAAAGATTATTACATAACATACATTTTGTCAAAATATTAAAATATTAATTTAATAAAAATACAAATGTTTAGAACGGAGCAAAAAATAGCTCACATAAGTGATGGGACACCATTATATATGCAACAAAAATCGTCTGAAATAAGCAATAAAAATATTTTTGGGGGTTTTATTTTTACTTAAAAGCAATTGGCAATAATTTATAAAATCGTCTGCAGTATTTCTCTCCAGTTTGTTTTGGAATTTTTGTGTTTTTTAGCTCTGTGTAGTCATGAATGCTAAACGAAAAGAAACTTCGCCTGAAATTCGAAAATTAGTTATTAATTTGCATATTGAACGTGGAAAATCTATTAGAAAAACTGCTGAAACAGTTAACTTGAGTCGTTCAACAGTTTTCAATATCATTAAACGATATAAAAAGAATCATATGATTCAGGATAAAAGAAGACCTGGCTGACCATCAAAGCTATCCAATGGAATAAAGCGAATTATCGTTCAAAATATTAAAAAAAATCCAAGAATTAGTGCTTCAAAAGTTGCTGCTGATTTACAAGCATTATATGGAATAATTGTTAATCCTGAAACTATTAGAAGGGTAATTCGATCTGCTGGATATCACGGTAGAGTAGCCAGGAAAAAATTCTTCGTAAGTGAAAAGAATAGAAAACTCAGACTAGCTTTCGCAAAATCCAACATAAATAAGAATTCTGATTACTGGAATAAAGTTATATTTGCTGATGAGAGTAAATTTAATATATTTGGTTCTGACGGTAGAATCTTGGTGTGGAGAAAACCCAGGGAAGAACTTCGCAAACAGAACTTGGTACCAACAGTAAAACATGGTGGAGGAGGAGTTATGGTATGGGGGTGTATGTCGTCCGCTGGAGTTGGTAATCTTGTTTTTATTGACAGTATAATGGATCAGTACAAGTATATTGATATTTTAAAGCAAAATTTGAAATCTTCAGCACGAAAATTGAACCTTCATAACGATTTTAAATTCTACCAGGACAATGACCCCAAGCACACTGCTCTGAACGTTAGACTCTGGCTGCTATATAACTGTCCTGAAATAATAAAAACACCACCACAATCTCCAGACTTAAATCCCATAGAGAATATTTGGCAAGAATTGGAATCAAGAATTCGCAAACACACCATTTCTTCAAAACAACAACTAAAATCGGTGCTTCAAGAAGAATGGGGTAAAATCACTCCAGAAATCACAAAAAAAATAGTCGAATCCATCCCAAAAAGATTAAATCATGTTTTAAAAGTAAAAGGAAATCCAACAAAATATTAAAACCTTTTAAAAAGTAAAATTTTTGGATAAATATTTGATGGAAAAGTAAGTGTCCCATCACTTATGTGAGCCATTTTTTGCTCCGTTCTGAACAATTGTATTTTTACTAAATTAATATTTTAATATTTTGACAAAATGTATGTTATGTAATAATTGTTACTAACTTTAAATATGAAACACACCCAAAAAATTTTTGCACATGTTTGTTTATTTATTTTATTGCAGTTTCTTTTTATAAAGCACAAGTGTCCCATCACTTTTGTGAGACACTGTATATTATAAAGGCCAAACGTGTCCGTGCGTAACGCATACGTCATTTTGCGAATGGCAACAGCTGACGTTGAAATTTCGGTTTTGTGATTTTTGCTATTGCAATTTTTTAATTTCTAAACATAGCACATTTTCAATTTTTACACCGTTATAGAGGAAAAAAATTTACTTTCAAATGCAATTTGTTTGAAAACTATATCTTAATTGCCTGATATATTATGGCTTCTAAAATATTTTTTAAGCATGAATTTTGAAACGCCCAATAAACAAATGGAAGAATGCTGCCATTATAAATTTTTAAATAGTTACAAGTTGTAAAATTAATGAATTTTGAAATAAAAACGTCACAAGAATAGGGTGCCTTTATATGAGAGTAGCGTTATACCGGATAAAAAATTTGATTAGTTCAGACGATTTTGGAGAAAAGGAAGCTTTGTAATAATTTAAAAATTTAAAAGAAAATTATTTGTTTACACCATAAACAAACATCGGATATTTTAACAGATAATATAAACAGAAGATATTGTTTTAGATATTGCATTTTTATGAATAAAATATAAAAAAAATATTTCACAAATTTAATAAAAATGCATATAAAAAGTTAATATGAGCAGTAAGAAACAACGATTTAATTCATATTTCATCAGTATTACAAATAATGTTAACGGTCATTGCGAAGTTGGAAAAAACGAATATACATGAAATTGGTTAATATCGCGATCACTATATCGCATTCATAAGATGATGAATAATAAATTAACAAAGAAGCATCACCGGATGCAGCGAACTCCCTGTATTAATAATACCAAAAAAATAAAAATAAATCACTAAATGCAGCAACTTTAACAAATAAAAATATGAAAAATCTATTAGATTTAGGGAAAAAATGGTTTTCGCCTGCGTTCTGTAACCCGGGAAGCCCGGGTTCGATTCCCTAGTTATTATAAAGGAGTAAAGATTGTTTGTTTGTTTGTTTGTTTGTAGGGGGAAATCTCTGGAACTACCGAACCGATTTCAAAAGTGATGGTGGCAAATTAATGGTGACAACCCCTGCTCCAACATAGGCTATATTTTATGTCGGTGCCACTACCCCAGGCGGGTGCAGGAGCGAAAAACGTTCTAAAATTGCGATCTTTTCTATACTGAAGCAGCTAGAAATTTGAAATTTGGCGTTGTAGTTACTTATAAGATGTAAATTCTCTCTAAGAACAAAATAAAAAAAATCGAAATTTAAAAGGGTGAAATGAGCGATAAGCGTTCTAAAAACATTCTAAATTACAATTTCTATGGAATCTCTAGAACTACGGAACCGATTTGAAATTTGGCGTTGTAGTTACTTATAAGATGTAAATGCTCTCTAAGAACAAAATAAAAAAAAATTCGAAATTTAAATGGGTGAAATGAGCGAAAAGCGGTCTAAAAACATTCTAAATTACAATTTCTATGGAATCTCTAAAACTACCGAACTGATTTGAAATTTGGCGTTGTAGTTACTTATAAGATGTAAATGCTCTCTAAGAACAAAATAAAAAAAAAAATTCGAAATTTGAAATTTTGAAAAATTACTAAATTTCACAATGGAGTACCATAGCAAAACTTTCATGCGTAAAAAGATAATGATAAAGGCGACGTGTCCTGGCGTGTATATTGGCTATAGCACGAGTCACAAATTATAGTAGCCTTATTATTCTGTTAAAATATAAAAGTGAATTATGAAATGTCAATATTTTGTTGGATTAAAAGTTCGTTATAAGAAATTGACCAGCGTAGAGGGCGTAGCTTGCTAGTAGTTAATAAAATAGATAACAAAAATGTTAAGATAAATTTATCTGCAGATGTTGTAGAACCATATTTAAAAGATTATTGTTTAAAATAAGTGGTAGGAATCTTTTGAAATAGAATGAAAATGTAGTCGCTTGTGGCAACGCTGCATTAGTTGCAATAGGTTTTTTAGTAAATGAACTCTAGAATGTCTCTTTTTTAACTAGAGTTCTCATATTGATGTGTTGGTATCCAATTAATGTGTTTTTGAGGAGGACTGGTCACCATATATAATGCATAAAATCCTTTTCGTGTTTAAAAACACAGTATGTCATTGCCTATATTATTATGCATTTCCGGATTGTATTTGTTATGCTAAATTGTTCAGTCACGAATTACGCTACAGTGATCTATGCACGCAAGGTAGAAGTGAATATGTTTTTTAAATTAATTAAATACTAATTTTTGAAAAGAATTTCATTTATCACCTCGGACCTTATTCTTTATACTAAGTTTTGTAAAACTATTTTTTGCCCAGATTAATTTCTTTTTTTACCGATAATTTTCCACAAAAAGAAACTATATATATATATTCTGTCTACACTTTATAACTAATTATCTCTTAGGAGATTTAATTACAATGTTACAAGAACTTGATATATTTTTTGAAATTCAAAGATATTATATATATATATGACTATATATATATATATATATATATATATATATATATATATATATATATGAATATATAAATATATATATATGAATATATAAACTTATTGTAAAAATTAACCATTGAAACATAAGAAACTGACCATAGACAATGAAATCACTATACCATATAGTAGTGTCAAATTACAAATTATGATATATAGTCCTAATAAATGAAGTATTATTTATTCAAATGAAAAAAAATTAAGAACGAAAAATCATGCGTCAAGTATAGATTATGTAACACTTTCCAACGCTTCCAAAATAATTTTACAAATCATACCGTTTAATAAGCTAAAAAATAACATCTGAGTAATCCGAATACTTTTATTCAGCCTTGTATAGGATCTATAGATTTGTATATATACTACATAAGATGCTAAATTTTAGTTCAGTTAGGAAACGCGTAGCACAGTTTAAATTTCTCCGTCTGGAGTTAAATAATACGGAAATGTGTTCGCGAACTTTTGTACTTCCCTGTATAGGATCTACAGAATTTATACACACCACGTAATAGACAAAAAGCGAGTTAAAATTAAAATCGCGTTCGGTAACTTAAAACTCACTTCCAGGAATTATTGTTAACATACAGTAGAGAATTCTTTTGTGTGTTCCTGTAAATGAACAGTGACTGCTATACACACACTATTCTGTAGTAAGCCTCTTGTAATACACCTTAGTGATATATATAAATTTCAATGCGTTTAAAATAGGGAAACATTATTTAAATAAACCGCAGACGATTTTTCTACATAGACGTAATGTAACGGAATTCTTTTGACTGTTCCTGTAAAGTTACTATAAGTGCTATGCACACCCTATTCCATATTAAGCTTCTTCTAATGCACCTTAGTGATATATATCAATTTCAATGCGTTTAAAATAGTGAAACATTATTTAAATAAACTGCAAATGATTTTTCCCCATAGACCGCAATGTATCGTAATTCTTTTGAGTGACCCTGTAAAAAAACTATAAGTGCTACACACTTCCATTGAACTAGGGAACATGCTATAGATAACGACTATAATATATATTTAAATTGCAGAGCAATCCGAGCATATTTACGGGAGTTAGAGCACGGAAAGGCGGCAGACGGCCAGACGGCAGACAAACCGAAGTCATAAACACTTTTCAACTAGGTTGGAAAGTGTTAAAAAGAAAGTCTGAAAAACAAAATCGTGCTTCTTTTATTATTATTTTTTTTAATTTAAGAAAATGGATAAAAAGTTTCTTTATTCTGGAACGTTTTATATTTCAAATTTTATTTTTTATTTTTTCAATAAAGAGATGAGAGAAAATGAAATAAAAAGTTTCACCCATTGAAAAAAAGATTAATATGAAATAAAAATGATAGACGTCATAGTGGTAATAAAACGGAAAATATCTAAGATTTCTCAATAATGCAAGGAGTATGAGTATGGTGTATGTACATAAAGCTGCTTGAGAATAATACAAAGCGAGTATCAATATGAGTAATAGTGAATAGTATATATATGAGTTTGAGAAACATATTGAATCATGATAGAAATCCGATTATAGAAATATTTGCATATTTTAACATTCTGAAGGTGTACAACATGTTTAATTTTGAAATTATTTTTTTTAAATATCGCATTTAGTCCACATGACAGATATTATTATGACCGAATATAATAGCGGGCTTGGCCCGCTATCGGGCCGTTTTTAGATATTGGAAAAAAAAGAAAAAAAAATAGACCGATAATTTTTTACTTTATAAAAAACATGACTTTTTTTTCTGGTTGCTAAATGAAATTTATTTGGATTTATTAAAGAAAAGATAAAGTATTTTGAAAGGAATATTAAGCGCAACCCTTTGAGCGATCTTCGATCACACTTACCCACTAGTTTTGTTTAAGCATTGTAATAAACCTCTGACGACATCTGGATGGGATACCTCATCCAGATTGCTTTTCCCATTGCTCTTTTTGATTTTACTTACATTGTTTCTGTCTCACTTTTTGGTGTTTTAGATTTTCTTTTGGCGCAGCATGTCCTTTAAGGGATTTTGCGCCATAAAACCTCACACAACCAACCAACCATTACAATAAATATTTATTATAAGTATTAAGTGCTTAAATACTTCGATGTAATAAATATTCTAATGGAAATTTAAATATTTATCTGAATTTTTAAATCTTTTTAAGACAAGAATTTCTCTTTTTAATATTTTCATTGTAAAGAAAAGGTATATTATTACTCCTTCTAAAAGTTTAATTCTCGTTTTAAATATTTTTAGTATTTAAAAAAAAAACTATCTTAAATAAAAATTTATAAATATGTGCAAAAATATTTTTTTTTACATGTTGTCATTGTTTCATTCTATTCTTGTTCAAGAGAAGACGCAAAATAACCTTTAGAACAACATCTAATATGTTTCACAGATTTTTTTTTTTTATTCTTACATAACACAAGTATTCTTAGTGCAGATATGAAGCTAAAACAAACGCCGATTCAAAGAGAAAAATAAATTCTATCGCTTTTTACATTATTTTGTAAAAACAAACACATTCTTTAAAGAAAATGTATTTTTTATAAAATATGTGTTTTCTCATCTGTCTAACGCAGCACAATATTTCTCTAAGAAGTCTTATTTAAAGAGACAATAGTCTTATCTTACAATATTTTATCTTTGATAGTAAGGAGTAGGTTTCGTATTCTGAATCTGTTTTACGTAAAAGATAAATTTTTCTTTCAAATCCGCTTACTTTATAAAAGATGTTATTACTTAAAAGAATATGAAAAGAGAGATAAGTAGACATAAAATGAAGTATAAATGGTAGCTTAAAGGTATGTATAAGCTTAAAGGTATGTATAACCTTTCATGGTAGCTTAAAGGTATTGGTAGATAGATTACTTTAAATACTTCACATTAAATGCTTAATTTAAAAAAAAAATCAAAATTTTCTAGAAAAATATCTAGCGTTTCATTTTTTCTATTTTTATAAGAAGAATTTGTTCAACTGAATTCGTGTTTTTTTATAGCTCTCCAACACAGTTCAAAGGTGTTTATGAGTTCGGTTTGATTACGAAACACTTTTTTATACATTCAGAATACTGTAACAAAACTTCCGAGTTTCATAAGATGGAAGATTATGCCTAAGTAAACAAATGAAATGAAATGAAATCACCCTCTCGTGGAGATCCAGCCGTTAAGCATAGGAACTTTTTTCCTCGAGGAAAAATGTTTATTGAAAATTCATATTTTAGAGTACGGATGTTGAATATTATACATTAGAGATTAAAATATGGAAAACGCATGTCACATACCAGCAATTACCAACTATAGTCGGAAAAGTATCTGAATTCTTTTGTGCGGCCCTGTATAAATTCTATATAGTTGTATATATGCTACACAGTATTCTAAAATTTACTTTAGTTAGGAAAGGTATAGCACAGTTGGAAATTCTACTACAGCGAATTTCACCATTAAACGGAGATGTACTCAAGATCTTTTGTACTGGCCTGTATATCATCTAAATAACTTATGCACACCAATTAATAGCGAGTACCACAACTTAAAACGCACTTTCAGCAAGTCTTAGATGGTACTGTAACCGAATTCTTTTGTGTGCCCCTGTAAATGAACGATGAATGCTATGCTCACTATATTCTATAGTAATCCTCTTCTATTGCATCTCAGTGATATATATCAATTTAAATATGTTTGAAATAGTGTAACATAATTAAAACACACCGCAAACGATTTATCTCCATAGAGCGTAGTGTAACGGAATTCTTTTATGTGTCCCTGTAAATGAACTATAAATTTAACAAACTTTATTTTTAATACCGAACTTTCTATATTAAACCTAAATACCATATAAATATTTCATGGTAATCCGAGTATATTTACAGGAGTTTAATCATGGACAGAAATACGGCAGACAGACAGACAGACAACCCGAATTCATAAACACTTTTAATCTATGATTGAAAGTGATAAAAATGGCTATGTTCTATACTATAAGAATACTTACTTCGCCACCTAAAGGTAAACAGCAGAGTTAATGTTTCAATCTTGAAAATAGTACGAGATACAGGATGACATACTATTACAGAGATTCCCGTATTTCAGGATGAAATTATATCTTACATGCAAAAATGAATTTCTTAGAAACCTTAGAATGTAATTTTTGCATGTGCAATCGCTATCATAAATACGATATTAATGGTGTGGTGTTATAAACGTGTTATAAAACACACGAACACTTGCTAATAAAAATAACATATGAAAAAAAAGTAAAAAGGAAAAAGTAAATCAAGTTAAGTGCTAAATGTATCCGTGCTTAATAGTGATGCATTAAACATTGTGCATGTGTTCCAATGGTAAGTATATTGACAACACTTAAATTATAATAAAAATAGCAAATAAGTCAATTTAGCATTAATTAGAATTAAGTTAATTTGCCCTTTTTGGTTTAATTTTGTTTCTTTTGTTCTCTGGTAGATGTCTCTGCTTGTCCACGCACTTTTTTCTTATGCTGCTTTCTTCTCATTGGTTGCTTTTGGCGCGTTCTCTTCTCGCATTGGGTTTAGAAGCCACCGCCCCTCTATCGTTTTTCCCAGTCTTGCTTTTTCTAGCTCTTTGTCGCATTGAAGAAGAATCTCGCTTGTGGATTCGAAACAGCTGTTTGCAGATTTTTTGTGTATTTTTTGTGCATTTTTAACGTTCCCTTTCTTCCTTTTAATACTTAAATGAACTTTCTTATTAAAGTAAACTTTAACTTGTATACATGTATTAGTTTGATTAACACATTGACGAAGAGTAAGAACAAGTGAAGGTCGAAAATTGACACTATATGTTTTTGTAATTTTTAGACTATTAGAAGTATAGTTTTACTCTTTCTGTTTAAATAAACTTAATTTTGATTAATTCAGCACCTTTAATTAGGTTGCACTACTCCCTTCACAACCACGTCAGAGTGGCTAGTGATCAGGGAAAAATACAGTCAAAAAAGTGATATACACCAGTATATTCTTATAGAAAAATTTATGTTGATTATTCGATTAAATAATCAATTTGAATTTTTCTATAAAAATATACTTTGTAAAAATATACTGGTAATTATCATTTTTTAATTTTTATTTGTAATTTTGTATTTTTGCCTGACCACTAGCCACCCTGCACGTGCATACTGAAGCTGCAACTCGTATAACAGGTGGAAAACGAACTTCAACCTAAAAAATTGTTTCCAAAACATGGCACTGGGCTTCTACCTGTACGCCGGTAAATGCACATTTGTGCTGCTATAGCCGTAGTGTCTAAAAACGACCGTTTCGTTTTGGACGGCGAATGCCGTCATGCCATATAATGAACTTCGCTTTGACGGCTATAGACGCAAGTGTCCGTCAACGTGTTAATAAATGTTCAGCTGCCTGCTTCTGCTACACTTCTCTTCTGTAAAGCCACACTTATATATGCAACTTGTGGCGCATTTAAGTTTGTAATAAGATATAAACATTTGCGTGTCAAGGCTCATAATGTAATTATATTTACATGTAAGAGACCATTTCATACTAAAGCGAGGAAGGTCTACAACTTTGTAGTTGGATTTTTTGTAGTTGGAGCGTTTCGCGACGTTCTCGAGCTATGAAATTTAACTCTGTTGTTTGCTCAGATACTCTGAGGTTGTTTGCTTCCAGGTAGTAAGCGGTTCCATCGGGTAGCTGATACCCACTTTACTAAGCCTAGATTTTACGTTTTTGACTGTGTTTGTAGCTTTCGCTATACTGAAGTTAACCCCCATTTGCTGCCAGCCACGAGTATACTCGTGGTTTTGCAATCTAAAAATACGAATTCGTACCGGAAAATTCGAAAGAAGAATTTTTATTTTATGTAAACCCGAAATGTCTGTAATTAACACATTTTAGGCCAAGCATAGAAATTTTATAAAATGAGGTATTATTTGCATTGTAATTTGCTTAAATTACATTCTTTAAGCCACCAAAAAAGTTTCGTGCAGGAAAAATAATATTTTATTTAATTTGACGTTACCATTATTAATTTACCATTATTAATTTACTGTTAAATTTAAATAAAAAATTTTAAGTTTTCTTATGGCATTTGTTTTATTTTATTTACAGAACTTGCAACTTTACTGCATTATAAAAACATATGATTAATCTCAAGTGGAATAATTATACATTTTCAAAAAATCGAATTTGTCAATAACTGTTTCAAGTAAAAAACCAGCGTATTTTGAAAATTTCTCAACAGAAAGTGATTACTTCACTTACTAATATTTTATAGATTTCTCCAGAATCCTTAAAAATAGCAGAAAAATAAAATTACTGAAAAATATACATCACAGTGTTAATAAAATATTTATTGAAATGGTTCGTCTATGCACCTTTGGCCGAAAATGGGTTAAATAAAATATATATTGCTATTAGTATTTCCTGGTATGAATTCGAACATTCTAAATAAAATAAAATTCCGGTAATTTTAACCCAGCAGTGAACTTATTAATGGAGGTTGACAACGAATTAGCGGAAGTGACAGACCACTCTAAAGAAAAGACAACTATATTATTTTGAATTAATTAAAAAAATAATATTTCCGAAACGAAACAGTATTGATAATTACATCCAAAAATTAATCACCGACATAGGTTACTATTCATTTATGATCTTGTATAATACAAAGTTCACACCATAACTTTTTTCAGCATACAGTTCCATCTTAATGCGAAACTTTGGACGCAAGCAAACATAATCATATTGTAGTCAGTAGTACATTATCCGATTATTGTTAGCGAACTGCTTCCGTACTGTTTATTTATCAGATTACTTTCTTCAAAGAGAATTTTGTACTTCTTCTGCTTATATTGATTTACTGCAGACTTTGAACTTAGTAGAATATAAATTAATTATGTATGTAAAGCATTGGAGCATGCATTCAAATGCTTAAGACTATTATAAGAATTCCAGAATGTTTCTTAAGAACATAACATTTTTGAATAGTAAGAATATTTTACAAGTTAATAATTTTCACCAACATATTCATTTTTTCGTAAATAAATGTGTTTAAACAAACAATACTGATAAAAAAATAAATGAAATCTCATTAAATGTTCGCTATATGCTTTTGAAAACAAATCTTTCAAAAAAAAAAATAATAATAACGTTATAATGAGATGTTTAAAAATCACTAATTATTTCACACGTTAATAATTTTTCGTTTGTTTGTTTTATATTGTGTTCTTAAATATTTTTTGAAATTTATTAAAGGTTTATTTTTATAATTTTTTATAGTGTTTAGAAATATTTTTATTATGACTTATTAAAGGTTTAGATCTCATATTAATAATGCAACACGTATAATCTATTTCTCTATCAATAATACTAAAAACAGATGCTTGTATATCGAATGTTCTGAAGAAACTACTGGGCCCAGGGATTCAAAATTTGAGACGGTTGTATTTACATCATGTACGTTATGCAACCAGTTTTGTTTTTAGAATTTGATGTTTCTTATTCAATTTTATATGCGCCTTTCTTTTTTTTTTTTTTTTTTTGACTTTTTTTTACACATTCGTAAAAGGAAGCTGGTTTCAGTCTGTAAGCCCAATATAGTAATTTTCGTCTTTTTTTCAATAATGTTCGATTGAAAATGGTAAACATATTTTCTAATTTTTCACTATTTTTGACATCTTTTCGCGGCTTGCGGCAACATTTTCACATTCGTAAAAAGAATACTGTTTTAATCTTAACCCAATATAATAAGTTTTATTCGGTACGATTTGTGAAATTTTGATGCGAGTTTTAACCAATCCAAAATAATTTGAATTCAATCTTTTAGCATAATGTAGTAAATTTTGTTCTCTGCTATTTTTGAAATTTTTATAAATTTTTTATGCGATTTTCAGCCTTTTCTCGCGTTTCGCGGCGACTGTTTGTGAATTTTTTTTCTGAAATGGAAAGACTCTTCTGTAAATTTTGCTACAGCCATGATTAAATTCCATTCGGAGGAATACGCAATCCGTTCCTAAACCAAGGTGAACGACGTTGCTGAAAATTTGAATTTAATCTAGATCGAAAAAAAAAACATAATTAGCGGGCTTATCGCGAACATTTATTCGCTGTCACCAATCCGAGGTTCGTCTAGAAAAAAAAAATGACCTGGAAAGCGAACTAAGCCCCGCTATAAATTAATGTCCTATTTAATATAATATTTTATTATTTAAACAGAACGTTCTTAAATATGCAGTATTGATAAATGCGCATAAAGAAATTCTAATAACATGGTTTTAATAATTAACATGGTTTTTTAAAAATTTAAGAAATTCTAGAATGCAATGTATAAATGATAGATTTTATTAATATATATTTACATCATAATACGAAATTTTAGAAAAAAAAAATATATTATTGTATTGTAGACAATTGTGCATTATCCGATTAATAATACTGAATTACTTCTGTACAGTTTATTAAATAGATTATTTTCTACAAAATGATGTCAATACTTATTCAGATGCTGTTGATTAGTTAGAGTATAAATTAGTTATATATGAAAAATTTTGGCACAAGAAACGAATTGCCTAAATTTTTTGTGGTATAAAAAAAGAATAGTACAAATACATTATTACAAATCTGATCGTGGATAACAACAGAAGATATTAATACCGCATTCCAATACACTTTAACGTTAATAAAAATCCTTTGTAATTGAATATTAAAGAAAATTCGTCTTACATCATTCTAATTTCAACAGCCTCATATGATAATAGACATTATATTCTATGAAATAATTTTTAACGAATAAAAAATAATGATAGTAATTTCATTCATATATATATATATATATATATATATATATATTAATAATTACATCCAAAAATTAAGAATTGATATAATACTGGGTGTCCATAAGTTATTGTCGGGCTTTACCATGCCTCAAAAATTTTGATTTAAGAAAATAACGAAGAATATTATTCTATATTCGTAAAGTACAATTTAAAAATAATATATTTTTTTTTACACCACAGACAAAGTTACGTCTGCGTAGCTTTGCAACTTAAAACGTAGTTAATCAAATAACGATTATAATCAAATAATAATTAATATTAAAAAATTATCAAAATTATCAAAAATTATTCATGAGTAATGAGCAAAAAGTTTGTTAAGTAGATATACATAAATCATTAATAACTTTTGATAAACTTGATAAAATTATAATATTAATTATCATTTGATTATAATCGTTTTTTGATTAATAATGTTTGTAGTTGCAACTTCACACATATATAAATATGTTTGTGTTATTAAAATAAAACTACAACTGAGGATGCTCCAGCCGGAGTGAAAAAGTTTTTCTGTTGTGGTGACAGTTTTATGTGAAAATTTTAAACATGTTTAATAATGAAGGACCGTTTTTGTGGAACTTTTAACTATGTTTTTATTTAATGTCAGTGTGTAAAAATTAATAATATGAAGAATAAAATATTAAATATATAGACATTAATAATTGAATACCTTTATTAATAATATAAAAAAAACATTTTTAATTGTAGATTACGAATACGTAATAATATTTTTTCTCATGTTCTTAAATCAAAATTTATGAGGTAAGGAAACCGTGACAAAACTATATGAACACCCTGTATACTATTACGTATAGAAAGTGTGCAAAAGAAAACACGCGTGATATCGCTTATCAACAAATAATTCCATCTTAATGCAATATTTTGGTTGCAAATAAATATAATAATACGAAGAATAAAATATTAAATATACAGATATTGATGATTGAATACCTTTATTAATAATATAAAAAAACTTTTTTAATTGCAGATTACGAATATGTAATAATATTTTTTGTCATGTTCTTAAATCAAAATTTATAAGGTAAAGAAACCGTGACAGCAATTTATGAACACCCTGTATACTATTAAGTATAGAAAGTGTGCAAAAGAAAACACGCGTGATAGCTCTTATCAACAAATAATTCCATCTTAATGCAATATTTTAGACGCAAATAAATATAATGATATTGCAGTTGCTAGCACATTATCAGATTAGTGTTTCTGAACAGCCTCAGCGGTGCTTATTAATTAGATTGTTTTCTTCAAAGAGTTCGATACTTATTCAGCAGATATCTATTTAATGTAATCTTTGAACTTATGTGTGTTTGTAGAGAATAAATTAATTATGAATGTAAATCTTTGAACATTGATCTAAATGCTTAAAACTTTCATAGAAATCAATAATGTTCCTTGAAATAAGAGAAAAATTTCACAGAAAAAAATTAATTAATTAAAAAAATTATATTATTTAACTCAAGAAAATGTTGATAGTTTATTTTCTTAAACGGAAGAACTCTGCGGTTAATTTTGCTATTGCCATGATTAAATTCAATGGGGAAGAATACCAAAACAGTTCCTATAGCAATGTGAGCTTCGATGCTGAACATTTTAAATTTAATCTGGGTTTAAATTTAAAAACACAATCATTAAAGTTATTAAATTGTCTGGAGATCATTGTTATTTCTCAATTGAACTTTCCCCTTCGGATTAAAACCAGTTTCTCCGACATCCAATGCAGTTTTGCGGGTATTTGATAAGTTTTTTTCGGTTTCGGGCGAACGCTGTAGCAAGTATGTCACGTTTAAAAATTAAAATATATTTTTAAAAAATAATAAAAATATATATCTTAAAATATGGCACAAAAATATATTCTACATAACATGTGTTTTCTTGTGTTCCTGATAAAAGGTATTTAAACAAAAAATAAATTAATATAATTCGAAAAAAAAAATAATGCTGTAAAACTGACATAATATCTTACAACAGAAGAATTAAATATTAGTGATAAAATAATATTATTCTTTACAGTAGGATATTTAAATATTTGCATAATTATACGTATTGGTAAAAGGTATCTGCAGCAGCATTCTTCAATATATGTTTTCATTTCGTTGGAAACAATTATAATATTTTTGCAGTTAATAATGCTTTATCTTATTAAAGTATCTATATATTTAAAACGAAAAGCGCATTCTGTCAAATCCACATGAAAATCGTCTCTTTGCGCATGCATCAACGTTTTCTTGAAGGTTTCTACCCTCAGAAATGGGAAACCTTATTATTTAACCCAATCATCTTCTGTTTAGCCAAGGGAGATTGAAAAGGGTTGATTGAAAACGGATGAAGCCGTTACCATTGCATTGAAAGCATAGACCTTATAATTTATTTTTGCCTTGAGGCTGAAAGCTAAAGATTTTTTTAAAAGAACTCATGCTTTCTCTTCTAAATATGCATATTTTTCACAAAATTTTAAAGGAAGATTGGATACAGTCATATTTATAACCTATTGAAATGTGAGAGAGTTAGGAAGATGAGAACTTTTTTTTTTATTGCTATGTTAAAGGATCCCACGCGAAAACAAACAAGGGAGAAAAAAACATTTTGTTTACAACTTAGATAACAATATTTTTTCACGAAATTTTTACATGGGCTGTAAAAACTTTTTATTTATCACCAAGAAAGATTTCAATGAGTTCGGACCAAAAGAACTTTTTATTTTAAAACTATGAAACGACCCTGGGTAAAAAAACAAAACAAAAAAATGAGCGCTTTTAGCACTAAATATGAATATTTTTTCACGAATTTTTCATCTAAAAATATAATTTCATACAAAATCGAGTTAGATATTTAAATATTAAAAGCTTGATATTTTTGTTATTTATTATCACGGGCCGGGCAACGCCGGGCGGGGTCAGCTAGTCTAAATAACTTCAAAAGTGTTTAATATTACTTTTCTCTTATCTCATTAATATTTACATTACGTTCTGTAAAGAAAATTTCGTATTCAGGCAATTTAAATTGCTTTCTGCAGTCTTTTCTGTATTTATGTAAGATTGTGTGGTATTTATTAATTATAAAAGCATAATAACCTAATAAAAAGTTAAATTAAATAATTAATCATTTAAAAAATACATTTGAAATATAAAAAATATTGAACTTTTTAGAAGAAAGTTTTGAGCAATAAAACTGTTTATATGTTTGCCCATTTTCACTATTTTTAAATAAACACTTTTACTAAAAATGCTTGTATTTTGAGATAAATAATATTTTTTCGGTAAACTCTGTTTTTGTAAATTTGATATAATTATAATATTTTTGCAGTTAATAATGCATTATATAATTAAAGTATCTAAATAACTTCAAAAATGTTTAATATTACCTTCCTCTTATCTTCTTAATATTTACATTACGTTCTGCAAAGAAAATTTCGTATTCAGGCAATTTAAATTGCTTTCTGCAGTCTTTTCTGTATTTATGTAAGACTGTGTGGTATTTATTAACTATAAAAGCATAATAACCTAATAAAAAGTTAAATTAAATTAATCATTTAAAAAATACATTTGAAACATAAAAAATATTGAACTTTTTAGAAGAAAGTTTTGAGCAATAAAAATGTTTATATGTTTGCCCATTTTCACTATTTTTAAATAAACACTTTTACTAAAAATGCTTGTATTTTGAGATAAATAATATTTTTTCGGTAAACTCTGTTTTCGTAAATTTGATATAATTATAATATTTTTGCAGTTAATAATGCATTATCTAATTAAAGTATCTAAATAACTTCAAAAATGTTTAATATTACCTTCCTCTTATCTCCTTAATATTTACATTACGTTCTGCAAAGAAAATTTCGTATTCAGACAATTTAAATTGATTTCTGCAATCTTTTCTTTATTTATGTAAGATTTTGTGGTATTTATTAATTATAAGAGCATAATAACCTAATAAAAAGTTAAATTAAATTAATCATTCAAAGAATATATTGTCATAAAGTTATTGAACTTTTTTAAAGAAAATTTTGATCAATAAAACTTTTTATTTGTTTGCAAATTTTCATTATTATTAAATAAACGATTTGGCATGGATTTCAAAAAGTAATTGATTGCTTTTCATATGTGTAAATTCGTAAACTTTATCATAAGTTTGTATATTCATCTCTTGTAAAATATATTCTCCCGAAAATCCATGTTTGGTGGGTATTAAACTGTACATATTAAATTTATCGTTTTTATTCCAACACAGGATATCGGAGTTCTGGTTAATGGATAACATTTTGTCATTAGAGAATTTTAAAGAATTATTTTATACTTTCAAGTGCTTTTTTTTTTAAGTCGGTTAATATTTTTTTGTAAAAGTTTATTTTATTAAATAAACACTTTTACTAAAAATGTTTGTATTTTGAGATAAATAATATTTTTCCGGCCATTCTAAACTCTGTTTTTGTAAATCGAATATAATAATCATAACACTGCTATATAAAATAAATTTTAATTTAATAAAATCAACAATTCCATAAAAAACAATATTTCTTAATACATCCAAAGAATAAAGTATTAACATAGTTCACTATTAACTTTACAACTTGTGCAATACAAAGAATATATGATAGCTTTTATCAACACATATTTCCATCTTAATTCGAAACATAGAGCGCAAATAAATATCCTTATATTGCAATCAGGAGTACATTATCCGATTAGACTTAGTAAACTGCGTCCCTGGTAATTATTAATTAGATTACTTCCTTCAAAAAGATGTTGATACTTATTCAGTTGTTATTGAATTGCTGCAGCATTTGATCTTATCTGTGCTTCCGTAGTATAAATTAATTATGTATGTAAAGCTTTCAAAAAAGATCTAAATGCTTAAAACTTTTACAAATAATTGAAAATATTTCTTGAAATGCGAAAATGAAATGTGAAATGTTGTACATTATAAAAGCCTTTTCTTGCATAAAAAAATTGCAACAACATAGAAGAAAAAATTACATAACTTTTTTTTTAATAATAGACATTTTTTAACACTTTCCAACATAGTTGAAAAGTGTTTACGAATTCGGTTTGTCTGTCTGTCTGTCCATGTTCTAACTCTAGTAAATATACTCGGATTGTCATGAAATGTTTATACATTATTGAATTTTACTATAGAATATTCGATATTGAAAATGAAGAATGTAGAATTAATAGTTTATTTACAGGGACAGGGACACACAAAATAATGGGGGAAAGTTGTTTGCGGCGCATTTCATGAATGTTATGATATTTCAGATATTGAGTGTCCTAAAAATGACTGATGGATTTTAAAATTCAATAAATTGCAAACGGTGACAGATAGTAAAAAAAATTCTTGCAGGAGGGTTATATATGATATCAGGAGTTTTTTTTACTGTGATTCTTGATTTTAGGTCAAACTTCAAACAATACATGGTGTTGACAGCGATTGGCGCTCAGTCGAGGCCGAAACTGACGCCACTCCGCTTTGATGCACCGCCCATTGAATTCGCCTAGTTTTTCTGAGATCAAATAAGTCAAAGAAAACGTTTAGATATTATTGGTGTTGAAGTTCGAGAACCGTACAAAAGCTGTATTGTAAAGATACCATATATATTCTTTTCAAAATTAAACAAATCTATATTTTAAGTATTTTATTAAATATATTTTCCCTTTTCTGCATTATCGCATTTTATATACATTTCCGGCTGTTAAAAGGCTCACCCGATTTTCTTTTCTATCAACGAAATATTTTAATCAAAATCATACATATTGTTTTCAAATTATCATTAACGTAATTTAATCTGTCTCCCGCATATGAATTATGTAAATGAAATAATACAATGCATAAAATGTTTTCTCTCTCATGGTCAATTTTGACTTTCTAAAACCGACCAGATGCTTGTCCGTCTTTCTGGCGTCTTTACAACATATTTGCAAAATGTCTTTCCTAACATTTTCCCAAAACAACAGAACCGTCATAGTCTAAATCACTCTCCTTATTGCCAAAAAGGATTTACCTGCCCCTAACGTCAATTACGAAGTTGATATGGAGTAGGCGAAACAGTTACAGCAACCCATGCGAAAATGCAATACTCTTGTCGGAAAAAATGTAAATCTTTTGGCGTGTTTTCTAGCGCACGCTGTCATAGCTCGAGGGACACTTCGCCTCTCACCATCGTTCTGTCAACACATAATTAAGATGCCCTGTCTCTTTTGGCCACCCTTCGAAACTCTGCAATAAATCCCTTTGATGTTCTTCAATTACTCCGGATTATTTCATAATTGCTGCCATGCAAGCTCGAAACTCCTGATTTTTTACTTCATACCCCTGACAAATTTTCAAATGTCACCCTACAATGATTTTCGTCATATCGTAAAAAGTGCATTTCATGTGCTTGTGAACTTATTGCTTCTGTGGAATATTTTTGGATGTGACAACTGTCGTCAATTGAATAAAAGAAAGCCTTCAACAATTTTGCTTGACTCTTCCTAATTTATAATAAAATCATCCAGGTCTGTGCAGGATGTCGTACTATTGGTTTTTGCGGACATAACATGTAGACACCACTATACATTACAATTCGATATTTATGTCACCGAAAAATAATTCATCCTGTGTTTCGCGATGCAAAACTTTTCAGTGTTGTCATAACTTCGTCTGCAATTTTCTTCGGTCTTCCTCCCCGAACTTCATCACTACCAGAAGCTGAATAAAAAATCCGCCTGCGAAAACTGCCGTTTTTGTCAGCGCGCAGGCCTAGTATTCAGGGGGTTTTGCCTCAATGCCGAGGGGCGTCAGTTTCGGCCTCGAACGAGCGCCAATCATTGTCAGTGCCATCTATTGTTTGAAATTCAAACTAAAATCAAGAATCACAGTAAGAAAACTCCTGACATCATACATAACCCTCCTGCAAGAATTTTTTAAATATCTGTCACCGTTTGCAAGTTATCTATATATTTAAAACGCTAAGCGTTTTCTTTCGACAATTCATGAGAACAAACTACTGCATCAAATTGCACCATTCTTTTTTTAAATGAAAGATATTTGGACACAGATTTGTTATCGTGCATTCGTTTGTTCGAAAATTTAATTAATTAGCCGTAATTTTCAATTAAACTTTTACTTCTGCTAATGACGTCATAAAGTCGGCAATTCGGATAACGCCCACTGTTGCGAAGCACAGAGTTTATTTTCTGAACTCTGTGGTTGCTATAGGATAAAAGAGAAATAACAAATATTAAAAGAATGTGGCTTTTAGGCCAAATTTTTTAATTTACAAGTTAAATTTCTGTAAAAATATTTATTCGCGTGTTTTATAAGCGAATAAAAATTCATATTTATTGTGACGTGACGGGAATATTGTCCATTGGGTTTATTTTATCATTATGCATTATAACTTTGTTGATGCCATTTTTCCATTACAATTAAATACAAAATATATTTTTATTTGTATACATGGTGTTTAAACATTAAAGTAACGTATGTAAAGTACGTGTAAAAAGTTTGCGCAGTTGAAATTAAAGTTATGTTTAGCTTGAAATGCATTTTTACATTGATAAAACGGTAAAACTAAAGAGAAAATGTATATAATTGTGTCAACATGACGTAATTTTAGCTGATTTTTCCATTCTTAATTATAATGATTAGAATTGGGGCCGTCATTGATTGCTTCATCTTGATTGCATACCTTGATTGCATGTTACCAATTACTTTTTTTTTTAATTATAGGTTTGAAGATTTCTTTTTATAATAAACAAAATACAAAAGTAAAGGATTTCAGGAAATTTAAAATTATTAAAAATAGTGTTATGGTAGAAAAAAAACTTGAAATAATGATTGTATTTTTAGCTAGAATAAACAATGTAAAACTAATATTTCATAGGAATTATTTTGGTAGGTTTATTATAAGCTCATTTAACAGTTCCTTATTAGCACAAAGTCCTATTTCTTTCACTGTGAATTTCTCTTTCGATGTCAAAAAATGGTTTTCTACTTTTTAACGCCAGCTAAATGACAGTGGCAATTTTTAGAAATGTACAACGGTTGTGACAACAAACGGCGCTATCGCTTTAGCTTTCATCGCGCTTACATCACTTCTAAATACTACAAATTTCTATTTTTTACTACATTTTACTATATTTTACAATTTCAATTCATCAATTGGAAAAAAATAGCATTCGATTGAAATTTATTTGAAAACTGCCGCTTAATTTAACGAATTTTTAAATAATTTTTAAGTATGAAAAGTTTTTTAATTCTATCTTATCAATGACCACCAGTTTGCTTCAATAATGTAAAATAGCTCCGCGAAAGTTGCCGCAATTGAAAATAGATTTCCCTAACCATCATAAAAAGTGAATAATAATAATAATAATAATAATAATAATAATAATAAAAACAGTGATAAATCATAAGATCAGATTATCCATAAGATAGAGCATTTTGGCGCTAAACGAAAATCTGTCAAAAAAAACTATTTTCAGTTTATGTTGAACATAAAATTGATATGTTGAATCCGTTGATGTATATGTTCCATCAGATATCAGATTATGCTAGGAATGGTATTTTTTTATGTTTTAAAGATCCATTTGCCAACTGTATAAGAGGGAAAATATCCCCGACTGTGATAGAAAAGGGACAATCATCCGGATTATGTCAAGGAATCGAAGAAACCAAACAAATAAATTACATTTAAAAACATTAAAAATCTCCCTCATCTGCAGATTGATTTACTACTGTAAAAAAATTCTTCATCTTTATATAAATATTGATTAGTTTAAAACTATGGATGTGTTTTAGAAGATATGAATTTGAAACGAGCAATGATTAAAGAGGACAATTTAAAACTTTTAATTTAACCATTTTAAAACTTTTTTAACGTCGAATTTCGACGGTGCTTTTGGGCAGATGCAATGCACATGTGCATAGGAGCTCATTCCGTGGCATAATCACAGGGGGGGGAGATGTGTGCTTTATTTACTATGTTCTTTTATTTACCGAATATGAAATGGACGTAGGAATATACTATTTGTATACTTCATAGGTCCATGAAATTTTTTTTCTTGCCGAGGGGAATATGACGCTAATGTCAAACTGATTTGCATTACACAGTTGTTTACAGATTGTTTGATTGGAGTTTGCATCGGAAATAGTACTGTATTTGACTGGGGGAAAAACTTTTTAAATAAAAATATTTGAAAGGCTGTTTCATACGCACCCCATCTTAAATAATAAAGAAGCTTATTTTGCTAATATTGTTATAGTTCTTTTTTTCGTCAAGTTTTGACGGGTTTCATCTAGTTGAATTTTAAATTCCATCAGTCATTTTTGGGACACCCGGTATAATGAAATTAATATGTATTACTTAGATGGATTACAACATGCTTTTACCGGAGTTTACAATTAGTAGCATTTATAGTTCCATTACAGGGACGTACAAAGTAATTGCTTCACATTACGATCTAAGGGGAAAATTCGTTTGCTGTTCATTTTCAACATGTTATGATAAGCATAAGGAAATTTAAAAGGATCACTAAGGTTCAATACAACTTATTTTCTATAGATTATTGAATGCGTAGGATTTATCGTTCATGTACAGAGACGCACAAGAGAATTCGGTTACAAGACTGACTATGATCGGTAATTGCGAGACGTGCTCTTTTCACTGTGGTATGCAATTTTATGCAATTTTTAGTGTAATACGTGTTGTTTACAAATTCTGTAGATCATATACAGGGCTACACGAAAGCCATCGAATATGTGCAACAATTGATGAAAATGGAATTTTACCGAGTTTTGTATCTTTTAATTGTTTATTTAGATATCTTATTTCATTGCATGAAAACATTAAATTCCTCACTAATATTCTGTTAGTGTTGGAAAGTGTTTCAAAATCTATGCCGGATGCATGATTTTTCGTTCTTTTTTTTATAACAGAATTATGTTCGTATTTTGCATTAAATTATGCTTGATATACATATTTTTAAAATAATCTTGTTTCATGATTTAATATTAATTTATATTTACGGTTATGGGTATATCTTTATATGATGTTGCATTCGTTTACTCATCTACAGGGAGTGGAATTGTTTAATTACTGGAAATTCCATTGAAACACTCAACTGTTTACTATTTACTAAACGTAAATAATATTGCTGAATAAAAATAACTGTTTACCAGATAACCATTTCACATACTTACAAGCATTTCACATACTCAGATTACTATTTAACTTAGCCACGTGAAATTTTAAATTTCATTAAAAACTTTCTGAAACTAGTATGACATAACCAGCAACACTTTCGTTTTCTTTGATCACGACTATTTTAGAAATAAAATATTCGGTTCATTTTATGACAGAAAATCTGCGATAAAATAAGATAAAGATTACTATTTTGAAATACAGAAGTAATCTAAAAGTGATAGGTTTTAAGCTGGTATGGTATTATTATCATAACATAGAGTAAATTTTGACATTTTTCGTATTTTTAAAATACATAACATCCTCCGCTGTATTATCCATTTTTCCCTTTTAGTAATTGTAATTTTATTTATACCAAACGATAAATCTTTACTGTATATTTTCGTAAGTCCAATCCTTTTTATATGAAGTTAATGAGCCTTGCACAATATATATATACATTAAATGATGACAGATTACTCCGGATGTCAAAAGAGTTTTTGATAAGTATTTTTCACTATTATACGACAAAGTTTTGGAAAAAAACATTCTCAGAATAAAACTTATATGAAAATAAAATGATATATTACAAAATGCATAATAAAATTTAGGACAAGGTATGAGGTATTAGAAAAATAATAAGATAATGATAAGATCTGCATTATTTTACACATTAGTTTTAACTAGTTATACTTACAACGCGTTAATTTTCACATCGTTCATTGTATGAACAGGCATTTAGACTAAAAAATAGTTTGATTATACAAAATAGACACTCTATAACCGAACTAATGTGGACTGGAGTAATCCGGGTATAAGAAAAATTCGGATAAGAGAGAGAGGGATATATTTTTTATTAAAAAATAGTCGGTAAATGTCGCAATTCGTGATATAAAAACGCTTCTATCCACTTTTTGTTATATCTACACATTATTTTTGCAATTACAATTTGAAGTACTTAAATTTATTTTTAAAAACCAGTAGACCCGTGCGAGGATTTCTCACTGCAGTCTAATGATTTTTACGAATATCTAATATGTTTTAGATGCAGGATTAAACTTCTAAAGGAAAATTAAGGATAAAAATATCTGCAAACAACATTAGTCAAGTCAGAATATCATCTCATTTATTCCTAAGAATAAAATCTCATCGGACATTTAACAAAAAAAAAAAAAAAAAAAAAAAAAAGGAGGGACGCGAGGGAAAAATGTATTTTAACTGCATTAGAGCATGACGTAATCTTCATGACATAAATTCTATATATCATATACAGGCTTGCACAAAATAATTCATTTCCGTTTATTAGCGGAAATTGCAGAAAGGTAATTTCGACTGTGTGATACGTTTCCTTATTAAACTAAATTTTAGCATACTATACAGTATATTTACAAAGCAATAGATCTTATACAGGACTTCACAAAATATTTTGAGAACTTTTCTGACTATAGATGGTAACTGAGGAAATTGGGATTTCAAATATGTTATGCGTTATTCAAATTCTTTACTTAAACTATTGTTTACTGACCAGCTTATCAACAAATTGAGCACGGATTTTTTGTGCAGCAAGCAAATGCTGGTATACAATCTGACTGGGCACGGGAGCTTCCCGAGTTTCGTCGACAAAATGAGTAAGTGGAATTCTTATCTTTGTGATTGTGGCTAGGCTGCGGGTGGTGTGACTCATCATATCTTTGGAAAATTCCAGCTGCTGAGATATCATTTTGTATTCAATCGTGATCGCTCTTTGAGATGGATCTTAATCAGAACATTATTCAATCGTTCGAGCTTTGAGGCACTCACTGAGAACACCCTAAATGGCTTATATTTGTTCATTAGAGAAAAATTCTGATGTAGTAATATTTCTGTCGTCTGTGAACTATTTTAAATACCGCAATGGATATTTTATTCGGACTACCATGGATTATCTCAACACTTTGTGCGTCTATATAGTAACTTATCCTATAATAACATCACACTCCTGTTTTGCAACTCTCTGTTTGCAGAGCAGGAGTTGCAGAACACTCCTTTGTTCACCTACTTGTTTGTATCTTCTTCTTCTTTTATTTTTTTACCTTTTTCCTTTGTTGTTTTTGCTCTATATTTAAGAGGCTAATGTTGATTAATTGTATTCAGGGTTAGTTTTTTTCTACACTGTAAAAAAATTGCAGTAAAATTGCGGGCAGGGGCCGGCAGCATAGATTCCAGTCATACCCCGTAAAAAAAAAAAAAAAAAATCCATGCCCATCATTTTGTGCAGCCCGTAATTTTACGGGGCAAAGTAATGCAGCATTATAATGCGCAGGATATAATGCACTTTAAAACACAAAAACACTTTACTTACTGTTCCGTAGCACGTAGCACGTTAGATAATAATCACAGAATCGCCTTTTTGGCAGGTTAAAATTTTCGAAACACGAGTAAAATGAAGGGTTACACCCTAGCGGAGGACAATGTATGGGATCGTACCGTATTTTTTTCTCACATATGGGCTAGAACTGTAAAAATAGGTGGATTGCCCTTAATTTTCTAAGTATCCAAGGGATAAGGCCACTTATTTAGTGGATCAGACCGTTTTTCATCAAATAAGGCTGTTGCCCGTGAAAATTGAAGGGCAAACGCTCATAAATTTACAGTTTTTTCTGAGAGTGTAGTTAAATTTGGTTGATTTAAGTTAACTCTTTTCTGTGTATGTTGGGTTAGTTTTAGTTACGTTTATTTTACAATTACATATTTTTATAGGTTAATCAGACAACTGCAACTATAATTGTCTTTCAAATCAGTTTAAATTATATGATTTGATCTATTTAGTTTTAAATATTAGTATTTTGTAGGTTAGCCATTGATTTTAAGTTAGTGTAGTTATTTGTTTTTGTAAGTAGTTCATATTCTATAATAAGTTGTTGCTAATTTTATCTTCCTGCGTGAAGATCTTGGAGTATTATCTGTAGTTCGTTAAAATGGAATAGTGTTCGCAATTTCTTTTGTTCTTAACTATCACACGCTGTCTGGGCTTGTCCCCTTGTCAGTGTGTTAGCTGGAGGCTTCGGGGAAGTTACCGCCAGAGTGTTATGATAGTAAAACTTCGGGTTGGTGCTTCGGTTGGATGTTTTTGGTTACTTAAATAAATATCTCCTTTCCCCTTTATAAACGAAAATTTGCCGACATTATTTTGAATGTTTTGGGAAATATTTAATAAACTTTGCTTAAGGGGTTCGGGTAACATTTTAAAAACCTTTTAATTTATTGAATTAGAATTTTGAGCTTTATTGTGATGGTTAACCATATAATTTGTAAACAAAATCAAATAATAAAACTTCTCATAAAGTTTTTTTTAAATTAAAATTTGTAAATAAAATAAAAAGTGGGATAGTTTAAAAACGTTATAATTCGAAATATTCGTCAAATTTTAAACAAATTTCATTTAATTAGCATTTTTTACACAGATATATAAGTTTTAATTATGATTTAACATTTTTAAAAATATTAATTACAAAAATTAAAAATATTTTCATAATAAAAGTTTAAAAAAATTATGTAACTTATTTTTAAAAGTAATTTTTTTTTCAAATAACATATCGGTTGATAAGTTGACGATCTAACACACAGATGGCGTTGCAATCGCCGAACCGATGTCTTTTTTTAGTAAATACTAACCTTTAAAAGGTAGCAGAAAAAATGTCATGACGATTCTCCGTGTAGATAAAACGTTAGAGTGGTTTTAGTTGAAAGACTTTGCTGATAAACAAAAAAATGGATAAACAAGAATTTCAAGAATTGTTATTTGATGAGGAAAAACACCGTTCAAACAAAAGCTTGGCTTGATAAGCATTATCCGGACACTGCACCAGGTAAATCAACCATTACTGACTAGTTTGCTGAATTTAAACGTGGTCGTACGGACACCAGTGATGCACCACGCAAAAGAAGTGGTTACTCCGGAAAACATAAAAAAAGTCCACAAAATTGTTTTGGGGAACCGTAAAGTGAAGTTTCTGGAGATAGCTCAGTCTCTGTAGATATCCAAGAGCGTGTAGGTTTTATTTTGAATGAACATTTGTGTATGGAAAAGCTGTTGTCAAAGTGGGTGCCGCGCATGTTGACTTTTGACCAAAAACAACAACGAATCGATGATTCTGAGCACTGTTTGGAGCTTTTTCGTTATAAAGTTATGTTATTTATTATTAAATTATTATTATTATTTATTTATTTAATTATTATTATTAAATTATTATTATTATTTATTTATTAAATTATTATTATTAAATTATTATTATTATTAAATTATTATTATTGTTAAATCATTATTATTTATTATTAAAGTTATAAAGTTATAAAGTGATAAAGTTATGTTTAAAAGTTGTGTTTTCTTTATTAGACCGGGAACTTATAAGCCATGTGTTACGTTGAATTAAAAATAAAGTAAAATAATTGAAAAAGACATGTTCGAAGTTTGAACTATTTATCTTTAACCTTTCTTGACTTATAACAATTTAAAGACAAAAATTGTTGTAAAAACCCGTCATGCAGAAAAACGGAAAAAACGTTTCCATGACAACCACAACTTAAAAGATAGATTTTTAAAAGGAAAAAATTAATATATCCTGTTCTCATTAAGATAGAAACATGATTTAAACGTCATTTAAAGTGGAAAAAACATAAAATTTTGTAATACAATAAAATATTTTTCAAAATTTTAAAATTTTTGAGTCTCGGCTCTCCTGATTTTCCGTTTTTGTTTTTATTCTCTTGCTGTTTAATTCGGTTTAATGTGTCTTGAGATTGCGTAACAAAATCGCACGTCTGCACTGCTAGGTTTAAAAAGTTTTAGAAAAAAGGATTTAAATAAAATATTCATCTTACCTTTTAAGTGACATTTTATATTCAGCCCATAATTCTAATATGTTCAAAAATGTTTCAACAGTTTATAATCAGGTTTCCAACAAACGCATTATTTTTATTCTTACCTGAAAAAGAAAAAAATAGCATTTAATAAAAAAAAAATTATAATGATAAATAATAATTTATTTTACATAATGAAATAAATAAATAATCGGAACGCTCAGCATAATGAATAAGAACTTTTTTTTTTACTTCATTCAATTATTGAACAACTCTCATTGAAAGAATTAAAGTATATAGGAAACAAAAATACGGTTTCATCCATCCTTATCACCTTTTCACACTTTCATTCATCCAATTTGATTACATGCCTGTTAAATATGTGATTTATTTCTGTTTGGCGAAATATTATCTAACATCTAATATCTTGGGGAAATATCGCCAAATTTGGCGACTAAATTAAGCTTTTATAAATTAAGTCAACTTGGCTATAACTGACTAATTTGGCGTATATCTTATTCAAATTCAGTATTAGCGAATCGTCTGTAATCGGGTTCTTTGCATTTTAGCTTGCTGTTTTTGAGTAACATTAGCTAAAATTTTAAAACGAATATATAAAAAAGCTCCTCCCAATACAGAACGGAAGGACATAGATATTAGAGAATATACGTTGCTATTTAATATAGATATATATACTGCATAATACATGTTCCATATATTCTAATACGTTCAAAAATCTTTCAACAGTTTATAATCATGTTTACAACAAGCGCATTATTTTTATTCTTACCTGAAAAAAAAAACACATTTAATAATAAAAAAATAAAAATCAATAAATAATAATTTACTTTGCATAATGAAATAATAAATAATCCGAACGCTCAGCATAATGAATAAGAACTTTTTTTTAACCCTTTCAAGGGCAAAGTACTTATTTTACTAAAAGGTTGAAATATTTGAGTTACACCAGATTTTACGAACAAATATATTTGAAAATTATTAAAAGCTTTTCATTGCAAATATTATAAAAGCAAAATTTTATTAAAAATTTCTGGGTGTGACTTGGCAGTTTAGAATTAAAATTAAGCGTTTGCGCCTTGCAAACGCCGCCCTTGAAAGGGTTAAAAAGCTTAATTCAATTATTGAACAACACTCATTGCAAGAATTAAAGTATATAGGAAACAAAAATACGGTTTCATCCATCCTTATCACCTTTTCACACTTTCATTCATCCAATTTGATTACATGCCTGTTAAATATGTGATTTATTTCTGTTTGGCGAAATATTATCTAACATCTAATATCTTGGGGAAATATCGCCAAATTTGGCGACTAAATTCAGCTTTTATAAATTAAGTCAACTTGGCTATAACTGACTAATTTGGCGTATATCTTATTCAAATTCAGTATTAACGAATCGTCTGTAATCGGGTTCTTTGCATTTTAGCTTGCTGTTTTTGAGTAACATTAGCTAAAATTTTAAAACGAATATATAAAAAAGCTCCTCCCAATACAGGACGGAAGGACATAGATATTAGAGAATATATGTTGCTATTTAATATAGATATATCTACTACATAATACATGTTCCATATATTCTAATACGTTCAAAAATCTTTCAACAGTTTATAATCAGGTTTACAACAAGCGCATTATTTTTACTCTTACCTGAAAAAAAAAAAAAAAAAAAAAAAAAAAAAAAAAAAAAAACATTTAATAATAAAAAAAATAAAAATCAATAAATAATAATTTATTTTGCATAATGAAATAATAAATAATCCAAACGCTCAGCATAATGAATAAGAACTTTTTTTTAAAAAGCTTAATTCAATTATTGAACAATACTCATTGCAAGAATTAAAGTATATAGGAAACAAAAATACGTTCTCACCCATCCTTATCACCTTTTCTTCACACTTTCATCCAACCAATTCGATTACATGCCTGTTAAATGTGTGACTTATTTATGTTATTTTACCATTTTATTTATTTATTGATGCAGTTTTAATTTATTTTTGGATTATCAGTTGTAATCAAATGCTGAAGTATTTATATTGCTTTAAGTGCAAACGGGTTAAGCGTTCGTAAACTGGCAGCGCAAGATAGATATACATTTAACAAAAAGTTCATGGTTGAAAATTATTTTAAAAAATCATAAACAATCTGTACATAAGGTAAAGCTAGAAGAGCCTGCGCACAATTCAAAAGAATAACAATAAAATATCTAAATATTATTTTTTTGCTAAACTATCCATGAATAATTTTTACTTCATTTTTTTATGCATTTCGATTGCTATTTTGTTGTTATGTTGCAAATTAATAGAACAGTTGTAATATAACCAATAAAGTTATTTTGCGCAATCTGTCCTTACAGGGTTGGTGGGATTGCGCATATGGGTAGGAGAGATCGTTACTAATAATAACTACAATTAAATTGCTAACAATAATAATTACACTTAAATGACATTGTTGTAAGGTTTTTGTGAACAAATATTGTTGTATTAGAAGTGAATATTTCAACCTAATGATTAAAGAATAAAAAAAAGGAAATAATTTTAAAAACGACTAAAATATTTTAATTAAAGGAAAAAAAATAAAGAATCAGAAAAAGCAAGTCCAGATAAGATTACAAAATAACATTAAGTTAGTTGATAACACGTTTAACTTAAAATTAGTCCATTTTCATTTTTCATTTTTTATGCAAATTTACCAATAAGCTGCGTAATCTCTCCTAGCACGGAAACTAATGGGAACAATGCGCCATCTCTCCAATTTCGGTAGGAAAGAATGCGCGGCCTTTTATTTAAATATGGTCACTACTAAAACGAACCGTTGATGTTCACATTGTTAGTCTAGATTAGTAGCTTATGAGAAATCGTTTAAGTTAAAAATATTTTGTACTACTGACATTGTATAGAAATTCTGATGAATAGCTATGAAAATTCAAGCACTTACTTTGGGAAAACAAAACAAAATAGCAATGCTTTATCTTAGACGCTCAAAACAATCAATGTGCACTTTCAAGTAGACACTCCACTACTGCTGTTGTACAACTACCTGAAGTCGCTGCGCGCTCACTCTACTCCTTCTCCCCGAACCTCTATGTGTGCAATCTGTCCGACCGCGCCATCTCTCCTGGCTTTACCTTACAGTTTTCAACCAAATTCACTTTCTAAAAACATTTTTTCTGTATTGACGGTGTAAAAATTGTTATTGTGTGATGTTTAGAAAGTATAACAAATTATAACACCTTGTAGGGCAGACCAGGGGTCTGTTGGCCATAGGGGCACGTTGGCTTATCCGCGATAGTTTTCAAACTATCCAGTAGATAGCCTTACTAGCTAACTGACATGTGTCGCTTATCACGTCTTGTTTCACCCACAATAGTGTCAACAGTGAAGAAGTAATCAAACGAAAGCCATTTCAAATTTTCACTCAGGTAAGTGCTCTAGCTAACTGACATGTGTCGCTTAACATGTCTTCTTTCACCCACAATACTGTTAACAGTGAAGAAGTGATCAAACGAAAGCCATTTCAAATTTTCACTCAGGTAAGTTTTTTCTTTTTTTTCCCTTATAAATAATCGTTTCTGATTTGTTTCTAATTTAAAGTTTCTCTTTGGCTAGCTAACTGACATGTGTCGCATAACACGTCTTCTTTCACCCACAATAGTGTCAACAGTGAAGAAGTAATCAAACGAAAGCCATTTCAAATTTTCACTCAGATAAGTTTTTTCTTTTTTCCCTTATAAATAATCGTTTCTGATTTGTTGCTAATTTAAAGTTTCACTTTGGCTAGCTAACTGACATGTGTCGCTTAACACGTCTTCTTTCACCCACAATAGTGTCAACAGTGAAGAAGTAATCAAACGAAAGCCATTTCAAATTTTCATTCAGGTAAGTTTTTTCTTTTTTTTCCTTATAAATAATCGTTTCTGATTTGTTTCCAATTTAAAGTTTCACTTTGGCTAGCTAACTGACATGTGTCGCATAACACGTCTTCTTTTACCCACAATAGTGTCAACAGTGACGAAGTAATCAAACGAAAGCCATTTCAAGTTTTCACCCAGGTAAGTTTTTTCTTTTTTTTTTTCACTTATAAATAATCGTTTCTGATTTGTTTCTAATTTAAAGTTTCACTTTGGTGAATATAAATCTAAAAGACCGTTGTTCAAAGCTTATTTTCTAGCTTCTAATTAAAAAGAATATATTAACAGAATATTTTAATACGACAATCAAAAACCAAAATGGCGATACGGGACAAGTTGGCCCATGCCCTGCAGCCTAAATGTTTGTTTTCTACATTCATAAGCCTATAAAAGTCAATAAAATTCCTTAATTAAGTGTGTTACTGGGTATGGCGGTGTTAACCAATAGGCAAATAAGACAAATGTCTAGGCCCGTAAATCGGAGGAGCCTGGCTTTATAAACAGAAAATAATAATAACACACTGTAAGAAAATTCTGTAACCTCACTAATTATTTCCAGGAACGTTCCGTATTTTCATAAGTTTCTATCAGATTCCCGAGAAAAACCAGTTTCTTTCGCATATAGTTTCCTGAATTCAGGGATTAAGCTTTTTTTTTACGTGGCAACGTCTCTGCTATTAGCTTCGCGCTCCGCCATCTTGGCTCCCTTGTACCAAAGCTTACAGCAGCCTTGAGTTAAAAAATATATTATTGAAAGAGATATCTTAGGAAATGAAAATTTTCCTGAAAATGTTTTGCGGAAGTGAGGCGGTAATCTAATCATCTGCGGAATACGAACAATGAATAAAACAGCTGCCATACTGGAGACCTGGTCAAAAACCTGCCATTTTATTCAATCAACTTCAAGCTGGTAGACGTACGTTCTTTTGGCTAGCGAAAATATTTTAAAATATAATTTAAACCTAATTTCATGCAATAATTAGTCAAATGGTAACTGAGTTGGCTTTGCGAGGTGTTTTATATATTTCTCCATTGTCACTCGGTCGCTTTTTAGCTTTATTTCATTAATTGTTCTTGGTTCTTGGATCATAACCTTTTTACGATTTCCCAGAAAAAAAATTGGATAACAAAAAAAGGTACGTACATAATTTAATATAATTAAAATATTTTTAATCAGTAATTAATGGAATTTTTTTTTCACAATTTTGTGGTTTTTTCCCCCTTTTAATCTACAAGCTTTTCATTTCTACAATCTAAAATTAGTAAACATTACAAACTGTTTAAAAGTATTATTTTTTTTCATGCTTTTGACTTTTAAAGTTGTTTATGTAACTTTTTGTACCAAATAAAATCCTTAAATGGGAGTGTAAAATAATAATAATAATAATAATAATGATAATAATAATAATAATAATAATAATTATTATTATTATTATTATTATTATTATTATTATTATTATTATTATTATTATTACTTTTATAATTTGATGCATACATTGAGAGCAAAAGAATGTAAGTGTATAAAATACTTTTTCTGTCCTATTAAAAATCACCCCGACAATCTGAAAAAAAAGATAGTTAAACTTATATTGCAAGGATTATAATATATTTTAAAATGTACATTTACTCATATATGAATAATATTACTGTGTTTGTATATTTGAAGAATGCCTGCTTTTTAAAAGAAATTAAATTTTAATCTTCAAAAGATTAATTTTTTCGAAAAAAAAAAAAAAAAAAAAAAAAACACGAAAGAACAACATTGCTTAAGCATTTTAAGATAACCTGTATTAAAAATTCTGTATTTTAACGAGTTATATATAAGAAAATAAATATGTTGTTCTCACTGTAAGCAGTGCTTAAAAAGATACTTTACAGTGGTCTATCTAAAAAAGTTTAAAACGTACTTTTTAAAATTGGGTAGAATAGTTTTATAACATTAGTTAATGTTTCTATCTGCAATCTTTGTGAATTTATTATACTAAGACTGAACCTAAATTTGTGTACATTTTAGCAAAATTTCTGTTCAAAAATACAGTTAAACAGGTTGCATATTTTTTTCGGATTTTATCTATGTTTTTTTTCTGTGTTTGGAATTATAAAAAAAATGGCCCAATTTAAGACATACATATAATCTCTGAATCCATAAACTAATTTTTAATGCATTTCATGAATTTTCAAAATATTTAACTTAAAAAAGAAAACATTATACAATTTTTAGATGAAACAACATATATTTATCTTAAAAAAGAGTTTATTTTTAACATCAAACTATATTTTGTAAGAAAAAATTTAAATACAATGACATTAAAAAAAATTACAGATTTTGATGTTATAATTAAACAAATATGTTTATAAGATAAATATTAAAATTTTAAAAATACTTTTTATGTTAAATATTTTAAAATATTCTTAAAACCCACAAAAATTACTTTGCAAAACTCTTAAGCTAATTAAATTGTGAGCTACATATCAACAAAAATCACGTTGCTGTATCAGAACCATCCATGAAATATACAGGCTGTTTCCTTATATTTTCAAGTACTATTACTGGCTTTCTCCGGGACTTTTCTAAATTCTTACAGAATGTTCCTGGTTTTTATCAGGAAAATGACAGGAAGTGAACATAACTAAATTGTTTTTGGAAGATTGCTGATTTATTCCAGGAAGGTTACTGGATTTTACTGGGAAGATTTTAGTATGTTCATGGTTTTTTCCAGTAAGGTTACCGACTTAAACCTGGAACCTTTATGAATAATTGAGAAACCTTACCACTATAATTCCAGGAAAGTTACTGACTTTTAATATTATCTTTTCTGAATTCTTATAAAAGTTTTCTATTTTTTGCCAGAAATGTTACTGGTATAAATTAGGCACATTAGCTGCCCATTATTTTCCAGGAACGTTCCTGAATTTTTTTTACAGTGCAAAAGTTATATTAAAATTCCAGAAAAATCTCATTTTTATATAATCTAATATTTATAACATATCTGAATTCACAAAATATATTTTTTTTCTTTTATTGCGTAAAAAGCTGACGAAAAAACGGTGTAATGTAAAAGAGATTCGAGGACTAGTTGTTTGTTGAAAACTAGGAAGCTTCCGAAAGTTTATTTAGAGAAACCTTTATTAAAAAATTATTGTATTAGTTTATTGTATTCCCTATTCTTCATTAAAAACTGCAAATGACATTACTTAAGATTTCTTTAAAAGCAACTTGCATTAATATGGGTCCCAATTTAAATTTTGTCTATTGCCTGCTAGAGTTACTGCCTCATCTCTAGATGCAAAGATGGTTCGTAATTAAGTTAAAAAATCAGGCAGAGGAAAGGTTCCAGAAGCGATAATGTTCTCGAAGTGAAATTGAACAAGATAGTAATAATGGAAGTAGTAGATCTATCCAGTGAAGAACAACAACAACAAAAAAAGAACGAAAAATCACGCGTCAAGCATAGATTATGTAACACTTTCCAACGCTTCCAAAATAATTTTACAAATCATTACTGTTTAATAAGCAGAAAGACAACATCTAAGTAAACAATTTGGAAAACGCATAACATATTTAAAAACCCAATTTCAGGAGTTTCCAACATATACTTCCAACATATACAATATTCGGAAAAATATTCGAATACTTTTATTCAGCCCTGCATGTTATCTATAGATTTGTATATATGCTACATAGCATGCTAAAGTTTAGTTTAGTTAGGAAACGCGTAGCACAGTTCAAAATTCTCCTTCTGGAGTTTCTGTCAATAAACGGAAATGTGTTCGCGAACTTTTGTGCTGTCCTGTATAGGAAATACAGAATTTATACACACCAAGTAATAGACAAAAAGTGAGTTCAATTTAAAATCGCGTTCAGCAACTTAAAACGCCCTTCCAGGAGTTAGTGTTAACAGACAGTAGAGAATTCTTTTGTGTGTCCCTGTAAATGGACGATGACTGCTATACACACACTATTCTGTAGTAAGCCTCTTGTAATGCACTTTTGTGATATATATAAATTTAAATGTGTTTAAAATAGTGAAACATTATTTAATTAAATCGCAAACGATTTTTCTCCATAGACGTAATGTAACTGAATTCTTTTGACTGTCCCTGTAAATTAATTATAAGTGATATATGTTGCATGATAAGCACACCATATTCCATATTAAGCTTCTTGTAATGCACCTTAGTGATATATATCAATTAAAATGTATTTGAAATTGTTTAACATCATTAAAATAAACCGCAAATGATTTTTCCCCATAGACCGTAATGTAACGGAATTCTTTTGAGTGTCCCTGTAAAAAAAGTATAAATGCTACACACTTCAGTTGAAATAGGGAACATGATATAGATAACGACTATAACATATCAAAATTGCAGAGCAATCCGAGCATATTTACGGGAGTTAGAGCACGGACAGACGGCCATACGGCCAGACAAACCGAAGTCATAAACACTTTTCAACTAGGTTAGAAAGTGTTAAAAAGACAAAGAGAATTTTCCCTGGTCTTCGTTGTTTTAAATCATTCAAATTAGTAAATGGGGAAAATACTGGGTTCAATGTACGAGATGCAAACGTTGGGCACATGAATCATATGTCACTGTGGACACGATATTTTATGTTGGCATGCATTGTGATGATGAGAAAGATTTCGATGAAGGGAGTAGTTAAATTGAACAAAATATCTTTTCTTATCCTTTGTATCTTTTATATACCAAATTAAATTTACATTTGAAATTGTATGTTTGTTTTTTTTTAAATTTCCGTTAACAATCCGAAAATACAATCTATTTAGTGGGAGTTTGGCCCAATAATTTGATATTCTCCTTAGTCTCATATAGAAACTATTAATTAATTAATATTTATTTTTTTTCATACGTGGTTATGCTTTGAGGTGCGATGATTGTCCAAACTAAAAGAAATTAGTTAAATTAAAATAATAATACTAATAACAATAATAAATATTACAGAAAAAATTGGCCAACAAGCACCAGTCTCTCCTAATAATATACTTATTTTAATTGCTAAAAGGATCTAAAATAAAAACATTTAAACAGTAAAATAAGTTTTATTAGACTGTTGATATTTTTCGACTCCATCGGAGCCATTATCAAAACATGTAAGAATATTCTACAGTTACACGGTCTATGAAGTTATTATTTGAAACGCCATCATTTAATTATCGAGTTACTCTATTGTTACAAATATTGAAAGAAACATTGAAGTAAAAATAGAAAATAACGTATGTAATTTGAAAATGTACGTGAAAATAATAACTTCAAATAATAACTTCATAGACCGTGCAATTGTAGAATATTCTTATCTATTTTGAAAATGACTTCGATGGAGACGAAACATATCAGCAGCCTAATATAACTTATTTTACTAAGCATAGATCAAATACTTCGTGCGAATTTGAATTCATAAACTAAAACCAATAACAACGTTGTAACGCACAAATATGAAAAATTGGCACAAAAAACCGCATACGGCTGTATCAAGGATTCCTTGATCCCCTTCCTCTGTACGGTTTGAAAAAAAAGGTTCAAAGAATACGTCGGTTATAGTCCCGAGTACTGGGGCTATAACCGAGGGGTTCTTTGAACCCATTTTAATCTTTTTTTCCCGCACTGAGGAAGGGAATCGAGGAATCCTTAAAACGGCCGTATGCTGTTTTTTGTGCCAATTTTTTTTATATTTGTGCGTTACAACGTTATAATTGGTTTTAGTTGATGAACTTATTTTACTGTTTATAATTCGTTTTATTTAATGCCTATTAACAATGAAAAGAAATATAGGTCTTAAAAACATTAAATTTAGTGCAATAATTGTGTTGTGATTCATTATGAAGATTGCTTACTTCCTATTGTTTAATAATTTAATTTATAAAATCTGATAAATATTTTTAAAAAGAAAGCAAAAATATAAGCTGTTACAGAATTTAAACTCTCAACTTAAGGGTGTTTACATATGATGAAAAAAATCATGATCGACATAAGTACCGTAATTTCGGGTGTATAAGCCGCGGCTCAAATAAATCGGTTTCGGTCCGGAAATTGTTTTCAATGAAATATAACGTTTTACATCTTGGCACTTATTTACATTTATCTCTATAAAAATAATTCTGGTTTGAAATAGACTTAATGTACCCGCGGCTTAGACACCGGAAATTACGGTACACAGGAACATGAAATTTGCATACTTGTCTCAACAAAAAATAGAAACGTTTGGGAAATGACTGATTTAAGTGCTACGTTAATATTTTTCTAACTACACCAATCGATATTGTTATTAAAATCTTCAATTAACTAATTATAAAAATACAATTTTTACTTTCATAGCCTTTGAGTTATTAAATAAATAAATAAATATATATATATTGAACATACACGTAATATTCCATTCTCTAAACCTTATCAAAATAATGCTGTTTTTCACGATAAATAATGCAAACAAGTACTACAAAGAAAAAAAATTGCTTATTAAAGTAAAAATTTTAAATGAAAACTAATTACAAAATTTAAAAAAATCTCAATGAAATCATAATTTTGATTTTAAAGTTTTTTTTTTTCAAGTTAGTAACTTGGCTCAATGAATTGCGAAAATATAAAACGAAAAAATATTGCTGAATGCTTAGAGCTCATTAGATTTTATTCATGATTTTTGAGATCTGTTATTTTTCAAAATTTTTGTGAGAACATAATAAAATTTTATATATCTTTCATTTTGATACTCTTAAAATGCAATAATTGCAGAAGCATGATTTTTGTAAAATAAGATTTATACATAAATCAATAAAGAGTGTGTTTTTAGAGTGTGAACATTTTATCTTATTAAAAGTGCATTTCTGAAAAAAGGCTTAAGCGTTTATTTAAAAAATTAAGTTTTTTACATAATTAAGTACCTCAAAAATGTTCATGTTGTTTTAAAATATCATGAAGAAAGCAAATCAGTAGTTGTTTACTCAATTTGTTTGGTAAAAAAAATCTAACTATTTTAAAAAATAAATAAATAATGCTAAATTATACATTTAATATACCAATTAATGTGTAAAAATTGTTTATTAAAAATCGAAAAAACATTCTAAGTGTTTCATTTAATGGTATGTATAACATAAATAAATTACTATAATGATATTGTTGTTACGTTGCTTTTTATTTTTAATAAAAATAACACTTTTGCTTCTATAAAAATGCTTCAAATAGAATTTTAAAAAATTTGATTTAACAGTAGTTCATTTTAGAGGTTATTAACAGTTAAATTTAATTAAAATGAATAAATTGAGCAAATTATTGAGTAAATGGATCAAATTTATTTAAGAATACGTGATATTTGTTGAGTATTTTTATTTATGTTTTTTATTAAAAATATTAAAAATCTTTTTTAATTAACCAAGCATTCTAGAATGTACAATTCTGGATTGGAAAAAAAAGAAAGAAAACCCACCTCTACTAACTGTGTCGCATATTATCATATAGAAATGTGACTGGTAGCAATCTATATATTTAAAACAGAAAGCGCATTTTGTCAAAATTTCACACGGATATCGTCTCTTTACGCATGCGTCAACTTTTTTTGAAGGATTCTCCCCTCAGAAACGATAAGACTGATTGATTAACCTGTCTAGCCTAGGGGATTGAAAAGGGTTGATTGAAAACGGATGGAAATATATTTTTGCTCTGAGGTTGAAAGCTAAAACTTTTTTTGTAAGAACTTATGTTTTCACTACTAAATATGCATATTTTTCGCAAAATTTTAAAGAGAGCTTGGAGATGGTTATATTTATAACCGATTGAAATGTCCAAGAGTTCGGAAGATGAGGACTATTTTTTTATTGCTATGTTAAAGGAGCCGACGCGAAAACAAACAAACAAAAAAGCGAGAAGAAAACATCTCTTTTACAACTGGATAACAATATTTTTTCTCGAAATTTGTACACGGGCTGTAAAACCGTTTTATTGATCACCCATAAAGATTTTAAAGAGTTAGGACAAAAATAACTTTTTATTTTAAAAATTTGAAACGACACTACGTAAAACAAACAAGAAAATGAGTGCTTTTATCACTAAATATCAATATTTTTTCGCGAATTTTTCTTCTTAAAATATAATTTCATACAAAATCAGATTATTAATATAAGTATAACATTAATTGGTTTTACAACATCGTTTAATGCTACTCAGATGTAATCGTACGAATGGTTTATATCAGCATTGTGAAACATATTTCAAGTTATTGCGTATCATTGCATTCAAATTTATTAATTAGAAACTGATTTCAAATTCATGGCATGCCACGAAATCGCATGTCATATATGAAGCATTAAATTCCAATATCAACCAATTTATTTCAACACAGTGCAAACATTATACAATACTGTAAATTCATCGGTGTTAAATTTAGATTGCCACAGCTACAAGTATTCATGAAGATTCGCTTTATAGGAATATCTAATATCCCAGATTCTGAACACTCTTAAAAATTAAGAAATTAAACTATTCTATTGCGTTTAGAAAAGTCTAATTTATATAATAAGTTCATTTTCTAATTTAAAGTTGAGGAACAATAAATAACTTATATTTCAAAACTTGCAATTTATATTGTGATAAAAAATATTTTAATAAAAAAATTATGTAAACACTATAGAAAAATTTCATTTTAAGAAGAATGTTTTTATTAAAATAAATATTTAATTTATAAAAAGTCCACGCTTTGTAACACTATACCTCACATAAATACTAGCCATTGAATAAAAACGGTGATGGTTTAAAATACACAGTGTGTTTGTTCACAAATTTTTAGACGATTTTCATGTTACTTACAGAAGTTCTTTACATACAGTATTTATGTTTTATTTGTTAAATTTGGTAAACTTTATTCTGAACTATCTTTCTGTACCGTAATTTCCGTGGCAATAATACGTTATAGGTGCATTCGTAATTATATAAATACGTAGCACCTATAGTCGTCGTCTGGTCCGTCCGTCCGTCTGTCCGCATATAACAGCTCAAAAACTATCCAATCGAATGATTTTAAATTTAATATATATAATCGTTGCAGAATTTTGACGAGTCATTTCAAATTTTATGAAAATCAAATCAAAACTTAAAAAGTTATTAATGAAAGTTTTCTTTATTACGTTAAATCCTATCGTACGTAATCTATATAATATAAATGGGCGAGTCATGTGACTGAGGAAAACAAATATGGGCTAACCACATCTTTTTTCGGCCATTTTTATTCAATTTTTTTTTCGAATAAAATTGCCTAAAATTTACATTTTTAGAAAGATCGTTCGAAAAAATTGCTTGAGAGATGCGTTACATTCAACTATGCATAGATTCTGCGATAAATTCAACAGGAAATTAGGTTAACCGAATATCTCTATCCAATAGAGTAAATAAATACAGGAGATTTGTTCGTTATGTGTCATAAAAATATTAAATAATGGAGGTAATCATTCGCAAAGCAAGATCTCCAAGGTGAAAATTAATTCGCACTTGTAAACGTGGCGTACGTAATACGAAAAAAAAAGGCATGCTCAGTTTGCTCCTTGCAGACGACATAATTTATTTCACTGAAATAATGAGGATGACTTTTTACTTACCCATCATACGTAGTACAGGGTAAATCTTGGAATCGTTTTGAAAATCGAACAAAAATTTTTGACGGATTTACATGTTTCAGACACTAGAGATTTCGAGAAACATATTTTTAGAAAAAAAAAAAATGCCGTCCGTCTGAGTGTCTGTGTGTCTGTAAACGCTCAATCTCCCGAAAAAATTCATATAGAGACTTGAAATTTTGTATGTACTTAGTATGTCATAATGGGAAGAAGCTTATTGAATTTCAGTAACCTCGATTATCCGGAACTATTTTTTTCGGACTCTCGAAATATTCGTTCTGATAAAAGGTCTGTAAAAATTTTCGAAATTGTTTATTTTAAGGAGTGAATATAAAAGACAATAAAAAAACATAAATTTTGCATAAAGCATGAAGTCGATCGGATAATTAGTTGACGAGATATTTGAAATCCAATTTACACACTCTTCGATTTTTCATGAACCTGTATTTCAACCAAATTTCAATTCAAAGACTTATTTTAATAGGAAATGAGACGCTTAATCCGATGCAATAAACCGCTAGTTAATAGGATTATTGTTTTTGGAGTTATAAGGGTGTTCCTTTTAAGCAATTCAGTAATCGAGCCTTTAAAGTTTATGACGTCATCAAGCCACGATTTTATTCGAATTGCAATGCATTTTATAAGCAGTTTACACATTTTTTATTTTAATATTTTACACTATGCATATCCATGATGGGTAAGTATTACGGTGGCCCCTAACGACTAGTTTTACTTTGTGAAAGTAGTTATATAACGAACGCACCTCATATGTCACGTTTAACGTACAATTTCCAACTTGTTTTAGTTTTGGAAGAGGTATTTTGGCACATTCCGCTTGAAGAGCTTTCCAAAGTCAAAGAAGGTTACAGGTTAACGTTTGGATAATGCGCTTTTTAAAAGTCCAAAAGCGCAAAAACCCTTGAATGATAGCTACATCAGGAGATTTTGCATGTATATCATTGCAGGATATAGCTCTGAATACCCATTTAACGTTCCATTTTTTCAAGGAAATTAACAATGGATTGTGATGTATGGCTGCTTGTTTAATCTTGATGCAGTTCAACAACTTGATTTCACTCGGTGTAAAGAGATGGTATTTCATTTTTATGCTTGATGATTAGAAGTAAATATGTTTCTGATAGTATGTGGAAGTGATCGTAACTTATTTGTGCACTCTGTATGTTTTAAATTTGCTGTTATATGCAAAACCAACAACAATCATAAATCCTTTGCTATATTATATTTTCCTACATAAGGAAACGTTTGTCTTTTTTAACAGTGCAGCTATTTATGTGCAAATAGTTATTTTTTAAAAGTTAAAAATTAAAAATTTTATAGGTGCGAGATATACTAAGAAAAACTGTCCCCTTGCTGTAAAAAGTAAAACATTAAAAATTCCAGTCTTCTAGGACGAAAATTTACTGAGTTATAATATTTAGAATTTTATTAATTTACTTTAAATTTTATGAAAATTCATAAAATTTAAATTATTATATATCGGCACATTTTGGTCGTAAGAAGAATGGAATTTTTACTATTATACTTGTTGTAGCATGCAAACATTTTTTCTAAACAGAACTTTGAAAACCCCAAAACTGTATAAAATTTTAAATTTCGTAACTTTTAAAAAATAATTGTTTTGATGTAGATGGTTTTTGAAATGACATTGGACATACTGGAAATATTTTGAAATACATGGACTTCTAGTGGCCGGTCCGTTTAACCGATCGAGATGAGATTTCAGATATAGTTATTCTGAAGTATGAGCTTGGTTACGGTTATAGGTACAGAAACTCGAAATTTTCAAATGGCAACGCCCATTTTCTCCCGTAGCAAAATGCTCAGCGTATGCGAAAACCGTACAGAGCGTTGGAACGGTACGTGTATCACAAAAAAAGGACGCGTTATGCATGCACAAAAAACAGCTTTGAGAACGGTAAAATAAACACGATCGGGGCACACGGAGGAAATTTGCATATGGCAGCGGCTAGACACTAATCACACAACGCCCTTCGCCAGATATTCAGCGTAGAAAATTGATAAAAAATAGAGTAGGAATGTTGGTTCTTCAGTTGGAAGCTCACACATGCGATCGAAATCTCTCTACTAGCGAAAGTTCGTGGTGAATTGGTAAAACTCTATTATAATATGGAGTGAATGCTGCGGAATCCTTACGTGTTTACCGTCGAAATTTACACCAAATTCTTGACGCATGTACCCCGCAAGCTCTGCGTGATTTAGTGAAGAAATTCGAAGAATCTGGCTGCATCTTTCATAGACCGCGATCCGGACGACTAACTGTTCGTGAGGACACTGTTATGGAAGTGCATCACATAGTGACTTCAGAACATATGCAAACTGCAAGAGGTGCAGCTTGTCTATTGCATATACCAAAAACAATGATCCTAAAGTTACTACGCTCTGTTATCCGCATGTTTTCCAGACCGGTACCAGCGTGTCCAGATGTTGGACGCAGGAGACTATCAACAATGTGTGGACTTTACATACGAGTTTCTTATCCGATATGATGGCGATAACGGCTGTCTTGCTCGCATATTATGAACGGGGAGGCACATTTCACCTTAATTGGCAACGTCAAGGCCAATATTGTATGCACTGGATTGGTAATTGTATGCACTGGACAGACACAAATCGGTGCGCTGTGGCACCAGTACCTTTATACGACGGCAAAGTTATTGTGTGGTGCGGCATTGCAGAAAAAATTGTAGTTGATACGTATTTCTTTGAGGAAGTGACATCGATGGGGTTCGTAACGTGCTTTGTGATAGGCTCTCGTTATACAGCCATGCTACAAAATTACGTCATACCAGAATTCCTGCAGCGAAATGCACTGAATGACATCGTTTGGATGCAAGTGTGGGCGCCTCCACTTATAGCAAAGTCTGTTCGCAAGGTCCTGGAACAGAATTTTGGTGACCGCGCTATCACACCCCATTTTCCATTTCCGTGGCCTCCGCGATCATCCGACCTCACTCCTGTGGATTTCTGGTTTAGGGGTTATCTCAAATCAAGAGTGCACATGTGCAATCCGGACTTTGTCGGAGTTGAAAGACTGTATCAAACATGATATAGCAAACAATATCCCTCATAGTATGTTACGTTCAGCTTTATTATCTACAGTCTCTTGCATGCAATGCGTAATGCCTGTGATGGTCCCCATGAAAAAAATGTATAATCCAAATAAAAGTTTTCTTTTCTCCGATCTATGTTGTAATCGGTGACTGGTGTCTTGCCTCTGTCAAAGGCAAAATTCCTCCGTGTGTGTCACGATTGTTTTCTTTCTTTCTTTCTTTCTTTTTTTTGCCGTTTGCGGAGTTGTTATTTGTGTGTGCATAACGCATCAGTTTTTAAATGATACACGTACCATTCCAACACCCTTTAGAATTTTCGCATGCACTGAGCGTTTCGCGACTGAAAAAAATGGGCATTTACATTCTAAAATTTTGAGTTTCTATACCTATAACCGTAACCGTGAGAGCCACTTTGTTGCAGAATCTCGAGCTCATACATCTGAATAACTATATATGAAATCTCATCTTGATTGGTTGAACGAACCAGCCGCTAGAGGTCCACATACCGGCAAAGTTTTTTTATGACCACCCTGTATCTATACAAATAAAAGAGAGTTTTACTCTGTGCGTGTGTGTGTGTCTGCCAGTCTGCCTGTTTGATTGCGATGGACAGTGAAATATAGAGCATCTAAAAGTCTGAAAATTTATATTTAGGTAGTCCAAAGCCTGATGTCCTTGAGACTCAGAATTTTATTTTTTGATAATTACAGAAGATATTAATTAGAATCTCATTAAACATTGCATCGAAAATACCATCTTTTTTATCAAAATGGCTAAAGAAAAGAACACCTGATCTCGATTTGCAAATAAAAATGAACGAATTTGAAATTCATTTACTAATTAGCGAAGTTTAAGAAAAGTAATTAAGATATCAATTTGAAATTCTCTGAGCATATGTAGAGCAATTTTCTGTATCCGAAAATGCAATTTTGGTAATGGTCGGCCGGTAATTTTTCTTAATGTTTGCAAAAAAACTGCCAAAAATCTGGCGGCGCCAATCAAAAATATCCGAGAAAGTTTCAGAGAGGGATCTGCTTTCATTAAAAACTAAACTACAAAGAGATCTGTTTCTGTGGCCGATTCCTCCATTTAGTTTATGAAAATGAAAGGAAATAACTGCCAATTTTTACTAATGAAAAAAAATAAGATAACTAATTAAGATTTAGATTCGAAATTGAGGATGGGAAAGGGTGCCATCTGGCGGCAATTTTAGCGTAGAATCTTCGTTATGTTCTAATTATTAGAAATATATAATTTTTTTTTATGATCGTGTTTATGTAGGAGAAGGTGGTTTTCTTGAACAAATTATTCGTTATATCTGCAGGTATGGGAGGGAGAGGGTTAACGCCTTTCTCTGATTTACACAAAAGAAATTTCATTTAAGAAGTTCAACATATTTTGCTTCTCCCGTAGCGTTTTATAAACGTTATATAGAAAGAAATTTCAAATAACGATTTTCGTAAAACTTAAATTTATGTTACTAATAAAAGTACACAACCCGTATTTACTTGATGTATACCAAAAACCAAAGTAAATGATTTGTTGTTGAGCATTTGTATTCTTATCTCGGGTTCTATGGTCCCCGATCATCACGGGGTTTGGATGATTCTACTTGGTTTTCGATCGCGTTAGAGATTTTAGTTCCATCTTCCACCGCCAGGGGGAGCATCATTTTCTCGAGTTTTATAGGCCTTTATTTCTATGGGAATTGGTTCATTCAACTCCCTTGATACAACGGGTACCCATGCCATGTTGGATGTCCATATTGAACAAATTGGGCTTCCTGGTGGTGGAAAGAGGAACTAAAGGATTTTGATGCGCATGCGCTTCACACCTGCTATACGGTACGGGAGGCAGCGGGGACACATGTTGGAGTTTCGTTTGGAAGGTGGTTTGTTTGGAACAGAGTGCGCCCCCTGGCGGCGGAAGGTGGAACTAAAAGATTTTGCAGCGTGTGTGCTGCATGCCTACTATACGGTGCCGCAGGCAGCGGGAACACGCGTCAGAGGTTCGTTTATATCAGAATGTACCTCCTATCCGCTGAAAGTGGAAATAAAGGATTTTCCTCGCGTGCACAGCACTTTTAAATAAATAATTTTCTATTAAATCTGGTTAAAGATATAAAACCATACAAACGTGAGGTTTGTTTAATTTTGTCACGGGTTAGGGCAACGCAGGTGGGTCAGCTAGTATATACTATACGCTATAACATATTTTGTATTCGATTTTTAGACTTTTACAACAAAACAATTATTTTCCCAAAATAAATAATTACTTATGGTTAATCAACAGTCAACCTATCTTTGTATTATTAATAATGCTACATTGTTTATAGCAGCTCCAGTCATGTATATATTTCCATACAAATCACAGATCACAAACCCAATTATGACGATCTCATCATTATTGTTACAAAACTGTTTCCGTTATATTTACTAATTAGCTTATTTTTGTGAAAGCAAACAACATTTCAATCACGCAGGTTCATTCAATTATTCAATCATAAAATAATCTATAAACAAATTGCTTAAACGTATTATACATTGTCAACGATAGAAAATAGAATATCAATATTTTTACGTTTGGGTTTATAGAAATATTACCAGAGAGGATTTTTGAACACACTGCACAATCCGTCCCAGATTTAGTGGAACTTTTTATTTTATTCATTGATAGATTTCTTATAACTGTTATTTATAAAAGCTGATATTAAAATATATAATAAATTCATGTTTATTCCTGAAACATTTCATTAAAGTAAGTCTTTATTATTTATCGTTTGATTTGTCATTCTGGGAAGGAATTTAAAGGTAATAAAATGCATTTAAAAAGAAACAAAAAAATGTTTCCTCTGTGCAATAATGAATAAGGATTTGAATTATGAATGCTATCAATCCTCAAATAAGCCTTTTCATGTTCAAAAAATATATTTTAAAGGAAAACATAACAAATTAATGTAGTAAAAATAGTTTATTTACTGTGGGACCTTTTAACGTGCAGTTAATGGCCACTCTAAATTTATGTTATAAGAAGGGGTAATCTTTCAATATTAGTTCTATTTTCTATCTTTCTTTAGTAAATAGTTAAAAATCATATATATATTTTCCTGTCTTTATATAGTAAACAGTTGAAAATCATATAAATAGTTAAATTCTTCTTACCTTCTGTTTTCGGGATTCAGGAATTGTGTATCCAATTTTATCGTGTCATTTATTTATGACTCTGGTTCCGTGTTTTCACATTTCACGTTCTCTCTTCCACTTATCACTACTTAACCGTGAAGGAAGAAAATTGTTATTATAAAATTGAGTATTATGAAATTGAATGGATTCATTGCTTTAGAAAGTTAAGAAGATTTATTAGTATAAAATTACAAGTTATCATTTACATAATTTAAGGTTACATTTTTAAAGATAGAGAAATTTTTGTACGCTTTAGGAGCGATCATGAAATAAGTCTTATAGTTCTGAAAGTCACATTGCACACTAAAGTTGAAGCAGTCTATAATACTTAGTTGCAGTGGTTGCATGAGGCCCATTTCAGGGTTTTCACAGTTTAAGAGTTTACTGAAAGTTCTCGCACATGGCCTTGACGTCACGAGCTATATGGTTTCTCAAGTGCAGAAAGGTTTCGGTTCGATTGTATCTTCCTGAGTGATAAGCTGGGATTACGTGTTTCGGAGAAAGAAGGTTTTCAATACACCCCCCTTAATCCCAGGTTGAAGTAAGTTCTTGCAGTTTCAGTCTTTCAAGGTTTCTCAGATGTTCAGGCTTGGGAGTGGGCTTGGTCAACAGATCTGCGATCATGGATTTGCTAGGACAGTACTTCAGTGCGATTATCTTTGCTTCTGTTAGGTGTTTGATGAATGGTACTTCACTTCGATGTGTTTTGTTCTGGGAAAGTTTCTCAAATTCCGTCATCTTTACCGCTGAGAGATTGTCCTCGTATAGTGTAATTGGACAATTTTGCGGTAAGTCTAGATCGTCTAGAAGTTTTATGAGCCAAACGATTTCATTGGCTGCGCTTGCTGCTGCTACGTATTCCGCTTCGGCGGATGATTGAGCTATGCAAGACTGTCGTTTTGATATCCAGTAGATTGGATTCTTGCCTATCATAAAAACATTTCCTGTGGTAGATTTTCGCGTTTCGGGATCTTGTGCCCAATTTGCATCTGAATAGGCTTGTAAGATTGGTGCATGTTCGGTGTTTATAATTAAGTTTAAGTTCTTGGTGGAATTTAGGTATCTCATTATACGCTTCAGAGCTTTCCAGTCTATTTCGGTTGGTTTTTCGTTTTCCGGCTTAGTATGTTTACAGCCGTTAGTATATCAGGTCTAGTTACTGTCGGTAAGTATAATAATGCACCTATTCCTTGTCTGTACTTGTGATTATTTGGAAGTAGGTTTTCGTTATTGTTTATTTTTAGGTAACCTGTGTCCATGGGTGTGCTGTATGGTTTACTTTCTTCAAGATTGAATTTATTCATTATTTCATTAATTTTCGTTGTTTGGTTTAGAGCGTAGCCGTTGTCTAATTTCTTTATGCTTATTCCTAGGTAATTCGTTACTTCTCCTAGGTCACTAAGTTTGAATTTAAGTTTAAGTTTCTCTACAAATTTTTCAATGTTTTCTTTGTTTCCTGCTACTAGCAGATCGTCCACGTATACAATTATGTAGACTGTGTCTTCCTTGTTTTTCTCTTTGCGCGTAAATAAACAAGTGTCTGTAGTGCTTTGCACAAATTTCATTTCTTTTAATGTTTCACTGATTTTCGTGTTCCAGGCTCTCGCGGCCTGTTTAAGTCCGTAAATAGCCTTCGTTAATTTGCATACTTTATTTATTTGGTCTGGTTTCTCATGACCTTCGGGTTGTGTCATGTATATGTCTTCGTCTAGTTCTCCGTGTAGAAAAGCTGTTTTGATGTCTAGGTGGTGCACGTTAAATCCGTGGTACGCAGCTGCTGCTAGAAATGTGCGGATTGTTGTGTGAGACACCACTGGGGCAAAAGTCTCGTCATAATTTTCACCATATTTTTGAAGAAAGTCTTTTGCAACTAGGCGGGCCTTGTATCTCTTTACGTTTCCCGTATCGTCATATTTGACTTTAAAAGTCCATTTACTTCCTATGATTTTCTTTCCCTTTTGAGGTTCGACTAGTTCCCAGGTTTTATTCTCCTTTAGCGAATTTATTTCTTCTTGCGCGGCGTTTATCCAATTTTGTCTTTCAATGGGATTTTTAGTGTTTATCATTTCTAACCAGTCTTTGGGTTCGTTATGTTTGTTTTCACTGTATATGCGAAGCGATTGGGTGGTATTCCCCGATTTGTTCTCTCTGATCTTCGCGGTTCACTTGTGGATTGTTTGGGCGCGGGTGGTTCGCATTCTTCAGGTGTAAAGTCTATCAATATTTCCTTTGAGTTATTTTTAACTAATTGTTCATTTTCTACGGGTTTTGGTTTTTTTCTCTTCCGGGTTACTATTATTTTGAGTGTAAGGAAATTTATTTTCAAGAAATTTGACGGATCTTGAAAGTATGACTCTTCCGTCGTTTGTGTATATTCTGAATCCTTTACTTCTGTTATCGTAACCGACAAATTTTCCCTGTTGTGCGGTTTCATCTAATTTTCCGCGTTTTGATTTATTTATGTGTGCATAGGCTAAGCATCCGAATACTTTTAAGTAATGGATATTGGGCTTCCTATTTGTCCACATTTCGTATGGGGTTTTATAGTTTGATCTTGTCGGTAAGCGGTTTTGAATATGGTTGGCAGTGCATATTGCTTCTCCTCATAATTTTTGCGGTAATTGCGCCTCTATTAACATGCTGCGGGTCATTTCTAGTAAATATCTATTCTTTCTCTCCGCAATTCCATTCTGGCTGGGTGATTGTGGTACTGTGAGTTGGTGTTCTATGCCTTTTTCGCTTAGGTATTCTTCCATTTCGGTACTAGTGTATTCGCCACCATTGTCTGATCTTATACTGTTTGGGTATCTCCCGAATTTATTATGTACTAGAGATATGTAGTCTTTGAATTTATCGAATACTTCGCTTTTTCTGGACATTAAATAAATTACACAAAACCTTGTTTTGTCGTCGATGAAAGTTACGAAGTATGTTTTTCCACCGATTGTAGGAGTCTGCAATGGACCACAGACGTCGCTGTGTATCAACTCGATTTTTCGTGTGGCTCTGTATAACGCTTGTTTGGGGTACGGTGCTTCTGTTGTTTTCGCTCTTATGCATACCTCACATTTGTTTTCTTGTCTGCAGTTATTTATCGTTATTCATGTATCTAGTTGATATGTTAGCATTTCTTTAATTGTTTGATAACTACGGTGTCCAATTCTCCTGTGCCATAATTTTCCACGCAGTTGGGATTTTGACAACTGTAGGTCATATTTACATAATTTTGTTCTCTGTTATCGTTAGTTAAATTTATTTCATATAGATTATTTTTCAACTTTCCTTCTAATATTGTTTTACCGTCATTTATTATGCTGCACTTTTCTTTTTCAAAGGTTACTTCACAACCGTTTTGGGTCGCCTTGCTTACGGAAAGTAGGTTAGTTTCTATTTTAGGTATGTATAGGACGTTTTTGAGTGTAATTTCTTGTCTTTTGTTTTCCGTTTGAATTTTTATTTCTCCGGAACCATATGATGTTAATTTGTTACCGTTTGCGACTGTTATTTCTGTTTCGGCGTCTTCGTTGAAGTTTGAAAGTAATGTTTTGTCGTTGGTAATATGATTTGAGCTGCCACTATCTATTATCCATGTATTTGTATGAGCTTTGTCCGCTAAAAATGCTACGTTATTTATTTTATCGTTCTTTGTTTCGTGTTCCTCATTTTTAGGATTCGGGTTTGTCTTTTCGAAGCATAGTGATGATGTGTATTGCTTTTGTTTGTAATGTCTGTTTGGTTGCGGATGGTGGTTAGATGTTTGTTGAGTGTAGCTGTTTTGGTTCTGTCGTTTTACGAACCAGCATTGGGCAGTATTGTGGTTTCGCATTTTGCAGTGTGTGCAGTATCTATTCTCTCTTTTGTTGTTCTTTGCGTATGCAGAATTCCTTTGTATTTTGTACGCTTTTGATGTATTTTGCGGAATATCTGTATTTTCTGCTCTTCTCATGTATTCGTCGATTAACTTCGTTCTTAGGAAATAAGGTGTCAGATCGGTCTCGGGCCGCGATTCAGTTGCTTTGATCAAGACGTCATAAGACCTTGGTAGAGAGCATAGCATTATAGCTGAAATATGTGAGTCGCTTATGCGTTCACCAATCGCGGCTAATTTATCTATAAGCTCTAGTATATTTGTTATATGCGTTTGCATATTTCCGTTCTTACTTAATTTGGTGTTATATAATTTCCTAAGGAGAAAGAGCTTGCTTGATAATGATTCGCGTTCGTGGATTTCTTTTAATTTATCCCATGTTTGGCGAGCAGTTTCGAGATTCTTTATCTGTATTATTTGCGCGTCTTCGATGCTTAAATTTGTCAGAGCACGCGCTTTCTTATCCTTTTTGTTCCAAGCGGAAAATGACGCATCTGTGCTAGCTGGAGCTTGCTCCGTTATAGTTTCGATTAAATCATCTTTCGTTAGTATCATCTCAATCTTAAAGCTCCAATTAGCGTAGTTTGTGGCGTTCAATTTGTCTATCATTTGAGTATCTCTAAATGACGCCATCATTAAGTTTTCTTTTCTTCTTTTACTTTTTTTTCTTTTTCTTTTTCTTTTTATTTTTATACCCTACTTTTTGTTTTTATTTTATTTTATATTTAGCGCAGATTCAGACATTTAGTCTCGAATTCTTTTTCAGGCTCAAAATCTTTTTTTTTGTAGTAAAAATAGTTTATTTACTGTGGGACCTTTTAACGTGCAGTTAATGGCCACTCTAAGTTTATGTTATAAGTAGGGGTAATATTTCAATATTAGTTCTATTTTCTATCTTTCTTTAGTAAATAGTTAAAAATCATATATATATTTTCCTGTCTTTATATAGTAAACAGTTGAAAATCATATAAATAGTTAAATTCTTCTTACCTTCTGTTTTCGGGATTCAGGAATTGTGTATCCAATTTTATCGTGTCATTTATTTATGACTCTGGTTCCGTGTTTTCACATTTCACGTTCTCTCTTCCACTTATCACTACTTAACCGTGAAGGAAGAAAATTGTTATTATAAAATTGAGTATTATGAAATTGAATGGATTCATTGCTTTAGAAAGTTAAGAAGATTTATTAGTATAAAATTACAAGTTATCATTTACATAATTTAAGTTTACATTTTTAAAGATAGAGAAATTTTTGTACGCTTTAGGAGCGATCATGAAATAAGTCTTATAGTTCTGAAAGTCACATTGCACACTAAAATTGAAGCAGTCTATAATACTTAGTTGCAGTGGTTGCATGAGGCCCATTTCAGGGTTTTCACAGTTTAAGTGTTTACTGAAAGTTCTCGCACATGGCCTTGACGTCACGAGCCATATGGTTTCTCAAGTGCAGAAAGGTTTCGGTTCGATTGTATCTTCCTGAGTGATAAGCTGGGATTACGTGTTTCGGAGAAAGAAGGTTTTCAATAATTAATAGCAATAATCTATCTACCTATATATATATATATATAAACTTATTAAACAGAAGCAACTGACCATATACAATGAAATTACTATACCATATAGCACTGTCAAATTACAAATTTATTCAAAATGCAAGATGACCATACTAGTTGGACATAAACAAAAACAATGCAAACGGCCAAATTAATATGTTATTTCAATAGCAACATTACAAAAAGTTATGAATGCAGCAACGTAAAATGATATTGAAATACAAGAAATACATCAAATTTTGCAATAAAATAATGTATTTAATAATTAGGAAAATATAAATTATGCCAAAATTTGGGCTGTAATTAGATGTATATCTAATTGAAAGCTGCAAGAGAACGATATTCTTATGAATATAAAAAGTAAAGTTAAAAATTAAATTAAAAGTAAAACTATCCACAAATGTTTGCGCAAATGCAGCATGCCATTACGGAAGTTCAATATATAAAAACTTATTGTAAAAATTAACCATTGAAACAGAAGCAACTGACCATATACAATGAAATTACTATACCATATAATATATATATATACATATCAATAGACATTTGTGCCCCTATATTTCACTTTGCAGCTACAGGTACTTAGCACAGACCACTGGTGTTTATGTGTGGTAGTAACCTCGAGACTCCCATCGTTCAATATGGTGGTTGCATGTTGGTAGCTGTGGGAGAGATATTGTTGGTTGAAAGTGGTCGACCTAGAGCATTTTCATATATTTCGAGAAAAGTGTTCTAAAACATGCTTGGTATCTTCTTTAATGGGAATTGATTCATTCAACTTAACATGAACTAATTAAGATATAGATAACTAACTAAGATGATTTCGCGCCCTCTAGCGGTGGAAATTGAAACTAAACAATATTGAATCCGTGCGTAGCAAACCTACTATACAATGCCGTAGGCAGCGGGTTTGGAGTTTCGTTCGGAAAGAGGTTTGTTTAGAACAGAATCTACGCCAAAAATGATTATTTTTATCGAAACCGCAAAAAAATTACTGATTTCTGGGCATCGCCGGATGGATAAATTAGCATTAACGTAAAATCAATATTACGTTGTTACCCTTGCATGTATAAATACAATTATGCAGCTGAAAATGTTTTGTTGAGGATTGATAGCATTAAAAAAATATTCTATTCCGGTTACTCGGATATGTTTTCGAAAATCAGTGACAACAAAATAAACTCTTTTTTTTTTTTTTTTTTTTTTTTACAAATACTTTTAGCACTTTCCAACCTAGTTGAAAAGTGCTTATGACTTCGGTTTGTCTGGCCGTCTGTCCGTGCTCTAACTCCCGTAAATATGCTCGGATTGCTCTGCAATTTTTATATGTTATTGCCGTTATCTATAGCATGTTCCCTATTTCAACGGAAGTGTGTAGCACTTATAGTTTTATTACAGGGACACTCAAAAGAATTCCGTTACATTGCGGTCTATGGGGAAAAATCATTTGCGGTTTATTTAAATAATGTTTCAGTATTTTAAACGCATTGAAATTTATATATATCACTAAGGTGCATTAGAAGAAGCTTAATATGGAATAGGGTGTGCATAACACTTATAGTTACTTTACAGGGACAGTCAAAAGAATTCCGTTACATGACGTCTATAAACAAAAATCGTCTGCGGTTTATTTAAATAATGTTTCACTATTTTAAACGCATTGAAATTTATATATATATATCTAAGGTGCATTACAAGAGGCTTACTACAGAATAGTGTGTGTATAGCAGTCATCGTTCATTTACAGGGACACACAAAAGAATTCTCTACTGTCTGTTAACACTAATTCCTGGAAGTGCGTTTTAAGTTACTAAACGCGATTTTAATTTTAACTCGCTTTTTGTCTATTACGTGGTGTGTATAAATTCTGTAGATCCTATACAGGGCAGCACAAAAGTTCGCGAACACATTTCCGTTTATTGACAGAAACTCCCGAAAGATAATTTTAAACTGTGCTACGCGTTTCGTAACTAAACTAAAATTTAGCATCCTAGCATATACAAATCTATAGATCATATACAGGGCTGAATAAAAGTATTCGGATATTTTTCCGAATATTGTATCTGTTGGAAATTCCTGAAATTATGTTTTTAAATATGTTATGCGTTTTCCAAATTGTTTACTTAGATGTTATCTTTTAGCTTATTAAACGGTATGTTTTGTAAAATTATTTTGGAAGCGTTGGAAAGTAACATAATCTATGCTTGACGCATGATTTTTCGTTCTTGTTTAAATCTTGAAAAAGGTAGTTTCGGAGGTTTTTAACAATAAAGAACGCTTTTAGGAATCGTGGGAAACTCGAAAAAAGTTATTGTATATTTTCTTTCGCGGATATATGATATTTTCGTAAAATTTAGCATTTTTTTACAGTTTAGAATCTACGTCTTAGCAGGTATAATGGCATGGCATACTTTCAAAAGGACCATATATTTTTTTTGTTCCATTTTTACTCCATTTTCTTAAGTTCCTTTTTCACAGATGTTGTTGTACTTCTTTTAAGTTTAATTTTAGAATTTAAACTTATTAATAATTTTAAATTAAATTTCTTCATTTAATTCAAATACCTCTTTACGTTAAATTACTTTTTTATTAAAAATATATTTGAGTAGGGATATTCGCCTGACTACGTTTTAAGTAATATTCCATAAAATTTTAAAAGAAGAAATTTAAAAAAACTAAAACTACATAAGTGTTTCAAAAACATATATATTCATAATATAATAAATTATAACACCTTGTAATAATATAGTTCTTTTAAATGCTAAAAGGTATAAATTAACAACATAATACAAATTAAGATAACTTTTATTAGGTTGTTTGACATGTTTCGACACACTCCGAGTCATTTAAAAAAACAAATGAGAATATTCCATAATTGCACGGGCTTTGAATTTATTATTTTTATGTACTTTTTTAAAAAATTACGCACGTTATCTTTTATTTTTACTTGGTTCACTTGGTTACAGAAAAAAAGAGCATGTAGCTGATATTAAATATAATAGAAAAACTACAGCCCTGGCAAGATTATATCAATAAGAAATCATCCAAATAAATTTCAATGAAAGGAAAATAATATTTCCCTCCAGTCTATACTATCCATCCATAATAAGAGAAACCATAGAGATACTAACACGCAAAAATACAATATGTAACGATGCGGCATCTTTTAATTTACCGAAACTGTGGCTCGAGTTACTCCATGGTCATAGATATGAAAATAAACAACCAAGTAAAAAACAATAGATAACGTGCGTAATTTTTAAAAAAGTACATGAAAATAATAACTTCAAAGCCCGTGCAACTTTGGAATATTGTCATTTTGTTTTTGAAAATGACTCGGAAAGAGTCGAAACACGTAAAACAACCTAATAAAAATTATTTTAATTTGTATTATGTTGTTAATTTACACCTTTTAGCATTTAAAAGAACTATATATATTCATTTTACAAAAACTTTACTGAAGGTGTTTAAAAGATTATATTTTATATACAAAACTGTATTTTTACTATAAAACCGAGCGCTTTCGAGCAAACACTTGCTCATCATCAGGATTACAAACGTACACAAAATGCACAATAGCAAAACATAGTGAAATACAACGGTTAAATTGCTGGAGAATGGAACAAACAATTAAAACAAACCAACAGGGGCGCAGGGGGAGTGATGTAAGAATTATCCTTCGTCTTGATCAATTCTTAGGACTTTACACCATAATTTGGGAATATTGTAGATAATGAATCATTGTATGTTTTATATTTTTAATATGCTTTTAGAGCATTTATGTAGTTTTTAGTTACTTATTTGTATTTTAATGTAAATCTGGATTCTGTGAGTATGTTTTTATGATATCTTGAGTTTTTTGCACATTGTGAAAGTGTTTTATTTTCATGAATAAAATATTTTTGTAGGAAAATGTTTATATTTATGTAAATAAAAAAGAAATAGCTTTAAATATCTCTAAGCTTTATTCCCTTTTCAACAGATAGCTACAGAAATTTTGCATAAATACATTTGTCAGCTATGACACTCACGTACATGCATGCATAAAATTATGTGTCAAAATAGGCACTCCAAACACGAAAAAAATCCTCTTTCTGTCATTTGTATGTTACATACCTATTGTGAATTTATATAATTTCAAAACATTATTCAAATATTATAAAAATGTAATGCTTCTTTTCTAAAATATATATTAGTAGAATTTTAGTTTGAAATAAATGATTCTAGAATTTTATACGTGTAGCAAATTATGATATATTGCCTTATATGTCAGAAAACTGATTGATAAATATATTTTCTTTACTCAGTGGACTTACTTTAATGGATTACAGTTTTGGACAGAATTTTTTTTAAATAAGGAAAGAGAATATTTTTTAAGCGTTTAAGCATTTATTTAAGAGTATACAAAATAGAATGAAACGTATCAATGAAACGTATACTAATGAAACGTATCAAACTTTTATGTATCTCAAAGAAGAAAAAAAAAGAAAGAAAGAAAAAACATTAATACAGTGATACTTCGGTTTTCGTGGATAATCTGTCCGACAACAATCAGCGAAATCATAAACTGACGAAATCCGAGGCAATTATTTCCATATGAATCGATGTAAATCCAATTAATTTGTTCTAAACACTCCAAAATACGTACCAAAAACACATTTTATAGTGAACAAGTATAGCGTTTAATACCAAAAGAAATAAAAAATGTTCTTGGCTCATGGTATCAAGACGCTATATCTGGCGCCACTTCACTTTTTGGTCTTTTGGTAGTAGGACTAGCTTCAGAATCAGAGGACCTATGTACAAGGGTGAATATTGGGTAGCTCGTGTGATTGTTTTTTTTTAACTTGCTGGGGACTCCGGGTCTTTGGACACTGGGGTTCCTGGTAGATATAGGTTTTCCCCTCGTGGACTCATAGGTCCTATGCCGAGAGGTTGGCTGTCCACGAGTGGGAGGTTTCTGTTTCTGTTTCTGTCCAAGGGTGTAAAAACTGGGCGCCACTGTGCCGAATTCCACCACTAAATTTAGTAAGCTTCGCCTAATAAGAATATTAATACAATTTAGGCGAACTATACTAATAAAAGTCGAAGAATATTAATAAAATTCTGTGGTGACAATCGACCCATTGACGCCAGTGTTTACACCCCTGCCTCTATCGCTCAAAAAGCTGTCTAAAGTGGAATTTTTCTGCCTTCTCTTTAAGATTTTCCCAAAATGGAGCAAGAGATTAGCATTAAACAAGTTGCTTACAAGAAACATTAATTGGTCCCATGATGGATCACTCGCAATTAATAAAAGAAAAGCACAAAAATACACTGGAGATAAACGAAATCCGAGGCAAGTGATGAAAACCGAAATAATTTTTTTGAGGAAAAACAACAAAAACCGAAACCGACGATAACCGAAGTCAACAAAAACCGAAGTATTACCTTACTGTAAAGGATGAGTTCACCTCACAAGAATGTCCAGATATTTGAGTACCTACAAAATCTGAACTTTGCAATATCTATAACGAGACATCTTATGAGAATTTTACATCTAACGAATTACTTTATATATTTACTCGAATGAATTTACTTCTTTAAAATGTATAGGATAGATTAGTCAGTTTTAATACTAAACACAAAAATCTTATTTGAAACTTACAAAACAACTGGAGCACAACCGCCAGTTTCAATAATTTGGTCGTCAGGTAAAAAAAAAAAAATGCCAAGCCCTGGCGCCTGGATCCAGTGCATTTGCCAAGCCCTGGATAAAATTATTATTCAGATTTCGTTAAATATTGCTCTATTCAAAAAATTATTTCTAAAACTAAAATTTCCCTTCCTGAATAGCAGAAAATATCCGTCTTAAAAACAGGGGTATAAGAAAAAGGATGTTTTGTGAAAAAAATGGAGGATAAACGGCAATATTGCTGTCAATACATTTTCCGTTATTTCATGGAATTTTCTTTACAGTGTATAATTGAAAATTTACTTTAAATAAAATTTATGAAGAAGAAATTACAAATCTTCCATTCATATAATTTCACGGTTTCATTTGTTTAGGTGTAAACATGTTAGCTAGTACTGAATATCTTCTACAATTAAAAGTTATAATATTGTGCATTTATTATAAAATAAATGTTTTATTCAAAAGAATTAATAAAATTATAAAATTACTCACAATAGTTTTATAAACTAATAAAATTCTTATACATTATACATTATTTTATATGAAATTTTAATTAAAAATAATCACAATTACCTACCAAACTGTATTTATACTATGAGCAATGCTACATTGTTTCTAGCAAACGCAGTCAGTATATATATATATATATTTGCACGCGAATCACTGGTCACAAATTGAATTATACCAAACTCAGCATAGCATTAAGCCATTATCGTTACAAAACTGTTTCCGCTATATTTACTATTAAGCTTATTTTCACGGGAGGAAATACATTTTCAATTATTCTCGTGCATTGAAGGATTCATTACTATCGATGTCATAATTTAGAAATGAATTCTGTAACTTTATAATACATTTACGTAGAATATCAGGATCGATTTATTAAGATTGTTAGAGATAATTATAACAAAGTTACATTTTCAAAATAATGTACCATACGTCTTAGAATTAAAAGAATTATTTGTTTCATTCAAATATAGATTTATTGTTGCTATTATTATTAATTAAAAGTCATTTGGAAGCTTGTAATAAAATTCAGACTTTTTTTGGTTTTTAGATATGTTTCCAAACTTGCCAAGTGTCCGGCTTTTTGCGCACCAGTATTATCTTTGAGAAAATGTTGTTCTTTTAGTTCGCAGAATGTTCCAATTACATAAAACAACATTTTCTGAACTAAAATACTGGTGTCCAAAAAGCCGGAGACTTAGCAACTCTGTGTTTCCTTAAAATAAACAATTCTTTTTATGAGCTGATTTTTGACCTTCTTTAAAGCTATTTATAAAGTACTTTAAAAATGTAGAAAAAAACTCAAAAAATTCTCGTCTATTTATTTTATTCAATTATAGATTTGTTACTACTATTATTATTATTTAAAATTCATTTTGAAGCAAGTAATAAAATTCAGACTTTAAAAAAAAAGTATAATGTGTCATTAAAATAAACAATTATTTTCTGTCAGATGATTTTTCATGTTCTACAAAAGCTATTTACAAGGATCTTTGAAAGTATAGAAGAAAAAAAAAGAAAACCAGAAAATTTATCGTCTAAAAATAGAAATGAATTTCCATTAGAACAAATTTGCTATAATTATGAAAGACTTATGAAGAATAAATTTTCCATTAATATTTTGTCTATCGTAGCTATAATCAGTATATATGTTATGGGAAATATGATAAATTCGGTAATATTAATAATAACCGGTTATTACGAATAATTATGGAATTTATCATATTGACCGTAACATATACTTTGGAGAAAAAACAAACAAACAAACAAAAAAGAAACATTGAATAGACAAATGTTGAAATTCAAACAGTTGTTTGAACTGAGTATAATTTCAATTGATCTTTAGGGGTTTTTTTTTCTCCGATAAAATAATTTCGTGAATGTATCAGAAATTTCCAATATAAATGTAATAATAATAAAAAAAAATTCATTTTACCTTAGTTAATTTATTCCAAATTCTTACAATTCTATTTCCCTCCCCCCTGTCTTTTAATAATATCTTAGATATCAATTATATTTTAATTCCATATATTTAATCAAAATATTCTTTTAATTCTTATTCTAAAAACCTTAATCTGTTAAAAGCAACACTTCTTTGTAAAAGCCCCTACATTATTCCTTCATATATTGAGACATTGCATTTTTATTTCTTTAGAACGTTTCTTAATACAGCCTTGCAACCCGCTCATTGGTTAAATTACCCCTGCATTGGCGAAAGATTCCTACACCTCGCCGGGTATAAAACGCGTTACACAACCTTGAAGCTCAGAATTTTTACGTTTTTTGACTTGTTAAATAAAACCCGTCACTTGGAGGAGAATATCTTCGATTTGGTGTACTTCTAATTTAATAACATCTTTATTTTTTCTGTGTCGTAGCACAGCCCAATTATGAATTTCTAAACTGGATATTACTGGAATTGTCTTTGATTGTGAAGTGTCAATAAATTTATTGATCATGATGCACATTCCTTTTTATTTTACGGTAAAATACCTAGTGTATTTCAAACATCGCCTTCCATCGAGATTTTATTCGACTGCCAAAGAATGAATCTAAAAATACATCGTTTACCAGCATTAATACGTCAGTGTTTTGTCGATCTAATTCACAATGAAATGAAAAAGCATTTCATATATACTGGTGGTTTTAAGTGCAATTTCTGTCTTTTAAAGGAATTTTTTTTGTTTTGTGTGGAAATCGTATATTTTTTTCGAATAAACGGAGAATTTTCTTTTTATCTTCACTCTTTGAATGTTAAAAAGCAAAAATATTCCTTCCAATACAGACAGACGGAAATATTACTTTTCAACAGAGAGAAAACGGAAAATATCCAGTCACATTCTCGTAATTAATATTTTGGGCTATAATCAAGTCGTTGGATGTGGGCATGTGGTGTATAGAACACAGTACACTCATCCTCTAATGCCGAGTACCGAAGTGCAATTCTTGAGGAAGGGTAATTGATTAAAAAAGTTGATAATTATGCAATAAATATACCTGTTCCGTATAAATATGTACCTATATACATAATTATTATATAGATTTATTGCTCATATTTATACTCAAAACAGAAATTACTCTCTTGAATCACGCAAAACTTCCATCTTGAAAACGAGGAAATACCAAAAAGAAGTTTCGTGAAAAAACGGGGAATAGTCGGAAACTTTGCTGCAAGTGAGTCTTCCTTTTTTTTTTTTTTTTAAGAAAGAAAAAACTAAACAGTGTAGCGAATATGGATTTAAAAATATCCTTGGCTATAATGCTAAAATCTAGTTAATTTGTCATTTTCACGAAAGGGTTGGAATTTATTTTATATTTATACACTCTAAAAAGAACGTCCGCGTTTTGTCAGTACAAAAATTTCGGATATTTATGATTTTTTTTATTTTTCAGTGTAATAATAAAAATATATCCTACATATTTAGTAAAAATAAAAATTTAGCATTATCTGGCAAAAGTACTCTCAATCTTCACAATACTTTTTAACTCATTCCCAAAACAACTTTCAGAAAAAAAATGTTTCCGCTATGTTGGAGTTTGATAACCACATTATTTCCATGATAGCAAATAACATATAAATCACTTTAAAAAAAAATTGCCAGTAAAAGTTCCATATTGTTACATTTTTTTTTCTTTTGCTGTTAAATATTAAAAATAAATCCTATAGCTTTAGTGAAATAAACATTTAGCATTATCTGACGAGGGATAGTCTCAAATCCATGTTCAAAATACTTTTGGACTCATTTTCTAAATAACTTTCATCGAAAAAAAAAATCCGTATAAATACTAAAATTGTACTGACCATCCACGGATATATAAACATACACACACGCATATACATATATATAAGTATACATACACACACATTTATATACATATATATATATAAATATCCATAAACAAACATCCATATGCGTGTATATAAATATACATACACATTTACATACATACATACACACACACACACACACATCTGTCTATGTATATATATTTTTTGAAATCTACTTTATGCAATTTTTAATAAGTATCTTTTCATTTAATAATATTCTGTTTAATAATATACTTTCATCCATTTAATAATATACTTTATTTACATTTGTTATATGATTTTCCTGTTATATAATTTATGATATGAAGTTTTATACCGAATACTGTATTTTACCGAACATTTTTATATAATCGTCCCTTTAATCTTTATATGAGAAAATATTTATCTACTTATAAATGGAAAAGCTTTAAATATAGTCAAGATTTGTTTCTTTTTCATCAAACAGCTTCAGAACTTTCCGATAACTGTATTTTTCAGCAGTCATATCTATGTACAAGCACGTATAAAATCAAAGATTTTTTTTAAAAATAGAACTTACAAATCAAAAACTTCTGTTTCATTTCATGTATTTGTGTGTTTTGAATTTATAGTATTTACATACGATGAAATTTTTATGCTTTTTTTCTAAAATATATGTAATACGAAGCCTTGAAGTAAATATGGTGGATTATATATATACTCGCATGTAACAGATTTTGATAAATTGCCTCGAATGGCAGAAAATTGATTGATACATATTTTACTCAAGCATATATCCCAGAAAGAATTTTCTGAAGTACATATATTGAGTAGGTGTAGATACAACGAAGCTTTATGCTACTAAAAAGTTTTATCAGAAAAATTTATGAAGTCTTTAAAGATTTAAAAGGAAAAAATTAAAAATCAAAGATATATGATGATGTATTGCTTTTTTGTTTATGAACAGGAAATGAATTTATAAATTTACTATCGAAATAAGTTATATCCTATAAAATCCTTTAATGCAGATAGTGATAGAGAATTTTTTAATGATATAGAGCCTAAAACATTTTGAGAAGATGGATTAAAAAGCTTTTTATTAAGTATATAATAAAGTGAACTATTTTTGATTAATGTGCTTGGAAATATTGCTAAAATGCTCTACAATAAGAAAAGAAAAACTGAGGATGCCCCAGACGATGGGAGAAAATATTTTTTTTAGCACATATAAATGTTTTTAAAAGGACTGACTTCTTCTGTTTGGAGGAAAGTAGCGTATATCTTTGTAAATAACATCTACATTGGCTTTTTATATGAGAAATTTGTTGCTAATGTTTGTTAGTGATAATGTAGTGTGAAAATATATGTAATACTCTACAATATTTTCAAAATGTAAATCATCTAATTAAAAAAATACGAACCAATTTTTAAATCATACTTTGCAGCAAAGGATCAGTGTCCATAAGCAGTGTTTTTGGGAAGACTAAAACTCGATTTTGTTATACTGACTTAATTATTTCACTTTTTAGTATTAGAAAGTTTATCCTGTACGATTTCAACAATAGTTTTTTCATTTCGTTCTGATTTATATGACTTAAACAAGCTCAAAGTTCGTATTATTCGTAGTTTTTAATGAAAAATACCCAATTTCTCCTAATTTTAACTCAATTATTTATATGAGCGCAATTGTGCAACACTTTCTTCTTTACGTATATTATAAAATACATCAAAATATACAATATATTTAAAAATAAAAGTGTTGCAAAGTTGCGCGCATAGTAAAATATTAAAAAATATATTAAAAAATGAGGTAAAATGAGGAGAAATTGCGTATTTTTCATCAAAAACTACGAATAATACGAACTTTGAGCTTGTTTAAGTTATATAAAAACGAACAAAATGCAAAAGATATTGTTGGAATCGTACAGGATAAGCCTTTTAATATTAAAAAGTGAAATAATTAAGTCAGTATAACAAAATCGAATTTTAGTCTTATTTCATAGGCCAAAAATACGGCTTATGGACCCTGATCCTTTAATGTGATACATATAAAGAAAATTTTTCATTTGAAAATCAAGTTTCCATTAGAGAATTTCTGATGATATAAAGCCTACAATAAATCCCGAAGATAATTAAGTAAGCGTTTTATTAAGTTTTGAATATACTGTATTAATTTTAATTGAATTTTATTTTGACAACAAAACTTGCCAGCTGGTATAATTTTTTGCAACACTTTTTCTTTTAATAGAACATTTCTCCTTATTTAATGCAGGATGTCTACGCTTAATTATGGCGAGGAAATCTCTTAGAGAAAAGTGGTGTCCAAAAATTGCAACAGTTGACGGTTATGAGATTTATACAGAAGTTAATTTATAAGCGTATTGATGTAATTAAAAAGAAGCATTACGAAACATCTCATAAAGTAAATCGAGAGTTTTTTTTTCCAATTTCCATTGTAAAATTTTAAAGGAATAAAATTTCAAAAGGGCTCGTGTCCGCCGAGCGCAAAATCATTTTCTCAACGACTTCTCATCGTATACCAAAAGAGCCGTTTTCATCGTGCTGTCTATAACAGACCAAATCTGCGAATCCCAAAAAAGCCTCTAATCCTTTTGAATATATAAAGTGGTGGAATTTCAAGTAGGCTTTAAGATGTAACCGCTGCTCTCAAGTACTGAAAATTTATAAAGCAATGATAGTCATTATAGTCATTCTTTATATTCTGTCATTATAGCATAGGTCCTTGAAATTTCTAGGGAAGTTATGAGTTCTGTAACTTCAGAAAAAACCATTAAGGGATATTGATGGACTCTTAGAGAAAGTTTTATGCGTTCTTGATGGATAATTTCTTTTAATATCTTAGAAAGTCGTACTCTCTCTCTATTTAAGTATCGATCAATGTAATTAGTAAGGAATTCATAATTAAATCATTACAGGGCTGTTCTTTCTAAATATTCGAAAATAAAGCATTTTGTATGAATTACAGAATCAAATATTATTAATAGATTAATTATATATTAAAGGTTCTTTAATTCGACTGTAAAAATTCCATTGGGATAAAAAACAATAAAGAAGAACAAAATTTAGATATTATTTACAATATTCTTTACAATGAATTTAAAATCAATTTACTCTTCTCTCCTATCTGAAGAGAAATTACATAATAATAATAATAATATAAGGCAGACTAAGAACAATTATGCTATAATAATAATAACAATATAAAATTTACAAAGGCTACGTTCATTATAACTGACTTATTATATCGATATTGAATAACGTTTTGTAAAACATTTTCTATGATCCTCAAGTTAATTAACAAATAGTATTCCTTTTAAAGGTATTCCATTCTTTGAAAATAATAAATGTAAATATATGGGAATTTTATTTGTAAATCGAGATATTACTTTGAACAAAATTCCCTGAACATTTTTAAATAAGTACAAATTGTTCACATGCAAATGACTCCGAAAATATCCATTATAAAAATTTTTAGCTTTATGAAATTGCCTGTGCTTTTATGGCATATTAGATGGCATAGAACATGGCATAGAAGATGGCATAGAACATGTCATAGAATATGCCACAGTACAGTATTTTGGATGAAACGTAAAATCAACTATTATTAATTCCTATATTAAATAAAATGTTATGTGATCAAACTTTGTCCCGTCAAAGTAAAAGGATTAAATAAGAACAAAAGTTAGATACAATTTACAATGGTTAATGTTACTTCAGAAATGCAAAGTTTGAAAGTATCACAAAAGCAACGCAGCTAGTTCATTACGTCATTTGCGATGAAGTTACTTTATTATTTCATTAATGTAAACATTTTCAAAATTCTTTTGTTCAAAAGACAAGAAAGAGGGGTTAATTTCACTTTGAAATTAGTTAGTATAACAAGTGGTAACAAGCGAAAGATTTTAGTTCCAAGAGTCAAATGTAATATTAAGCTAAAAATGCTATAGAAAATAACATAATCATTGCTTTTATTCTACAAGTTTTAAATGGAAGAACTGAATTAGCATGAAAAGTTTCAGTTAACAATTTCTTGCCTGGAGGTTCTTTATCGTGAATGATTATTCTCTCTTATAATTATATAATCTTTTTTATTTACTTCTCTCTTGGATTATGTTATATTATTAAATAACTTAATCCGATAAAAATATTCAGAAAATTAAAAACAAAACACACATTATTTACAAAACTATCACCAGTCAAGCCGAAATGTCGGAGAATTGAGTTGAATAAACATAAAAGGTAACAATATATATATATATATATATATATAGGGTCATTCATAATTCCCTCCGGGGTTTCGAAACGTTATAGTAAAAAAACGAAGACGAATATGAAAAAAAGAAACATATGAAATTATTCCGAAACTATTCAAGTTTTACTTACATACATTACAGGTGTTCTATGTGTGAACCCTTGGTCACACGGCATACATCCATGCGATAGTCCAGTTCCTGCCATACTCCGTTTCTTTAAATCTGAATCAGTGGTGTCAGTTCAATGGGCCTTTCGTAATAAATATCGAAAACAGGGACCAACTGACAAAACAATTCATGTGTGGTACCGGAAATTTAAAGAAACGGAGTATGGCAGGAACTGGACTATCGCGTGGATGTATGCCGTGTGACCAAGGGTTCACACATAGAACACCTGTAATGTATGTAAGTAAAACTTGAATAGTTTCGGAATAATTTCATATGTTTCTTTTTTTCATATTCGTCTTCGTTTTTTTACTATAACGTTTCGAAACCCCGGAGGGAATTATGAATGACCCTGTATATATATATATATATATATATATTATTTTATGTTTACTGTTTAATAGTATCAAAGTACGTTTGCAATAACAGCTTTTTGAATCTTCATTTTCAAGTGTTTATTCAATATTCATAGTTGCCACAGGTAATGCTCATATGCTAATCGATCAGCAAGCATTCGTCTATGTTGGTCAAGCCTATCATTTGCGAAAGGCACTTCAATGAGAACATTCTCTAAACAGCGAATTCTACTAAAAGCGACATGCGTTGCTCCACGTGACATCTACTTTGGACACTTCCCCTCCATAGCAATTTTTGACAAAGTTAAACTCTGGGATTTGTGTATGCTGACAGCGTATGCAACTGTTAAAGGCAACTGAGTTCGGGAGCATAAGTCATTTTCTTCTTTCCAAGACTTATAAATAGGTATGACAGAGTCTTTCAGTCACAAATGACCCATGATAACCATTAAAATCAAGAATTAAAGCCTATGGTAAGCCTGGAGGCCGTACTCCTTGTCCGTAGACAATATCTTTTACCGTACCAAGAGCATCGTTTACCAATACTCTCTCTGTCCACATACTGGTATATAACATAACTTTGCATTCAAGTGCTAAGAAAAATTCAGCCTGAAGTCCAGATACGTGATAATCTTCACTCCATCTTGCTATTTGATTATTGTGGGTATGCTATTAATCTTGCCAGCGGTAATTTTGATTTGCGACGTACGATGCCCAAAAAGATCCGTACAACTTCAAAATTTTATCTAAAAAAAGAATAGGCCTACATAAAAACTAGTTAGAACAAGAGATAGAATACCTCAAAAAGTATTTTTTCTACAGTATGTTTCTGGTCATAGATGGCCCTGCACAACACGTAAAGGATTATTAAAGAATTCAGTTATTCAAAATGGCGGATACCGTGAAGAAATCTCAATGCGTCGAGTGGTTTATCGAAACAAATTCCGATACTCACACGCAAAGAAATTATCGAACGAAGTACGGATAAACGCCACCATCTTGTTCAAGCATTCGTGAATGGTATCACAAATTTATGCCAACGGGAAGTGCGAATCATAAAAATAGGATATGGTAGCCCTAGCACTAGTGAAGAATGTGTGGAACGAGTGCGTGAAACATTTTCTTGGAGCCTTAGAAAATCAATTCGAAAAGCATCCCAAGTGCTGAATATGGCAAGATCCACGGTACGCTGAGTGCTTCAAAAACGATTACGACTTTCAGCCTACAAAGTTCAGATTCTGCATGCGTTACATCCCAATGATTACTCGAAACGTTTCAAATTTGCAGTTGATTTGCTGCATCATGTGGAGAACGATGAACGTTTTCTGAATCAAACATTGTTTTCTGACGAATCAACGTTTCATGTTTCTGGAACGGTAAATAAACATAATATTCGATTTTGGAGCTCAGAATAGTCACACGCCATATATGAAATCGAACGGAGCAGTGTAAATGTCAATGTGTGGTACGTTCTGCTTCACGATCGCATCATTGGACCTTTCGTTTTCTCGGAAGAGACTGTTACCTCAAGTGCCTACTTAGATAAGCTCGAGATTTATGCATTTCCACAACTGCAAGAACTTCAACCGAATGCGATTTTCCAACACGATATTGCGCCTCCACATTGGGGATTGAGTTCCTTGAGTTGCTGAATTATTCATTACCACAGCATTGAATTGGCAGGGATAACACCATGGCATATCCGTCTTGGTCACCTGACATTGCTGCACTAGACTTTTTCTTTAAAGGTTACGTAAAAGATACTGTGTACCGAACAAATGTTAATAGTCTCATGTGAATGAAACAAAACATCGAAACAGTTGTAGCTACTGTTGATGTTAGAATGCTAAAACGTTCGTGGATTGAATTGGAATATCGTCCTGATATTCTTCGTGCTACGAAAAGGATCCCATGTTAAAGTGTACTTATGCAGTAGATTTTTTTTTTTAAGTTATACTATCTACTGTTGTAACTACTTTGCTATAGGCCTATTTTTTTTTTTTTAATAAAATTTGAAATTGTACGGTTCTTTTTGGAACACTCTATATATATTTCTTGATTATGTTCTTCAGATTGTATGTTTGTAGAAAGTTTTACAATATTAAGGGGACGGTGAACGTTCAAATTGAATTTTTTTTTTTTTTTTCATCATAGACATATGCAATTTTGTGCATATGTACATTTCACCATAACGTATTTAGAATACCTTAAAAAACTTTGTAATTGTAATATAATTAAAAATTTTTTTATTTAAAATTTATAAACAACATTTTAAAATGCTCCTTGCGTCTTAATTTTTAAGGTGTTCCCTCGATTTGCCATTCGAATCACTTAAAAATATATTACAAAAAAATCTGTGTATCGGTTATTTAATCCCGTAAATAGTTAATTTTTGAGAGAGTTTTTTCTGAATTCCATTCCGATTTTCATCAAAATTTAGCATTTTAATAAGTTATAAATCAAATTTTATTATCTTAAAGAAGTCTGACTGTAAAATGCCTACACAGTTTCTTTGTAAACAGTATCAGGATTATTCCTTATCAATTTCAAGAATTTTGACCAAAACTTAAGATGCATGGAGCATTTAAAAATCTAAAAAACGTGCAAAATCTGTATTGAGAAAAACAGATATAGAGTTTACTAAACCACCGAAAAAATGATTGTGTACAATTAAAACGCTTGTAACTTTACAAAAATTCATCTTAGCTGCATGCAAGTTTTCTCAAATGGTTCAATACAAACTTAAGAATAATAATACACACAAAAATAAATTTCGATTTTGGCTCGATTTTTTATCAAATAAAGGTCCATGGTCCCCTTAAGACTTTTTGTTTATATGAAATATTTTAACAATTACATATTTATTTTACATGTAAGGCGTTTACATAGTTTATAACAAATGTTTTCCAGCCAATACATTTTATTTGGAAACTTTTTCCATATACATAAATACGCGATTTTTTTTCCAAATTGGAAAAAAATTAATAATAGTTTTGGAAGTTATCATACACCGAAACAAATTACATTAAATTCTGTTTTAATTTCTGATGTACATGTACAAAAAAAAATTAGTTTAGAGAAGAACAAAATTTATATTTACCACAAATGAAAAACATCATTTACATCATTTACGATAAAGATACTATATTCTCTTTTTAAACGTAAACTACAGTTTCGAAATCAGTTTGCTCGAAAGATATGAAAAGAAATTTATTCCACTTGAAAATTTGTTATGTTAATAAAGCGATAAGAGAGAAAAATTCTTCCTTATATGTTTTAAAATTTCAGATCTTAAAAAAAAGCTTTGAAATCTTAAATTAATCCTTAATTCCTTTAAAATCTTAAATTTTAGGAATAAAAATCTTATATTAATTCTTGAATCCTTTAAAGTCTTAAATTTTAGGGAATTTTGTGCATATACATAGACATACGATTATTTTTTTTTTCCAAAATGGAAAAAAAATAGTTTTGCAATTTATCATAAACTAAAACAAATTAAATGAAATTCAGGTTTTATATCATATCACTTTATCATAAACCGAAAAAAGTAAAATTAAATTCATTTTTTATTTCTGATGTATACGTAACAAAACATTTAGTTTAGAGAAGAACAAAATTTAGATTTACCACAAAAGCAAAACATCCATTTATATAAAGACACTGTATTCTCTGTTTAAATGTAAACAACAATTTCCAAATCAGTTTCCTCAAAAGACATGAAAAGATTCCGCTTGGAAATTAGTTATGTTCACAAAGCGTTAAGAGAGGAACATTCTTTGTTATAGGATTTAAAATCTTATGTTATGATGGAAATGCTGCAGCAAAACACATAATCATTTATTTTATGTTGTCAGATTTTAAATAGTGAAACACAACAAAATCCTGGTGAAAAGTTTACGCTAGAATTTTCTTAGTGGTCCTTTATGGTGAATAATTCATTTCTCTTACTGTGCCCGCATTCCTTAATTTGACATAAATGCATAGAGAATAAAATATTCAAAGAATTAAAATAAAGTAACAATAGGTACAAAATAAGAAATGTGTCATAATCTACAAAATGTAAGATGTAAAGGTTTTTTTTATGTGTCTATTTAGTCGATACGGATTCACTCAGCAAAGTGATTAGCATATTGGCAACTAATTAAGGAGCTTGGACCAATGTTAGCGGGTTCAATAACCGAGTGGTCTGGGGAGGGGTGGATAAGAGTGGAAAGGTTTTCAGGATTTTCCTTGTACGATAACTATTTGGTTTTGTTAGCTGAGTGCGATACGGTTATCTTTTGCAAACAAGAACGGAAAAATGGAGCTATGAATAAAGAGGAGGCCACATTTAGTGAAGTGTCTGTAAGTTGCGAGCGGAGTAAATGAGAATGCAGTCACAAGATGGCGACTGTTGTCAGGTTACATCGGAAGACCAGGATCTGATTATTTGTGCAAACGTCTACCAGTAAATTTAAATATAAATTTTCGTTATTTTTAAATGCTTTACTGATGTAAAATTTGGGTCATAAATAAGGCAAAATTTTCTATTCGCTTTTATTCATGAAAGTTTGAACCGGCGAGATTATAATTTTTTCACTAACATTGAGAGGAAGATTGTGTATTAGTCACAATATGGAGAAACTCGCAGAACGTAACTGTCACATGGGTAAACTTCCACCAGTAAAAACAGAATAGATAATTTCCTCTTAACCCTTCTAGTACCAGGTTTTAAATTTTGATGAGCGTTTTCAGTTTTACAGGATTTGAACCAGAAACTTAATTATATTGAATGTAAACTTTTCCTACGAAATGTCTATATGGTTTTATTTATTAAGTTTAAATTATTTTTTTTTTTCTGGTTCAAAACATAAAAAAACTTGAAAAAGAAAAATAATAGGGTTGAATATGACGCCAATGGTGTTAGGACGGTTAATTATGATATAAATTTTACATGAATATGGCGTTTAAATAATTATAAAATTTCTATTCAAATTTACTGGTGGAAGTTTGCCCCGGCAGTAATCAACCACCGAAGAACAAATAACAGTTGAAGCTTTACCCTATTGAGGATATGTCAATTCTTTTTTTATTCATAGTTTCATACGCTAAATATACCGTGTAACAGAACTATAATTCGAGTAACTTTCCGTTCAAAAGTCCTGCCTGAAGGCATCCCTCCAATAGCATAAAAACTTATCTTAATCTGTCAAAACTGACAGATATTTAATAAAATCCCCATCCCACCCCATCTATTTAGTCTACCTGAAATAGCTTAAGTTATTACATGATTTTATATGTAAAGAGTACATGTGAATTTCCAGACGTTTCAAAGGCCAAAAATTCTGGTGCAATAAATAACAAAATAAATGGCTAATTAAATATAGAAAATACATTTCTGCTTTCAATTTAATACCTTGTCAAATTTATTCAAAAACAAGAAACTTTATTGGCAGTTTTCTTGCATATTTAAAAACGAATGATTTTGAAAATGAAAACGAGTAAGTAACATTTGCATTTACACATCCTGGATTTTAATACAAATTTAAGGTAAAGAAAGTATTGTAGCGTCGTTAAATTAAAATACTTGCTTGGCGCAATATTAATTTTAATAACACTACTTCACAGTACACAGAAAAATTACAAAATACAAGAAACGACACACATGTAGTTTCCAGTTTATGGGTTTAAAAGTTTTTTGTGGTTGTCAGGACGCCCATTTACCTTTCCGGGCAAAACTCAGATTTCACGGCACAAGTACCGTAGGTCGGTCTCTCTCGAAGAGAGAAAATTTTTCCGGACTCGTCTGCTTGGAGCTAGCAACAGAATTAATCTCTTTTGCCTGTCAAGATTTGAGTATGTACTGTAGATGAATTTCAAGTAGTTCAATGACTTAATAACCTATGTAATGCAGTTACAGCAGCTTCTCAAGTAGTTGAGATATGTGAGAGTTCTGTTTTCAAGTACTATGAATTTATCGTGCAATAAAAGTCTGTATATTGTCAGATCAGACGAAGGGAGATAAAATTTATATGTACTTGGCAAGTCTAATAACCTCTTGAGAATATTTATACATGTGCATCTGGAATCGCTTTTTAGTTTCATTTGAAGGAAGTAATACTTAACAATCTTCTTGTATACAACTTAAGTCTTCCAATTAGTGAGTCAGAGTTTGTGTCGGTACAGTATAAGTTAAAATTGAAACTCTTTTTTAAAAACTTTTTTAGAAGCATTCAATGTTTGTCTTAAATATGTTGCCTAATTTTATGACTGAAATTCATGTAGTTTCAAAAATGTTTCATTACAATATTTTAATTTGGCATGGACTCCGAATATTTTAAATTCCCCGCGTTGGTGTACGCTTGATAGTAAGTGCGCACTAAGGAATGTACTAAAAAATATATAATTTTTGCCTTGTTTCTTTTTTAAGATATGGAAACAAGAAAGAAAGTAAAACATTATACAAACTATCTATTCAAAATATCTAAATTGTTTTCCCAACGTATCTTCATAATTTTATTACTATTAAACTATTAGTTGATTAAAGCGTATTTTTAAAATATTAATACACTATATTTTTCATTTACCTTTTATAGATTTTGGCGTTTAAAACATTCCATTGTTGCAGTTACTCAGCTAGTTGGCATAGTTTGGCGAGAGTAGACTGGCGCATAATTAACTCCATTGTTTTTCTAACACATATACGGTTGTAATATTAAAGCATATTTGGCGATTTATCATCTGCGCCAAGCTAACGGGAAAATGCCTTAAAATTAATTTATTAATTTATAATTAAGTTCTAAAAATGTTAAAATGTTGTATTGACATCAGAAAACCACTTGTGTACATAAACGTTTATAATTTTTGCCTTTTAAGAAATAGGTTAAAAATCTATTACAAAATTCCATATTCGCATAAAAATTAAGTAAAATAAAAGATTATAAAAATAACTACAAATGTCAATATTTTGTAAGAAAGAAAACTTCAAATTGTCACTAAAGCAAAACTAGTCGTTGGGGGATTACTTACCCATCATGGATATTCATATTATAAAATATGAAAATAAAACATGTGTAAACTATTTATAAAATGCATTGCAATTCTAATAAACTCGTGGCTTGATTACGTCATAAGCTTTAAATTCACTATTACTGAACTGCGTAAAAGAAACATCCTTATAACTCGAAAATTGATAATCCTATTAACTAACGGTATACTGCGTCGGATTAAGCGTCTCTTTTCCAATTAAAATATATCTTTGAAGTGAAATTTGGATGAAATACAGGGTCATGAAAAATCGAAGAGTGAGGGAAATAGGATTCCAAATATCTCGGCAACTAATTATCCGATCGACTTCATGCTTTATGCAAAATGTATGTTTTTTTATTGTCTTTTATATTCATTCCTTAAAATAAACAATTTCGAAAATTTTTATATACCTTTTATCAGAACGAATATTTCGAGAGTCCAAAAAAAATAGTTCCGGTTAATCGAGGTAATCGAAATTAAATAGGCTTCTTCACATTATTACATACTAAGTACATATCAAATTGCAAGTCTCTATCTCAATTTGTTCGGGAGATAGAGCGTTTACAGACACACAGACGGACGGCAATTTTTTTTTTCTAAAAGTATGTTTTTCGGAATCTCCAGTGTCTGAAACATGTAAATCCGTCAAAAATTTTTTTTCGATTTTCAAAACGATTACAAGACTTACCCTATACTACGTATGATGGGTGAGAAATAATTACTCTCACAATTAATAATAAAGTTTTTTTTTTTAAGGTTAAACATCATTTTCAAAATCAATTCATCCCAAAAGACATTAAAAAGAATTATTTCGCTTTGAAATTAGTTACGTTAACAAAAGTGTAAAAAAATTCTTCGTCTAAGGATTTAAAATTTAATATTACGGTCGAAATGCTTCAGCGAAGCATATAAACATTTATTTTGTACTGTCAGAAAATAAATAACAGAGCATAGTGCTGGTGAGACGTTTAGGCTAACAATTAGAACTTTTTTATGTTAAATATTTTATTTTTTTCTTATTTGCGTTGAATATCTTAATTTGACACAAATATATAGATAAATAAAAACGAAAACTACAGAATTAGAAAAGTTCCGTTATTTGCAAAATATAAGAATAAATTAAATGTAAAGAGTTACTTTCACAGTTGGATGGATATTTTGTCTATATGAAATATTTTGAGAGAATATGATATATTTTAGAGATACTTTCTGATTAGTAAAACAGAGGCAACAAGTGGGAAATTGTAAGTCAAACGTGACAAATGAGGTACGTTCATACTATAACTAGTTTCAGTGAAATTAATTATATCGTCTGTTGTTATGATAGGACTAATTTCCGTAATAAATAAGTACATTTTAAGTTGCCAACATTTTCTGATTTGTTGATCTTTACTGAAAATTCCAATGGGGAACTTAAGCTTAGCATTGAAAATTTCAGAACTTGAAATCCATATTTAGACTTTTTTCCATTTAATATATATTTCTCCGGAAACATCTATCCAAAAATTGTCGGTAGGTTATAGGATTGCTATAATTAAACAATTTTAGTATACAAATTCGGTTTTTAAATTCAGTAATACGGAAATAATATGACTCCATTTTAAATAGACGTAATCACCTTGGCAACCTAGTATCATTACCTATCATATGATATCATTTAATTAATTACGTATGATATAATTTAATAGAATGATACATCTCGGTCACTTGACGATTAATCCTCGGAAGCTGCTATAACAAATAAGTATCAATTTTTAAGAAATTCAAATTACTTAATAAATATTTTTATTAATATCTTTTAGGTTTTGATTTGATGTTAGGATTTGATATGACTCGACAAAATTCTGCAAAGATTATATACATACAATTACATTAAGTACATTAAATTTCAAATAATTTGGTTGGGTAGTTTTTGCGCTTTTATATGCGGACAGACAGACGAACGGACGGACAAACAGATGGACAGACAGATGGACGAACTAGACGATGACTATAGGTGCTACGTATTCATATAATTACGAACGCACCTAACAATGCACCCCCCTCCCAAAAAAAAACACATCCCTATACACTCTCAGAAATAAAATACTCAATTTTCACGATTCCGCAATCCTCAGGCCTCGTTTCGTTATTTTTGACAATCATTTCGTCACAGAGTCACGGGTTTTTTGACGAAACGTGAATCCTCAAATATCTTGACGAAACTGTTTCCTCGCTGTCAAAAATAAAACTCTCACTTTTGACGATTCCGCAATTCTTGAGCTATATTTCGTCATTTTTGACAATCATTTCGTCTCAAAATTAAGTGATTTTCAATGAAATGGAATAGCTCAAATATTTGACAAAAATGTTTCAACATTCCCGGCCAGAATATTTTTGTTACAAAATCAATCAAAAAAAATAAATTACACGAAAGTATTAAAATTACAATATATTAATGAAAACAGAGACAAAACTATTTCATCTTTGGGGGCCGCTATAACACGAATGTACCAAATTTCTACTTTATTTTTTATATCTGATAATTTGCGTCTATCCTTTTTGTAACGATTTTATGCATTTCTATTCCTATTCAAAGAAAAAATATTCTGAAGTTACAGATCTTCGTTAAAAACGGTTAAAATAGTAAAATGCGAACATCATTTGGTCCATTTTCGACCAAAAGCATCAACATTTTCCCAATGTTAAAAAAAAATAATAAATAAAAAAAAAATACAATTTTAGGAGCTTTTTTTTATTTAAGAAATATATTCATATAACGAAAATGTAAAAATATATATAACTGACCCCTCTATAAACAGTAATCTTATCCGCTAAAATTGATGAACTCGCCTCCAAAATATGCACTTCAAAATTAATTATTTCTGATCAACAAATTTACTAGACCATATTTTAATCATTCATTGAAGAAAGGAAATTTCTCTAATAAATTATATTAATCAAGCCATTTTCTAATTATTTATCAACCATAGAAAAACCATAATAATAATCTAGCCTTATTAATTAAAACATGCAGAAGTTATAACAGCACCGATAAGAATACAATCTGCTTTCTAAAAATATAAACACACATCAACCTCCCGTAAATACATTTAAAATCAAATAAATCCGAAGTCCCGCTGGCTAAGTGGTCATAGCATTTGTCTGCAAAGCTAAAAGTCGCGCGTTCAAACCCCTTGAAGACTTGTGAAGAGTAATCTTATTTTTCTCCTAGTCAATTAAAGATGCTTCTAAAAACTCCGATAAATGGAACCACCAACCTTTTATTTGAAACTTTCAGAGAAACAATTTGACGAAACTAATTTCTTCGTAATATTGAGGATGCAAATTTACTCGATTTGACGAAATATTTAATCGGAGCATTTCCCAGGAAACCGTTTCGTCAAAAACGAAGAAAATTTCTTGAAATCTGAGTATTCATTTTTGAGAGTGTACATACGGGTGATTTTATATGAAATACGGAAACATTATGTTTTGACTGGAAGGTCGCAAATTTTGTGGGAATAAATGGAAAATTTCCTTTTCATTGAATGCAAAAATCGGAAATGTTCCTTATCAATGCAGAGACAACGGAAAAATTCCAGTTAAAATTTCGTCAAATAATATCCCAGTTAAATTCCCAATAAAATTCCACTTAAATAATAACAAAATACAGTCGCTAATTAGTTGTAGAACGCATTTCACTTAACGACGAAAAACTATCTGCAGTGACAGTATTTGGTCAGAAATAACAACTTCAAATTATTAACAACTTCATTTATGATAAAGTCACTGTATTCTATGGTTAAACTGAACAACGATTCTGAAAGCCGTTTGCTAAAATATGAAAAGAAACTAATTTCACTTTTAAATTATTTGTGCTAACAATAGTATACGAGAGAAAGAGTTTGCACGGCATTAGTTCAAACATAATGATGGGATAAATAAATAAACTACAGCAAAGCATTTATCTTATTCTGGCAGATTTTAAATAGCAGAACCGACTTCTGGTATAAACTTTAAACATATATTTCCTTAGAGGTTTTTTATGATGAATAATTCCTTTCCTTTCTTTCTGTGAATCGAATAATTTAAGGTAAATACATAGAGAATTAAAATAAAATAAAATAAGACACTTACATTTATTTTCAAAATGTAAGATTAATGAAAGAAAAATGTTTTTTTTTCATAGTCGCTTTTTTTGTCTAAATGTGGTAATTTAAAATCTTCACATCTATTTCATCTGTACAAAAATTCTATTTTGATAAACGGATACTAAGTCAAACATTGCTAATATAGTATAATAACAAAGTACAATTGCTAATTACTTGTAGAACGCATTTAACTTAACGAAGATAAAATATCTTAAATGGAAGTATTTTTTAAGAAAAAAAAGCTTCCAATTACCCACGAAATCAATGCAATTATTAACTTCATTTATGATAAAGTCACTGTATTGTTTGGTTAAATTTGAACACTGATTTCAAAAGCAATTTGTTCAAAGATATCAAAAGAAAATAATTTCATTTTGAAGTTAGTTGTGCTAACAATAGTTTACGGGAGAAAAAAGTCTGAAAAAGGGGGAAATTTCTGAAACAGGGGGAAAAAGGGAGAAAAGCGATTATGACAGATTTTTTATATATATATATAGTCACTTTTTTTGTCTAAATGAGGTAATTTAAAATCTTCACATCTATTTCATCTGCACAAAAGTTCTATTTTGAAAAACGGATACTAAGACAAAAAATCCTAATATAATATAATGCCAAAGTACAATTGCTAATTAATTATAGAACGCATTTAACTTAACGAAGATAAAATATCTTTAATGGAAGTAATTTTTAAGAATGAAAAACTTCCAATTACTCACGAAAGCAAGGCAATTATTAACTTCACTTATGATAAAATCACTGTATTCTTTGGTTAAATTTGAACACTGATTTCGAAAGTAATTTGTTCAAAGATATGAAAAGAAATTAATTTCACTCTGAAATTAGTTGCGCTAACAACCGTTTACGAGAGAAAATGTCTGCATGACATTAGTTCAAACGTAATGATGTGAAAAATAAACTACAGCAAAGGCTATAATAAATTTATTTTATGCATTCCGATTTTATAAAAAAGAACAAACTTCTGGTAAAAACTTTAAACATATATTTACCTAGAGGTTCTTTATGATAAAAATTTATTTTCCCTTCTTTCTGTGAATCTAACGCAAGTTCATAAAGAATTAAAATCAATATGTATAAAATAAGATGTTTGCAGTTATTTACAAAATATAAGATTAATTAAATGCATAGTGTTTTTCCCACAGTCGCTTTTTTGTCTAAATGAAACAATTTAAAAGCTTTATATCTATTTCATACGTAAAAAATATTTCTATTTTGAAGAACGCATACCAAGACAGTAAATGCTGATACAGTATATTAAGAAAGTACAATCGCTAATTAGTTGTCGAACGCATTTAACTTAAAACAAATGAAACAGCTGTATTGAGAGAACTTTGTAAGAAAGTAATAATCCATATTACCCACACAAGCAAAGCAATTATTAACTTCATTTTTGATAAGTCACTGTATTCTTTGGTTAAAGTTGAACACTGATTTCGAAAGCAATTTGTTCAAAGATATGAAAAGAAATTAATTTCACTTTGAAATTAGTAACGCTAACAACAATTTTACGAGAGAAAATGTCTGCATGGCATTAGTTCAAACTTAATGATGTGAAAAATAAACTACAGTAAAGACTATAATAAATTTATTTTATGCATTTCGATTTTATAAAGAAGACTCAACTTCTGGCAAAAACTTTAAACATATATTTAACTAGAGCTTTCTGTGAATTGCTTAATTTGACGCAAATGCATAGAGAATTAAAATCAATACGTATAAAATAACACACTTACAGTTATTTACAAACTGTAAGATTAATTAAATGCAAAATGTTTTTCTCACAGTAGCTTTTTCATCTAAATGAAGTAGTTTAAAAGCTTCATATCTATTTCATCCGTAAAACAATTTCTATGTTGAAAACAGGTACTAAGACAATATATGCTGATATAGTATAATAACAAAGTACAATAGCTAATTAATTGTAGAACGTATTTAAATTAAAGAAGATAAAATGTCTGCATTGACATTATATTGTAAAAAAGAAAGGATTAAAATTACCAATACAAGTAAAGCATTTTTTAAATTCATTGTATCCTTTTGTTAAACTTAAACAACGATTTCGAAAGTCGTTTATTCAAAAGGTATGGAAATAAATTAATTTTCCTTAGAAATTGGTTGCGATAACAATAATATATGAGAGAAAAATTTTTGCATGACATTACTTCAAACATAATATTCTGATAAAAAAGGCTACAGCAAAGCACGTAATCATTTATTTTATTCAATCATATTTAAAACAGCAGTTGTGAATTCTTGTTAAACATGTACGTAACCCTATGAATTTTAAGATATAAATGATTTCTTTCTCAAATTAAAAACAAAACGTAAAGTTTTATTTTATTTTATTTTATTTTTTATTTGTTATAAATTATTTTTATGGTCGGATGGCTACTTTGATTTTGAATTATCGACCTATCCACTTTACATGCAAAACGTTTATATTGTTTATATAATTTTTTTAAAAAAAAGATAATTTTATTATGAAAAAGATTGCATAAGAAAGATTGAAAAGAAAGCACGTAAAATGTTTGCAAAACTGAAAACTAACAGATTTGCAATTTATCGTAGTATAACTAAACAAACAATATTAAATTTATTGTTTGAAGTCTTTGAACGCTTAATTTTGGTTTTTCAAAATTGATTTAAAAACAAACCTTTAATTAAAGTAAATTATGATAAAGTCATGTACTTTTTTTTATTAACCCTTTCAAGGGCGGTGATTGCAAGGCGCGAACGCTTAATTTTAATTCCAAACTGCCAAGTGGCACCCAGAAATTTTTAATAAAATTTTGCTTTTATAATATTCGCAATGAAAAGCTTTTAATTATTTTCAAATAGATTTGTTGTTAAATTCTGGTGTCATTCGAATATTTCAACATTTTAGTAAAAGAAGTACTTTGCCCTTGAAAGGGTTAAACTTAAAAAAAACACACACACTTTCAAACTCAATTTGTTCAAAAGACATGAAACGAAATTAGTTTTACTTTGAAATTAGGTACGCTAACAAAAAGCTACGCAGAAAACGCAGCAAAGCAAATAATAATTCATTTTATTCAGTCAGATTTAAACAGCAGTTATGAATTCTTGTGAAACATGTACCCTATAAATTGTAAGATAAATGATTTCTTTCTCAAATTAAAAACAAAACGTACATGTTTTTTTCTTGAAAAAAAAATTCCGTCATAAATTATTTTTATGATCGGATGGTTACTTTGATTTTGAATTACGATATACCCACTTAATACACAGAACGTTTATATTGTTTATATCGTTATTTTAAAAAAAGATTATTTTATTATGAAAATATATAAGAAAGATTGAAAATAAAGCAGGTAAAAATTTTGCAAAACTAAAAATTAACATACTTGCAATTTATCGTAAAACTAAACAAACAAAATTAAGTTTATTGTTTAATGCCTTTGAACACGTAATTTTGTTTTTTCAAAATTATTTTAGAAACAAACTTTAAATTAAAGTCAATTATGATAAAGTCGTGGTATATTTATATTTTTATTATTAAACTTAAAAAAAAACACACACTTTCAAATACAATTTGTTCAAAAGCCATGAAACGAAATTAGTTTCACTTTGAAATTAGGTACGCTAACAGAAAGCTACGCAGAAAATGCAGCAAAGCAAGTAATCATTTATTTTATTCAGTGAGATTTTAAATGGTAGAACCGAGTTTTGGTAAAAGCTTGAAGCATATACAGGGTGATTTTTTTAAAAGTTGTGAAAGTAAAACCCTATAAAAAAAAGAACCACTGATCCAAATGACCTGAAATTTCACTGGTGTGCTCCCAATGCAATGGGTATTTTTTAGTCGTGGGTAAAAAAAAACTTAAAATCTCACCAACAGATGGAGCTGTATATACAGTGAAGTCGGGAGACGAGCTTGTGCATGGCACACGTACAATGGCGATAAAAACGTGAAGCACGCACACCTCGTGTTCATTATTCTACGGATATCCTAGCAATGCCTGTGCCATTGACGGACCGTGCGTAGTTAGTGAAACTGTATTGTCCGAAAAGTGACAGCGCAGAAACTGCTCTTAGGAGATTTAGGACACTTAAAATCTTAAAAATTTAAGAAAAGGTCCAATGACGACAGAAGACTTACGGAAGAGAATTTTGAATTTGAACAGACTTGTTCACTATGCCTAAAACACGGTAGAGGAAGATAACCAGTTGATGTTATCCTAGAGCGCGATCTGTCGGTGCGATTTAAAGTTTTTTTTGTAAGCACGCCTAAAAAATTCCCATAGCTTTGAGAGCATACTGGTGAAATTTCAGGTCATTTGGATCAATGGTTCTTTTGTTGTATTGTTTTACTTTCACAACTTAAAAAAAAATCACCCTGTATTTCTACAGCTGCCATTCAAGCATATATTTCTATAGCTGTCATTATCATATATATATATATATATATATATATATATATATATATACATATATCTGTAGCTGTAAATTTTTGCAAACTTTTTCGTATCACAATAATGTAATAGTAAATTTTATATTATTTAACCGGCGAAATCTGCAATTAAATAAGTTAAATTTTTGTTTTATTTTATTTAAATGGTAACGTAAATATTGTCAGTTATGCACTGCTTTAGATGTTCTTTATGCTGAATAATTCCTGACGGAGAAACCTTTTTATGCCATTAATAATCTCCACGTGATGTGAACGATGGAAAGAACGCATCAAACATTACTCAATGCATACTTGTAAACATCGCAGCGAAAAACACTAAATGTTAAAAACCAGACCCCAATTAACTCTAGTACCTCAAGTGATGACGCAGCTGCGAACCAAACTGAATATAACCAGATGGACCTTATGTCGAAACTAATCAACTCAGAAACACTCCAGACCGCCTCTTTCAACCTTCAACTGATACCGCGCACGTGTGAACTTAATATAGACTTCTTCAGTATCTAAAATGTAACCGAACAGTAAAGACGTCCGTGTAAATACAATGTATATATCTCAAATATGATGTAAAATTGGAGCATTTTTAAGAAGTCTCCAAACGCGAAATAAATGTATATATGTAGCCAAGAAAGTGAATAATAATATTATATTATAACAAAATGAACATCTACTTACTACACGCCAATTTGTGATTTACTACTAATATTACTTCTTATCTAAAAACAGCGATACAACGATGATCCAAAAGGATAAATATCAGGGTAATACTGTGGATACAATTCTTAGCGCAAAGGCAAATTTCAGGTAAGCTGAATTAATCTTTTTTACTATTATCAAAAGATGAAAACGAAAATTAAAATATAAAGACTGATATAAAAATTTATAAGAATATAAGAATAGAAAATTTATTCTGCTACCGAAGGTTCCTAACAATTCCTTTTCCTTACGTGTTAAGTATTATTTAAATTGACACAAATATATACAGATTTAACTTTTACTCGAGGGCTCGGACAACATTTGTCTATCTTTAGTATGTGTTTTTGAAAGAGCCCCAGTCAAAAGGTTAAAATCGATCTGTACAAAATAAGAAAACTGCAGCTAGTTATAAGATGCAACATTAACTGTAAAGTCTTTTTTTGTGACAGTCGAATACTATTTAGTCTAAATTAGGAATTTTAAAAGTTTCACATCTACTTCACCCACAGAAATATTTACATTTTAAAAAAATATATACTTAGGTAACAAATGACGGTATAGTATTATAACAAAATACAATGACGAATAATTTATAGAATGTGTTTTGTGCTTTCGGTTAACTATTTAATGTAATTGTATTTAAAACCAAGAAAGAAATTTTACTTTTCTTGCATATGCATGATAAATTTACAAAGGAAAACATACATTATTTGCATTTTATTTAAACATTTAACTTAAAGAGGAAAAAATATATATCTGCAATTGACAGAATTTAAAAGAAAAAATGCTTTAAATTGCTCCCAAAAGTAGATCATTTATACAATTCATTTAAAGTCATAATATTCTTTTGTGAAGAGTGTCACAGAAAGAACACCACAAAATCACTTTGGGTCACCACTTTGGTTAAGAACACCACAAAACTCGCAAGATAATGTCAAACCTATGGGATTTTTTTTTCAAATTTCTCGTTTCCAATACAATATTTTTAAATGATTCTTTTGCGCAGTAATTATTTTGCTTCCTCTGAAATGGTGGAAGGATACTCGAAATCATTAAATAGAGTCGTGCATCGGATCGGGTTGTCCCTATTTTTTTTTCGGGTCGGGGTGACTAATTTTCTTTCTGCCTACCGTGTGTACTCTAGAATAATTCTTACTTGTCAGATTTAGATTTATTGCAGGTCGTATTTTTGAGATTCTTGCAAAATATTTGATCAGAACTTTGTTTGAATGAGTATATATTCAATTTACTGCATGAGTGATAAAATGTATATAAGAAATGTGATAATAGATTTATTCTTTATTTACGGTAGAGTTAAGAATTAGTTTTTCTTCTCTCGGAATAGGAAATATATTACCAAAATTTCGATTTTGATACACACAAAACAACATGTATTGCATTTGTAACAGCAGTAACAGCACACATACACATGTTACGTGTGTGTAAATTGAGAGGTGTCCAGTATTCACAGGTAAAATCATGCAAATACATAAGTGTTAGAATTTGGAATGTATTCGTTCAATAGAAGTGCCCACTTTTCAAGAATGCCGTTATGGGAGGTTTTATTTTCTGTATAATTTTAATCTATAAAAAATTTTGAATAATTGGGTCAAGCCGAACCCGACCCACAAGAGTCAAAACATAACCCAAAACATACAAGAACCTGAAACAATGACAGACAACCCCACCCGAATCCGACTTGCAGAAAAAAGTAGAAGTTAACTCGACCCAAACCCAATACGCAACGAAACTAGTCGGATGTGCCAATCCCAAAACTTTCTTCTATCTCATTCATGTTAATACTTCAAAATTCGCTATCACATCGCCAATAAAGTCAATATTTTTCGTCATTCTGTTGTACGTCAGCTTCTTGCGAATCGTCGGGTTACCGGGATGCGATCAACTGATGTATACTAAACTACGAAACGTTCTTCTGGCCTGAACCGACAGGAACAGATAGCCTCCCTATCTCTTGATTTTACGATTTTAAATAATTTGACTGGAAAACACGAAGCTCAAATGCGTGGAACCCAATTAAAGAAGATTCAATCCCAGTTCTCGTCAACATTGAATTTGAATGAGAATATCGCCAAATTAGTCTTCTACAGCCAAGTTGGCTTCATTTGTGGCAATCTATTTTTGTCGCCAAATTTGGCAACATTTCGCCAATTGCCGCCAAAATTGGCGAGAATTTGACGTTGGCGAATATAAATATATAGTGTTAAGCATATAAGAATAGGAAAAAAATGGTTACAACAATGTAAGAAAGTTTGCCGAAACCATGTTAACTAAAACTCATAAATTAAACCTGTTTATGGATGAATTATGCTGTCTTGTTTGAAAATGTCAACCACCCTAAAATTTCAAACCGTTATATCTCCGTCATTTTTTAAGATACAGACAAAACAAAAATTGTTCCGGATTCTCCGGATCAAGGCCGAACCTTTAACGGAAAAAACTTTTAGGATTTCTAATTTTTTTGTACATCTTTTCGAATTTGAAATCTTTAAATGGCTATCACCCCCTTCCAGCGGAATATCCACACATTCAAGTAGGACTTGGTGTCTATAGCCAAAAACATATTAAAAAAATTGGTTTAATTATCTGCATAACATCATACACTTTTCGATGATACAATAATGAAAATCGAACATAAATCGCGATCGCAACGCCCCCTTTCGTCGAAATATCCCCGAATTCAATCTGGACCTGCAGGATAGAGTCAAAAAATAGAAAAAAAATTGGTTCAATTACCTACATAATTTCGTACACTTTTCGATGATACAATAGTGAAAATGGAACAAAAATATAGATCACAGCGCCCCCTTTCGTCGAAATATACCCAAATTCTAATAGAACCTGCTTGCCATAGCCAAAAGCATAGAAAAAAATTAGGTTCAATTTGAAGCATAACTTCATACACTTTTCGATGGTACAATAGTGAAAATGGAACAAAAATATCGATCACAGTGTCCGTCGAAATATCCCCAAATTCTGATAGAATCTGCTTGCCATAGCCAAAAACATAAAAAAATTAGGTTCAATTTGAAGTATAAGTTCATACACTTTCCAATGGTACAATAGTGAAAATGGAACAAAAATATCAATCACAGCGCCCCCTTTCGTCGAAATATTCCCATATTCTTATAGAATCTGCTTACCATAGCCAAAAACATTTAAAAAAATTAGGTTCAATTTGAAGTATAACTTTATACACTTTTCGATGGTACAATAGTGAAAATAGAACAAAAATATCGATCACAGCGCCCCCTTTCGTTGAAATATCCCCAAATTCTAATAGAACCTGCTTGCCATGGCCAAAAACATAGAATAAAAATTAGGTTCAATTTGAAGCATAACTTCATACACTTTTCGATGATACAATGAGGACGGACAGACAGACATTTTGTAAAAACATGTTTTTCGGAATCTCTGATCCCTAAAACGTGTAAATCCGTCGAAAACCGGAAGTCGAAAAAAATTTCGATTACAATACTTTCTTCTATTATAGATAGAAGGAAGTCAAAATGTAGTTCCAACCCGACCGGACCCGAACCACGGTTTAGGTAGGGTGCGAGTAAAAGCTAGTAACCTAACCCGATTTAGTACTCTAGTTGAAGGGTAATGCTTTGATAGAATTTCTACAGCGAAGCACACAGTTAATTTTATGCTGTCATGTTTTAAATAGTAGAACCGTGTTCCTGTAAATACTACATTAAGACAACGATTCATTAGAGGTATGTGATGAATAACTTATTTCTATTAAATTGCGTAATTTGTCTCAAATAAATACAAATTAGCCGTAAGAACACATTATAATTTTGCATTATGTAAATCAGAATTGATTTTCATACCATCATAAAACAAAAGAAACGAAATGAAATTTGTCATTTATTACTTATGTACATTTAACGATAAATTTATTTTAAAAAATAACTAAATATAGATTGAATTTGAAAACTTACTCTTTAAACAAAGCATCCGTTTTCACCATTTACGATAATTTTCTGTATTATTTGATTTAACATTTTTTTTTTTCGAAATCCGTTTGTTCAAAAGACATGAAAAGAAATATTATTTCATTTTGAAATTAGCTAAGTTACAAAAATTTAAGGGAGGAAAATTCTTCGTAGGATTTAAAATCTAATATTTCGAACAGAAATGTTGTATCAAAGCACATAATCATTTATTTTATGATGTCAGATTTTACGTAAAAGAACAGAGGTCTTTTGAAAAGATTAGTCTAACAATACTTTAGAAGTCTTTATGATGAAAAAATTCTTGCTCATAATTTCTCTTAACTTTTTATATTTCACACGACTACATAGAAAACAAGAAAGAAAAATCATTGCGTCATGCATAGCTTACGAAATACTTTCCAAACATGGCCATACTCAAAATGAGCACATAGAGGTCATTTCATACTCTTTTTTGAGACATAGACATACTCAAAAATGATTAGAAACAGTTCAAACTCATTTTTGAAACACGGAAATACTCAAAAGTGAGCACATCGAGGTCAGTTCATACTCATTTTTGAAACATGGACATACTCAAATATGAGCACATGATGTTTTATTCTTGAGTGTGTGCATATTTTTAGAAATGAGTATATACATGTTTCAAACTTGAGTAATTTTGATTCGGAGCCATTTTGACTGGGCGACATACTCAGATTTGAGTATTTTTTGCTCAGTTTTGAAAATATCGTTTTTAGAGTGGATCGTAACAAAACTTTACCGTTTAATAAAGTAAAAGATGCGATGTCTAAATAAACAATGTGAAAAAAACGCATATTACATTTGGAAACTCAACTTCAGCAACTGTCATCTATGGTCGAAAAAATATCTACATTTGTTTGTTCATCACTGTATATCTCCTATAGACTTGTATTATATCATATATTAGGCCAAAATTTATTTCTGTTAGGATACGCATAACACAACTGAAAATTCCCTTCACCAATTTCCGCCAATAAGTGAGAACGTACACAAATTTTTTTATACAGGCCTGTATATGATTCATAGTATTTATACACAGCAAGTAATATGCAAAACATTAGTTAAATTTAAAAACGCATAGCACAATTGAAAAATCACTTCCAGCAAATAGTGACCATAGACAGTACTGTAACTGAATTATTTTGTGTGTCCTTGTAAATGAACAATAAGTGCTATGCACACCGTATTCTATAGAAAGAATCTTGTAATTCACCTCAGTGATGAATATCAATTTCAATATGTTTGAAATAGAGTAACATCATTAAAATACACAGCAAACGATTTTCCCCCATAGACCAGACCATAATGTAACGGTATTCTTTTGAGTACACCTGTAAATGAAATATAAATGCTACACACTTCATTCTCAATACCGTAAGTACCAGGGTAAATCTCAATACCATATGCTAATTCCATGGTAATCTGACTATATGTATGCGAGTTAGAATACGGCCAAACAGACGGCCAGACAAATCGAATTCATAAACACTTTTCAACTATGTTCGAAAATGTTAAAATATAAACATTATTTACGGAAAAAAGTATCAATCAAATACAAGGTGTTATTTTTACAATCGGGTGGTTTTTTCGTTTACATAAAATATTTTAATAGTTACATATTTATTTTACATTTAAGTCGTTATGCTCTTTACATGATTTTTTTACAGCAAGAGAAAATTTTCAGGAAACATTTTGTACACGAACACATGATAATACACGAACACATGATAATTTTGCAAAACAAAAAACAAATTATGTGTGGAAAAAAATCAAAATAAAACAAACAAAATTAAATTTATCTTTTGTTTCTTACACGGACGTACCAATAAATTCATTTTATGGACAAAAAAAAATTGTATTAAATCTGAAAAAAAAATTATGAGAAAAAAAGAAAAGAAAGAAAGCAATAAAACATTTATTTGTATCATTCACAATAGTGTTCCTTTGGTTACTTAACCTTTTCATCACAGTGAACTGATATATCCGTTGTTCACTATGCTCTAAGTTTAATTGCAATAGAAGCATTGGTTAAATTAATATAATTCTACAAATATAATGCAGTTTTAAAACTTCGCGTAATGATTAATACCCTCAAGGATTATACTCGTATGCGTAATTATTTTTTTTATATCACGTTTGAAAATTCATATATTTTTTTTAACATTTTTAAAGAAATTACAGAAAAAACAGCATTACAAATTTGCTCTTTTGCTCGGCGGTCGGGGAGGTTAATACATTTGACTTTATACATTTGTTCTTATATTCTTTACATTTGACCCTATGACAGCTACCTATATTATAATAGAAAGACATGCCCGTGAGTCACGCTGATGTCATATTAACGGTGGCAATACATGGCCAATAAATTTCGCTTTTAATGATTTTTTAACTTTTAAACAAGGCACTATTTCTGTTTTACACCATTGATTACAGGAAAGCATGCACTTTCAAATGTAATTTGTTTGAAAACTATATCCCAATTCACGATTTGTTATGGTTTTTAAAATATTTTCTAAGCATGTTTTTTTTTTTTTTTTTTTTTTTTTTTTTTTTTTTTTTTTAGCCACACACAGGGTGGCTTATTCTTTCAATCTCTATCATTTTTCATGTTTATGAAAAGTCACAGCAATTCATCGTTGCCACAGATTAATCTCGGAAAATGCACATTTGAAGTTACTTAAAAAATTAATAACTCGAAAAGTATTTGTCACAAAATTGTTTTACAAACAGCGTTAGAATGGTAAAAAATTGTATTTTTCTTGATATAAATTTCAAATCTAATGATTATGTCGTTTTTCAAATATTAGATTTCAAAAATTACAAAACTTCACAATGGAGTACCGTAGCGAAACTTTTACACGTAAAAAGATAATGATAAAGGCATTGTGGCTTGACGTGTATCGTGTATACTGCCCATAGCATGAGTAACGAATTATTGTAAACTTATTATTCTGTTAAAATATAAAAGTGAATTATGCATATACATTGTTAAAAAATAAAGAAAAACATTTTATCACAAACATCAACAAAATTTTTTCTTCTATTTATTCCCTTATTCCAAAGATATCGTTTTATCGTCTGCTGCCATAGCAACATGATTTAAATTTCATTTTAAAAAATTGCTCAGTGGTAGAAAAATATTTTCTAAATCGAATGGTTATTGAACATGAACAACTCAATACTTTAACAGGGGAATTTTTATTTGTTATTTAGATATTTTAAAATTGTTTGTTGTCATTGCGTTTTTATTCTGAGTTACAGCTAGTTTATTTATTTTTTAAATAAAAGCCGTGTGTGGCAATCTATATTCTGCCTTATAGCAGAATTTTCCCCTCTTGTTTTTTTTTTTTTTTTTTTTTTTTTTTTTGGCTTATTGCGAGAAGCTCGATTACGAAAGATTTATCCGTTTCTCTTGAAACAATATAAATAATCCAACATTTCTTTACGGCTAATATACAATGACGAAATTAAAACTTCATGGATAAATAAATAAAATAATATACAAAAACATAAATTTAACAAACATGTAAGAAAACTATCCGTTTAAATCACTGAAATTATCAGAATAAAAAAGTCTGCTATATATAGCGAAATGTTCGGCGATTTCTTCGACTATCAACTCGTGACATGCGGCTAATACGGAAGTACTGCTTTTAATAAATTTCAAATTTTTTTTTCATACAGTATTGACATTTTTATATAAAAATGCTCTTTCATGTTGTTAAATGGTAATCTAAAAAACAATATTAAGTGTAAAAACATCTATCAGAGTTTTCAATAAACAAGTAATATAAAAAAAAATTAAAGTCAATTCCTACTTAGGTCAAAAAAAAAAAAAAAATTCCAGCGATCTACACGCTTCGCCACTGACGGTATTTATATCCTACTAAATAACTTATGTAAGCGAAATTTATTTTCCAGAACGGGAGAATTTCCTTCCGTCCCAGGAGAGGCTCGATCCTGGGACCTAGGGAGTTATGAGGTCAGAGCTTAACCGACTGCGCTATCAAGACTTGCGAGTGAGTGCTTTTAAATGGAATTAATATCTGAAATAAGTCGGCTGCGTGTTCATATTTTTTCCATATAAAATTAAAATTAATTAATTAAATTAAATTAATTAATGAACATTTGAAAAAACTGTATTAACATCAAATGTCATCCACTACAAGTTTAAAAAAATGTATTTGAACTTGAGTGGATGAATAAAAAGTATTTTATTAACCATTGAAAATTTGAACAAGATATATAAATATATAGAGGGAGAGTGTGAACTAATAGTAGGAATTGAAAAAAAGATTTTCCATCATGTTCTGTAACACAAGAATCCCAATTTTGCACTCTCTAGTTTCTTTAATGTACTTTTAGTTACTTAATGCAACATTTAAACATAAACAATTTCAAAATTTGTTTGTTCAAAGGGCATGAAAAGAAATTTTACCTTAACAGAAAATTGAAAGAGAAAAATTCTTTGCCGTAATATTTAAAATGCAGTATTGTGATAAAATTCCTAGAACAAAGCGCATAACAATTAATTCTACTCTGTCAGATTTTAAAAAGCAGAACAGAATTCTCGTGAAAAGTTTAAGTTAACAATTCCCCAGATGTTCTTTATGATGAATGGGTTATTCCTTTTACTTTTCAAAATTACTTAATTTTACACAAATGCTCAGAAAATTAAAAACAAAAGTTACAAATTTATCACATTCAATTATTACTAAAGTACAGTAATAAATTAAATATTAAAACGTTATTTTCACAGTCTGATGGCTATTTTGTCTATGTGAAGTATTTTATGAGCTATATATATTTCACGTGTAGACAGAATTTTTCCTATAAAATTTGTAGAAATAGCATGCGCCTGTAGAAATACGAATTAAAATTTTTAAGTTGTTAAATAAAGCGTGAAAGCAACAGAGTGAAAAAGTGTCCAAGCCTGGATGCGAACCGGGGTCATTGGCATTACCCACCAATGATTTACAGCTGAGCTACCTTGACTGGCATGTTTCACTTTTATAAGTTGGCAGATTGCAATCTCTCAACACAAGATGGAATGTCTTTATGAACCACAACTCCTGCGCCAAACAGGAGATGCGAATTGCCAATTAATCCAGCATCGATGAATATATCATATATAATTTATAGAAATGGTATACACATGTAGAATAACTAATTGAAATTTTTAAGTTGCTAAATCAGGCGTGAAACCAACAGAGCGCAAAAGTGTCCAAGCCTGGATGTGAACCAGGGTCATTGACATTGCCCACCAATGATTTACAACTGAGCTACCTGGACTGGCACGTTTTCCTCTTATAAGTTGGCAGATTGCAATCTCTCAACACAAGATGGAATGTCTTGATGAACCACAACTCCTGCGGCAAACAGGAGATGCGATTTGCCAATTAATCCAGCATCGATGAATATATCATATATAATTTGTAGAAATGGTATACACATGTAGAAATACTAATTGAAATTTTTAAGTTGCTAAATCAGGCCTGAAACCAACAGAGTGCAAAAGTGTCCAAGCCTGGATGTGAACCGGGGTCATTGACATTGCCCACCAATGATTTACAACTGAGCTACCTGGACCGGCACGTTTCACTCTGATAAGTTGGCAGACTGCAATCTCTCAACACAAGATGAAATGTCTTAATGAACCAGAACTCCTGCGGCAAACAGGAGATGCGAATTGCCAATTAATCCAGCATCGATGAATATATCATATATAATTTGTAGAAATGGTATGTATACACCTGTACAAATACTTATTGAAATTTTTAAGTTGCTAAATCAGGCGCGACAACAACAGAATGGAAAACTGTCCAAGCCAGGAATCGAACTAGGGTCATTTGTACTGCTCACCAATGTTTTACCACTGAGCCACCCGGACGATATACAGCTGGGCACTCCTTACTCTTATAAGTTGGCAAGCTGCAACATTGCAGCACAATATAGAACGTCTTTATGAACGAATATAGAACGAATAAAACAGTTGAAAATTCCCCTTCAGCAATATCTGTCAGTAAGAAGAAATATACTCGAATTCTTTTGTGCAGATGTATGTGGTCTATAACATTTATACACGGCTAGAAATGTGCAAAAACAAAACTAAAATTTAAAAACGAATAAAATAATTGAAAATAATTTCCAGCAATTATTGTTCATAGACAACCGAATTATTTTATATGTCCCTGTAAATGAACGATAAATGCTATGCATACCATATTCTAAAGTAGACATCTTGTAGTTCACCTAAGTGATGTATATCAATTTCAATATGTTTTCAATAGTGCAACACTATTAAAATACACAGCAATCAATTTTTCCCATAGACAATAACGTAATAGGATTCTTTAGAGTGCTCTTGTAGACGAACTGTATGGTTTACATACTCCATTTTCAATACCAAACATGCAATGGTAAATGTCAATAACATATATCAATTGCAGGGAAGTCTGCGTGTATTTAGGGTATGTCCGGGATAGTTCCCTTGCCTAAGCCCCCCCCCCCTACATTTTTAATATTTATACCAATGATTTTTATAGTGCACATGTAACCTATATACTCCAGATTTTATGCAGAACATCATAAAAAATATTACTTTAATATAAATACTAACACAGGGATTGACAAATGCGGTCGCTAGGTCGCCACTGGCTACCAAGTTTTTTGATCTGGCGACCAAATTATTTAATCTTTCGGGGTGATTTCTGTAAAAGAAATAACATAAGAAATGAGCCCAAATGGCATTTTCTCTCTTCCTCACCCCTACTTGTCCGCGGCAAGCAGTGATTTTCCTCTTCTCTCGTACTTTTAATGGAAGGACTATATTTAAAAGGCATTTTCCAACTCATGCACAGAAAACACCATTCTTTTCAGCTATAGCCAACTAGTATATGTCACGTGGTTAGAATGTGGAAATAGAGAGGATATTTCAATAAAACAATAAGAAATAGTGTCAATCCAGCCTCTGTGGCATCTAAAATTGGATACAACGCCAAAAAATGCTCGTAAGTTTTAAAATCTGATTTTGAGGGGAGGGGGGGGTAAACATTTTTTACTGGCGACTAGTATTTTTTGTCTGGCTACCAGATTTTATCAAATTTGTAAAGCCCTGTTAATACAGTTTTTATCGAAAAACTTAATCAATGATTTTGGCCATTTATCCGGACCTCAGGGTTAGATTCCACTTGATCAGGGTAGAAGCCCCATTCGTAAAAGAATCTGGAACATATGTAATTAACATTTATAATTCGAAATCTGGATTTCAATTTGAATTAATATCCTCTTTACATCTAATATACGTTTTATTATTATTATTATTATTTGAGCTTAGAGACTCTGTATACTAATCCTGCATTACACTCCAACATCAAAGGAAATTTGCTCTTCCCAATTCTTCGAATAAATGGGTATAAAAGTAAGCTGCGCCACCAGGCGCCCTGAGGGAGCGCCCGGCGCATAGACGACCACCGAACCCATGTCCTGAGGGACTTTTATCGCGCCAGCAGGTTAGTCTCCCTACGGCTCTTCAGCCGGTCAGAGGACCACCACCTGCTGACCTAATCTTAAACCCACGTGTCGACGACGTTAGTCGTTGCGATACACGGTGAAACCCAGTAGGGGAACCACCACGAGACATTTGGAGACGGGCCGGCGTCCCCTAACAGCTTCGGAGCTGGATACCCAAAAGGGAACCAGGCCCTAGGCCTTAAGTCGGATTGTTCCAACCCGTACTTACTCTACCAGATCTCGGGGTGTGTGAAAACCTACAGAGGTAGTCACGTATACAAAATTTGAAGCCAATAGGATAATTCTAACGGAAAAGTTGTTTAATCTAAACTATGAGGGATTACCTCCCTTCCCCTCTTTTTATATTCGAAGTACAAATTCTAAAAAGCTAATTCGGGACGCAAATTTAATATTCTCAAATTAAATGCGATAGATTTTTATGTTCATTAATGATTGAGCTCAAAATATTTTATATATTCTTCGGAAAGTTCAATTTATGTAATTTAAACTAAAGAGGGGAGGGGGAAGAAAACTTGTCAACAATAAAATAAATATTATTTAAATAAATAAATAAACATAAAGAGGGATTATATCTCTCATCAACTATGTAGGAATGTTTTTAAAAAGGAAAATATATACTATTTACATCTGTTACACAGCTCTCTCCACAGAGCAAATTTAAATTTAAAAACAAAAACAAAATAGCTACAATTGACAGTATTTTGCAAAACAGTAAAGCTTTAAATTACTATAAAACATGGTCACTATGAGCACAAAAAACCACAACCTGTCCAAAAATATGTCTATTATCGAATAGTAATCGTCACTGTATTTAAAATCAGTTTTTATGTAATAAATAAAGCAAAAATTGGTATTGGGGATTAGTTGTAATATGTTCCCTGGTTACCGAAATTGTTTAGTCGGGCTTTGTCTTTTCCTCTGTCTTTAGTTGAAACTTCAAGATCAGAATTAACTTTAAAACAAGAACGAAAAATCATGCGTCAAGCATAGATTATGTAACACTTTCCAACGCTTCCAAAAAATTTTTACAAATCATTACCGTTTAATAAGCTGAAAGATAACATCTAAGTAAACAATTTGGAAAACGCATAACATATTTAAAAACGTGAATTCAGGAATTTCCAACATATATTTCCAACATATTCAATATTCGAAAAAATATCCGAATACTTTTATTCAGCTCTGTACATGATCTATAGATTTGTATATATACTACATAGGACGCTAAATTTTAGTTTAGTTAGGGAACGCGTAGCACAGTTTAAAATTCTCCTTCTGGAGTTTCTGTCAATAAACGGAAATGTGTTCGCGAACTTTTGTGCTACCCTGTATATGATCTACAGAATTTATACACACCAAGTAATAGACAATAAGTGAGTTAAATTTAAAATCGCGTTCAGCAACTTAAAACGCACTTCCAGGAGTTATTGTTAACAGACAGTAGAGAATTATTTTGTGTGTCCCTGTAAATGAACGATGACTGCTATACACACAATATTCTGTAGTAAGCCTCTTGTAATGCATCTTAGTGATACATATAAATTTCAAATAGTGAAGCATCATTTAATTAAACCGTAAACGATTTTTCTCCATAGACGTAATGTAACGGAATTCTTTTGACTGTCCCTGTAAAGTAACTATAAGTGCTATGCACACCCTATTCCATATTAAGTTTCTTGTAATGCACCTTAGTGATATATATCAATTACAATGTACTTGAAATTGTGTAACATCATTAAAATAAACCGCAAATGATTTTTCCCCATAGACCGTAATGTAACGGAATTCTTTTGACTATCCCTGTAAAAAAACTATAAGTGCTACACACTTCAGTTGAAATAGGGAACATGCTATAGATAACGACAATAACATATAAAAATTGCAGCGCAATCCAAGAATATTTACGGGAGTTAGAGCATGGACAGACGGTCGATGGCAGACGGCCAAACGGCCAGATAAACCGAAGTCATAAACACTTTCCAAGTAGGTTTGAAAGTGTTAAAAAAGAAAATTTAGCTGCTGTTGACAGTATTTTGTAAGAAAGAAGATCCTTAAAAACCACAAAAGCAAAGCTATTTTCACGACATTTATAATAATGTTACTATATTCTCTGGATAAATATAAACAACAAATTCTAAATAAGTTTGTTTAAAAGACATGAAAAGAAATTATTTTCGCTTTGTAAGTAGTTACGTTAACAAAAGGTAATGAGAAGAACGCTTTTCGTCGTTCAAGTTCAAACATATTGTTGTGATTGAAAAGCTGTAGCAAACCACATAATCATTTATTTTATGCTGTCTGATTTTAAATAGTAAAAACTTTAAGCTAAAATTTCCTTAGAGATATTTTATAATGAATAATTCATTTCCCTTCTTTCTGCGAATTAATTAATTTGACACAATAACATTCAGGATTTTGAACAAAAGGTAGAAACGCGCAGTTGTTTACAAAATTTAAGAAATTATTAAATGTAAAATGTTTATTTCCATATTCAGTTGAATATTTTGTTTTAATGAAGTATTTCAAGATGGAAAATAAAATATTTTAAGCCGATCTGCTTTTTGAAAATTTTAACAAATATAATAAATGGAGACAAATTATAATTCTAAAACACCATCTCTGATAAATTTTAGAATGTAATTTTTTTTTTCTTTTGGTTGAAAATCTCATTCAATATTTATTTTATTAATTTATGAAAGTTGTTAAGAAAACAACTTAAAAACGATAAAAATATGTCTTACTAAACTGTCCACGTGTTTTAGCTTCGCTGAAGTCTTTATCAAGACAAATGATAATACCTTACAGTTGTACAATCTATAATGCAATGCGAAATTAAAGACGTGAGTATAAAACATCACAAATGTACTGAATGGTGTATACAAATGTCAAATTTAAAATTTTATACATACATTAAAACTAAAAATATCGACGTTTCGACTACCTTCTATGTTCATTTTTCCTTTTAAATTTGTCCGGTATTAATTCTTTCAGTTTTTTTTTCTTTTTCTATTTAGAGTCTAAGGCATACGGGTCGTACGTAAGGACGTTTGGCGGGGCCCTTGGCCGCTTGCAGCGGCAGCGCTTCGTGCAAGAGACTCGAGTAAAAGGGCGTAGGTGAGGCTGCGGACAGATATTGGCCGCTCACCGCGGGTCGATATTTTTAATTTTAATGTATGTATAAAATTTTTAATTTGACATTTGTATACACTAGTGCTGCACAACCTTTTTGTATGAAAATCGTTTGCCACCACTATCTTCGAAAGATAAGCTCTGATATATTTAATAGCAAGGTTTCAGTCATTAACCTAAGGTAAATTTTTCTGTGTAATAATAGTGGTAACGTTGGTGGCCCCCGGGCCACAGGTTGTGCATCCCTAGTATACACCATTCAGTAAATTTGTGATTTTTATACTCACGTCTTTAATGTTGTAATGCTTCATGGTGTAATCTTCCAAAATTTATATTATAATGCAATGATTTAAAATTGTAGATATATAAGGTGATGTTACAGGTGATATTAGTCATGCTGTACTCCGAAGCTACAGAAGCTACATCACACCCATCTTAGGAGAAGAAACAGGTTGAAATAATGAAGAAACTGGTTTTGAACCCGTATCTTCTCCTAAGACGCGCGTCATGTTGCTTGCGTCGCCTTGGTGTGCGGCCTGCGTTACAGTACAGATTTAGCCCCATAGTGCTCGTTGTTTGTTTCCTCCATCGTTCCCATAAGTGATACTGAACGAGCCTTAACTTACACGGCTGCTGCTGAAATACTACTGGAAATAAATAGATTATCTCATATTCATTACACAATAAGCTAATAATGAAACATGAAATAAATTATGCGTCTAAAAAATGTAACTATTTTTTTATTCATAAGCACTCGTATAATTTTTAACACTTTCCAACCTAGTTGAAAAGTGTTTATGACTTCGTTTTGTCTGGCCGTCTGCCGTATGGCCGTCTGCCGTCTGCCGTCTCTCCGTGCTCTAACTCCCGAAAATATGCACGGATTGCCCTGCAATGTTTATATGTTATTGTCGTTATTTATAGCATGTTCCCTATTTAAACTGAAGTATGTAGCACTTATAGTTTTTTTACAGGAACTTTCGAAAGAATTCCGTTACATGGGGAAAATCATTTGCGGTGTATTTTAATGATGTTACACTATTTCAAACACATTGTAATTGATATATATCACTAAGGTGCATTACAAGAAGCTTAATATGGAATATGGTGTATAGCACTTATAGTTACTTTACAGGGACTGTCAAAAGAATTCCGTTACAATACGTCTATGGAGTTAAATCGTTTGCGGTTTAATTAAATAATGTTTCACTATTTTAAAGTATTGAAATTAATATATATCACTAAGGTACGTTACAAGAGGCTTACTACAATATTGTGTGTATAGCAGTCATCGTTCATTTACAGGGACACACAAAATAATTCTCTACTCTCTGTTAACAATAATTCCTGGAAGTGCGTTTTAAGTTCCTGAACGCGATTTTAAATTTAACTCACTTTTTGTCTATTACTTGGTGTGTATAAATTCTGTAGATCATATACAGGGCAGCACAAAAGTTCGCAAACACATTTCCGTTTATTGACAGAAACTCCAGAAGGAGAATTTTAAACTGTGCTACGCGTTTCCTAACTAAACTAAAATTTAGCATCCTATGTAGTATATATACAAATCGATAGATCATATACAGGTCTGAATAAAAGTATTCGGATATTTTTCCGAATATTGTATACGTTGGAAATATATGTTGGGAATTCCTGAAATTACGTTTTTAAATATTTTATGCGTTTTCCAAATTGTTTACTTAGATGTTATCTTTCAGCTTATTAAACGGTAATGATTTGTAAAATTATTTTGGAAGCGTTGGAAAGTGTTACATAATCTATGCTTGACGCATGATTTTTTTCGCTCTTGTTAATTAAACTCTAATCCATTTCTTATTCGTGCAGAAATGTAAATTTGTGGTTTTTAGTTAGATTGTGATTTACAGTTTCACATGTAAAATGTTTTTATATACAATTCTAAAAGGATATTAATTTATGAGATAAAAATTCCCGTGATTATAAACTATTTTTTTATATTTAAGATACTATTAGTAATAATAGTGATCATTTTAAGATTATAGATGAAGATACAATAAAAAAATAATAGTTAGTAAAAAAAAAAAAAAAAAAAAAAAAAAAAAAATCCAATAAAACTTTAAGACAATTGAAACTTTTAAGCAAAACATTTGTTAAAGTTCTATATACATTTTATTTATTTATAAGATAACAAAAAATAAAATCAAAGAAAAGTAAGCTTAAAAGGTGTAAGCAGACTAATCTCAATAAAAAAAAAATAAATAAATAAATAAATAAAAAAAATAAAGCTTTAAGTGATTTCCAATGTGAAGCTAATTTTCTATAATGGCTCTGGAAAAAGTTTAAACGACATTTGTTCATCGTAAGTACGTGTTTTACCGCAAAAGTATTTTGGGAAACAATATAATTTATTAGATTCCTGTTAACAAATAAAACAATTAAAGGAATTAATTTTTTTTTCAAGAACAGTCGTTGTAAAAATAATAAAACGCTAGTTTTGTTATAGAAATAACTAAATAAATATTAATCAGGAACATAGTTCTTAAATACAAATTTAAATAATTATTTAAAATGACTGTTCAATTGTTAAAAACGGAAGAAGATATAAAAATGCTTTACCGTGGCTTGCAAGAAATCAGCTTAACAATGTTTTAAAAGTTAAAGCGCACCTAGTCAGTGTTGGCAAAAAAGCCGCCTCTGCTCTACGCTGTAGGTTACGCGCGCTAATACTTAGATAAATAAATAATAATTCTGGCCATGAAAACACAATTAATATAATAATATAGGTAATTTCTTACCTTTATCTTTCTTCAGCATCAGTATTCCTCGTGCTTCTGGTTGGTGCACATTTTTAACTGCGTTAATCCATTTATAACGATACTAAAGTGTTAAAAACATAAATGTTGGTTAATGAAGTATATTATTTATATTGAGTCCACACCTGAGACTGATCACTTTTGTTATAGATAATTATATTAAAATTTTGACTTAATAATTTCAAGTAACATTTTGCATACAGCTGCCTTTTGCAGCAACAGATTAAAATTATTACATCTTTCTCTATTGAGATAAAAAGGGCAACTGACTTAATAATAAAAAAGAGTTTTTTTGAATCAGTGTTCTTTTGATGACGTCAGACAGCTGCAGCATGCGTGGGTTGATATTAAAACTAATTTCGCGAACATATTTCACATATTAATATCATTGTTTATCTTGAGTAGGATGATTTGTCTAAAATAGAAAAGTTTGTTCATTATAGAATGATTTATTGTCACTTAATGTATTTATTTGCGTGCTCAAATGTTTATGTCCTTGAACTGCTTCCTGTTTTGAAATCAGTTAATGATATCTGAGATGGTTATAAATCCATCACCCTTCCTTAACCATCTCGGATGCATCATGTAATAGTTGCATAGATTCTCGATGTTTCACAAACTGTGGTTTGCCCAGTGGCTTGGTCAGGGCGTCTGCTGTCATGTCTTGTGTTGGGCAGTAACGAAGGTCTAGTATACCGTCTTCTTTCATTTCTTTTATCGCGTGATATCGAACGTCGATATGTTTGGTTCGCTTTGAGAATTTTTCGTTCTCCACCATCTTGATGCAGCTCTGGATGTCTTCGTACAGTTTTACTGGTAAATTTTGATGCAAGTCCAGGTCTGCTAATAGTTTTATTAGCCATGCCATTTCCTGTCCTGCACTAGCTGCAGCAACGAATTCAGCTTCTGCCGATGAGTAGGCAATGCAATTTTGCCTTTTTGAGTACCATTGTATCGGACTATTTCCCAGCATGAAAAGGTTTCCAGTAGTCGATCTTCTGGTTTTTGTGTCTCCTGCCCAATCAGCGTCAGAAAAACCGATGAGTTGTGGTTCTTGATTTGTATTCAATGTGAGGTTCAGGTTTTTTGTGATGTTTAGATAACTAATTATGCGTTTCGCAGCGTTCCAATCTTTAAAACGTGGAGTTTCACATCTTCTGCTGAGGATGTTAACGGCGACTGCTATATCTGGACGTGTAGTGGTTCCTATATATAACAATGACCCTATTGCTTGTCTGAATTTTGTGTTGTTAGGCATTAAGTTTTCGTCGTCCTCTAATTTGTGAAAACCGGCATCCATGGGAGTGCTTATTGGTTTTGCGTTTTCTAAGTTGAATTTTCTTGCTAGTTCTTCTATTTTTAACCTTTGATTTAATTTGTATCCAGTTTGGGTTTTTCTTATTTCCATGCCTAAATAGTGGGATACTTCCCCAAGGTCTTTTAATTCATATTCTTGCTTTAAAGCTTTTATTATTGTTTCAATTGATTCGTTTTCACCGCCTATTAATAAGTCATCTACGTAAATTATTATATACGTGGTGATGTTGTTTTCTTTTCGTGTGTATAGACATGAGTCCGCTGTGCTTTGTTGGAAATTCAATTTTTTTAAAGATTGTTCTATTCTTTTATTCCAAGTTCTCGCTGCCTGCTTTAGTCCCTAGATGGATTTTTTCAATTTGCAGACTTTGTTTTCTTTATTTTTCTCAATGTAACCCTCCGGTTGTTTCATATAGACTTCATCTTCTAACTCACCGTATGGAAAAGCTGTGTCTATGTCTATGTGTCTCACGTTCAACTTCTTATATGCGGCTGCTGCCAGAAAAGTTCGCACAGTTGTTTGTGACACTACTGGGGCGAAAGTCTCGTCATAGTTTTCCCCGTATTTTTGGCTAAACCCTTTGGCTACCAAACGTGCTTTGTACTTTTGAGTGTTTCCGTGACTGTCTAATTTCTTTTTGAATGTCCATTTGCAACCTATAACCTTTTTGTTAGGTGGAGGATCCACTAATTCCCATGTATTGTGTTTTCTCAACAAATTTATTTCCGCTTGTGTGGCTTTAAGCCAATTTTCCTTTTCTCTGGGATTATTTATTTCCAGTATTTCATTCCAACTACTAGGTTATCATTATTTTTTACATAACAGACATATCTGTCTGGTGGTACCCCCCTGTTCATTCTTTCGGATCTTCTTGGTTCATTGGTCGGTTGTTTGGACTCGGTTGGTTCTTCGGTTGTGTTGTTTAGCTCTGTTTCAATGTAATTTTTGTCGTCATATGAGTTCTCTGTCTCTTTGCTTTCTTTTAGGTTAATTTTACTATTTTCCATGAATTTCACTGTTCTGCCAATTACAATTTTATTTTGTTTTGTGTATATGCGATATCCCTTTGAGTTGTTATCGTATCCTACAAAAATCCCTTCCTGAGCCCTGTCGTCCAATTTTCCTCGATGTTGTTTATTCACATATACGTAGGCTTTGCACCCGAATGTTCGCAAATAGTGTAAACTCGGTTTGCGATTAAACCATAGCTCAAATGCGGTTTTATTTGTCGATCTTGTTGGTAAGCGATTTTGTAAATGATTCGCGGTGTTAATTGCTTCTCCCCAAAATCTTTGTGGCAGATCTGCTTCTCTCAGTAGGCTTCTAGTCATGTCTAATAGCGACCTATTTTTCCTTTCTGCAATGCCATTTTGGCTCGGACAATACGGCACTGTTAATTGATGTTTAATGCCCCTTTTTCTTAAGTAATCCTCTATCCCTCTATTTATGTACTCTCCCCCGTTATCGGATCTTATTGCTTTCGGATATATACCGAACTGGTTTCGAACCATAGCTATATAGTCGATTAGTTTATCCTGTACTTCAGCTTTATGTTTTAATAAGTATATTACGGTAAATCTAGAGTAGTCGTCAATGAAAGTTACAAACATTGTTTTACCACCTATTGTGGGGGTTCCTATCGCTGTGCATACGTCCGTGTGCACTAGATCGAGTACTCTACCTGTTTTGTTTCTATACACTGTTTTGGGATAGGGAGCATCGCTTGTTTTTGTTTGTATGCATGTTTCGCATGTTGTTCCATGATTGCAATTATTTAATTTCATGCCATAGGCTAAGTCTTCTTTAACCATTTCCTTTATGGAATTATAATTTCTATGCCCTAGGCGTTTGTGCCAAAGTTCCAGGCAGTCTTTACTTTTGCATTCATGTGCCATATTTACTATATTCCTATCTGCATTTTCTAATAATTCAACTTCGTATAGGTTATTTTTCATTTTTGCCTCCAAATAGATTTTCCCATTTCGTGACAGCGTGCATTTATCTTTATCAAATAATAATTTATATCCATTCTTTGTGGCTTTACTAACTGAAATTAAATTAGATTCTAGCTCCGGTACATATAACACTTCTTTTAACGTAATTTTATTTATGCCTCCATCGGATGTTTTTGTCGTGAATGTAGTTTCTCCGGTACCTAACGAGTTTAGAGTTTTTCCGTTGGCAATTATGACGACTGTTTTTTCTGTGTCATTTAACTTAGTAAGCTCATTTTTATTATTTAGGATATGTGAAGATGAACCAGAATCGATAATCCAGGTTTGTTTTCCTGCTTTGTCTATTAGAAAGGCTGCGTCGCTGCCTTTATCTGGTTTTGTTTCCGTTCTATAATTTCTCGTGTTTACTGATTCGCGGTCAGTGTTTCCTATCTGGTTATCCGATTGTTGATAACACAACGATGATGAGTAATATTTATTTTTGTATGTTTGTTGTTTTTGTGTATTTGGGTGATTGTTTCGATTTTTCAAATGCCAACATTCTCTGTACGTGTGATTTCTCAATTTGCAATACGTGCACTGTTTATCTTTTTTAAAGTTATCATTAGGAAATCTTTTCTGCGTTTTAAACGCTTTTGATGAATTTTCACCCTGGTCTGTGTTTTCAACCCTTCTGTTGTACTCATCTGTTAATTTACTTCTAATAAATTGTGGTGTGAGCTCGTCCTCATTTCGCGATTCCAGGGCAGTAATTAACGTATTATAACTAGGGGGTAGCGAACACAGCAATAAAGCTGAAAGATGGGAGTCGCTAATTGTTTCCCCGATCGCTGAAAGTTTGTCAATTAATTCTAGAATGTATGTTATATGTTTGATTAAGTTCCCGTTTTCTTGGAGCTTGGCTCCATAGAGCTTTCTTAACAAAAATAATTTACTAGAGAGGTTCGCCCGTTCGTGTATGGTTTTAAGTGCGTTCCAAGTGTCTCTAGCTGTGTTAAGCCCCTTAACATGAACAATTTGTGAATCGTCAATTGATAGGTTAATTATGGCTCTTGCCTTCCTGTCTTTCTTTTCCCAATCAGTCGTGACTGGCGTGGGCCTATCTTCGGTTATTACGTTGAATAAATCTTCTCTAATCAGTAACATTTCAGTTTTAAATTTCCAATTACTGTAATTGCTTGCGTTAAGTTTTTCTACAAGCTGTATCTCACGTGATGCTGCCATTTTACTAGTTATTTAAGTTTTGTTATTAAAGAGGAATTGCTCTTTTATTATTTTATATAAAACTTCTTATATATATCTAGTTTTCTTCAATTGTTTAACATTTCATATATATCAACAAAAAAAAATGCACAATATTTATTTCATCATCAAATAACTAACTATATTTTCAATAATTTTCAATTTCATTTTAATGTGCACACATCTATGGCCAGTAGTCAGAGCTATCTACAACGTACAATCATACTTATCCCCTAGAAAGTTATAAAACATGGAATGTGTCGATGAAGCAAGGTTGCCAGTTTGACCTCTCTTTATATTCAGAAATTTCGAATTCAGAACAGTAATTTTTCCATCATTAAATGACAGACATTTCGTATTTACATAAACAATTTTTTTTTTCTTTCGGAATTTCTGGTACAAAATCGGAATTTCTAAATAAACTAGCAATTCTGCGATGAAGGGATGGAAATGATATTTAGTCATTTTGATTTAACGTTTCATTTCATAGAGTATGTTAAAAACTAATCTTGTAGTAGTAAATTTAGACTTATTCATAGATTTCAAACATGTTTTTCAAATTTATAGGAAATTTATCTTGGCCGTAATGTCAACAAGCTCTGATCACTACTGAAGATTGCGGATTTTGTGTAACTGTTTCCCTTTATTTGAGCTGCAATTATAAAACAATACAAACCATGTATATTCATCAGTGTTTCGTGAAGATGGGTTATTTCTTGAAAAATGTCTTAAATTAAAAATATAATAAAAAATATTTTTAATTAATATAGTTATATGAAGAGTATACATCATGATACGGTATTCATATTTCTCCATCATAAATCTTTTCGTTTGGTGCAAATGCTGTTTTTAAGATGAAAATAGTTTTAGTTACCCATCATACGTAGTATAGGGTAAGTCTTGTAATCGTTTTGAAAATCGAAAAAAAAATGTTGACGGATTTACACGTTTCAGACACTGGAGATTCCGAAAAACATATTTTTAGAAAAAAAAATTTGCCGTCCGTCTGTGTGTCTGTAAACGCTCTATCTCCCGAAAAAATTGAGATAGAGACTTGCAATTTGGTATGTTCTTAGTATGTAACAATGGGAAGAAGCATATTTCATTTCAATAACCTCGATTAACCGGAACAATTTTTTTCGGACTCTCAAAATATTCGTTCTGATGAAAGGTGTATAAAAATTTTCGAAATTGTTTATTTTAATAAATGAATATAAAACACAATAAAAAAACATAAATTTTGCATAAAGCATGAAGTCGATCGGATAATGAGTTGCCGAGATATTTGGAATCCTATTTTCCACACTCTTCGATTTTTCATGACCCTGTATTTCATCCAAATTTCACTTCAAAGATATATTTTAATTGGAAATTTGACGCTTAATCAGATGCAATAAACCGCTAGTTAATAGGATTATTATTGTTGGAGTTATAAGGATGTTTCTTTCAAGCAATTCGGTAATCGAGCCTTTAAAGTTTGTGACGTCATCAAGCCACGATTTTATTTGAATTGCAATGCACTTTATAAGTAGTTTGCAAATTTTTATTTTAATATTTTACATTATGCATATCCATGATGGGTAAGTATTACGGTGGCCCCCAACGACTAGTTTTATCTATTACCTATAAACGACGGCAAATACAAAGATCAGAGCACCTACTCCAACTGATAACTCGGAGTTTTATAGAAGGCAAAGAATTTGGGTTTTTTTACAACAGCCATAAACTACAATTTTGTTCAACACAATAATATATTTAAAACATGGATTATTTTGCAATACAGTAGTAACTGGTTCACATATGAATTGATTATTAAAATAATATTATATAGATTCATTAACACTGTAACGATATAATCAATTCCTGATCCTTAATAGCAAAACAACCAATCCAGATAAAGTGTATGAAAAAGTAGAAAGATTTGATTAATTTGTTTAAATAAGAATGGAAGGATAAAGACTAGCTGAGCTGGTACATAAATTATTCTACAAACGAATAATAAAGATTAAATATACAGAAATTTTCTTTTTATCTTTTAATCAAGATTGATTTTGATATCAAGATTAGAAATGTTTATTATGGTTGCTGAAAATACGCAAGTAACAATAGATAAATAATATGTACACGAAAAAACACAAAACCTCAGCGAAGATGTTCCAGTAAAAAGAATGAAAATACTTTAGCGAGTTACTGTTGTATATTTGTATGGAAGACACCAAACAAAATGTATTTTTATGATCGATTTTATTGATTTGTAAACTAAGGAAGTCAGAGAATTTTTTAACTTTTTTCTGTCTTTACAAGAAGAAAGTATTGGATTCGTGTAAAATTTTCTACTTCCGCTTTTCGACGGATTTATACGTTTTAGAAGGTCCTGAATACGATTTGACTGTCTTTCGAAAATGTCTGTCCGTGATTCTGTGGGTCTCTTTCTGTCTGTATGTATGTGATACAAATTATGCGGACGCTCTATCTCAAGAACTAATGCATGGAATTTAATCAAATTTTAAAATAAGTTAGACGTGCTGCTGATTGGTTTTGGTGTAAATCGCCCAGCAGGTGACGCTGTTGTGCTTAATTTTTTTACGATTTACGCGATATTTTTGTCTCAGGAAATTCCCGGAATTTCATCAGACTTCTTATTCTGATAAATCTTGACATAAATAGACGCTGAATAGATTTTGGTGTAAATCACCCTACAGGTGGCGCTGCTATGTTTCATTTTTTACGATTTGTGTGATAGCTATAGCTCAAGAACTGCCGGAATTTAATCAAACATCATATTTTGTTAGATTTGGACATAAATAAAGACTGAATAGGTTTTGGTGTAAATCGCCTTACATGTTGCGCTGCTATGTTGCATTTTTCATGATTTCCGCGATAGAAGTATCTCAAGAACTAGTGCATAGACTTTCATCAAACTTCATATTCTGTTACACCTTGAATAGATCCTTGTTAGATTTGGGTGTATATAGCCCAACAGGTGTTGCTCTTATTCTCTCTTTTTCTCGATTTTGGCGATTTAGCTTTATCTCAAGAACGAATAGATTGTTATATAATTTTTGTTACAGACGATATAATTTATATAGAAGAAAGTTTGTGATGGCCGCAGCATACAATGTTTTTATAATTACATCTTTATCTAGCAATACAAGTTATTATTATCAATAGTTCAGATGATACATCATCTTTTCTATATACATGTGACAAAAAAATGGTATTTCGTGATCGATTTTATTGATTTGTTAACTAAGAAAGTCAGAGCTTATTACGTTTACTTTCTTCTGTCTTAAGAAGAAGAAAGTATTGGATTCATGAAAAATTTTCCACTTGCGGTTTTTGACAAATTCATATGTTTTAAAAGGTCCTGAATGCGATTTGACTGTTTTTCGAAAATGTCTGTCTATTAGTCTGTGTGTCTGCCTTTCTGTGTCTATGTATGTGACACAAATTATGCGGACCCTCTAATCTCAGGAACTAATTCAGAGAATTTAATTAAACTTTATATTAAGTTAGACCTTGACATAAATTGCTGCTGATTGTTTTTGGTGTAAATCGCCCAGCAGGTGAAGCTGCTATGTTGCATTTTTCGCTATTTACGCGACAACGGTATCTCAAGAACTAATGCCTGGAATTCCATCAAACTCCATATTCTGTTCGATCTTGACATAAATACACGTTAAATAGGTTTTGGTGTAAATCGCCCAGCAGATGGCGCTGCTATGTTGCCTTTTTCATGATTACCGGGATAGATGTATCTCAAGAACTAGTGCATAGAATTTCAACAAACTTCATATTCTGTTACACCTTGGCCATACAGCATACAATTTTTTCATAATTACATTTTTATCTAGCAATACAATTGATTATTATCAATATTTCAGATGATAGGGCATTTTTTCTATATAAAGCTTTCTTTCACAAAAAATATAAGTCATGATGCAATATGGATGACATTTATATTAAGGCAAGACAAAATTTTTACAGTTCGTATATTTGTTTTCCAGGGATGGAATTTTTCTTCGGTCAATGTTTTGTATTAAATGGTGGTTGGTTGGTGTTTTTTACATCCGATTAACTGCGTGAGTGATATAAATCGAGGAGGGATGAAGCGCCCTCCGCGGGGTCTTCACATATTTACACAAGGTTCCAAGAACATAATTCTAATACATAAATACTAGTTTCTACAAGCAAACAGTTTATTAGTTTTTTTTAATTTATGGCTTTATTTTCGCTAATACTTAGTAGTGTGATTTTCTAATAAAAATTCTATTTTATTAATATTTAATAAAATACCCCCTTCAACACTACTTCTTTTTAACAAAAGAAATGTTTTGTTACATATTTCCTTTAATCTTTAGATAAAATCAATCGATAAATGCTTCATGTTTATTATATTTTCCGAAAGATTTATTAGATAATAACTGAAATCTTTAAGTCAATACTTATTCTATTTATGATGCGATATTATTTTTTACGGTTTTATTAAAAGTATGTTTTTTTTCTAATTCATTATTTTTAATTTACATCTGATACGCAAGCATTTTTTTATTCTTGACGATAAAAATATTTTTTATAAATTGCGAACAAATGAAAATTGATACGTAGCTTACATAATCGTATGTTGTTTTAAAGATGATTTATTAGCGAATAGCGGGAAGTGATACTTAGATTTTGAATAAAAAGCTCTTGTTTTTTTTTTTTGTTTTTTTTTCAAAGAATTACTTATTTTTTATAGATTGTGAATAATGTTTTTCTACTTGTCCATGTCTTCGAATACATTTAAAAATAGTAAAAAATTACTAGATCAGTTTACATATAGGGGAAGACCGGGCAAAGTGGTCACCCTAAGGTTTTGTGATTTTTTGTTACCCCCTTAAAATACATATACATGACTGACAATTTGCATTGAAATAGAGTGACTACTTAGAAGTGTAAGGGTATTTATAATTTTTACGAAATAATAAAATGGAAGTGAGAATTTGGGTTTTTCCAAAAAAGGTCAAAATGACCACTTTGCACGTCTAGGTCGGGCAAAGTGGTCACTCCATAGTCATTTTGCCCTACAGGTGTAAAAAGATCGTAAACACTATTTAAATGATTAGATCATTTTTATTATCATAACAAATCGTCTGAAACATAATGAAATATTGAAAATGGTATGAAAATCCAATAAGAGTTTGACAAACCCATATAAATTTCTTTAAATCAGAATCAAATACTGCATTTTTCACAAATGAACTCCAAGTCATCTTCTTCGCGAAGTGAAAAAGCCTCATGAACCCAGAGGTGACAAACATTGCACCTGATCCAACATTCATCACTTGACCCAATCGAATGGCCACTACCCTGACTACCTGAACACTTTGCCCGTTTGGGAGCCAAGACAGAAAACACGTTCTACAGTAGAAAATAATGAACAGTCAGTGACCACTCACCCACCAATGTGAAGCTGACAAAATGCTCTTTTCTTACACATTCAATAAATAAATGCAAATACAACAGGTTATTGTTAATTGTATGTAATATAAGTCACTTACCTTAAATCACAAACTTCAAAAACTGGAAAACCCGCTCTAAAATTATAAAACATGGAACCACTTTGTTCAACGATTGTCTGGTTACTCACTGCCATCAAACGAAATAGTTTGACCACAAAACACGCAATGTCAACGCTCTGGTGACATCATTATATTGGGTGACCACTTTGTCCGGTCTTCCCCTACTTATATTTGTTATATATACTATTATATAAAGAGAGAACGCCTGACTGACTGGGTGACTCACCAACGCCCAGCTGAAACGACTAAATTTAGGATCACGAAATTTGGACAGTGGATTGCTGCAATGAGAAAGGATTTTTCTTAAATCCCCCCCCCGAAGGGTGTTAAAGGGCTGGACGAACGTTTTAGGTGATTTCGCCATATCCCAGCAGCAGTTTTAGGTAACAGCAGGAAATTCAGGATAACGAATCTACTAAAAAATGGTTAAACACGTATTTCAGCGATTTTAGAAATTCACCCTCTAAGGGGATTAAATGGTGGGTCGAACGTTTTAGGTCCTTTCGCCATATCTCAGCAGCAGTTTTAGATAGGAGCAAGAATTTCAGGATAAAAAATAGTTAAACACGTATTTCAGTGATTTTAGAACCAATTAGGTTAAACATCGGATATGAACCCGATTGTGGAAGATTAAACGAATAAGACAACTATTGCTGATTTTTGATTAGACATTTTGCGTAAGACATTTTTACAAGGAAAATACATTGTAGTCGACATATTGTCCACCCGCGCAAAGCCGGGACGGGCCGCTAGTTTTTTATAAATTCTTCAATGTATAAAAACATAGATATAGTAACTCTACAATTTTTTTCCAGTTTAATTTTTTTAATGTACATAATGAGCAGATAGTTCTACTGGATGAAATATAAAAGAAAGGTAGAGGGTGGTGGTGTTTGTTTTGACCAGTTATCTGCGCGAGAGATATAGGGATTCTAAGGGAACAAAATCCGCATTTAGGCAGCGTTACAAAAACCAGGTTCGAAGAAACCACGGTTAACCCGACTGTAGCGACTTGTTTCGACTCCAGCTTATTACTTTGAGAGCAGATTCTCTCAGCCGCTGGTGGAGCTATGTATTAAATGAAATTAAATGAATATCAATAAATTCTTATAAAGACAATAAAATTGTAAGGAAAGGAAAAAATATGCCTAAGATATATAATAAATAATAAAAGGCTGTATTAACAAATATTGTTCTTTGCTGTTCACAAAATTGCAGAATGTTTCTCAACTTTTGCATTAAAAAAATAAATTACTGCCACAGCACTCAAAGGAAAAAAAAGCGTGCTACTGAAAATTTTAATGAAATAAAATAATGTGGTTTTTAATTATTATTTTTTTCGTACATTCATTTCTAAAAAATCTTTTCGCATCAATAATCAACTAAGCGTAAATAAACACATTTTATAATTACCTTCTATTAGAAGTCACATGCACGTCGTTATAGAAATTATTTTTTAATATCATTATGTTAAAGTATATATCTTTTAATTTTTAGCACGTAACTAGACACATTAATGAGGTGCTACTTTTGGCAAATATTTCACGTTTTTTGCGAAAAAAGGTCTGCCAACAGAAATTTAATGAACTATAAATATTTAGTCTGGGTATTTTAATAATCCTTTATGGTGTTAAAAAAAAGAGCTTTCCGTAAATATTATTTCTCAATGTTGTTAAGCATTTTTATTAAAGTTATAGAAAGAAATATGCGCGGAGCATAAAATAAAAAATTAAAAGGATTATTTGAATATCGAACGAAAATATAATTAACAACAATTTTTATATAAAATACTTCTTCTCTAATCATTGACGAACGTTATTTGTTAAATAATTAAATGACACTAGATGAACTTCAATAAAGTTTTAGATATAATATCAGAAGTTTTCCCAAAGACAGATCTAAAACGACTTTATATTATTCTGAAATGATAAGAATTATACATCTTCCAGCATTACATTATCATTTACCGGGTGTCCCAAAAATGACTGCTAGATTTTAAAATTCAATAACTTCCAAACGGTGACAGATATTTAAAAAAATCTTGCAGGTGGGTTATGCATGATGTCAGGAGTTTTTTTTACAGTGATTCTTGATTTTAGTTCGAATTTCAAGCAATAGATGGAACTGACAGCGATTGGTGCTCAGTCGAGGCCGAAATTTACGTCACTCAACATTGATGCACAGCTGCCTGAATACTAGGACTGCGCCCTGGCAAAAATGGCTGCTGTCGCAGGCGAATTTTTTTTTCAGCGTTTGTACGGTCCCTCGAACTTTAACACTAATACTAGCTCAAAGTTTGCTTTGACTGATTTGATCTCAGAAAAACTAGGCGAAGAAAACTTTTAGAAATTATTGTTGTTGATAGAACATTGTTGTTGTTTAGAAATTATTGTTGTTGGATTCCCTGTAAGAAGAAGTCGTCGTCTTTTGAAGCAATCGTCAAGCCAATTTCGTCCAGCAAATTTTTATACTTTCTTAAGATGTGAATCGTTCGTCTTGAAGGGCTGACTGCATCGACCGAAATAAATAGTAATTCAAAGGAGCAATGTCTGCAGAATATGGTGGGTATGATAGAACTTCCCAGTCCTGAACTTCGAAGTAGGTTTTAACGACGCTTGTAGTATGTGGTTTTGCATTGTTATGCTGAAAAATCCGTTTATTGTGTCTATTCTCCCATACTGGTCGGTTTTCTTGATTAGCTTGCTTCAAACGTATTATTTGTCGTCGGTAGGCTTCGCCAGTAACAGTTCTAGAAGGCTTCAGGGCTAAGATGCTTTACACTCACGCAGAAAAAAAAATAAAATTAATCGGTTTAAAAAAGGAAAAAAGTCGCCAAATTTAGGGGATTTTTTCCTTTAATGGCAACCTAGCCCTTGTATTAAGTTATTTGTTTGGCGCAGTTTTGAAAATCGCGCCAACCAAAAAGTCGCCAAACTTTTGTTTACATGTTTGCATGAGTGTAAAGAATCAGTTCCGGCTTCAGTAGCTTCGATCTACCTTCACATTCTGCGTCTTGAACATCTAATAAACATTCGTTAAATTGCCTTAACCCCCTTCTATACATACTAACAGAAAAAAGCATGTTCACCGTAAGCTTCTACAAGTAACCGATGACTTTCAGCAGCGTTTGTCTTTAAAGTATATAAGTATAATAAAACTTTCCGTAAATGACGATTATTTGGCACAAAACTATTCATTTTAAATCGAATAAAAAACTATGCTGTTTAAACTTTAATCATATGTCATACGTTTTGAAGGTTATGAATAGACGTTTCAAAAGCATGTATTACCAGATTCGCACAATACATATAAGACCACTTACGCCATCTACTAGAAAAACGAAACTTACTTTTGCTTAAACACAATAAATTGAAATACCCTTATTATTTCTATTTTGTACATCTGGGTGTAAAAAGATACATTTTACTAAACATTTGTTTATTCTCTAAATTTAAACAGAAACGACAAAGAAAAAAGTGCTTTTTTTCAAATTTTATAAATATATTTAACGGTATGACAGAATAATACAATTTTGCAGATTATTTATATGTGAGACAAAAATTATCTTAACACTCTAAAAGATACATGTTATTATGTGTCCTAACAGCCATTAGTTTAAAAAGTGTGTAGCAGAGTATTAAATTTGATTTAGATTTAGCCTTTCAAAGATCTGTGGAACATCATTTATACCAATTATTACTAGGACTTCCCTCAAAGGGATTAGTCTGAGTGATATTGCTGAGAACATAGGGTTAACAATTACAATATAAAGAAAAAGAGCAAATTAAATGATAGAATTACAAAATATCATATAAATTCATATACACTGTTAAAAAAATAGAAAAGAAGTACCGTTCATCAAATGTGTTGTCATATTTTTTTTTAACATGTGGCAAAGGATCTCATTTTCTTAAGCGCGTATTGCGCAAAACTTGAAAAAAAAAAAAAACGCCGGATCTTTTAAAACGCTAAGCTTTTTAAAGTTACGTAATTGGATTTGCAGCCAATAGATTATTCTATCAAGCGTGGCTTAACGCAAATTTAATTTCATTGTTGCACCTTTTTTGTGTGTGAATTTAAAATTTTTCTTCCTTGATTATATATCTATTATTTGTATAACTGTTTATAAAAACTCTTACACTTCAAACCACATTGATAGCATGTTTTGCTACAAACCAGATTGCAAAACTATAGTCTAAATTACTATTAAAGTATAGAAAAAATCTTTCGATGACTTCTGTAAAATAACTTTTACATTAAATCTCCATATCGGCAAAATTGAAAATTATATATATTACAAAGTTAAGCTTAACAGATACTTCTTGATTATTCTATAGGAGGCTCTGCCCCCTGCGCCTTTAATGCGCCTTTACAGCGCCAATCCGCAGACTTTTCTTTTGCCTGTCTGTCTGTCTCTCCACAATCTGTCTGTTTCCCTATCCGTTTTTCTGCCCGTCTCTCTAACTGATTGTCTATCTCTACACGTCTCGCTACCTGTCTCTATATTTCTCTACCGGTCTCGCTACCCGTCTCTATATTCCTCTACCAGTCTCTCTACCCGCAAATCTATTTCTCTAACCGTCTGTCTATCCGTCTAACTACTTGTATGTCTAGCCGTGTCTCTATCCACTTCGCTACCCATTTGTCTATCTGTCTCTCTACCCGTCTGGCTATACACCTCTCTACCCATCTTCTTACCCATCTCCGTACCCATCTACTGTCTCTCTACTCGTCTGTATACCCGTCTCACTATCCGTCTGTTTTTGTACCCGACTCTTCACCCGTCTCGCTATCAATCTCATTACCCGTCAGTCAACTCGTCTCTGTACTCATCACTCTACTCGTCTCTTTATCTACCACGCTACGCGTCTCACAACCTTTCTCGCTACATTCCAGTCTACCGGTGTCGCTACCCATCTCGCTACCCCTCTGTCAACACTCTTTTTACCTTTCTCTCTAGCCGTCTTGTCTATTCGTTTCGCTACCCGTCAGTCTACCTATGTCGCTATTCGTCTCTCTACCCATCTCACTACCCGTCTGTCTACCCGTTTGTTTACTCGTCTTTCTACCTCTCGCCACCTCTTCCCAATATTTAAACAGTTCATTTATTATACAGAAGCCGTTTATCAGTTATTAAATGCAAACAGAAGTAATTTATCTAATAAGTGTAATCAGATGCATTTTTTTAAAATACATACATAAACCTGAATAATAATTCATCAGTTTTGTGTTCATAGTTGTTTATATCATTTGACAGTAAATCTCAACTTCTTAAACCTGAATTGTCTCAAGCTTTTTAAAAAAACCACAAGGTCTGTATAACTGCAAAGTACCCTGAGGGCTATTTAGCTACATGTTATTAAGTTTCGTTATCGCGTTTGCAGCCAATTGCTTATGTCAGAAAGCGTGGCTTAACGCCATTTTAAATTCATTACTGTAACTTTCTTTTCTTTTCTTTTTTTTGAGGGGGGGGGGGTAGGGGAGAAGGGTTTCAAATATATACATTTAAATTAAAACTTTTGCCTCCATGCCATTAGTGTTGTTTGTATTATTAACTAATACCTTGTAGACCGAGCTTCATTTGAAACAAATGTAAAAGACTTCTTCTACAGTTTTTTTGTAGGAGAAACTTTCGTAATTGGGCCCAAAGCCAATCGGAACATTTAATATCATTATTGTAACTCTTATAGAGTTAAAACAATATTGTTGCTAGGTTTACTCTTGTTTGAGACCAACCTTGCATGTGTATCTGAATGGGAAAAAGTTTCGTATCCTATGTCGGTTGGCGAAAAAAATTTTAAATGGTGCCAAAAGGTAGTTTTAGCAACTTACAAAATTTTTCAAGAGAGCGGTAAAACATGTTTTTCAAATATTTACAAACATACGTTTATTAAAGCATATTTTTGCGCCATCTTAAAAATTTAAGCACGATGCTAAAATGAAATTTTATCGCCATATTCGATATTTTAATAAGTAATGAAAACACATAAACAAACTTATATAACAAACCTAAGAGGCATTTTTGTGATAAATAATTGTTATTGTCAGGGGTTAAATTGTAAACAATTAATAAACGGCTAGTAAATAATAAATAGCATTTAAAATCTAAGGTACTTTTCGGTTAGCCGAGCGCCAGTGAAATGTATATATCTATATATACATATATATGTATACATACACACATATATGTACGTGTATATATACATACATGCATATATAAATGTGTGTATGTATAGATATATGCATATAAATGTGTGTATGTATAGATATATGCATATATATGTATACATAGATATATAAATTTCACTGGCGCCCGGCTAACCGAAAAGTACCAAATCTAAAAATGGAGAAGTGGTCCGTATAAAAATTAAGCGCTTGATATATGTAAATCTTTTTTTATTTTTTAATATTTCCGAATGCACAGATAAAAAGGTAAAAATCTCTTTTCCAAATGCCAAATACAAAATATACAAAATAGAAAAATATCTGCTGAAAAATATATTTACATAATACTACATCTGCAAAAAAATAAGATTTAGAAAAAGTAAGCCAAATCCTTTAAATCCCAACAATCACATCGAAAAACTTATCACCAAAAAAGAACTCGCCAAATCTTACGGCACAGTTGATGGATTTTTCCCTCTGAATGCAGAATATTAGTTATTTTCTTGTACGATGGGTGATTATAACTGTTTCATTTCACATACTACATACCGTTTGATATATTGGTACTTTTATGTTATCCTGGCGCCATTGATAAATCACCAAATATTGTTCCTATAACATTTTCATATTGAATTCATTTCATTTAAATATAAACCTTTCACTCATTTAATTTAAAATACATGCCTTTCATTAATCCCATTTAAAATGCTAAAAAGAGAAAAAAAAGAAATAATGCCATAAATCGAAACCTTTTATTTAAACACCAAAGAATTTTTTTTATTATTTACACATGAGAATTAAAAAAAGCTGCTATTGCTGAGATTTGCGCCAAATCTCTAATACCAAGTCTACTCAGTTATTGCGGGGGTTTTCTTTCAAAGAGAAAAAAATCCAGATTAATTTTCGATTTCTACTCAATTGAAATATATTTTATTGTGCTGAATATTAGTGCGTGCATATTTTTTTTGCTCCTTGTACTCCATGAACTTTTCAATTCCGATTGTCTACGAAAATCTCGCGCCGGTGAAAATGACGTACCACAAAATTTCGTGACGTATGTACTTTAATTGTGCTTTTTTATCTATTTTTTAATATAATTTCCAAACGGTTTAGCATTTATTCTTGGTAATAAATAGACGTCGTTGTCACCTTTATAGGTACCTGCTGTAAAAATTTGAACGAAATCCGTTAAATATTTTTTGAGTTATGCTTGACGAAAGGTTTTAATATCCATCGTAGCTATATATGGGGCAAAGTAATACTGCGCTGTGTATGAGTCTTCGTTGCACTCAGACAATTAATCTCCAACTGCCAGTTTAGCACCAGATTTTTTAAATAAAATTTTGTTTTTGTAATGTACATGAAGAAAAGCATTTATTTATTCACAAATAAATTCCTTCGCAAATTCTGATGGCATTCAATTGTTTCAATGTTTTAGCAACAGAATTATTTTGTCTTTGAAATAATTTAAGAAGGTGTGCAATAACTAAAGAAATATATTGTTTAGTCCGTAAATGCATTATAGTTTTTTTTTAATTAAAAAATGTAGCTGTCAATTTTTACACCCTTTTTTTTCTACTGCTACCTTAGAACTGAGTGGCGATTTCTGTAGCCAATTTTAATTTTCGGCAATTCAGTAAACAAAAATTCTTTAAAAAAATAGTGGTAGGAGAAAGCATAAAAGTTGGAAGCTATGTAAAAAAAATCATTTCAAGGTATTTGAGATAAAACACCAATTTTACATATATATATATATAAATTCCAACTAATTTGTGTGCTCTTAATTGTACTTATATTTTCTTTTAAGCTCCCTAAATATTATCCAGATAAATTTTTAACCTTGCTTTTCAAACTTGAAACTATTTAAAATGTCTCAGTGACCATTTCAGGCAAGTTAACATAGTATCAGTGTTCCCCGACTGAATTACTTGCTCTCATTACTCTTAATGTTTCCGAAATGTTACATTTAAATAACTATTCACGCTTTATGTTAACTTTTAAGAAGGAAATAAAGTCGTGCTTTGCTATTGTAAATATAATGACATGACTGCTGGGACTTCACTAACTCTTCATCCATTTAATTTCAATACTAATGTTACGTTATTGTTGCTATAATGGGTAAATTTTAAATTCAAGTCTTCAAGGAGAATTCTTGTAAAAATTAACTAATTAAGATTTAAAAATCTTAGTAATTTAGTCTCAAGGTATTATTTAGAGATTAGGAAAAAAATCCATTTTTAAATTCTCTAATGAATTAGATGCAGTTTTATATGAAATATTTAGATTGTAATACAAAAATATGTTACAGGCTCTTTTAAAAACCCATGGTTAAGAAACGAACGGGATGCAGTTCTGTAAAACCTATGCAGTCTGTAATACGATAATATGTTACAGGTTCTTAAAAAAAAACCACATAAATAAATGTCATGAAATTTTTTAAATCATAAAATATGAAATTTGTATACAAATTGCAATCAGTTTGTTTATTGGTAATTCTACATGCATATTCTTTTAACATGCCGAAATATTCTTCAGTTAAGGTAATGTAATAGAATCCAAAAATGCTTCTTTCGCGTTGAGTTATTTGCCAAAAATATTTCACTTGTTTTTATTGTGAGCAATTACTAAAGAAATATATTGTTTAGTGCATAAATGCATTATAGATTTTTTAAAAACATATAAAAACATAGTTGTAATATTTTATCATTTTTTCCTACTGCTATTTTAGAACTGGGGGGGGGGGGGTGATTACTGTAATCAATTATAATTTTCAGCATTTATATAAAAAATAATTTTGTTAAAAAATATTAATAGGATTAAGCGTAAAAGTTGGCACCTATGCTAAAAATAATTTCAAGTTATTTGGGATAAAATACCAATTTTATATATATAAAGAAAATTGCAACTAATTTGTGTACACTTAATTCTACTTATATTTTCTTTTAAGCTCCCTAAATATTATCCAGATAAAATTTTAACCTTCCTTTACAAACTTTAATACGCCAAAAATGTCTCAATGCCCAATTCAAGCAAGTTAACTTTGTACCAAAGCGTTCTCCGACTAAATTACTTGCGCTCATTACTCTTAATGTTTCCGAAATGTTACATTTAAATAACTATTCATACTTTATGTTAACTTTTAAGAAGGAAATAAAGTCGTGCTTTGCTATTGTAAATATAATGATATCACTGCTGGGATTTCACTAACTCTTCATCCATTTAATTTCAATACTAATGTTACGTTATTGTTGCTATAATGGGTAAATTTTAAACTCAAGTTTTCAAGGAGAATTCTGGTACAGATAAACTAATTAAGATTGAAAAATCTTAGTAATTTAGTTCCAAGGTATTATTTAGGGATTATGGAAAAAATAATTTTATATTCTCTTATGAATTCGATGCAGTTTTTTTTTTAATATTTAGATTGTAATACACAAATATGTTACAGGGTCTTTACAAAACTCATGGTTAAGAAACGAATGGGGTGCAGTTATGTAAAATATATGCAGACTGTAATACGATATGCTACAGGTTCTAAAAAACCCTACATAAATAAATTTCATGAAATTTTTGAAATCATAAAATGCAAACTTTGTTTACAAGTTTCAATCAGTTTGTTTATTTATTGAATACAAAAATTCTACATGCATATTCTTTTAACATTCCTAAATATTCTCAACTTAAAGTAATATAATAGAATCCCAAAATGCTTCTTTCGCGTTGCGTTATTTGCCAAAAAAATTTCACTTGTTTTTATTGATTTACTATAAATCACAGATATAAATTTATAAAGGTAATGCTTCTTTTGCATTGTGTTATACATAGAAAAATTATATTGCCGAAACATGATATATATTTGTTTTAAAAGATGTATTAATATATATATATATATATATATATATATATAGACACCTAATGTGAGTAACACATAGTCAAGCATTTTGGTGAAGATAAAAAGGGCGACTATATAAAATTTTCGTTTCTCGATGAAGTGAATTTGGCGAGGAAAAACAACATTCTTCTTAATGCAAAGGTGAAGTTGTGTAGTTTTGTTTCGTTTAACCAGTTTTTTTTGTCAAACAAAAAGTTTTTGACAAATATTTTACCGTTTTCATGCTGTTGCACTTCTTATTGTGAATGCTTCTTCCATGTGAATAAGGCTTTACTCTTAAACTAACAAAAATTATATGTTACGGAAGGATTATGATTTTCACATTCTTAGGTGGAGTAGGGCCAAAAAAAGTTTGGGAACTACTGATTTGAAGAACATTTTTTAAATCGTAATATGCTAACTTCGTATGCAAATTGCAACAAAAATTTTTTACTCGTTAATTCTCCGAGAATTATTGGACATATTACAAAATTATGGGGAAAAGAAGCACCAAGAAAAGTGCGTTTTTTTTATGCCACGTATTTATAACACGTCTTCCAAAGTTTGTTTTCGCAGCATGGTTATTTCAGCATTGTTATTTTCCTCAACAAATGGATTGATAGTGATGTTCTGACTCCTTTGGATTCCTCGATTTCTAGATTTAACTCCGTTGAATTTTTTCATGTGCAGTGTGTCATGTGGTTATGTGAAGGATTGTGTGGACGGATTCTTTGGAGATAACAGCACTATGATGAACAAGAGAGAAAAATCATGCGTCAAGCATAGATTATGAAACAGTTTCCAACACGATTAGACTACTGTAACGAAACATCACTGTTTAAAAAGATGAAAGATGATACATAAGTAAACAATATGGAAAATATTGGGTGTTCGAGAATTATTGGGCACATTACGAAATTATGAAAAAAAGCTAAGAACAACGGTGGTTTTTCGATGACACGTATTAATATCATGTTTCCGAAAGTTTTTTTTTTTACGCAGCATTTTTAGTGCTGGGATTTTCCTCAAAAGATAGACTGGTCATGGTAGTCCTATTCCTTGGCTAACTGGATCTTCAGATTTATCCCCGTTGGATTTTTTCAAGTGGTATTATGTTAAAGATTGTGTGTATCAGACGCCTTGTACTAATTTTCAGGAACTGAAGCAGTGGATCACAGCTGCTATCCACGCCGTAACTCCTCAGATGATTGCGTATGCATGGATTAAAATTCGGTATTTCTTGGACATACTAAGCATAACCAAGGGATATCGCATTGAGATGTATTAACTTTTGTATTTCTATTGTAAGTTAGTAAAGATATTTTCTTTCTATGCCATCTAGTTTTTGTTTTACATAATTTTTTAATGTGTTCAATAATTCTCGGACACCCTGTATTTTCTTTTAACATCTATAAGTATTTTAATTTAAAACTTAATCTTCAATTAGTACTTCTACTCTGCTACAAATGCCGTAACTTGTAACTCAGGCAAACCAGTTTACCATCAAAATGCTCACTAGAACTAATTATTACTCTCATTACTGTTAATGTTTCCCAAATGTTTAATTTAATAGCCATTCATGCTTCATGTTAATGGAAGAGGAAACAGAGTCGTGCTTTACTGTTGTATATATGATGATATTTCTTCTGAGATTTTCCTAATTCTTCATCCTTTCTCATTTATATACTATGTTTATTATATACTATGTTTATTACTTACTATGTTTGTTATTGTTTTTTCAATGAGAGTATTTTAATTTGTAGTTTTGTTGGACAGTTTCACAGGTTTTGTAAAATAAAAATTTTAAGTAAACATAGTAATGTAGTAATTTTATTTCAAGACATTACTTGGGGATTAACAAAAAAAAAAATCATTTAGATTCTTATTTTGTTTATCGCAAACAATGCAATTATTAATATATATACATATATATGTGTGTATGTAATGATAAAATATGTTAATGTTTCTTTAAATAAAATCAATAGGTAAAATTCAATAGGTAAAACTCATAAAAAATCCCTCTTGTCTGTACAGGGAGAAGAAGGCTTCCGTATTTTTTGGTTTTAAGATTTTAACTAAAACTCGAAAACACGAAGCTAAGAGACGAGAAACCCGATTATAGAAGATTTATTCACAGTTTTTTCCAATATTGAATTTGAATGAGAATTTCGCTAAATTTGTCAGCTATAGCCAAATTGGCCTCATTTGTGGCGATTTATTTTTGGTCGACAAATTTAGTAATATTTTATCTAGTACCGCCAAGATTGGCAAGAATTTGATGCTAGTGGATATGAATATATAGTTTTTAGCATTTGACAGCATATGTGTGTTCGAACAACGGTTAAAACAATGAAAGGAAACTTTTAAAGCTTTTTTTAATCTGTTGCCTTCTTTCAAAATATCAGACATCCTAAAATTTCAAACTACTACATCTCAGTGGTTGGTTGGTTGGTTGATTGAAGACGGCCGATTATCAACACGAGGGATATAGGTCTTAGGGGGGAGTGCCCTCCATGAGGGTCTTTCAAAGGGATCCTAACCCGTATTTACGGCAAGGTACGTAGATACCCACGGAAAACTCCGAACAGTTAGGTCGACGAGTGCGACAGGGGTTTGAAACCAGCACCTCCTGTCTACCAGCTTTGAGAGCAGAACCTCTCAGCCACTGGTGGGGCCGCTATATCTCAGAGATTTAAGATAGAGGATAGACAAAAAATTCTCCGGAGTCCTTGTATCGAGGCCAAAAACTCAATGGAAAAAACTTTTAGGATTTCTATCTATTTTTTATTTATTTATTTATTTTTGTACATATTTTTGAATCTAAAATCAATAAGTGGCCGCCCTTTTGGAACAAGATCTGGTCAACAAACTCGATCGCTACTTTCTTAAGTCCTGTACACAAGCTCAATCACATCCAAATGAAAAATCAGAAAACCTTCATATGAAAACGACTGCTATCGAATGACAAATATCAGATAATGTATTTATATATAAAAGGGTTTTGAAATCTGGGAGTCATGATCGCCTAAAATATACCAAAATTTTTCCTGACTTGCTTTCTTCTGGACGGCTGCAATAGGTAGTTTCTTATTGTTTTGTAATGAAAGCTGCCTAAAAGACCAAATTCAAATAAAAATTACAACCAAGTTTTTTATTCCTAATTCTACACATATTTTCTTTCTTTTTTCTGCATATACAGTGGACTCTCTCTATCTGAACACTCTCTAATGTGAACACCCCGGTATTATGAACACTTTCTGGTGGTCCCGGCGAAACTCCATAGACTTAACAAAAGATGAACTCTCTCTATTCTGAACACCCTCTAATCTGAACACCCCACTATTATGAACGCTACTTTTGATCCACATTCTAACCCGCCTCTCCGTAAACTGAACGTGTGTTTGGAGTCGGAATGCGGGGAATTCCCGCATCATGGAAATTCGGAAAAATTGTTGCAGAAGAATAAAAGGGTTTAATGAACTCAATTTAAAAATAAAGGAACAAAATCATTTCTAGATTTTAAGATCTACCCGATGCTGAAATTTGTTTCAATAATTCAGATAAAATCTTCAGTTAACAACAACAAAAAAAATGCATTTATTATAACCAAAAAAAATTAAAATAAAATAAATCGAAAGAATATGTTTGTCAGAAAAAGTAAATCATGATAATCAAATTAAATGAAATGATCAAAACAATCAATTTTTATGCAAAGAGATACAAGAAAAAATAATGTAAAAACAATGTCACGTGATTTCCCCTCTCCCAAGCTGAGATAAAAATAGAAAGATTGCGCAACAGAAATGCCCACGCCCCAATGACAAATAAGACACAACAAGTATTAGAGGGAGGGGTTAAAAAAGGATTATGGTTTCTTTTCTGCACACCTGGTTGGCAGCATTATCGCTTCTGTTTCTTTCTTCCTTTTTGCTCGGCAAAGGTAAAAATTTTTCGTTATTTCACTATCGTTGCAGGGAAAGCTTCACAACACTTACGCAGATATGTCAGAAATAAGTAAGAAAACGAGAAAACGGAAAGAACGGAACTTCAGGAAAAATACGAAGTTGTTCAAAAATTAAAATCAAAAGTAAGTCGAAGAAAAATTGCATCTGAATTTGGAATTTCAATAAGTCAAGTCAATGCCATCAGCAAGAAAGAAAAAGAAATTGTAGCCGCTTTTGAAGCAAATGAACCTTCCTCAAAGTGTAGAATTTTCGAAAAGAAAACGGGAAACGAGAACATAAACAATCATGTCTGGAAGTTTTTTGCCAAATGAGAACGAAGAATCTTCCTGTCACTGGACCCCTGCTAAAGCAGATTGCTCTGGATTTTGCAGAAAAGGAGAAAATCACAGAATTCAAGGCATCAGAAAGATGGCTGACTCGCTTCAAAAGTCGGCATAACATCGAATTCAAAATAATCAATGGTGAAGCTGCAGATGTAAATATCGACACTGTGGAGGAATGGAAAAGAAAGCTTCCGGATATAACGAAGGATTTCAATGCCGACGAAACCGGCCTGTTCTTTAGAGCTTTTCCAAATAAAACCTTAGCAGAAAGAAGCGAGAAATGCGTGGGCGGAAAAATGTGAAAAGAAAGACTTACCGTCATGCTCTGTGCCAGTTTTACGGGTGAGAAGCTCAAACCACTTGTAATCGGAAAAAGTGAAAAACCACGATGCTTCAAAAATGTGAAGATAGCATCATTGCCAGTGCACTATAAATCAAATCGAAAAGCCTGGATGACATTCACAATTTTCTCACAATGGTTGGAGGGCATTAACGAGGTGATGAAGAGAGAAGGAAGAAAAATTCTTCTTTTTGTGGATAATGCCAGATCACATACAAATGTGCAGCTGAGCAACGTGAGCCTGAAGTTCCTGCCACCGAACTGTACTTCTATAATCCAACCACTGGATCAAGGAGTAATCAAGACCTTTAAAGCTTACTACCGAATTCAATTTTTGAAGAAAATGTCCGTGGTGATGGAGGAGGCAAATTCGGCAACTGAACTAACGAAGAAGGTCAATGTAATGGATGCTGTCCATTGGATATCAATGGCTTGAAATGAAGTAACCCCCTACACCATCCAAAAATGCTTCTACAAAGCTGGATTCCCGTGTGAGAATGAGCAATCAAGGACAGAGAACCAAGAAGCAACAGCTGTGAGTGACTTGGGGTCAATTCTTCAGGAGCTTCATACTGAAATTGAACCTGGAGCTTATCTCGAAGCCAACGGAAGCCTTCCTGTTTGCGACAACATCGTTGAAGAGGAAGAGGGTAGTGAAGACGAAGCAGAACCAGATGAGACCGATGAAACAAGAAGTACGATTACCTTCAAGCAATATGGCCAAGGGATTCAAGACCCGATGAACTATGCAGCTGAACATCACCCAGAAGCCTTTCCACTTCTTAAACAACTAGATAACATGTACACTGCACGAGCATACACAATGCAAAAACAGACTAAAATTACTCACTTTTTTAAGTAATGTACCAATTATGTTTTCAAGTAATGTATTGTAAGTATGTAATTGTATATTTTGTAAAATTTTTTTAATATAACATTTTAATTAACTTTTTTTAATTAACTTTTTTAATAGCTTCTAAATTCAGCACCTCCATCTCGGTAACTTGCATGGTTAATCAGGCTAAGTATTCTATACAGTCTATAAATTCAATTCATAGTAGTAAGAGTAATGCATTTCCCAATCTCCCTCTATAATGAACACCCCCATAATCTGAACATTTTTGGTCGGTCCCCTGAGTGTTCAGAATAGAGAGAGTCCACTGTATTTACTTTTAACATTTCTAAATATTTTCTAGTTAAAATTCAATCTTTAGTTATTAATTTTAATCGACTCACTCTATCTTAAAGCCTGATTCATACAAGCTAGTTTGCTATCACGGTGCTCGGAAGAACAAATTATTTATTCTCATTACTCTAACTACCTCCAAAATGTTGAATTTGGTTAACCATTCACGCTACAAGTTAACCATTAAGGAAGGAATAAAGCCGTTCTTTGCTATTGTAAAAATAATTATATTACTACCAGGATTTTTCTAATTCTTCGACTTTATTATAATATGTATGTATGTAATGTTATGTTCTTGTTATAATTCGTTAGTTTGTTCTAAAATCCAGTCTTACGGGAGAATTTCGATCTCTTTAATGATTTGATGTCTTCTACACGAAAAAATTTTGTTTCATTTCACTTAAATAATTAAAAAATAAAAAACGAATAAAATGAATTTAAAAAAAAATACAACAATGAATTTTGCAGTTATGTTTATAAATTAGGGTTCATACGCTCTTTATATATATTTTTAGCAGGTGCACAACAGTATTTTCGAATAGTAAAAATTGGCTAAGATAAAAAAAGCTGATGATTACTTTACGAAAATACTAGTGTCAACTTTCTGCATAAAATGTAGGAGCATACAAACCCTGTAAATAGATATAGATTGATATATAAATAGATAGACAATTCTAAACAAAAGATGTGGATTTTGATTTGATATTATAGGAGATTGATATATTAACACAATCTTTGTCCAATTATTTCATATTAGGCTATCCAACCCGGTCTTTCCGGGTTACAAAATATAGGTACTGTAATTTCGCGCGTACCATAATTTCGCGGGTATGCGCCGCACTCTAGTTAAGTCTTTTTCAAACCGGAAATTTTATTGAAAATAAGAAGTCAAATAAGTGCTAAGCAGAAGTAAGTCACATTTTATTCAAAATAAATTCTGGTAGGAAATCGAATTGTCTGAGGTGCGGCGTATACGCGCGAAATTACGGTATACGCCGCACCTCAGACACTTCTATTTCCTACCACAATTTATTTTAAATAAAATGTGACTCACTTCTGCTTAGCACTTATTTGACTTCTTATTTTCAATAAAATTTCCGGTTTGAAAAAGACTTAACTAAGCTACGGCGCATACGCACGAAATTACGGTAAAAACCATTTTTTTTTTAAACTTTAATAGATGTTTTTGTAAATATAATTTATATATATATATGTCATGATTTACACTTCAAGTTCGATCTCTGAGTGGCAGTTGAAAGCTGTTGATAAACATTTTTAATTCTGAGCAAGGTTTTCCATCTAAATTGCACCAGGAGGCCGTGTGATATCAGTTAACAATAATTCACAGTTCAGTAACCATTCAGTGGAAAGTAAAAAACTTTATTTGACATTTTTTAGACGTCAAGCCATGGAAGAAGCGAGACCATGTTGTGCACTGAAGAAGACTTGTTCAGTCTGAGAAACATGTGCACGGGCATTATCCTGCTGAAATACAGCACCCGGAATACGTCAAAGAAGGGGGACGGCCTCTGTCTTCACAATTTCCATTATGTAGCGATCGCTGTTGAGGCTGCCCGCAATGTTCACTAGATGGGAACGAAAATTATACCCAATAGCTCCCCAACACCATGATGCCAGGCGTTTGAGCGGTATGACTCTAGATAACACACTGTAGGAGTAGACGTTCCCCTCTGTAACGTCTGACGCGTACTCTTCCATCATTGAATTCCAGATTGTAGTGAGAGTCATCGGAAAAAGCAACTTGTTGCCACTGGACACGTTACTCCCTGTGTGGCTGAGCGCATTGAAGTCGGAGGCGTTTGTTATTCAGCGAGTGGTTAATCTTGCGTAGAGGAACACTTGCACGCAGTTCATGCTGCAGCAGACGGCAACGAACTGTGGAGCTGGACAACAATACACCTGTAGCTGTGATACAACGTTGTGCGAACACACGAGAGGACGCTGTACGATCCGTCACAGCCATGCGAATGAGGTGTCTGTCGTTCCGTGCCGTTGAGCAATTGCGTGCCCCACTGCCAGGTTTTCGCCTTTTTTTATTCTCCTCTGTCCATTTCTTCCAAACACGTATCACTGTTGTGGCATTACACTGCATGCGGGCTGCGATTTCTCGATACGAAAATCCACCTTCTCGCATACTGACGATGCGGCCTCGTACAAACTCCGTTAGTTGTTGGTATGGCTTCCTCCACTTTTGAGGAGGCATATTGACCACCAATGAAACATTTACCACAGACAGAGGAAGATAAACGTATTTCAACGCATCTTTACAGCCCTTTATATACCTGGAACAAGCGACTGAGAAGGAGCCGGTTCTCATTCCACGCATACGCAATCCCTTTGTAATTCTAATCAGTTCCATACCTTACCTCACTTTACATTTTCTGTAAGTTTGGTTCCATTTGAATAATTCCTTCATGGTGTTGCAATTTTCACAAACATAAGTGTATATATTCAACATTAATAAACTGCTTGAGTAGCTTTCATTAAAATTTAAAAATGTAATTACAGATAATCGTTATCAATGATTAATGATATCTTAGTATCTGTATCGATAAATGACGTACATATTTTTAAATTACTTTATACAATAAATATTCATTTAGTACCATAAAAATAAAAAATAAAATTATCTTTACACTCTATTACATTTTGCAGGATATTATCGTTAACTATATATATTTAATAATAACGCTTAAAGGAGAAGTTTTTATATTCACATGTAACGTTAATAAACTGTATGTGTATTTTTCTTAAAATTTACTGTCATGTAATTACTGATGATATTTTTTCACTATTATCAGCATATTTCTGGCATTATTAGTTATCCAAAATGTCGATAAGGCAACATAAGCTCTAATAAGCATTTGTTGTATTTTTGCAAAATAAATAAATAACTGCAGGCCAAAAGTTAATGAACCATGAATACTTATTCTAGATCAATTGTATTTTACGATTTTAAAACAATCTTTTGCAGTTTCTTTTTCATCGGATATATTTTAGAATCAATATGTAGTGTGCAATTAAAAGGATGTTTATTGTACAGTACATTTAATGGAAAAGTACTTAAAAGTATTTATATTTTTAGAATTAACTTATTGCAGTAAATAATAAAACGCTAATTGTTCTATATTTTAATTTAAGAAAAATACACTCTATAATGTTAACTACTTATTTCTTAGAGAAATGTTTTTATATAACTAATCAACTATATAAACACGAATTCACCAGTCATATTTTATTAAAACAAGTCGTTTAATTACAGATAATATTTTTCAAGCATTATTAACATATTTCTTGCATTATTAATCTTTCAAAATGTCGATAAGGCAGTGGAAGCTCTAATAAGCTTTAATGTCTTTTTTGAAAAATAAATAAATATATCCATGCCAGACGTTAATGAACAATGAATACATATTTTGCTAAAATCTATGATATGTTATGATTTTTAAATAATATTTTGCAATTTTTTTTTTGTATCAGATTTATTTAAAATCGAAATAAGAAAATAAATATAAGAGGTTTCATATATTGAAGGTATGAAAAGATTAATTAGGATAGTTTATTTAATGGTAAAGATAAGTAGAATAATTTTAAAACGAAATATTTGTACGAAAATAAACTAAATAAAAATTTTGCAGAACAAATTTATCTGTTGAATTGAAACTCGTGTTAAGATAATAATTTTATACTAACATGTTATGACAAAATATTGTAGAGACCACTTGCTTAGAGTTAATGATTGTATTTATGAGATATTTTGAAAAAAAATGACTTGTAAGACTTTAATATATGTTTCAAAATTTGTTATGAAATGTAAGATTTTTAAAATATGAAATTATGAAATTTAGTTTTTAAATAGTTTATTTAAAGAACTACTTATTACATAAAATTATATAGTAATTGAAAATTTAATTCGAAGGTTAAAAATTCCAAGACAATTTGTTAAAAGTCCATTTTTGCCAAATTAAATGAAATATGAACGGATGTTCTTGTATGAACTAGGAAACGTTTGAAAGGCTTTTTTATCATTTAATCTTTTAATTTTAAGGGAAATCCCTAAAAATTTAAATCGTTTAAAGTACTTTAAATCCCTAAAAACTGTTGTGCGTCTTGAAAATCAATGACGGGGGTAAATATTTTTTACTACGACTAGAATTTTTTGCTGACTGCCATATTTTATAAAATTTGTATTGCCTTATTCATCACAATAATTTAAAATAGATCTATTACATGCAGTTATAATAACTAGACGCTTGTCAACTTAACTTTATAAAATGCTTGGAAAAGCAGCATTTTCTTGAATCAATGAGCCATCAAGTCATTATCAACATCACTCAAAATTTTATGTGAATTTATAATAAATATATATATATTTTTTAATTGTTCTGGTACTTCCTTTTATATTGTATTTTTAAATATTTTTATTAACAATATAATAAATTATTACACCTTGTAATAATGTATTCCTTTTAAATGCTAAAGGTGTCAATTAACAACATAATATAAATTAAAATAACTTTTTATTAGTTGTTTTACATGTTTCGACTCTTTCCGAGTCATTTTCAAAAACAAAATGAGAATATTCCAAAAATTGCATGGGCTTTGAAGTTATTATTTTCATGTACTTTTTTAAAAATTACGCACGTTATCTATTATTTTTTACTTGGTTGTTTATTTTCATATCTGTGACCATGGAGTAATTCGAGCCATAGTTTCGGTAAATTAAAAGATGCCGCATCGTTACATATTGTATTTTTGCGTGTTAGTATCTCTATGGTTTCTCTTATTATGGATGGATAGTATAGACTGGAGGGAAATATTGTTTTACTTTCATTGAAATTTACTTGGATAGTTTCTTCTTGATATAATCTTGCCAGGCTGTAGTTTTTCTATTATATTTAATATCAGCTATATGCTCTTTTTTCTTTTTTTTTTATTGTTTATTTTTTTATGAAAATGCTCTTTCATATTCTAGTTAGAGGTTCCAAGTAATTTCTATACTTATGGGATTATCATAATTTTCTAAATTCCCACGTTATTTTGCAAACATGCTAACATTCATATGCACATATAAATGGGGGAGAAGGTAAATTAGTTCAGTGAAAGAAGATATTGACGCTAATATTTAATAGTAAACATATTATATTGTCGTTATGTAATTTCGTTTATATATTTCAAAATAAAGCTTTTGAAAAATTTATCATTAGAATGCGTGCAAGTGTGCTAAATATCAAATACATAGAAAATCTGTACAGGACTTTGGTTTTAAAATCTAAATTCATAGTAGGCAAGTTCATTTGTGCACACTTTCTGCATACTATGAATATATTATGCAAATCAGTAAAAATGACATATAATTAATCTGTCTAATAAGCTTTTCTATAAAGGTAAATGAAAGAAAATTATGCTTAAAAAAAACTTTTCTGAATCAAGCAAAATATAATCACGATCGAAAATGTACAATAACCTCCTAACTCTTAAAATTAATCATCCAGATGAACTCACGAAACAGAATCCAATTAGTAAACGAAAAGCACGTAATGAACAGATGTGAAAAGTGTGTGTGCAGCCTTTTACTCTATGACTGATTTGAACTAAATAGAAAGACTGATCTCAGCAAATGCTTAGCTGATTATAAACAGACTCTTTTTTATATTTTTATTTAGCGGCACGTGTTTTAACGCCACTCAACTTTGTACTTCACTCTTTCAAATGTAACCCGCTTAATAAGTCGAAAGCAAAAAAATGTTTCTTTAATTATATAATTTTAAACTTAAAATGGAGTCTTTATCTTTGTTAAACTCAACACTTATTAATTACATTTTATTTTTCCAGTTAATCAAAGAGAACAAATCTCAAGAATATAAAACACAATTAATATGTGTTCATAAAATAAATAAATATAACCGTAACTCCAAATACTATATAAAAAAAAAAAATAGGTGGAATCCCTGCTCATAACTTAAACAGGGATTATAAGTGTCATAACAGATAATGGACGATCGATGACTATCTGAGCCATGTTGTATAAAAAGGTAAGCCCATTCACTTACCTCTATTACAATTATTTATTACAAATTGCCACTTATTAGATTCTAATTTTAATTAACCACGAAAGAGCGCGTTATCTACCAAGGATTTATTTGTTTTGGCTCTGCTGGTCATAATTTTTTCCAACACTAACGAGTTGCCCACTATCCCGAAAGCGTTCTTTATCTTAAGAAAATTCAGAAATGAATATATTTTCGAAATTTAAGACAAATTTATTTTTTTAAAAAGAGTTTGTTTTGCTGAAAATGATTTTTGGGAACGTTTGCGAGTATTTTTGGAGTGTATTAATTAGTTTTCTCGAGCTGTTATATTGGTTTTTAATATTCTATGAATTCTCAAGTAAATATTTCCATGTACAACAAACTTGTTTTAAAGATATTCATGATAAATTGACAGCACTAACGTTAATATTAAAATTAATATTATTTTATTACTCTTGCATGTACAGGGCAACTTTTAATTAACCTACAACTTTAAACTGAAATAACTTCTCAGAGCCTCACTAGATGGCGGCACGAATGCGTGCAGTGAGAGAGGACATAAAAAGAATTTGTTTAGTGTCAGTTCGACGCAATTTTGAAAATGTCTCCCAGAGCGTCATATTCAACTGAAGATCGTATTTTTATTGCTAAAAATTGGTATTTATTTATTGGAAATGCAAGAATGTTTCTACGGAAGTGGTCTTCAACATTCAGAAATCAGTTACCGCCTATCAATACCCAAATCGTTATTCTGGTGCATGGCATTGGCCACTTTATTCACCAGATATGAATCCATGTGATTTCTATCTTTGGAGACATATGAAAGATTTGGTTTACAAGAAGAAGCCGACAAACCCTATTTGCCTTAAAAGTTCTATAACTGACCCATTTTCAAGCATTAAAAAAAAAAAATAAAAAAAAAAAAAACGATCAATTTTGTTACTGACAACTTTGTGACTAAGTTGCACTATTGTGTATCACCTCTAAAGGTTCTCACTTTGAAAACCTTATCCATTAAATTCCTTTTCCACGTTCTTTTCAATAAAAAAAATGTTTGTATTGCTATCTGCAACTACTCAAGGGTTATTTCAGTTAAAAGTTGTAGGTTAATTAAAAGTCACCCTGTATATAATCAGTTACGCAACTAAAAATGTTTTATTTTGCCACTTTTCGAAATCGTAGGTAACTCGAAAGAGGTTATTGTATATTTTCGTCCGCGGTTACATTATATTTTTGTAGATTAAGACTTATTTTTTACACTGTAAAATTAAAAGTTATTTTTTCTTCACAAAACCAAAGAAACCAAACATAGTTTTCAGTAGAAAAATAAATACTTGATGCAAATTGGAATAAAAAATTACCAAAATTTATTTAATGCGAACCACATTAAATTATATATTAATTCAATTTTTCTGTTTTCAGATTTTATATGTGTTAGAATTTTGGAAAATTAATTTAAGATGTTTAGTCAGAACAAATGAAAAAGAATGGAGTTTTAAGGATTCGTGCTGCAGAGTGTATATCTTGAAACAAATTGATCATAATTTTCTGAAAATTTGCATTTAGTAGTTGTTTCTTTCAAAATACAATTTAACAGATGTTGAACTGGAGTTTTAATTAAGAAATAAACATTTTTGATGGGATTTACTGTTTAATTGTTTGTATTTTTCTCTATTCACTCGAAAATATCTCTTTGCTAGACGTGCGAAATGATAAATGAATACAATATGTTTAGAAGAAAAATTAGCGTTGTTATCCAATCCAATCGTGTTTACAAAGAAAGTGCATTTCCGGCAGTTTTACAACCGTTTGTATATTTATTATTAATAAGTTTGCAAACTATTTCACCCTAAAATATTTAGTAAATAAACGTAAAACCTTAAAAATTATGGAATTTTTTTAACACTTTCCAACATAGTAGAAAAGTGTTTATGAATTCGGTTTGTCTGTATGTCTGTCTGTCCGTCTGTCCGTGCTCTAACTATCGTAAATATACTTGGATTGTCATGAAATATTTATATGATATTGAGGTTTACTATAGAATGTTCGGTATTAAAAATAAAGTGTGTTGAATTTATAGATCCATTGCACATAAAAGAATTCCGTTACACTACGCTCTATGGAGTTAAATCGTTTACGGTGTGTTTTAATTATGTTGCACTATTTCAAACATATTTAAATTGATATATATCAATAAGGTGCAGTGGAAGAGGATTACTATAGAATATAGTGTACATAGCATTCATCGTTCTTTTACAGGGGGACACAAAACGATTTTTAACCATAAACCGTAAAGTAACAGCATTTTTATGAGAGTCCCTGCAAATGCACTAAAAAAACTACACAATTCACACATTATTGTATTTTACTATAGAATGTTCGGTATTGAAAATGAAGTGTGCAACATTAATAGGTCATTTACAGGGACACACAAAAGAATTCTGTATTACATTATATGGTACATGGGGAAAAATCGTTTGTGTCACATTTTATTTATGTTACGATATTCCAAACATGATGAAATTATTGTGCATTACTGAGGTGGATTACAATATGCTTCCACCTGAATATACAGTAAGTAGCATCTATATTCCAGTTACAGGAACGTACAAAATAATTCCTTTACATTATGATTTATGTGGAAAAATAGCTTGTGGTGCATTTTGAGCATGTTATGATACTTGAAACATAATGATATTTAAAAGGATAACTAAAGTTCACTTCAACTTCTTTTCTACAAATTATGGAGAGCGTAGGATTTATCATTTAGGTGCGTAGGATTTATCATTTACAGAGGCGATTAAAAGAATTCGATTAAAGGACTGACTATGATCTGTAATTGTTGAAATTGCCTTTTCTACTGTGGTATGCATTTTTATGTAATTTTTAGTGCATTACCTGTTGTTTACAAATTCTGTAGATCATATACAGGGCTGCACGAAAGACTTCGAATATGGGCAGCAATTGCTGAAAATGGATTATATTACGTATTTTTTACTTTTTTTTAAAATTGCTTATTGATAAATTTCGTTCCATTCTGGGGGAAAAAAATATTTCCCTAATAATAATCTGTTAGTGTTGGAAAGTGTTTCAAAATCTATGACGGTTGCATGATTGTTCTTTCTTGTTTTTAGCTGCTTGGTTATTTAGTAGCGGGAGTTACGGTCACCTTTAGCACACGAGGTCTAAACAGAATTCTGGAAAATGCTCTGCCTTTATTGAAAAAAAATAAAAAAAAATGTTATTCGGTGTGTTAGTTTCTGAATATTATCTAATTTAATAGTAGTAATAGAACATTATCTTATTTAATAGTAGAAAAAGAAGGCGAAGAATAGTTCTAGAAAATTCTAGTGTTCAAATTTAAGGAACCGTACAAACGCTGAAAAAAATTTACCTACGACAGCCGCCTTTTTTGTGTTAGTGCGTAAGCCTACTCTCCGCCCCCTGAATAATAAGCCTACTTGGTGAAACAAAAATGGTGACTGTCGTATTCGGATTTTTTACGGTGTTTGTATGGTCTCTTGAATTTTAATACCAGAATTTTATAAAAGTTTTCTTTGCCTTCTTTTCCGAGATTAAAAAAGGCGAAGAAAGTGTTTATAAAATACCGGTATTAAAATTCAAACGATCATACAAACGCTGAAAAAGATCCGCCTACGAAAGCCGCCATTCTTGTGTCACCGCGTAGGCCTAATGTACAGTTGGCGGTGGCCTAATATTTAGGCTACTGTTGTGAATGATGGAACACCATAACTTCAGCATTATTTGCAAGACACGTTTGTTATTTATATTTGAGATTATGTTGTAAATATTTATAATGGGAAGTAAATAAAATTTTTAAAATATCGGACCAATATTATTTTTCTACAAGTCTTTGTTGGAAAACGTTCATTGAAAATAAATTGCGATTATAAGTATGTTGGGATAATATTGGTTTTATACAAGAATATTAGAACAAATTTTGATTTGAAATTAACTATGATTATAAACTGGTGGTACTAGTATTAGTTTTCTACATTAATTGGAAATGAAAATACAATATTTCTAAATGTAAAGTATTTTTTTTTTAATTTGAATATAGATACAAGTATATCAAGTACATGAAACATGGATTTACTACTGCACTTTGTTTTCAACTTTATCCACATTTAAAGAAACTCGAAATTTCATGGAACCGAACGAGATAAAAAGGAACATGCATTTGCCATTAGAGAGTGACACGGATATTGAAGTTATAACATTTTATATGGAGGTGGGAGATGATAAATATCTTAGTTTGAATAAATATGGAAATATTAAGAATGCAGCTGCTATCTACATTTTATTATAATCAAATTTACATTAATTTCTTTTAATTTATGTCAATCGTTGTATATCTCTGTGATTCGAAGCACCATTGTTTGTCTTATGTTACAACAAATTTTATATGAATCTTTCAATTTTCTTTAAAGTAAATCCTAGTTGTGTTGCAGTTTAATTAAGGTAAACTATATTATATACACTCATAAATTTAAGATTTTCAAGAAACAGTTCGAATTTAAACTCAACAAGAACGAACAATCATACGTCCGGCATAGATTATGAAACACTTTCCAACACTAACAAAATATTATTAAGAAATTCAATTTTTTCATACGATGAAATGAAATATCTAAATAAGCAATTTAAAAAACACAACTCAATAAAAATACATTTTCTCTAAAAATTACATAAAATTGCATGTCACAGAAGGAAAGAGCACTTCTAGCAATTACCGACCATAGTCAGTCCTTTAACCGAATTCTCTTGTGCGTCTTTGTACATGAACTATTAATTCTACGCACTCCATAAACTATAGAAAAAGAATTGCATTGAACAGTAGGGATTCTTTTAAATTTCATTATGTTTCAAGTCTCATAACATGCTAAAAATGCACCGCAAACAATTTTTCCCCCATAGATCATAATGTAAAGGAATTAGTTTGTACGTCCCTGTAATAGAACTATAAATGCTACTCATTATAATAATCCAGTAAAAGCATGCTGCATTCCACCTCGGTAATGCATATTACTTTAATTATGTTTGAAATACAGCAACATCAATAAAATGCGCAGCAAACTGTTTTTCCTCATTGACCATAATGTAATGGAATTATTTTGTGTGTCCCTGTAAATGAACGATTTATGCTACATACTTCATTTTCAATACCGAACATTCTATAGTAAAATACAATAATGTATAAAATTTTAATGCCAATTTACGATAATTAGAGCACTGTCAGACAGACAGAGGGATAGACAGAGAGACAGACAGAGAGACAAACCGAATTCATGAAAAACGAATTACTATAATAAGTACAACAATATACTAATCGAATCGCCCATACGATTTACGTTAGCATTTTGACCATTAATTACTCAGGGGTATAAAACTCCAATAGATGTCCAAAAGCTACACGCGGATTTCTGTTCGTTTATTGTTAGAGAATTTAGAATTAAAATATTGCTGCGAAATGGAAGCAGTTAAATTATTTAGATACTATCAGTTGTATATTCAATATTAAAAAAAACTTGCAATAGCGCAAAACGGTAGCTCTTTTTATTACACCATTTGTTCTTCAACGGATAAAACTGTCTGAGTGCAATGGAAATACTGAATTTCAAAATTATATTTCTTCATTCCCACTATTTTATAAAAATAAAGCTCCATATTTAAGCAACATACCCTCAAGTTGACGTTTCTATAGTTAACCTTGTATAGTTGATGAGAAAATCTGAATCGCCTCTTATTCAAAGGACCTGTTTTATGCATTTTAAATATGCATAGAACATTTTTGGCTATTATGTTTCAAAGCATGAAACGAGTGAGGACAACAAGTGAGAATAACAATGTTATTGTAAGATCCAATAGCGCAGTTTTATGAATATCATAGGAACACATTAAGTATATTTTTAAGACAATGAAATCGGATAAGCTGTGAGGCTCTAATTTCAGGAAAGAGACTAAACCGGTTATATATCTCATCATCAATTATTTACACGTATGAGTTAATTTTTCGTATGGAAGAGCTGAATGGCGGTCTGAAAGCCAAATAAGACATGAAGCTGAGATCTATAGCAAAACAGACTCACCTCCCCATTCTTGTTTTAACCCTGACCTCTAATTTAATTTCAACATTCACAACTATAGTCTGAAGACACATTTTATAGAAATAAATTGTTAAAATTTTCTACGATATATTTTAGTTACCTGTAAAACAAGTTTTTAAAATAAAAAAATAATAATAATGACCTTTGGATAAAAATGCCTATTACAGACTTACACTGTCTTTTTAAGCCGTGACTCGTTGCGTCTTTTTGAATGACACCATTGGTAGTGTGTTAGCGTTTCTCTCAAAGTAGTATGCGTGTAATAAAAATAGTTAAACTAAACTTAATTTAAGTAAAATCTAATATAATTGATATTTAACGCAAGAAGTACTACGAGTCGTCATTTTGACGGTTACCAAATGAATATATTCCGATTTGAACCAGAAATTTTTTTTTAAATAAATTAAATATAACACTCCCTGAAATATGTTAAATGAATAAGTTAAGGAGTTTTAAATAAAATTTCTGGTGTGAAATAGTTTTAAAAAACTTGAGTAAAATTGCCGGTAGTTCCAGTGTTAAAGAAAAGCATGGGAATATTTTTTTTTAATTTTTCTAATGAAGATTCCAAAGTCATTTCTAAATTAAATACATGCTTTTTAAACAAACTGTGATATAATTACTTAAAGCGTGGCTAATGAAGAGTTTAATAAGATGGATAAATATATTTCTCAGGGCAGACCAACAAGGGAATATGGTGGGTGCAATGCCCTAGTCCTCCTTCTGCTAAAAATCCCCTGCAATGGCGAAAAACTTTCTTTTAAACGATTTTGACAATGCTGTTTTTTTTCGTCCAGTCAGTGGCGGTAAACGTAAGAACAAGCGAGGGTGGCGTTTCTTCTCAGTTTTTCGAGAATTTCTCGGCTGAGAAGCCGATAGCCTAAATAATATTAATCTTGTCATTTTAAAGTGTGAATATATGTATCCCTGTTCATCTCTACTGTCTACTGGTTTTTTTTTCCAAGATGTCAAAAGAGTGATCGTGATAATTTGTGTTCAATTTCTACAATTTAGACATAGTATTATGCTGCATTCAATCGTCTTCCAGCAACAAGTGCTTAGTGAATCTTCGACACCAATTGAGCAAGAAATGTAAAATAATATTTTCCACCGCCTCGACAATAAATGATCAAGATTATCTGCTGTAATGTTTTCGTCGTTATTTTTCATCATTGTTATATAATCACGTGCAAAATAAGGGCTCCACCAGTTTCTCAACATTGTGTTAAAGTGTTTTCAGTGAAATAAATTGTGTTCAAGTTTTTTCAGCAAAATTATACGTGCTAATGGAATAATACAAGAGCTTACAATACAAATAGCTATAGAGCTAAATAATATATATTTTTAACTACTTGATGTAATTAGATGCAACAGCTATAGGCTGGAAAGGTTTTGATTGTGCATAACATTTCTACATAATCGTACGACGCATTTTTTCATCCTTAGTATGGCCATAACCTTCTGCATACAATTTTATAATTATTTCTATATTTTTCAATATATCTTCTTTTAATTAACACTTGCATAATATAATTTATTTATTAAATTAATCAAGAGTATAGTTGCAATGCCTTTTTATTACTTCTCATTTTTTGCCTAGTATACTTTTCTTGTATTTATATTTCAGTGACATTAATGATTCCCATACTCAGGAAGAAAAGGTGGTTTGTTTTTTGCGGCCAACATTATTTAGTGTACTTAATTCTATAAGGTATTATTTCTAAAAAAGTAATCTTTCATGAACGGCATATATTTCTTAACATTTTTATTTCCCGTTTTATTCTTCAACCCTCCCCCCTTTCATTACATTGTGTAACATTCACACTTTGTAACACTGTCCGTATACTTCTATAGTCCTCTAATGATACAAAATGATTTTTGTTCTATCTTTGAAAGTAATTTAGGACTTCCGAAAACATTCTTGCACCTGACCTCTTTAAAGAAAGGAACAGTCCTAATGCATTTAAATAAGCAACTGTGCTTATTGCATCAATGATACGATTCCCGATCATTTCATCAGTATATGTGACGTTGGGTATCTCGAAGCCTCCAGTCCTGGTTCATACTAGATAATGGCTCCCTCCTCTTCCCTTCCCTACATTACGACAAGTCGTACATTTTTAACAAGCGATACTGGAGACTAAACCATTTCCAGAATCCGTCTCTGAAAAATAAATATGCACAGCCTGTTATTTTTCAAAGGCTTTTCATAGAATTTGAAAAGTGATGTATTTCTGAACAGTTCCATGGTATGATTTTATATTTGATTTATATTAAAAATATTTTAATTCATTTTTTGTTTATTTTTAAATAGCCTACAAAGAGTGTTTTGCTTCCCTTGCCACTCCTCCTAACAAGCCGCTCCTGGAAGAGCTTTGTTAAAAAACTGGTGTTGTGCAGTTAATATTACAGATGTCCTGTGTTATTTTACAATTCACCTCATGATATGTTTTATAAGTACAATAGAGTTCCGATTGTTTGGGTCCCGCTTAACAAAGTTCCGATTTGATCGACTTACTGAAAACAAAATATCGCTGATTTATACAAGGGGTCTAAGAACAGGGGTATAATGGAGGAAAATGGGAATCTCATGATGAAAATTAAATTTGTGATGAACCTTTGTTGAGCCTGGAACAAAGACTTCCGGTTTCTGAAAGTTTTTCTGCAGAAGAGTTTTCCTGGTTGAATGAACGCAGATGAGCAGCAAGAACTTACACGTGACATGATTGCAAATATGATTGAAAACCGCGAACAAGTGATTAGTGATGATGAAAACGATGTGCAAAATGAAGAAAATGACGTATTCCGAAAGTCTGAATTCAATCGAAAAACCTATTGAATACATTTTGAGTATCACGAAGAGGCTACACCTGCAACTCTGGTGACACTAATACGATTGCAACAAAGAAATGTTTATCATCCAACAAACCAAAAACTACAAAGGACTTCTTCAAATAAACAATAGCATTCCCCATTTTTATAAAAGCATTTTAAGTGTAAGTTTAAAGAACTATGAGTAGTACCATAAAAATAATAAATTGTGTGTAAATTTATATGTCATCGCCTTAGTTAGTGATGATTTAAGAAAATCCAATTTATTCGAGTTTTTCGGTTATCCGAGATGAGCTTTGTCCATGTTAACTCGGATAATCGGGACTCTACTATATTTATCTCTCTCCATTTCGAATTTTTACTTACTCTGTTTAGTTCAAAAAAGATGTTACTAATGTCGACATATGCACGATGTAGTATTTAATATAATTTCTCGCATAATTTTCGAAAAAGTATGGTCTATACCGTTAAAAATTTACAGCAGTCCAGTCATTTGACCGTTTTTATAGAAAACGGTTATATAACCGTCATTTAACTCTATTTTGACCATATACTTGTCTATATTATGGTCATAACAGCGTTAAATTACAGTTATGTAACAGTTCGCTGAAAATTTTTAACAGTGTACAATGACCAGACACCATGGAATTACTCCGAAATATAAGAACGGAACTCAAGTAGTTGACGCATTTTTTATTTAAAAAAATTAATTTTACAATGTTGAAATATTCGTATTGTTTTATAAAAAAGATAAAGGTTAAAAATGAGAAATTTTGAAGTTGTGAAAGTTTTCAATTTGAGTTATAAAATTTGGTCACCTTTGTTATTCGGTATGTTATTTTCTTTTCTACTGTAAAGAAGACTCGTTGGTTCAATGTAATTTAATTTTGAAAAATAAAAGAATTTTACTTTTTCGATTTGTTTGGCATTCTGTCAGTAAATTTAGACAAGCTATTTTGCAAAAAATTAGTAATTACAATTTTGAAATGGAAAAATTTCGAATCCCACTTATTAAAATAATCGTATAGTACATAAAGTGTTTTTATAGAATGCAGAAAATAATCCGATAATATCACATATCATTAGAGGAGACTAGATGCTAGAGATAATAATGAACGATAATATTGGTAATCTTTCTTACCTTTGAAAAACTTCACTGAGCTTAATGCAGACGTATCGGATAACACTCGACAACACACACTCATACAGTTCTTATTAATATGCTGCATTCAGCACTTACCTGAAATAAAGTAAAATTAATCAGAAATAATCAGTGTTAAAAATTAAATCACATCAAATACGTTTAATATTACATAGCAAAAGGAGGATTATAAACCTTGAAATGAAATAACATATAAAACATAACCAAAATTTTGGAGAGATGAAAATCTCACTTTTAGCTAATTTTACAAACTAATTGTGTTCTTGTATATATTCATGTTATAGTTGCCTTTCCAAATACATTAAGTAAAAAAAGAATGCAAAATCATGCGTCATGCACTAATTAGGAAACGCTTTTCAACACATCCATAATATTCCCATGAAACTTCATCGTTAAGAACGTTAAAGAAGAAATGCAAGTAAACAGTTTAGAAAACTCATAATAGATATAAAGGCCCAATTTCTGCAATTACTGTCCATAATCGGGTAAGTAGTCTAAATAGTTTACTTACTTACTGCAGCCCTTATATGACCTATATCTATCTATATATACTACATACTATGCTAAAATTTTGTTCAGTTAGAAAAAGTGTAAAGTGTTAAAGTGATCTTTAGCAATTTCCCGAACAGACGGAAAACTACTTGATTTATTAGGTATAGCCCTGTATATTATCAAAGATTGTTATGCGTACTACATATTAATCTAAAAGTGAATTCGAGTAAAAAACGAAAAACTCAACTAAAAACGCACTTCCAGAAATTAGTATCCATTAATACCCAGTTCTTTTCGTAGCATATATGAATTTATTTATGTTCTACAAACATGCGATATCAGCAGGAAACTTCATATCCAGAAGTAAAATACACCCTTAAACATTTCACACCTATAGACAGTAATACTTGGGCATTCTTTTGTAAAATCCTGTATATGATCTATGTAATTTCTACACATCACAAAATATGCAAAAATTTAATTTAACTTAAAAATTATACCATAATTAAAAAAGCACTATTTATTTTACACAGTAAGCATCTTGTATTGAAAACACCAGTAATGTTTGCCAATTTTAAAATGTTTGCCAATTTTAAAATGTTTGCAATAGTACAACATCTTTAAATGCATTGAAAACGATTTTTCTACGCAGAACATTATATGTAATAAGAATGATAAATATTTTGCACTTCATATTCTGCAGAAAGAAAATTTTCAGTGCACCTCAGAGACGCATATAAATTTCATTATATTTAAAACAGCGTAACATCATTACAATGCACTGCAAACGATTTCACATAGACCGTAATGCAACGCAAATTTTTGACTGTTCTTGTAAACAAAGTATACATGTTATAAACTTCATTTTGAATAGAAAAAAATGATGTAGTAAACCTCAGAAATATGCACAATTGCATGGCAATATATGTACGGAAGTCAGATAACAGGCAGACAGACAAACCAAAGTCATAACCAATTTCCAACTATGTTAGAAAATGTTAAACATAAATAGTCGCTTATGTCTTACATATGTCTTACTAATATTGCCACTTTATGAAAAAGCGGCCTCTACACTGTAACACATTCCAGCAAACGGTTTTCAATTTTATGCCATTAAATTAATTGTTATTGACTCAATATAACACTGCAGAAGGTTTCGCAATCATTGTATCGTACTATTTTCCTGAATAAATGGAGCATTTTCCTGATGAAATAATAACATATGAAATAAAAACTTGCTACGATAAAAACTTCAATAATGAACGGTAATTTGTGCTAATGACAATACATATTTTATTAGATTGGAAACATAGCTGTGCGTTGTTCGGGATTGTCATGGTAATATATGCTTTACATTACCCATCTTCTAATATCTGTTAAATATCTTAGGATAAAATAAAGATTTTTCTTCTTTTTTACTGTCTTCTATGTCTTCTATAAAAAAAGTTTGGAATCGGTAAAATTTTCGAGATCCATTTTTTAAATGTACAGGGTGATTTTTTTTTTAAGTTGTGAAAGGAAAACCCTATAATAAAAGAACCATTGATCCAAATGACTTGAAATTTCAACAGTATGCTCCCAAAGCAATGGGATACTTTAGATGACAGTCCGCTGAGTTTCAGACGCGTGAGTTTATTGGTTATAGCTGGGCGATAAAGTAAAGTAAACAAGTTTTGACATTTTCGAACAAGTGGGTAAGTGTGATTTAAGATCGCTCAAAGGGTTTCGTTTAATAGTCCTTTCAAAACACTTTATCCTTTCTTTAATAATTCCAAATGAATTTCATTTAGCAACCAAAAAAAAAAAAAAACTCATGTTTTTTACAAAGTAAAAATTTACCGGTTTATTTTTCTCGTTTTTTCGAATATCTAAACCAGCCCGATAGCGGGCGAAACCCGCTCTTATCGTCTGTCATAATAATATCTGGCATGTGGAATAAATGCGATATTTAAAAAAATAATAATTTCAAAATTAAACATGTTGTACACCTTCTTAATGTTAAAATATGCGAATATTTCCATAATCGGGTTTTTATCATGATTCAATACGTTCCTCAAACTCATCTATTTACTATTCTCTATTACGCATATGGATACTTGCTTTGTATTATTCTGAAACATTTGAAAAATCCGTTAAACTTCCGATATGACGTCAGATTTTCTTTTTAATTCTCTAGTGACGTGATATTAATCTGCTTTGTGTACATACAAAAACTCATACTCCTTGTATTATTGAGAAATCTTTTCGTTTTATTACCACTATGACGTCAATCAATTTTATTTCATATTAATCTTTTTTTCAATTGGTGAAACTTCTTATTTCATTTTCATTTTTTACGTGGAAATCGTCTGATAGAAAATTAATTATTGTAGAAAGAATTTCATCGTGGATTTTTAATTTTTGGCATCTGCTATAACGAAAAATGTTTAAATTTAATAGGAAAAGAATGTTAGAATTTTGGTTTTTTATCTCTATTTATTAAAATAATACGAATTTTTCAAATTTTAATATTTTGAGCTCTTCAAGCTGGTATTCAGTTATGTACACAAAGTTTCAACTATGTAAGTTACATAGTTTTTGAGAATGGCCCTGTGACAGACAGACAGCGGAGCGGGAGTAATAGGGTTTCGTAAGATGAACGAAACCCTAAAAATGGAAAAAAAATGAAGTTCGATCTGTCATAAAATACTTTGTTAAAAAATATTTAACCTCCGCGAACATACAAAAAACATACAGTCTAAAGGATTCTTATTTTTAATATTCGACGATAAAAAACTGGGTTGCTGAATTTAAACATGGTAGGAAATCAATTAACGATGATGAACGCTCAGGACGCCTAAAAACCGCTACGACCGACGAAATCGTCTCAAAAATTCAGAATGCCGTATTGAATGATCGTCGATTGAAAATACGCGAACTTGCTGACATTGCAAACATCTCGATAGATCGTGTCCACTACATTTTACACGATGTTTTGGGTATGAAAAAGCTTTCCGCTTGATGCGTGCCGCGCTTGTTGAACGTCGACCAAAAACGCCAAAAAATGAACATTTCTCAAGAGTCTTCTGAAATCTATTGTGTTGAAAGTTGAAAAATAAAATGAAATATTGTCAAAAATCTTGTATTTTCTTTTTCAGGCCGGGAACTTTTCGAACCACCCTCGTACAGGGCTGCACTAAAGAATTCGCACACAAGAGTGTGTCTTAAATGTATTTAGTTGCAAGGGGACTACATTGAAAAATAATATGAAATTATGTCAAAAATTTTGTGTTTTTCACTGTCAGGCCGATAACTTATCAAACCCTCCACGTAAATTAGCTGGGTAGATTAAAAAACATTATTTCAAATATATTTTCTTTCCCGTTTTCATATTAGTTTTAGCATTTTCTCAGAAAAACTCCATTTTAAATTAGAGAAATTTATGCATTATAAACAACAACAATATACACTGGCATCACTATTCGTAATTCTAATTAGCTCTAAATGAAAAAGAAAATACATAATTATGAACTGGATACATGTTGTTTTTTTTAATTAATTTTTTTTCGCTGTTTTGTATTAACAAAAAATAAAAAATATATTTTCTCTTTTTAAACGATTTGTCTCGATATAACAAAATTAGCAAAAATTACCATTTTTTGTTTGTATTATCCTTTTATAGGTTAAGTTTAGTGCCTTCTATGACTTAAAATCATCTTTTATTGAAAATGAAATTTAAAAATATTACAGCTTACAGTCTTGTAACTCAGATACAAGCTTTGCTGCACCAGCAATATCAACACAGCAACGAGAAATAATAAACCAATTATGAAAATATGTATAACTCAATTTCTGTGCATAATAGTTTGCTCAGGAATTAAAGAACATTTTTAATAATCCGTTTCTTGTAGAATATATCCGGTGTCACATACTGGACTGACTGATTTAAAAATTGAATAACCTGCAAACAGTGATAGATTTAAAAAAAAAAATTGCAGAAAGGTTATGTAAGATGTCAGGAGCTTTTTTTTTTTTTTTGTATTGTGATTTCTAATATTAGTGCGAATTACCCGCATATTTATGCTGCGAACAATAGGCTCTCAATCAAGGCCAAAACTTGAGTCACCCAACATTGATGCGTAGGAAGGAGGTTAAATATCTGGAGTTGGTTCAGAATCGGGCCCTAAAAACAAGATTGTATTGGCGAATGAGACCCACTCCATATATTTAACCTCCTTCCTTCGCATCAATGCTGGGTGATTTCAATTTTGGCCTCGATTGAGCGTCTATTGCTTTCAGCGCCACCTATCGCTGCTATTTGAAACTAATACCGGGAATCGCCGTTAAAAAAACTCCTGACATTATACATTACTCTCCGGCAAGATTTTTTTTAATATCTGTCATCGTTTGCAAGTTATTGAATTTTAAAATCAATCAGTCCATTTTAGGATACCCGGTATATTTATTACATGTACAAACTTTTTAAGATAAATGTACAATGGAATGAAATGAAATAAAAAAAATATTTAGGCTTCCGATGAATGCAACTAAGTTTGATATTTATTTTGCATAAAACTTTTCTTATCATTGACAGATTTCCGTTTAGAGGCAAAGTGCGGTTATAAAACACGGTGAAATACATGCAGTTCCAATGCATACAAATAATAATAATAATATTAATAAATAAGGCGGGATCTTATTGTTAATCTTCCGTAATCCGGTACATAACTAAATGGCGTATGTGATTTGACGCAAGAGTTATTTTAAGAGCATTTAATGGTATTGTAATGACTTAGAAAACCCGAAAGGACTTATCTGTGAATTTCTTACTAATTACATTGCTCTGTACTTAAAAGAAAAGAGAGTGTGGCTCAAAAGAAATTACCCTTATGGAATCCATAAACTTATTCACGAGTCCATCGATATTCTTTATTGGGATTTTCTAAAGTTAGAGAATCCATAATTTTACCAAAGAATTTCAAGGACTTAAGCTATAGTGACAGGAATTGCTCCATAAATTTCCATTACTTGAGGACGGCGTTTGCTTCTCTTAACCTACTTGAAATATCATCGTGTGCACGTGTAACTATTTCTCAAGCCCTATAACCCCATTTTAAATTCATCTACTAGATTCGAAATAATGAGAGGGTAAGATGGATATTCGTGATTTGATCTGCTCCTGACAAGTAAAGGTACTATAGTCAGTGGCGGCAAATTTTGATTTTTATAGCTCATTGTATTCGTCTCATCGAGATTAGTAATTTTATACCTCGCTATTGAGTTTGTATAATGACAGGGCGCCGGGTCAAAATTCAAAATTTCGTTCATTGAAAAACAGATGCCTTCAAAGAAATAAGTACGATTTAAGTTTACTAATTGTTTTTACATTGCCAATGACTACTATAAGGTTATGTTACAGTAGAACTCCAATTATCCGAACTCCAACTATCCGAATCGCTGATTATCCGAATCGCTTTCAGAATTTCAGAAAAAACAAATGAAGACAGAAACGTACTGCGATTCCCAAAATAATGATTCTGTCTACGCGCGCTACTGTCTTTCTCGCCGCGAAGACCATGGGTTTCAAATTCTAACTGATGATGAACTCATTGAAGTGTGAGAGAAGAAAGTATCGAGGAAGAATATGACCTTAATGTCGCAGTTGAAGCATACGAGGGAACATCAGCTAGTGAAGTATTTGCCGGCCTTGAAAGTGCGTTGAAGTGGATGGAGCGTCAGCCCGAGTGTGACCACATGCAACTTCTGACTGTCAAGCGGATGCGCGACTTGGCTCCCCGAAAACGGATGAAGACTGTCAAACAGCTTACTTTGACCGAGATGTTCAGCAAGTAATGACTTTCATTTACAGTACGGTACGTACATACTGTACTGTACGTACAGTACTTGTAAATACGCTTAACATGTAATAGTGTTGCCTTTTCATTTAATTAATTAGAAGCTCTTTTTCTTTAAAAATAATTTTTTTCTCCCATTTTCAATATACATACACTAATTAATTAAAATATACCCCTTTTTGGAAAAAATCCAATTATCCGAATATTTGATTATCCGAATAGGGTTCGGTCCCAATTGATTCGGATAATTGGAGTTCTACTGTATTGCTGTTATTATTAGAGTTTGTAATTGCAGATAAAATATTCGTATACTACTTGACAGGCAGGTTTTCGCAAGTCATAATGTTCTCGTCCTTTTTTTTTCTGATTAAATTTTGATACTAATTGAAAAAAAAAATACTTTGATATAATGTGTTGTTTTTTAGCGTGAAAGTTTATCAAACTGACTGTATTTTGCATTTTTATTTTATTTATTTTTAATATATCTTTTGTATATTCGTATTTAAACATATTCACGTTTTTAACATATTACAAGACAATTTGCTGCTATCTATGACAATATGTGTCTGTTATATTTACTAAGAGAATATAGAAATATAGAATCTTCCCTTATATCGTGCCTCATTACATCGCATATTGGGATATATCGCTCCTTTTTCCATGCCATCTGATAAAAAGGCCATCTCTAATTTAAATGTGCTTTATAAGTAACTTTTATTATTATTCGATTACAAAAGTATGTCTATCTGGAATTTTCTTACGAAAATGGTACTATGCTTATAATTTAACGTTTTGTTGATAAAAATGTAAAATGTTCTTTACCTTTCACTACATTGAGTTTTATACTTGTTTTACGGCATGTCTGGCATCATAAGAAACTCCTGCAATAACAAATGAATCGGAAGAAGTGGTGTAGAATTGGTTAGATATATATGTTGTGTTCAAACACAACATTTTCAAGAAACAGTTTACAATCAGTTTTTAAAGGTTAACACTACCGTTAAACATTTAAAATAATTTAATATAAACTTTGAAACTTTTCCGGTGTAAATATTTATTATTTAAATTCACTTTTATTGTTTCAGTTTTTTTTTTTTTTTTTTGACCACCTAAAGTTGTTCAAGTCCTGCTCTTGACGTGTACATTTTAAGAAATATTCAGGCTTTTCAAAAATTTATTATAATGAAGAAATGCAAATTCTTTCAGCGTAACAATAAGAAGTAAATATAAAACATAACAACAGAAGAAGGATAATTCGTTGAAACGTATTTTTTAAATGAAACGCAACTTTCCGTAAAATCCGTTTTTATAAAAGTAAGTTTGGCGGAAAACTAATTTACTATTACACTATGAAAGAAAAAATAAAATAAAATAAATAAATAAAAAATAAATAGAAAACACTGAAAAAGGACGAATGTTTCTTAATGTAAGAATATATAATATAACCATGGGCGAAAATAATTTTCGAAAACGTTTCCGAGTAGCTTTAAAAGGAAATTAATCAGTTTTCTCTACACGAAATATTGGTTTTTCGGATGCTACCAGTTTTTGAGGAAACATTTTTCAGGTGCATAACTGAATTTATACATGAAAGAGTAGCAAAATACCATTAATTTTAGGGTTAATGCTGTTAATGTAACATGTTTATCTGTTACACATGCTTGTTGAACAGGAAAATGGTTACTTGCGAAATGATAGCATCCAAGAAACTTACATTCCGGTTTAAGAAAAAGTGATTAATACACTATAGAAACTACTTAGAAACGTTTCCAAAAATCTGAGACAGCAAAAGAAACTCTTTTATTTACAAATGCTTCTTTAAATCTCGAAAATCTTATAGTTTCAGAGGTTTCTAATGATAAAAAAGACTTTTTAGAAACGTGGGTATCTCGGAAAAGGTTATATTATATAACAATATAATAAAATATAACACCATGTAATAGTATATTACTTTTAAATGCTAAAGGTGTAAAATTAACAACTATAATATAAATTAAAATAACTTTTATTAGTTGTTTTACATGTTTCGACTCTTCTGTGTCATTTTCAAAAACAAAATGAGAATATTCTAAAGCTGCACGGGCTTTGAAGTTATTATTTACATGTGCTTTTTAAAAAATTACGCACGTTATCTATTATTTTTTACTTGATTGTTTATTTTCATATCTTTGAGCATGGAGTATCTTTTTTTCTGCAATTAGACCAGAAGGAAATTTAATTGCAGGGAAAAAAGAGCATATAGCTGATATTAAATACAATAGAAAAACTACAGCCCTAGCAAGATTATATCAAGAAGAAACCATCCAAATAAATTTCAATGAAAGTAAAATAATATTTCCCTCCAGTCTACACTATCCATCCATAATAAGAGAAACCATAGAGATACTCACGCGCAAAAATACAATATGTAACGATGCGACATCTTTTAATTTACCGAAACTGTGGCTAGAATTACTCCATGCTCAAAGATATGAAAATAAACAATCAAGTAAAAAATAATAGATAACGTGCGTAATTTTTTAAAAAGTACATGTAAATAATAACTTCAAAGCCCGTGCAGCTTTAGAATATTCTCATTTTGTTTTTGAAAATGACTCAGAAGAGTCGAAACATGTAAAACAACTAATAAAAGTTATTTTAATTTATATTATAGTTGTTAATTTTACATCTTTAGCATTTAAAAGTAATATGTTATATTATATTTTCATCCGCAGTTGTGTTATATTTTTTGTAGATTAAGAATCATTATTATTTTTTTCTTTACTGGATACAAAACAAAAAGATTTATGAAATAAAAATATATTATTTATGTATAAAATTATTACTATAATATTTCATGATATTTTAAGTATGTTCAGTTAATTTATCAGTGACCATTTTATAAGATTACACCTTCCACTTTTATAATTTAGTAATATAAAGCAATGTTCTAGATTTATCTTATAGATATAGACTTACTTTTATAGAAATATTTATTTCTTTGATAATCTTTTGTCGTATTATCAGAGAAAATAGGGAATACTGCCAGTTGTAAACAATTAGATATTTGACAAAGATAAAGAATAAAAAATAAACATTTTTCGTAAACGTAAACAATATTTATTTTGCATGTTACAAATATAGCTCTTGATATTATCTTGATTTATTTATATTAAGACTTTTTTTTTATTTTTTACAATGTATGAAAACGACAAAAGATTTTTAGTCTTACGTAAAACCTGCTTTTTTATAAATATTATTACAATTACGTTATTGAAATAAAACCACTTAAATATTTTTCTAAAATACTTTTTCTGGTAGAAATTACAATTAGTAAATGTTAACAAAATTTGGCTATCTGCGAAGTCACATGTTATTCTAAAATGAACTGAATGTACTTAAAATCGAATAACAAGTAAGCATTGACAATTTTTCCAGTTATACTCAGAGAAGAGTAATGTGAGTAGTCAGGCGTTTATTTACTACGCTTCGTTTTAATTTCAAAGATCACCGATAGTTGGCGCATAAAACTTTAATAAAGATAAAATGAAACATTCAGTTTAAACACATATCTTATTGGCATTTTAATGGATACTCATAATGAAAATTAAAAGCTGAGTGAACTTTGATTCTATTTTATACATTCATTTGACAGTTGTAATAGTTTGAGACAGCGTAGACCATCTATCGATGTTATTTGGAACAAAAAGAAGGAAAAAAAGTAACTAAATTCTAGACATAAGTCAATATCACCATTTATTAGTTATTGAATTCTTAAAACGTTCAGTCCATTTTAGATCATCATATATTTAATAAATATTTGGGTTAATCTGGCGTATAATATATCCATTAATATGAAATATTTTGTTTCTGCACAGATCATTTGTTTTGAAAGTACTACTTTTTATTAAAAAAAACGAACTTACAAGTAAATTTGAATAACATTCCTTCAATATAATCACCAGCAAAATTGACTCCTTTTGCTAAATGTCGGGAAGGATATCGTAGGATATCGTTGGCAAGGTGTTAGTTGATGATGACAGCGACGGAGCGTCCTGCTGCTCAGAGCACAGATGCCCGATCAGGAAATCGGATGCCTCGGTGGTGTTATTTCAACTTAAGAAACAGCTCGAAGTCTTAAGGACTAAGGTCAGATTAGTACGGATGTTCCACGACCTGTCAATGCCTCATTCCAATCCGCACGAACACTTTCACCCATCGTGCAACCGTCCTGTACGGTAACGCATTCTCACCGCAGGATTCACATAATCCTCGATAACATTCAGGTGCTTTTTTGCCACGGGAAACCTCGATTTTAATCCACGACCGCTGATCACTTTTTGCAAAGATGCTTTAGAGCAGTAAAAACGACACTGTTCACTTCAATGCCACACAGCAACTACCCCTTCTAACAGGATCGCCCATTTTATTCACTCTAGATATCGACAACAGCGCCACCTAATTGCTACCAAATCCATTTTAAGTATGCCCGATCTTCTGCAACTTTTTGGACTACGTTGCCACTACTTCATTTGCAACCCTCGTAGATGCTTTTAAATAATTTTAAATAAAACATAAAATGTTTACAAGGATTCATTGTTAAATTATTTCTCATTCTGAACTATTCTATGGCATAAAGTGATTTAAAGAACTAAAATATCGTACTCCGTAATTTTCAAAACATCATTTTCGAAGTTCAATTTTCAAAATTACTTTAAGTTTGAACAAAAAAATGGAGCTATTCAAAAATTTATCAGCACAAACAGTTACACCCTTTCTCAATGTATTGTTTTAGAACCCGAGGATATCCGGCTGCTTGTCTAGTGGTTAGAAACCTATCTTTAAGTCAAGAGGTGTCAGGTTTGAAATCCGATTTGTGCTTGGATGTTTCTAGTGTGCCATATTCCACAATAAATAGGGGTACTAGTCAGATTAACCCTTTTAGTGCCATACATAGTTTACCAATATATGCTAAAAATGCCAGTAAAAAAGTGCATTTTTATAGATAATTTATATGAACAAGAGAAATATTCACCATTTCCGTTACAATACACCAATATTCATATTTTTTTCAACATTCTCTTCAGAAGATTTTATACTATGATAATAAAAATACAGAGCGAGAGAAGCGCGACGGCGCTCTTTGGCTTTAAATACACTTATTTGAAACGTTTGACGTTGAAGACATTACAGATCAGAATTTTATCGATTTATGGTTTAAGATTTTAGCAACCTGTGATTGAACCTACACAAGTTTATGATTCATCCGAAGCTGCAAAACTAACTAAAAATGGGTTCAACCCACTTCTAGATTGTAACAGTGTGTGTAAATATGTTTCTTGTTCGTTCTTAATTAAATGTCAATTTATATATTTGTTCTACTCACTGTGTGCTCTTAGCATCAAGTGTTTAGGGATGTAGTGGAGTGTATACAGTGGTATACATCATATACCTTTTGAACTTTTTTTTTCAGAAACTCCGTGTATGCTATGTTTATCGAGTAACGCTATTGCGTATACCTTCGAATGTAAAACTTCTGTCGAAAGAGCATGAATTGTGTTTTTTTTTTTTTTTTTTTTTTTTTTACAACAGCACTGAAAATGTTATAAGTGTGCTATTATTATTTTCATAATTAAAACCGGTAGTTCTAAATTCTGAAAGCAGTAATACGAAAAGTAGATAATTTTCAAATATAAAAAAATCTTTACATTTTGAAGTATGAATTAGCAATAATTGAAAATAATATTTTCTTAAGAGGAAGTATTTTTTTTCATTTTAAAAATCACACATTGATTGATCTCACAATATACCGGGTATTGAAACAAACATGGTATAAATTTTAAGAAGCGGTAGAACAAATCATATCACACATTTTAGGAAACTAAGGTTGTTATTCATTTAACCTTTTGCACTCCACTGCAACCTATACGGTGACATACTAAGTTTAACCCCTTAACTGCTCCGGGCGTATATATACGTCTTCAGAAAACATATTCCTCTTTTACAGGTTTGGCAAACCCGTGTGCCAATAGGCCATTTTTCATTACCAGTTACGTATTTTGCACCCGGTAACATCTGTATTTTATTATCCCTATGACAGAAAAGTTATCTTCGCCTTATTTATTCGTAGAATTCTGTGATAAAATAAGGTACTGGGGATCTGGACAGATTTTGTTGGCAGTTAAGTGGTTAATCCCCAAATGTCACAATGGCACCGGAATTTTCAATCAAATTTATTAGAAAATAAGTCAATGCATTTGTTCCTGTCCATAATAAAACGAAAATTTTGTTTCAAAATTCCGGTACAATTGTTACATTTTGGGATTAAACTTATATGTTACCGTATAGATGTCAGTGGAGTGCAAAAGGTTAATTAATAAAAAATACAGAGTATCTTCTTCCAAGCCAAAGCTTAATTTTCATTAGCCCTACAGTGCATAGTGTAGCCAATTGGCAACACTTTCAATTTAACTTTTAATAAATAAATCAAGTTCTTTGCAGCCACTATATTTATATAGAAATATTAATCCGACAAAAATAACATCAATATGCTACTAAATAAAGTTAAAAATCTATCTTAAAATTCCTGGTGTCGAATTCTAAATATAAGTACAGGGTGATTTTTTTTAGAGTTGTGAAAGTAAAACACTATAACAAAACAAACACTGATCGAAATGACCTGTATTCTCGCAAAGCAATGGGATTTTTTAGGCATGGTTAAAAAAAACTTAAAATCGCACCAACAGATGGCGCTGTAAGGTAGCAGAAACAAAGAATATCGTCTGTGGGAGGAAAACAATGGACGTTACTTTGAGAAACCATCTTCCGTAGACCTTCTGTCGTCATTGAACCTTTTCTTAAATTCTTAAGTGTCCTAAGTCTCCTAAGAGCAGTTGCTGCGCTGTCATTATTCTGATAATACAGTTTTACTAACAACGCACGGTCCGTCAATGGCGCAGTCATTGCGAGGATTTCCGTAGAATAATGAACACGAGATGTGCGTACTTCACGCTTTTATTGCTAATGTGCGTGTGCCGGGCGCAAGTTCGTCTCCCGACTTTACTGCATGTACAGCGTCATCTGTCGGTGAAATTTTAAGTTTTTTTTTAACCACACCTAAAAAATACCCATTGCTTTGGGAGCATACTGGTGAAATTTTAGGTCATTTGGATAAGTGGTTCTATTGTTATAGGGTTTTACTTTCACAACTTTAAAAAAATCACCCTGTATATAAGAACCCAATTCTATAAAAAAAATTCATGCTAATAATTTTAACAATATTATCGAATATTGTAACTTTAAGTTTTGGGAAGTAGTAAGTTGGTGATAGGATAATAATTTTTCTAAATTCCTTTTAATTAGGTAACATCGTATGCCCTAGTCACATTAATTTTTTGTGCGTTACTCGTAGAACACTTCTTATCATGTTATTATACAGGGTTCAAGCGTCTCAAGAAAAGGATACCATATTTTAAGTGGGAAATAAATTCTTCAGAAAAACAATGCTAAGAGATATCATTCATTCATAGTGTAGAGTATGAACAATTCAATTCTAATTTTTTAAAATAAACTACTCTTCAAGGATTTGCTAACTTCATAGTTTTCATAATAAAAAAGAAATTGTCACGATATTTACAACAGACGTAAATTGCTTTCTGTAACATATAACCGCGTTTTTCAAGCCTACAAAATATACACGCGTTTGTAGTGAACATGAAAAGTTTTATTACTTACCCATCATACGTAATATAGGGTAAGTCTTGTAATCGTTTTGAAAATCGAAAAAAAAATTTTGACGGATTTACACGTTTCAGACACTAGAGATTCCGAAAAACATATTTTTAGAAAAAAAAAATTGCCGTCCGTCTGTGTGTCTGTGTGTCTGTAAACGCTCTATCTCCCGAAAAAAAATTGAGATAGATACTTGCAATTTGTTATGTACTTAGTATGCAATAATGGGAAGAAGCCTATTTCATTTCAATAACCTCGATTAACCGGAACAATTTTTTTCGGACTCTCGAAATATTCGTTCTGATGAAAGGTATATAAAAATTTTCGAAATTGTTTATTTTAAGAAATGACTATAAAAGACAATAAAAAAACATAAATTTTGCATAAAACATGAAGTCGATCGGATAATGAGTTGCCGAGATATTTGGAATCCTATTTCCACACTCTTCGATTTTTCATGACCCTGTATTTCATCCAAATTTCACTTCAAAGATATATTTTAATTGGAAATTTGACGCTTAATCAGATGCAATAAACTGCTAGTTAATAGGATTATTATTTTGGGAGTTATAACGATGTTTCTTTCAAGCAATTCAGTAATCGAGCCTTTAAAGTTTATGACGTCATCAAGCCACGATTTTATTTGAATTGCAATGCACTTTATAAGTAGTTTACACATTTTTATTTTAATATTTTACATTATGCATATCCATGATAGGTAAGTATTACGGTGGCCCCCAACGACTAGTTTTATTTTTTACCAACTTAATATATACTAGGTCTAAATGGCTTACAAATAATTTCCAAGTCGTCTACTATTTGTATAAAAAATCACTACACGTATTAATTTTAGTGGCTGAAATAAAAATAAATACAGTAGAGTCTCGATAATTCGATTCTCGATTGTTCGAGTTTCCCATAAATCCGAGTTAGTGAAAAAAATCAGTTTAGCTTCCAAATAATGACCAACATATACGCAACACGTGAAAAAATTATTTCGCACCACAAAATTCAAGTATCTGGTTTTTAACACTTTCCAACCTAGTTGAAAAGTGTTTATGACTTCGGTTTGTCTGGCCGTATGGCCGTCTGGCCGTCTGCCGTCTGGCCGTCTGCCGTCTGCCGTCTGGCCGTCTGTCCGTGCTCTAACTCCCGCAAATATGCTCGGATTGCTCTGCAATTTTTATATGTTATAGTCGTTATCTATAGCATGTTCCCTATTTGAATGGAAGTGTGTAGCACTTATACTTTTTTTACAGGGACACTCAAAAGAATTCCATTACATTGCGGTCTATGGGGAAAAATCACTTGAGGTTTATTTAAATAATGTTTCACTATTTTAAACGCATTGAAATTTATATATATCACTAAGGTGCATTAGAAGAAGCTTAATATGGAATAGTGTGTGCATAGCACTTATAGTTACTTTACAGGGACAGTCAAAAGAATTCCGTTACATTACGTCTATGGAGAAAAATCGTCTGCGGTTTATTTAAATAATGTTTCCCTTGTTTTAAACGCATTAAAATTTATATAAGGTTCATTACAAGAGACTTACTACAGAATATTGTGTGTATAGCAGTCATCGTTCATTTACAGGGACACACAAAAGAATTCTCTACTGTCTGTTAACAATAATTCCTGGAAGTGCGTTTTAAGTTACTGAACGCGATTTTAATTTTAACTCGATTTTTGTCTATTACGTGGTGTGTATAAATTCTGTAGATCCTATACAGGTAAGCACAAAAGTTCGCGAACACATTTCCGTATTATTTAACTCCAGACGGAGAATTTTAAACTGTGCTACGCGTTTCCTAACTGAACTAAAATTTAGCATCCTATGTAGTATATATACAAATCTATAGATCCTATACAGGGCTGATGAAAAGTATTCGGATTACTTAGATGTTATCTTTTAGCTTATTAAACGGTATGATTTGTAAAATTATTTTGGAAGCGTTGGAAAGTGTTATATAATCTATGCTTGACGCATGATTTTTCGTTCTTGTTATTGTTGTTCGACGTGTCATATGCCAACTGCGCACCCCGAAGCCACCTACAGACATATAGAGTTCCTATATTACAGGCTGAATTATACCGCCATTTAATAACCCAACGGACCAAAAACCAAGCTAAAACCGGTAAGCATATCGTAGTGGTAATAATTTGTAAGTACATTTTTCATTTAAATATACACTGAAATTTAAACATTACTTTATCTTCATTTATTTATTAATTAAATTTTATGATTTCGATAATTCGAGTTTTCGATAGTTCGAGGTAAGCCCGGTCCCGTCCACCTCGAATTATCGAGACTCTACTGTACTTATAAATATAAGAAAACATCTCACGATTTTTTTAATTTAATTGCTTATTTATTTATTTATTATTAAAATAATTTTGTAATAAACGCTATTTTAAGAATTCATTCTAGTGTTAACACGATATCAAAATCAATGACTTTAAATGTTCATTATAAACGCGTACAGGGCTTAGTTTCTAAGAAAAAAGTACCGGAGCCCTAATATACTGCAGTTCTAACACCCGTAACGTACCCCTCCCTCCCCCTTCCGCCGTCACTCTAATCTTCATATTTATATTTCATACATTATTTTCAAAATTTAAAGCATTGTTTTTTTATTTAGCGAAATAAAAGTTTTAAATACATCGATCTGCATATTTATAGCTACCAACTATTCCACTCTTTAGTTATTACTACTTCCAAATAGAAACCTTCGCCTAATCTTAATGTTAATTAATCGCAGAATTCTGCGATTCAATAAGCTCAGGATTATGATTCGGAAATAGTGTTAACACAAAAAATTAATAGTTCACAGCTATGCAGAATAAAAAAAAAGACTATTTCTATTTACTCTTTATTCTTATCAAAATAGCATTAAAATGATTTGAAATTGAAATAAATAAAGTTTGAATTTAAGACAGATTGAGCTGGAGCTTGCCCAAACCCGAAGACTGATATAAAAATGGAGCATGTTTCACCTCCATCCAGTGTTGAATTCGGACACTTTTCTCCGGGAGGGACATTTCAGAGTTCCGGGAGGTGGGGGGAATGCACTTTTTTACCTATAAAAGCATAAAATCTCAAATCTCCCGGAAGGGACACTTCAATGCTCCGGGGGAGGATTTGCCCGCCGGGCCACCCCCTGAAATCAACACTGTCTCCATCTCCTAAGTGAGAGACACCTTACGTCACTTATAAGTGTTTTGATGCAAAAAAAGGCAAAATATTGGAAATGAGGGGCAGGTCCTTCAATAGTAGTTTATTTTTAAAATTTAGAATTGAATTGTTCATACTGTACACTATGAATGAATAATATATCTTAGCATTGTTTTTCTGAAGAATAGGTTTCCCACTTTTAAAAGAATATCCCACATTCGTTCTCTCTAATGGAAAATTCATGTTCCTCTTAAATTGTCTTGATCGTTGAAGTCTCAAGTTTCTTTTAATGCGTGAAAAATCGGAAGTCTGAGAAAGTAATCTGATACCAAGTATTTGTTCCATGTTAGATGAAATTCCATTTAAAAGGATTGATTTCTGATATCTTGTTAAGACTAGAATGCATTCTTAAAAGGACGTTTTCTTAAATATCTTGCTTTAAATTATAATTGTTAATTTATTACAAAAATTAATTTAATAATAATAAATAAATGAACAAATATTGTAAAAAATAGTGTGAGATTTCGGTATTTCTAAATATTTATTATATAAAATTAATATATCTAGTGATTTTTTAACACAAATAGTACCCGATTTGGAAATTAGTTATAAGTCCTTTAGACATAATTTCTATTAAATGTGTAAAATATAAAATAAAATGAGTTAAAACTTTATATTGATTGTTTTTACGAATAATGATTTATTCACTTAATAACCAACTAGTTGTTTAACCCGCTCTACCCACGGGAGTATACATGAATTTAATTTTTAAGCCAAAATAAAAAATAAAAATTCGTACAACCAAACATACAACTTTAAAATATCTAAATAAGAAATAAGAATTCCCTCTGTTAAAGTGTTGAGTTGTTCAATAACTATTCGATTTAGAAAAATATTTGTCTACTACTGTGCATTTTTTTAAATGAAATTTAATTTATCATGTTGCTATGGCAGCAGACGATAAAACGATATCTTTGGAATAAGGGAATGAATAGAATAAAAAGTTTTGTTGATGTTTGTGATAAAATGTTTTTCTTTATTTTTAAAAAAACGGTAATAATTAACGCAATTAAATAATCTCTAATTATTTGCATGCGAAGTAAAAGAATTATCGTAATATCTGCTAGAGCTTCTTAGTATTGCAGCGTAGCCTACGTAAAATGAATATCTCACATTGCAGTAAACATTTAGAACTGGTTAGAACTCGCGCGATCACGGGTTAAACAGAAAAAAAGCCAACAATTCGTCAAAAATATAAAATAAAAAGATCTATTTAAAATTTTCGAATTTTTTGCCCCAATCGTTCATGGGTCCCCTACCAGTAACCCGTGTGCCAAATTTCGTAGCCCTGCGCCCTGTGGTTTCCGAGTTTTTGCGGTTACATAGATAGATACGCCCACGAATTTTAATAGGGTAGATACTTGTTCTCTCCTACCGCACATTTCTGTTCTTTTTAAATTGCATTGGTCATTGAAATCCTAAATTTCCTATAATGCAGGAAGGAACAGAACTTTGAGAAAGTAATTTGATATCAAGTATATGATATAACTCCATTTAAAATCGTTGATTTTTTTTTATATCGTGTTAAGGTTAGAATGAATTCTTAAAATTGCGTTTATTACAAAAATTATTTTAATAATAAATAAATAAATAAACGATTAAATTTAAAATATCGTGAGATGATTTTTATATTTATAAGTATTTATTTTCATTTCAGCCACTAAAATTAATACATGTAGTGATTTTTTATACAAGTAGTACACGATTTGGAAATTATTTGTAAGCCATTTTGACCTAGTATATATTAAATTGGTAAACTATTCGTTGGGGCCACCGTAATACTTACCCATCATGGATATTCATAATATAAAATATGAAAATAAAACATGTGTAAAATATTTATAAAATGCATTGCAATTCTAATAAAATCGTGGCTTGATGACGTCATAAACTTTAAATTCTCTATTACTGAATTACGTAAAAGAAACATCCTTATAACTCGGAAATTGATAATCATATTAACTAACGGTTTACTTCGTCGTATTAAGCGTCTCTTTTCCAATTAAAACATATCTCTGAATTGAAATTTGAATTTTTTTTTAAATATGTTTTTCGGAATCTCCAGTGTCTGAGAGAAACGCATAAATCCGTCAAAGAAACTTTTACGATTTTCAAGACGATTACATGACTTACGTTATACTACGTATGATGGGTAAGTAAAAATAAAATAAAAATGTCCACGTTCACTATAAACGCGTATATATTTTGTATTGATTTTCTTACGAAGAATGATTCATCAACTTTAAATGTAATATCCCACATTCGTTCCCTCCAGTTTATGTTCCTCTAAAATTGCCTTGGTTATCGAAATCTCAAATTTCCTTCTAATGCAAGAAGAAATGGAACTCCCAGAAAGTAATCCAATACCAAGTATATGATCCATGTTAGATGAAACTCCATTTAGATGCATTGATTTCAGATATATTGTTTTGACTATAACACATTTTTAAAGAGTGTTTTTTTTTAATATCTAATTTAAATTATCATTTTTAACATACAAAAGTAATTTCAATAATAAATAAAAAATATCGTATATTTTTATGGGCTTTCTAAGAATTTGTTATTGAAGAATTATATTTAACAAATGTAGCGATTTTTATTACAAATGATACACGATCTTTGAAATTAATTATAAGACATTTAAACATAGATTAGATATACAGTAATACCTCGGTTTGCGTTGACTTCTTTTATCGTTAGTTTCGGCTTTCGTCGATTTTTTGCGTGAAAAATTTGTTTCGGTTTTCGTCGGTTGCCTCAGATTTTGTTTATTTCCAGTGTATTTTTCTGCTTTTTTTTCTTGATTACGAGTGCTCCACCCTGAGACCACAGAAAGTTTTTCGTAAGCAATTTTTTTAATGACAATGTCTTGCCCCATTTTAGACAAATCTGAAAGAGGCGGCAGAAACAGACTACTTTGGACAGTTTTTTTTAGGGACATGGGTCCCCTGACTCTGAAACTATTAGTCCTACTGCCGAAACACCAAAAAGGAAAGTGTCCCCAGATATCGTGCCTTAATACCATACACCAGCGCTTTCCAACATTTTTCCTTTCAGGTACCCCTTGTTTAAGCTTTTCATTTCGAAGTACCCACCAATTATCATAACTCCCCCCCCCCCCACGTATTACTAAAATCTTCATCTCCCGTGAATGCAAAATACTTATTTCAAGAATTATTCATTATTATATTTCCTATTTATTAAGGGAGCACTGATGTTTTCAGTATCATTTAAAATGTTATAATGTATTATTATTCAGTTTTTATCAGTTATGAGATCATGTTTAGTATCAGCTGCACTCAGGTTCTCTAGCAATTATAAATAACCAGATTGTTTCGAAAAGCAGTTCCCCCACTTTTTTACTACACCATTGAGTATACGTTAGTGATATAACACCGCCTATTTGCAAACGAAAATAAGGTTTTCAACGCTTTTCAATACGTTTTGAAATAAAACATTAAAACCAGAACCTCTGGCGTAATTTAAGCGTTTTGTAATTATTATTAAAAACAGGAATAAATAAGCCGTGGGAAAAGAACATTGTATAATGATCAATGGTAGTTTTTGCAAAGATTGGGGAAATATATAAGTACTCATACAATATGATTAGCAGTGGGAAGAGCTAGTGACAGAATTATCAATGAATTCTTAAGTCTAGTGGGCTTTTTACCCTCATTTTGAGTGTAACACATTGCATTTACACATGAGACTAACTTTGTAATCCAAAACTATCAACTTTCTTCATGGGTTTTCAGTTAAACCATTTTTGTGATTTCCGCCATTACGGATATTATTTTCACGTACTCCCCAAGCAGGTCCGCCACGTACCGCCAGGGGTACGCGTACCCCAGGTTGGGAACCGCTGCCATACACCAAGAACACTATATTAATTTCTTATTGTTTTTAGTATTAAACACTATACTTATTCTCTATAAAATGTGTTTTTGGTATGGAGTGTTTAGAACGAACTAATTGGATTTACACAGATTCGTATGGAAATAATTGCCTCGGATTTCGTTGATTGTTTTCGGACGGCTTATCGACGAAAACCGAAACATCACTGTACAATATGATAAACGAATGCTTTTTCTTAAAAAAAAAAAAAAAAATCCTTTTAGAAGCATTGATTTCTGATATTTTGTTACCGCTAGAACGCATTCTTTAAAGGGTGTTTTCTTAAATATCTTGTTTTAAATTATCATTTTTAACGCTTATTACAAACGTTAAATATACCCTACAACATACACAAAAACTAGTCGTTTGGGGCCACCGTAATACTTACACATCATGGATATGCATAATATAAAATATGAAAACAAAACATATGTAAACTATTTATAAATTGCATTGCAATTCGAATAAAATCGTGGCTTGATGACGTCATACACATTTAAATGCTCTATTAGTGAATTGCGTAAAAGAAACAACCTTATAACTCCAAAATTGATAGTCATATTAACTAACAGTTTACTGCGTCGGATTAAGCGTCTCATTTCCAATTAAAATAGATTTTTGAATTGAAATTTGAATCAAATACAGGGTCATGAAAATTCGAAGAGCGTTAGGAAACATAATTACAAATATATCGGCAACTCATTATCCGATCGACATCATTCTTTATGCAAAATTTATGTTTTTGTACTGTATTTTATATTTACTCCTTAAAATAAACAATTTCGAAAAAAATTATGTAACCTTTTATCAGAACGAATATTTCGAGGGTCCGAAAAAAATAGTTCCGGATCATCTAGGTTACTGAAATTCAATAAGCTTCTATTTATTATTACATACTAAGTACATACCAAATTTCAAGTCTCTATCTCAATTTGTTCGGGAGGTAGAGCGTTTACAGGGCGTTTACAGACAGACGGACGGCAATTTTTTTTCCTCTAAAAATATGTTTTTCGGAATCTCCATTGTTGAAATGTGTAAATCAGTAAAAAAAAATTCGATTTTCAAAACGATTACAAGATTTACTCTATACTACATATGGGGTAAGTAATAATCCAAATCTGTGTGATTACCCAGCTTGGTCCTCTCCTTGTAAGTGGCAGTATATGTTCCCTGATTACATTTTATTATTATATGATTATTATACTGATATAATATTTTTTTCAACTTATTAATATTTTTCTAAATTGGAAAATAAAATATAGTCAGTCAAGAAATTGAAAAATACAAAGATGGCAAACAACAAACGTTTGAGATACTCAGAAAAATCTAAAACTATTAGTATTCAATGGAGAATTTTCTTGAATAAATCATGATAGTCGGCAGCATGTTAATTATGCTACACAAAATATTGAACTAACAAGATCGTGGTTGCTTATTATATAATAAATTAATTTTTATGTTAAAACGAATATGAAAAATTACGTAAAACTTCATATTTTTCGAGGAAATTAAAAACATTCTTTATAAAATGATAATGTAATTCGTTCAAATTGTTAATTGTTCTTAATGAATTAATGATAACACTCACTGATTTCGAATTTCTAATAATGATAATTCTTTCAAGAACATAGTAATTTATCTAATTAAATAAATTTATTACATTTAATCAAAAATATCTTTTTCTGGGCAATTTTCTAGCAATATTAAGCAATTAAAAAGTCGTAACATTAGAGTGACTTTTTAATAAAGACAATATTTGGAGGTAATGCAGAAATTTATGAATTTATGACATGATAGACGGGGGTTTCTTAATTATGTTACTCAAAATACCGTATGATTAAATAATTGAATTCTATAACGTTAAAATTAATATGATAAAATAAATGCTTAAGGGAATTGTGTATAATCCACGTAATTTGGAATAGATTTCTATCTAAACTGAAATAATGTAATTCATTGAAATTTATAACCGCTTGTACACGAATTATTGATGATAATATAATCTAATTTTGGATTTATAATAATTATAAATATTAATACATCTAGATAAATTACGATACTAAATTTAATTGAAACTTTTATCCCATCTAATTTCCTGGTGATATAAAGCAGTTTATGAAGAGGTAGACTTATTAAAATATAAGTAATAAAAAGTCAGACTAGGGAACTATAATTATGGAGGACAATAGAATGCATAATAATGTACAGCACCACTGATAAATGTCACTTGAATTTTAAATTTGTTTACCGTTTAAGCTGGACAGAGCTTAAGAATTTTAATTATGAGATGAAACAAAATAGCCTTTATTAGAATATCTGAAAACCAAGAAATTATATTGACTATTAATTAAGATAAAACGTATTGGGAGTAGTAAAAATTAATTATTATAATAAAACTTAGTGAAGAAAAACCCATTTAGATTAACGTAAAACCATTCAAAAGCAGAAATTACGTGATTATAATACTAATCATCTGTTAGAAATCATTAATTCCATGGCTCAACTTAATTTGTACTCATTAGAGAAATAATGATCATGACATTTCACTAATATCAAATTTCTTGCAATTAATATTCATTAGAGTAAATATTAATGTGGCTCGTTAATTAAAAACAGTATATTTAATTAGAAAATATACGAGGTGTTCAAATTAGTGGTAATGTAAGAGATTTTAAAGGTCGTAAAATTGATTTTTTTAATTATTATTATTATATAAAGGGATTTGGTTACCGTAATTTCGCGCGTATGCGCCGCACCTTAGTTAAGTCTTTTTCAAACCGGAAATTATATTGAAAATAAAAAGTCAAATGAGTGCTAAGCAGAAATAAGTCACATTTTATTTAAAATAAATTCTGGTAGGAAATCGAATTGTCTGAGGTGCGGCGTATACGCGCGAAATTACGGTAGTTTCAAACTATTTTTGGTACTTTTCGGTTAGCCAGGCGCCAGTGATATACATACATGTATATATACACACAAATACATATATATATATACACATAACTACATATACATATATAAACATATACATGTACATACATATATGTAAGTATATACATATATATGTATTTACATATGTATTTATATATGTACATATATCACTGGCGCCCGGCTAACCGAAAAGTACCCTATTTTTTTATTAAATATTTTATAATATTCTCTTGGCATGTTATTAAATAGTTTTGTCAAGGAAAATAATTTAATTAAGAATAAAATGCAATTGAAGTAAACATTGAAAATTTAAATTAAAAAAAAAGTCCTTCTGGCCGGTACCGGGAGGAAAAGGTAGCTTTCCTATATCTTCGTTTTAAAATTTTAGCTAATATTACTCGAAAACAGTAAGCTAAAATGCGAAGAAACCGTTTACAAAAGATTCGTTGATACTGAATTTGAATAAGAAATTCGCCAAATTATTGAGCTATAGCCAAGTTGGCTTCATTTATGAAAACTTATTTTGGTCGGTAAATTTGGCGAGAATTTGGCGCTAACGGATATGAATATATAGTTTTATGCGTATGATTGGGAAAATGATTACAACAATGAAAGAAAATAATTTGCGGGAAATCGCGTTCACTAAAACTTATAAATAAATCGTTGGTTTTTTGTAATGTGCTGTCTTGTTTCAAAATGTCAGCCACCCTAGAATTTCAAACTGCTCTATCTCAGCCATTTTTTAAGATAGAGGTAAAACAAAAAATGCTCTGGAATCCTTATATCAAGGTCTAACACTTATAATTAAAAAAATAATTTGAATGTTTAGCTTTTTTGTATATTTATTTTAGTTTTAAAAGTTTCAGTTGCCGCCATCTTGAAACAAGATGGCGGAAGAAGCTGGCCAACGAACTCGGTCGAGGCATTGGTGAGCTTAATGCACACAATTAGTTTCATCTAAATTAATTTATAAATACGAGCGTTATCGTATGACATAGATCATATATATATATATATATATATATATATATGTATAAATCAACATATGAATAGAGGGTGGTTTTGGGGTTTGTGGGTCATGATCGGTGAAAATATATCGAAATTTTCTGGAATTGCTTTCCTCCGAACGGCTGCAATAGGTAGCTTTATACTTTTTTTGTATTGAAAATTACCTAATAAATCAGAACATTATAAATCCCAATTTCTCCTACAATTTTATACTTTTGCTACTTTTTACGGTTCCGTACATAAAAAGTAAAAACGGAACCATTATGAGATCACTCCAGTGTTTGTCTGTCTGTCTGTCAGAGTATTTTTTTTTTTGTGAACTATGAACGAGGAAAGTTCAAATTTGGGAAAGTTTTAAAGCCTTTTTACCCACATATTTTCAGATTATTAGACATTCATAAATATGTTTAGGAAAAAATTAGGTGGCTAATTAAATTACTTGGAAATAAAGTTTTCTTTTTGTCTATCGTGTGAAAGATCTCGTAATACCGAACTCAAAAATATATTTCTTTTAATTTTAGGTATTATATCTTCAGAAATATCGTCAAAATTAAAACTGGAAAAATATGTCCCCCCCCCCCCCCACTTTATTTCAGAATCTACTGAAACTAAAATTCTGAAAAAAAATAGGGTTAATAGAAGTTTTAAACCTTGCAGGAAAACTAAGGAGATTTCCCAAGGTAAAACGCATTTTTCCGCTCCACACAAACTTTACTTTTCGGGAGGTCAGCGATGGTGTCGACGGGCGTTCGAGGTATCTATCGACGCAGAATCAGCCAAGGATATTTAATATATTTAATAATGATTCCCGAAAAAATTGTCGGTAATTGGCCGATATATTAACCTCTTAAGACCCGAAGTTAAAATAATAGTACAAATACTCATTCTTTGCTGTTAAACAAACAAAATGACATCATAGATAGATTTAATGGGGTTTTGTTGCATGAAAAATATTTTTTTTTGTGTATTTTAATGATGTTATACTATTTCAAGCATAATGAAATTTGGTTACATGACTTTTCGGTCCCGATGCCATTCCGGTCCCTTGCCATTTCGGTCCGCCTACCCTGTAACTCGGACTCTGATTGTTGTAGGCCCACCAAAATTTTAACGGTTCAACATCATGAGGGGCCATTATCATTTTTTATCATTCCTTTAAATTTTATAAAAACTAGGGAATTGAACCCGGGCATCCCGGGTTACAGAACGCAGTCGAAAACCATTTTTTCCCCTAAATCTAATAGATTTTTCATATTTTTATTTGTCAATTTAGTGATATTTTTTTACTGGTTTCTTTGCTTTTCTTGTGCGTGAAGCGCTCATACATGCGGTATCCATCCAGTTTTTTTTTTTTTTTTTTTTTTTTTTTTTTTTTTTTTTTTTTACTAAGCGTTCATACATGCGATATAGTGATCGCGACATTAACGAATTCCAAGGATTTTGTTTATTTTTTATTTTTTTGATATTATTAATACAGGGAGTTCGCTGCATCCAGTGATGCTTCTTTGTTAATTTAATATTCATCATCTTATGCATGCGATATAGGGATCTCGATATTAACAAATTTCATGTATATTAGTTTTTTCCAACTTTGCAATGACCGTTTACATTATTTGTAATACTGATGAAATATGAATTAAAACGTTGTTTCTTACTGCTCATATTAACTTTTTATATGCATTTTTATTTAATTTGCGAAATAATTTTTTTATATTTTATTCATAAAAATGCAATATCTAAAACAATATCTTCTGTTTATATTATCTATTAAAATATTCGATGTTTGTTTATGGTGTAAACAAATAATTTTCTTTTAAATTTTTAAATTATTACACAGCTTCCTTTTCTCCAAAATCGTCTGAACTAATCAAATTTTGTATCCGGTATAACGCTACTCTCATATAAAAGCACCCTATTCTTGTGACGTTTTTATTTCAAAATTCATTAATTTTACTACCTGTAACTATTTAAAAATTTATAATGGCAGCATTTTTCCATTTGTTTATTGGGCGTTTCAAATTTCATGCTTAAAAATTATTTTATAAGCCATAATATATCAGGCAATTAAGATATAGTTTTCAAACAAATTGCATTTGAAAGTAATTTTTTTTCCTCTATAACGGTGTAAAAATTAAAAATGTGCTATGTTTAGAAATTAAAAAAATTTCAATAGCAAAAATCACAAAACCGAAATTTCATCACCAGCTGTTGCCATTCGCAAAATGACGTATGCGTTACGCACGGACACGTTTGGCCTTTATAATATAGATAGATAGCTTAACCAAACCCCAATTACTAATTCAAAACCAGACCCCAATTACTAATAAGTACTTCAAGTGCCGCAGCTGAAAAACATAGTGAACAAAACCAGAAACTGTCGAAACCAATTAAGTGAAAAACTCTGCAGACCTCCCTACTTCAAAACTACAGCTGTTATCACGCGCGTGTGAACTGAACTTAAAGACATTCCCTTCAGAATCTAAAATGAATCCGAGCAGTTAAAACGCTCTTGTGCATATGTGTTGTAAATATATATCTCAAATATAATGTAAAATTGGAGCATCTAAAAGCAGTCTCCAAAAACGCGATTTAAATGTAAATATCTAGAAAATAATTATAATATTATACTCAAAATGGATCTACTTCTTATTTCGTGCATCTCTACTTACTAATAATAATAGTTCTTATTACATCCATATAGCGAATACTTCAATCAAACGATAAGATAAATATCAGTGCAAACACTTTGGATTACTGTGGAAATATTCAGCGCATAAGGAAAATCTCAGGTAAGCTGAACTATCCTTCTTTACCATTATTAAAAGACGAAAACGTATACTAAAATATAGAAGACTAATTTAACAATTCGAAAAAAGAGAAAATTTATTACGCTACCGACGGTTCCCCTCACAAAGATTATGAAAGACCGATTCTCAAAAAAGAATATTATCCCAGTATCAAAAACGATAATTTAACAAATTTCTAAAATATAATAATAAATAAAAGAACGCTAAAGAAAAAAAAGAAAAAAATGAATGCGATAAAAGAAAATACTCAATTTATTGAAAAACTCAATTCTACAAATTATAGTACATGGAAGTTCAAGATGCAGATGTTCCTGATTAAAGAGGAACTCGACGATATTATAGTACAAGATCCACCAGCTCCAGCCGATCCCGCATGGCACAAAAGAGACCGCAAGACTAGAGCTTTAATTAACTTAAGCATTGATGATTCTCAAATCGTAAATGTAAAAAACTTAGAAACTGCCAAATTAACATGGGAAGCTCTGAAAAATATACATGAGAGAAGAAATTTATCTAGTAAGCTTTACCTGTTACGAAAATTATACAGTACTAAATTAGCGGAGGGCGGAAACATGATCTCACATATCACTAATATCTTGCAAATTATAGATAAACTTAATGCCATTGGAGAAAATATTAGCGATTCACATATTTCCGCGCTATTTCTGTGTTCTCTTCCCCCCAGTTACAATACTTTGATAACTGCGTTGGAGGCGAGACCAGAAAATGAGCTCACCCCTGATTTTATCAAAAACAAATTAACAGATGAATATAATCGTAGACATGAAATGTCAGAACAATCACATAGCGGATAAAACAACAGTGAGAGAGCATTTAAAACAAATAGGAGATATACACACACTGAAAATAGAAGAGAACAAAAATATTGTAACAACTGTAAAATGAAAAATCATTCCACTTACGAATGCTGGCACTACAAGAGCAGAAACACGGTACAATCCGGAAATCCTCATAACAATCAATTCAAAAATAAAAAGAATTTCTCATCTTCATTATGTTATGAAAAAAACGAAACTCGTAGAGAAAATAAAATTCCAAACGAAAGAAAATACGCAAATGATCAGACGCAAAATAAAGCATTAATCACTCAAAAAGTAGGCAAAAATAACTGGATTCTCGATTCAGGATCTACCTCGCACATTTGTAATGATAAAAGCCTATTTAGTAAATTTATTGATTATAATAAAACTTCAATAACGATCGCGAATGGTAATAAACTGACAGCGTTAGGTTCAGGAGAAGTTTTTATAAAAACATTAACCCCCGAAGGAAAAGAAAAACTAACGAAATTACGCGAAGTGCTTTATGTCCCAGACTTAGAGTCAAACCTAATTTCGGTTATTAAAGCCGCAAAAAACGGGTGTAAACTAATCTTCGACGATAATAAATGCGATTTGATCTTTGATGAAGAAATATATATTAGGGCGAAAAATGAGAAAAACTTATACATTATTGAGGAAATAGACGATGTGGAAGAACCACAAAATTATATAAACATAACGTATAACTGTGACAGCAAACAATGCATAGATCTCTGGCATCGCAGACTAGGTCACAGAGATTATGACGCGATTAAATCAATGATAACAAATCAAATTGCGGACGGAATAAAGATAGGAAAATGTAAACATCAAAATAAAACATGCGTAACTTGTATCGAAACTAAATTAACTAACATGCCGTATCCTAAATCAGCAACAAATCGAGCTACTAATATTGCGGATTTAATCCACAGTGACGTGTGTGGACCTCTAGATACACCGACCTTAGGCGGAAAAATATATTTTATGACTCTTATTGATGATTATTCCCGATATACTACGATATATTTATTATCTAAAAAGAGCGAAGTTGCTGAAAAGATAAAAGAGTACGTAACGATGATATACAATCAGTTCGGTAAAAAACCTAAGGAAATTAGATCGGATAACGGTCGTGAGTATGTAAATCAAGAGATCGATGAATACTTAAAACAGAACGGAATTTTACACCAATTGACTGTCCCGCATAATCCGAGCCAGAATGGAGTTGCGGAGAGAAAAAATAAAAGTTTATTAGATATGACTAGAAGCATGCTATCACAAGCAAAATTAAGCAAACATTTTTGGGTGAAGCCATAAACACTGCAACATATTTACAAAACCGACTCCCAACCAAAGCAAACAACAACAGAACACCTTACGAATTATGGAAAGGAATTAAACCGAATTTAAAACACTTAAGAACATTCGGTTGTAAAGCGCTATTTTACGTCGATAAAGTAAATAGAGGAAAACTCGATAACAGGGCTCAAACCGGAACGTTTGTAGGTTATGATACACGATCGACTGGTTATAGAATTCACACACAAGGAAAACAAATTATAATAGCGAGAACGGTAAAATTTCTTGAAAATGAAAATGTACACTCAGATAACATTGAGGAGATACAAAACACCACAAAAACATCAGATGACAATACACAATTACCGGACAGACATGAAAATCACTTAGAAATAAAACTTGACAGTGAAGAGACACCATCCGTGCCCAAACAGCAACCAATTGAACCAAGAAGGTCTAATAGGACAAATAGAGGCGTTCCTCCTGACAGATATGTTTGTCTCATAAATAGTTCATCTGAAAACATTCCCGAAAATTGGGAAGATATCGAAAAAATGGAAAATACTAATGATAAACAAAATTGGATAAAAGCAACACAAAATGAAATCCAATGCCTAAGAAAAAATAACACTTGGACTTTAACAGATCCACCACCCGGAACAAAAATTATCGGTTCAAAATGGACCTTTAAACTAAAAAAGGACAATTTAGGAAATATTCAAAGCTATAAAGCGCGTTTAGTAGCACAAGGATATAGTCAAAGATTCGGTATTGACTATGATCAAACTTTCGCACCTGTAGTTTCGCACGCTACAATACGAGCATTTCTCATCTCTGCATTGCACAAAAATTTGAACGTGAAACATGTTGACATAACCACAGCATTTTTGCACGGTGAATTAACTGAAACTGTTTATATGAGTCAACCAGACGGGTATGTTAAACCCGGCGATGAAAGAAAAGTTTGTAAACTTCAAAAAGCCATCTACGGTCTTAAGCAAGCCGCAAAGGCCTGGTACACTAAAATATCGGAAACACTCACAAACAATAATTTCATACAGAGCAAAAAATGATCCATGTCTGTACTTTAAATCAAATCAAGAAAATCCGATATACATCATCATTTATGTAGATGATATCCTGATAGCAGGAAAGGACAGTGACATCGAAGAAACAATAAACCAACTTGAGAAAGAATATGAACTGAAAAACTTAGGAGAAGTGAATAATTACCTAGGCATAAACATTAATAAAATCAACGATACATATTACCTAAATCAAAACAATAAAATACAGGAACTAGTGAAAAAACTGAATTTAAACGACATGAAACCTCATTACACACCAATGATTGCAGGATTCAACAGACTTGAGGACGATGATAATCTTTTACCTAATAACACGAAATATCGACAAGCCACAGGCACATTACTTTACATATCAACAATCACGCGTCCTGACATATCCGCAGCAGTCAACATATTATGTCGTAGAAATGAAACACCACGCCAAAAGGACTGGACAGCAGTGAAAAGAATCATTTCATACCTTAAAACTACAGAAAATTTGAATTTAACTCTTAACGCAAACAGAAAGCCCATCCTAACAGCATACGCCGATGCAGACTGGGCAGGTGACTTGAAAACACGTAAATCAACATCAGGAAATCTATTCATGCTAGGAAAATCACCGATTTACTGGATTACAAAAAGGCAAAATTGTATTGCACTTTCGTCAGCCGAAGCTGAATACGTTTCAGCTAGCAACGCAGCACAAGAATTAAGTTGGATAACAAACTTGCTTAGCGATCTCAACATTCCACAAAAATTACCCATCACGATTTTTGAGGATAATATGTCCTGTATAAAAATGACTGAAAACGATAAAGATACTAAGCGATCCAAACACATCGACATACGTTTCCACAACATCAAACTGATGAAAGAAGAAGGAAAAATCGATTTACAATACTGCCCCACTGAAGAAATGACAGCCGACACTCTCACGAAACCCACTCCCAAACCTGTGTACGAGAAACACCGTAAGAAACTGAATCTTCAACCATTCCCCACACAGGAGATTACGGGGGAGTGACGGAGAAACCTTTTTTATGCAGTGAATAATCTCCACGTGCAGCGAATGATCGAAGTAAGAACATGTTAAAAACCAGACCCCAATTACCAATAAGTACTTCAAGTGCCGCAGCTGAAAAACATAGTGAACAAAACCAGAAAATATCGAAACCAATTAAGTGAAAAACTCTGCAGACCTCCCTACTTCAAAACTACAGCTGTTATCACGCGCGTGTGAACTGAACTTAAAGACATTCCCTTCAGAATCTAAAATGAATCCGAGCAGTTAAAACGCTCTTGTACATATGTGTTGTAAATATATATCTCAAATATAATGTAAAATTGGAGCATCTAAAAGCAGTCTCCAAAAACGCGATTTAAATGTAAATATCTAGAAAAGAATTATAATATTATACTCAAAATGGATCTACTTCTTATTTCGTGCATCTCTACTTACTAATAATAATAGTTCTTATTACTTCCATATAGCGAATACTTCAATCAAACGATAAGATAAATATCAGTGCAAACACTTTGGATTACTGTGGAAATATTCAGCGCATAAGGAAAATCTCAGGTAAGCTGAACTATCCTTCTTTACCATTATTAAAAGACGAAAACGTATACTAAAATATAGAAGACCAATTTAACAATTCGAAAAAAGAGAAAATTTATTACGCTACCGACGGTTCCCCTCACACACTGAAATAAATTCGCATATCCATCGCAACATCAACCTCTTAGTTTGGATTCTGTACACGTACAAAAGTGGAATAAACTTCGTTATATAGGATATATTTTTCGTAATATGGAGATTAATTTACATGCTAATGGTGTTCAAAGTCAAAGTTCTGCAGAAAATTTCGTTAAGTAGAAAACTTCGTTAAATAGGGACTTCGTTAAAGGGAAGTTCCACTGTATATATGTGACGATTTAAGGATGAGAGATGATGAATGCAGTGGCAGTTCCATTTTTTATAAATGGTTTTTGAGATACTGGATGTTCTTTTTCGAAATTCAGCCGAGGGCGTATCCTCGCTAGGGGTTTACTTTGCAGTCTTCATATTTACATCAGATGTCGTGTGCCTAGGTAGAAGGAAAAAACTCCATGAAACAACAAGATTTTTATTGTAATCTTAATAAGTCAGGCGGAGATCTTTTTTTACATTATCCATCGTTTCAGATGTTACGACAGGTTTTCAAATTAGAAATGAGCATGATGCCATCGAGAAGCACGAATCCATCGAGAAGTAACAGGTGTGAAAAAATCTAGGCGCAAATGGGCTGATTCGCACCACTAAATTTTATTAGTATTCTTCGTCAAATTTTATTAGCATACTTCGCCTAAATTTTATCAGTTTTTTTATTAGGCGAAGAATACTAAAAATTTAGTGGTGGGAATCGGCCCATTGGTGCCTAGATTTTTGAACCCCTGGAGAAAAAATATCTGGTCAAATTCTCGAGTACCAGGCAAGCATACTAATTTATTAGCAGCTCAAGTGCCAAACACAGTTCCAGAGCCTCTTTTTTTGACTGACTCCCGGAAGCACGGAACCACGATACATGATTTCGAGAAAAGTATGAATTCAGGGGTCACGTGACGGCCGATATGCCAACGAAGAACCGGTATTCTTTACGGGAAGCGTCAGAATTTTGGGGGAAAATGGTTTCCGGTCTGGAAAGCGCGCCAAAGGCGTTTCAAGATCATTCTATCCTGTTCTATAGATTAGCTGTGAGCCAGGTGAATTTTAAGATAACTGATTATCGTTAGTGACTGGTTTGGGAATATGGAATAATTTTTATGTTTACGAAAAGAAAAAAAGAAAAATGGTTTATCGATGTTCGATCGAAGCCAGAATGGAATTAAGATAAAATGTTTTACATTTTAATATAAGAAAAAGATTTTATGATTTTTGAGAGTTACATTTAATATCGGAAATTATAAAATTAATTACAACATTTTTAGGAATTCAGAAGTATAAACAGGAAAAAATACGTGTTTTTTAAGGGATGCATATTAGGAAGCTTTTAATAATTTAAAGATAAAGACGCAATTTACTTAGTTAGCTAACTGCCATTAAATATTGAATTTTGATATGAGGTTTTTGAATAGAGTTAAGATACATTAATAAACGGAGGAAATAAATATTATACAGTAATTTAGAATTGGATGGAATGAAAATAATTTAGCAGATCGCGATAAATTTTAAATTTTGTTATATATATATAATTAAATAAATAATTAATTAAATAAATAATTTTTTTAACTAAAAAACTTTATGGCAGATTTTTATAGCATTTGCAAGAGTCAGCAGGATGGGGAGGCCTACCAAATGACTTAAGCACTCACAAGCCTCGTCCAGAAGAGTTGGTCTCTTAATTTTGAACCAATTCCAGATGAGAGACCTGCACCTGGATTGGCAACCCCAGAGGTAACGCTTATTCTAAACTTGGAGAATATTGGAGCCACAAAAAGATTTTACGTGCACCAGCTCATATTAACGTACACGGTCCCACAGCAGCCACAGTGGAGAGAGGTTGTCGCCCTCCAAACCACTGACCACGTTCGATTCTGCTTCAATTTCGGTGATCTTACGGGAACCGAGCTTATTCGTCCGCGCCACTGCAGGACTTATAACATTTGCAATAGAAATCTAGCACATATATGCTTCCTTTAAATTATAGAAATCCAATGGTTTCTGTGGACAAAGGAACGCCTTTCGGAATCTTTTTCAACTCGGAGGAATTAATATTATATATTCGTAAGCCTTCGTGCTATATCAAGAAACGTTTCTCGTTTTTTTTCTTTTTTTTTACAGTCTTCTCATGGAACACGAATGTACGAAATCCGTTACATTAGACGGATAATAGAAACTACTATACCACACATGCACACATAAGAAATGCCAGTGATCGCGTGAAAAATACAAAATACTTTTTTATTACTTAACAACAATTAAATACACACACACACACACACACATGTATATATATATATATATATATATATATATATATATATTATAATCTATAGTGTGTATAGATTATAATTTATAATAATAAAAAGAAATTTTACTGTTTCACGAAAATTGATAGAAAACACGGAAATTGAAGTAATTAAGCAATGACAGTTCAGAATAAATAGAGGCTGAGATACAGAAATTTTCTTTTTGAAGGCGAATAAAACCAACAATGTTCTAATTAGACAATGCTTAATTTTGCTAATGAAAGTACATAATTTGAAGTTTTATATGACGCAATTTAAAAAAAAATATATCTGGGAGGTGCTGGTCACCAATATCTACGCACTTAAATAAACGATTTTTGAAGTTATCCTCTACATGTTCCAGCATGATCACAGGATTTTGAGCTATGTCATGCAGAATAATGTTCTTCAGATGAATTCGTTTCGCGGCGTGATGTTTCAAAACTCCTGCCTTGAGGTGTTCCCATGAAAAACATCTTAGTTACGAAGTGAGTGGGCAACGCATGTTACACCATCAGATAGTTAAAGGTTGTTTGAATAATACGTTCCGACCGCAAACACAGGCATCCACCAGATATCGAATACTAAGGTGTACTAGACAGAAACGTGTGCAACTGTTGTGTTCGCCGAGCTCGTCCTTATTCTGTACGGCCTCTCCTTCCTTCCCAATGCGCCTACAATAAAGAGAAGTTTTTACATTCCACCCTGTATTTACAAACCTCAGAGTCCTTTGAAATTTTTTTGGCAATTCTTAGAAAAAAAAAAAAAAAAAAAAAAAAAAAACGTTTTTATTGTCATTTTATAACATTTGAGATTTAAAAAAAACTATGCTTAATTATAACTTACCCATCATACGTAGTATAGGGTAAGTCTTGTGAAAGTTTTGAAAATCGAAAAAGAAATTTTGACGGATTTAGACGTTTCAGACACTGGAGATACCGAAAAACATATTTTTAGAAGAAAAAAAATTGCCGTCCGTCTGTTTGTCTGTGTGTCTGTAAACGCTTTATCTCCCGACTCAACTTGAGATAGAGACTTGAAATTCGGTATGTACTTAGTATGTAGTAATGTGAAGAAGCTTATTGAATTTCAGTAACCTGGATTATCCGGAACTATTTTTTTTTCGGACTCTCGAAATATTCGTTCGGATAAAAGGTATATAAAAATTTTTGAAATTGTTTATTTTAAAGGAGTGAATATAAAAGACAATAAAAAAACACAAATTTTGCATAAAGAATGAAGTCGATCGGATAGTTAGTTGCCGAGATATTTGTAATCATATTTCCCACACTCTTTGATTTTTCCTGACCCTGTATTTAATTCAAATTTCAATTCAAAGATATATTTTAATTGAAAATGAAACGCTTAATCCGACGCAGTAAACCGTTAGTTAATCTGATTATCAATTTTGGAGTTATAGAGCATTTAAAGTTTATGACGTCATCAAGCCAGGATTTTATTCGAATTGTAATGCATTTTATAAGTAGTTTACACGTGCTTTATTTTCATATTTTATATAATGCATATCCCTGATGGGTGAGTATTCCGGTGGCCCCCAACGACTAGTTTTATAACTAACTGGCCAGATTGTGTGTGTATTCAGAGTTCGTACGTTTTACCACTATCTTTTAGAAGAATTTTTCGCCTTATTTACATGCAGAAAATTATTGCAAATCCTGCACTTAAACGAAGCGTCTGCAATTTCTGCTGTTTAAATTTTAAATAGGAAAATTCAATTAAAAAATGTTGTAAAGCGTACGAACCCTGGTATTATTTGTAATAAAAATAACATTATATGTTAACATCAGTGGCTCCAAAAAAACTCTTATAAAGCTCAAAAAATTACACGATATTATATAGTATTCATATATCGCTATTATTATTGGATTTAGTTTTGTATGTTGAAAAAAAAACAATTTTCAACCATCTATATTAGAAAACATGCATTCTAAAATGTGTTTCGTGGTAACTAGATTTTTTAAATCAATGCTCTATGGTGGTTAATTTAACATATTTTTGGTCTTTATTAGAGTTTTTTTTTTCTTCCTGCCTTAACCCCTTGAAGTGCACCGGTATATTATATATACCACTTAATTTTAATCCAAAAATGCCACAATGACACTAGAATTTTATAATCAAAATTTGAATTTATAAGGTACATGAGGAAAAGCTTTTATTTATTTTAAAATAAATTCGTTCGTGAATCCTGGTGTCAATCAGTCATTTCAATATTTTAGCTACAAGAGTGTCTTGCCCCTGAAGGGGTTAAACGAAACTTCAATTTCAACGATCAAGACAATATTTGAGAAACATGAATTTATCATTACAGAAAGCGAATACGGGATATTATTTTGAAAATGCAGAAATAATTCTTCCACCAAAGAAAAAAAAATTGCGGACTAATTAGTTATTACGTAATGCTTTTCTGCAATTCATGGCCTGTGTTATGTGATGACTCCTGTATATCTGGTAAATGTTGTGCTCTTTTCCCTATATCCTTTTTAGTGCAGTTGTATTTTGAACTTTATGATTTAATTTCACTGTTTTTTCTCATTTTTATGGGGTAAGGTTTCTTTCCAGTTTATTATTTTATGAACATTATGTTTTTTTCTCTATTATGATGCGGTAGTCCAAAAACCCTATTCTTTAGCAATGTTATGGCTAATATGATGATGAAACCACACATTTTTTTGTGGTATTTAGGCATTTGGGACTTAAAAATTCTGTCTAAATTCCACAAATTTCATTCTTTCAATATTTAATTTAATTTCTTCTTCTTTTAAATAAGTATATGGTATCTATATTCAGAGTGTTGGGGAACACTATCGTTGTCAATTAATTATTACATACTAATTCATAATTTCATAGTTTTTGTTGGTGTTACGGTAATGTTTCATTAATGGTTATATATACAATATATATATATATATATATATATTAAATTTGCTTTTGTACGTTAAAAATGGTAATTTTAAACAAGATGTTTAAGAAAACATCCCTTTAACCCCTTGAGGGGCGGTGGTATATAATATATACCACTTAATTATAATTTTCAAACGCCACATTGACACCGGAATTTTTGAATCAAATTTTACTTTTATAATATACGTGAAGAAACGCTTCTACTTATTTTGAAATAAATTTTGTTTTTAAATCCCGGTGTGACTCACTGATTTCAACATTTTAGAAACATACGTACTTTGCCCCTGAAAGGGTTAACAATGTGTTATACAAGAGAATGTGTGTGTAACAAGATATATGAAATCAATGCCTCTAAATAGTGTTTCCCCTAACGGAACATTTATTTGGTATCAGATTACTTTCTCGAAGTTCCGTTTCTTCCTGCGTTAAAGGAAGCTTGAGCTTTCAAGAACCAAGGCAATTCAAGAGGACATGAATTTGCCATTAGCGAAAGCGAATGTAGAATATACCTTTTAAAGTGCAAAAATAATTCTTCTTTAAAAAAAAAATCTGTTGGTTACGGGATAGGTCTGACGACTACTTTTGTATTCAATCGTACCACAATTGACAAAAAATTTTCTTTGTGGTACAGGTTTCGCTTGATATAAGTGTATGGCAAAGATTAGTTTTCAATAAGTGGTGTGAAAAGAATAAAAAAATAATTGCTGTCCCGACTCCCGTAATTAAAAGTTTAAAAGAAATTTTCATTCATAGTAAGGAATATGATTTTTTTTTTTTTTTTTTTTGCATTTAAAAATTAAATTATACTTATATGTGTTATAACTTATCTCTAAGATTGTGTATTATTTAAAAAAAATATATATCACTATATTTGAGGAGGTCGGAGCAAGAGAGTGTTAAGCCACATTTGTAAACTTCTGAGATATATCATTTGAAAGTTAGATCAAATATTAAAATAAAAATATATAACTTTTTTTTTTTTTTTGCCGAATTCTTAGTAACATTTAAGATATTCTGAATAACAATGTGGCATTACTTTAATGATATTACTATTACGGTCTTTGTAAATTTGCCGCTAAAAACGTTCAAGAAACTTCTGAGGAATATATATTTTTTTCATATAATAATATATATAAATATGTAGATAATCAGCCCAAAAAGACACATAAAATATCGTTTACTTGCAAATAATACATTTTTTTTTTTTTTTAATTTCTGAAAAGTTCTGATTCTGTGACTTATGATGTTTCCGAAATGACTGATTCAATTATAATCTTTATTAGGGCTAATACTCTTAGGTTCACATACGTGGGCCTATAATTGTTAAACAGTTAAAGTATCAGTTTAATTATCAATGGCTTATATTCACACACTAAGAAAATAAACAGCTTTAAATAAGTTAATAATACACACTCTTCATTTTTTTTCTTTTTTACCGTAAAGTTTACAGATAATTACAAAAATGGTTTATGTACTTGTCGACGGTGACTTGATGCATTTTGAAAAAAAAAATCAGATGAAAAAACATTTATTTTATGAAATTATTATCATAAAATTTGTTCAACCCACTGAAAAAAAATGGAAAGTTAAGTATGGTGAAGGGAAGAGGCAAAGCGGAAGATTTTATCTTTTTTTTCAGTTTTGCCATTCTCACATCGCTTTTAGGTAGAACTACCTATTACATTCTCACCTAAGTTGGAAATTTTGAAAAATTTTTGCAGATCTACGCCGATCATTACTCCCAGAACCCAAAACCACCCCCAGTTCAAAAGTTTATCTATCTATCTATCTATCTATCTATCTATCTATCTATCTATCTATCTATCTATCTATCTATCTATCTATCTATCTATCTATCTATCTATCTATCTATCTATCTATCTATGTCACTTTTTTCTGACCACGATAACTGGAAAAATTATGCATAAATCTCTTCCAAACTGATACATAAAATCAAGGGTCATAAAATCTCGGTCAAGTTCGTTAATGGGCAAAATCGAACCAAGGGGGGGGGGAAATGGGGGGGCTTTTTGTGAAAACAGATAAATCCTCATAATTTCTTTATTATTATACGTATCGAATCCGTTTAAAGTTATTATTACTTCTAGGAAAAGGACCGAAAATGTATGTATGACAGATTTTTGATATAATTAAAAATGGCCCCAAGGGGGGGAAAAAGGGGGGGTTTTAGAAGAAAAAAAATCATAGCTTCGTCAATTCACAAGATATCAAATCCGCGTAAATTTATTATTAATCCTCTTAGTATTATCTAAAACTTTTATATTGACATGTTTTTTATAGGACCAACCGTTATAGCAAAAAAAAATTAAAACCAAAACAAACCCCTGCCGGCTCCGCCTGCAAACAAGTTATTTTTCGAAGTAGGCGGTTCCAACTCCCGCATCTTTTCGAAACTGATACATAAAATCAAGGGTCATAAAATCTCGGTCAAGTTCGTTAATGGGCAAAATCGAACCAAGGAGGGGGGGAAATGGGGGGGGCTTTTTGTGAAAACAGAAAAATCCTCATAATTTCTTTATTATTATACGTATCGAATCCGTTTGAAGTTATTATTACTTCTAGGAACAGTGCCAAAAACTTATCTATGACAGATTTTTGATATAATTAAAAATTGCCTTAAGGGGGGGAGGGAAGGGGGGTTTTAGAAGAAAAAAATTCATAACTTCGTCAATTCCCAATATTTCAAATCCGCTTAAATATATTATAAATCCTCTTAATATTATCTAAAACTTTTATATTGACATGTTTTTTATACGATCAACTCTTATAGCAAAAAAAATAAAAAAAAAATCCTTACTGGCTCCGCCTGCAAACAAGTTTCGTTTCGAAGTAGGCGGTTCCAACTGCAGCATCATCGCAAGAAGGTCATTTCTTCCGCAATTCCCGACAAACAGGCTCCCCACGTTCTGCGTCTTCGAAATCTACCTGTGCCTGTAGGCCGAGCCGTCAGGGATTTTTTAGATATGCATTACTCAACACCACTTTACTTTCAAGGAAGGTCTCCTTAAAGCGCATACTCCGAATAGTTTTTAAAAAAAATGCTAATGAAACTGCTCATGCACATTATAAAATATCAGTCAAAGTTAACTGCGGAAACCCAGCAGAAAATCTGCAAAAAAATAAAATACTTTGGATTATTTAGAGCAAAGATATGCGATTTGGAGCAAAAATATGCGAAATTACAAGCAAGAACATGTAGATGGAGACGAAATTAGCTGTTCAACCGCACCAAATTTTACATAAACAATTATCAAAATTTAGAAAATGGTTGCCTGTTATATATACATTTATCATTTAGGAAAATATGATTAACTGCAATTGCATACGTTTTACAATTTTGACAAAAATTAGTTATTGTAAGACAAATTATTTAAATATATATTTTTGGAAGATTTTTTAAATATTTTTTAAAACCATTTTAATACGACTAAGGAAAGATATTATTTCAAGATAATAATAAAAATATTTATTAAGTATTTTGGATTTTTTTTTAAAAATAGGTACTTCCTTGGTATAACAGTCTCCGAGGATTAATCGTCAAGCGACCGAGATGTATCGCCAAATTATCTGACATGTACGACGTTATTCGTATTTTCTCATATGACGTATATGACATTTTATATCCTCTAGGACCAAGTTATAATCACATTCTTCTTTCTATTAAATCCTATTATACGTAATTCATTCAATGATATCCCATCATCGGTAATGATTGTAGGTTGCTATGGTGATTACGTTATATTTAAGTTAAGATAGAGTCATATTATCGTATTACTGAATTTAAAAACCGAATTTGTATACTAAAATTGTTTAATTATAGAATCATACAATCTACCGATAGTTTTTTGGATAGATGTTTCCGGAGAAACAGATATTAAATGAAAAAAGAGTCTAAATATGGATTTCAAGTTCTGAAATTTTCAAAGCTAGGCTTAAGTTTACCGCTGGAATTTCGGCCGAAGCTACGTGGAAGGCAGATCCTACTGGTGTGCTAAAAGTCCCTCAGGACTTGGGTTCGGTGGCCGACTACGCGCCACTCTGGCGCCAGGCGGCGCAGCTTTTTTTTACCGATGGAATTCTCTGTAAATGTCAACAAAATGTTGCCAACTTAAAATGTGCTTATTTTATTACGGAAATTAATCATATCATAATGACAGACGATATAATTCATTTCACTGAAATAATAACAGTACCAACGCGTCTCATTTGTCACTTATGACGCACAATATCCAACTCGATTTGCACATGTCATTACTTTTATACAAACGAATTAAATTTTACAAAACTTACGTAATCTACATAAATAAAGCAACATAAAACTTATAACTACATCAGTCATATTTCTATGTGAAAAATGTATTTAATAGTATTATATCCACAAAGGCTATAAAAATCCTATTTGGAATAGATTTATAAAAATGTTTTATGTAGCAGAAAAATGAGATCGATTTTGTTTACGAAAAATATAATGGTCGAAATATTGAAAAGATTTTGGACATTAAGCGTAAGCAAATCATTTTTATTTTCCGATCGTATATAAATCATTTTGTTAAATGATAGCTTTTGATGTACTTTCTTTTCGGTCATAGATAAATATGAATATAAATTGTGAATTGCTTTTATAGAAAATTACAAAAATAAAACTATGCAGTGGTCCGAACTTTATTAAATGCAAAATCATCAAAGTCCAATTATTTATGTTTGTTTTTCTTTTCATTGCGTTTTTATCCATCAACAGCTGTAAAATAAAATATATTTTTTAATTTTTGACTCTGAAACATTTTCCGAGAAAATTTATTACGTCTAAGATTATTTCAGAATTAAATTTGGTTTTAAAATAAATATAATTGTTTTATCAGATACTATCAGGCTTCGCCCGCTACGCTGGTTGGTTTTTCCAAATGAACATAGAATCAAACGATATATATCGGTGAATTTTGCTTTGTGTTTTAAAGCGATTTGGACCTGTACCTGGAATGTCTTGCCGCATTGCTGCAGACGATACGAACGCCATTGCACTATTATATTTTCTAATGTGTTAGACCAAATAAAAACTATTAAGTACCAACACATTTAGTTGATCATTTATAGAAGGATTTCGTATATATGAACGATAGAATAATATGCAATATACTAAAACCATTCCTGAGACATTATCTAGCTAACAACGCATGTCTCATTAAGATTCGTCCAGTCGAACTTTTTTAAAAGGCTAATTTTTCATAATCGAGTTCACTTGATTATAAAACTTTACACCACAATTCTATAATTAATCAAATGTAGAACCATATGCAATATAATAAAGCAATCCCTGAAAAAATATCTAACTATCAATGCTAGTGTCATGAAGATTCCGCCAGTAGAATTTTTTAATAAGTTATTTTTTCATAATTGGGTTCACCTGATTATATTGCGTTGTATGTAAATTTATTTCCGTTTGGAAAAGTTGGTTCGTACCGGAAAATTCTATCATTTAATTATTAGTATGATAAAGATCATATACCTATTTTTATTATTAGTCTGAATTCCTAGTTCCCTTATGTTTCCTAAAGATTAATTTATTTTTACTTAAACCGTTTCTATTTTAGATATTAAAAGTAATGTCATTTCATCAAATATATTAGAGATTCTTTTCTTTCATTTTATACCATGTCTTTACTTAACCTCAAAAATGTAACTTCCTTTCCAGGTTAGAAATGCATCTGCAATTATTCAATAAATACGTTACATAGTTTGATTTATCCTTTTAACTCTATTCTCTGTCTGGAAAATTTTATGATAATTATAAAATGGTTTTTACATCTGCGCTTTTGTCGAAGCATAACATTAACTTCCTTGTTTAATGTAAATGCAGTCTTTGATTTCTTTCTAATGGCCAAGATTCTATTATCTCATCAAATGATTCATGTCCAGAAAATTACATCTGCCCTCATTCTCATAACATTTATTGGGTTGCTTGACAAAATTACGCGAAATAGCCCTAAGTCGCCTTGCATTGCAATCCTTTCTTTTCTTTCCCCCTCTAAATTAATATACCAGAACGCTAACTTCCATAAAATTCTTACTGGCGAAATTGTCTAATGCACATGCAACCTTGGCGCTGTAATCAAAGTGTTGGCGCACAAATGTACCATGAAATTAGAGCAGTTCATCTCTGACTTTTGATCTAAAATGATCTAATTATTTCATTAAGCTAAGGAGGCCACAAATTGCTTCATCGTATGTCATGTGTGTGCAATAAAAAATAATTTCCATGGATTTGACTTATCTTCAATGTTGCATTGTTTTAACATACTCAGGGTGAGATCGCTGAGTTACTGCCTGTGACAACGCATCTTATTAGTACTCTTTACTGTTACACGATCACTTATGCTTCAGTTTGTTCAGAAAATCTAGTATTCCAGAATTTTCTTTTTTCATTTACAACAACAAATTTTCACTTCATCACAATTAGATATTAATTCCCATAACCAACGTGTAATAATTGACAAGCAGAGGTCTAATAATTGACAGGCAGAATTCTCCGGTACGAATTGGTTTTCCCAAACTGAAGGATCTCTCCGAACAACCCAGTAGAACTTCCCCCTATACTTCTATAACTGAGCAACATAGAACGATACACAATATACTTAAACCTTCCCTGAAAAAAATACGTACAGACAGTACAAAATTATCATTTGCATTACTATATATATAGTAAAAGTACGAGGGTCGATCCAGAAATAAGGTTCCCATCAAATTTACAAATAGACAACATTGTTTATTCTCATAGAAATTTACATCTTTCGGAAGAACAAAGTTTGCTCTATTTCTTTACATAATCGCCATCTTTTTCTACGCATTTTTGTAGACGGTGCTCCAATTTCTGTATCCCAATGTCGTAGAATCCGCCGCCAACCCGTTGAGGAAACGTTTCACATCTTCTTTGACGTCATCGTCGCTACGGAAGCGTTGGCTACCCAAGTGTTCATTTAACTTGGGGAACAAGTGATAATCACTTCGAGTGATAACAACAAGTGATAACAAGGGATAACAACCGATGTCCGGACTGTAAGGTGGGTAGAGATTGACTGTCCACCCAAATTGTGTCAAAAGTTCTTGGGTTTAACGGGAGACGTGAGGTCGGGCGTTGTCGTGAAGTAGCGTTACACCGGCTGTCAGTCGCCCTCCCTGACGGTTCTGGACGGGCGGAGTCCCTTTAGCGTGCAAAAAGCGAATTACGGAACGAATCCCGCACTTGGCGGGATCAACAATGGGAACCTCCATTTTGGACGGCTGCTGAGCCAGGAATGAGCGGCGTAGCAAAGCGCGGCTGGGGGAATCGCGAGTGCAGGAACAGCCGCACACAGCGCCGCTGCCGTATTTCGCCTTGCACCTTCCCGTGTGGCTGGAGCTCTTTGGGAACCTTATTTCTGGATCGACCCTCGTAGATACATTACATGGTGTCCATAAATTATTGTCTGGGTTTCCTTACCTCATAATGATTTACTTGATAAGATGACAAAAATATTTTTACATAGTCGTAAACTGCAACTCATTTTTTTTAATAACAGAAACAAAGTTAAATATTCTCCGACAAGTTATGCGGCAACTCTAGCGGCGTCGCATCGTTGGAAGGCTGTGAGATGTGAGAATTCAAAATGGCAATTTCATAAAAGAGAGCAATGTGGGTATTGTGGTTCTATCTAAGTGTCTAACTTTGTGCTCATAATTCCTTAATAACCTTTTGATAAAATTGACAAAATTTTAAGATTAGTTATTACTTAATTGTAATTTTTACTTGATTAATAACGTTTTGATTTGCAACTTCACGCATATGTAAATTTTTGTTATTACAAAAAACCTTTTGGGTTGTATTTTATGAATCTGTATTTAATATTTTTCGTCATGTTCTTAAATCAAACATTATGTTGTAAGGAAACCATAACAATAATTTATGGACACCCAACATAATATAAATTAACCTTTTGTATCACTGCGTTGAATATCTACAACTCCCCCAAAAGTCAATGTCACTTATACAATGGGCTTTAAAAACGATTTTATTTATTGATGCTACCTTCGAACACACTAGTTAATATAAATTGTTAATATAAACTGTTCATAGAACTCACAAGAGACGACGATACTGGGTTATTTTTTAATGCCAAAGTTACATTTATAATTTGATCAGTTTAACATTGTTAATGCAAAAAAAAAAAAATCTTCGTAAATTTTGTTTAAATTAAAAAAAGTGGACACGTCCAAAAATAGATTTTTTTTACAAAGGTATGGTTACAGCGCCTAGAATACATAGTGTGAAAAACGGCTACAAATTAGTACTAAAAAATTGAATCCAATAAATGTAGAACGAGGCTAAAAAGATAACGTGTCGATCGCAGCGACATCTTTTAGCAGTGGCGTGGACAGGGTGGAGGTCCAGATGGTTTGGATACCACTAATTTTATAAAAATATTTTTGCCTTATCTAATCAGAGAATTTTCTGCGGTATTGAAGGCAAAGAGAACTTTATAATATTACTGGTTTGCAGAGCATTTGGACCCCCCCCCCACCCCCGTCTCTGTATAAACCACTACCTGCTAGCTCTTTTCAACTCAAACATTCTATAAGAATCGAACTGAAAAAACATTTCAGCTGGTGATAAATACAGGGTGATTTTTTTTTAAAGTTGTGAAAGTAAAACCCTATAACAAAAGAACCATTGATCCAACTGACCTGATATTTCACCACTATGCTCTCAAAGCAATGGGTATTGTTTAGGCGTGGTTTAAAAAAGTCCTTCTGGCCTGTACCGGGAGGAAAAGGTAGCTTTCCTGTATCTTCGTTTTAAAATTTTAGCTAATGTTACACGAAAACAGCAACTTAAAATGCAAATAAAACGTTTACAAAAGATTCGTTAATACTGAATTTGAATAAGAAATTCGCCAAATTATTGAGCAATAGCCAAATTGGCTTCATTTATGAAAACTTATTTTGGTCGCCAAATATGGCGATATTTCGCCAAATGCCGCAAAGTTTGGCGAGAATTTGGCGCTGATGGATATGAATATATAGTTTTATGCGTTTGATTGGGAAAATTATTACAACAATGAAAATTTTTGTAATGTGCTGTCTTGTTTCAAAATGTCAGCCACCCTAGAATTTCAAACTGCTCTATCTCAGCCGTTTTTTAAGATAGAGGTAAAACAAAAAATGCTCTGGAATCCTCGTTTCAAGGCCTAACACTGAATTAAAAAATAAATTTGAATTTTTAACTTTTTTGTATATTTATTTTAGTTTTAAATTTTTAATTGGCCGCCATCTTGAAACAAAATGGCGGACCAAGCTGAGTAAATATTTTTCAAATCGTAGTTGTTGAGTCACAGAGGGTTAAGCCAAATGCATTTAAATGGTATGTTTAAATGAATTATATAACAGTTCATATAACCAGTTCTTTGAAATTTCTAAACAATTAATACATTTCACCATTTCTAATTATGCATAATAATATATTAATCAAAACTAAAGCCTTTCTATTAAACAAGTTACTTTAATTATGCTGATTTATTCGACCAGCTAAATAAATAGTTCTTACATTTTCATTGGTGTATAATAATTACGCCATGTGCTGTTTAGTAAATATTTCCATTACTTAATTATTCAATAAGAATTCCCTACGGTACTAGAAAATTGCATTTAATGATAATTAACAGTGTGAAATCTTTTTAATCTTTTTAATGGCTGTATTAGAAAACTTATATTTTACTAAAATCTTATTTCTGAAAAATCTAGACTTTACGAAAAAGGAAATCATTAAATTAAAAATTAGCTATTTTATTTTCAACATAAGTATTTCGATAGAAATATGAAGCAACTGACCATCACTTCACAAAAATGATGTATATTATGAAAACAGTTTGATTTACCAGATTAGTTGAGGTTCCTTATGGGAAAAAATAAGTTTTTATTCTTATAATCTCTATTGGTAATACCAAGGTGACATTTGGAAGACATCTTAAAATACGCTGAAATATACTGAAACCGGAAAATATAACAAATAAAATTTTATTTGAAATAATTGTTTTAATCTAATTGCATTCAATTTGCACCATACATATAAGTGCACTATACTTTAAAACAATATTTTCACCAATTTCATAGAAATAATTTATGGCAGAAATTAGGATAGAATCTACTGTACTCTAATATTACAAAAATTATACTTTGTTTGATAAAGAGTTATCTCATCTCGTACAGAAAATGCAGGAATTTAATGCCATGTGCCTCTAGAGATGTCGCATTTTACATGTTTAAAGATTTTACAAGATCTTTCTTCAAATTCTACTCTGATTGCATTTCGCTAAAAGCACTATGCCTATTTTTTGTCATTACATTGAAAAAGCACGTACAAGTATACGTTACATATATGTGTTATAGATACCGGGTGTCCCAAAAATGACTAATAGATTTTAAAATCCAATAACTTGCAAACGGTGACAGATATTCAAAAAATTCTTGCAGGAGTGTTATGTATGATGTCAGGGATATTCTAACTGTGAATCTTGATTTTAGTTCGAATTTAAAGCAATAGATGGCGCTGACAACGATTGGCGCACAATCGAGGCCGAAACTAATGCCCCTCAGCATTGATGCCCCGCCCCTGAATACCAGGCCTGCGAGCTGACAAAAATGGCGGCTGTCGCAAACGGATTTCTTTTTCAGCGTTTGTACGGTCCCTTGAACTTTAACACCCATAATATCTAAAAGTTTTCTTTGACTTATTTGATCTCAGAAAAACTAGATTTCTGTTCGTCATTAGAACGGCCTTTTCCCACATTCCCATTCCCATTTCCAACATTCCCACATTCATAGAAGTATCACATTACTTTTCAGTTACCCACTAACAACATTAAAAGGTATTTTTATATCAAAAACATCAATTAATCAAATAAATTTTAGAAAAATATTAGAAGCGAACTTTGGTACTGGTTTTATGCCGGTGGTTAACCGAAGATATTGCCAAAGAATTCACCATTTGCAACAGTTTTTTTTTTTTTTTTCATTCTGATTATTTAAGCGTTTGCGCGCATAGTTCCATTACATATCTATGAAATTTGTGTTTTATTTTATTTATTTATCTATGTTTTAATTCTGTATGAAACATTAGGTGAAAAATTATGTACTATTTATACTGTTTAAGTGCAAACGAGAATCCGAATCTTTCGAAATCGGATGCTCGCGATAGAGATAGATTTTTAAAGAATCCTGCTTGAAAATTATTTTAAAAACCACACAAATGCAGTAAATTGAGATAGTTTGCAGACAAATTGGATTTTAAAATACACTTTTTTCCTCCTTGTTTTGTTAAAAATTAAATTAAATTGCTCAACCACCATCCGAGGCTTACGAAAAAGACAGGCTACCGCGGTGCATTCCACTAACTTTTTTTACAGACCGCTGGAGTGACGTGTGCTCTTTTCGTATACCTGCATTGGTGGATTCGAGCATCACGTGACTCCCGCGGTCTGTAAAAAAAGATACGCGTAAAGCACCGCGGTAGCCTTTCTTTTTCGGTAGCCTCGCCACTATCTGAGGCTAACGAAAAAGACAGGCTACCGCGGTGCATTCCACTTATCTTTTTTTACAGACCGTTAGAGTGACGTGATGCTCTTTTCGTACACCTTGGTGCATTCGAGCATCACGTGACTCCGGTGGTCTGTAAAAAAAGATTTACCTAAAGCACCGCGGTAGCCTTTCTTTTTCGTTAGCCTCGGCCACCATCGATATGACGTTATGTTACTCACGGCCATATTTTTCCTTTATTCTATAGATATCGATGTATGTACATATAGCTTATGACAGGTTATCTAATAAAATTTGACATTAAAAAAAACCCTCTTACTTCTAATTTAAATAATAATACAGGATAAAAATAATTTCTTACCGTGAACTTTTTTGCTTATGGTTAGATGATTCACAAGTAATGCCTTCATCGCATATGCATTTATTCATATTTTTAAAGATGTTTACACTTACCTAAAATAGAAAAGAAAATTAATCACCAAAATGCAGTTAGACTGGTCGTAGATAAAAAGTAGGTCAAAATCAAATTCGTTAAAAAAATAGTATAAAAAATTACTAGTCAATTACCTATTATTAACTGTTTCATTTAATTTTACACTTGCAAAAAAAAAATGTTGATTTTAGGGTATAATATTGGCATTCCCGCTGCCAGTATTATACCGTAAAATTAACAGTAATAAACAGTAAAATAAGCAGTAATACACTGCCTCGCATGAAGTAACTAACACATGAGGCATATGAAGTAAATAAACCATATTTTAAGAGCTAAAATATAAAGTAAGCGGTGACGATTAACAAAGTATGTCGGATAATAAAACGTGTAATAATATTGTACAAAATTTAACATCGTTCTAAGTCGAAATCTCTTTATTTTTTTTTAATATCTGATATTTGGTAATACATAAATATATTAATAAACCATAGATAGTAGATTTGCTGATTTGACTAATATAAGTAAAATAAACAACTACTTTAGAAAAAGTATGAATACAACGAATTTAAATAAGATAATGTTAATAAACTAAATCGGGAATTACATTTATACATGTTCAGCACACCAAGTAACTAGACCATATTTTAAGAGGTAAAATATAAAGTAAGGGGTGATGATTAAGAAAGTATGTTGGATAATAAAGCGTAAAATAATATTGTACAAAATTTAACATCGCTCTAAATTTAAATCTGTTTGCCGATTATCAGTTTTTAATACCTGATATTTGGTAATGCATAAAAATATTAATAAACCACATAGACAGTAAGATTTTAACACTATTAACTATCAGACAGTTTTATAAAATTAAAAATATATATATATACTTACAATTAGTAAATAACAATGACTTTAACATTAGTAAGTGACTTTACTTTATTTACTATTTTTAATCTGTCGATGCCCAAGCCGTTTAAATGTAAAATAAATAATGGTGTTTTACGAAAAATAAAACCGAAACATCTCATCTGAATGCAATTATAACCACCGCATTCGGTCAACATTTCTAACAAACAAGTTTGTTTGATGATACGAGATAAATATACTTTGACGTTTCACAGGAAATTTGAAGATCGCAAACACAAATACGTCTGACAAATAATTTATCACGCGTAAAATCAATTCTGTGCAAGTTTTACGTCAGGCTTTCGCGAACAAATGGTTGTGGAGAAGTATGTGTTAGCAATTTAACGACCACAGACACAAAAATCTCTCTTTCTATATATCCTTTTAAATATATGTGTGTCATATTTTTCAGCAAAATATATTAATAAAGGTAATAATAACACAGTCCTCGATTTTCGTACAATTCTCTGTTTCGCAATTATTTTGTGTTGCATATAAAAGTTGGAGAATGATTCTCAAATTGTGATACACCTTGAGCAGAGGTGCAAATCGAAAATGCTACCTTTTTACTTTCTCTGCTTGTAAAATTTTTACTCCAAATTTACTTCCATGCAAGATTAAACTTCCGAAGAAAAATTAAGGATAAAAATATCTGCAAACAACATTACTCAAGTCATGATATCTTCTCATTTATTCCATGAAAGTTACAGTATAAAATAATTGAAGATAGCAAAAGACACGCTAGAGAAAAACAAATTACAAGCGTATTTAAACTGCGTTAGAAGATGACGTCATCCACTTCTTGAAAGACATGAAACAAAGAAAAATAAATTGAATGCATTTAAAATAATTTTAATCTAATATAACAAACAATACCTTTTATTCCACACGTGAAACACCACTGCTTCGATCGATCTATGGTGTCTTTTTCTTCTAAACATTTCAATTTTGTTTTTTAACCTCAAATATGAAACAAAGCCGTGCGAAGATATCATATATTATATTTTTTGTTCTATTTATTTTTTATAATAATTGTTGAGCATCCTATAATGAGGTATTTTATTTTTGTGGCAACATTAATTTGTGGCAACATTAATTTTTGAAAAACCTTTCATTTCACTTATGAAAACAATGCCGATTTAATTTTTAATTAACAGCTATTTTTATACAAAAACACGTTTTAATGAAATGTGAGTGTTCTATGTCAGAAGCCGCTTCAAAAACCTTTCGAATGATACCTCATTCGTTGTTGTGTGTTTTTTAAACTCATAGAAAAAAGAATGTTGACAACAGAAATAACATTTATGATGATTAGTCCAAAATCTACATTTTCTAATAAAAATAAAATAATAAGTTAGCGATACCATAAATGTTTTCGACATCTACCTCTTAATGTTTCTTCATTACACCATTTTCGTCCTACAATTTTATAAGAAAATGATTGAACATTTTTATACAGCATTATATTGCATTTTTTTTTCGTTTTCTGAAATAGGTTTTTTAACTGTATTTTTTTTCTTTTTGCAGTTTATTTAGTTTTTTTTATATTCCGATTTGAAGATTCGTCTGAACTTTCGTCTAAAATATCAAGCCTGCGTTTAATACTTCGTCTTTTTTTTTTTTTTTTTTTTTTTTTTTTTTAACAGTAGATCAGATACTTATTGAATGTCTGTGATTTAGGATTTTTGGAAAGTTCTACTCCACCAGATATATCATGAGGTAAATCGTCACATAAATTATTTTCTATTATATCTTCCTGATCTGTTACAACACTGCGATCAGGTGGCAAGCAATCGATTTCCAGAACATTCGGTAAAAATAATCCAAATATAAAATAAAAATTGTTCAATCATCATCCATGTAAAACAGTCAGAAAAAAAGGATGTAATGATGAAATATACACAGTTAGATAAAGAAAATGCTTATGGAATTGGTGATTTCATTTTGTATTTTATTATAAATGTTGAAGTCGGAGTAATTTATATGAATTCTTCATAAAATATCAGTTTCAGAACGATATTATCACTTTTATAGTAAATAAACAGAAAAATAGCTACAATAAATACACGGAGGCACATGTAAAAGATTAAAAAAAAAAAAAAAAATCCGCCATTGGGCGCCATTGCTCCCATTTTGGGAACAGCTTATGCTTGTAGTAATTGTGATTGATCTATTATATATATTAATTCCGGATTGATGTCATTTTATAAAATACACATTTTGAAACATATTTTAGCTAAAAAATATAATTTTTATTCTAAAGTTATTTTTAAAAATATATTTCAATGGAATGCGTACAAAAAGCTATTTTTGCCTTTTATAACACGTTTTAAAAAGCAGAAAATTCAAATGAAACTTCATCTCATATATTCAAAATGCAAATAACATGAACCTTTTAATAATATATAAATTACTGATTTTAGAAAAAAATACTAAAGCAATGCTCGCAAAATGGGAGCAATGGCGCCTAATGGGTTTTAATCTCGAAAATATATTGGTTTCTGATATTCCAAAAGATAAAGTATGCATTTCGGAATCCTGGATAACTCGGAAGAGGTTATTGTATATTTTTGTATATTAAGAAACAATTATCTTTTTTTACGACGTGTTACCACAGTCCTAATTTAAAAGACAATGCTCAGAATAAGTAATACAGTAGAACTCCAATTATCTGAACTCCAACTATCCGAATTGGTGATTATCCGAATCACTTTCAGAATTCCAGATAAAAAAATTAAGACGGAAACGTATTGCGATTCGCAAAATAATGATTCTGTCTACGCGCGCTATTGCCCTTCCCTCCGCCGAAAAACACAGGAGAAGATGAGGATGACGTGGCACTTGAGGAATTCAGAAACCTGGATGTTCAGAATGTTTCTGGAATTCCTGGATGCTCAGAAGTTAGTGTTAAAGATATAGGAGAGTTGATGGTGTGTTATTCGTCAGATCCTGGGTTTCAAATTCTTCATGATGATGAACTTATTGAAAGTGTGAGAGAAGAAAGTGTCGAGGAATAAGATGACCTTAATGTCGAAGTTGAAGCAGACGTGGGACCATCAGCTAGTGAAGCATTTGCCGGCCTTGAAACTGCGTTGAAGTGTATGGAGCGTCAGCCCGAGTGTGACCACATGCAACTCCTCACTGTCAAGCAGATGCGCGACTTGGCTGCAAGAAAACGAATGAAAACTGTCAAACAGCTTACTTTAACCGAGATATTCCGCAAGTAATGACTTTCATTTATAATACGGTACGTACATAATGTACTAACGTACAGCACATGTAAGTACGCTTAACATGTAAAAGTGTTGCCTTTTCATTTAATTAATTAAAAGCTCCTTTTTTAATAGTTTTTTCTTCTCCCATTTTCAACATACATACAGTAATTAATTAAAATAGACCCTTTTTTCGGAAAAAATCCAATTATCCGAATTTTTGATTATCCGAATAGGGTCCGGTCCCAATTGATTCGGATAATTGGAGTTCTACTGTAATTACAAAATTCTAAAATTTCTAAAATTATATAGATCACTACATTTATTTCTTACTCAAATTCCTGCCCACATCTCGTCCATTTAAAATGCAAACAAATGATGATATTCGAGAGAAATATCCAAACAAATTATGGGAACGAAATTACACCGCAACGATTCAGCCGTCATTTGTAAAACAGATATCCGTTTGTTGACAAGAGATAAATATACCTTGACGGTTTGGGGAGGAAAATTGAAGATCGCAAACGCAAATGCGCCTGACAAGTCATTTATCGCCCTTAAATTCAATTCTGTGCCAGTTAAATGTCAAAATACTGTCTTCAAATGTGAAACGAATTTGGAGAATCGTTTTCTATTATTTTTCGTCGCAGTTTCTGCATTTATTTTGTCAAAAATCTCAAACAAAATTTATTTTGTGATATAAATTTTTCAAAAAGGATATTTTCTAGTGAGCATTTCTTTTAAAGAGTGTTTGGAGAATAAAGGTACTGTGCTTAAAAAGTGAAAAAAATAGAGTGATATGCAATGATGGGAGTATCATAGTTGGGATTTATTCCAACAGAGAGAAAAACCTCGGGACCAGGACTCGAACGAGGGTACTTTGGCTTGCCGTACTAACGCACTTCGTACTGAGCTATCCCAACGATATCCTGGCGGGCATATTTCAATCTTATTTGTTGAACAAGGCTGCAAACTGAAGTGTTAATTACATTCAGCCGAGATATAACTATAACATTTTACATGATGAATCTGAAATAGCACGGAAACTCCTGTATACCATGTAATTAGGACATAATGAACAGAGGAAACTATTTTCAACTACGTAAATTATATTCAATGGTTGGAGTATCATAGTTGGGATTTATTCCAACAGAGCGAAAAATGCTGGGACCAGGACTCGAACCTGGGTACTTTGGATTGCCGTGCCAACGCTCTTCCTACTGAGCTATCCAACGATATCCTGGCTGGCATATTTAACTCGTATTTGTTGGACAAGGCTGCAAAATGCAGAGCTAATTACATTCATTAGAGCTATAACTATAGCATTTTACATGATGAATCTGAAATAACACAGAAACTCCGGTATACCATGTAATTAAAACATAATGAAAAGAGGAAAGTATCTTCAACTAGGTAAATTATATTCAATGGTTGGAGTATCATAGTTGGGATTTATTCCAACAGAGCGAAAAATGCCGGGACCAGGACTCGAACCTGGGTACTTTGGCTTGCCGTGCTAACGCTCTTCCTACTGAGCTATCCCAACGATATCCTGGCTGGCATATTTAACTCTTATTTGTTGGACAAGGCTGCAAACTGCAGCACTAATTACATTCATCCGATTTATAACTATAGCATTTGACATGATGAATCTGAAATAACACGGAACCTCCCGTATACAATGTAATTAGGACATAATGAACAGAGGAAAGTATTTTCAACTAGGTAAATTATATGCAATGGTTGGAGTATCATAGTTGGGATTTATTCCAACAGAGCGAAAAATGCGGGGACAAGGACTCGTACCTAAGTGAGCAAGCCAAAGTACCCAAGTTCGAGTCCTGTTCCCGGTATTTTTCGCTCTGTTGGAATAAATTCCAACTATGATATTCCAACCATTCAATATAATAATTCACTTAGTTTAAAATACTTTCCTCTGTTCATTATGTCCTAACTAGAATGATATTTAACCCTTTCCAACATATTGAAAAGTGTTTATGCATTTGGTTTGTCTGTCCGTCTGGTCGATTTTCCAAGCTGTAACTCGCATAAATATACTCGTATTGTCACGTAATTCATATATGCTATTGACGTTTACTATAGCATGTATGGTAACAGCAGAGCCTAAAAGTACGCAGCCATGCAAACACGAATATATTTATGAGCAGTCAATAATGTATTAACTAAAAATGAAAACAAGGTTAATAGCTATGTAAGAAATGTAAAAAACTTTCGAATAGCTTTAGTAAATTTAATATAGTTTTAAATGGACATTTTAACAAGTGAAATTCCCGATAAAAAGGGGCATAACTTATAAATTTCTAATCTTCACTTCTGCATGATAAATTTATCACGAGAATATGAGCTTGAGAAATCTTCTAACGGCACTGAATTGATTGATATTAAATTTAATGCTTCAAATATTTGCCATTTCAAGTTATTTTCTGAACTTAAAATTAAATAGATCTTCAATCTTTAATGAATTATTATACATTATCGAACATAATTCGAGAATGTATAAAGTAGAAGTAAAAGATGACATTGAAAAATAAATTAAATGTTACTATTAAATGTTTGAAATTAATTATGAGTAACGGATAATCTACCCTATTAAAATGCGTGCGCGTATCTATCTATATGACATCTCGGAAACCACAAGACGCAGTGCCCATTAACGATTGAGGCAAAAAATTCGAAATTTTTAAATAGATTTTTTTTTTATGTTTTTGACGAATTTTTGACTTATTTCTTATGTTTAACCCGTACTCGCGCGAGTTTTAACCAGTTCTACATGTTCACTGCATTGTGAGATATACATATTACGTAGGCCACGCTGCAATACTAAGAAGTTGTAGCGGGTATTACTACAATTATTTTACCTCGCATGCAAATAATTAGAGATTATTTAATTGCGTTTAAATATTACTATTTTGATAAAAATAAAAAATAAACATTTTATCACAAACATCAGCAAAACTTTTTATTCTATTTATCCCCTTATTCCAAAGATATCATTTTATCGTCTGCTGCCATAGCAACATGATAAGTTAAGTTCCATTTGTTTTAAATGCACAATAGTAGAAAAATATTTTTCTACATATTACATACATACATTTTGTTGTACTGATTTTTATTTTAAATTTTGGTTTTAGAATTAAATTCATGAACTCCCGAGCGTAGAATGGGTTAAAGAGCTAGTATTTCATTAAAAAAAGATTTGAATTTAATATTTTTAATTTTAATTTAATTACGGTATAAACACCTGCTTAAAATTTTGTACTTTTTTCAGTACTCCCAATCGGGGTTATTTGGGTATATATTGCATTTTTAACACTTTCCAGAAAAGTTGAAAAGTGTTAAGAATTCGGGTTGTCTGTCCGTGCTCTATTCGCGTAAATATAATCGGATTGTCATGAAACTGATATATGTAATATGATATACTATGGCATGTTCTTTTTAAACATTTTGAAATTGATATACATCACTGAGGTGAAGTACAAGAATCCTACTGAAGAATGCTCTTTACGGTCGCGGAATGCAGTCGAAATGTCGAAATACTATTCGGTTGTACACTGTGAAAAATGACAGTTTCAAATCTGAGTAAATAGATGTTTTCATTTTGTTATGAAACTTTTTGTTTGGAACTAATATATGTTATTGTGGTTTACTATGGCATGTTCTATTTCAAACATTTTGAAATTGATATACATGACTGAGGTGGAGTACAAGAAACTTACTGAAGAATGCTGTTTGCGGTCGCGGAATGCAGTCGAAATACTATTCGGTTGTACACTGTGAAAAATGACACTTTCAAATATGAGTAAATAGATGTTTTCATTTTGTTATGAAACTTTTTGTTTCAAATAGGACGAACCAATGCTTTCAATTCTGAAATACCAGAAATACTCAAAATATTGAAACATGGACATACTCAAAACTGAGCACATAGAGGTCAGTTAAAACACATTTTTGAAACATGGACATACTCAAAAATGATTATAATCGGTTCAATTTCATTTTTGAAACATGAACATACTCAAAAATGAGCACATAGAAGTCAGTTCAAACTCATTTTTGAAACATAGAAATACTCAAAAATCAGCACATAGAAGTCAGTTCATACTCATTTTTGAAACATGGCCCTACTCAAATACGAGCGCATGATGTTTTATTCTTGAGAGTGAGCATGTTTTCCGAAATGAGTATATACATGTTTCAAACTTGAGTAATTTTGATTCGGAGACATTTTGACTATGAGACATACTCCGATTTCAGTATTTTTTGCTCAGTTTTGAAAATGGTTTCAGAGTGTACTACTACTGTCCATGAGCGATAATAGCTAGAAGTGCGTTTTCAGATGTGGTATGCGTTTTTAAATTTAATTAATTTGTTGCATATTACTATGTGTGTATAAATTCTGTAGAACATATACAGGGCTGCAGAAGAATTCCTGTATTCCCACTATGGGTGGTAATTGCTGAATCTGTGATGCGTTATATTCAAATGTGTTATGCGTTTTCCAAATTGTTTTTTTTAGATATCTTTATTCATACTTTTAAACGGTAAAGCTTTGTTACAGTATGATGAATATGTTCGAAATTGTTTCAAAATTTATGCTTGATGGATAAGTTTGCGTTCTTGTATTTAATTTTGCGCATATTGCATTACACAAAATTACTGTCTACAAATTTACAAGTAACCAGTCATGGCTCATTTTATACGAAAGTAAATAAATAATGTATACTTCATCCTAGATATGAAAATTTTATAGAAATTCTTGCTTCAGTTACATAAAAAGACTACAGTACATTGCGGTATATAACACCAAAAAACTTATCGTAATTTACTAGTGTGCATTATAAGTCTGTTATAAAATGAATTATTAAAATTTAAACAAGTTGGAAATTGTACGTCAAACGTGACAAATGAGGACAATAAACGTGACAAATGAGGTGCGTTTGTACTATAACTAGTTTTATAAGTATTCAGATCTTGGTGCAATAGCTGTTGCACTCTGACGCAAAAATGCATGAATACAAATTTATTTCATGTGCAGATTTTCAGATTAGAGATATTAACTTTTAACTTATGAAATTAAGTTTTAATACACTTATACAAACAATTAATTACAATTTTGTTGTATTAGAATTGTACTATGTGCAAATACCCAATACAAGACAATGTACATAAAGAATCATTGTTATTATTTCACTGAAAAAATGAATTATATCGTCTGTTATTATGATATGATTAATTTCCGTAATAAAATAAGTGCATTTTAAGTTGCCAACATTTTATCTTTTGTTCACATTTACTGAACATTCCAATGGAAACTTAAGCCTAGCTTTGAAAATTTGTGAACTTGAAATCCATATTTTGATTCTTTTTCCATTTAATATCTCTTTCTCCGGAAACATCTATCCAAAAAAACTGTCGGTAGATTATATGATTGCTATAATTCAACAATTTTGTATACAAATTTGGTTTTTAAATTCATTAATACGGAAATAATGACTCCATCTTAAATAGGACATAATCACTATGGAAACCTAGAATCATTACCTATCATGGGATATCATTGAATTAATTACGTATGATAGGATTTAATAGAATGAAGAAAAATGTTATTAATATATTTTTAAGTTTTGATTCGATTTTCATAAAATTTGAAATGACTCGACTAAATTCTGCAACGATTATATATATTTAATTTCAAACTAATCGGTTGAGTAGATTTTGCGCTATTATATGCGGGTAGACGAAGACTATAGGTGCCACATATTTATATAATTACGAATGCACCAAAAAAGGAAAGTGATTGTAAGAATTAAGATTTATGCAGTATAATACTTAATATTTAACTATATATATATATATAAAACATACATTACATGCTTTAATGGTATTCGCAATTAGATTACATGAAAAGGATTATACTTTTCAATTTTCTTTACCTTATCTATTACTACATATTCATAAAGGTTCTTTGGAAAAAGGAATGCGCGTAATACGACGAATATACGTAACAATAGAAAAATGTAATCTGAAAATTTAGGTGCGCTTTTCTCGTATACTGTAAAAAAAATCCATCGCTAATAAAGTTTCCGTATTTTTACGGATGTTTTTTCAATAAAAAGGATTTTGATGATTGTGGATTTGAGAATACCTTTGACAAATGAGGGATTTAGAATGACAGTGGAGTAAGTCAAATCTTTGGAATATCTAGATAACCATATTTTCACTAAACGTATATTAATATATGTTCAATGCAACAGCTAAATAAGTCATAGTTGACTTAGTGAGTCGCTATAGAGCAAAACAAGTTGAACTACTTAATGCAACGGCAATAGGACAAGTTTCACAAAACCCTTCATTACTAAATATTGACTTACTTCACTATCATTTTAACTTCCTCAAATAATGCCACGTTTTTATTTTCTGTAAAGTTATCCAATGGGATTTCACCCCGAATTAGTCATTTTGCTCACCGTGTTGCTGGTCTCTTTCTGAATTTTCACGCTATTTGACTGGTCTTTTTATATGTGTTACTCTATATCTATATAATTGACTACCAAATCACGAAAAAAAAATCTTTGGTATAGTTCGGGCATGTGCAGTTATGAATTATTTTATTTGCCCATATCTCATTAAATAATCAATATATTAATTTTTTAATCGTAGTATATTGTTTCTACTACATGTGCTTTACATCTTCGACCAATTTGCCAAGAGTTTCGGTATATATTCGACAAACCATGTAAAAAGCGAAAGCGTCTGGTCACTGTCCCTTAATTTTTGGACATCAGTGTATATAAATTCAATTACGCAGTTAATTAATCAGTAATTATGAATTGATAACATCCTAAACACCAATATTCTGGTTTTAGAAAATTGATTAATACACAATGAAATCTACTCTGAAACATTTCTGAAAATCCGCGGCAGCAAAACAAGCTTTTTTTGTTGTTATTGTTGTTGTTTTTATAAATGTTTTTTTTTTAACTCGAAAATATATTTGTTTTCTAAATATAAAGAACACTTTTAGCAATCGTGGGTAACTCGAAAGAGGTCATTGTGTATGTACAGTCTTGGTTATATTATATTTTAGTAGATTAAAAAACATTTCATTTTACTTGCCTATCATGCGTAGTATAGTGTATTACTTAGCCATCATACGTAATATAGGGTAAGTCTTGTGATTGTTTTAAAAATCGAAAAAAAAAATTGACGGATTTACACGTTTTAGAACTTGAAGTTTCTGAAAAACATATTTTTAGAAAAAGATATTTGTCGTCCGTTTTTCTGTGTATCTTCCAAACAAATTGATATGGAGACTTGAAATTTGGCATGTACTTAGTATGTAATAACGAGAAGAAGCTTATCAAATTTCAGTAACCTGGATTATTCGGAACTATTTTTTTCGGACTCTCGAAATATTCGTTCTGATAAAAGATACATAAAAATTTTCGAAATTGTTTATTTTAAGAAATGAATATAAAAGACAATAAAAAAAACATAAATTTTGCATAAAAAAAGAAGTTGGTCGGATTATTAGTTGCCGAGATATTTGTAATCCTATTTTCCACAATCTTCGATTTTTCATGACCCTGTATTTCATTCAAATTTCAATTCAAAGAAATATTTTAATTGGAAATGAGACGCTTAATCCGACGCAGTAAACTGTTAGTTAGTATGATTATTATTTTTAGAGTTATAAGGATGTTTCTTTTACGGAGTTCTGTAATAGAGCATTTAAAGTTTATGACGTCATCAAGCCAGGATTTTATTCGAATTGCAATGCATTCTATAAAAAGTTTACACATGTCTTGTTTTCATATTTTATGCAATGCATATCCATGATGGGTAAGTATTACGGGTACCCCCAACGATTAGTTTTATATAGTATTCATGAAATATTCCTCTGCATTTCCCATACAACTAGCAGTACTAAATATAATAAATAGGACGCACATATAAGAATTTATTAAGTATACACATGGAACATTTTGAAAAAGTTGTCTTTATTAATAATGGCAGCGGTTAAAGAATTTACTTTTTCTAAGTAACAAATAACCTCATTAAGAATGGTAAAGTGATAGATTTTTCTAAACAAAATTGGATTTGTTTGCTGAAAAGGAATTTTTCTTTCGCTAATTAACGTGTAGCGTCGTTTCTGGCGCAAACTTTTCACTTTTTTTCGATATTCTTCATTTAAACTTGTACATATATATATATTAGGACTTCAGCATCACGTTTGCAAATGAAAGTTTTATTTTTATCACAATTTATTCAGGTATAATATCCCATAACACTTTTTTTCATACACTTCAGGTATGAAATTATATATGTGCAATTGAAAGTTTTATTTTTAACATATTTTATTCAGATAAGAAAACCATAACACTTTTTTTTTCACACACTTCATGTAAGATATTAGGTTTTATGAAAATATATAATCCTTAAGAGATAAACACTATTTCATGTAATTATATTCTTGCATTATCTGTTTTTGTAAGCACTCTAATAATGATCTAATGTCATATTTTTTTTTTCTTTTCAGAATTCTTGCAAATGTTTTAAAAGAAGAATTTCCTAAGTACAAAACTTGGAACATTTTGAAAATGTTGCCTTTATTAATAATGATAGCAGTTAAAGAATTTTGTTTTTCTAAGTAACAAATAACCTTATTATGAATAGTAAAGTTGTCGATTTTTTCTAAACAAACGTGGATTTGTTTGCTGAAAAGGAATTTTTCTTTCGCTAATTAACGTATGGTGTCGTTTCTGGTGCAAACTTTTCAAATTTGTTTTTGTTTTTTTATCCTTCATCTAAACTTGTAAATCTATATATTTATGGCTTCAGCATCACGTGTGCAAATGAAAATTTTATTTTTATCACAATTTATTCAAGTATAAAATCCCATAACTCTTTTTTTTTCACACACTTCATGTAAGATATTAGGTTGTGCGAAACTATATAATACTTAAAAGATAAACTCTATTTCATGTAATTATATCCTTGCATTATCTGTTTTTGTAAAAACTCTCATAATGATCTAATATCAATGTTTTTTTTTCTTCTCAGGATTCTTGCAAATGTTTTAAAAGAAGAATGTACAAGTATTTCCAAATTGCAAGTATTTGCACTTTGGAAAACTTGTCATTGTTAGTAGTTATAATGGTTATTCTGAAATAACAAATGTCCTCATTAAAAATGACTAAGTAATACATTTCTTTAAACAAATGTGAATTTGTTTGTTAAAAAGGAATTTTTCTTTCGCTAATTAACGTGTAGTGTCGTTTCTGGCGCAAACTTTTCACATTTTTTTAAAATTTATTATTCATCTAAACTTGTAAATATACATATTTAGGACTTCAGCATCACGTTTGCAAATGGAAATTTTATCTTTATCACAATTTATTCAGGTATAAAATCCCATAACACTTTTTTTAATACACTTCATGTAAGATATTAGGTTGTATGAAAATATATAATCCTTAAGAGATAAACACTATTTCATGTAATTATATTCTTGCATTATCTGTTTTTGTAGGAACTCTAATAATAATCTAATGTCATATTTTTTTTTCTTTTCAGAGTTCTTGCAAATGTTTTAAAAGAAGAATTTCCTAAGTATAAAACTTGGAACATTTTGAAAATGTTGCCTTTATTAATAATGATAGCAGTTAATGAATTTTCTTTTTCTAAGTAACGAATAACCTCATTATGAATAGTTAAGGCATAGCTGCCAACTTTTATGCTTTTCTCCTACCACTAAAATTTTATAGTAAATTTAAACTTATTAAATCACCGAAATCATGCGATTCAATAAAGCAAAATTTTCTATTAAATTTTAGTGGTATCAAAAAAGCGTAAAAGTTGGCAGCTATGGTTAAGGTATAGATTTTTCTAAACAAACATGGATTTATTTGCTGAAAAGGAATTTTTCTTTCGCTAATTAACGTATAGTGTAGTTTCTGGTGCAAACTTTTCAAATTTGTTTTTTTTTTTATCCTTCATCAAAACTTGTAAATATATATATTTACGGCTTCAACGACACGTGTGCAAATGAAAATTTTATTTTTATCACATTTTATTCAGGTATAAAATCCCATAACACATTTTTTTCATACACTTCATGTAAGATAGTTTGTTAGTAAGATATTAGGTTGTGCGAAGCTATATAATACTTAAGAGATAAACTCTATTTCATGTAATTATATTCTTGCATTATCTGTTTTTGCAAAAACTCTAATAATGATCTAATATCAATGTTTTTTTTTTTTTGTTTGTTTTTTATATCCTTGCAAATGTTTTAAAAGAAGAATGTACAGGTATTTCCAAATTGCAAGAAGTATTTGCACTTTGGAAAACTTGTCCTTGTTAGAAGTTATAATGTTTATTCTGAAATAACAAATGTCCTCATTAAAAATGACTAAGTAATACATTTCCTTAAACAAATGTGATTTTTTTTGCTGAAAAGGAATTTTCTTTCCCTAATTAACGTGTAGTGTCGTTTCTGGCACAAATTTTTCAATTTTTTTAAAAATTCTTTATCTAAACTTGTAAATATATATATTTAGGGCTTCAGCATCACGTGTGCAAATGAATTTTATTTTTATCACAATTTATTTAGGTATAAAATCCCATAACACTTTTTTTTCATACACTTCATCTAAGATATTAGGTTGTGCGAAAATGTATTATCCTTAAGAGATAAACGCTAGTTCATGATAATTATATTCTTGCATTATCCGTTTTTGTAAGAACTCTAATAATAATCTAATGTCACTGGGTTTTTTTTCAAAATTTTTGCACATGTTTTAAAAGAAGAATGTACAAGTATTTCGAAATTGCAAGAAGTATTTGCACTTTGAAAAACGTGTCCTTGTTAGTAGTTATAATGGTTATTCTGAAATAACAAATGTCCTCATTAAAAATGACTAAGTAATACATTTCTTTAAACAAATGTGAATTTGTTTGTTAAAAAGGAATTTTTCTTTCGCTAATTAACGTGTAGTGTCGTTTCTGGCGCAAACTTTTCACATTTTTTTAAAATTTATTATTCATCTAAACTTGTAAATATACATATTTAGGACTTCAGCATCACGTTTGCAAATGGAAATTTTATCTTTATCACAATTTATTCAGGTATAAAATCCCATAACACTTTTTTTAATACACTTCATGTAAGATATTAGGTTGTATGAAAATATATAATCCTTAAGAGATAAACACTATTTCATGTAATTATATTCTTGCATTATCTGTTTTTGTAGGAACTCTAATAATAATCTAATGTCATATTTTTTTTTCTTTTCAGAGTTCTTGCAAATGTTTTAAAAGAAGAATTTCCTAAGTATAAAACTTGGAACATTTTGAAAATGTTGCCTTTATTAATAATGATAGCAGTTAATGAATTTTCTTTTTCTAAGTAACGAATAACCTCATTATGAATAGTTAAGGCATAGCTGCCAACTTTTATGCTTTTCTCCTACCACTAAAATTTTATAGTAAATTTAAACTTATTAAATCACCGAAATCATGCGATTCAATAAAGCAAAATTTTCTATTAAATTTTAGTGGTATCAAAAAAGCGTAAAAGTTGGCAGCTATGGTTAAGGTATAGATTTTTCTAAACAAACATGGATTTGTTTGCTGAAAAGGAATTTTTCTTTCGCTAATTAACGTATAGTGTAGTTTCTGGTGCAAACTTTTCAAATTTGTTTTTTTTTTATCCTTCATCAAAACTTGTAAATATATATATTTACGGCTTCAACGACACGTGTGCAAATGAAAATTTTATTTTTATCACATTTTATTCAGGTATAAAATCCCATAACACATTTTTTTCATACACTTCATGTAAGATAGTTTGTTAGTAAGATATTAGGTTGTGCGAAGCTATATAATACTTAAGAGATAAACTCTATTTCATGTAATTATATTCTTGCATTATCTGTTTTTGCAAAAACTCTAATAATGATCTAATATCAATGTTTTTTTTTTTTGTTTGTTTTTTATATCCTTGCAAATATTTTAAAAGAAGAATGTACAGGTATTTCCAAATTGCAAGAAGTATTTGCACTTTGGAAAACTTGTCCTTGTTAGAAGTTATAATGTTTATTCTGAAATAACAAATGTCCTCATTAAAAATGACTAAGTAATACATTTCCTTAAACAAATGTGATTTTTTTTGCTGAAAAGGAATTTTCTTTCCCTAATTAACGTGTAGTGTCGTTTCTGGCACAAATTTTTCAATTTTTTTAAAAATTCTTTATCTAAACTTGTAAATATATATATTTAGGGCTTCAGCATCACGTGTGCAAATGAATTTTATTTTTATCACAATTTATTTAGGTATAAAATCCCATAACACTTTTTTTTCATACACTTCATCTAAGATATTAGGTTGTGCGAAAATGTATTATCCTTAAGAGATAAACGCTAGTTCATGATAATTATATTCTTGCATTATCCGTTTTTGTAAGAACTCTAATAATAATCTAATGTCACTGGGTTTTTTTTCAAAATTTTTGCACATGTTTTAAAAGAAGAATGTACAAGTATTTCGAAATTGCAAGAAGTATTTGCACTTTGAAAAACGTGTCCTTGTTAGTAGTTATAATGGTTATTCTGAAATAACAAATGTCCTCATTAAAAATGACCCAGTAACACATTTGTTTAAAGAAACGCGAATTTGTTTGTTAAAAAGATATTTTCTTGCACTAATTAATGTTTTTCTTAAGCAAATTCTTCACAAACTGTTTTCCGATGTGCTTCTCATAAACTAGTATATGATTAAGATCGATGACCTTCAACGGTGAATATAAAAGTTTCTTTTAAAAAAAATTATTTGTGTTTTATTACTGTTTCTTACATTCCTCATTTTTATATAATATTGAATAGCAATACAATAAGCAATACAAATTATAATTAAAAATTTAATAAAGAAATTTATGTTCACCTTCTAAAGGGGACAACATCACAATATTATTAACCCTAGTGCATAGCTCCCAAACTTCCTTTTTTTTTTTTTCAAATAATCATAAATTAAACCAGACTGGCAATAACCAATTCATGTATACCGACTTCAATAACGCTAGGATTATCTGGCTCCAGAGCAATTCTTACAAAGCAGTGATTAGAGAATCAGTTGAAATTATTATAAGACTAAATCTCTTACCATCCCTAATATCTAGATTAATTTATTGAGAAATTTTTTTATCTCCCCCCTCCTTTTTCGTTTTTAAGTAGGTTTAAACGTTGTTTTATATCTTATTTCTTCATCAACAAATGACGCCAGAGGTTAAAAAAAAATTAACCAAGTTCTCTTATTTGTCCCTATTTTCCCTCCTGCGTTTCTCCCTACCATTCTAGTATCTATATATATATATTTCTCTTACGTGGCTCGGAAAAAAGGCTGAATTTCTAGATTATCGTTTGGAAACAACCGTAGTTTCCAGCTCCAATATGGCGGCCATTGTGAAAGGAGTGAAACTCAAAGTAGCAATTATTAAAAATAAAATAAAATAACATGTACGTAATCCAAAGCGTTTGAGATGATTCCTCATTTTAATTTTGAGTAATATCGTTAATTCCAAATGAATGCTCAACTCTTATTTAGAATTTATTGTGAATTTCACTCACAGAAAAGCCAAGCCAGGGAGAATAAAAATATCAACTGTCTAGATTGCACCTGCTGCCATCTGTTGCCTTCTTAGTGAAATAAAAAATAACAGTAATATGTGGAACGAAAATTAGTGTTTTCTTTTAATGAATTTAAGCTGTGTTGTACAATGTTATAGGAGCAATGAGTTTTAAACTAATTGTTTTTCCAAGATCCCTTTTCATAGTATTTAAATGATTTATGCCCATTGGTACCACCAATATAAATGCATTTTTAATTGTGTTTTCAACGAAGTTTTCAATTACTTTTTTTACATAAAAAAATTGTCAATTTCATATGTTAACCCTTTAGCGGGAGGTGGTCACAAAAAAGGACACCTAATTTTAATTCCAAAACTGACAATCGGCACCAAGAATGTATAATTAAAATTTTCCTTTTATAAAGTACAGTAAAATAAGCAAGTTTTTATTGTCTAATAAGTTCGTTTACAAATTCTGGTGTCAGCCCATTATTTCATCATTTTACAAATAGACTTACCCCGCGCCGTAAAGGGTTAAAATTATTTATGGTAGTACTTATTCCAGCTAGAATTACTTAGGACCACGTAGCGGTCTAGATGTGAATTGCTTCGCAATTCACGAGGGTTGGCGGACATTAGCGAGTAGGGGGCTGAGCCCCCTAGTTTTGGTATAATAGGTCTTCGCCAGTTCGACGTTTGAAATCCCCCAATGATGGCCAAGTGTATTGTGCCGAAACTGTTGGGAATTTTAACATACATTTAAATATTTTTATTTTGTATTTTCCCATTGTACACTGTTTGTAGCATATTGTACACATTTTAGTGTCTCTACTTGTACAGAAATAATATGTTATCAAATGCTTTTGTTTGTATGTGGTTATTAATTTATAAATACAACTAAACTTTCTCTCAAAGGCTCCATCTATTGACAAGACATCTCATTAAAAAGACTGGGCGTAAAGTTGCTTTCACCTCAGAAGCTTCTCAATGCTGCCCCATTGTTCTGCACTGTTCAGCATTAAAAACCTAAACTATTCAACTATTCAAGCAGACAAAGAATGTTGAAATTATTATTTTTTTAATTTTATGTTTTATAGCTTCATTAATCGTGTAATTGCATAAACTGAATACTTTACATTTACAATGCACATTATAATCATTGACTAGTAATATTTCTAGTCAATGATTATAATACACATTATGTTGTGAAGATACAATTAAATTTTTGAAGTGAAAAAGCCCCCTTTTTATATTAAAGTATTCCTTACTATAAAATGTCACTTAGTTGTAATCCATTTCTTTTTCATTTAAATTTGTTAGTGGTCACAAAACAAAGGTTACACTTTTCACATAGAAGCGAAGTGTTTATAAAAATTGATTTACATTAAATTATTCTACATATATTAAAGTAGAAAATTGTATTTCTTTTAGATGACATATAAAAAATGATTATGTTGTGTGCCTTAAAATTGTAGATAAAAAATAAGATAAAAATTAGCTGTTTTTTTTTTTCTTTTTTTTTTAATCCAAAAACTGATGAAACACGAAGCTGTTTTAAAAAATATGCATTTTCAGTGAAATGGCATCAACCCAAAATAAAATTTTAATTCTCAACCAAAAGTTTATTTACTTAATGTTACTCAGCAAAACGAGTTATCAATATTTCGTAAAAATTCCTATGTTTCACTGGAAAATTATATTAAGATTATTTTCCAAGAAAATCAAATGGATTGATATAAAATTTAGGGTGCTAAAGTGCCTATCGATTTAGAAAATGCTGTTCTAAAAAAATATGCATATACGCTTAAAGTTTTCGTTGTGGTACGCTCTACGACTATAGCTCTAAAATTTTCCTTTGATTTTCGATAACGAATGCAATCTAATACAATATTATTTTCGTGCGTACATAAAAGTTTCTTAAAACCCTTTTAGAACAGACGTATTTAGCGATTTTTTAATTTTTAAAACCAATAATTCTGCTTATAATTTATCGCCTTATTTAGTCCGGTAATTCTACTATAAGGTAGGGCAAAAATTATGATTAAAATCTTCTGGTACTAAAAAAAAAAATCATTACGCACCCTATATGGTACCCATACAACGCTAAAGATAAATAAATAAATAAATTTTGAAGCTGTCATAGAGGTGTTAACCCTTAAGTTATTTTGCTTAACTTAAAAATAACAAATTTCCTCGATAAAAATGTCGAAGTCATAAACATATCCAGACAGAATTTGTAATCGTTAAAGAAAATAAATTAATTACATTAATTAGAATTGTCGCGTTTGCATACCACCTTACATAACCTTCAGCGTTACCTTTCGAATAAATTCTAACTGATAAGTGTCAAAGTAAATGTTCTGATTAAAGATTAAATACTTAATGTCTGGATTAAAGATTAAATACTGTAAAAGCACTTATTTTCGCGAGCCGTAATTTTCGCGAAAATGAAGATATCGGTGATTTCGCGAGCTAAAAATTTCGCGAATTTCATATGAACAAAACCAAAAGTTGAAAAATCCCGAAACTACCTAAATAGAACCCCTTTTGCATAACGCATTTTAAGAAAGTTTCTTTTGTCCGAAAAGTTCGTCCCCCCTCTCCCCATCGCTCTAAAAACTACACGCGGACACACAACACAAACAAAATGTTGTTCCCCCTTAGATGTTCGTTAACTTCGATCAGAGAAACGCAACGTTTTGTGCCTGCATCTGAATACACATTGGAAGAACGTTGTTCAAAACAAGTGTCCATAATCGGCATGGAAGATAAAAGAGAGATGACTTTTTTGTTAGCATGTTTCCTTTCTGGAAGCCTACTTCCACCACAATTGTTGTACGCTGAAAAAAACAACAAATTGTCATCCAAAGTTTACATTTCCCGCGGACTGGGATATGTGGCTTACCGATAAGCATAGGAGCAATAATGACACAATGATTCGATACTTCGAGAATATTATTGTACCTTATTACGACAAGTAGGGAGAGCTTATCGGGCTAGTTCCAGAACAACCTGGTGTAGTATTGTTCGACGTTTTTAAGGCAAACCAAGATCTTTTTCTGGCTGAACTAGAGAAGAGGAATATTATTCTGGTTTTTGTGCCTGCATCCTGCACAGGAGAGCTCCAGCCTTTGGACTTAACTGTAAACGGCGAGTTCAAGCGTTTGCTCAAGAATGAGTTTATTGAGTGGTATTCTAATGAGCTTAAATTTATAGACGAAAAAGAAACTGTGGACCTACGAATGTCACGAGTAAAACCGATTCACGCTTCTTGGCTTATGCGCACATTTAACGGTGTTGAAGCCAAACATGAGATAATTTGGAATGTCTTCAAAGAAGCTGGTATAAATATTGTAAGTGAATGAGCTGCATTCTATTAGTTGTATTATTGTTTTTATTCAAGAAATAATTGTAAGTATTCAAGAAATTTTTGTACTGGATTCTTATTTAAGTAACTGTAATCATTAAAATTTTGGATAACTGAAAAATTTCTCACTTTTTATTATTATTTGAAGCGAAAAAAAAAATTCTCGCGAGGCTTAAATTTTTGCGATTACGACGGGCTCGCGAAAATCGCGAAAATTAAAGCCTCGCGAAAATAAGTGCTTTTACAGTACTTAATGAGTGGGTTTATAGCGAAAACAAAACTCAAACATTCCATTATTCAACGACACTTTTTTAATGATATCATACAAACTGATTTCCTGGTATGTGAGTGAACTTACTTAATCAATCAAGAAAGCAGCCGACAGACTTCGGAACGGCGCGTCACGAATGCTAATTGTCTACATCGCGCGAATACTAATTGTCTACTAATTGTCTACATCGCACAATCAAAGCGAAATAAACGATATTTCGATTATAGATGTTATCGTGACAAGGTGAGAGTCCTCTTTAATCAAGATAGATACCATTTAATTCGCTTCGACTGAGCGATGTAGCTACGCCTGAAGACGAACCCATTACAATCGTGAAAACTGATACTGTTTTCATGATTGATTTTGTAAGCTAAATTAAATATTATAAAATCAGCTTGTTATTAAAAATAATACCAAAATTGCCAAAATAAGTGTGTCGTTGCAACTCATGTGCCTTTTGGAATCACTTTCGTTTCTGAGCGAATCAACCAAAGGACGTGTAAGATTACTTTTTTTAGTAAAAATTGTTATCATATTTTGGTATTAATTAAAAGGGAAATTTTATTAACGTTTCTTGTGAACCGGAAAACCTTTTCCGTAGATGAAACTATCTAAAACGATATAATTCAGTAAAATTAACAATTCTATACTCTTTTACAATTTTCATCTCGGCGAAATATGTAAAAGAACAATCAAACTAATTAGATAAATCCAGTTTTAAAATCATTTACAAACGTTTTAATAGTATCAAATTCAAAAATAATTTAACACATTTTTCGTTTATTGCAGGGCTTGTGTATCACCCGGACAAAATTCCACCCGTAAATTTTAATAGAAAAAAAATTGTACCTCATTTAAACATCTTTTGCCAAAATATTCTGCTCCGATTTGTACTGATAAAAATGTATCCTGTTGGTAAATAGGACCTGTTATTGTACTAATATTTCTTACAGTATTTATTTATTTTAATATAAATTGTTTACTATCGTCGGTTTCTATTTATTAATTATGTTGATCTTACTTTTTTAAAAATCAAGTAAACATAAAATTTTTGAGAGGAAATCCCACCCTGCGAAATCCAAACTTATAGAAATTTCTTCAATCTTTAACTTAAGAAGTGACGGAGCACAATATGATACGATATGAAGTACTTTTAAAAGGTAGCCTAAAATTAATTGGATATCGATTATACTGTTTAAATTTATTTCCAAGGTAAATTAATTTTGAATCTCCAGATTAAGTGCATGCTTAACAAGTTTCAACTGGAAGAGTCTGCATTTATGAAGTTTGAAATAAATAAATTACAAACTTACATCAAGATGGAGATGGGGATAGAAAATATATAGTTTGTTTATTGACTGATTTTAAAGGAAATAGGAAACATAACTAAACCTTTGGCATATTTTTATTCATAAGCAGAGATATGTGCAATTTTGATATGATATGAAGTACTTTTAAAAGGTATCCTAAAATTAATTGAATATCGATTATACTTTTTAAATTTATCTCCAAGGTAAATTAATTTTGATTCTCCAGATTAAGTGCATGCTTAACAAGTTTCAACTGGAACAGTCTGCATTTATGAAGTTTGAAATAAATAAATTACAAACTTACATCAAGATGGAGATGGGGATAGAAAATATATAGTTTGTTTATTGACTGATTTTAAAGGAAATATGAAACATAACTGAACCTTTGGCATATTTTTATTCATAAGCAGAGATATGTGCAATTTTGATATGATATGAAGTTCTTTTAAAAGGTATCCTAAAGTTAATTGAATATCGATTATACTTTTTAAATTTATCTCCAAGGTAAATTAATTTTGAATCTCTAGATTAAGTGCATCCTTAATAAGTTTCAACTGGAAGAGTCTGCATTTATGAAGTTTAAAATAAATAAATTACAAACTTACATCAAGATGGAGATGGGGATAGAAAATATATAGTTTGTTTATTGACTGATTTTAAAGGAAATATGAAACATAACTGAACCTTTGGCATATTTTTATTCATAAGCAGAGATATGTGCAATTTTGATATGATATGAAGTACTTTTATAAGGTATCCTAAAATTAATTGAATATCGATTATACTTTTTAAATTTATCTCCAAGGTAAATTAATTTTGATTCTCCAGATTAAGTGCATGCTTAATAAGTTTCAACTGGAACAGTCTGCATTTATGAAGTTTGAAATAAATAAATTACAAACTTACATCAAGATGGAGATGGGGATAGAAAATATATAGTTTGTTTATTGACTGATTTTAAAGGAAATATGAAACATAACTGAACCTTTGGCATATTTTTATTCATAAGCAGAGATATGTGCAATTTTGCTATGATATGAAGTTCTTTTAAAAGGTATCCTAAAGTTAATTGAATATCGATTATACTTTTTAAATTTATCTCCAAGGTAAATTAATTTTGAATCTCTAGATTAAGTGCATCCTTAATAAGTTTCAACTGGAAGAGTCTGCATTTATGAAGTTTGAAATAAATAAATTACAAACTTACGTCAAGATGGAGATGGGGATAGAAAATATATAGTTTGTTTATTGACTGATTTTAAAGGAAATAGGAAACATAACTAAACCTTTAGCATATGTTTATTCATATACGGAGATATATGCAATTTTGATTAAAAATATATACATATCTAAGAATAAATAGAAATCGTAATAAAGTGTCTTCTAATTTTTTTATGACCCAGAAATATTTTGGATATTTTTGTACAAAATTAAATTAAGATAAGGAAAGAAAGAAAGAAAAAAAAACAAAGAAGGAAAAATATAGAAAATTGTAGGCTTTTTTCTTTACAAGTACTTACAAATGCAATGATTATAAATCCGAGTCAATTTAACATGTCTATTTTGCACTTTTCCGCATACAAAATTTAAAAAAGTGTTTGAAATTGGAAATACAACTATATCTATCCTAAAGTGCATTATCAGTTTCAAATATAATTTCAAAATTCCACATTTACTTATAGTTTATTATAATTTTTTTATACTGATTAAAAACTTTATAAAAGTAGTTAAAATGTACCCAAACAATTATATGCCAAAATAGTTTATGCAAAATAAATATTTATAATCAGAAAATGACTTTGTGCTCACGCTGTGTAACTAATCAAATTTCCCTATATGTCGCAAAATCGGAAAATGATGTGGTAACAAACATCATTTGGTCAATTATAGCAAAGGAAGGTGAGAGATTACAATGAAAGTTAAAATATGTAAGTACGGCAATTTCATTGCGTATTTTGTACTTTCTCATTAATTTATCATTTCGTATTAAGAAATTGTCTTTAACTTATATTTTAACTAAAATTACTAAATTACAGAAATTGTCGGTTAATTTAACATCAAGTTAATTTAACCTAACTAACCTATTTAATTTCTATCGAAAATTGATTTCGATTTACTCAACAAAAGGAATTCTTTTACACCATTCAAATGTTTACATCGTTTAATGCGGACTTCCGTCAGTGTGGACAAAAATACCCCCCCCCCCCCTCGAATGTCCGTACTAACGGGAGTTCACTGTATATTAACAGTGGAATTTGATCATAACGAAGCTGAAAGAAGCATGAAAGTTATTCATACTACTTGAAATTCGTAATAACGGGTTTTGCATCAAGTATGTTGCGATTTCTAGAGAATTATAAAACGGTTCATTTATAAATTAAACGTTCCATTATTATATCCATATATATATATTTTTAAAAAATAACAGCATATCTTGTATTGAAAGAATATCTATTTACTGGTATATGCTTAAGCTCAATAATAACAGATATAATTAAAATTTTATATAAACTTTTCTTTTTACATAAGCGTGCTTTTATATGAAGTTCTTTTACAAATTGATACGCTAACTGTGCAGTTAAGAAATGTTTTGTAAAGTTTCTTTAAAATATTTATTTTAATGAGAATTTAATACGTTTAGAGAAGAAAAAACAAGTTGCTGTCAAAAATGACAAAGTACTCTGCTTAAGTACTTCAGAACAATAAAGTTTAGAGCAAAGACTATTATAAATAGAAAGCTTAGAATTTATTTTCTTGACAAAGAAAATTTCATATTATGATATTCAGTTGTAATAAACAAGACAAAACATGGCTGGATGTTATGTCTAATTTCTTTTTCTAAACAAACCTTTCAACTAGTATAATCATTTCTAAATTTTTAATTCCCTGTATTTGCACTGTAATAAAAAAATGTATATATATATAATTTAACAAATTACAATAACCATTGGAAAAATGTTCCGAAGGCTTTAAAAAATATATATTTACCGTACTATCGTATTATAGTGGCCCCCACAGTTATGATTATGCCAAGGTTACAGTTATGATTTCACTAAGATCATCGTAAAGCTTATATATCGGTCGCTTGGCGATTTATCCTTGGAGGCCGCTATAACACGAAAGCACCAAATTTACAATATATTAATGAAAACAGAAACAAAAATGTTATATATTTATTATATGTTATATATTATATATTGTCATATATTATTATAATGTCATACATTCTTTATAATTTGGCGATAAATCTTGGTCGCTTGGCGATTCATCCTTGGGGGCCGCTATAACACGAAAGTACCAAATTTACAATATATTAAAGAAAACAGAAACAAAAAAATTATAAGACGATTTCCCATCCGACGTCAATTTTTGAATTCGACTTTGTTTTATATCTGATCATTTGCATCTATCCATTTTGTAACTTTAACATTTTTGTAATGATTTGATGCATTTCTATCGCCTATTCAAAGAAAAATTCTTCTAAAGTTACAGAATTTCATTAAAAATGCTTAAAAAAATAAAGTGACGACGTCAATAAAATGACGATGTCAAGAAGTCCATTCTCGACCGATAACAACAACCATTTTCCCTATGGTTAAAATATATATATATATATATATATTTTTAATCTAGGAAAATATAACATAACCACGAAAGGAAACATACAATGACTTCTTCCGAGTTACCCACGATTCCGAAAATCGTTCTTTATCTTAAGAAACATCAGAAATCAATATAATTTCGGAATTTAAAGAATCATTTAAGAAAAAAATAGTTAATTTTGCAGACACTGATTTTCGGAAACGTTTCCTAGTAGTTTTTATAGTGTAGTAATCAGTTTTTCTTAACACCGAAATATAGTTTTTTCGGATGCTATCCATTCTCAAGAAAATATTTGCTTGTTCAACTAACATTTTTTATAGACAAACATGATGATTTAAAAGCATTAACACTAACATTAAAATTAACATTCTTTTCTTGCTCTTGCATGTAAAAATTCAATTACGCAGCTTAAAGTGCTTACTTGAGAATAAATAACATCCTATAAACCAATATTCCGGTTTGACAAAACTTATAATTACTTTAACCCTTTGAATGCTGAAGTCTGAAAACTCAATAGCATTCCAAATACGGCGAACGCCTGAATGTCAAATGTGCTGCGAGATTATTTCTCCCTCTTTCTTCTACCTGCCTACTTGTCAGCAGGACAATAAGAGGTAAAAGTGGAATCTCCCTAAGATAACTACTACCACCCGTTCATTACAATAGTCTTCTGCTCTGCTACAATAGTTGGATATTTACGAGGAGGGAGAAAATGTAGCAGGCGTTCGGGCGATCTGCTAGTACTTTTCTTGGCCGAGCGTCTTGGCCAGTTTAGTAGCGAAAGGGTTAAACAAACTGCTCGGAATCATTTTGGAAAATCAGTGGCAGCAAAAGAAACTTTGTTTTTATAAATGCTTCTTTAAATCTTGAAAAAATATTGGTTTCTGAGATTTCTAATGATAAAGAACGCCTTTCGTTAGTAACTCGGAAGAGTTTAATGTTCGTAGTTATATTATACTTTCGTAGATCAAGAAACATTTGTCTTTTATGAACAGTTTAATATTTTTTACATGAAATCTTATATGATACATTGGTAAATTTAATTCAATTTTTTCCTCATTGTATACCAACATCTTGAAATATTATGTATTTGTACCTAGAAACACAAACACGGAATACCGCTAATATCTAAACTAACGAACATTAAAATAAAACTATACGTTGATTTCCTTATAATGGTTGCCTTATATCATGTTGTGTTTTTCAGATAATTTCAAACTGTTCCATTTATCCTATACTTCGAATTAACCGAGTTCATATTATCCGGGTTTTCTGTGCTTTATTAACGGAAATGTGATAAGCGTAATGCTAATAAAAGAAAGAAATTTGACTATTCATCTACATATTTAGGCGTAATTGCCGTTGGAAGTATGTCTCCTTTCTGGGTTTTGTAAAGTTTCCTTTTTTATATTTTAATTAAAACACAGTTTTGGCTAAGATTATGAATGTTTTGAAATTTTGTCAAATGAAAATCTAATTTGCGCAAAATCGAAGATATTTTGGACATAAAAGAAGATAATTTGAAATATATTAAACAAGAACAGCAGGTCTTGCATCCAATGCAAATTTATTTACTACATAGCTACCCGCGTCTGCGCTTTTTTAAAATCAAATAAACATGTTTTGTGATAGAAATTTTATTAATGAAATTTATGCTGATTTCATTTAATAATATGTAATATAAATATTAGTTTTCTTCAAGTAAAATTTCAGGATTAAATGTGTTTGACTTTTAAAAAAGCGTAGAAATTTGCACATTAGTTACTGAAACATCCTTAAGTCCATTCATCTCAGATGGAATTATAATTACACACACACACACATATATATACATACATATATATGTATTTATATATACATATATATTTAAAAATTATGTTTTTATGAGAATTGTTTTGAAAAATTCATATGCTAACTGCACAGTTAAGAGGCTATTTCACTCAGACGAAAACACCCGCTCGCTAATGTTAATCCTATGGAGGAAATATTTTAAGATATGTCGTTCGCATTTCAATATTTTTAAACGATTTTTTTTTTGTATTGGATACCTGAGGTCAATCTCTATGCACGCTCCTTTTCACTTTTTCGATTTTTGTTGCAGTTTTAATGGAAAAAGTAAAAAGAAGCGAGCATAGAGATTGTCCTCAGCTATCCAATGCAAAAAAAAAAAAAAAAAAAAAAAAAAAAAAAAAAAACTTTAAAAATATTGAAATGCGAACGAGATATCTTAAAATATTTTCCTCTATAACAGCGGTTCCCAACCTGGGGTACGTGGCGAGCCTGCTGGGGGTACGTGAAAATCATATTGGTAATGGCGGAAATCACAAAAATGATTTAACTGAAAACACATAAAGAAAGTTAATAGTTTTGGATTACAAAGTTAGTCTCATGTGTAACTGCAATGTGTTACACTCAAAATGAGGGTAAAAGCCCACTAGAATTAATAATCCATTGATAATTCTATGTCACTAGCTTCGCCTACTGCTGATCATATTGCATGAGTACTTATATATTTTCCCAATCTTTGCTAAAACTACTATTGATCATTTTACAATGTTCTTTTCCAAAGTTCTTTGCAATGTTATTCCCGTTTCTAATAATAATTTTTAATAAAAGGCCTAAATTACGCTAGAGCTTCTGGTTTTAATGTTTTATTTTAAACCGTGTTGAAAAGCAGGCCTTATTTTCATTTTCGAATAGGCGGAGTTATTGAAAAGCTTCCTTGCTTTTAATGAATATTTAATTTGAAGTGTTTACTTATTATTTGAATGATTTGGTTTATATTTAAAATGGGTAACTAGTTGAAATCTGGAACTCTTAAAGAGTATTGCAACTGCGATTGAAATTCAACCTAATGATTCGGGAACTGTAAGTTCTTCGAAACAATTTGATTATTTAGAATTGGAAGAGAACATGTGTGCAGCTGTTAATAGGCATGTTCTCATAACTGATAAATACTGAATAATAATTATTTAAAATACTTTAGATAATACTGAAAACATCAGTGCTCCCGTAAAGAATAGAAAATATAATAATGAATAATTCTTGAAACATGGATTTCGCGTTCCCGGGAGATGAAGATTTTAATAATATGTGGGGATGGAGAGGAGTGGGTGGTTATGATAAAAGGGGGTACTCCAACGAAAAAAGCTTAAACAAGGGGTACGTGAAAGAAAAAATGTTGGGAAGCGCTGCTCTATAACATTGGCGAGCGGGTGTTTTCGTCTGAGTGAAGTAGCCTCTTAAGAAAAGTTTGGTTATGTTTTGTTTTACGATATTTTATCCAAGCATTATAAAATATGAATGTTGAAAGCATTCTTTTCTCCGCTCTCAGAAATCATAAATGTATTTAATAACGTTAGTAAAAAAGTATAATCTGCATTTAGAAATAAGGCATTCTGAATCTATATTATAAAGAAACATGACGTCATATCGATGGTGACGACAACCTAGGAAATCAATTTCGTTTTATCGCAATTTTTTTTTCTTTTAAATATTGTACAATTTTAATTTTTACATCGTCGAATAGAAAAAAGGGTACTTTTGGTTATAGCAGCCCCCGAGGATTGAATCGCCAAGCGACCAAGATTCATCGCCAAATTATAAAGCATATATGACATTATAATAAAATATGATGTATATAACACTTTGTGACTTTTATGATCCAGTTACAATCATATATGACGCATATCATGTATACGCATATCATGTCATAACTTTAAAATGTTACTTCAATTTACTTTTGCAAGGAGGTATCGATATTTATCTATATAAATATTTATTATACATATTTACAAATCCAGCTAAAGCCACCGTTTCATACAACATCCATTTCTACAATGATATATTGTATTTTCCACTCGCATGCAAGAGCTAACAATATGCGTCTGTTCAGTGGTGCCATCTGTTATTACAAATTAATGCTAATATTTTATTGAGGTATGACAATATGTATGCCATGTGTATAAGAAATTTGGGATGTAAATATGACATATAAGATGTAAATAATGTGTGTCTAATGACGTATATGGCACATATATGAATGTTTGGAGCATATATGGGCGTATATATGCTGCATTTATAAGCTTTGCGATGATCTTTATGAAATCTTTACGGAAATCTTGGCATATCGTAAGTGGGGGGGGGGATGATATAAATCAAAAGTACCGAAAAAATGCGTGCTTTCAAATGGAACTTTTTTCACAACTGTATCTCAATTTACTGATACTTTATGATTTTAAAAATATTTTTCACCCAATATCTTTTTAAAAATGTATCTTAAAAATGTAACGTGGAACCCGATTACGGATATTAACACAATTGCACTTAAAACAATGCAAGCAATTCAGCATCTGTTTGTTTTATCGTAATATCCCGTTACTGATTGCACTCATCAAGACTTGAACCCATTAAAGTCAAACAGAATCCATTAATGTCAAACAGAAGTTTTTTTTTCTTTTAAGAGCATGTTTTTATGCGAACTTCTTTTGTAAATTGATATGATAATTGCACAATTAAGATGAGTTTTTTTTTCTAAAGTTTGTTTTGCATATTTATATTAATGAGAATTTAATACGTTCAATAAGGGGGGAAAAACAAGATGCTGTCATAAATGATAAAGTACTTTGCTTAAGTACTTCAGAACAATAAAGTTCTGAACAAAAACGAGTATAAATAGAGAATTTAAAATTTATTTTCTTGACAAAGATAGCATTGATATTATGATTTATGATTGTAATTAACAAGACGCTTCATGCCGAATACTAAAGACGACTAAATTTTATGTTTCATTTTTTATTCTAAGCAAGAGATGCAACGAATACAATAGTTTCTTAATTATCCGCAAATAATACGTTTTACAGTATTTACTCGCATATGTTACACACACACACTTACTGTTAAAAAAAAAAATTAAAAGATAACAAAGTGTATTTTTCAGATGAAGCATGTATGGGATAGTCTGAAATAATGAAACAAGATTTCATATTAATGAAATCGCATATACTCTACCAATTTTGATTCCATAACAAGATTTAAAGCTAACTTTAATGGGTTACATACGTTCTCAACCTTCAAAAAATCGATTTTTAGTCTGAAATAATGAAACAAGATTTCATATTAATGAAATCGCAAATACTCTACCAATTTTGATTTCATAACAAGATTTAAAGCTAACTTTAAAGGGTTACATACGTTCTCAACTTTCAAAAAATCTATTTTTAGTCTGAAATAATGAAACACGATTTCATATTAATGAAATCATATATACTCTACCAATTTTGATTCCATAAAGAGATTTAAAGCTAACTTTAAGGCGTTACATACGTTCTCAACTTTCAAAAAATCTATTTTTAGTCTGAAATAATGAAACAAGATTTCATGTTAATGAAATCGCATATACTCTACCAATTTTGATTCCATAACACGATTTAAAGCTAACTTTAAGGGGTTACATACGTTCTCAACTTTCAAAAAATCGATTTTTAGTCTGAAATAATGAAATAAGATTTCATATTAATGAAATTGCATATACTCGACCAATTTTGATTTCACAATAAGATTTAAAGCTAACTTTAAGGGGTTACATACGTTCTCAACATTCAAAAAATCGATTTTTAGTCTGAAATAATGAAACAAGATTTCATGTTAATGAAATCGCATATACTCTACCAATTTTGATTTCATAATAAGATTTAAAGCTAACTTTAAAGGATTAAATACGTTCTCAACTTTCAAAAAATCGATTTTTAGTCTGAAATAATGAAACAAGATTTCATATTAATGAAATCGCATATACTCTACCAATTTTTATTCCATAACAAGATTTAAAGCTAACTTTAAGGGGTTGCATACGTTCTCAACTTTCAAAAAATCTATTTTTAGTCTGAAATAATGAAACAAGATTTCATATTAATGAAATCGCATATACTCTACCAATTTTTATTCCATAACAAGATTTAAAGCTAACTTTAAGGGGTTGCATACGTTCTCAACTTTCAAAAAATCTATTTTTAGTCTGAAATAATGAAACACGATTTCATATTAATGAAATCGTATATACTCTACCAATTTTGATTCCATAACACGATTTAAAGCTAACTTTAAGGAGTTACATACGTTCTCAACTTTCAAAAAATCGATTTTTAGTCTGAAATAATGAAACAAGATTTCATATTAATGAAATCGCATATACTCGACCAATTTTGATTTCACAATAAGATTTAAAGCTAACTTTAAGGGGTTACATACGTTCTCAACTTTCCAAAAATCGATTTTTAGTCTGAAATAATGAAACAAGATTTCATATTAATGAAATCGCATATACTCTACCAATTTTGATTTCATAATAAGATTTAAAGCTAACTTTAAGGGGTTACATACGTTCTGAACTTTCAAAAAATCGATTTTTAGTCTGAAATAATGAAACAAGATTTCATGTTAATGAAATCGCATATACTCTACCAATTTTGATTCCATAACAAGATTTAAAGCTAACTTTAAGGGGTTAAATACGTTCTCAACTTTCAAAAAATCGATTTTTAGTCTGAAATAATGAAACAAGATTTCATATTAATGAAATCGCATATACTCTACCAATTTTGATTCCATAACAAGATTTAAAGCTAACTTTAAAGGGTTACATACGCTCTCAACTTTCAAAAAATCGATTTTTAGTCTGAATTAATGAAACAAGATTTCATATTAATGAAATCGCATATACTCTACCAATTTTGATTCCATAATAAGATTTAAAGCTAACTTTAAAGGGTTACATACGTTCTCAACTTTCAAAAAATCGATTTTTAGTCTGAAATAATGAAACCAGATTTCATATTAATGAAATCGCATATACTCTACCAATTTTGATTCCATAATAATATTTAAAGCTAACTTTAAGGGGTTACATACGTTCTCAACTTTCAAAAAGTCGATTTTTAGTCTGAAATAATGAAACAAGATTTCATATTTATGAAATCGCATTTACTCTACCAATTTTGATTTCATAATAAGATTTAAAGCTAACTTTAAGGGGTTACATACGTTCTGGACTTTCAAAAAATCGATTTTTTTTCACCGAAATTAAATCCTTATAATGCGTAGAATTATGGACAAAAAGATTTAAAGTGATATCTCAATTTTTAAGAAAGATATGAGCAAAGATATGAGCACGCGCACGATCGATAAAACCGACCTCGCCGAAAGATTCTACTGAAGAGTTTACTCCCTTTTGAATGAGCAGATTAAGTCACAGGAGAGTCCACAGTATTGCGCAGATATAGCAAATTAAATGTAATATATATCAGTATATTTGAATATACTTTGATATTATATATATATATTTGAATATATATATTTGAATATATATATGAATATATATATATGAATATATATATGAATATATATATGAATATATATATTTGAATATATATATCAGTATATTTTGTTCTTGAAAAACTGCAAATGCGATTTTCTGGAAATTGCATTTTTCAACATGGACAGCATGATAACATGAAAAAAATTTTTAATTTTTTGCATAACATGTGCGCTTATCTAAGCAGAGATAAATCGTCTAAAGGCCATCGAGTCAGGTTTTTTTTTTCAATAAGTTTAAAATTTAAAATTTTAGACGAAAAATGTTTTTTTTTCAAAATAGGGCAATTTTTATTTTTTTCAAAAAATCAAAAAGTTGAGCCGATGACCCTTAACTACAACCTTATTTTACAAGAAGAATCTGAGATTTTAATCTTTTTTGTTCCTACAAGAAGTTTGGATGGTTCCAATCGAGTCCGGATATTTTGGTACAGGTCAACGGGGCTGCAGGTTTTCGACGTAATATGTGACCAAATTTAACAAAAGAAATAATTTTAAATACTTGAAGAAATAAAAAACAACATGAAATTATTATTTTTGAATTAATTTTACTACCTTTCTACAAATAAAATTCTAAAATATGCCAATTTTTCGCAGCCGAGAATGTATGCAACCCCTTAAGCTTAGTTCTGTGTATCCAAAGCGGCATATTCTGCTCGTTAATTTTTTTTTCTTTTTCTATTCTCATAAGCTCGAAAGTGTACAATAACTTCTTTCAAGTTACTCTCCGTGTGAAGAAGTTTTAAGTTCAACATTTTTAAAGAAAATATGCATCTTAAAGGCAACATTTACAGTAGGATGTGGTTTTTAAATTATAAATACCCTTCATTATCGAAGCTATATAATAAGATAGTTCTTACAACATTTGAGTTTGTATATTTTACATAAATGAAAGAAATAATTGTATCTTTCTAAATCACGTACTATGGAATTTAGATGATGTAGATGATAAAATTTATCGATAAACAATGACGTTACCATGTTTTCATGATGATACCAAATCCAAAATCAATAAATGTAAAATCAATATGTAAATCAATATATTTATTAAAATAAATACTGACTTGTAGTAACCACCATCCTTCAAAGAGGTTTCAATTAGTAGCATATTTTAAATATTTCAAAATAACATCCTTATTCGAAAGATATTCTCCTTTCAAAATTTACCATTAACAATCTTCAAAATATTCTGTAGTTTACGTAATCCTACTTATTTGCTATTATACAGTAAAAAATAATTTTATTCTATGTAGAAATATCCTCTCTTTGTAATTGGGTTTAGCCATATAAATAAGTACCTTGCAAATGTTTGATGTATGGTAAGCGAATCTCTGTAAAGCTTTAATCTTGTAAAAAGCAGTATTGGTTAAAAATAATTATTTAGTATGCATTCATGACAAAGCATTACTTAAAAATAAATATCTTCAACCAAATGTAGATTTAAGAACTGGAAAAGAATTTACTTCCGCTAATTATTATAGTTTTCTTTTTATGAAAGTTTTGTAAAATTGCTCTTGATGCACTGAAAATAAATTACCGTTGCTAATGATGAGGTACAATATTTTAAAAATACATACTTTAACTTACTTTTCTTTCAAAATAACTTGATATTTGAAAAATATAAAAGTCGTTTGTCTGAATTGCTTTTCGTTAGCTTCGTCTAGTCTTTTACTTGTACTTCAGAGAGTTATAATGAAAAGGTTTAATTTTTATACAAATTCATACCAGAAATATTTCTTTGAAAAATCATACACATATTTAGTGTAAGGGAAAATTAAGTTTGAAATAGCTAACTAATATCTAATATCATTAAAACTTGAAAGATATTAAAACGTATTTCGCAATAAAATCGGAAATTTCTTTCCGTATTTTAAATATAGTTTATTTAATCAAACAGGCCTGTGTCGTTTTTTACAAAACCGTCTTTCTCTTATGCATTCGGAACTCGGAATAATTATTTCCATAAAACAATCTTTGTATTTCTAAATGTTTTATTGGAGCCTGTTATGCACCATTAGAGGAATACTTAGAGAATAAAAAAAAGACTGGTTGAGTGTGAAATTTCAGTACACTGTTAAAATTTCATCGTTATCATTTAGTTGACTAAAATACTTAGATAATCCACTTTCTCCTGCTTTTGTAATTAAAAAAAGACTCTTGAGTAGGAACTGAGACTCCTGCTGCTAAATATTCCATGAAATTCGGTGTGCATTGGTGTCAGAAAACAAACGCAAGTCGGTAAGATGGTAAGTCATTTATTTCATTTTGCAAGTTACAGCTAGACTATTCCGAACTATGTCGATTATGTACGAGGACTTATGGATGAAACTGCGCTTGATGATGTTCACGTTTCTGATGTAGTCGTCGTCCAGAGTACGTCGAAGATGATGCACCATGTTGCTCACATTCACTTGGCACGTTGTTCGCCTGACCAAATATCCCGTAACTTTACTCTATCTAATACAGTAACCGTAATTTCATGGACGGCAGTCGCCCCGGGATCAGTCGCTCTTCCGCCGGGGTCTGCGGAAGAAGGGGAGCATGTTTGGATGGATACACAAAGCCGTTGGACTTTCTGAGGCGAGCAACCTTTCTCGAGTTCAGAAAACACATGCAGTTGCGACAGATAATGTATTTGGAGAAGTCGATCACCTCACCGAACGCGACAGTCAAAATGGCGTAGGTCTTCATGTCATTCTTGAACGAGAGTCGGTTGCAGACGCGGCAGGGGAATCTAAACTCGTTCTCCAGAAAACGTACATGAAATTGCTTGTCCGTACCAATATAGCGAGACAGCATGTCAGGCAGTGCAGCGACATTGAGGGACCCCCGTTGACCACTGTCTCAATCCTGGGTACATCGTGTATAGTATCATTTAGTTTATCCTTCCTCTGAAAACAGGATAGAATAATTTTTTATCTTTTGGGATGTAGTTATGGGGTGCTAGGCACAGGATTTCCTGACGCTTCGATCAGGACCCACTTCGGCCGAGTTAGTCTTTCCCCAGCATTGTATTTCTGCTGTAATGCAATTTCTATGTCTTAGAAATAAACAACACCAAGTAATCTGTTACATCAGGAATTAACTCATAATATTATCCATCCTAATAAAAGTATTAAGAAATAACATTTACGTTATAAATCCTAAATCAAGTGCTGAAAACGAATTACATCATTCGTTGTAATAATGACGTGATAAACTCTGACATCATCTGGGTTTTTCGAACTAATAACTTTCTTTTCTTATTATAAATTTTAAATATATTATTCAGAATAAAAATGTAACTCATGTTAAAAGGAGCTATCTGTTAATGCTCCAGTAAATGTGCTTTAGTAATAATGCTGTTGTAACATAAATGTAAGCTTAATTTTAATAAATATAGCTTAAAACGAAAGGTAGCATGTCTTATTATAAACAAGAATATTCACACACTAACAACTGTTTTTCAGCAGCTTACAGGCAGAAGGATATAACTAGATACTCTATGCAAAAAGATTACCAGTGGATCAGAGGCAGCGCTAATAAACGACTAGCAGAAATGGATAACGGATAAAAGGTGAGTGAAAAATTTACTACCTTATGCTATTTGTTCAATAAATGAAAAGTGAATATTAATGTAGTAAAATGAAATATACTTACGCTACAATATGTAAATATATAACAAATCTAAACCCACAGATAATATACGATATATTGCTGAAAGTTACTAAATAAAAACCACCTAAACAGTAAAAAGTTGTTATATATAAACTGTCTTATATGTTTCAACACCAAAGCATTTTTCAAGACAAATAAGAATTTTCTACACTTGCACGATTAATAATGCAGTGATTTGAAACGCCATCACTCATGTTTTTTTTTTCTTTTTACTTTTTTTCGTTCTCTCTCAGATTACTCAGATTATTTTATTTTATTTTTACTTTGATGTATATTTCCACTCTCATAACAATGAAGAAATATAACCCATAATTTTAGTATGTTAAATGATGATTTATCGTTACATATTGAACTTTTACAATATCAACGGTTTCTTTTATAATGGATGAATAGTATATATTGGTGGGGAAATTATTTTGTTTCTATTGAAATTTATTTGGATGGTTTCTTCTTGATATAATCTTGCAAGAGATGTGATCTTTCTATCATACTTTATATAAGCTTTCTATTATAATTTATGTATGTGTTCCTTTTTTAGAGTTTTGTTCATCTCACGAAACCCCAATTCGTCCCGCTACGTTATTTGTCCGTCACAGAGCCGTCTCAGAAACTATATAACTTACAAACATGAAATTTTGTGTGCTTATAGCTGAATAGCTACATGAAGCTCAAAATCATAAATTTTGAAAAAAAATCGTATTATTTTAATATAGAGAGATAAAAAAACAAAAATCTAACAACCTTTTCCGATTAAATTTAAACGTTTTTCGTTATAGCAGTTGCCAACAATTAAAAATCCCCAATAAATTTTTTTCTACAATAATTAATTTTCTAATGAAATATTTCCACATGAAAAATGAGAATAAAATAAAAAGTTTCACCAGTTGAAAAAAGATTAATAAGACGTCATATTGGTAATAACACGGAAATTTTCAAACATTTCTCAATAATACAAGGAGTATGAGTATGTGTAAATACAGAAAGCAGCTTAATATGACGTCATTAGAGAAATAAAAATAAAATTAATCTGACGTCATATTGGAATTTTAACGGTCTTTTTCAAATGTTTGAGAATAATACAAAGAGAGTATCAATATGAGTAATGGAGAAAGCAAGTAGATATGACGTCAGCAAGTGATTATAACGTCATATGAGTTTGAGGAACGTATTGAATCATGATAAAAACACAATTATTGAAATATTGGCATATTTTAACATTTTGAAGATCTCTATACAACATGTTAAGTTATGAAATTGATTTTTTTTAATATTGCATTTAGTCCACATGACATATATTATTATGACAGAGTATAATAGCGTGGTCTGGTCGACGTCTCCTTGCAAGGTTTTAAGGGTTTTACGTGTACGAAGATTATACATTGTGACGACTCCTCGTTAGCAAGTCTCTAATAAGTTAATTTTAATACCAGCCTTACTCACTAAATTGGAAGTCTGGAGTGGCATGTCATATGTTAACCATATGTTAAGCATTAATTACTTCAGTGGAAGCCGCAAGATCGCTTCCAGATGTAAGTGCTATAAACCTCGAGAATCATTGCCTTTTCAAGGAGTTATAAATCTGAGACGATTCTTTGGTCTGACGTTACACGGTCATAAATGATCTAATTAATTCTGGCCACTTGAGACCAGAAGTTCTGCATCTTTCAAACACTTCAAAAGCCGCCAGCGGCTCATCTCCAGGAGACTAAACACTCACGAACACTTGAAACTCACTGAATAGATATAACCAACGAGGCCAGAGGAGGTACTCTGATTTCTGTTGCAGAAGAGCGAACAAGCTCTGGTACTTCTCCCTTGTGAGAAAGGTTTTTTTGGCCCCTGCGCCGTATATGTAAAGAACTTTGCCCCGGAATGATACGGGCATCCGGATCAACTAAATCCCACAAATAGCTTATATGTGCTGCTTTTTATGTAACTGTAATGTGTTAGTGTACTGATACGTAACTTAATTAAAGTCCATGTTGCTTCAACTGTTTGCTGGATTTAATTTGTTACAACATCTTGTCACTTTCCCTTCAAAAGCCCTCCATCAAGACATTTTCCCTATAACAGTATGACGAATCCTGACCATTGCTTAACAAATTTTGTCCCCATTAAATTATTTGGTACTTTTTTAGCAAAAAAAATGCATCTAAAGTGTAAGTAAGCATAAAATAAAAGCTGACTAAATTTCAAAAACCCTAAAAATTGCTAGAGGCCCTAAAAATAAAACCTTGGAATGAAACGTTGGAGAAACATTACGTTATTTTGAGATAATTATACACTTTTATTTCAATTTTATGAATGATAATGTACGTTTATGACATAAAATTTCATTGCCAGGAGTATTTTTCCGATCTGTGTCGGTTAGCTGTGCATATTGTTAAAATCCATTTGGAAAAATTAAATCATTTTCTTTTAAACATTTTATAAATTCTAAATAGCATAACTCTAAGCAATGAATAACAAATTGAAAATATTTAATATGATATTTTAAATCTGGGTTTTTTTGTAGCCGTAACACTAATTATATTTAAATTTCATTCAACGAAAATATAGTTTTTAAAATATTTTCATGGATACGCTAGGGCAGTAAATCGTGCTGCTTGTCTTAGTTAATTTAACGAAATGCCGACAAGAATCATTATTGAATGTCACTGTCTTAAAAAAATAATGTTTTTCTGAAGAAAAATGATTTTATTTTACATAGTAAATAGGTTTAATTTAGTTCGCCTTTTAGAACTCAGTGAGGAGTTTGTGTTTGTATATGGATGAAAATTCTATATCTTTTGAAGAACTGAGCAAAAATAGAAGTTGTCATTAATGTAGACGTACTTAAAGATCACAAAATTACTTTTAAAATAAAGATTAAATTCATGTCACAATTAATGGATGACACAAGAAGGATGAAGTATGTTAAATGGTCATTAAATTTCTATATTCATTTTCTATTTTGTTTTCAAGAAAATCAAAATATCTTTCATAATATAAAGAGAAAGAATTTTTTTTTGCAACTAGATAAATCATATTCAAATTGGAGTAGCATAGTTGAGGTTTATTCCAACAGAGCGAGTTCTGGCCTGAATATTTTTCGCTCTGTTGGAATAAACCTCAACTAATAATAGGTAAAATAAGCAGTAATAAGATGCCGCAAATGCGCGGTAGGGTATTACTGCAAAGGTTTACTGCAGCGGTTTGAGCACACTGCAAAAAAAAAAAAAATGTTGATTTTACAGTATAATACTAGCACCCCAGATGCCAGTATTATACCGTAAAATTAACAGTAAAAAACAGTAAAGTAAGCAGTAATACCCTACCGCGCATGTGCGGCATCGTATTACTGCTATTTTACTTATTATCAGTTGAGGTCTATTTCAACAGGGCGAAAAATATTCAGGCCAGTACTCGCTCTGTTGGAATAAGCTTCAACTATGGTTCTCCAATTTCGAATATGCTTTATGTAGTTGCAAAAAAAATTCTTTCTCTTTATTATGACGTAATTACATGCTATACAAGAATTTCCGTGTTATCTTTAATAATTTTAATACTTTTTTACTGTGAATTTTAGATTTATTCCTTTCTTGCAGGAATTTTTAGCTACACAAGATACTGCGGAAAAAAACTGATCCTGAGTATAATAATAAGAATTTTGTTATTAGATAGCTTTCATTACAAAAATAAAAAGCTACCCATTGCAAATGAAGCCGCTCGGAGGAAAGCAATTTCGGAAAATGTCGATATATTTTCACCGATCATAACCCCCAGACCCCCAAACCACCATCCGTTCAAATGTTGATATATATATATATATATCAACAGATATATATATATATATATATATATCTGAGTCCAACTTCGCTATAACTGACTAATTTGGCGAAATTCTTATTCAAATTCAATATTAACGAATCTTATGTAATTGGGTTCTTTGTATTTTAGCTTGTTGTTTTCAAGTAACAGTAGTTTAAATTTTAAAACAAAGATATAGGAAAGCTGTCTTTTAAAGGCCGGAAGGACTTTTTTAATACTTGCTTCATAAAAATTTCCTAAATTCAAATATATATGAATACGAAAACTCAAAAAGATGAACAAATAACCCAAAATATTACTGACATCATCCACTATTTTTTTAAAACTTTTACACTAAATATATTTAAATAAAGAGCTCATACGAAATGTAATTTTTCAAATGCTTCTTTAGATACGCATGGACGGCCAATCACGATCAATCTCACTCAATTTATTGAAACAGATTTATGTTCATTAATGACAAGAAGAATCATTATAGTTCATCATAGTCTTCATAAATAATTTTTTTAGGCGGAAAAATACGCATTTTGCATAATAAATGAGCCGAATTTAATTCACCTTTTGAATATTAATCTCCTTCTTGGAGCCCTTGGTGCAGCCTCTTTAAAAATGGTCCGATTCACTTCCAATTTTTTAAACATAATTCTAGGGTCCTCCAGCTACTTTATAAACTACTAAACATATCCTTAGACCCCAGCTACCACCTTTTTTCTTAATATTAATCTTCGTTTTCTGCATCAACTTACGATTACTCACTACAGCCATAAATTAAATATCGCGTTAATATTAAAGGTAATTCGTTAAATTTACAGGGGGCACCTTCCACCGCCGGGGGACGCATTCTTTTCACGGGTTCTATGGGCCTGATTTCAGTAGGGTTTAGTTTAGATCATTCGACTTAATATCGAAAACTTGAGGGGTTTTTTATTATTATTAACGCCGGTCTGTATATACTAGCCTGTACTATTAGTACATTCAATCTAACAACTAGTCTGTATATTAAAGAGGATTATGCTTCTTTAGAGGAAATGAGGGCACTTTATCCGGTAGTAGTCGTGTGTAGGCGTTTTTGCCGCCCCATATCAATTATCTTCCTCCTAATCCATCTCTGCTTACAAATACAATGGGAAAATTCCATATAGCTGACCCCAAATGTTTCTCCACCATGCCCCATATCAATTATCTTCTCATAATCCATCTCTGCTTACAAATACAATGGGGAAATTCCATATAGCTGACCCCAAATGTTTCTCCACCATGCCCCATATCAATTCTCTTCTCATAATCCATCTCTGCTTACAAATACAATGGGGAAATTCCATATAGCTGACCTCAAATGTTTCTCCACCATGCCCCATATCAATTATCTTCTCATAATCCATCTCTGCTTACAAATACAGTGGGGAAATTCTATATAGCTGACCCCAAATGTTTCTCCACCATCATAACCAAGTAATAAGACGTCTCTGCTTGTTTTTTGGCTACGTTTTTACAAGCAAAATTGAAATTTGTGTAAAGGTCTGCGTAATGATATCCATTGTTAGTTCATTTTTAAACTTTTCCGAATATTCCAAAGTTCCCACGAAAAATGTACAATTTATGTAAACTGCAAAATTCATAACTTCATTCAATTGTAATAATCGAATATTAAATGAAATTTGTTTCTTCTTTTCCATTTTCTGTGTACGGGGATCGGAGGCGAAAGGATCGAACGCGAACAACACTGTTCTGAAAAAATAGTGTTCTGAGTAATTTTTTATTTTAAATATATATTTTTTTAATTAATGTTTTAAAACATGCGGAATAACAAAAAGTTCCAAATCCTAATTCAGTAAATAAAAGTGTTTTTAAAATGTGTCCCGGACCCCTTTAAAGCAAAGAGTTTCTTCATAGCATAATTTATGGACGACAATAACATAATGACACATGATAAATGAAAGTGTCTGTATTTGGTACCCCACCTTTTTTAAAAATTTAAAAATTTTCAATTTCCTAAAACATTTATGAGAAGTTTTATGATTTGATTTTGTTTACAAATTGTATGGTTAACCATTAGAAAAAAACTCAAAATTCTAACTCAGTAAATAAAAATGTTTTAAAATGTGTCCCGGACCCCTTTAAAGCAAAGATTTTTTCATATCATAATTTATGGACGACAATAACATAATGACACGTGATAAATGAAAATGTCTGTATTTGGTATCCCCCTCCCCTTTAAAAAATTTAATTTTAAATTTCCTAAAAACTTTACGACAAATTTTATGATTTGATTTTGTTTACAAATTATATGGTTAACCATCACAAAAAACTCCAAACTCTAATTCAGTTAATAAAAATGTTTTTAAAATGTGTCCCGGACCCCTTTAAAGCAAAGAGTTTCTTCATATCATAATTTATATACGACAATAACATAATGACACGTGATAAATGAAAATGTCTGTATTTGGTACCCCCCCCCCCCCCCCCGCTTTTAAAAAATAATTTTTAATTTCCTAAAAACTTTATGCGAAGTTTTATGATTTGATTTTCTTTACAAATTATATGGATAACCATCACAAAAAACTCCAAATTCTAATTCAGTAAATAAAAATGTTTTTAAAATGAGTCCCGGGTCCCTTTAAAACAAAATTTTTCTTCATATCATAATTTATGGACGGAAATAACAAAATAGTACATGATAAATGAAAATGTCTGTATTTGGTTCGCATTTTGGGCAAAATGAAAATGCCTCTAATAATTCAAAAAAAATAATTATGAATTTTGAATGTAACCTTTTTATCGGTGTTTTTGCGCTAAAAAATACATTTGTCATTAAAAATAATTCTAGTAGTAATTAAGAAAAAAAATCTTTAAGCAATGCATAAATGATTAAAAATGTCATATTTAATATTAAATCAAAAATATTTAATCGAAAAATATTTTGTTGACAAAAATATACTTTTCTAAATGTTATCTTAGCTAAGCAAAGTCTATAAAATCACGTTATTAATATCTGTTGATTTACCGAAAAAATGTTCAGTCCATTAATGTCAAGAAAAATCACTATTTTATGTCAGGGTCTTCAGAAAGAATGATTTTATGATTAAAAAACAAATAAGCAAATTGAAGAAGAAAAGCACCAGGTTTGTTTTGCCCTTTAGAACTGCAATAGGAGAGTTTCATAATTTATTTATTTTGATGAAGTAAAGAAAAAAATCCTACTCTGTCATAAATGATGAAGTATATAGTATTTTAAGACAATAAACTCTAAAATAAGGTTACTAAAAAAAAGGGGGTTTCATTTATGCTATAATTAATTGACGACCTTTCGAAGTTGTCATATGATAAAGGATAAATAGAGTTGATTTTTCGGTTCGTATTTTGTTTTCAAAAAATGTCTAAATACTTCTTAAATAATTAATACGTTTTTAAACAAGAATTTTGCATTTCTTTCTGTGTTCAAACATTTTTAAGTCATTAAAAATGAAGTAGAAAACTCTCCTGTAAAATTTTATCGTTTTACGTGTAAATAGTTTTTTTTCTTTTATATCTGAAACTATCTAGTTTAAAGCAAAACTCTATACTTTGAAAAACCGTTAACAAAAGATTAAAAATTCTGTAAAAAACTCCCGTCGTGAATGTGTTAATTATAAAAACTTCATGTTGAAACTAACATTCATAAAAGGACAATGTATATTGAGGCACTTAGTGATATGAAATATAAGACACAACTTATTAGAAACTTAGTGATAGCAAAGTGATTTCAGAACTATAAACATTTATCATAAATCAACTTAATTATCCTTCAATAAAATAAATAAGTGATTGCAACGAGGAAGTGAAAATAAACTCGTGTGTCGGGGAAATTTTTTTTCTACATATCTGTAAAATATTCGGTAAAAACTGATGACTTTATGTGAACTCTAAGGTTCAAGGTTTAGTGATGTCATACCTGACTTTTATGTGTTTTTCCTCTCAGAACTGAACAATGAACACTCTCTATCTTGCTCTTTTAAGTAAAGGATTGCCGAATATTCTCTGCAACTTAATTGCTTTAACTAATAAAATACAATGTAAATTTAATGTACTTAACTTAATCATTCTTCTTCTTTTTTTATTAAATTAGTGATCTAGTTAAATGTCTTTGACATAAAACACTGAAATACATTGCTATTTAAGGATACTTCAAACAACATAAATATGGATTAAAACGACTCGATACACTGGACACTGATGTCGCCGTGGACATAACAGGTAAGAGAAATTTCCTTACCTATACTAACTTTCAGGAAAGAAAAAGGATTTATTTATTTATTAAAGAGAAGCTGCAATTGCCGTAGTTCACAATTTTAATAGATTATGAGCGCTGAGGAATGAACACGGCAAAACCGCTCTCTTATATGAAAAAGAAATAAACTCAAAAATAACTATAATTTAAATAATAAACTATTCATTAAGGATTAATAGAAGCAAATTGAAATTAAATTAAAGTATTAATAAAATTAATAAAAATACAACATCATGGCTTCAAGTTCAAAAGAAATTTGTAATATTAACAAATTAAATTCAAATAATTATCAAATATGGAGTTTTAAAGTGGAAATGGTTTTAATGAAAGAAGATTTACTTAACCACCTTACTGATGATCCACCAAACCCCTTAACTGGCAATTCGACGAAGATAGATAACAAAGCTAGAGCAATTATTAATTTGAGCTTAGAAGACTCCCTGCTGATGTATATTAAAAACGAAACATGAGCTAAAGCCACATGGCTAGCTTTAAAGACAATTCACGAGCGTGTAAATTTATCTAGTAAATTATATTTACTCCAAAAACTTTACAGTATATGATGGAATGCTACAGAGTGATCAATTAAATTATTTGAATTTAAGTCTGACTGCATAGGATTTACCACTATATTGCTGTTTATTTATTAATATGAGTATTTTAAATTATCCGAGACGTATAGTATTTATTTTGCACCTATGACTCTAAGGATCTGATATAATGATTTATACTTAGAAAATTTTATTAGATAAATTATCAATTAATTATAGAAAAGAAAAAGTTGCGTTGTGAATTATTTTTGAAGTTCGGATCCTCTTTGAGCCAATTACAATCATCAAAGGTTACCTGCAGAGAGTTGTATAACATTAAATAAATAATGGCTTATTTTAAAACCTAGATTGTAATATTAAAGAAAACATTTCCTAAAATAAAAGAATTAATATTAATTCAACAAATTATGTAAACAAAAGGAAAACTGACTAAAATTAATTGAATATAATATTGAGTTTATTTACAAGATAATTATAAGCATTTAATTAGAAAACAAACATAAATGTTTAAAAAAAAAAACAAAACATATTCAATCCTAGTTGAAAACTGTATTCTCAACATTTATTTTCTGAGCATTACAGTTTATCTTACTGAATTAACAAATTCAATTTTGAAAGGCAGAGTTCCATATCCTAGAAGTACATTTTTAATTAGCCTTTTTATGTTTAGATCGGGGTAGGTTCTTCATATACACGTAAGTTCATATTATTAAAAGAATATAGCTTAATTAAATAAAATGGAACAATGGTGAAGGAAGATTGTTTGTTACCTTATATTACTAGATAACGTTGACAGCATGAGGTGATGGCTGACGCGTTTTCGCATTTTCTTAGCGCACACATTTCCATCTATTGGCACACACAATCAAAATCTGTTTAGTTAGAGAGCAGTCAACCTTCTACTTTTCCATCTTTTTTAAATCTGAACTCTCAAAAAAAATCACATTCTTTTTCGTGGAGAAAAAAGGGATGGAATCATTTTTCCCTTTTCACATAAAATTAAGGCCTTATACATTTTAACTTCTTGAAAATTTGCATGTTTCGGCCATACCTCTAATTTTAGAGAGATGACCATTGGCAGGCGGGAGAAATTTGGTACTCCCCTTGAGTGTTTCATAGGCCAATCGGTACAATAGCGATTCCTCTTGACGCCGTGCTGTGTCTGGGAGGTAAAGATGCTCTGACTTGGGAGGTCTTCGTGCCTATTTAAGCTCTCATAAATAAATGTGTCATATTATTGTTCTGATAATTTTCTCCATGACATTTTTATTAGGTGTAGTTAAATCATTCGTGGGAACAGAAAAACAAATATTTTCTTGACTGCCGTGGTTCACTTTGTTCCACAATTATCTACCTGTATGCGCTGATCCTAAAATGGATCTTTAATTTGTATTGTTCACTGTTCACTGATTAAAATGATACCAAATACTCTGCTAATATGCAGAAAAAAACCAAATTCTTTTTTTTATAGTGTGTGCTAGTTTAGATATAGATGGTGGTATTTCTCACCATCAGTATAAAACTCGCCAAACGTGGAAATATGATTGATCATATAGTTAAAATATTAGAAACGGCAGACAAATTGAAGGCAATAGGAGAAGAGATTAAGGACTCTCATCTATCTGCACTTTAGTTGTGCTCACTTCCACCAAGTTACGACACTCTGATCACGGCATTAGAGGCCCGATCGGAGAACGATTTAAATTCAGAATTTATTAAAGGGAAATAAACCGATGAATTTCAAAGGAGACAAGATAGCTCCAATTCATCACATGAAAATGCATACAAAACTTTAAAACAAAATCCTAAAACATTTCCAAATCGCGAACAAAATATTTTCTGCACGCATTGGAAAAGAAAAAATCATGTGAAATCAATTTGTTGGTTTCTTAAGAATAAAAATTCTAAAAACCAAACAAATGAAAAATACAGACAACATTCGTCTTTATGATTTGAAGCAAATAATATTACTCCGGAAACAAAAGCAGAAACAAACACACAAACTCAGGAGAGTGATAGCGAAGAAAATCAAAACACTTTAGATAATACAGTGTCTCAAAAGCAATTATCTTTTCTGGTACAAAATGAATCTAAATCTACTTGGGTCGTAGATTCCGGAAGCAGCTTGCACATGTGTAACGTCATAAATATATTTGTTGAAATTGATATCAATAATAAAAATACTGTCACGATAGCCAACGGAAAAACACTAGAATCATTCGGGACAGGTACAATAAAACTGCGGACAAAATCAAACGACATAACTTTAAATATATATCTTATATGTCCCTGATATTCAATCAAATTTAATGTCGGTTACTAAAGCCAAAATCCATGGTTATGAACTCATATTTCCAAATAACACCTGTAACTTATCCTATAAGCAAAAAACTTTCTTAGAAGGAAAAATGAGAGGAAATTTATATGAAATCGACCTATACAAACCTAAGCAAGAAATCTATGCCCATTTTGCTGAACAATACAAGAACAAAAAACTGCATTGAACTTTGGCATAAAAGATTGGGTCATAGAAATAAAAATTCAATTAAACAACTCTTATCTAACAATTTAGCTACAGGTTTAGAAATTCAAAATTGCAAACATGATGTAATTTGCGAGAGTTGTATAAAAGGTAAACTAACAAATGCACCGTATCCAAAACAGAGTATGAACAGAGCTAAGAAGGCGATCGATCTGGTACAAACGTATGTATGTGGCCCGATGCAGACAGAAAGTATAGGAGGAAATAAATATTTCCCCACATTCACCGATGCCTATAGTACATTAACAATGCTATTTCTTTTATCGAAAAAAAGTGAGTTAATTACCGAACTAAAAGAATAGCCGTAACGAAAAATAAATTTGGTCGTACAATTAAAGAAATTCGTTTAGACAATGGGGGTGAATACACAAGTGACGAATTAGAAAATTTCTTATCCGATGAAAGTATACATCACCAGTTCACTATTCCGCATTGTGCCCCTCAGAACGGTATTTCGGAGAGAAAGAACAGGACTTTGGACGAAATGACAAGATGCCTATTATCGGAAGACCAGCTACCAAATAAATTTTGGGGCGAAGTTTTAAATACAGCTGTGTATCTTATAAACAGTCATCCCACTAAGTCACACAATTCTACTCCATACCAGCTATGAAAAATTAAAAAGCCAGATTTAGCAAACATAAAAGTATTTGAATGCAAAGCTTACGCTTATCTCGACAAATCCCAAAGAGGAAAACTCGATGATAAAGCAATAAAGGGCACATTCATTGGTTATGATAATAGATCCAAAGGATATAGAATATACATAGGTAATAATAAAGTAAAACGGACTAGAACCGTTAAATTTATAGAAAACTCTAATTCAAACGGAACAACACCAAACATTGATATGAGAGATGGATTAGAAGTTCAAAAACAACCCGAAAAAGCTGGGGGGATTCCTCAAAAATCTTTATAGACATGCAGGAAGATAAACAGACAGACAATGGGGAAAATTTAACAAATAACGAACCTAGAAGATCACAAAGATCAAACAGGGATGTCCCGGGTGATAGATCCATATATATTACTAAACAAAATGAAATTGTAGAACCAACAGTGTGGAAAGATATAGAGAAATCGAAAACCCATATGATAGAAATAAATGGTACGAAGCAACTAATAAAGAAATTAATTCATTAAGAAAAAACAAAACATGGGAACTTATTGATCCACCACCTGGAATAAAAGTTATTGGTAATAAATGGGAATTTACGTTAAAATATAATGCAAATAATGAAATAGAAAAATGTAAGGCACGACTAGTAGCTAAAGGTTTTTCTCAAATATTTGGAACAGATTATTTAGAAACCTTCGCTCCAGTAATAACGTATACAACTACAAGAGCTTTTCTAGCATGTGCAGCGTATAAAAATTTTGATGTAAATCATCTCGATATAAAAACAGCATTCCTCCACGGAAATTTAGACGAAGAAGTTTATATGTCACAACCAGAAGGGCATGTAATAGCGGGAGAGGAAAATAAAATTTGCAAACTGAGAAAATTAATTTATGGATTGAAGCAATCCGCAAGAACATGGAACATTAAACTAGAAGAAAGTTTAACTAAACTTGGTTTTATGCAAAGCACCTCTGATCTATGTCTCTTCACATGAAAATTAAAGGATAGTACAACATATATCATTATTTATGTTGAAGACTTGTTAATTTCAGGGGAAACTAAAGAAATAAATGAAATAATAGAACAACTTAAAAAGGAATATGAAGTTAAAAATTTAGGACTTGTAAATTATTATTTGGAAATAAATATAAAACGAAATAAAGAGGGTAATTTCGCACTTGATCAAAGAAACAAGATAAAAGAGTTGATCAAAAAATTCGATTTAAAGGACGCGAAACCCTGTGATACAACGATGGAACTCGGATACTTAAATATAAATGATGAGAAAAATTTACTTCCGAATAACAGTAAATACAGGCAAGCAATTGGTACATTGTTATATATAGCTACAATAACCAGGCCAGATATTGCCGCCGCTGTGAACATCCTAAGTCGTAGAAACGAAAAACCCAGAGAAAAGAATTGGAACGCAGTTAAGAGGGTTATTAATTGTTTAAAAACTACACAAAAACTTAAATTAATTATTAGTAAAGAAAATGAGCCAATTCTAACAACATATGGTGACTCTGACTGGGCAGGGGATAAAAATGACTGTAAATCAACAACGGACAATTTATGTAAATTAGGAAATACAGCAATTTCCTGGTCAACTAAGAAACAAAATTCAGTTGCATTATCATCCGCTGAGGCTGAATACATCTCAGCAGCAACTTCAGCACAAGAGACAGTTTGGATAATCAATCTTCCAAAGGATCTTAATCTACAACAAAATTTGCAATAATTCTATTCGAAGACAACCAAGCATGCATCAATATGGTTAAAAATTAAAAACATCCTTCCAAATCTAAACACATCAACATCAAATACAATAGAATAAAAGATCTTAAAGAAAAGGGAATAATAGATCTACAGTATTGCCCAAGCAAAATTATGACATCCGACATCCTCACAAAGCCGTTATCCAAACCTGACTTTATAAACACTGGATAAGTTTAAACCTTAAGAATATATATACCAGAAATCAAGCAGGGGTGATAGAAAAGGGATTTCAGAACTATAAACATTTATCATGAATCAACTTAACTATCCTTCAATAAAATAAATAAGTGATTGCAACGAGGAAGTGAAAATAAACTCGGGTGCCGGGGGAATTTTTTTTTTTAGGTATCTGTGAAATATTCGGTAAAAACTTATGACTTTATGTGAACTCTAAACTTCAAGGTTTAGTGATGTCATACTTGATTTTTATGTTTTTCCTCTCAGAACTGAATAACGAACAGTCTCTATCTTGCTCTTTTTAAGTAAAGGATTGCAGAATATTCTATGCAACTTAATTGTTTTAACTAATAAAATATAATGTAAATTTAATGTACATAACTTAACCATTATTCTTTCTTTTTATTAAATTAGTGATCTAGTTAAATGTGTTTGTCATTACAACACTGAAATACATTGCTATTTAAAGATGCTTCAAACAACATAAATATGGATTAAAACGACTCGATACGCTGGATACTGATGTCGCCATGGACTTAACAGGTAAGAGAAATTTTCTTACCTATACTAACTTTTAGGAAAGAAAAATGATTTATTTATTTATTAAAGAGAAGCTGCAATTGCCGTAGTTCACAATTTTAATACTTAGTTCTCCATTTATTGTGACTTTGTTTACTACCAACTGTAAAACAGATAAAAAACTGTTTCAACTGCCATTCCCATCGAAATGCATTGCCCCGTAGTGACCCCAAAATGACCCGCTAATCGAATTTTCTCGAACATGTGACCTAACCTAATAGTCTTCTCGTTCCGCAAAACGTTAGGATAAAGAATTTCGTCAAAATCACTAGAGCCGTTTTTAGGTGCGTTCGTAATTATATAAATACGTAGCACCTATTGTCGTCGTCTGGTCCGTCCGTCTGTCCGTCCGTCTGTCTGTCTGTCCGTCTGTCCGTCCGTCCGCATATAACAACGCAAAAACTACCCAACCGATTTTTTTGAAATTTCAGATATATTATCTTTGCAGAATTTTGTCGAGACATTTCAAATTTTATCAAAATCGAATCAAAACTTTAGAAAATATTAATAAAAATATTTATCAAGAAATTTGAAATTAAAAAAAAAACGGTGCTTTTTTGTTATAGGAGGTTCCGAGGTTTAATCGTCAAGCGACCGAGAAACTTATTTTATTACAGAAATTAATCCGCAGACGTTATAATTCATTTCACAGAATTAAAAATCATCAAGATCTGAATATTTATATAACTAGCTACAGTACGAACGCACCTCGTTTGTTACGTTTGACGTACAATTTCCAACTTGTTTAGATAAAATTTGTGCACACACTCACACACACAAGGTTAACTCGTATGATAATATATGATAATATTACTTTAAAAAAAAAGTTCCATTTCCAAGTTATTGACGGACGGCAGTAACAAGATGTTGCATGTCAAATGATAATTTCGCACTTTAGTGTGGAGAAAATTCTAAATGTCTTTAATAGTTTTAATATTTTTTTTTTAATTATGAATTTTAAATTTATCCTTTTTTTGCTTGCGTTTTGTGGTATATAATATTTTTATTTCCTTAAAAATACTTCTAACAACAATAAAATAGCTTGACGCAATGGCTAAATAAATCAAAATAATTGATTGAATATTAAACCGAAAGTGTTTATACAATTTTTTTTCAGATTTTTTATAGATAAGCAAGGACAGTAAATCATATTATTAATCTCAGTTAATTTAGCGAAACGGAATTAAGTCCATTATTGTCAGAAAGAACCATTGTTTTCTGTCAGTGTCTTCCAAATCATGATTTTTGACAAATATCACCAAATTCTGCGAAATGTAGTCAACTTTGCGAATATCGGAATGCATCGACCCGTAGTGAACCCAAAATGACCCACTATTCAAATTTTCTCGAACTTGTGATCTAGCACAATGGTCTTCTCGTTCCCCAAAACGTTAGAATACAGAAATTAGTCAAATTCGCTAGAACCGTTTTTTAAATAAAATTTGCATACACACAAGATTTGCTCGTATGATAATGTATGATAATTTACTTTTAAAAAAAAAGAACCCCATTTCATAATTTATTGATGGCAGTAACAAGATGACGCATGTGAAATGATAATTTCGCAATTTGGTGCTGAGAAAAATCTAAATGCCTCTGATAGTTTTAATATTTTTTTAATTAAGAATTTTTTATTTCGTTAAAAATAGTTCAAACAACAATAGAATATCTTGAAGCAATGTCTGGCTAAATAAATCAAAATATTTGACTTAATATTAAACCAAAGATATTTATAAAAAAAAATTTCTTTTAAATATTTTTTATAGATAAGCAAGGACAGTAAATCATATTATTAATCTCAGTTAATTTACCGAAACGGAATTAAGTCCATTAATGTCACAACGGATCGTTACTTTATGTCAGCGTACTCACAAATCATGATTTTACGATAAAAAAAATAAACATTTTTAATAATAAACGATCCGAGATTAGCATACCGCTTAAAACTGAATGAGAAATTTTCTGTTTGTATTTTAATGAAAATTTTTTCTTCTCTTTGACGAAATAGGAGAACTGCTACGCTGTCATAAATGATAAAGTTTCCAGTGTTTTATCACGATAAACCCTAGTCTAAATTCGGTTCGGACTCATATAATCTTACTTTAAAACAAAGGTTTGATTTATATTATAATTAGGAGATGGCATTTATAGGATGTCATAAGATAATTAAGAATTGGAGTTATATAATTTTTTGTTCGTATTTAGTTTACAACAAAATCTGAATACCTCGAATAAATTTAATGTATTAACTAGGAATTTTATTATTTTTTTCTTAATACATTTTTAAGCTATTAACATACACAGCTGAAAAAATTCTGATGAAGTGTTTTGCTGTTTTATGCGCTAATAGTTTATTTTCTGATTATAAGCAATAGTATGATATTTGTTTATATATTATTTTGTTTATCAAGCATTGTTTATAACATTTTCAGTTGGTGCTATAATTGACGAAAAGGAATCGAATGAAAAGTTTTATATCTGTATATTAACAGTATCTAGCTGAAGTTTTTATTATTTTATTTCTTTAACCCGATTTTGTTTAAAATTATATTTAAAAATGAAAAATTCGAGAAAAAATATTGATATTTAGTGATAAAAGCGATAAAACTGATACATAAAATCGAAGGGCATAAAATCTCGGTAAAGTTCATTAATGGGCAAACTCAGGCCAAGGGGGGGGGGGGGGGTAGGAAGAGCTTTTTCGGGAAATAGAAAAAAACCCATAACTTCTTAATTGTGATACATATCGAATCCGTTTAAAGTTATTATTACTTCTAGGAGAAGGGCCGAAACTTTACGTATGACAGATTTTTGATATAATTAAAAATGGCCTCAAGGGGAGGGATCATAGGGGTTTAAGAAGAAATAAATTCACAACTTCGTCAATTCACAAGATATCAAATCCGCTTAAATTTATTATAAATCTTGTTAATATTATGTACAGCTCTTATACTGACAATTTTTTTTATACGACCAACTCTTACAAAAAAAAAATGTAAATTAAAAAAATTCTTGCCGGTTTCGCCTACAAACGCAGGTAGATTTCAAAGTGGGCGGTCCCAACTGCCGCATTATAGAAAAAGGGTAATTTCTTCTGCAATTCCAAATAAGCAGCCGCCCCACGGTTTGCATCTTCGAAATCTTCCTGTGCCTGTAGGCCGAGCCGTCAGGTTTTTTTTTTTTTTTTTCGATGCCATTGATTTTCGGAAACGTTTCCGAGTACTTTTTATTATTATAGTAATGAGTTTTCTCAAACCGGAGTAGAGGCTTTTAGAATGCTATCAATTCTGAATTAAGAATTTTCAGTTGAATCAATTCAGTAACTGAACTTATACATGCAGGAGTAACAAAATAAATTTTGCAATTAACAAAATAAATTTTAATCTTAATGTTGATGCTTTCAAACTATCATGTTTTTTTAGCAAAGCAAGAGCGTATAAGTATGCTATTAAAGTACTTAATTTACCGAAGCAGAGTTAAGTCTATTAATTTCAAGAAGAATCATCATTTTGTGTCAACGTCATCACAAATTATGTTTTTATGAAGAAAAAAATTACTTGTTTTGCATAATAAATGAGCCGAATTTAGTTCGCCTTTTAGAACTAAATAAGAAGTTTTATATCTGCATATTAATGAGAATTCTATTAATTTAGGGAGAATATGAACACTCAGTCGTCATAAATGATGAAGTACCTAGGGATTAAAGACGATAAAATCTAGGATAAAAAGAATATCATAAAGTTACTTTTAAAACGAAGGATATCTTCGTATCATTATTTATTGAAAAGAGTAACAAAGTTATAAGTGATAAATGATAATTAACTTCTTGATTCGATTCGTGCTTTGCTATGGAGAAAAAGTTATATGCCTCTTACGATTTTAATTACATTGTTTTATTTTTTTTAATTAAGAATGTTAGATTGATTCTTTTCTTCAAGCATTTTCACGCTATAAAAGACGATAAAATCTAGAATAAAGTGGAAACAAATTTATTATACATAAGTTATTTTCATAAGGTTACTTTTAAAACAAAGATTTATTTCATTTCTTAATTTATTGAAAACAGTGACAAGATGACGCATGATAACTGATAATTAAATTCTGTATTTGGTTCGTACTTTACTTTTGAAAAAATATAAACTAATGCATCTTAAAATTCTAATATATCTATCTATATAGAACGCTAAGGTAGGTCTCGGCGAAAAAGCGGTTATTTCTCTTTTGCCGATGGAAACAAGTGGTTTGTTTGCACGAATTTGCGAATATTAAGAAAAGTATATAAGGTATAGATTTAAAACTCACCACACATTATATGCAGAAAAATTTTCCGTATCCCAAAATCCAGTTCTTGAAAAAATCAGCCGATATTTTCCCTTAATTTTTGCAAAAAACTGACCCAAACGTCTTAAAAAAGTAATAATAAAGTGCGAAGTCAAATAAAAAAAAGAAAAAAAATGCGTCATTTTGTTTCTGTGTCAGATGCGTCATTTTCTAAAACTTATCGATATTTGTTAATGTTAAAGGTCATTGTTCAAATTTTGAGGGTGGGTGAGATCATAATTTAAATATCGCGTTAATGTTAAAAGTATACGACCCTAGTGGTGGAAAGTCAAACTAATTAACTTTTCTTCCACTACATGCGTGCGCAGCCCGCCTGCTATACGGTGCCGTAGGCAGTGGGGCCCCATGCCGGATGTTCGTTCGGAAAGAGGTTTGTTTAAAATAGAATTAGCCGCCTTGCGGTGGAACTAAAATATGTTTTAATCATTTGAGGTTTGATTGTAAAAATCGACTGGCGAAGCGGGCGTAGCCTGCTAGTATTATTCTTAATTGTGAATTTTAAATTGGTACTTTTCTGTAAGAATTTTTATGCTATAAAAATGTAGCAGAAAAATACACCTGAATGTATCAAGAAGAGTTCTCTGTATAATTTTTTTAAATAATTTATTTTCTAGATGACTAATTTATGGATTAATTGTAAATATAATTTATTTTCACTTGTAATTAACTTTTTATATTCTAGTCTTACTAAAAATATGTATTTATAATCGAGAAACGTTTTCACTAAATAAATTTTTACTCACTTCCAATGTTTTCTTAGATAAGCAAGGACCACAAATCACGCTATTAATCTCAGTTAATTTACCGAAATATAGTTAGTCGTTAATGTCAACAAGAATCATTGTTTCATGTCATCTTCTTCGCAAATTACGTTTTTATCAGGGAAAAATACACATTTTGCATAATAAACAAGCCAAACTTTGTTCATCCTTTTTAACTGAAATAAATGTTTAGACCTGTATATTAATGGGAATTCTATTTATTTAGAGGTAATGGGAACACTCAGACGATGTCATAAATGATAAAGTAGTTAAGGTTTTAAGAAGATTAACAGTAGAATAAAGTTTAATATAAAGAAAGTACTTTTAAAATAAAGATTCATATAATAAGATTTAAAATAAAGATTCAAAGATATTCATATCATTTATTCTTGGTTACAGTAACACGATACACGGGACAAATGATAAACTACTAGAGAGTTCTACAGAGTCAGTGAAAATTCTTGGAATTCTGTTATTTTCGGGGGGAAACTGCAACTTGATAACCTCGATAACGACAAGCGTCTGGATATGTATCTTTTAGTTTATCTTATTAAGTATAGTGATTATCTCGGAATCTGCCATATTGGGTCAAGGTTATTTTTTCATGGGAAAACAGTCATATTGTATATCAAATAACACCGTAATGTTTTCATGTGCCAACACCAATGTGTCAACACTATATATTGACCTAATCAGTCTTCTCCAGATTATTTGTGCAAATCCCAATATATTACCCTTAAATGCATAGTGATGCAAATTTGTATCACTTTTTATATAACGTTTAATAAATTTTATTAAACTTTTAATAAATAAATCAAGTTCTTCGCAACCACTATATTTATATAGAAATATTCATGCTGTAACAATCAGATGAATATGCTACTAAATAAAATTAAAAATCTATCTTAAAATTTCTTGTGTCTAATCCTTAATATAAGTATAAAAAAATACAACTCTAAAAGAAAAATTCATGCATTTAAGGGTTAATCACCCTATCTATGCAATGTTTTAGAACTTATGAACACGGAAAATTAGCAAAGCAATTGCTAATGTTAAGTTAGGTGAAACTAAGTTAACTAAAGCTAAGTTAGGTGAAAATTAGCAAAGCAAGTGCTAATTTGTTGTGGATTTAGAGAATAGACGTTTTTTTGCTGCTTAATTCAAAACTGAAAGTTTTGCATCCTCTGGATATGAGCTCGCATTGAACAATGGGAAAGAAATGATGATACAGACATTCAGGAAGATAATACTTGTCGCAGATTTTCAAAGCATACATCAGATTCTGCAGATTACTCGAGAGAAAAATCAGGTGATTTATGTATATATTCCACGGAACCAAGTTTGAGATTACAATGGCCAGAAAATTGAACGCCAGCCGTGCCATTTGAGAATGAATAACTCGCCGCAGATTTATATATGAGTTCGAATCCAGTGTAGTAACGCTTTTCGTTTTGTTTTCAAGAGCAAAAAACAATGCATTATCGCATATCCTCTTACTCCATAACACAGAAATCTACAGCATGGGTTATCGAAGTCATATTTTGTAATACAATCTTTCAAAATAAAAAATAAAAAAAAACCCGTTTCATAGATTTCTTCTACACTGCTTTTTTAGTAATGCAAATCTTAAACTAATGTATGGTCTCTGAAATGAGCCTTTTTTATGAAATGGGCATGGGTTCGTCCCTCGGTAAGTTTTACTTGTATAGGTTCTTTAAAAGCTCCACAAAAATCTTAGAAACTTTTTGGAGAACGCAAATAGGGCAATGAAGCTGTCGCTGTTATAAAATATTATTATCTTCTGGTACAAAAGAAATTATTAGCTACCAAATATTTTTTCCCTTTTGCTTGTAGCTTAATTTTTGACAAACTATTAGAGTAAGAAATGATCACCCTTAAATATGAATTCATTTTAACTGAATAATCATAAACTAAAACTAAATAAAGGAATTTCTCAAAATAATTTATCTAATAATTTATCTCATTGTATTGTAAAATCTTCAAACGATTTCAATAACTGTAAGTCAAAACTGAATACATGACAATAAGCCAAGTTCAACTCAATACAGTTACAATAAATTCATGAATAATCTTATAGAAAATTACGATAAACAGTTTAAAAATATATATATATCTTGAGTTCATTAATGTCCTTTCATCCGTAAAGATTTCATAAATAGTTTTTCAATAGTCTAAAAATAGTTTAGTAATGATACACGAATGCATCATATTTCAGAAATAAGCGTTTCTTTTGAAATGTCAGAAAAAGTACATCATTTAGAGTAAATATGAAAAGATTGCAGTCACAAAATTGCGTTTCTACATCATTTTTAAAGGATGAAAAAATTTGATATATAGATATTTCTATTTATAAATGTACTTAAATGTATGTCAGGTACTTTCGTAACTGACAAATTACATGTAAAAGTGACCCTAATATGTATTTCAATAACTTCGCATCTAATTAACTTTCCAATATGAAATGTTAAGCACATATTAAATGAATATATTCTAATCATTAATGTTCTGAAAAATAGTCAAAATACGTAAATCTGTAAATCAAGAAATTCCGTATAATAAGAAACCGGCTTTAAAACATGAAGACTTAATAATGAGTAAATAGACAAGTGTTGCCAGAAAGAAAATTAATTCATTTGGTGGATTAGTACTTGATTTAGCAGCAAGTGTCAATGGGGAAAGTTTATCACTTCATGTGATACGTTGTTATACGCTGCAGCTGAGATTTGCAGCTGAGATTGGCAAATTGTTGAGTAGAACAAATTTTGCACAAAAGAAGCAAATTTCGGCAACGTGACTAATAGTACATTTCCTACCCCTGAAGTAGCATTGAAAGTAGCGTCGTTTCTCGCTACAAACTACGGATCTTTTGCATCGCGCTACTCTCTACACTACGTTATTCAAAATGTAGCACGCTACACTAAAAACTACTGTAAAAGTAGAAGCTACTGTAGTTTCGCTACTTCCGACCTGCGTATAAAGCTTTTAATTTAATTTTAAATTTAAGCTTTCTTTAATAAATGAATTCATCTTATATGCTTTGCAAGCAGAATTTCTCATAAATGAATTGTCAGAGTAAAACAAAAACATTTTATTGAGTAGAGATGTAATAACAAGTGGGTAAGTGTGATCGAAGATCGCTCAAAGGGTTTCGTTTAATATTAATTTCAAAACACTTTATCCTTTCTTTAATAAATTCAAACAAATTTCATTTAGCAACAACAACAAAAAAAAGTCATGTTTTTTATAAAGTAAAAATTTACAGGTCTATTTTTTCATTTTTTCGAATATCTAAACCAGACGGATAGCGGTCCAAGCCCGCTATTATATTCTGTCATAATAATATTCGTCATACGGACTAAATGCAATATTTAAAAAAATAATTTCAAAATTAAACAAATTGTACACCTTCAAAATGTTAAAATATGCGAATATTTCCATAATCGGATTTTTATCACGATTCAATATGTTTCTCAAACTCATATATTTACTATTGTCTATTATTTATATTGATACTCGCTTTGTATTATTCTCAACCATTTGAAAAATTAGTTAAACTTCCTATATGACGTCAGATTTTCTTTTTAATTCTCTAATGACGTGATATTAATCTGCTTTGTCCATTTACACATACTCATACTCCTCGTATTATTGAGAAATCTTAGACATTTTCCGTTTTATTACGACTATGACGTCAATGAATTTTATTTCATATTTATCTTTTTTTCAATTGGTGAAATTTTTTATTTCATTTTCATTTTTCACGTGAAAATCGTCTGATAGAAAATTAATTATTGTAGAAAGAATTTCATTGTGGATTTTAAATCTTTGGCATCTGCTATAACTAAAAATGTTTCAATTTAATAGGAGAAGGCTGTTAGAATTTTGGTTTTTTTATCTCTATTTATTAAAATAATCCGAATTTTTCAAATTTTAATATTTTGAGCTCTTCACAGCTGCTATTCAGATTTATACACTAAGTTTCAACTCTGTAAGTTACATACTTTTTGAGAATGGCTCTGTGACGGACAGACAACGGAGCGGGGGTAATAGGGTTTCGTGAGATGAACGAAACCCTAATAAATGATGTAATGATGAAATATACACACATTGTTAAATTGATGTATCACTTAAAAATATATAGAAACTATATTAAAACATATATCTACAAGTTTTGCCCTACATCTGAGGTCAGGGTAAGAGTCAATCACAAGATGTTTCTGACTGTACTGTCGATGAGAATTCCAAGATCGGAACACTTGGCCAATCAACTTTAGCTGAACTAAACTGTATACTGGACCACCAACGCCGTCTGTAAACTTAAACTTATTATTAAATTCCAGAATGAGGAAATCATTTGAGAAATCCAAATGAACATAAAAACCCGTAAAAAGCTAAACCATTAAAAAGCAACAAACCAGTATGATGATGGCCTCAGATGTAGGTCGAAACGTGTAAATGTGTGTGTTTAATGTAGTTTTTATATCTTTTAAAGTGATACATCAATTTAGCAATGCGTATGTATTTTCCATTATTTTATTTATTAAAGTTTTATATGGTGTAAAAGTGCATGTCTTGTTGATATTGATAGATATATAATATGTGTTTAAAACAGGGCATGGAATTTCAGTTGAAAAAGTACTAACCAGACTAAAATTTTTGCTCGCCACTATTTTACATTTATTCAGACAGTAACATCTGCCACCACACCTGCTCAGAAAATGAACTATTTATGACAAACTGAATTGAAACTGACCATTGTTAGAAGGAGCTGTTTGTTAAATCCAGAATATTTTACAATCATGAAAAATATGAACAATTTTTAAAATGTTAAGAATTTGGGAGAAAGCGAATAATTTTCACCGTGTTTCAAGCCGCTGAGCTTAAGTGGCGAAACCTGATTCCCTTCACGCAGGAGTGAAGAGCGATCAGATTCGGCCTCGGAAGCGAAAAAAGCTGCCTTGGCGCTTGTGTGGTGCGAAAGCGGGAGAACGAATGCAGACGGGGGAAGTTCGTTTCTCAGTAGGAGAGAAATGGAAGAAGGTAACGCCGCATTTTTTTCTTCTTTTGGAAGATAAATGCCGTCGCTTGATTCTAAAACACTTCCGCGTATCGCCAGATTGAGGCACGATATTCTGAGCGTATTACAGTTTTATATTGAAGCACAACATTTCAAAAGACGAAACCTACTCGCGAACCTTAAATATTTGCTCGCCAATGGCGAGCTGGCCAGCGGAAATTTCTTACCCTGGTTTAAAATGACATAGATGATGGTAGAAATATATTGATTAGTTATTGAGAAAAAAAAATATTAAAAACTTATTTTATAAAAATAGTCATAATCTCTAAATTTCTTACTTGATGGACATAATAATAGGTCATTTTGACTAGGTCTATGATATTTATACCTTCAATCAAAATTTAATGAATGTCTATCCAGAAATGTCTTATAAATTACTCGCTCAATGACCAAAATCACCGTCTTGAGAAAATTGATTGTAAAGATTACTTGTTCATCATATTAAAAAAAATGCTCAAACTCTTTTGGACATAACTTCTCAACTAAACCGAATTTTTGCGTGGGGTTTCTTTTAAAATATTCCTAAAGTATCGCATTTTAAGATAAGTTATTAAAAAAAATAATTTTTTATTGCACTTTAAAAGGTACCCGATCTCTTAACACTAGAACTACCATGAGCCGTCATTTTGACGGTTACTAAATGAATATATTCCGAATCGAACCAGAAATTTCTTTTTTAAAATAAATTAAATGTAAAACTCACAGAAATACGTTAAGTTAAATGAATAAGTTAAGTAGTTTTAAATAAAATTTCTGGTGTGAAATAGTTTTAAAAAAACTTGAGTAAAATTTCGGGTAGTTCTTGTGTTAAATTATAATATTGACATATTTGATGCAAGTACGAAATGTCAAATATTTGAATAATATTTTTTAATCGAAGACGCACACATGTAGCTTTTTAGTTTTTATTACTTTATTTTTCTTTTTTATTACTCGCGTTTATATGTAGCTAAAATCGGCAGAGGACGCAAATTTCGATACTTGCAACTGTCAAAACAAATCAAATCAAACCTCTATAAGAGATGATAATTTTGAATTGATTGTATAGTAGTAGGGGAATTATAATTTTTAGTAACGACGCTCCGACTTTATCTGTCGAGTACCTTTTTACTAATAAACAAACAAATAAAATTCAATACTTTGGCATTAAGAACAGAACTTAAATTAAACTTTACAAAATGTAGTAAAGCTTTATTATTTTGTAATCTTTTTCAATCTTCTTTTTTATGACTATTAGTATCACTAAAATGTTTTCAATTATTTTCAGTACAAAAATTAATGAATGTTTTCTGAAATAAAATTAATTGTGAAATCTTTTTCTAATGTAAATTAATTTCATTACTGGAGATGACAAAATTACTTCCAAATGGAACAATTCTTTTTGTCATCATCCTTACTAGATAAATGGCCATGTGCATCTCTGCGTGGTCCTGAATCAACCCGGTATATGCACAGGAGGATGACCAGGAGCTCAGCCGAGGATGCCGTAGCGACATCAACCTTTTTTGGTGGGTTGCTTAACCCTTTGAGGGGCGGTGGTATATATTATTTACCACCTAATTTTAATACGATTCGAACCAGAAACTTTTAATTAAATTTTACCTATTTAACTTTGACGGGAAAAAGTTGAAAAATTGCTTTTCCTTATTTTGAACTAAATTCTTTCGTAAATACCGGTGTTAATTCGACGTTACAGGAGCGCAATTGCTTGCTCCTAAAAGGATTAAGCGGGGTCCCAGACGGATGCGGCTGTCGATGGACCTCCACTACCTGTCTCATGACGGCATCGGGACTTGTCTTGGCGTAGTCGTCGAGGGCAAGTGTGGTCGGGAATTCCGTCTCCATGTTCACCGTCATGTGTATGCTACTCACGTCATGTGCTACTCACGTCATGTGCTACTCACGTCATGTGTATGCAACGCTGTCGGGCCGCATTCATTGCTAAGGTAACAGAAGCAGGTGGCTGTTCATGAGTCGGATGAGCCAGTGGAGCACAGACGGAACCAGGTCCGATCGGGTCACCTTTTGCTCTATTTCTTTAATCTGCAGTCCGACGCTTCAGGCCTAGTCACCCTGGGGTGCAAGGGCTGTGGGGGACTAATTTTCTTAATTTTTATGCTATCTTATATTTTATTTTCTAATTTTTTATGTTTTGTATTGTTTTGGATCCGCAGACAAGGAGCTAGCGGTCGTTTCTGTATGCTTTCCATTTTCCGAATTAGCGATAGATTAATTCTCAGGTACTGGCGTTTCCAGATAGTTAGTTCCTGGACCGGTAGTTTTGCTCCTGTGGACTGCCATTCGTAACCAGGGTGGCGATGATATAACGGGCTTTGCTTGGGGACCGGACCTGCTTCAGCCCCTCTCAGTCTATTGAGTGGGGTTCTATCACAGCGTCCGGAATCAGATAGAAGCCCTGTCATGTCCAGTATTGGATAAGCATAGTACTAATTTGTCTTACCAGATAAATAAATAAAAATACCTTCTCACTCCCTACCTAGTTAAAATTAAACTCTGTTGAATGTAGTTTAATTTTTTGTTAATCGTTTCTAAACTTCTCTTTAATATCTTATAAATATCGCTAAAATGTTTTTATTTATATTGATTACAAAAATTAATAAAAGTCTCCGAAACAAAATTAATTGCGAAATCTTTTTGTTATGTAAATTAATTTGCTTACTGGAAGTGAGAAAATTTATTTTTCGATATACTAAATATATTATATATTGATTGTGGAGTAATTCTCTCTTTGCTTATTATGTTTAATAATGTGTTTTTCTGCTCCAAAATAATAATTATTTTTTATCACTAATGATAAGTTACAGTGTTAAAAATCTGCAGTAACATATCCAATCGATCATTCAACCGTTTTTGCAAATGATAGTTACTTGATCGATCATATCCTTTTTAAAATCTGGTTGCTTTAAAAGAATTTCGAATTGATACATTATTAATATTTTAAATAATGCAGTAGAATTTTTTGAAAAATGCTTGCACCGAGCGTTTGCATTTATGAAAGCTAATTTAAAAATAAATTGAGTATTGATTATATTGTTGAAATCTTATTTGCAGAGTAAAACCAATATTGCTTTTTTGGAAGATGTTTTTTTTTATTATACTTGAAGATTATAGATACATAAATTTAAATTTTAATAGTAAATGGAATTGGTTCACAAAAGATAATTAATTTGATTTGTGATTTTTTAATATCATGTTCTATATATTATAAAAACTTTAATTCAGAGAAAGAGGAAAATGTTCGTTCTTATTAAAATGAATTTATTTGTACTGATACGAACATATTTCAAAACAAAAAATAATCACATGAACAAAGTAAACAGATAAATAAATAAAAAATAAATAAATAAAAGAGTCAAACTAGATGACAGTGTTTACAGGTAAATATAAAATAAAATAAAATAAAAATCCTAAATAGTGATATCAGAAGACATGACAAAAAATACTGTGGTGCAATGAAATTGCACCACAATGGGAATTAAAGTTTTTTGATAATATCTAGTACATAATTTACTTGATATTCAAAAATCATAAATCAAAAGAATTTGTGATCTAACTTCATTTACTTTTAAAATTTGAAATTTATGTATCCATAACTTTCAAATATAATAAGAAAAATCTTTCAAAATGCAATATTGGTTTACTCTGCAAATAAGATTTCAACAATATAATCAATACTCAATTTATTTTTAAATTAGCTTTCATAAATGCGAACGCTCATTTTTTTTTTAAATTCCTTCCGCATTATTCAAAACATTAATAATGTATCAATTCGAAATTCTTTTAAGACTCCCTATGATTTAATGTATATATATATATATATATATATATATATATATATATATATATATATATATAAATGATTCCACATGTGAAAATCGAAGGATAAAACACCATAAAAGCAATGGAATGCACACTGAAGGAATTATACTTAAAAGGATGAAAAAGCAAAATTGTAAAACTATGAATATCTTATAGAATCTTCAGAAGGGCTTTATAAGAATATTTATAGTAAGTAAGATTAAAATTCCAAATAAAACAGTCAAGTTAAAAATGAGATGACATGTTATATTAGAGAAAGGAAAAAAAAACACATGCGTATTTCACCTGAAAAAAAAAAAAAATCTATAATGGTACCATATCTATAACATGTAAACAAATTGAAGATTGGAAGTTAATACAGAAATAATGCACAAATGCAGCTATAATTCCTATATTAATTGAATTAATATGAAATTTAAAAATGTGTAAAGATAAAAACGAGCTGTATTGGATAATCGAGTAAATTTACATTTTACTTGATAAAGAGAGTACCATTAACAATACTGTAAAAAGATAACAGGTGATAAAACTAAAATAACATTCATAAAATCATGCGTTTCAGCAGCAATGTTATTAGAATGTTGATATATTTAAAAAAGAATACACATGTGAAGAGCGAAGGATAAAACACCATAAAAAGCAATGGAATGGACACTGAAGAAATTATACTTAAAAGGATGAAAAAGCAAAAATTAAAAAAAGCAAAATTGGAAAACTATGAATATATTATAGAATCTTCAGAAGGGCTTTATAAAAATATTCATAGTAAGTAAGATTAAAATTCCAAATAAAAAAGAAAAGTTAAAAATGAGATGATATGTTATACTAGAGAAGGGGGGGGGGGACTATATATATTATTTTCCGTATCATCTTCTCATAAAAAAATGAAATAAAAACTTTCTGAACATAAATATATTTATCAAAAGATAAATTATACATTTTCAATCTCTTTAGTACGTAGTAATAGTGAATAAAAGAAAAAAAATGCCTTTCTATCCGTGCAATTTAATAATTATCATCATCTCCAGTTTCACCCAGAAACAAGAGTTAAAGTGTCCTATTTCATTAACGACATTCCATATACAAGTGTATTACTTAAAACATCTATATTTTAGCTCGTGCTATGTGTGTCAGCTAGCTGAACCTTTTTAATTAAAGCTTTTTATTCAATTAAATTATTTTTATTTAATTAAAGCTTTAAATAAGCTTTAAATTTGGGCTGTTAAGGAAAGACTCTTTTAAGTTAATCATTTACAGTTCGATTTAGTAAAGAATGATAATTTTCAATAATATAATTAATATATATAATATTCAATAACATTCAATATTCTAAAGCCATCCCGGAAAAATTATCTAACAAAGAAAGTAATGAAATAAATAATTAAATAAAAAATAAATAAAACAGGCAAACTAAATGACAGTATTTACAAGTTAATAATATAAAATACTGTCCGACCACGTATTGTGTGGAATATTATCAAGGGTAAAATAAGGACGATTCCAAATACAGACGCCTCGCAGGGAGAAATAAGAAATATAATTACTGGAGAAGCAAACTTCCACCAGTAACTTTTAATAGAATTATTCGGCAGATTTTAGCGCCTTAATCCTGCAGAATTTCTATCCAGAAAATTTCTATTCCGTTTAACTGGTGAGAGTTTACCCTTGCGGTAATCAAGCTTTACTTGTCACCCCTAATAACTAGTCGATTCTTCCATTTCCGCGTTTAAACCGGATGTTCACCTTTCCATCTAATCGGTGGTACAACAGTAGCCTATAAAATATATTTAGGACTAGTTTATTTTGTATCCATTTTATTGTAAGAAGATGGCATGTAAAATAATATTTCTTTTTTAAAAGTCCAGATACTTTTAAATAATTTCAAATTAAGATTTATAACGAATACTTTTAATACATCGAAAGGATCTTTCGAAAACTAACGGCTCTTGAGTATTTACAGAAGAAAAATTAAAAATAAATAATTGAGCATTGATTATCCCGGCGCCTGCAATATACCAGAAATTTCTTACAAAAATCTCTGCCCTATTTAATCGGAGGTATTCGGAGATTAAATAAGCCAAATATTTCTTTTAAAATTTTCTGGTGCTGATCAGGCGCCAGGTTTGACAGCCCTGATAAAGCAAAAACATGTACGTCAGTAACGCTGACATCATATTGACGTTGGCAATTGACCAGACCAATTTACTTCGCATTTTTGGCAAATTTATTAATTTCTAATCATCACACAATTTCAATTGTATTTTTAAATGCAATTTGTCTGAAAAATCTCAAATTGCCCAATTTTTATGGTTTTAAAAGTAATTTTCAAGCATTATTAAAAAAAAAAATTGTATCTCTATCCGGATTACGAAAGATTAACTCGTTTCCACATATAAAACAATCTACAGGGTGTCCATAATTAAACGACCCTACTTTAAAATCGTCTACAGACGAAATTATTGGTCAGAAAAGTGGGAAATTGTGTGCAGGACATAATGAAGGAATGGAAATTTGTTTAGGCGAAAATTAATTTAGTTCAAAATTTCGGTACCAGATGGCGTTTTTAATGAATTACACATTTAGCATACACAATGATGGAACAGCGGTGCACCAGAGAACCAATTGACACCGCTAAATTTAAATAGTCTTCTTTAAGAACAGTATTTCTTAGATTTTTTAAGGCGAATATACTATTAAAATTTATTGGTGAAAATCACCCAAATGCTGACCCTTTGAAAGTGCGATACGACCTATGACATTAGAAAATTGAGAAAGATAAAATCTTAGAAGTAAATAATTTATATTTTAACTCCGAAAGATGTATATAATGTAGATAATGTATTCTTTTTAATCCATAAAATGAAGAATAGAAAATGAAGAATGCATTTTTTTCTATATGTCTAGTTACTTAAAAAGTTAACAAAAGCTATTTTACCTTTTTCAAGTGCAAAATGCAGCGTTATATTCAAATCAGTGAAATTATAAGATGCGATATAACAAGAAAATAATAATAATAATAATAATAAAATACCGTATGCCTTTTCTTTAAGGCGGTATTCAAAAATAATATTTTCCACGCTCAACAACTCAAAATTTTGAGACACATTTTCAGACTCATTTTTAAAAGTAAAAACATGAAACTTGGTGAGGTGATTTATGAAGAGATTTATAAGGGACCCATGTTTTTATTTTTCGTTCAATTAATTAGAAATTGATTTACAGATAATTATTTTCACAGTACGATAATTTTTTTGTTTTTGTTTCCAGCGCTATCGCTTCGGGAAATTCGGTTCAAAATGTCCACTTTGATAGCCTTTTTTCAAATATATTCATCCTTTACCAAAAAATCGAGACAATACAGACGTTATAAAGTTTCTGAATAAGAGAACCTGCCAATTGGATGCATTTTAGAGCAAAAATGAATTTAAAAATGTGTCTCAAAATAAGCAGTTTGGATTTGAATACACCCTTAATGTGTTTCTTCCTAAAATTTCTTTTCTATTTTAATTTGTTAATGTATTTGTTTCTTTACAAAATTTCTTTTCTATTTAAACTAGTATTTAGAATAAGGATTAAAAATGTTAAATACAAAATGTTATCCTCTCTAGTTGAAAATGTTAATTGTTGTTATAAGGAGGTCAAGTACACGGTGCGTAATATTCATGGTCAAGTTGAAACCATTGATCAGTCAAAAGATCTTTACAAAAAGAACATTCGACAAAGCATAGTGCTGCCATCTAGAAGCAAGAATTGTAATTCATAGTTCCGTAAAAAGATATAATTCTCCAAGAATATCAGTAATTTTCTTTGACCTGCTTGAAATTAAAATCTTACCCGAAACCAAAAGAGTTTAGATTCTTCCATTAAACTGATTTAAGCTTTTTATTGCACGCATCTGTTTTATTTTTATGCAGTTAAAAACATTAAAATGATTTTGGTTAAATATAATAATGCTCTGCGATAAAAAAATCAATTTAATTTCAATTTTTAAAAATGCGAATATAATACAGCAATCCTTTATATGGATAATAATAATCATAAAAAATTAATTAAATTATTTTTCTAAATCACAGCATAGAATTTAACAGATAAATTAACAAGCTGGGACGACAAATTCACTAGATTAAAAGTAATAATAATAAAATAAAAAAGTGTTGAATCTTTCTGGTAATTGAGCAGATTTAATAGATTTCATATATATTTTTTTTAATTTTCCTCAAAATTTTTAGAAACTACATAGTCTACTTCATTATATAAAGGAAGACTGAAGACCTGAACACTTTTTATTAGTAGTAGTCGTAGAAAATATTTATTTTAAAGATCATGAAAAAGTTAATTTCAAGAAACTATTGTTGAAAAGTAATTTTCGTAACTTTCATATATAAGAGTTTATGTGAGAAATATTACTGTAATACGAAAACTCTATCACGCTAATCAAATTTTAATTAGTTTAATTGCGAAAAAAAAATACGATAAGTTTATTTCATATATTCGATTGTGCTGCCATCTGGTATAATCTGTAATTTTTCATTAATGAAGGGCTAATTTTTTGGCTCTCGGTTATGGTAAAATAAAATTCCCTGTTCTACGATGTTATGAGCCAGGGTTTTACAAATTTGATAAAATCTGATACGCAGCAAAAAAATTCTAGCCGCTAGTAAAAAAATGTCGTCGTTCTCCCATCTCTCGTCATTGATTTAAAAAAACAAAAACAAAAAGGGTTTCTATGAATTAATTGAGAAAAAATTATAACAATCATTAGTTACATACTAGCTATTTAACCCGTTCTACGAACGGGAGTTCATGAATTTAATTCTAAAACAAAAATTAAAAGTAAAAATCAGTACAACCAAATGTATCTATGTAATATGTAGAAAAATATTTTTCTACTATTGTGCATTTTTTAAAATGAAATTTAATTTATCATGCTGCTATGGCAGCAAACGATAAAACGATATCTTTGGAGTAAGGGAATAAATAGAATAAAAAGTTTTGTTGATGTTTGTGATAAACTGTTTTTCTTTATTTAAAAAAAAAAGTAATAATTAAGAGCGATTAAATAATCTCTAATTATTTGCATGCGAGGCAAAAGGATTATCGTAAGACCCGCTACAGCTTCTTAGTATTGCAGCATGGCATAGATAATATGTATATCTCACATTGCAGTAAACATTTAGAACTGGTAGAAACTCGCGCGATTACGGGTTGAACGTAAAAAAGGCAAACATTCGTCAGAAACATAAAATAAAATAAAAAAAAAATCTATTTAAAAGTTTCTTTCCCAAACGTTCATAGACCCCCTTCCAGCAACCCGTGTGCCAAATTCTGTAGCCCTGTACCCTGTGGTTTCCGAGTGTTTGGGGTTACATAGATAGATACACGCACGCATTTTTATACGTCGATTTTAGAATAGTACGTAATTTAGAAAGATAAAATCTAAATTTTCTGATGAAACTTATCTAAATTATATACCTCTGAAAAAAAAAGAAAAAAAAAGAAAAAGAAAAGAAAAGAAAAAGAAATACTGTAAAGGCTGAATTACCTGAACGTTCGGAAAATTCTAATTGCCAAATGCTTCAAATGCACGGATATTTGAGTGCTACAAAATCTATATGTGATGAAGGGAGCATTGGTAAAATAGTGAAGCAGGAAAACAATATTTTGCCTATTTTCCTGTCAAAGTCAGTCAATTATATTGATTTTATTATTAAAAATTTCCAGTTGCTGAACTTATTTTTGACATATTAAAAGTATTTTTTGTTTGAATCCTATTTAATAAAAAGGTATGCGTTGCTGACGACTGGGATTTTCGATAATCGTTGCCACAGATTAATTTCGGGAAATGAAACATTTGAAGTTGCTGAAAAAAATTAATAGCTCGAAAAGTATTTTTCAGAAAATTGTTAGACAAACTTCGTTAGAAAGGTAAAAAATTGTATTTTTCTTGATATAAGTTTCGAATCTGATGATTATGCCGTTTTTCAAATATAGAATTTCAAAAATTACCAAATTTCCCAATGGGGTACCATAGCGAAATCTTCACGCGTAAAAAGATAATGATAACGGCCACGTGTCTTGACGTATACTGGCTATAGCACGAGTCACAAATTATAGTAGCTTTACTATTCTGTTAAAATATAAAAGTGAATTATGATGCCACGAGATTTTTTAATTTTTTTTCGAATGGGACTAATAAATTGGCCAATGCTGTATATTATTTTGAGTTTAAAAGAGGAAAGGTGGGCTTTATATTATTTAGGTTTCCTCAGGAACTTTTGGTCAGAATTGAAAGTTTAATATATCAAAATGTCAGAAATTAAATCGGCAATAACTATGATGACTGCCCTCCAGTTCGTTTGGATAGATTTTCATTGAAAAATATAAAATCATTCAACATTGATTTTAGGTATTTTTAAGGTTATTATCACGAGCCCGGGCAACGCCGGGCATGTCAGCTAGTAGTACATAATTTAGTTAGAATAATACATAATTTAGAAAGATAAAATCTAAATTTTCTGATGAAACTTTTCTAAATTATATACCTCTGAAAAAAAGAAAGAAAAAAAGAAAGAAAAAAAAGAAAAGAAAAAAGAAATACTGTAAAGGCTGAATTACCTGAACGTTCGGAAAATTATAATTGCTGAATGCTTCAAATGCACGGATATTTGAGTGCTACAAAATCTATATGTGATGAGGGGAGCATTGGTAAAATAGTGAAGCAGGAAAACAATATTTTGCCTATTTTCCTGTCAAAGTCAGTCAAATTATATTGATTTTAATATTTTAAAATTTCCAGTTGCTGAACTTATTTTTGACATATTAAAAATAAAAGTTAAAAATATTTTTTGTTTGAATAGTACATAATTTAGTTAGAATAGTACATAATTTAGAAAGATAAAATCTAAATTTTCTGATGAAACTTATCTAAATTAGATACCTCTGAAAAAAAAAGAAAGAAAAAAAAAAGAAAAGAAAAAGAAATACTGTAAAGGCTGAATTACCTGAACGTTCGAAAAATTCTAATTGCCAAATGCTTCAAATGCACGGATAGTTGAGTGTTTTCCTCAATCACACGACTTGCGCTTTTGGTATATAGATTAGGTACGATAGGATTTAATAGAATAAAGAAAATTTTTATTAATATCTATTTATGTTTTGATTTGATCTTCATAAAATTTGTAATGACTCGAGAAAATTCTGCAACGATTATATATATTAAATTTAAAACCATTCGGTTGGGTAGTTTTTGCGCTGTTAAACGCGGACAGACAGACGGACCAGACGACGACTATATGTGCTACTTATTTATATAATTACGAACGCACCAAATAAAAGGTAAAAATATTTTTTGTTATTGAATATATTTCGTTAGTTTATTTCTTAATATTAGGTGAGAGAGCCGTTTGTGTTCATTTCTTAAATCAGTTAAAAAAAAAAAAAAAAAACTGCTGCTAACTAACTTGGTAGCCGCGACCGCATTTGTCAAGTCCTGGTTAGGACTGTTTGAATATAATTTACTACTGTGATTGATTTTTGTTTGAAGATTGTTCAAATGCGTTATACAAAATCACAAACATAGGTATAGCAAATTGTTACGTATTTCAAGTGTAGAAATTTCATTAATTTTTAATATGAAGAGCTCATAACACCATCTTAGTGTTTTTGTATGTCGTTAATATGTGTATCAAAATTTTGTATGTAAAATATATTTGAACAAGAAAGAAAAACCATGCGTCAAGCATAGACTATGAAACACTTTCCAACATATTCAGAACACTACAACAGAGGTTCACGGTTTAATAAGGTGAAAAATGATATCTTAAAAAACAGACGCTAACAATACCGAAGTCAAATTGACAGTACTCAGAATCGGACATTAATTTTTAGTTTGAAGCATTTTTAATCAATTTAAATATTGTTCTAAACTGTAGAACATGGTAGTTAATTTTCTTTATATATACATATAAATATATATGGCAAAACCGCAGTTATAAAAGTGTATTTATTTAAATTAAACTTACTTAAACTAATTCAGTATAAAGAGTAGGAAAGATTTCCTAAAAGAGTAGCATCATAAACATAACAAAGTTTTTGTTTTATTTCATTGTGTCGCCAACAAGCGATAAATCGCCAAAATCCCGAAATTTTCATAATTTTTTTACGGACGTTATATCGAAATTCCACAGCAATTTTTTTCTAAATGTATGTATCGTCATGAGAAGAATATTTTGTAATTTTTTCAAAATTTTCTGAGTATGCGCTTATGGAGACCTTCTTTGTAAGTATTTACGCGAATTAGAGCATAGACAGATGGCCAGACAAACCGAAGCTATAAACACTTTTCAACTATGTTAAGAAGTGTTAAAAAATTAGAGTAGTGTTATGAACGTTTTTTATATATAAAAAATAATAATCAAATTGATAAATTAAAATGCATTAAAAATTTCTAAATATAACATTGTTTCTAATCTTGTATATAACCCGATAAAATAATATTCAAACAAATATCAATCAGAGAGAGGTAAACACAGATCATAATTCATATTATTGAATTATTGTATTTGTAATAGCATCTATTTATTTTTGAAACAGTGTGATAAGAATGTAACTATGCTTTAACAATTCACAGAAATATTCTCGTTCGAAATTCATAGTGCTGAGGAAATTAAATCTAAACTAGTCTCCCGAATTTATTTATCTACACTATAACGTAAAAACATTTCCGTGGGTACATTGCTGCCGTCATATTGACGGTGACAACAAACTGAGTAATAAATTTCCTTTCTACTGCATATGTTAATTTCTAAACAACGCATAATTTCAATTTTTACACTGTTGAATAAACAAGAAAACGTACTATCAAATGCAAATTGTTTGAAAAAGGTATCTAAATTTATTTATTTTTATAGTCTTTAAAATAATGTTCAAGCATAATTTTTTAAATATCTATTTATACCGCGTGCAGCCCGATTACGGATGATTAACCCGTTTCCACTTAAAACAATATAAAGAGTTCTGCATTTGTTCCCGGCTAATATTCCCCAATGAAATTAAAACTTCATCAATAAATAATTAAATAAAATGTATAAATCACAAGTTTAACAATTAATTAATTTCATCGAACTACGCACTTAAACAATGAAATAATAAGAATAAAAAGTTATGCTGTAAATAGCAAAATGTTTGGCTATTACAAAATATATTTTTTTGTTAGTTTTCTTTCTTCTGTATCTTTTCGAGAGCATTCTGATATTTAAAAATAAATGTGAGGCTTATTTAATAATTCTAAACTCATTAAAATATTGTTTAAAGACTATCCACTTGTTTCTTTAATTTCTTTCAATTACTCTACATGTAAATAAATATAATCTCTCTATATTAAAAAAAAAAGTAACCACCGCCGAGGCCGCCGCTGTCAATTAAGATTTTGTGCCTTGAAGTCTTTCTGGACTAATATCCAGAAAACTATTGCAAATAAAAATTAAAAAATTGGTGGTTTTATGAAGAAATGTTCGATAAACACGCTGAAGTAGACAGTTTTTAAATCGAAGAATTATTTTAAGAGATATTTAATATTAAAGTTGGTCAAAATAAATTTCTTATAAAAGTTTTATAGAAACGAAAACTATGCGCAGGAATTTAGCCATAATTTGTAAGGATATAGTTGACAAGGTTGGGGTGTGCAGACTGCAATTATTTTTTCAATTTGACTCATTTTTTGATGTTATATTTCAATTTTTTATTCAAAATTTTCATTATTTTGACGATTTACTTCATATTTCATAAATTCCATTATTTGAATCGTTGCCAATTTGTAAAATAGCGCACGTAATAATATTCCCTTTCAATTAAGAAATGTATTTACACGAGACTATTAAAAACAGAAATAAAACTTTAAAATAATATTTAAATGATCACGTGTTAAAAGCAATAAATGTAGGAAATGACGGAATAAAAAATATACTTGCGCGTGAATATTAAAAAGATAAATAATTAAATTATTCCGCGTTTTCAAAGCATTAAGTAGAGTAAGATTGATTTATTTCGACAAAATATTTTATCTATTATTGCAAATTTTAAAACAGCGTAATTAATAATATTTCCCTTCAATTAAAAGCTATATTTTTACGTTTAATAATTAAGTTTAAATCAACGAAATAACTAATAAATTGGTAAGATATAAATAAAAATACAGATAAACGTTGAATTAAAGATCAGTCGATGACATAACTACCACGCGTAACGCATCTGGTATCAATTGAATGCGACGCCACAGATATGCACTTTTGGCTTTAAATCCTATATTTTGGCGACAGTTCTTTTCTTTTATAGAAAGTAGTAGTCGGGATAATGGAGTAATACCCAATTTTCTATTAGCATTGTTATAAAATTTCCCGATGCAATGACATTGCTTACTTAACCATTTTGCACAAGTTGATTGTCAAATGTTTAATTAACCTTATTTTATCAACAGTTGTTAGCTGTCTCGACAGCAGTTGATTCGGCTTTAAAATCTCTTGGTCAAAGGAAAATGAATGGAAACCCCGATTATAGCAGATATTACAGCGAGCAGCCGATTACACAAGGCGGATTATAGCAGCCGATTACAGCAGGTCGTTTAATTATAATTCAATTTTCCACAATCGTTTTAAGGTTGATCAAATCAGAGTGTTTTTACAGTTTGTGGTGTCAGAGCGGGGGTTGGCGAGCGTAGCTCGTAGGGGGCAGAGCCCCCTAGTAATTAAAAAAAAATATATTTTCTAAAGCTACCGGAAAAAAGTTTCTATCTTTACAAATTTATTAATGAATGAATAGCAAGTTCTTCCTTATTTTTTTTATGTCGATAAATTGACATTTTGTAATTTGCATTATGTGCATTAAATTGCATACATTAAAAAAATTAGTTGTTGGGGGAGGGGCCGTAATACTTATCCATCATGGATATACATAACATAAAATATGAAAATAAAACATGTGTAAACTATTTATAAAATGCATTGAAATTCGAATAAAATCGTGGCTTGATGACGTTATAAACTTTAAATGCTCTATTACTGAACGTCGTAAAAGAAACATCTTTATAACTCCAAAATTGATAATCATATTAGCTAACGGTTTACTGCGTCGGATTAAGCGTGCATTATTCCTATTAAAATATATCTTTGAATTGAAATTTTAATGAAATACAGGGTCATGAAAAATCGAAGAGTGTGGGAAATTTGATTACAAATATCTCACAACTCATTACACTTCATTCTTTACGCAAAATTTGTGTTTTTTTATTGTCTTTTACATTCACTCCTTAAAATAAACAATTTCGAAAATTTTTATATACCTTTTATCAGATCGAATATTTCGAGAGTCCGAAAAAAAAAATAGTTCCGGATAATCAAGGTTACTGAAATTAAATAAGCTTCTTCCCATTATTGCATACTAAGTACATACCAAATTTCAAGTTTCTATCTCAATTTGTTCGGGAGATAGAGCGTTTACAGACATACAGACACACACACACGCACAGGGCAAATTTTTTTTTTTTTTTCTAAAAATATGTTTTTCGGAAACTCCAGTGTCTGAAACTTGTAAATACGTCAACAATTTTTTTTTTCGATTTTCAAAACGATTACAAGACTTACAAGATGGGTACGTAATAAGGGAAGACTATTATATTTTATAATATTTTCGATTCAAGAATTTAAACGTTTAAAGTCAAATTTACTTCTTCTAAAAAAGTAATTAAATAATATAATACAAAAATGGGAAATCTAATATCTTTGTAAATCCTGACTTTAGAAAGAAAATTTAGATTGTATCAAGATGTATCACTTGTTTCATAACCGTAACATGATGCGACAATTCGTATTTCCTCAATAACTATGTAACGCAAAATAAACTTGAAACAACATCCCCTTACGAATTTATGAAACAGGAATCGATGAAAATTTCAAAGTTATGAATAATGGAACAGATGGAAAAGATAGATCGAAGAAATGAAGAAAGTTAAAAAGAGTAAACATCATTTATTTTCTGTCTTACAACAAAAGGTTCGACAATATCCTATTTAATTTCTTTGTTTAATACATATCTTTGAAAGTTTTCTTTTCTTTTATAATGTCTTCTTACAATAATTAAAACTACTAAGTTATTTATTGTATAAAGCTATTTTTTTTTCGCTTTAAGCGACTTCAAGAAAAGGAGTTTCTGCTATCGACCGTTATATGTCTGTGCGTGGATAGACATAATTTAGACTTTAAGAGAATAATTACTAGTATATGGAATTATTTTGGAATATATTATGACTAGTGAATTTTATATAAAAGTCTGGATTTGAAAATTTGGTTGAAATAATAGTTACAAAAATCATTTAGAAATTTAAGAACGAATATTTACCCCAGCTCCCAATAAATTACACTGGCAAGGCCTAAATGATAATCCGGTAGATAGTCGAACACATTTATTTAAGAGCCTACATCAAATGTTATTATATTTCTAATAAAGTGGAGAGTCAAAATACGTCCATTAGAATTAACTTTAAAATATACACTAAAACACTTTTTATTTTGCTTAAAAGACGTCAACATATATCAATATAAACATTAAAGATGTTAAAATTTAAAATTTACATGTTTCGATTTGTTCATCAAATCGTCATCAGCATATACACAAACCACAAATACAATGTACATAAAAACTAGAGATTAAATTAATTAAAAACCAGAGAGTCTGAACAGTCACTATGTGAAAGAAGGTATAACGCCCTCTATACTTTTAATTTTAACACCGCTCTTAGATCCATCTACAGACCGCATCCCACTATTATTCAACCACTCAACCCAAATATTCGGAATATTAAATGACAACGTATCATTGGAGACAAATCATCATTTTAGAGCCTACATCAGTCATACGAAAAAACGCTCAAGCTAATGTTAAGTCAATGGGAATATTCTAGCGCGATTTCTCACTCGCATTTTAATATTTTTAAATGCTTTCTTTGCATAGGATAGCTGAGGTCAATTTCCAAAGTTGTTAGTTTTTACTTTTTTGATTTTGGTTCCAGTTATATTGTATAAGGGTACTTTCACTTTCAGAACCGGTTCTAACCGGTTCCAAAATTGAAAATGACCGTTTATAAAAAAACTGCAACAAAAATATAAAAAAAGTAAAAACTAATAACGTTGGAGATTGACTTCAGCTATCCTATGCAAAAAAAGCATTCAAAAATATTAAAATTCAAGCGACAAATCGCGCTAGAACATTCCCATAGACTTAACATTAGCTTGTGCGTTTCTTCCCGTGACTAGTGTAGGCTCTTAATGCACAAAGATGGAAAAAAAGGAAGAAATTCATATTAAAGAAACAATGACATCTTCAAGAACATGACTAAGCTTGCACTAAATTTATAGTAAAAAACTTGAAAAAAAGTATAACTTTCTAAAGCATTACTTCATCAAACGTTCATAAAAAATATAATTTCACCACACCTTTCCTTGCTTTGTAGATTTATATACTCTTTCGAAAACAACAGATTTCAACCGTATAACGATTTGGTGAATAAATACATTATGGGTTTAAGATAGACTCCAGAATGAAAATGACCTATCTAATAATTCTTGAAACTGGAATAAAATGATGCTTCATGGGAGGAAGCAACTTCCCGGCTGAACTTTTTCCCCTCCATAACGTCGGAGACGAGATAGGGCTGTGGATTGCGTGTTTAAGATAGAATCCAGAATGAAAATGGCTTGTCTAATATTTCTTGAAATAAGACTAAAATAAGGCTTCAAGGGAGAAAACAATTTCCCGGCTGAATTTTTTTCCCTCCGTAACGTCGGAGATGAGTTCAGGCTGTGGATTGTGGGTTTAAGATAGAATCTAGAATGAAAATGACTTGTCTAATAAATTCTTGAAATTGGAATAAAATAAGGTTTTATGGGAGAAAGCAACTTCCTGGCTGAACTTTTCCGCCCCCATATCATTAGAGATGAGTTTGGGCTGTGGATTGTGCGTTTAAGACAGAATCCAGTATGGAAATGACTTGTCTAATAAATTGTTGTAATTGGACAAAAATAAGGTTTCATGGGAGAAAGCAACTTCCTGGCTGAACTTTTCCGCCCCCCCCCCCGTATCATTAGAGATGAGTTTGGGCTGTGGATTGTGGGTTTAAGATAGAATCCAGAATGAAAATGACCTGTCTAATAATTCTTGAAATTAGACTAAAATAAGGCTTCGTCGGAGAAAACAACTTCCGGGTGAACTTTTCCCCCTCCATATCATTAGAGATGAGATTGGGCTGAGGACTGCATGTTTAAGATGGAATCCAGAAGGAAAATGACTTGTCTAATAATTCTTGAAAGTAGACTAAAGTAAGGCTTCATGGGAGAAAACAACTTCCCGGCTGAACTTTGTTTCCCTCCATAACGTTAGAGATGAGTTCGGTCTGTGGATTGTGGGTTTATGATAGAATCCAGAATGAAAAAGACCTGTCTAATAATTCTTGAAATTTGGATAAAATAAGGCATCATGTGAGAAAGCAACATCCTGGCTGAACTTTCCACTATCATTAGAGGTGAGTTTGAGCTGTTGATTGTGCGTTTAAGATAGAATCCAGAATGAAAATGACCTGTCTAGTAATTTTTGAAATTAGGCTAAAATAAGGCGTCATGGGAGAAAACAACTTCACGACAGAACTTTTCCCTCATCCATAACATTAGAGATGAGTTCGCGCTGTCGATTGTGGGTTTAAGATAGAATCCAGAATGAAAATGACTTGTCTAATAATTCTTGAAATTAGACTAAAATAAGGCTTCTTGGGAGAAAATCAGCTTCCCGGCTGAACGTTTTCAATACATAACATTAGAGATGAGTTCGGGCTGCGGATTGTGGTTTTAAGGTAGAATCCAAAATGAAAATGACTCATCTAATAATTCTAGAAATTAGACGAAAATAAAGTTTCATGGGAGAAAGCAACTTCCCGGCTGAACTTTTCCCTCCGTAACAATCTTGAAATTGGACTAAAAATGACATAACATAATCTCTTCCGAGTTATCCACGATTCCGAAAAGCATCCATTTATCTTTAAAAACATCAGAAACCAATAGATTTTCGAGATTTAAAGAAACCGTTAAAAAAAACGAAGTTCCTTTTGCAGCCCGTAATTTAAATAAATAAAAATTGCCCGTAATAAAAGTTCAACATTTCATTTTCTATACCAAAGATTATACGGTAAAATTCAATAACATGATAATTGCATGGAAATCCTAGTATATTTACAAGAATTAAAATGCGGCCACACGGACATACAAACCGAGAAAATATTTTTTTAAAATCCTACAGAAGAATTTCTTTTTCTTTTTTTTTTTGCATTACTGACTTGAATGTGTATATATTTTTTAAATTGTTACTTCGTACAATAACTCTCATTTTCCCAATAATCATGTTATACAATATAAACGGTGCGAAGAATTCCTTTGTAATTTTATAAAACAAGAATAAAGCTCAGTTTTCTCCTTTTTGAATAATGGAACATCAAAATAACTTAGCAAAAAGAGATCTAAAATATTTTAGAAAAGTAAACATCATTTATTATTGTTTCACGATAAAAAAGCGTCCCTAATATTTGTTTCTCTGCATTTTTAAGTTAAAATAATATATTCAACCTTCCGTAATTTATTTTTGTATTCCAAGAAATACATTAAGAGTAACTGAATTTAATATTTTATTTTTAGTATCAGCTTCTGTTTTATTTTTCTATATTTAGATAACTTCCCTATTGTTTTTCTCTTTTACTTTTATTTTATTAACCCCTTAATCGTCGTGCCCGAGACATTCACGGGCAGCGTATGTTACGCCTGTTTTATTCAGATTGTTTGATTCCCACCAGTTTCTTAAAATAGTGTTATTGGCTTTATTCTTGCATTATTTTATCTGTCTATTAAATAAGACGAACATTTCTACTTAAAAAACTGGTGGTAATCAAGCAATATGAATTTTTAAAAAGTAGCCTACACATAAAGGGCGCGACGATTAAGGGGTTAAGTTTATGATACATGTTTTTCAGCTCATATTTAATAAATATGTAAGCAACTTATATTTTTGAGCATTTAAGGTCACAGTAGACTTTCAATATCACGAAATTTGACTTAAAAATCGATTTTTTTTAAATTTCGGAAATTATTAAACTAGATGCTCAAATTTATCTGACGCAAAACGAATAGGGATGATAATGAAATTTCCTACCAAGATGCAGAAGATGGTGATTTATTTTACTTACCCACCATACGTAATATAGGATAAATCTTGTAATCGTTTTGAAAATCGAAAAAAAATTGTTTGACGGATTTACAATTTTCAGACACTGGAGATTCCGAAAACATATTTTTAGAAAAAAATTTTGCCGTCCGCCTGTCTGTGTGTCTGTAAACGCGCTATCTCCCGAACAAATTGAAATAGAGACTTGAAATTTGGTATGTACTTAGTATGTAATAATGGGTAGAAGCTTATTGACTTTCAGTAACCTCGAATATCCGGAAATAATTTTTTCGGACTCTCGAAATATTCGTTCTGATAAAAGGTACATAAAAATTTTCGAAATTGTTTATTTTAAGGAGTGAATATAAAAGACAGTAAAAAAACATAAATATTGCATAAAGAATGAAGTCGAACGGATAATGAGTTGCCGAGATATTTGTAATCCCATTTACCACACTCTTCGATTTTTCATGACCCTGTATTTCATTAAAATTTCAATTCAAAGATATATTTTAATTGGAAATGAGGCGCTTAATCAGACGCAGTAAACCGTTAGTTAATATGATTATAAATTTTTGGAGTTATAAGGATGTTTCTTTTGCGCAATTCAGTAGTAGAACATTTAAAGTTTATGAGGTCATCAAGCCACGATCTTATTCGAATTGCAATGCATTTTATAAGTAGTTTACACATGTTTTATTTTCATATTTTATATTATGCATATCCATGATGGGTAAGTATTGCGGTGGCCTCCAACGACCAGTTTTTTTATGTGTGACAATCAGTGTTCAGCGTATTTAGAATAAAACATCGGAAAAGTGTGATTGAATCAAGTGCATTGAGTCCAACTGTTGGTTAAATGAAAGCTGCTCAAAGTTCCTAAACAAATGGGCAGTTTGTGGCAGAGCTGTGATATTGCTGAACAAAAAGAGGGACATATGAAAAACATTAACACGAAATCTGGACTCTAAAGTACTTTCATACAGTGGATTTGTCATATTTCAACTCGTTATAATGTTTTAAAAATAGGCATACTTAGGAGTCATAATTCTTTTAACTCCTTCAGGGGCAAAGTACTCTTGTACCTAAAATGTTGAAATGATTGATTGACACCAGGATTCACGAACGAATTTATTTTAAAATAAGTAAAAGCTTTTCCTCATGTACCTTATAAATTCAAAATTTTATTATAAAATTCTGGTGTCATTGTGGCATTTTGGAATTAAAATTAAATGGTATATATAATATACCGGTGCCCTTCAAGGGGTTAAAGGTTAAGTAGAACGTAATTTTTTTTTTCAAATATTAGTTAGTTTTTTATGAAATGCCAACGTTTGTTACATTCACATTACTGTAATTTCCTAATACTAAGTACGTTAACGAGTTTAATATGTCTAAAATATTAAAGTTGCTTTTATTCGTCGCATGATATTTTACACTGCTTTAAAAAAATATTGTTTACATTGAAACTCCAGCAGGCATCTTACCCTATTTAATTGGTCATCTTTCCGTAAGATTTGGGTAAGAGGCCCAAATGTAAGGGTTTAATAAAAACAAAATTTTCGATGTTTTCTATAACTTTGAAAAAAGAAATATGTTATTAAATAGCACGTAAAAATATCAACATTAGCAATAAGTTAGCGAATAGCAAATAAAATCAACAGGAATATTATAAAAAATTAAATCAAGAACTACGGCATCTTCACCCAATTACCCTATATTAATAAATTTTCTCAAACACGAATATAGGTATTTAGGATGCTATCAATTCTCATTTAAACATTTTCATCTGCGTAATTGAATTTATGCATGGAAGAAAAACCTAATAATATTCATTTTAATGTTAATTCACTTTAATGTTAATTCATTTTAATGTTAAAACATTTTAATGTTAATGGTGTTAATTTAGCATGTTTATCGAACATCAAAATGTTTACTTGAAAAATGATAGCAAACGGAAAACATATATTCCGCGCTGAAAAAACTGATTAATACACGGTAAAACTACTCTGATATTTTTTTCTGAAATTTTAGAAAAATAAATTTTGTTTTTATAAATACTTCTTCAAATCTCAAAATTTTTTTGATTTTTGCGATTTCTACTGATATAGAAAAGGTTTTTGGAATCGCGGGTAGTTCGGAAGGGGTTATTGTATACTTTCCTTCGTGGGTATGCTATATTCTCCTAAATTAAGACACATATATATTTTTTTACAGTGTAAGTTTTGACATTTTTTTATCGCCGTAATCTTCGATTAAATAAGGCAAAAATTTCCATTAAATTTAAATTGGTTACAAAAAAGCGTAAAAGATTGCAGGTATGCTAGACATTTTCAACCAAGGACTTCGTTTATTACGACATCAAACAACTAGTGTCTATATTAAGACTTCTTTTGATTACGACCAGGATTGGGCGACTATTTTTATATTCAATCATGCCACAATTTACTTACAAAAAAAGTTCATTGTGGCAGATTTGTCATGTAAATATCCTACTATAAGTGTAAAATCGAGATTATTTTTCATCTAGTTGGAAATTGTACGTTAAACGTAACATATGAGGTGCGTTCGTTTTATAACTAGTTTCACAATGTAAAAAAATCATCCTTATTATTTGGAATGAATTATATCGCCGGCTATGAGCGATATGAGCATACCTTTTTTTCTCTTATTATGTATGCCACGTTTACAAAAACGATTTTTTTTTCAATAACAAGACATCACTGCAAAATTCACCATGGAAATCTTGCTTTGCAAATGATTATCTCCATGGTTTATTATTTTTATGACTCATAATGAACGAATCTCTTGTGTTTATTTCCTCTAATGGATTGAGATATTCCGCTGTTAACCTAATTTTCACTGAAGTTATCTCAGAATCTATACATATTTTAATGTAACTCATCTCTAAAACAAACAATTTTTTTGAAAGATCTTTCTAAAAATGTAACTTTTATGCAATTTTATTTACAAAAATAATTTTGAATAAAAATGGCCGCCTGGCATATGAAAAAAGAAGTTGTTTGCCCGTATTTATCTTCCTCAGTCACATGACTTGTGCTTTTAGTATATATACTGCTCAAAACAATTAAAGGATATTTGAAGTTTTATATAAAATAAAGATATAAACGAAATTTTTTTTGCCGAAAACAGAAGAAGAGAATCACAAATGCAAATTTTTCTGGTTTTCAAACTGTGGAGTATGCAAATTTTGAGTTCGACGTCAAAAACGTCGCTTCAGCGGCAGCGAATGAAATTTGACTTTCAACTGGATAAAAGAGAATGAAGACAAGGATGATCGGCATTCAGTGATTGCTTTGTTTCGATGAGTACGATGTCTCAGCGAAGTCATTTGACAGATTCAGAAGCTTGGAGAATTGTTGGTAGGTTAGAAGGGGGCCAAACTCAAGCCGAAGTAGCGCAAGCCATTGGAGTGTCACAAAGTGTAATTTCCAGGATCTGGAACCGTTTTTTGGAGAGTGGATGTGCAGGCCGAAGACCAGGGCAAGGTCGTAGACGGACAACAACGCCCAATGAAGATCGGTATTTAGCGTTAACAGCTCGGAGACACCGAAACATGAACGCTACTCTTCTCCAACAACACCTTCGCTCGGCTACAGGCACCACGATTTCAACTCAGAATGTCCGAAACCGGTCTGTATGCTCGCCGACCGATGGTATGTGTTAGATTAACATCAAGGCATCGTCGCGACTGCAGGGAGTGGGCAACCGAGCATGTCAACTGGAGGAGAAATGAATGGAGCAATATTCTGTTTTCTGACGAGTCCCGTTTTTCTGTGCATCCGGATAATAGGCGTATTTTCATCTGGAGGGACTGTAGCAGTAGGAATAATCCTGCGTTCGTGCACGAAAGTGTCAGATTTGGCGGTGGAGGAGTGTTGGTGTATGGTGGCATCTCCATTGACGGGCGCACTGACCTCTACATCATTCGAGATGGGGCTCTGACTGGTCGCCGATATAGTGATGAGATCCTCACACCTATTGTAGTCCCTTACGCTGCAGCAATCGGAGATAACTTCATTTTAATGGACGATAACTGCAGGCCACATCGTGCAAACCTGGTGGAGGATTTCCTTTTCGAGGAAGGAATCGTTCGAATGGAATGGCCAGCGTGTTCTCCAGACATGAATCCAATCGAGCACGTTTGGGACGCTCTTGGAAGACGAGTTTCTGGCCGCCAACAACCCCCACAAACTCTGCTAGAACTAGAAAGTGCTCTTCTGGAAGAGTGGGGCAGAATACCCCAACTCGTCATTAATAGCCTCATTGAGTCCATGCCTCAAAGGTGTTCAACGTTGCTGGCCGCCCGTGGAAACCATACACCCTACTGAAAATGATTTTCTTTGAAGAAAACACCTTTTCTTATTCTTTTTTTCTCATATGCACAAATTGTGTTTTTTTCCTTTTGTACACAAATGCGCAATAAAATGCATTTTTTTCTGCCAAACATGTGTAATTTATTCTCATATAACCTACTATGTCTGTCGACCATGTATCAATCAGCTAAAAAGTTTCCCAGATACAAAATCCACCTAAAACTGCAATATCCTTTAATTGTTTTGAGCAGTGTAGTTTACGTATGATACAATATTAAAAATTTGCAGCAAACTGTCCAGTCATTTGGCCGTTTTTATAGAAAATGGTTATATAACCGTAAGTTAACTCTATTATGACCGGAACATGGGTAATAACATGGTCAGAATAGAGTTAAATTACGGCTATGTAACCATTTTCTATATAAACGGTCAAATGACTGGACAGTTTGCTGCAAATTTTTAAGGATTAATTTTATAGGATTTAATAGTATAAAGATAACTTTTATTAATATATTTTTAAGTTTGGATTCGATTTTAATAAAAATTTAAATGACTCGACAAAATTCTGCAACGACAATTTATATATTAAATTTCAAACCATTCGGTTGGGTAGTTTTTAAGCTGTTATATACGAACAGATGAACAGACGGACGGACGGACCAGACGACGACTATAGATGCTATGTATTTATATAATTACGAATGCACCTAAAAAGTGGAATGAATAGGATAAAACATATACTGGGACGTGTATGTATTATACACGTCGTAGTCAAAGAGTTAAGAGTACGCACCTCAATCTTGGTTAAACGACAAAATTCACGTGATTCTCTTTTGTTCCAAATGTGTCATATATTTGATAATATTTTGCACAGTGATTTAAAGACGGAAACAGAAAATAAATAAGCAAAACTCAAAATAGAAAATATGACAAAAACCTCAGAATAAATTAAAAGACGGATTCACAGAACAAAAATTTTGACATATCGTTTTATTCGTTAGCTTTCATTTGATACATTGTTTTTCTTTTAAGGGGAACATTTTATTTTTCAATGAATATGTTTTAAAATTACATACGCGGAATAAACTTTGAAACGTAATCATATATCTTTTATTTTTCATTGAATTATGCATGACATAAAGAATGATGCTTTTCAATTTTCACAAACAAAGAAAGGCATTTATTATTTCATAAGAAAACATATATATACGACAAAGAAAAAAGGAAATTCAAAACTGACATGTTGACAGAAATATTATTATACGAATTTTGAAAGGTGAAACATTCCTTGTTGTTAGTTTTTGTTTCTTTGCGTAGAAAAACTGAGAAAGAATATATACTTGAATGATGAAAGCAACCACACAGATCACAAACAGAATTTTATTTTTGTTAAATAAACAAAGCAATTTAAGCAAATTAATTTTTAAATTTTTATATGTAAAGGTTGATCAATGATAATAACTTTTTTATTCACATAAATTACTGTACACAAATTTAATTTTAGGTTGCATTGTTAGCCTAATGTGTAATAGATATCTGATATATATATATATATATATTTCAAGTAGTATGTTTGTGCCAACCGTGCAAGTTCAAATACGTGACTACGTGAATTACGTAGAAGAATAACCCTTTCTTAAACTTCCTAAACTAAAACATTTTCTAACTGTTCTCTAGGGAAGAACGGAATCTCCATAAGCATCCTTAGAACTTCATAGGCTTTTGATAACGATTTATTCAGGCGAAATCAAACACACATATTACTTACCCATCATACGTAGTATAGAGTCTTGCAATCGTTTTAAAAATGGAAAAAAATATTTTGACAGATTCACACATTTCAGGCACTGGAGAGTTCGAAAAACATATTTTTAGAAAAAAAGATTTTGCCGTCCGTCTGTCTATGTGTGTGTCTGTGTGTCTGCTTGTCTGTAAACGCTCTATCTCCCGAACAAATTCAGATAAAGACTTGAAATTTGGTATTTACTTAGTAAGTAATAATGGAGAGAAGCTTATTGAATTTCAGTAACCCCGATTATTCGGAACTATTTTTTTTTTTTGGACTCTTTAAATATTCGTTCAAATAAAAGTTATATAAAACCTTTCAAATTTGTTTATTTTAAGGAGTGAATATAAAAGACAATAGAAAAATATAAATTTTGCATAAAGAATGAAGTTGATCGAATAATTGGTTGCCGAGATATTTGGAATCATTTTTTCCACACTCTTCTATTTTTCGTGACCCTGTATTTCATTTAAATTGTAGTTCAAAGATTGGTTGCCGAGATATTTGGAATCATTTTTTCCACACTCTTCTATTTTTCGTGACCCTGTATTTCATTTAAATTGTAGTTCAAAGATATATTTCAATTGGAAATGAGACGCTTAATCCGACTCAGTAAAATGTTAGTTAATATGATTATCATTTTAGGAGTTATAAGGATGTTTCTCTTATGCAATTCAGTAATAGAGCATTTAAAGTTTATGACGTCATCAAGCCCCGATTTTATTCGATTTTATCAATGCATTGTATAAATAGTTTACACCTGTTTTATTTTCATATTTTTTATTATGCATATCCATGATGGGTAAGTATTACGGTGGCCCCCAACGGCTAGTTTTTCATTGCATGTTTCGTCCATCGTTCCCTTAGATGTTATTGAACGTGTTTAAACTTGCACAGGTGCCACTGATGTACATCATACAACGGTTACATGATCCATTTCATTTTCTGGAGCCAGAAAGTGATACACTAATGCAACAGACTGAATCATAAAAAATCCTGTTTCGTTAAAATTGTAGATGTTATCAGCGTCAAATTTTTAAGTAATTAGGGCAATTTTTGCGATTTTCACTGCATTACTCATTGGGTATTTGCATCGTTTTTCTCATGTCCCGTCTTAAATTTGATGTCATTTCGAATTTTACATTTAGAGAAGCAGCCATATGTTGCTTTGAAACCGCCATTATCTAATATTTTATTTAATTCTACTGCCTTTTTTCCAGCATTACTCCACTTATCTCCTCTACTAGTTATTACTACAAACTGAGTCCTGCACGAATTGTACCTGACCCAAATGCGAAATTTCTACTTAGAGGTAACCCAAAACCCAACCAAAACGTAAAAAAAAAATATTTAGTTAACCCGAAACCTGACCTGAACCCGATACACTTCAACCCAAACTCGAAGTATTCAAAACAGAACCCGACGCGAATTCGAAGTGAAAGAAAATTAATCCATATTTTAATACATTTATGGAAACATATTTTACAATTATATATCTAACATCAATTTTACCTTTTTTGTATAAAAATGAACTCATGTACACTCGTCAATATTCGAATATAAGGTAAAGCCAGGAGAGATGACGCGGTCGGAGAGATTGCGCACATAGAGGTTCGGGAGGAAGAAGTAGATTGAGAGCGCAGCGACTCCAGGTAGTTGTACGACAACAGTAGTGGAGTGTCTACTTGAAAGTGCACGTTGATTGCTTTGAGCGTCTAAGATAAAGTATTGCTATTTTTTTTTGTTTTCCCAAAGTAAGTGCTAAAATTTTCATAGCTATTAATCAGAATTTCTATACAAGGTCAATAGTACAAAATATTTTTAAATTAAAGGATTTCTCATAAGCTACTAATCTAGACTAACAATGTGAACATCAACGGTTCGTTTTAGTAGCGGCCATGTTTAAATAAAAACCGCGCAATCTCTCCTACCGAAATTGGAGAGTTTGCGCATCTGCTACTTAAGAGAGATGGCGCATTGTTCCCATTAATTTCCATGCTAGGAGAGATTACGCAGCTTATTGGTAAATTTGCATAAAAAATAAAAAATGAAAATGGACTAATTTTAAGTTAAACGTGTTGTTAAGTTACATAATTTTATTTTGTAATCTTACGTGGACTTGCTTTTTCTGATTCTTTAACTTTTTTTCCTTTAATTAAAATTTTTAATCGTTTTTAAAATTATTTCCTTTTTCTGATTCTTTAATCATTAGGTTAAAATATTCACTCCCAATACAATAATAGTTGTTCAGAAAAACCTTACAACAATGTCATTTAAGTGTAATTATTATTGTTAACAATTTAATTGTAGTTATTATTAGTAATAATCTCTCCTACCCATGTGCGCAATCACACCAACCCTGTAAGGAGTGGTTGCGCAAAATAACTTTCTTGGTTGTATTACAACTGTTCTATTAAATTGCAACATAACAACAAAATAGCAATGGAAATGCATAAAAAACAAATGAGGTAAAAATTATTCATGGATAGTTTAGCAAAAAATTAATATTTAGATTTTTTATTGCTATTCTTTTGAATTGTGCGCAGACTATCCTGGCTTTACCTTATAGTGTTTTTCAATTTAAAAAAGTCCTTCCAGCCTGTACCGGGAGGAAAAGGTAGCTTTCCTATATCTTCGTTTTAAAATTTTAGCTAATGTTACACGAAAACAGCAAGTTAAAATGCAAAGAAACGTTTACAAAAGATTCGTTAATACTGAATTTTAATAAGAAATTCGCCAAATTATTGAGCAATAGCCAAATTGGCTTCATTTATGAAGACTTATTTTGGTCGCCAAATTTGGCGCTATTTCGCCAAATGTCGCCAATTTTGCCAATTTTGTCGCCAATGTCGCCAATTTTGGTGCCAACGGATATGAATATATAGTTTTATGCGTATGATTGGGAAAATTATTACAACAATGAAAGAAAATAATTTGCGAGTAATCGCGTTAATGTGCTGTTTTGTTTCAAAATGTTAGCCAACCTGGAATTTCAAACTGCTCTATCTCTAGAGGTAAACGAAAAAAGGCTCTGGAATCCTTGTATCAAGGCCTAAAACGTAATTAAAAAATAAATTTGAATTTTTAATTTTTTTGTATATTTATTTTAGTTTTAAATTTTTAAATGGCCGCCATCTTGAAACAAAATGGCGGACCAAGCTGGCCAACGAACTCGGTCGAGACATTGGTTAGCTTAATACACACAACTAGTTTCATCAAAATTGATTTATAAATACGAGCGTTATCGTATGACATAGGTCAGATATATATATATATATATATATATATGTATATATAAATCAACATTTGAACGGAGGGTGGTTTTGGGGTATGGGGGTCATGATCGGTGAAAATATATCGAAATTTTCCGGAACTGCTTTCCTCCGAACGGCTGCAATAGGTAGCTTTATACTTTTTTGCATTAGCTACCTAATATTCAGAACATTCTTTTGAAAAAAATGAGTCAACACCGAATCCGACGCGAAAGTTTCATAATCTAACCGACCAGACCCCAAAAATTCAAAATCTAATTAAACCAGACCCGTAACGAAAAAAAAATCAGCGTGAACCCGACCCGACCTGAACCATGGGTCAGGTTGGGCCCGGATAAATTTGGATTACCTGACACGATTGAGGACACTGCTGCGAACCACTCATTTAAAGCTTCTGCGGAATCTGGACGCTTTACTTCAGTTTTTCCTTTTTTTTTCTTTATACAGGGTGTCTCAAAAGTCCTTGACATATTTTAAAATTCAATAACATACGAGAGTGCAGTTTGGACAAAAATGCTTCTTATGATCTGAAATTTTGTTTAAGAAAAAAAAAATCAGTTAACATTTTTTCTCATAGATAGCAATGCTGCTTCTTGGAAAGTTATCGAATAGGTAGAATGTCTTTATACATAACAATGGCGAAAAAAGCACAATGCGGATGCTCAAACTATGGCAACCCACATTCCAGAACTTAACAATACTCGCCTTCCTGAGTTAGACGAGTGAGGATGGATAGACGAGTATTGTTAACTTCTGGAATGTGGGTTGCCATAGTTTGGACAAAAACTGTGCATATGCATTGTGCGTCTTTCGCCATTGTTATGTATAAAGTCATTCTAATACCTATTCCATAACTTTACAGAAGCAGCGCCATCTATGAGAATTTTCTGGAACAAATTTTTTGATTTGCTTAAACAAAATTTTCAATAATAAGAAACATTTTCATCCAAACCGTACTGTCGCACGACAATTGCTTGATCTTTTATTGAATTTAAAAATATGTCAAAAACTTTTGGGATACCCTGTATAATTTTTGTTTTCCGCATCAAGTCCATTTTTCAGAAAGTTCATCCTGTGAAAATCGAGTACTTTTTCTCGATGGAGCTATGGTGGATTTTGGATCTCCTGTAATTTCTGCTATTCGGCGATGACTGTTCTCAAGATATTGTTTACATTTTTTAAATTATCTATTTTTGATATTTGCGAGAAATTTTAACAGACGTAACGACGTATTCTAAAAACCAAACCAAACTGATTAAATTACTAGTGGTTATAGACAGTTTGACAACCAGGAACCCTTCACGTTATGAAAATAAACATCTGCTATCAAAAACTGTAGCAATAAGACAAAAAATGCAGTAAAATCGATTGATCCTTTGTAATTATCCTTCCCCTTCCCCCTCTTCTTTTTCTTTTATTTTTGAAGATAAATTTCCAAAGTAATTTCTGTGTAAAGTGACATGCTATCCCATTTATCCTAAGAAAATTAAGTTTGTTTTTCGATTTTGCTTTGTATTGGCATTTTGTCCCCAATTAAACTCTGCACGATAAAAGAAGTGTTTTATTACGTTTATTATTATTATTATTATTACTTTTTTTTAGATTTTCTTTACATTTTATCTTTCTCCCAGTATGATTAATATAAATAATGGGAAAGAATTTTATCTCCATATTTACAGTTTTGAAATAGGTCTGTGTTTACGACAAAGCACAGAAAATCTAAAGATGAGTAAATAGTTGTAGTCCGGGAGGTAGCGTCACATTTTTATAACTAATTTCAGCGTGGATGATTTTGATATATGCGATATATTATATGTTACAGTTGCGGAACTCTCAGTCAGCTGGTGTACCAGTGATTTGGCTTTAGGATGTTGCTATTAGGTTTGCAAGATTATACATTTCCCATGTAAGTTGTACGTTTTTAAAGCTTATTGCACGTTGTACGCTTAAACCTTCCAAGTATGAGGATTTCTTCCATTTCTTTAAAAACCTATCAGTTTTTTTTTTTATAATTGGAAGAATCTTTATCAATTTCCTTTTCAATTTGTTTGGAAAGATTCACTATTGATGCACTTTTTCTCACAAACATGTTGAAGCAAAATTAATTAATCAAAGTTGTTAGAATAATGTAGTGCAAAAACAATTGAAAAATAATGTTTATAATTATTAATTAATTGTTTGTTTTTAAAATAAATTCTTTGATGAAGACATCATTGGCGCATTCATTATAGTTCAGTACGATGTGGGATATGACGGTATTTGGATAGATCCAAAACAAACTACTGTCAATATAAATGCTCCGTTCTTTTCAAAGATAAATCTGGCAACCCTAGATGTCATAACAACGTCTCACAACCCACGACAATGTGAAATGAATGCCAATCCAATATAGACAATTGCAGGACAACATCAGTAATCGAGTTGCCATTTATTTCACATTGCAGTAACATTGCATGTGCTACAGTAACATTCCCCACAAGTGCGCCAGCGGACTGGTGCGCCAATTCCTCTCGGACTATTGACACACGAATCAATTTATGTCTATATTATAATAAAAAAAGGGAAAAACATTTAAATTTTTCTTTGTATAAACAAAATAAGAAATATATTTTTCATTAAAACAAAAATTATGTATATACAGCAACAATTAATAGATATTTTAAAGATAATTAATTTTTTAATCATTTTATGTTATTACCAATTATGATGTGAATATATTCATTATAAATATATTTAAATATTGAAAAAAGGGTACTCGTAATTTGAGTCAACTTAAACATAAAATAAATTGTATAATGTTTTATTAAGAATTCGTTAAAAAAAATTGTTAAAAATTTGCTGTCGAATTTGTTAAAAAATAAACAAAAAAGAATTATATAAATTAAAAATGGATTTTTTTTTTAATGTGTGAATTAAAAAAAAACTATTTCAAAAATCTTATTAGACATGAATAAAAATGTCATTAAGTAAAAATAAACATATCATTAAAAATTTCGAAAATAGGAATAAAAAATGTAGAACATTTCAAAGATTAAAAATCATGGTGTTATTAAAATATTCAAAGGAAATACAATTTAAAAAAAAATGCGTAATAAGATTTATATAAGTAAAATGTTTACAGAAATTTCATTGTATGGTTTTTAAACGATGAAACTTTTTATTTTGTTTGTCTCTTTCAGTACAAACACAAACACAAAAAAAGCACAATTCTTTTATCATGAAAGAAAAAACTATACAAATAAAATACTTTAACTTAATTCATTTTTATTCAACAGCTAATTTTGAAAGCATGTCCGACTTTTATATCCTTATGAAACATAATTTGCATTTATAAAGCAAAAGTATATTAAAATTAACAAAAGTAAAGGTTTTTTTTTTTTAATGTAGAATTAAAGTAGAAACATCAATAACATTCTCAACATTTTTTTAAGATGATTTTTTATTAAAACAATTATATTCTGCAGCAGAGTTCTTTTAAACTTTAAACAATAACGGAAAAAAATCATAAAATAATGTCTTTATTAAAAAAAAATGATTACAATATAAAAGTTTAAAAAAACTGTTACAGCATTTTTATACTTGATTAAAAATTACATTTTTTACTTTAATTTTGTTTACAGAGATTGTGTTTTAAGAGAAAGATTTACATCATATAGCTTTGAAACATAATCGTATTCCTTTTTTGTCGTTTACTTTATAATTAATATAAAAAATGAAAGGGGTGTTCTTCTAATTTTTATAAGAAATCTATAAAATCTTAAAATCGACTAAGTGGTTGATAACATACAAATAAAAAACTTCAATTTAATTCATTTTTATTAAATAAACAAATGTGAAAGCTTTTTGTTTTTTTAAGTTATTATAAGTTTTCGATATTTCAGTTTGAGAAAACTGATTAATACACTATAAAAGCTACTCGGAATTGTTTCCGAAAATCAATAGCATCAAAAGAAGTTTTGATTTTGTAAAAGCTTCTTCCAATCTCGACAATAGATTGGTTTCTAAAGTTTCTAAAGTTGAAGGACACTTTTTTAGAATCGTGGGTAAATCGGAAGACGTCATTGAATATCTTTTTTCGTGGTTATATTTTATGTTTGTAGTTTAAGAAACATTTGTCTTTATATAAAGTGTTCTGTGTGCCCAAATGATAAAGAGACTGCCGTTATACCTAGAGCAGTAGTTCTTAATCAATTAGATGTTACAGGTCCCTCTTCGTATTTCCTCTATATTCGTGGACCACCCAGTATTTAAGACTGAAATTACTGATGTTCTTCTAGAATATTAAATAAATAATAAATAATAATAAAATAGAGATACGTAAAACCTGATAAGTCAGAATCGCTATGTTTCAGGAAATTCAGGCTATTTCTCTCAGTAGTAATTTTCCAACTGGACGAAAAATGTCCGGGCCAGGATTCGAACCTGGGATCGCTTTGCTGATTCCGCCACGCTCTACAACTGAGCTATCTCGGTCGAATCTGGAGGGCATAATTCATCCAGTTAACCTTATTGATCTGAGAATCCTGATTGGTTAACTGGATGAATTATGCCCTCCAGATTCGACCGAGATAGCTCAGTTGTAGAGCGTGGCGGCTTCAGCCAAGCGATCCCAGGTTCGAATCCTGGCCCGGACATTTTTCGTCCAGTTGGAAAATTACTACTCGTATGATTTATTTACCAATTTGAAATAATTGTGTTAAAATTAATCTAATATTTCTCTCAGGTTCTAAATAAATTACATTGAACACAGGACTTTAACGGACCCCTGGTGATACAATGCGGACATCTTGGGGTTGACAGACCACAGTTTAAGAACTGCTGATCTAGATGATATTTTAATTAAAGAATATTTCAAACACTTAATATTCGAATTACATTTATTATACAACATGACGTCCAAACAAAATTACCATTCGTACTGATGCACTGATCCCGGTTAGTTTGAAGGGAGTGGATGGCGTCATTGTAAAAATTCCTGGATTATAGCGGTGCAGTTATATTATGGCGTTATCGTCTTACACGTTGACATCCTTTGCGTTAGATCCAAGCAATCAGTCGGGTTCTTTAGTTGTTAAGAAATCGCTGATTGGTTGGGTCTTATGATTTAATGCCCACGGTTAGGACGGTAAAGCCATAATGTAAATGAAATACCTTTACGGAGATATTTTTGCACGGTGCTGTGCACCTGAAAGGTTTACAAGGTTTACATGTGACGCGTTGACCTGTCAGTGATTTTTCAAAAAGCGGATACGGGAGACACACTGTCACATATCGGAATTTTGAGCATTTCCCAACAAAACGCTGGTAGCAGGTCGATTGTCCACTTGACCACATGTTGCGTAGCGTTGTCCTGAAACAAAACAATCTTTACACCTCCTTCGTCCTGTGATAATTTTTTTAAACATGCTCGCCTTCTGCACAAAGAAATTGGATAACAGGTATTTGCTCTGATCTGGAATAATCCATCATGAAAAACCATTTCCCACAGCTGATGAAATAGACAGTGGATCTGTTCGCTACAATTACAAACTGGAAAAACACCATAAAATGTATATCGACAAACAAATTTACACACTTCAATTAGATACAACGCTTTCTACAACAAAAATCTTCTTTTCATTTTGGCGCACCATATAGAAACAAAAAATTAAAGAGAATAATAATAATGTAATATATTTGGATATGAAATACCACTGAAAACAAAAACAATCATATTGTGTGGTACGACTGGACGTATTTGATCCCAACCGTCTTTAAATCATTGCAATTTTTAAACTATCATTGGTTTTAAAAATCTATGTCTTTTATGTATTTTCTCCTAAGATCTTCTAAACAACTTCTAACCACACATGGGTATTTGTGTTTATTTTTTCAGTATTAATTTTAACCTTTTTACAGATTGAAATCATCTTAACCTTATAATTACATACAGTAAGTTAAGAATGATAGAATGTATGTTCTATTCTTCTCCTAATAAACAAAAGTGGTGCTCTACACTTTACAAAAACTGGAAAATTGAAATAACTCTTTGATTAAATTGACAATAACCTAAGATCAATATGACCTAAACATACTTTATCTTTAAAAAATATACTAAAGAAAAACACAATTTAAATTTCTCAGTGTTAGATAAAAATGGGAGGATATAACATAATTAATAATAAAAATTGCCTCCAAAATGGCTGTGATCAAATACACTCTCCAAATGTAATTGTATTATTAAATTAGCTACAGCATTTTTTGTACGGAATGTAAAACAAAAATACTCTGATTTTTATTAAAATTTTTGCTTATAATAATGTAAGAAAAACAATATCTTTGAAAAATAATTGTTTTTTTCTTTTCATTTTCTTTCAATACGTTTATTATAAAGTAAAGAGGTTGAATTGTCAAAGAAACTGTTCATATATATATATGTATATCTGCTAACGAAAGAAGACAAAAACTTGAAACTAACCACCGAGTGATTGAGATAAGTATCATTAAATCTTTTATAAAAAATAAATATAATTATTCTATTATTCTTATCAGGAATATAACAAAGCAATTCAAAACAAAAACTTAATCGAATTTTTTTTCACACACTTAATTTTGAAAGCATTTTATATTATTCACAATTATAATGTATATTTAATAAGCGTAAATAGATTAAAAATTGAAAAAAAAAATCTTTTCCTTGTTAATGTCTTTAGCAATTTGCATCAAATAGAAAAAAAAAATCCGTATACATTTTTTTTTATTCAGAAGAAAATTTTAAAAGATAAACGAAATTAACATAAAAATAATTAAAAAAACACAGCGACCATAATTTACTAAGAAATTAAAGGAAATTTATTCGTCTGATCTTATTACCATGTCAAAATAAGGGGAAAAAAGTTACTAAGGGGAAAAAATAAAAAAATTAAAAGGGGAGTAGAAAAAATACAGAAGATTAAATTTCTTAAAGGCAAAAAATACTAATGTGTATTTATTCAAATATGAAAAGAAAATTTACATCCTAAAAATAATCTGAGATATAGGCTGTAACAATTCCTCATTAACCGGACTTTAATCAGTCCAATTAAATCTTACTCTCACTCATTTTAATCTTACTCATACATGAAATCTGAAATGGTAAACCAGATGTGAGCAGTAATCCCTCAGATGAAGCCGCGACCATATGTTCGGCATAAAAATTCGTCTGTTCAGACCGCAAGATCTCGACCATATGTGTTTCCTAACAAACTTGAAATTCATTGCAGTTATAAATTTGTGCCGCTTCCTCAGAAGTGACGTTACACGAACATAAATGTTCCCATATATTCTGGTCACTTGAGACCAGATTGCTACGTCTTTCAGGCACTACAGATACCGACATCTGTTCATCTCTGAGAGATTAAAACACTCGTAAACACTTGAAATCCACCGAAAAGATATACCCAACTGGCGGGAGGCCTTAAGGAGTAGTCTGATTTCTGCAGTGAAAGAGCGCCCTGCTCTGAAAACCTCTTCTGTGAGACGGTGTTTTCCGGCCGTCCGTGCCGAAGATATGTATCTAGAATCTACCCTGAATGGATTCAGTCATCTTGACCAAAAACCCCAATAGAAAGCCTACATGTTTTGCTTTATGTAATTTGTCTGAAGTGTACTGTGAAGAAGTAACTAAATTAAAGTCCGTGTTTGCTTAAATTGACTTTGTGGATTAATTTATGTTGCAAGGCATTAAACGAAACTATTGAAATGAAAATTTCTATAGGCATATTTTTTTCGAGCGCAGTGAATTAAGCTCATCAACTATGCTTCAAAGGGAAACGTTTATGCATGCAATAAACACAGATGATATCAAATATGTTTCTTGCGCAATGAATAAAGGTCAGGCTTGGACGTGAAACGCTTATTAATTGAAATCAATTAAATTTTCAACTTAAGTAACCATTACAGGTTTCGGTTTTAGGTGCGTTCGTAATTGTATAAATACGTAGCACTTATAGTCGTCGTCTGGTCCGTCCGCCTGTCCGCATATAACAACGAAAAAACTACCCAATGGAAAGGTTTGAAATTTAACATATAATGATCGTTGCAGAATTTTGTCGAATCATTTAAAATTTTATGAAAATCGAATCAAAACTTAAAAAGATATTAACAAAAGTTTTCTTCATTCTATTAAATCCTATCATACGTAATTAATTCAATGATATCCCATGATAGGTAATGATTCTAGGTTGCCATGGTGATTACGTCCTATTTAAGATGGAGTCCTATTATTTCCGTGCTACTGAATTTAAAAACCGAATTTGCATACAAAAATTGTTTAATTATTTCAATCATATAATCTAACGACAGTTTTTTGGATAGATGTTGCCGTAGAAATAGATATTAAATGGAAAAAGAGTCTAAATATGGATTTCAAGTTCCGAAATTTTCAAAGCTACGCTTAAGTTTCCCATTGGGATTTTCAGTAAATGTCAACGAAAGATACATTGTTGCCAACTTAAAATGTACTTATTTTATTATGGAAATTAATAATATCATATTAACAGACGATATAATTCATTTCACTGAAATAATAACGATGATTTTTTTTTTACATTATCTTGTATTGGTTATTTGAGTATAGTATAATTTGAATGTAACATAACTGTAATTAATTGTTTGTATTAGTGTATTAAAACTTAATTTCATAAAATAAAATTAATATATGAAAATCTTCATATAAAATAAATTGTGAATTCATACATTTTTGCATAAGAATGCAACAGCTATTGCACCAAGATATGAATATTTATAAAACTAGTTATAGTATGAATGCCTCTCATTTGTCACGTTTGAAGTACAATTTTCAGCTTGTTTGCTGGGTGTGTAGATCCTCAGCATTTTCTGAATCATTTTTCTCAGTCCACCCAGAAAAAAATTTTGTTGAATCAACTAAAATTTGGTTGACCCAACAAAACTGTTTGTTTAAATATAGGTCAATGGAAATTTTGTTTGAATCAACAAAAAAATTTTTTTTTTTGCAATTCTAAAAAAAAATGTTTGTATCGTCAGCAAAAAATGTTTTGTTAATTCAAGTAAAATGGTTCAATTTTAGTTGAATTTTGCTAAAACAACCAAAATGTACTCAACAAAACATGTTTTGTAGTTTTAATCAATTCCTTTTTCTGGGTGTCTCGTCTTCTATATAGATATCATTATCCTCTTTCTGTTTAAATAAATCAACCTGATTCTTGAGTAATTTCGTCGAAATTACTATTTTAACCTTTTTAGATTTATGTTTTTAGGCGGTTACAATAGTAAATTCTGAACAGTGTTCACCAAGCCGAAACTTTTGTTATCTGAATTGATACATTTTCTATTAATCGGAAACCGAAAAGCCTCTAACATAGTTAAGGGGAATTTCAAATTCCTCAATAAGTGTGCAAGAATAAATTTTCTCTCGTGCACTAACGGTATTCTTTTAAGGTGCGTTCAAAATTACATAAATACGTAGCACATATAGTCAACGTCTGGTTCGTCCGTCTGTCCGTCTGCATGACCGTCCGCGTATAACAGCGCAAAAGCTACCCAGCCGAATGACTTGCAATTTAATATATGTTACCGTCGCAGAATTTTGTCGAGTCATTTCAAATTTTATGAAAATCGATTCAAAACATAAAGAGATATTAATCAAAGTTTTCTTTATTCTATTAAATCTTATCGTACGTAATCTATATAATAAAAGCGCAAGTCATGTGACTGAGGAAATCAAATACGGGCAAACCGCTTCTTTTTTCATATGGCAAGCGGCCATTTTTATTGAAAATATTTTTTTTTTTTTAATAAAATTGCATAAAAGTTACATTTTTAGAAAGATCGTTCAAAAGAATTGCTTGTTTGAGCGATGAGTTGCATTAAAAAATGCATAGATCCTGAGATAACTTCAGTGGAAATTAGGTTAGCAGAATATCTTAAACTATTAGAGTAAATAAACACAGGAGATTCGTTAATTTTGAGTCATAAAAATATTAAACAATTTAGGTAATCATTCGCAAAGCAAGATCTCCATGGTGAATTATGTAGCGCTGCCTGATGTAGAAAAAAATTCTGTAAACATGGCATACGTAATAAGAAAATAACAAGACCAAAAAATCATGCATCAAGCATAGATTATATAACACTTTCCAACGCTTCCAAAATAGTTTTATAAATCATTACCGTTTAAGAAACTGATATATAACATCTAAGTAACAATTGGGAGAACGCATAACATATTTAAAAACGTAATTTCAGGAATTTCCAATATATACAATATTCAGGAAAATATCCGAATACTTTTATTCAGCCCTGTATATGATCTATAGATTTGTATATATACTACATAGAATACTAAATTTTAGTTTAGTTAGGAAACGCGTAGCACAGTTTAAAATTCCTCCTTCTGGAGTTTCTGTCTCAATAAACGGAAATGTGTTCGTGAACTTTTGTGCTGCCCTGTATACGATCTACAGAATTTATTTTCACCAAGTCATAGACAAAAAGTGAGTTAAATTTAAAATCGCGTTCAGCAACTTAAAACGCACTTCCAGGAATTATTGTTAACAGACAGTAGAGAATTCTTTTGTGTGTCCCTGTAAATGAACGATGTCTGCTATACACACAATATTCTGTAGTAAGCCTCTTGTAATACACCTTAGTGATATATATAAATTTCAATGCGTTTAAAATAGTGAAACATTATTTAATTAAACCGCAGACGATTTTTCTCCATAGACGTAATGTAACGGAATTCCTTTGACTGTCCCTGTAAAGTAACTATAAGTGCTATGCACACCCTATTCCATATTAAGCTTCTTGTAATGCACCTTCGTGATATATATAAATTACAATTTGTTTGAATTTTGTGTAACATCATTAAAATAAACCGCAAATGATTTTTCCACATAGACCGTAATATAACGGAATTCTTTTGGGTGTCCCTGTAAAAAAAATTTAAGTGCTACACTTCAGTTGAAATAGGGAACATGCTATAGATAACCACAATAACATATAAAAATTGCAGGGCAATCCGAGCATATTTACGGGATCCGAGCCATACGGCCAGACAAACCGAAGTCATAAACACTTTTCAACTATTAAAACACACAGTATTCGTAGATCGATGGATTAGTAAAAATCTATTACCGTTGTCCTGTCATCAAGGCTGTCTGTTAGATGGCTGGTGACTTTTAACATGGTTTATTAGTGAGAAATTGCAGACTCAGGAATTTCGCTCATAGCAGATTATATGATTAATTTCACTGAAATAATAAGAATGATTTTTTTTTTACATTGTGAAACTAGTTAGAAAACGAACGCACCTCATATGTCACGTTTAACGTACAATTTCTAACCTGGTGTAATTTACTAAAACTTAGCATAGACCTTGATAGTCATTATGATATGCATTCAGAGTTTCTTTTTCTCTGCTCTCTGAAAAAGGAAAATTTAACGATTGAGGCAGTATCTCAACGGGGTTATCTCTAACACAGGAAGAAAGTGAGTATCGAAAGATCTTAGACATCGAAACGAAATCAATTAAATTTTCATCTTGCATAATCGCTACACGACTTAATTTTTTTTCCTTGGTGGGCGGATTTTCTGAGTCACCTTTCTCAGACTCATCATCTATATGGATATCATTATACTCTTTATGTTTAAATAAATCAACCTGATCTTTGAGAAATTTCTTCGAAATTGGAACTCTTCTAATCTTTTTCGCTTTACGTGGGGTTACAACAGTTAAATCATCAACAATGTTTCATCAAGACAACACTTTTCTTATCTGAATTGCTAGATTTTCTCTCTCTAAGCGTTTTGCCCACATTTTTCCGTTTCCCCAAAACAACTTAAAAAAACTCTAGACAAAATTTTTTTAAACAAAATTGGATTTCAAAATATATGTAAAATAAAGAGATATGAAATGTATTTTAGAAACAAACGGGGAAAGAAAATTAAAATTATTTTAAGTTTTACAAATATTTTTATGAAAATGCAGGAAAGTCCTCAGACGCTCAGAGGGTTAATAGAAAGCTGGAGAAACTCTGACATAGTTCCGGAGAGGATTTGGGATTCCTCAATAAATCTGCAAGCATAAACTTTCTCGCGCTCATTAATGATATGCTTTTCGCCATTGACTGGCATTTAATATTTGGCTTGGACCTTGATAGTCATTATGATATTTATTCAGAATTCCCTTTTATCTACTTTCTGAAAAAGGAAAACTTAACGACTGAGGCGATATCTCATCCAGGTTATCTCTAACAAAGGAAGTAACAACAGTTAGAGAAGAAGAAAGGACCATATTACCATCTGAGGCGGATAAGTAGGACTAGAGCTCCTATACTACAGGTTGAATCATACCGCCATTTAATAACCCAATGGACCAAAACCAAACTAAAACCGGTTAGCTTACCGTAGTAGTGGACGGTGAGTGACAGTGACAGGGAAGGCAAACACTTGCTCGGGCGGTTTCCTAATGCTGAGCTGGGTTACAATATGGCGGTTATTTTGTTTAACAAGATGGATTGGATATGCGTACACGACGTCATCTTCGTCAGCAGGAGAGAAGTCTGGGTGGTGCTGATACAGACACTCCTGTTACTATTACATAGCATAGTTTATGTATTATGAGAAAACACACAGTGTATTTATTTCTGGGGGTCAAAAATAGTTTAAAACAAAGCGTCCAATGAGAGAAAATGTGCAACTGCAGAAACATTAATGTTTATTGTAGTGTTTTAATTAAGTCGCGGATGAAATATATTTGAGTGAATACGGTAAGTTATATTCAAGGAAAAAATTCTGAGTCAGAATATTTATGTAAGTGTTTTTCAATTCCCGGATTTCTACTGTTAAATTAGAAAATTGCGAATTTTATACGAGATAAAATTTTCTTATTTTTCTCTACCAGAAGCATGATGCGCATTTTATCCAAGTTTTAATGGTATTTATTTTTAGATCTCCGAGGATTATTTTAAAAGTAAGATTTGTTACAAAATATCTTTTTAAATCTCGCGCGCTTGCAATAAAATACATTAGCGTAGACTACCGGCATTTCTTGCGTGACAGGAGACGCCACTTGTGCTTCTACGGTGTCAGCGTGTTCTTTCAGAGTGATTGATAAACATGCTCAAGTTTTTTTTAGCATCCTGCTGACTGTGAAATACGGTCAGTAATCCTGTTTTTGACATAAAAAATCACGACAGTAGCGGATGTTCATCGCCAGATCTGTGAGGCGTATGGCTGCAATACAATGAGCGATAAGAAAGTACGGAAGTGGGTCGGATTGTTTATTGTTCATGATGAGCTGATGATCGTCCGGCTGTAATCACTAATAATTCGGTGAGTGCAATTAAGAAAAAAAGCCTTTTGAACAGACAATTTATTTGCTTTCATTGGAATTTCCACAAATTTCAAGGTCTGTTCTACATAAAATTGTGTCTCAACATTTGACCTCCACAGATGGCGGCTTTCTACAAAGAAGGATTACAAACACTCGTGGGGCGTTATGACAAATGTTTCAACAGGCATGAAAACTATGTAGAAAAGTAGAAGAAAGTATGAAGAATCTTGTAAAAAGTAATTTTTCTAAATATACTTTGTACTTTTCTTAATTGCAAAATGGGCTTTAAAAATAAATTTACTTTAAAATTTACTTTAAAAATAACCCTCGCATGCATATATCACAATTTTCAGTTTAGAGATTTTCTTTATTGTTTCCTGTTTTCTTCTTTATAGTTGATATCAACACATCCCTATTAACATCATTTCCAAATGTGATCAAATGCAAATCTCACTCTTGTCATTGATGCCACGTGAAGTATGACTCATTTACAAATAATTGTTACGGTAGTATATCCCATTTTGCTGAGCGCTACAAAAAAACAAAAACAATTGGCCACTGTAAAATCATTAATCGACAGTTAACCTTTCAGACGTGATAATCATATTGACTGTCTGGGAACGAGTTGTAATTTATTTATAAATTCGGAAGATAGAATTAATTTTTCTTCAGTGAGAAAATCTTCCACGAAATTGATATTTCCAATACTTTTGCGCAAAAAAAAATTGCATTACTTAAAATTTAGATATTGCAAAACATTCTTATATGAATAAAAACAAATTAGAGTTATGAAAAAACAAATGATTACAAGACAATCCAATGAAATGAAATATATTGTTTGAATGCAAGAAATGAAATATATTGTTTGTCCAATAATTATGTAATCAAAGGAACTTTCTAGATTTACTTTCTTGGGGTTTTATAAAAGACAAATCAACGATAATATTCCCCGTTTGATCAAAGGAACAT